>CM075940.1:29399976-30886304 GCA_038030265.1 Corythucha ciliata | reverse complement strand
ACCATAGATTAATTTTTAACATATAAACAAATAAAAATAGGATTATATATAACAGTAGTATTAGGAATATTATTCACTATCCTTCAAGCATATGAATACATTGAATCAAAATTTACAATTAGTGACTCAATCTATGGGTCTTGTTTCTTTATAGCAACTGGTTTTCATGGAATTCATGTAATTATTGGAACTACATTCTTAATAGTTTGTTTATTACGACATAAATTAAAACATTTTTCAAAAATTCATCACTATGGATTTGAAGCTGCTTCATGATACTGACACTTTGTTGATGTAGTTTGATTAATACTGTATATAATAATTTATTGATGAGGTAGCTATCTTTTTAGTATAAAAAATATATTTAACTTCCAATTAAATGATCTTGATAAAGAAAAGATAATAATTAAAAGTATAGGGGGGCGAAGGTTGGGGTAACGCGGCGGGGGCTGAGTGTAAGCGGGCGCGGAGCTTCCTCAGCTTTAGTGATGAACCTCGGACGAATAGGGCCTGACCCCCTTGTCCGGGTATTAGTCCGCCGTCGCAATCCCCAACTAGCCGACTGCCATGGACTGGGGTCCTCTCTCGGTGCCGCGCACAGCGGGCCGGGAGGCCTCCTCGTGGTGCCCCCTGGGTAGTGGTCGACTTTGTCGGCCACTAGCGAAATGGCAGAGGCGGGAAGGGGCCGTGATTCAGGGACACCTCCCCTGTTGAGCCTTTTCCTTCACTCCCGGCGACGGGGGGCAGGTCGGCAGGCCCTGAGGTGGCAGCCCCACCAGCCGACTAGGTGGTTTCGGGCTAACCCCCCGAGCCACTGAATTAATTACGTTACGAAAAACAAAACCAAGGCCGTAGCCCCGGAAGGCCAAAATGCCGGCAGGACGAGTGGTGCGACTCCACCCGCTCCTGAAGACCGTAGTCGCAAAGGTACCAGACCCGGATCTTCCCAGGACTTTTCAAGAACCACAAACACCTTACCTTCAAATAAGAAGGCTAATAACCCTAACAAAGCAACAAACAATACGTTGACAGACACCAGTGCAACTCAATCTTCAACAAAACGACCTATTTCTGCTGGAACAACAAGCGAATCAAGTACTCAACCATCTATGAAAAAACAGATGACATCGATTGAAGAACGAGAACTTTTACGTGATAAAATATTGAACCTGAAAAACGCTAAATTTCTTGTGATGTCCAAATTAACAGGCAACTTTGAGAATATGTCCCCATTCAAGGTCTATAAATTTATAACTTCCCGCGTTGGTAACGTTGAGAAAATCACAAAGACAAAAACTGGAGCCTACGTCATTGAAACCAAAAATTCGCAACAAACAAATTACCTCCTTCAGTTGAAACTATTCGAAGACATTCCCATCAAAATCGAACCACATAATACATTGAACATCTCGAAAGGATTAATCCGATGCAAGGACTTGAACAACGCCACTGATGACGAAATTCAAGAAGAACTCGCTGAAATTAATGCAATTAGCTTCAAACGCTTCAATAAAAGAACTGGCGACTCACTTGTGCCGACTGGAACTATACTGCTAACATTCAATACACCAACGCCCCCTGAATCAGTGAAACTAGCAATGTACAAACTACCCGTCACGCCATATCTACCTCCTCCCCTTCAGTGTTTCAGATGTTATCGGTTTGGTCACAATGCCACCAACTGCCGGGCGCCAGAAGCACTCTGCAAGTGTGGCTATCCCACACACGAAGACACAATGTGCCCACAACCAGTCCGCTGCATTAACTGCACAAACACACCCACGGCTGAAAACGACCACGATGCCAGATCTCCATTATGTCCGAGACTCAAAATCGAAAAAGAAATAATCAAAATGAAATATAACAGCGACTTACCATACAAACAAATCAGGGCTATTGTCACTAATCCGTCGTACGTGATGGGAGCTACATACGCTCACACTGCTGCCAAACCGGCTGCAAATTCTACTTATACCCTTGAACCCTACCTTCCCAGAAAATCCTTCCCCCTACACCCTCATCCCTCTGCCTACTCATCAACAAAAACCCCCAAACCAACCTCAACATCAACCACCTTCCAACCACCGACTTTTCATGAACCTAGATCCACTCGCTCTCGCCGTGCAAGTGTCATGGAAACCGACGCTCCGAATACTGACATTGATGATGCTACAAGTGGCGATACCGACTCCAGTTGGCAAGTTCAAGGCAGGAAACGAAAGCCCGGATGGAAGAAGGGACGCCCGCGGAAGCTCCCTGCTTCCGACTCCCAGGCCAACCAGTCGATACAAACTTCACGACCAACAACTCCACAAGATCAACGTGCACCACCCCCTGCGCCAAAAGACCAAAGACCACCAACAACTCTTCAACCTCAAACAACACCTGCTGTCGACGTTCAGGCCCTTGAGGCCCATCTCATAGCACAACAAAATTCTTCCCAATCCACTACTCCGATTACAACTGAAGAGCAACCATCTACCAAAGAATAATATACTTCCTAGTCTAATCACTTCTTTATGCCTAATCAGAATAACTCAAATCAACCTACGAATTTCCAACCCTCACCTCTAACTCAACCTAACATTTTCCTTCAGTGGAACATCAGAGGCCTCTTTGCTCACATCGATGAGCTAAGAAGCCTCATAAATGAACATGATCCTCTTGCTATAGCAGTCCAAGAAACGCATTTTAAACCTCACCAAACGTATAACCCTGTCTCATACACGTCCTTCCATAAAAACGTCACCACCCAGTCGATGCGTAGCCACGGTGGCGTTGCCTTATACATCAAAACCTATCTTCAGCCCACACCTATCAATCTCAACACCAACCTTCAGGCCGTAGCTGCCCGAATTTCCTATCCCCTTCAGCTTACTCTTTGTTCCTTTTACCTCCCCAATACTCATTGGGCGTACCAAGAAGTATACGACTTTCTTCATCAATTACCACAACCGGTACTCATCTTAGGAGACATCAACCTCCACCATCCTGCGTGGGGTTCCACCGTCACCACTCCTAAAGGGAATCTCTTCAACCAGATCTTGCAAACTTTCCCACTTATTCCCCTCAACGATGATACCCCTACACACTTTATTTCGGCTTCCGGTCGATTTAGCTCGATCGATGTTTCCATTACTACACCCGTGTTATCTACCTCTTTTACATGGCGAGTTGCCGATGAACTCCACCACTCCGACCATTTCCCAATTATCATAACGCACAATAGTAGTCGCCAGAGATTTACATATCCCCCTAAATGGTACTTTAAGAACACTGACTGGCATGCTTTCAATAGTTCACTATCGTTCCCAGAACTCACTAACGACGCCAACCAAGATGTCTTCAACTACACCGAATCACTCTATAATGCAGCCTCCAATGTTATCCCACAATCCAAACCCACCACTCGACGACAAAAAGTCCCATGGTGGAACTCTGAAATCCACAGCACCAACCGCCTGAAGAAACAAGCGTTCAACCTTCTCAAACGCCACGTTACTCAAGACAACCTAATTCGTTTTAAACAGCTTCGAGCCCAAGAAAGGCGACTGAAACAAGAGGCTAAACGCAAATCCTGGAGTGAATATATTTCCCAAATCTCATCCTCGGTCGATGCCAGAGAGGTTTGGAACAAGATCCAGACTCTCAAGGGTAAACCGGTCAACTCTCTCCCACCATTTATGATGTCCTCTGATAATACGAAAGTGGAAGGCCAGGAAAATATAGCTGAACTCTTCTCCAAATTTTTCCATCATAATTCGGCCACCTCTCAATACCCTTCCCACTTTCAGGCGTACAAATTACACGAAGAAGAGCATCAACCCCTAAATTTTTCCACCATAGAAAACCTTGACTACAACCTTCCATTTACTTTACCTGAACTTAACCGAGTTCTGGAAAAAATTAAAAATCATAAATCACCAGGGCCGGATCACCTTCCTAATGAAATATTTAAGAACCTATCCGAACCTCACAAATTATGCCTTCTGAATTTATATAATACTCTTTGGCAGAACAACGCCTATTCTGACAACTGGAAAACGTCTACGGTCATCCCTATCCCCAAAAATAGTCAAAACCTCTCGGACGTGTCCAATTATCGCCCGATATCACTCACATCATGTATGGGAAAAATTTATGAAAATTTAATTCAATACCGGCTGCAATTCTTCTTGGAAAAACACCGACTTCTAAATTCCTCTCAAACAGGGTTCCGTGTGAAACATTCAGTCTTGGATAATCTTATAAAATTGGAAAACGTCATTCAGACCTCATTCCTCCATCGGTCACATACCACCGCCATTTTCTTTGACGTCAAAAGTGCTTTTGATCGCGTGTGGCGACACGGCGCACTAAAACAACTCCATGCCTGGGGTCTCCGAGGGAGTTTGCCCTTGGTGTTACAGGACTTCCTCACCAACCGGTTTTTCCGAGTACGAATTGGTAACCACCTGTCCATACCGCGGGCTCTTGAAAACGGTGTCCCCCAAGGATCAGTCCTGAGCACTTTACTTTTTCTTATTGCCATTCAACCTTTAGGAACCAATCTTCCCAGGGACTTCAACATCTCTTTATACGCTGACGATATTGCCATCTACAAATCATATCCAGCCCACCCCAGCGACAGGGATGTCCGCAGCTTTCAAACAGCCGTAGATATTCTGGTCTCACAAGCCGGAAACCTTGGCTTAACATTCTCCTCTCAGAAAACCGTAGCTATTCATTTCTGCCATCTAAGACGTCCGCACAATCCTCCAGTTGTTCATATACAAAATTCTCCGATTCAATACGTCGACAAACACAAATTTTTGGGACTTATCTTCGACAATACCCTCAGTTGGAAACCTCACCTTCAACACCTTCACCGAAAATGTCAATCAGACCTGCGCGTTCTCCAGGTCATAGCACACCATCACTTTGGCAGTGATACAACCATGCTGCTGCGAGTAGTTCAATCGCTCATACGCTCGAAAATCGACTTCGCTTCTATTATCTACGCTTCGGCTAGAAAATCGTGGCTTCGACCGATTGAGCGTCTCTACACACAGGCTCTTCGCATCTCTCTTGGTGCATTCCGCACCAGCCCAACCGACACCTTATACGTATTAGCTAACCATCCCCCACTAAATCACAGACGTAATCACCTTTTATTAAAATATGCCAATACTATCCGGAGTAGACCTCACCACTTTCTTTACTCAATTCTCGATTCCGATGATTCAACAGCAGAGTTCCTTCACTCTGTAACTCGAACACGTCCACTCCCAATTCGCTTTCGCGAACTATCGACTAGAATTCGTTTCGAACTTCCGCCTGTCCTTCCTGTCGACGACTTTTCTATCTACCCCTGGCTTATCCCTAACCCATCTATCGATCTTTCCCTACATACCGCAGCAAAGTGTAACCTGCATCCAACTGCAATCATGCAACAATTTCGAGCACTTCTTTCCAAAAACTCTGATTCAATATTAATCTACACTGATGCCTCTAAAACCATAACTGGCGTTGGTTGTGCCTTCTATGTTGACAACACCAACAACCATTCCTTTCATCTCTCTCCTGTAGTGTGCATTTTAACAGCGGAGCTTGAGGCGATTTCCCAAGCCCTCAACTTCTGTCGTGATAATCCGTCTACCAAATTTTTCATCATTTCTGACTCTATGAGTTCACTTCAGGCCATACAAAACAAATTCTCACTAAACCCACTTGTCCAACGCATTCAGCATCAACTATTTGCCCTCCATTGTTCAAAAAAATGTATTCGTTTTCTCTGGGTTCCAAGTCATTTCGATATCACGGGAAATGAACTTGTCGATGCACTTGCTAGAGACATTGCCAATACACCCGTTGATCAATCTGAAATATTCCCCCCATTACCGCCCCTCGACATCGCAAACAACATTAAAACAATCACTAATCAACAAATCCAACAAGACTGGGATCGTAGCCCATCCACCATGCACTCAGTTATCCCCCAAATAAATCCAGTCCAACATATCAAAACTGCTGACCTCACAAGAAAAGATGAAATCATAATCAATAGGTTACGTATAGGACATACACGTCTCACTCACAGTTATCACCTCGTGCGCCGAGCACGCCCAGTATGCGAACACTGTGACCAACCACTAACAACGAACCACATCATCATAGAATGTCCCCGTTGGAGCGCTCTTCGACAACAACTTCATCTCGATAATCTACCCTACCACGAACTACTCAAACCTACGTCCAAGAAATTGCCCGAAATTATCAAGTTCCTCAAAATGACCAATTACTACTACACCCTGTAACAGTTCAATCACCTAATACACTTCATGTAAATTCCGTACAGTATATCAAATATAACATTAACAGCCAATAATCACAGTAACATACTCCTGAAATCATAACATCATAACACGTCTTCAACATCCATTGGGCTAATGACCCCAGTAGTCGATGCCCATAAGGGGGGGTGGTTTTAGCCGGTTGTCTGCCGTAAGGCAGGAGTCCGGCACTCCGTGCTTAAAGGCATTTCCACCTCCCTGCTCCCCCAAAAAAAAAAAAAAAAAAAAAAAAAAAAAATTAAAAGTATAATAATAATATTAGCAACTCTAACTATTTCAACTATTATAATTATTGGACACATAATTATTAATAAAAAAATAATTATAGAACGAAATAAAATAACACCTTTCGAGTGCGGGTTTGACCCAAAAAGATCATCCCGATTACCTTTCTCAACACAATTCTTCTTAATTGGTATTCTTTTTTTAATCTTTGATGTAGAAATAGTTATAATTTTACCTATAATTATTACCTTAAAATCAAGAAATATAACTTTATGATTTATAGTATCTTACACAGTAATTACAATTTTAATTACAGGATTATATTACGAATGAAAAAATGGAGTAATTGAATGAATGAATTAATATCAAACTGAGATTATAGTTAATTATAACACTTAATTTGCAATTAAAAATTACCTTTGAGGTTAATCTCAAAGTAACGAAGTAAAAATTTACTATTAGTTTCGACCTAATAATAAGGATATATCCTCATACTTTTAATTGAAGCCAAAATTATAGAGGCAATTCATTGTTAATGAATTAAATGATAAATAATCCAATTAAAAGAGAAAAATGTATTTTAAAGGAGCTGCTAACTACCTTTATTAATGGTTGAATTCCATTATTCTCTTAATTTATGTAGTTTAATTATAAAACATATCATTTTCAATGATAAAATAAATAAAATTTCATAAATTTATCCAAAAAGTAAAACTTATCATAGTATCTTCAATACTAAGCTTTTATTTAAGCTATTTAGATTAAATAAAAAAATAAATTATAATTATAAAAAATGAAAATATGTAAAATTTTAAATTATTAAAAATAATGTAATTTATTTTCATTCTAAAATAAGAAAGTACACAAAATAAATAAGAAGAAACATAAAATTCACCTCAACTATCATCAATTAAACTTTTATAAGAAGAAGATAAAAAAAAGTAATTAAAGTTTAAATAAGAATTACCTAAAAATATAATATACCATATACTTCCAAAAAAATTAAATAAAAAAATAATTTTAATATTCAAATTATAAAATAACACATATATAAATAAACCAAATAATATAAAAAAAAAAGTTAATATTTTAATATAAAAAGGAAAAAAAAATAAAATAGGAGTTAAAAAGGTTAATCATATAAATATACTACCAAAAAACAAAGAAAAGAATAACAAAATAATTAAAGAAAAAAATGAACTTTGTCCCTCAGAAACAGATCGAAAACTAAAAGTAACTACACCAAAAAATAAAGTATAAAACAAAAGACGAATCGTGTAACAAACTGTTAAAGAAATACAAAATAAATATAAGAAACCTATAAAAAAATTAAAATTACTAAAAAGATAAAACTCAACAATTATATCCTTAGAATAAAACCCAGACGTAAAAAACAAACCACATAAAGATAAATTAGAAACTATAAAGCAAGTTCCTATATAAGGCTTATCATTTAAAATATAACCTATATAACGAATATCTTGTCTATCACATATTCTATGAATAATTAAACCTGAACATATAAAAAGCAAAGATTTAAAAAAAGCATGTCTAAGAAGATGAAAATAAGAAAGATCAAAATTACCAGAAAAAAGAACTCTTATTATTAAACCAAGTTGGCTTAAAGTAGAAAACGCTACAATCTTTTTTAAATCATACTCAAAATTAGCCCCAATACCAGATATTAATATAGTTAAAAGGGATACATAAAAAAACAAACTAACTATACTTCTTATAAACAATAAATTACCAAATCGAATTAATAAATAAACACCAGCAGTAACCAAAGTAGATGAATGAACCAAGGAAGAAACTGGTGTAGGAGCTGCTATAGCAGCAGGTAATCAAGAAGAAAAAGGTAATTGAGCTCTTTTAGTAAAAGAAGCCAAAATTAATAAAAAAATAAATAATCTTAATCAAGAATAATTTATATCCAAATAATAAATAAAATTAAAACTACCAAAATTAAAGATCCAACCAATACCAATTAAAATAAAAACATCACCAACACGATTAGTTAAAACAGTTAATATTCCTGAAGAGTAAGATCTAGGATTCTGATAATAAATAACCAAACAATAAGAAACCAAACCAAGACCATCTCAACCTAAAAGAATTCTAACTATATTCAAAGAATAAATTATTAGTATTATAGATAAAATAAATAAAAAAACTAAAATTAAAAATCGAAACCTATAAACATCATTATATATATAATCATCACTATAAAAAATAACTATTCTAGAAATAAGTAAAACAGTACCAGAAAAAAATAAAGATATTCAATCAATATAAAAGGTTAAAGTTAAGGATGTAGAAGCAAGTCTAAATACTTCCCAATCAATTATTAAAGAAAAATAATTATTTAAAAACAAAAATCCTGCAGAAAAAGAAATAACAGAGATAAAAAATAAAAACAAAGACATAAATTTATACACGATTTAAGAAAAATATTTACCTTTAACACCACAAATTAAAATTCTAACTTAAACTACTTAAATTAAAATATACATAAAAATATATTAAACTTTAAACCAACCAAATTTAAAGGAACCAAATGGAAAAAAATTAATATATATTCCCGAATAGAACAATTATAAATATAAAAATTATATATAGAAACAAACCCATGATTAACAAAAGAAAACAAATATATTCTATAGACACATGCTAAAAAAGATATAGATATTAAAAAAAAACTAGAAGAAGTAGTTCACCCAAGTAAACCTAAAATTAATATTAATTCACCAAATAAATTTATAGATAAAGGACTACCCATATTATTAGAACATAAAATAAATCAAAATAAACAAAGACTTGGTATAAAAATCATAAACCCTTTATTAATTAAAAGTCTACGTCTACCAGAACGATCATAAACAATATTAACTAAACAAAAAAGAGCAGAAGAGCATAAACCATGAGCTAATATCAAAATATAAGAACCTACAAAACCTCAATAACCTAAAGTAAAAATACCTATAATACAAAGTGATATATGACAAACAGAAGAATAAGCTACCAAAACCTTTATATCAAGCTGAACACAGCAAATTAAACCACAAACCAAACCACCAAACAAACTTAAAGAATTAATATATAAACTATACAAACACATATATTCATATAAAAATAAAGAAACACGTATTAAACCATATCCCCCTAACTTAAGTAATAAACCTGCCAAAATTATAGAACCAGAAATAGGTGCTTCAACATGAGCCCTCGGTAACCATAAATGTAGTATAAACATAGGTATTTTTACCAAAAAAGCTATTGTTAAACATAAAAATAAATAAAAATTTAAATCCAAATTGATTAACCAAAAAAAAGACAACCCTTGAACATTAATTAAGTAAAAAATTCTTAAAAGTAAAGGGAGAGAAGCAAATAAAGTATAAAAAATTAAATAAAAGCCAGCTATTAACCGTTCCGGTTGGTATCCTCATCCAAAAATCAAAAATAACGTAGGAATTAAAGAAGCCTCAAAAAAAATATAATATATAAAAAGCGAAGTAGACAAGAAACAAAAAAATAAAAATAATAAAAGAAAAAAAATTATAAGAATAAATTCTTTTCTTTTATTAGAAAGATTATAAGAGTAACTAGAATAAATTATTAAATAAATAATCATAATTAATAATAAAATAAAACCCCATGAAATGGAGTCTAACCCTCAAATATATCTTAAAGAAGATAAGTAATTTATAGGTGATAAAAAAATTAATATTAAAAAAGTTAATATTAATGAAATTAATATTAAAAAATAAGAGTTACTTAAAATAATTGGGATCAAAGAAAAAATTGTAAAAATTAAAATTATCATAATATTATATACAAAGACCCAATTATATCATTACCATGAGAACGAATTAGACTAACTAAAATTCTTAAACCAAGAGCTCCTTCACAAACAATTATAACTAAAAATAAAATAAGAAAATAAAATTCATAGCTAAAAATTATAAAATTATAAAATATAATCAAATAAATAATTGTTATTAAAAATTCAATACTAATTAAAGTTAATAATAAATGTCTTCGTATAGAAAGTATCACTATTAAACCAAAAATAAAACATAAAATAACAATCTTAATAAAAATAGCTCTTATAGTTTAAATTAAAACATTGATTTTGTAAATCAAAAAATAGAAAAATCTTAATTGCTCAGCAGAAAAGAATAAACTTTTTCATTAATCTCCAAAATTAATATTTTATTTTAAAATACCTGCTGTATTTTAACAATATTTTTAATATTAATAATAATATCAAGTTTAATATTTATATTTTTAATTAATCCTTTAACGATAGTATTTACATTATTAATTCAAACATTTATTGTAAGATCTATCTCTGCAATTTTTATCTCATCTTTCTGATATTCCTATATATTAATTATAATTATAATTAGAGGTTTATTAATTTTATTTATATATATAGCAAGAATTGCATCGAATGAAAAGATAATTTTTTCATTCAATGCAATAATCCCTGCTATATTATTAGTACTTCTATTTTTTAAACAAACAGAAGTACTAATATTTTTAAAAGAAATATATATAAGTAACAATCTTATCTATCAAGAATTAACCATAAATAAACTATTTAATTCAAAATTTATCATTCCATCAATTATAATAATTATATTTTTATTTATAATAATAATAGTAATCTCATTTATTGTATCAAAAACAGAAGGCCCTATACGAAAAAGTAATTAATGAA
The DNA here is from genome assembly GCA_038030265.1 of Corythucha ciliata. NCBI lineage: Eukaryota > Metazoa > Arthropoda > Insecta > Hemiptera > Tingidae > Corythucha > Corythucha ciliata. Next base: position 30,875,021 of record CM075940.1, on the reverse strand, counting down.
TAAAGCTACACGAAAAAATCAACCCTTATTCAAAATTTTAAATAATCTTCTTATTGATTTACCATCTCCCTCAAGAATCTCATTATGATGAAACTTTGGATCACTATTAGGTTTATGTTTAATTATCCAAATTGTAACAGGATTATTTCTATCTATGCATTATACAGCTAATATTGAAATAGCTTTTGAAAGAGTTATACATATTTGCCGAGATATTAATTACGGATGAATAATTCGAAATATTCATATAAATGGGGCATCACTTTTTTTTATATGTATATATATACATATAGGGCGAGGTATTTATTATGGTTCCTATAAATTCATAGAAGTATGAAATATTGGGGTAATTATCTTTATCACAACTATAGCAACAGCATTTTTAGGTTATGTACTACCGTGAGGACAGATATCTATATGAGGGGCTACAGTAATTACAAATTTAGTATCAGCCATTCCTTATTTGGGTGATTCAATTGTAAAATGATTATGAGGTGGATTTTCAGTTAGAAATGCTACACTAAATCGTTTCTTTACTTTACATTTTATTATACCTTTTGTTATTGCTGTAATAGTTATACTTCATTTAATATTTTTACACTTAACAGGTTCAAACAATCCTTTAGGTTTAAATAGAAACCATGATAAAACACACTTCCATCCAAGATTTACCACTAAAGATCTAATAGGAATAATAATAATTATATTATTATTCCTATTAGTTAATCTAATAATTCAAAATTTATCATTCCATCAATTATAATAATTATATTTTTATTTATAATAATAATAGTAATCTCGGGGGGCGAAGGTTGGGGTAACGCGGCGGGGGCTGAGTGTAAGCGGGCGCGGAGCTTCCTCAGCTTTAGTGATGAACCTCGGACGAATAGGGCCTGACCCCCTTGTCCGGGTATTAGTCCGCCGTCGCAATCCCCAACTAGCCGACTGCCATGGACTGGGGTCCTCTCTCGGTGCCGCGCACAGCGGGCCGGGAGGCCTCCTCGTGGTGCCCCCTGGGTAGTGGTCGACTTTGTCGGCCACTAGCGAAATGGCAGAGGCGGGAAGGGGCCGTGATTCAGGGACACCTCCCCTGTTGAGCCTTTTCCTTCACTCCCGGCGACGGGGGGCAGGTCGGCAGGCCCTGAGGTGGCAGCCCCACCAGCCGACTAGGTGGTTTCGGGCTAACCCCCCGAGCCACTGAATTAATTACGTTACGAAAAACAAAACCAAGGCCGTAGCCCCGGAAGGCCAAAATGCCGGCAGGACGAGTGGTGCGACTCCACCCGCTCCTGAAGACCGTAGTCGCAAAGGTACCAGACCCGGATCTTCCCAGGACTTTTCAAGAACCACAAACACCTTACCTTCAAATAAGAAGGCTAATAACCCTAACAAAGCAACAAACAATACGTTGACAGACACCAGTGCAACTCAATCTTCAACAAAACGACCTATTTCTGCTGGAACAACAAGCGAATCAAGTACTCAACCATCTATGAAAAAACAGATGACATCGATTGAAGAACGAGAACTTTTACGTGATAAAATATTGAACCTGAAAAACGCTAAATTTCTTGTGATGTCCAAATTAACAGGCAACTTTGAGAATATGTCCCCATTCAAGGTCTATAAATTTATAACTTCCCGCGTTGGTAACGTTGAGAAAATCACAAAGACAAAAACTGGAGCCTACGTCATTGAAACCAAAAATTCGCAACAAACAAATTACCTCCTTCAGTTGAAACTATTCGAAGACATTCCCATCAAAATCGAACCACATAATACATTGAACATCTCGAAAGGATTAATCCGATGCAAGGACTTGAACAACGCCACTGATGACGAAATTCAAGAAGAACTCGCTGAAATTAATGCAATTAGCTTCAAACGCTTCAATAAAAGAACTGGCGACTCACTTGTGCCGACTGGAACTATACTGCTAACATTCAATACACCAACGCCCCCTGAATCAGTGAAACTAGCAATGTACAAACTACCCGTCACGCCATATCTACCTCCTCCCCTTCAGTGTTTCAGATGTTATCGGTTTGGTCACAATGCCACCAACTGCCGGGCGCCAGAAGCACTCTGCAAGTGTGGCTATCCCACACACGAAGACACAATGTGCCCACAACCAGTCCGCTGCATTAACTGCACAAACACACCCACGGCTGAAAACGACCACGATGCCAGATCTCCATTATGTCCGAGACTCAAAATCGAAAAAGAAATAATCAAAATGAAATATAACAGCGACTTACCATACAAACAAATCAGGGCTATTGTCACTAATCCGTCGTACGTGATGGGAGCTACATACGCTCACACTGCTGCCAAACCGGCTGCAAATTCTACTTATACCCTTGAACCCTACCTTCCCAGAAAATCCTTCCCCCTACACCCTCATCCCTCTGCCTACTCATCAACAAAAACCCCCAAACCAACCTCAACATCAACCACCTTCCAACCACCGACTTTTCATGAACCTAGATCCACTCGCTCTCGCCGTGCAAGTGTCATGGAAACCGACGCTCCGAATACTGACATTGATGATGCTACAAGTGGCGATACCGACTCCAGTTGGCAAGTTCAAGGCAGGAAACGAAAGCCCGGATGGAAGAAGGGACGCCCGCGGAAGCTCCCTGCTTCCGACTCCCAGGCCAACCAGTCGATACAAACTTCACGACCAACAACTCCACAAGATCAACGTGCACCACCCCCTGCGCCAAAAGACCAAAGACCACCAACAACTCTTCAACCTCAAACAACACCTGCTGTCGACGTTCAGGCCCTTGAGGCCCATCTCATAGCACAACAAAATTCTTCCCAATCCACTACTCCGATTACAACTGAAGAGCAACCATCTACCAAAGAATAATATACTTCCTAGTCTAATCACTTCTTTATGCCTAATCAGAATAACTCAAATCAACCTACGAATTTCCAACCCTCACCTCTAACTCAACCTAACATTTTCCTTCAGTGGAACATCAGAGGCCTCTTTGCTCACATCGATGAGCTAAGAAGCCTCATAAATGAACATGATCCTCTTGCTATAGCAGTCCAAGAAACGCATTTTAAACCTCACCAAACGTATAACCCTGTCTCATACACGTCCTTCCATAAAAACGTCACCACCCAGTCGATGCGTAGCCACGGTGGCGTTGCCTTATACATCAAAACCTATCTTCAGCCCACACCTATCAATCTCAACACCAACCTTCAGGCCGTAGCTGCCCGAATTTCCTATCCCCTTCAGCTTACTCTTTGTTCCTTTTACCTCCCCAATACTCATTGGGCGTACCAAGAAGTATACGACTTTCTTCATCAATTACCACAACCGGTACTCATCTTAGGAGACATCAACCTCCACCATCCTGCGTGGGGTTCCACCGTCACCACTCCTAAAGGGAATCTCTTCAACCAGATCTTGCAAACTTTCCCACTTATTCCCCTCAACGATGATACCCCTACACACTTTATTTCGGCTTCCGGTCGATTTAGCTCGATCGATGTTTCCATTACTACACCCGTGTTATCTACCTCTTTTACATGGCGAGTTGCCGATGAACTCCACCACTCCGACCATTTCCCAATTATCATAACGCACAATAGTAGTCGCCAGAGATTTACATATCCCCCTAAATGGTACTTTAAGAACACTGACTGGCATGCTTTCAATAGTTCACTATCGTTCCCAGAACTCACTAACGACGCCAACCAAGATGTCTTCAACTACACCGAATCACTCTATAATGCAGCCTCCAATGTTATCCCACAATCCAAACCCACCACTCGACGACAAAAAGTCCCATGGTGGAACTCTGAAATCCACAGCACCAACCGCCTGAAGAAACAAGCGTTCAACCTTCTCAAACGCCACGTTACTCAAGACAACCTAATTCGTTTTAAACAGCTTCGAGCCCAAGAAAGGCGACTGAAACAAGAGGCTAAACGCAAATCCTGGAGTGAATATATTTCCCAAATCTCATCCTCGGTCGATGCCAGAGAGGTTTGGAACAAGATCCAGACTCTCAAGGGTAAACCGGTCAACTCTCTCCCACCATTTATGATGTCCTCTGATAATACGAAAGTGGAAGGCCAGGAAAATATAGCTGAACTCTTCTCCAAATTTTTCCATCATAATTCGGCCACCTCTCAATACCCTTCCCACTTTCAGGCGTACAAATTACACGAAGAAGAGCATCAACCCCTAAATTTTTCCACCATAGAAAACCTTGACTACAACCTTCCATTTACTTTACCTGAACTTAACCGAGTTCTGGAAAAAATTAAAAATCATAAATCACCAGGGCCGGATCACCTTCCTAATGAAATATTTAAGAACCTATCCGAACCTCACAAATTATGCCTTCTGAATTTATATAATACTCTTTGGCAGAACAACGCCTATTCTGACAACTGGAAAACGTCTACGGTCATCCCTATCCCCAAAAATAGTCAAAACCTCTCGGACGTGTCCAATTATCGCCCGATATCACTCACATCATGTATGGGAAAAATTTATGAAAATTTAATTCAATACCGGCTGCAATTCTTCTTGGAAAAACACCGACTTCTAAATTCCTCTCAAACAGGGTTCCGTGTGAAACATTCAGTCTTGGATAATCTTATAAAATTGGAAAACGTCATTCAGACCTCATTCCTCCATCGGTCACATACCACCGCCATTTTCTTTGACGTCAAAAGTGCTTTTGATCGCGTGTGGCGACACGGCGCACTAAAACAACTCCATGCCTGGGGTCTCCGAGGGAGTTTGCCCTTGGTGTTACAGGACTTCCTCACCAACCGGTTTTTCCGAGTACGAATTGGTAACCACCTGTCCATACCGCGGGCTCTTGAAAACGGTGTCCCCCAAGGATCAGTCCTGAGCACTTTACTTTTTCTTATTGCCATTCAACCTTTAGGAACCAATCTTCCCAGGGACTTCAACATCTCTTTATACGCTGACGATATTGCCATCTACAAATCATATCCAGCCCACCCCAGCGACAGGGATGTCCGCAGCTTTCAAACAGCCGTAGATATTCTGGTCTCACAAGCCGGAAACCTTGGCTTAACATTCTCCTCTCAGAAAACCGTAGCTATTCATTTCTGCCATCTAAGACGTCCGCACAATCCTCCAGTTGTTCATATACAAAATTCTCCGATTCAATACGTCGACAAACACAAATTTTTGGGACTTATCTTCGACAATACCCTCAGTTGGAAACCTCACCTTCAACACCTTCACCGAAAATGTCAATCAGACCTGCGCGTTCTCCAGGTCATAGCACACCATCACTTTGGCAGTGATACAACCATGCTGCTGCGAGTAGTTCAATCGCTCATACGCTCGAAAATCGACTTCGCTTCTATTATCTACGCTTCGGCTAGAAAATCGTGGCTTCGACCGATTGAGCGTCTCTACACACAGGCTCTTCGCATCTCTCTTGGTGCATTCCGCACCAGCCCAACCGACACCTTATACGTATTAGCTAACCATCCCCCACTAAATCACAGACGTAATCACCTTTTATTAAAATATGCCAATACTATCCGGAGTAGACCTCACCACTTTCTTTACTCAATTCTCGATTCCGATGATTCAACAGCAGAGTTCCTTCACTCTGTAACTCGAACACGTCCACTCCCAATTCGCTTTCGCGAACTATCGACTAGAATTCGTTTCGAACTTCCGCCTGTCCTTCCTGTCGACGACTTTTCTATCTACCCCTGGCTTATCCCTAACCCATCTATCGATCTTTCCCTACATACCGCAGCAAAGTGTAACCTGCATCCAACTGCAATCATGCAACAATTTCGAGCACTTCTTTCCAAAAACTCTGATTCAATATTAATCTACACTGATGCCTCTAAAACCATAACTGGCGTTGGTTGTGCCTTCTATGTTGACAACACCAACAACCATTCCTTTCATCTCTCTCCTGTAGTGTGCATTTTAACAGCGGAGCTTGAGGCGATTTCCCAAGCCCTCAACTTCTGTCGTGATAATCCGTCTACCAAATTTTTCATCATTTCTGACTCTATGAGTTCACTTCAGGCCATACAAAACAAATTCTCACTAAACCCACTTGTCCAACGCATTCAGCATCAACTATTTGCCCTCCATTGTTCAAAAAAATGTATTCGTTTTCTCTGGGTTCCAAGTCATTTCGATATCACGGGAAATGAACTTGTCGATGCACTTGCTAGAGACATTGCCAATACACCCGTTGATCAATCTGAAATATTCCCCCCATTACCGCCCCTCGACATCGCAAACAACATTAAAACAATCACTAATCAACAAATCCAACAAGACTGGGATCGTAGCCCATCCACCATGCACTCAGTTATCCCCCAAATAAATCCAGTCCAACATATCAAAACTGCTGACCTCACAAGAAAAGATGAAATCATAATCAATAGGTTACGTATAGGACATACACGTCTCACTCACAGTTACCACCTCGTGCGCCGAGCACGCCCAGTATGCGAACACTGTGACCAACCACTAACAACGAACCACATCATCATAGAATGTCCCCGTTGGAGCGCTCTTCGACAACAACTTCATCTCGATAATCTACCCTACCACGAACTACTCAAACCTACGTCCAAGAAATTGCCCGAAATTATCAAGTTCCTCAAAATGACCAATTACTACTACACCCTGTAACAGTTCAATCACCTAATACACTTCATGTAAATTCCGTACAGTATATCAAATATAACATTAACAGCCAATAATCACAGTAACATACTCCTGAAATCATAACATCATAACACGTCTTCAACATCCATTGGGCTAATGACCCCAGTAGTCGATGCCCATAAGGGGGGGTGGTTTTAGCCGGTAGTCTGCCGTAAGGCAGGAGTCCGGCACTCCGTGCGTAAAGGCATTTCCACCTCCCTGCTCCCCCAAAAAAAAAAAAAAAAAAAAAAAATAGTAATCTCATTTATTGTATCAAAAACAGAAGGCCCTATACGAAAAAGTAATTAATGAATAAAGCTACACGAAAAAATCAACCCTTATTCAAAATTTTAAATAATCTTCTTATTGATTTACCATCTCCTTCAAGAATCTCATTATGATGAAACTTTGGATCACTATTAGGTTTATGTTTAATTATCCAAATTGTAACAGGATTATTTCTATCTATGCATTATACAGCTAATATTGAAATAGCTTTTGAAAGAGTTATACATATTTGCCGAGATATTAATTACGGATGAATAATTCGAAATATTCATATAAATGGGGCATCACTTTTTTTTATATGTATATATATACATATAGGGCGAGGTATTTATTATGGTTCCTATAAATTCATAGAAGTATGAAATATTGGGGTAATTATCTTTATCACAACTATAGCAACAGCATTTTTAGGTTATGTACTACCGTGAGGACAGATATCTATATGAGGGGCTACAGTAATTACAAATTTAGTATCAGCCATTCCTTATTTGGGTGATTCAATTGTAAAATGATTATGAGGTGGGTTTTCAGTTAGAAATGCTACACTAAATCGTTTCTTTACTTTACATTTTATTATACCTTTTGTTATTGCTGTAATAGTTATACTTCATTTAATATTTTTACACTTAACAGGTTCAAACAATCCTTTAGGTTTAAATAGAAACCATGACAAAACACACTTCCATCCAAGATTTACCACTAAAGATCTAATAGGAATAATAATAATTATATTATTATTCCTATTAGTTAATCTAATCAATCCATTAATATTGTTAGACCCTGAAAATTTTACTCCTGCAAACCCAATAGTTACACCAGTTCATATCCAGCCAGAATGATATTTCTTATTTGCTTACGCAATTTTGCGTTCAATTCCAAATAAGTTAGGAGGTGTAATTGCAATATTTATATCAATTTTAATTTTAGTAATTATACCATTAATTAATAATCATAAATTTCAAAGAAACTCATTTTACCCACTAAATAAATGTTTATTTTGAATATTTATTTCAGTAATAATTTTATTAACATGAATCGGAGCACGCCCAGCTGAACAACCTTACATTTTTAAAGGACAAATTTTAACAACTTTATATTTCATATACTTTCCTATCAATTCTATTAGATTTATAATCTGAGATAAAATTAATGATTAATTAGCTAATTAACTTAAATATAAAGTTTGTATTTTGAAAATACACAATGGAAAATAGTAATTCCATTAGCTTAATAAACTTAACCTAAATTAATGAAATAATTACCTATAATAAAATAAATACAACCTAAAAAAAAAATGAAATAATTTAAAGATAAGGGTAAAAACAATTTTCAAGTTATATACATTAATTTATCATAACGAAAACGAGGTAAAGTTGTTCGAACTCAAATAAATCAAAATGATATAAAAATACATTTGATATAAAAAAAAAAAGAATAAATATCACAACCCAAAAAAATCATTACAGTTAAAAAACTAAGCAAAATAATATTACCATATTCAGCTAAAAAAATTAAAGCAAATCCCCCTCCTCCATACTCAATGTTAAAGCCTGACACCAATTCAGACTCTCCTTCAGCAAAATCAAAGGGGGATCGATTAACTTCAGCTAAACAAGTACATAATCAACAAAAAAATAAAGGTAAAGAAAAAAAAATAAATCACACATAATATTGATAATTTATTAATTTAATTAAATCAAATCCATAAGTAAAAATTATATAACAAATAACAATTATTACTAATCTAACTTCATAAGAAATTACCTGAGCGATACCTCGAAGGCTCCCCAAAAGAGAATAATTAGAATTAGAAGACCATCCGCAAAGTAACAACCCATAAACATTTAAACCAGAACAACATAAAAAAAATAAAATCCCATAATTAAAATTAATTATACTAATTATATATGGATAAATTCTCCAGATAAATAAAGAAATTATAAATATAAAAATAGGTGAAAATAAATAAATAATATAATTAAAAAAAATTAAATTAACTTGTTCTTTAAAAAATAACTTAACCCCATCAGAAAAAGGTTGTAATAATCCTATAAAACCTACTTTATTAGGACCTTTACGCAATTGTGTATATCTTAAAATCTTACGCTCCAATAGAGTCAAGAAAGCAATTGAAATTAATAATATAATAATTAAAAATAAATAATTTACCACAAAAATTATTGTTTGTAAAAAAATTACATAAATAAATCCTAAATTTATTGCATAAATTCTGCCAAAACAATCAAAATATTTGTTATACTTGGTCCTTTCGTACTAAAGTATATTAAAATATTATAGATAGAAACCAACCTGGCTTACGCCGGTCTTAACTCAGATCATGTAAAATTTTAAAAGTCGAACAGACTTAAAATTATAACTCCTGCATTATAAATTAATTTTAATCCAACATCGAGGTCGCAAACCTTCTTATAAATGAGAACTCCCCAAGAAGATTACGCTGTTATCCCTAAGGTAATTTATTCTTATAATCTAAAATTCAGGATCAAATTTTCATAAAACAATGAAAAATATAAAAATATAGTATATCAAATATAATAGTCGCCCCAACTAAATTAACCTTATAAGATATAAAATTAAAAATAAAAACTATATCTTATAAGGTTAATTAAATTCTATAGGGTCTTATCGTCCCATAAATTCATTTTAGCTTTTTAACCAAAAAATAAAATTCAATAAAATTAAAATAAGAAATCTACTCTCTCGTTCAACCTTTCATTCTAGACCTCATTTAAAGGACAAATTATTATGCTACCTTTGCACGATAAAATCGCGGCCATTTAACTTTTAATCATAGGGCAGGTTATATTTTTTATAAAAACAAAAAAAAATGTTTTTATTAAACAGTCGGAAAGTTTATTTGCCGAATTCCTAAATTTAATTATTAAATTTACTAATTTTATCATTGTTACCTTTAAACTTTAGTTAAATAAAAAACTTCCTTAAAATTTTAAATTAAATAAAATAAATAAATTAAAAATTATTTTTATAAAAATATAATAAAAGAAAATACTAATCCTAAATAAATTTTTAAATATAATCATAAATTTTAAAATTAATTAAAAGCTTATCCCTTTAATTATTTAAATTATCTATAATATAAATTAATTTATATTAAAAATAAATAATTTTTGAATTAAATTCAATTCAAGAAAAACCAGATATATTTAAATTGAAAAGCATTTAACCACTACATTTATATTAAATATTAATATAAAATTTAAACAAAAATATAAATGTAAATCTTTAAATTTCGGGAAATTTACATATGTAAATTTAAATTAATAAACCCTGACACAAAAGGTACAACAAATTATATCTTCTTAAAAAATATTGATAATTCTCCTTGACAGTACTTAAATTATAAATTTTAAATATTAATTCTATACATTATACTATAAATATATATATTTATTAAAATATAATTAAAAATTTAACATTAAACAAAATTCAAGTTTACTTGAATTGAACAAGTATTAATATTAATGTAAATAATAAAGTTTACCAAAAACTCAAACTTGAAACTTACCAGGACCACTTTCCAGTAACCCTACTTTGTTACGACTTGTCCCAATGAATGAGAATGACGGGCGATATGTGCATAACTATAATAATTTCATAGGATATATATATATCCTATTACAATTAAATCCAATTTAAATAAATAAACAAGTATTAACACCCAAAATGATAATTAATGTAACCCATTGTATACCTTAATATTCTACACCTTGATCTAACATTTTGTATAAAAATAATTTAAGAAAATATCCTTAGTAATTATTCAATGATAACGATATATAAAAACAAAGAAAGGTAAAATTAATCGTGGTTTATCGATTAATAAACAGGTTCCTCTAAACAATTAACAATTACCGCCAAATTTTTTTATTTTTAAGAATTAACTAATAATAATAAGGTTATATATTTAATATAATAATAGGGTATCTAATCCTAGTTTTTATACACATTTAATATTTAATAGAACCTTTACTCAACTAAGATATTAAAATTTAACCTAATAATAAAACCTACCCACAACACCAACAAAATATCGGTGTGGTAGATGGTGCTGGTAGATGGTGCTGGTAGATGGTGCTGGTAGATGGTGCTGGTAGATGGTGCTGGTAGATGGTGCTGGTAGATGGTGCTGGTAGATGGTGCTGGTAGATGGTGCTGGTAGATGGTGCTGGTAGATGGTGCTGGTAGATGGTGCTGGTAGATGGTGCTGGTAGATGGTGCTGGTAGATGGTGCTGGTAGATGGTGCTGGTAGATGGTGCTGGTAGATGGTGCTGGTAGATGGTGCTGGTAGATGGTGCTGGTAGATGGTGCTGGTAGATGGTGCTGGTAGATGGTGCTGGTAGATGGTGCTGGTAGATGGTGCTGGTAGATGGTGCTGGTAGATGGTGCTGGTAGATGGTGCTGGTAGATGGTGCTGGTAGATGGTGCTGGTAGATGGTGCTGGTAGATGGTGCTGGTAGATGGTGCTGGTAGATGGTGCTGGTAGATGGTGCTGGTAGATGGTGCTGGTAGATGGTGCTGGTAGATGGTGCTGGTAGATGGTGCTGGTAGATGGTGCTGGTAGATGGTGCTGGTAGATGGTGCTGGTAGATGGTGCTGGTAGATGGTGCTGGTAGATGGTGCTGGTAGATGGTGCTGGTAGATGGTGCTGGTAGATGGTGCTGGTAGATGGTGCTGGTAGATGGTGCTGGTAGATGGTGCTGGTAGATGGTGCTGGTAGATGGTGCTGGTAGATGATGCTGGTAGATGGTGCTGGTAGATGGTGCTGGTAGATGGTGCTGGTAGATGGCGCTGGTAGATGGTGCTGGTAGATGATGCTGGTAGATGGTGCTGGTAGTTACATTGCAACGTTCATGAAACGATATTGAGGGTTGCATATGGAACAAATTAAATAAAATCAACAAAACTGTATTCTGGATTCGAACCCAGACACTTTGGATTGGTACAAATTTGTGTTATATCATTTACACTATGAGCTAATGTGGCCAATCTGGCAATTAACGTAATCTCAAAAACATTAGTTTCAGGAAAGGAACTTGCAAATTTGTCCTAACTTCGAGTTTCTTGAAGAGGGTTCTTTTACAATACCATTGGTCTTGCTCGTATAAAACATACAAATCAATAAAAGATCTATTTTTATACATTGATTCGATGGAAGTGTGTTCATGTCGGATCGGAGTAGCCCGGGACTGACAAATGAACAGAGCTAAAATTTCGGTCGATGGAATCCCTAATTAGATAATAAAACATAATTTTCGTCACACTCTAGTGCCGTGTACTGCAACTGCAATGTAAAATGAATCGAACGAAATAATTTCGGTGGAAAGAGTCACTCAGAAAGTTACTTCTCGATAATCGTCGTAATTATCCGTCACGCCAACGTTTCGGCGGATATTCGTTGGATAATAGAGTCTTTTAGACGCATTATTCATACACATTGGCAGCGTGCTGGACTGGTAATCCAGAGGTTGCGGGTTCAAATCCCGCCGGGGAGCCATTTTTTCTCGAAACTCCAATTGTGTTGGGCTATGCCCTTCCATCGTCGTCCGGATAACATCAGTTTGATTAATTTATTAATTAAAAATACCGGCGACAGAAATATTCACTATATCCATCTCAAAACATCTAGTTACTAAATATGTTGTCAATAACGTTTTTATAACGTTATGGAAGTAACTGAAACCATAATGTATAACCATACGACGTTTCAGCAACGTTATTGACACTTGATGTGTTGATTGGGCGTTATCTTTGTCACTGTGACATATGCTAACGGTTCAATGTCGTTTCGACATTACCGTTATAGGAACGTTCTTAATTATATTCACTGAAACGTTTCGGTAAGGCCCCATTAGTAATGTAACCCAAGGATAACAAATCTACGTTAAAGATAAGTTTCAGCAACTATTGGTGTTCAACGTTTCCGAACCGTTACCATAATTGATTACAGTGACAGGGCCGTAACGTTACCCTTGTCAACGTGACATTTAAGTCACGAAGTAACGTTTCAATTACGTTTGTTACGAGTTTTGAAATTAAACAAACCGCGTATACCTTCACACGTCTGAGGTGTTGCGCTGCTCGATGAGAAAGCGGTGTTGCACGGATTGTACATGGGAGCCGCGCGTGTGAAACCACGTATGAGTGAAACGAGCCTTATGCTTCGTAAAATCAACCTGTTTAATTCCTCTACATCCGTACAAAAGGCTAAATTATTGCCTCTAAGGCAGCGTTCGTACTGTGGCGATACGATATTGTTTCTACTTTCTACATCGCCGACTCAAATTAACAGCGCCTATAGGACAGATAGAAACAACAGGAAATGTGTCAGATTTCCTGTTGTTTCTATCTGTCCTAGACGCTGTTAATTTGAGTTGGCGATGTCGAAACGTTATCTCATCGCTCTAGTGTGTTCGCCAGCTAACGCGGAGATTGAATTGACAATTATTAGCCGAGTGTTCCATGTAAGCTACGAGGTTTCAATATGATTTTCAACGGCTTTCGCAGTCGTTCCGATAGGACTCAAGAGGGGACTATTTGAAAAAGATGCACTGGTGTTCATGAATTAACTGGGCAGGAGAAAACCAGCAATGAGACACAACTCGGAACTCGAATTCTTCGCAATTTTGCTTAAATACAGGTGATTCACATTAACTATGTACTATGTGCATCAAAAATAGGGAACATTCAAAAAAGTATGCCGGTACGGTGATTTTTTTTTTCAAAATAACGAATTATTGCCGTTTTTCAACTATTTTTACCCACTGTGCGTCGCGGAAAACAAAAACGCCGGCAGGATCGGTCGAAAAAAAAAATTAATTATTTTCGATTTCATAATTTAATTCGCTATGTACAATTATGTACACCAACGCTATAATGCAAGAAAAATTTGATCTTGGCGGTCTTTGATATTTCAACGGAAAAATATACTCCGGCGGTTTCAACGGAACCGGATATACCTACTCCTGTCCAAGAAAAAAACTGCTACAAAATTCGATAAATCCTTTAAATGTAAAATAGATTAAGTGATTTTTATCCTCCTACCACGGATTATGGTGAGGGGTGGGGGTGAGGGAATTTGAGTCTAGCCCCGCCCCCTTGACGAGTTATAGAGCAATAATCCCGTATTTCTATGTAACCCTAGATCCCTGCGAAATGCAGACTCTTCAATTTTGTACTGGAATAAATAGTCTAGGAAAATAGAAAGACAGTCAGTCGATTGGTGTAACGCGTAGAGATAACTTGTGCGGAAAAATAAAATAAAGATTTTTAAAAACCATTTTTGTCGTTCGGACCATTTAACTGGCGCCCGAACAGGGACTGGCTAAAAGTGTGAGTGAAAATTCGTCAACTTTTTGTGAAAGAAAAGTTAAGACTAGTTATACGGCGTGACCAATTGTCCCACCGTCTCTCGGAAATTCAAAAAGCATCCTCTTTCGGATCTTTAGTGTGACCAGTTGTCCCACAGTTTTCGGGAACTCTAGTTGAAGTGTGATCGTTCCCACTTTCGCCGCCTTCACCACCGTAAAAGCCAAAAAGAACAACCATTTTTGGACCTTCACGAGCGACAAAAGAAAACAAAAACAAAACTCTGCACATCTTCAAGTTATCCACAAAAAAAAAAAAAAAAAAAAAAAAAAAAAAAAAACGAACCATATTGAACTTTCAATTGTGAAAAAAATCTGTGGTCGATTCCCCAGTTTATTCGCAAAGTTCGTTTACGTTACACCTCGGGTTAAAGACTTTGCGTGCGGTGGTCAATTCCCCCGAACCGTCTTCTTTCTCGGCATCGTCTTCGCAGCATCGACTCTCTCGCTTTAGTAGTTGTAAGTTTGTTTTTCTTTTCATTCCATTGTTATAGTTTTAAGCTCAAGAAATAGGACTCTAATCTAAATAATCGTCAAAAAAATAGTAAGCTATATAAAATATTCATTTTTAAAATTCCTTTTCATTTCAAATAATAAGCCTAAAAAAAAAAAAAAAATGGAAGTTGATAGAATTATCCGAAGAGAAGACTATGACCATCTTCAATGCTATGATGGAAATCCAAGAGAATTATTATTTTTTATTTCGTCAGTCACCAATATTTTAAATTCTGTGTGCGCTGAAAATGTCGCACAACGTGCCCAAAATCACACAATTCTTTTAAGTAAGGTAAAGTCAAAACTTATTGGATCAGCACAGTCACTAATTCTCACCCGAGAAGTCAACTCAGTTGCCTCTCTAATCGATTTACTTAAGTCAAATTTTGCTGACTCCCGAACATTCGAATCTTTAAAATCCGAAATTCACCAGAGTAAACCATTTGCGAAAGAGACCCCAGCGGACTATCTTAATCGCTTAGAAAGTATTAGTCATTTAATTTTTGCAAAGTTAGGAATAGACGGAGTAGAAGGTGAAATTTTAAATGCTATTATGGAAACCACGGAAAAAGAGATCATTCACCACATGTATTCCACTCTTCCCTGGCAGTTAACGAATCATATCATGACGTTTAATCCCCAAAATCTCATAGATTTAAGAAATGTCTTAAATACTAAATGCACTTTCATCATTGAACAATTAAATAGTAAGCAGCAATTTAGTTCAAACGATTATAAAAATAAAAATGGCTCTAGAATGAATAATGGTAGAAATAATACTAATTACAATCCCCAATTTAATACTAATTTTTCACGCCCACAACAAAACTTTACCCCCCATGCTTTCCAACAACGACAAAGACCATTCTATAATCGTTTCCCACAAAATCAACAGGCACAACAGCAAAGAAACTTCTTACCTAGTGGTAGTGGACAAAACACAGTGTCCATGAGAACTTACAATAGTAACAATTTTAATAGACGAAATAACGCTCATGAGTTTAATTACGTAAATAATCCACCGAATTATGAGCAATATAACCCCCAAAATTATCAATACGACCCTCATGCTCGAAATCGTCATTGGGATCCGAATTACCAACGTGTCCAAACCTCTCAGAATTTTCAATTTTACCAAAATCCCCAAAATCAACCTAATCAATCTCAAGAAGAAGAGACCAATGGATCGAACCAGCCTTTTCTCAATGGCAGTGGTCAAATGAACTGCGTAAGCCCGACAGAAATGTACCAAAATTAGATCTTAACTTCGTAGGTAAGTCCCTACCGTACGCCCAAGACAAATATAATCTAAAATGGCTAATTGACACAGGTTCAGCAAAAAATTATATCCACCCTAAGATAATTACTGCAAACATTCCCAAATTCAAAGAACATTTTATTGTTAGCACCCCGGCAGGTGAAAAGGAAGGCTACGAATATATATTAACAAACCTAAACCACTACTTCGATATCGATGCCTGGATTAAAATGTACATATTCCCCTTTTCCAATAAGTATGAGATACTACTAGGGTATGAAACAATGAAAGATCTAAACATTAAGTTAAATTTTGAAACCCATACAATGATAGCTAATAATAAACAATTTCAATTAAAGTACACTATGACTGACGAAAGTGATAAAAAAATTACATTAAGGAAAGGACTTAATATTATTGAACTACCTATAGTAAATAATAACAATTTAAGTGAAGGATTAATCAATGAAATAAGTGGAAATGGATACACTATCAAAGAAGGAATTTACTCTTTTGACAACAATAAAGTTAGGTGCTTAGTCGAATCCCAAGAGCTCATGACCATTTGTCCCGAGCCTATGGAGGTCGATGATATAGATTATTTAACATCTAAGTTAGACGTAAGTGAAAATACTATTCTAGAAATTAAGAAAGAAATACCTCAATTAATACGAACCGATCATATGAATTCGGAAGAAAAAGAAATCATTATCAAATTACTTAAGGAGTTTCCACATATCATTAAAAGAGAGAAAGACCTGCTTAGCTCTTCCAAAAACTTACTAAAACATACAATAAGGACAAAAGACGATATTCCAGTTTACACCCGAAATTACAGATATCCTCAAATTTTCCGAGACGATATCAAATTAGAAATCGACAAACTTCTAAAGAATAAAATCATCAGAGAATCTAATTCCCCTTACAACTCCCCAATATGGGTAGTCCCAAAGAAGCCTGACGCCTCAGGAAAGAGGAAAATTCGCGTAGTCTTAGACTATAGAAAAATTAACGACAAAACAATTGACGATAAATTCCCTCTACCGGTGATTGAAGATTTACTTGGAAAAATAGGTCGAGCTACTTATTTTAGCACAATCGATCTGGCCTCTGGCTTCCATCAAATCGAGATGGACCCGGATTCAATCCCTAAGACTGCCTTCAGCACTGAGGACGGCCATTTTGAGTTCCTCAGGATGCCCTTTGGTCTGAAAAATGCCCCGCCTACGTTTCAGAGGGCAATGAACCTGATATTTTCACGTATTCCAAATGTGTTGGTTTACATGGACGATATAATCGTTTATTCGGATAACTTAGAGGAACATAAAAAACACCTAAAGAAAGTTTTCGAACTACTTCAAAACCACAACCTTAAGATACAGCTTGATAAAACCGAATTCTTCAAAAAAGAACTCGCCTACCTCGGCCATATTGTGTCTGAGAAAGGTATTCAACCAAACCCCGCCAAACTAGAAGCTATTGCAAACTTTCCAAACCCAACGAATCAAAAACAAATAAAACAATTCCTTGGATTAACTGGCTACTACAGAAAAATGATTAGAAACTATGCAAAAATTGCCAAACCTTTAACCTCGTTACTACGAAATGACTCCACTATTGATGCTTCAAACCCCGAATTTCTTAATGCAATTAATACTCTAAAATCTTTACTTCAAAACAATCCTATTTTGCAGCCACCAGATTTTAATAAACCCTTTTTATTGACTACAGACGCTTCTAATTATGCTATAGGAGCAGTCTTATCCCAAAATGTTAACGGAAAAGATCTACCAATCTTTTATGCGTCCCGAACCCTGAATTCGAGTGAAGAAAGATTAAGTACAATAGAAAAATAACTTTTAGCAATTGTATGGGCATGCAAATACTTTAGACCTTATATTTACGGAAGACGCTTTACCATCCAAACAGATCATAAACCTTTACAGTATCTTCATAACATGAAAGAACCCAGCGCTAAGATGCTGCGGTGGAACTGCCAACTGGCAGACTATGATTTTGATATAAAGTACGTCCTAGGAAAAACGAATTACGTAGCAGACGCATTATCCAGAAATCCCGTTCAAAATTTAAATGCAATCGAAAATGACGAAATAAACCCAGATGAAGTTTTAAATCAATTTTTAAATGAGACCCAAAATAGTGTAAATTTTCCAAATTCAGTTGAATCCTTAATCTCACATCCAAATGATGAAAACCAACCTAACATTATTAAAGACGATGATAGTTTAGCTACCATCCATTCACAGTTAAGCTAACGTCGGTCTATTTCATTCCACAAAGAGAAGATTAGTATGGAATACCGCTTGGCCTTATCATTCTGACTTGGAAAAATACTGTTTAGAATTTTTGGAACCAAATAAAACGTATGGAGTTTATTGCTCTGATAAGAATTTAAAATTAGAGGACGAAGTCCTAGATCAAGTATTCCTCAAGTTTCAAAATGTTGTTGAGGAAAAATGTCCCACCGTTAGAATAAAAAGATACAAAAAACTTAATATAGACGTTGAAGAAAAGGACGATAGATTAGATTTAATTACAGATCAACACATAGGCAAAACTAGTCATAGAGGAATTAATGGCGTATATAACAACTTAAGAAAGAAATACTATTGGCCTGGCATGCTAACAGACATAACAAAATTTGTGAATAATTGTGACATATGTAAAAATGTTAAATATGATCGAAATCCCCCTAAACCTGAATTCAAAATAACTCCAACTCCTAACAAACCGTTTGAAAAAATGCAAATTGATATTCTCTTTTATAATAATGCCGCTCTATTGACACTTATTGATTGCTTTTCGAAAAAATTATTTGCTTATAAAATTAACAGTAAAAATGCAGTAGAAATAGTAAACAATCTTAAAGAATACCTCAGTTTATTCCCAGCCCCCTTAGAAATCCAAGCAGATAATGGAGGAGAATTTGCCAACGAAACTCTCAAAAATTTCCTTCAATATAATAATATAAATCTTCACCTTACAACTCCTAACTATCATAATTCTAATGGATTAATTAATAGGGCTCATTCAACTCTTGTAGAAATCATGAATATTATAAAAACACAAGACACTGACATATCACTTATCAATCTTATACGGCTAGCACTCATTGCATACAATAATACTCTTAACACCAATTTGAAACTAACACCAAATTAAATCACTTTCGGAATAACACAGCCTACAGAAATTAAAAATGACTTCATTCTTGAACAAAAAACCAACGAATATCACAGAGAAACAACCCTTATTCATCAAGCCATAAAAGACTTAATTGAAAAAGAGAAAGAAAACAGAACCGAAACCCTTAATCAAAATCGTGAAAAAGTAAATATACCAGACGGCAATATCTTTCTCAAAACCTACGTTCGTAATAAAGCTAAAGATAAGTATTAAAAAGTACAATATGATAAAGGTGCAAATACTGTTAACTTAGGAAGAAAAAATGTTAAAATACACCCCAGTCAAATCAAAAGACCTAGAAGATTCGAAGACCACTCAAATCAGAAAATTTCCTTCCAGGATAATAATGAAGAATCCAATCAAAATTCTCTTAATGATACTTCTTCTCAACCAGGACCCAGCTCACGCTTATAAAATAACTAATCTATCTAATGGACCTGGAATTATTCCAATTAAAATTCAAAATTCATACATCCTAAAAGATTATTTTACTTATGTTCATGCCATTAATTTAACCTTGATTCAAGAAGAATTAAATTCCATTCTCAATTCACTTGACCATGTTGTGTATGATAATTCAATCAAAAATTCTTATGTAGAATCATTAAAAGCTCAAACGATGGCCACTCAGCATAGTTTAATAAAGTCCCATTTAGAATATGCCCAAAATAAATTAGATCATGTTTTCTCCAACGCTGTGTATTCCAATAGACCTAAAAGAGGCCTAATTAATGCTCTTGGTTCTGCTATATCATGGTTGACCGGTAACATGGATGCCAACGATAAAAAACGCTATGACGAAGTAATCCATAAGTTGGAAATAAATAATTATCATTTAGAGCATAACGTTGAAAACCAGTTATCTGTCAATGAAAAACTTATTGACGCTTTTAACAAAGATCTATTAGTCATAAGAAACAATAACGCTAAAATCAAGAAAATTGTAGATAGTAATATTAGTAGCGTAATTGAAAATAACCAGCATTTTATGATAATGTATGTAACAATTGCCTTACTAACACTTAGGATTAATGATATCGACTCCTCACTTGAATTTTGCAAGCGTAATATTATTCATGAAAGTATAATCTCAAAAAAGGAATTAGCACGCATCTCAGAAGACAACCCTAGAAATAAAATCATATCTAAATCGCCCGAAATTCTCTGGCAAACCGGTAAAGTTCATTGTTCATTGACTCCCACTCATTTGTACTACTTTGTCCAATTACCCCTAGACGTCCCGTTGACGGAAACTTATTTTCTTCTTGCTTACCCGATAGCCGAATCAGAATCAAATGTAAAAATTACGGTAGTTCATCCCCCTTTAGTGCTTAAGCAAGACCAATTACTTACAGGAAGCTGTGACTTAATCTTGGATTATTTTTACTGTACCAATGTGACACAAGTTCATAACCCTTGTATAGATAGCCTAGTGAAGAACAATAATAATAATGCATGTGTATCTTATGTTACACCTCGTCCTAAACCTTTTGTGAAATTTGTACCAATAATTAACCAATACCTTGTTTATGATACCCCATTATTATATGCTCACAGTAATCTCTCCAATTTTACAATTAATGTCAAGAAAACTGCTCTCCTACAATTTAGTGCCAACGAAACGTTAATCAATGCTGAAACAATTTATAAATATTATGAAACTTTCCCAATCACTCTTGAAAACTTCCCAGTGCATTCTACATTTTTAAACCTCAGTTTTGATGAAGTTCATAAATTAAACGTACTCATGACACCCCTTGAAGAACTAGAAGAAAATTACTCTACTTTTGACCATGTGCCAATCTTATACTCCTTTTGTATTCTGTCCCTTTGTATTATATCGCTTTTGCTAATTCTTAAATTCCAACCCTTCAATTTCAATTGTCTAAAAAGAAAAGTAAATGAACCCATTGAAGTAAACGAAACAATTGAAGTAAATTCGCCTGAAACTAATCATGCTCAATCACCCCCAAAATTTTGTGTACCCAGTATATTTTGACGTGTGGAACTGCCAAACTTAAGGAGGGAGGAGTTATAGAGCAATAATCCCGTATTTCTATGTAACCCTAGATCCCTGCGAAATGCAGACTCTTCAATTTTGTACTGGAATAAATAGTCTAGGAAAATAGAAAGACAGTCAGTCGATTGGTGTAACGCGTAGAGATAACTTGTGCGGAAAAATAAAATAAAGTTTTTTGTCGTTCGGACCATTTAACTGACGAAATCCTGGATCCGCGCCTGATGAGAGGGATAATACGTAATTGCTTCCTTCCTATTATTTTATTTGGCTTGTAAACAAATAAAATAACGGAATTTGTAAAAAAATCAAAAATAATAATTAACAATTAATTATTAATATTTCAAAAAGCTAAGTTCTTAGTCAATGACGAAACGTTCCAAATTCAAAAAATTACCTACGAAAAAAACTTGAAAATCGCCCTCAAAATTTAGGGCTTGCCCTGAGGATTCGCCACTGGTTCTACAGAATTGATATAATAAAGTAACAAAACTTCTTTCGTAAAACAACATCCGGGACAAATGCGCTCATCAGTTTATAAGACAGCATACGAATGACGCTATTTAAACCTTAATTGTGAGTTCTCTAACACGTGCATAAATAAAACGTTTCTTAGGCGGTAGGAATTTCCGGTATCGGAAGCGGTTGACGGTAAGGGTAAAGGGGAGTTTTAGAAGCTAGAAAGAAAGAAAAAGGTAAAAAAAAAATTGTCGGTGGTGGGACGAAGTCACGTTTCAAAGCCTCGATTGCCCCGAGATTGGGTTCTGAACAGAAAGATTGTCCTCGAGACTCTTATCCAATATCCATCATCAATAATTCAGAGTACTCTTAGTTTTGACGCAAGCAAACCATATTGTATTAATTTTTACTTAAGATGTACGGGTTCTACCACTATTGTCGACAATAGTTAACACGGGCGGGTAGGAAGGAAGGGCGGCAAACTCGACAAATTGTGCGTGCGCCGGGCTCGTTTGCCCTTTCAAATAGGGCGGGGGCGTAAAATGTGGGCAGAAATACCTAAAAATACGGTTGATTTTTCAATAGACGGGGTTGAGGGTGGGAAATCTCCTATTCCTCCAGGTGAAAATCAATCAGAATTGAGAGAGAGAAGTCTACTTTCATACAACCGAAGGCTCAACCGCTCAATCATCAATAGGACTTCCAGTTGGTCTTATCACCACCGCTAGAGATCCTCAGAGGCGCTGCATCTCTCTACTTGGCCATCCATTTCTCCCCAGTCAGTTTAGCTGTTTACGTCCAACTGTTCCTCCACCTTCTTTTTTTCCTTGGTCCTTATTTAGTCCGCTGCCCACTAGTTTTCACTTTTCTTTGCCGATTTACACCTGCCGTCTTTTTTTTTTTCTTCCCCCCTTATTTTTTTTGGCTTCCGCAAACAAATTTTCGTCGCTCCACTCTCAAACGAATTTCCGACTTTGAATCTTCCCGAGAATATTTTCAAACTGTCTCAATCCGTCGCCAAGTTCGCGGCCAAGACGACGTCGAGTCATGAGCCGAGCTTGAATTTATTTTTCTACAGACTCATTACTAACCTTACGCCGTCACCTTCTCGGTAATTATTTTATTCATTTCTATTGAAATTCAAGATTGAACGCTTTAGACGCGCACTTTGATTTCACCGAGTAATCGTTCATTACAGTTTGTATGTGATGGATGAAGATGATACTCGCAACGGCATTCCTTCAAAATCTCCCATCAAACGCCTGGGCTCAACCAGGAAGCTCTTCCCTTTCAACAGTGAGTATTGTTTCTTGTTTTTCTATAATTTACAACAAAGTGAATGTGATTGTGCGTTGAAGCCTTCTTATCATCCTTCAGTCACTTGAACCAGATTTTTTTCAAACAATTTTATAAGCGTGGGAAATCTCCCAGTTTTTAGTTGTTTTGCATTGAATTATAGGCTTTCTCTCTCTCACATCACTTTCTTTTTCTTGTTTGTTGCACACCAGTTGGACGGGCTAAATATATCTATCTGTCTGGATTTACCGATGAACCCCTTATTTGTTAAATAAACTCCAATCTTCCCGTTCTTTATGGAAGAGGATAAAGGAGCAGTCATTGGTATTTTGTTTGGCACTGATTTTTTATTGCGGCCTTGTGTGTCAATTGTGGAGCGGGGGTGGCGGGGAGAGGGCTAGGTTGTTCAAAATTGATGCATCGAAACAACTCGGATTTGTTTTATCTTTTGTTTGAACTCTTCAAGTATGTGTTATTGTTTTTTCATCCAGTCCACTTTGATTTAAGTTTTATTTTATAGCCCCCTGACATCATCGCTCAAATAGAATTGACTTCAAAGTCTGGTAGCGTTTCTTGTTCTATCGTAAGGACCGAGTACTTGAAAACGCGTTTTGTCAAATCTGAACGTTGAAGGGAGGTTGAAATTGAACTTGGAACAAAAATGCCCATTCAGTTTCTAAATGGGTGAAAAAGGTATTTTTGTTATATTTAGACGAGTTTGTTCAAAGAAAAAGGACAAGTATTTATTCGCGAAGTATAAGGCAAAAAAAAAAAAAAAAAATACATGAAGTCGCCAACCCCAGGCAAAAATTCCAAGGGATCTCTACACAAAAAACAAATGAGGTTAGAGCATTTTATGGTGAGCAGTTTTTGGTTGGAGCATTTTGTGGTTAGTGCATTTTTGGTTAGAGATTTTTGTGGTTAGATCTTTTTGTGGCTCGAGTTTTTTTTTTTTTGGTTACAGCACTTTGAGGTCAGTACATTTTGCGGTTACAGCTTTATCTTTTCGTTTGTGACATTTGATCTTTTTGTGGTTAGAAGACTTTGTGGTTAGAGCATTTTGTGGTTTGATCTTTTTAGGGTTACAGCTTTTTGTGGTTCGAGCTTTTAGGGATTCAAGGTTTTTTGTGCTTCAATCAATTTATTTGTGGTTAGATTTGTTTGAGCTCAAGCACGTCCTTCGCGACCCCCCTGCCCTGTAGACGACACCTCAAGTTTTGAGGGGTGAAATTTAAATTAAGTTTGTGTGGAGGACCCCACGATACTTCCATGTTCCCGTCGTTCGCTTACAACGTGCCTTTCACATTAAACAATTCCGACACGAGTGATTAATCACTAAAACTCACCCATCAAAATTAATTAATTTGCCCTAGCCTTTCCTGAAGTTCTGTTCTCATAAAAATGCCAAAGTTCTAAAATTTGCTGGAAAGAGCTCTATGTCTCTCAATATTCATCCCATGTCAACGATTGATGCAATAATAACACACAAAAAAATATGAACACAAATTCTGACGACATGACGAATAATGAATTTTGTAGCCTAATATAGTTCTCTTTAACGGTAACTATCAATTAGAAATATTCAACACGATCAATGAATGAAATAATGGACAAAATTTGATCAATAAGACACTCGCTAAAACTCAAAATAATCGAAGAGAAACGAATCTTCGAATTCATCCTCGTCAATTTGTTTAAAAAATTAATTTAAAAAAACTTAAGTTCCGACAGCAGCCTGTCGAGTAAAGTGCATTTCATTTATCCGGTCATGCACCATTTATCCGGTAATCGTTTGAGTTTGAATGAGATCATCATATTATAAATGAAATTCAGGCCGCGATATAAATTCAAAATCAATTTTATAAAAATAAGAACACATCACAACATTTTTATCATGTCTTCCTGCTACACTCTTGCTGAAGATAAAGTGACGGAGAGAAAAAATGCGTACAACATAGGTATCATGCCGAAATTTGGGACTAACGAACGATTGAGAAGGGCTCCCGTGGGAGTGAATTTTAAATTGTGTCTAGCCTAGCCCCCTGCGCCAAGGGGGAATTTCCCGGAAGTTGAAATTCCAGCCTTTGACTTTTTTTTTGTACATTTGAGTATTTACTTGTTTGAATCAATACCCATTCGATACCGAGTAAAAGTACTCATTTGAAACGATACCGAATCAATACCCATTCGATACCGAGTATTCGCTTGAATCAATACCCATTCGAGTACTTTTACTCGATATCGAATGGGTATTGATTCGGTATCGTTTCAAATGAGTACTTTTACTCGGTATCGAATGGGTATTGATTCAAACAAGTAAATACTCGGTATCGAATGGGTATTGATTCAAATGAATACTTTTACTCGGTATCGAATGGGTATTGATTCGGCATCGTTTCAAATGAGTACTTTTACTCGGTATCGAATGGGTATTGATTCGGTATCGTTTCAAATGAGTACTTTTACTCGGTATCGAATGGGTATTGATTCAAACAAGTAAATACTCGGTATCGAATGGGTATTGATTCAAATGAGTACTTTTACTCGGTATCGAATGGGTATTGATTCAAACAAGTAAATACTCGGTATCGAATGGGTATCGTTTCAAATGAGTACTTTTACTCGGTATCGAATGGGTATTGATTCAAACAAGTAAATACTCGGTATCGAATGGGTATCGTTTCAAATGAGTACTTTTACTTGGTATCGAATGGGTATTGATTCAAATGAGTACTTTTACTCGGTATCGAATGGGTATTGATTCAAATGAGTACTTTTACTCGGTATCGAGTGGGTGTCGTTTCAAATGAGTACTTTTACTCGGTATCGAATGGGTATTGATTCAAACAAGTAAATACTCGGTATCGAATGGGTATCGTTTCAAATGAGTACTTTTACTCGGTATCGAATGGGTATTGTTTCAAATGAGTAGATATTCGGTATCGGGTATATTCATTCGGTATCGTAAAAGTATCGGTTAAGTAAGAGAGTTATAAGCTCGGTGCACACTTTGCATTTTTCGTAGCATGATTGCTATTTATTTGGAAGGAAATATATGGTCCCCGGTAGTGACCGGATATTTTTTAAAACCGGTAGGCAATCCTATTTCAAAAGTTGCATAGCGTGCATCGAGCTTAAGTAGTCATTGTGTTTCAATTAAAATGAATCTGTATTTGTATAAGGGAGTAGTGATTGACGACTCGATAAGTCATTAGAGATGGTAGTGCTTTTGGCTTTTGTTGGTTGGTGGTGGAGGGGTTTTATTACAAGCTTGTTGAATCGATACCACTACGGTATCGATACTTTTGAATCAATACCAAGTACTTTTGGTATCGGTACTTCTGTACCGATACCGAGTATATATCGATACTTTTTATACGATACTGTGAACAAGTTATATGAGTATCGATACTTTTCATTCGATACCAAGTACCATTCGATACTTCCCATTTGATACTTCAAATGAGTAAAGTATCGATACTTTGTTGGTATAGATTCAACACTACCGACAGGCTGCTGTCGGAACAATTTTTTTTTTTCTCCCTTTTTGGCCCACCTCAGGATTTTTTTTACTTAAGACTCATTAGACTGTAGGCAAATCAAAAGAAAGAGACTGCTCAAAATACAATGTCAATGGAATTTTTCGGTACTTGGGTGGTCCAATGAGGCATAGCGTTAATTTAATAGCTCCCCTCCGCCGAGAACTGCCCTGTCATCTCAACGGATTTGGGTCACTAGGGGCGACCGTGATCGTGCTAACAAAAAAGGGCCATATATATATATATATAGCAAATTGAACCTACCTCGGATTCGTGTCCTAGGGGTTCTGAAACATGAAAAAAAAAGTATCACAACCCATATGTGCGACCATCAGGGCGAGACCAATAGTGCATTTTTTAAATGAAATGCACTAATAACCAAATTGAATATCGAAAAAAAAATGGCCAGTTCGTCGATGGGGAATTTTGTTGTAGTCATTTTAAGCCATCATGAGAGGAAATCGGACTAAAATTCTGAAAGGAGATAGGTTTGGGGCAAAAAAAGAGCTGAAACGCATTCCAAACCTTAGCAACTGTACCGCTCAACAAATCTTATTCAAATTTTAGCAGCGTCTTCTAGGAACCTAGATGACGATTTTGAACGATCGATCATCAAATTTTATAATATTCTCTTGGAATTATAAGGGTCCAACCATTTTTACTTCGAACACATTTGTTATAAAATCTTCCAAATCGCTCAACCAATCATTTTTAAATTTTACGGTGTACATCTAGAGA
Source organism: Corythucha ciliata (assembly GCA_038030265.1). Taxonomy (NCBI): domain Eukaryota; kingdom Metazoa; phylum Arthropoda; class Insecta; order Hemiptera; family Tingidae; genus Corythucha; species Corythucha ciliata. Next base: position 30,847,623 of record CM075940.1, on the reverse strand, counting down.
TGAAGACACAACTTTTGAGCCATCACTCGTCCAGATCTGTCGAGAAAAAAGTGGACGACGGTCGGACGACAGACGTCATACTGAAAATCGAGATTTAGGCCTTTTCGGGGTCCAGGAACACGAATCTGGTGTCAGCTAAAATTTTTGTTTTTTTTGCCATTACCAAACTTTGTTTCCTACGGGAACATGGAAGTAAAAACAAATTTTAATTACCACACTCCTCCTCACGAACGATTTTTGACAGTCCCAAATTCTGTCTGAACTGTTCGAATTTAACAGTTGGGAGAGATTTGGTGAATATGTCAGCATCCATAATTTCGGAGGGTCGATAGTTGACTTCGACTTCTCCTCTCAAGACTACGTCTCGAATAAAATGTTTTTTTATATCGATATGTTTTGATTTCGAGCTTATGATTGGGTTCTTTGCGAGACTTTGAGCTGCTTGGTTGTCAGTGAAAATCGTCACCGTCGATATTTGCATGCTGTTATAAATTAGACCTCAAAAGTTAAGGTTTTAATCGACAAAATAGAATAAGAAAAAAACAGATAAATTAATTAGGAAAGTGGAGAGGAATCTTCATCACATTCTCCCCCCTGTTATTTGAGGACCCCCCTGTTATTTGAGTCTTGGAGATACAACGGTGGTTTCCTGGTTCTAACGGGCCCAGGTGCGGATCCAGGATTTTTCCAAAGGGGGGGGGGCGCATTCAAAAAGATGCAGAGGTCCCACCTCAAAGTGTGTATATGTATATAGTTAGTATATATACTCCTAAGGCCCATCCACATAAGATTCAAGAACGCGTGGACAGGACGCATTACAGAACCCAGAACGCAGTGCAGTAGTCAATAGCGACGATCAGAAATACTGTTAAGCCATAACTTCCCACGATTTCCTGCGTCTTATGTAGACGCGCCTTAGCTGTGGAAACGTACCACGTCTTAAAAACAGAGCCAGTGAAACATTTTAATTAAAAATACAAAACAGCACGGTTCACAGCCTCAACGACGGCAGAAAATAATTGAAAGGAAGCGTGAAAGCAATAATCAATCTATTACAAAATCTAATCTTCTTCGTTTTGATTTGGCAAATCGTGTGATGACAGCTTCTGCGTCGATGTTGATGTCCCGATGAATATTTAGGAGGGCGAGAGAATTGAGACGTTCCTCACACATTCCGGAACGAAGCCATGTTTTTATTCTTCTCAATGAAGAAAAGATGCGCTCTGCTGTTGCTACTGACACAGGTAATGTGGCCAGTATGTGCAGTAGTGACTTCAAAATGGGGAACGAATTTCCATCCAAGAGTTCGAAAATTTCATGGGCTCATTTTTTCCCGGTAAAGTCAGAGTTTTGTTTGAAATGTCTTTGAACTAATATCATTTCATTGAAAAGTCTGTTGCGCATCGAGAAAGAATCGGTGAGTTCAAGTAATGGGTGATACTTGGCGCTTATAGGCAGTAGCTTCTCTTTCAACATCGGAGGGTCTTCGATATTAACGAAATTTCTTGGCATTAAGAAATTTAAGCTGAAACAATTTATGGTTTCTTTGCTGAAACGGATCTTCATGTCGGCAATAACGTTGTCCAAGACTGGAATGCAAATACTTTTCCTCCAGTAAGCAGACGGATCAGATGGCGTAACTGCATAGTTTTCCCTATTGGTTTGACAGGAAACAAGCCGCGGCTGACGTAGTGGCGCATCAAGGTCATTCATGATTCTCATTGCGTCTTCGAAAATTAATGCAAAAGAATGTTTGGGCATGGCTCTCCAAACAACCAATAACTTTGAGCGGAAAGCCGAGAATTTCGAATCACCTACTTGAAAAAATCAAAAAAAAAAAAAAAAATAAAATAAAATAAAAAATCTAGGGGTTTAAATTATAGCGTATAAGCCATTCGTGGCTTTTAGCGCTTCTGATTCGGTATGGCCGGGTGCGCTCCCACTGACTGATTGGCGATGAGTAAATTAGAACTGCCACACCTCACAACGCTTACATTTGGCCAAACTTTCAGAAAAGAAAAATAAAAATAAACCATGTTTTTGCTTATTCGTGCTATCGAGTGATATTCATTGTTTACCCACGAGGAACAATGATTATTATAATAATTTATTACATAATTATTATTTTTCACGTTAATCTTCTCATAGCGAAAAAAAAATTTGTTTGACCAGACCAGCAGGGCGCCCCCCCCCCCTCTGGATCTGCGCCTGAACGGGCCTTCCAGAGTTCTCAATTTCGGACGAATCAGGGCGAGACAAAGTTATTTCAGGCGATGGGTTGGAAGAACTATTGAAAATTAAGGGTTCTTCTTTCTCCTCTGATGAGTGGGCGATGGGTGTCAAAGGGAATTCAGGTGTAACATTTGGGCCTCCGTCTGAAGATTCAGTGCAGTCATCCTCATCCTCAGGGTGTCCAAATACGGAATCATCTCCTCGAGGTGCCAAGTGCTTCAAGGAAACTGTTACTTCTTTTCCATCGGGTTTTCTAATAAGCGTGTATTCTGGATTAGCTTCCAAAAGGTCGACTTCTGTAACTAGAGGACTGTACTTCGAAGACCGGACGTGGGTTTTTAAAAATACTCTCCCTAGGTGCTCTAACCACGATGGTATTGAAGTTCCGTTTGTTGATCTTCGATCGTGAAGGAACATTCTTTCATGAGGCGTACAGTTAATTGAAGTACAAAGTAGAGATCTGATTGCGTGGAGAGATTCTTGTGTGACTTCCTCCCATCGAGTAGTACTCAATCCTTTGTTCTTCATAGCGAGAGACATAGTCTTCCATAATATACCGTTGTACCGCTCTACGAGACAATATACTCCTTCGGGATTATATGGTGTCGATGAACTTGTCGAAATTCCTTGGCCGTGGAGGTAGGACGTTTATTCCTTCGACAAAAACGAAGTTCCTCTGTCTGAGTGGATGTACGCAGGGGTACCGAACATGGAAAATAGGTTGTAGAAACATTTCTTGACGGTCGCCGAAGACATATCACGACATGGGTACGCAAAAGGAAAACGCGAAAATTCTTCAACGATTGTTAAAATGTACTAATTTTCAGTAGACGATGGTATCGGTCCCTTGAAATCCACATTACGTCGTTCAAAAGGTTTAGTGGCTTTTATCAGATGATTATTTTTCTGTTTGTGGAAACGAGGCTTCAGTTCCGCGCAGGTAGAGCAGCCGTTTGTGACGCGTTTAATATCTTCGAGAGAAAAAGGGATATTTTTCGATCGAGTCCAGTGGTACATTCTCGTGATACCCGGATGGCATAGGTTCCGATGAATTTCGTAAAGTTCATTTACGTTTGTTGCCCCGCAAACTCTGGAAAGAGCGTCTCCTACCTTGTTGAGGTTGCCAGGGCGTTAAAAAATATCAAAACTGAAACATGACATTTCTAGTCTCCACCTTTGAATTTTGTCGTTTTTGATTTTACTTGAGTGCTTCAGATTGAACATAAAGGACAGGGCTTCTTGGTCTGTGATTAGCTTGAAGTGGCGATTGGTCAAATAGTGTCTCCACTTTCTTAGGCATTCCACTATCGCCATTGCTTCTTTTTCTATTGCCGGATACTTATTTTCGCTGACAGACAGAGTCCTCGAGAAAAAGGCGACCGGTCTTCCTTTTTGTGAGAGGACCGCGGAGACAGCTATGTCCGAGGCATCCGTTTCAACGACGAGTTGGGCATTCGGGTCGATACAAGTTAGAAGTGCATTAGCGATGTCAGTTTTAAGTTGTTTGAACGCCGACAAAGCAGAGGGCGATAGAGGGAATTTAGAGTTTTCGATAAGGGAGCGAATTTTATCTGAGTATCTTTGGACCCATTTTGAGTAGTACGCGAACATACCGATGATTCTTTGGAGAGATGGTTTGTCGTGGGGAGGAGGAAGTTCTAAGAGAGGTTTGAGCTGGTCTGGATCAGGTTTAATAGACCCGTGGCTAATTAAGTGTCCAAGAAGTTTAATTTCCGTGCGAGAAAATTTACATTTTTTCTCGTTCAACTTGAGGTTGTACTTCTTGGCAACGTCTAGGAATTTTTCCAAGTTTGCGTCGTGTACGGCCGCCAACCGTGATGTCATCGATATAGCACCGAATTCCTTGTAGATTTTCTGAGTCGACTATTGAGTCTATAAATTTTTGAAACGCCGGTACGCCGTTTGTAACTCCGAAAGGAAGTCTCCGGAACTGGTAAAAGCGGCCGCAAGCCTCGAACGCCGTGTACGGAAGATCTTTTTGGAATATTGGCACTTGATGATAGGCGCTTTCCAAGTCGATAGTACTAAAGAGCTTGAATTGGGCCATTTCTAAAACGACTTCCTCTACATTCGGAACGGGATAGGCGTCAAGTTCGGTGAATTTGTTTATTGTATTAGAATAGTCGACAACCATACGCTTTTTGGGACTTTGACTTTTGGTGACGAGAACTTGAGCCCTCCAAGGTGATGAACTTTTTTCTATGATTCCAGCTTTTAACAGTTTTTCTACCTCATCGCGAATGAAAATTGAATCCTCCTTTGAAAAACGGCGTGATTTCGTTGCTATTGGTTTTGTTTGGGGCGAGAGATCTGAAAAAATACGAATTGGTTCTATTTTTGCTTGAGTGGGTGGGTTGGTGCCACCGAAGCCCACGTTAAGGTGCGAGTGCAATTTCAATATGTCGTGCCCTTCGATGACATCTGAGCATAAATTAGACAGAACAGACAATTTAACGTCCTTGTAGGAATAATTTAGCAATTTCAAATCCACTTTTACGTAGCCTTTCACAATAGAAGAAAGAGATGTAGATGTCATCGAGACGGTTCCTGATTCCGGAAAAAATGGAATTTTCTTTGAAGACGCGAATTCTTCGCTGATGTAACTTGCAGAGCTACCAGTGTCCAGTACCAATGACTTGAACAGAGACCAACGCTTTTGATAGAGAATGTGACGAGCTTGCCCCTAATATACTGGAAATAAATTGTGTTTCTTCACTTGTAGCCGAAGATGACGAATCAGCAAGAGCAGCGGCAGTCTTTGATGACTTTTTAGAACGACAGACTTTGGCCCAGTGCCCGATTTTTTGACAGTTAGCTCAAACTTTATCCCGTGCAGGACAGGCTGACCGAGGATGCATATAGCCTCCACAAAAGTAGCATTTTTTGGATTCAGGACGTGTGGCGTTGCATTGATTATCTATACTATTCTCCGAAAAAGACTTGGTGTGTACAGACTGCTGACTTTGATAATGGTCGTAGGTTTGAGAATTTTTCACGGCAATTTCTATGGAACGAGCTTGTTCGATAGCTTGCGATAGCTCGAGAGTTTTATTTTCTAGAAGACGCTGACGGATGTTAGGAGAAAGTAGACCAGCAATGAACGCGTCTCGTATGTGGTCAGCGGAGTTTTGTTCCGTGGACACAGCTTTGAAAGAGCAGTCCTTGCTTAGTGTCGTGAGCGCTGCGACATACTGATCGATAGTCTCACTTGGCAGTTTTTTTCGAGTAGCTAGTTGATGCCTGGCGAATATATCATTTTTCTTTTTAACGTAAACAGCTTGCAGAATTTCCAATGCTGTAGCGTATGAAGTGCAGTCGACAATGAGCTCGAACACGTCACAAGAGAGGTAGTTCGAGAGCACCGCTAGTTGATCTCCAGCTTGAATTTCGGTCTTGGCCAGATAATTTTCGAATGTACGCAACCAGTGTGTCCACTCCCGTTGAGCTGAGGGTACATCAGGATTGGCTTTGAAACGTTCTGGACGTAGAACCTTTTCCATTATTCTATTTTGTCGATTAAATTGTTATAAATTAGACCTCGAAAGTTAAGGTTTTAATCGACAAAATAGAATAAGAAAAAAACAGATGAATTAATTAGGAAAATGGAGAGGAATCTTCATCACACATGCCCAAATCTATTCCCAGCTGTTTGAGATGGATTGCTTCTTTGGTGGCTTCTGTGAGTGCCATGAACTCTGCTTCGGCCATCGAAAGAACAACGGTTCTTTGTTTTCTTGATTCCCAGCTGACGACTGTTCCAGCGAGTTTAAAACAATAACCGGTGTAGGATCTTCGGTTGCCCAGTCGGCGTCGGCGAAGCCAGTTAGACTTTTTCCAGTCTTTCTGAATTTTAACGCAAAATTCTATGCCCCTTGCTGGTAACTCAAAACGCGTTTCGCAGCCTCCCAGTGTTCCTTTCGAAAACAGGTATTAAATTGACTGAGGTAACTCACCGTATGAGAAATATTAGGTCGAGTTGCCACTGCAAGATACATCAATGAACCGATTAAACTTTGATACGGCATGTTGAATAATTCTTCTTCATCTTCTGGTTTTTTTAATTTTGTTGGAGTGGGAATTGTTTTGCACATAGACATATTGAATTGATTCAACAAATCATCGATGTATTTCGTTTGAGAAATGGAGATGTGATGTTTTGTTTGTTTAAATTCGATGCCAAGGCAATAACTGAGGTCGCTTTCTGAAAGTGATGTTTTCAGTTCTTCAAAATAACTTGGTTTTGTCGCGCCTATAATTAAGTCATCGACTTAAACTGCAACAATAACTTTTTCCCCTCCTCCTCGCGACAAGACGTAGACGCAATGGTCAGCGAGAGACGGTTGAAACCCCAAAGTTTGTAGAATTTTGTCCAACTTCAAGAACCATTGCTTTCCGGCTTGCTTCAAACCGTTGAGAGCTTTCTGTAGGCGGCAGACTTTTTCTTTTTTCAAATTTTTCATGTCTTCAAGCATGTTTATCGCTTTTGTGAACAATTCCGAATTAGGATCGTCACTTTCTTCGAGCATTATGTCTTGAAGAAATTTTTCTAGACAGTTGGGCATTTTCATAAAAATTTCCTCTTCGATGTCACGTTCAAAGAAGCGGTAGAGAAATCAAGGTGTTTGAGAGTAAGGCTTTCTTCACTTCAGCTGCCAGGGCCAGTAAAAATCGAATTGAGGAGAGTTTTGCTACTGGTGCAAACGTTTCATCGTAGTCAACACCGGGTCGTTGAGAAAATCCTCTGGCAACCTGACGTGCCTTTTGTCTTTCGAGTTCACCGTTCGGCTTGAATTTATTCGTTAGTATCATTTTTGAATCAACCACGTTAGTTCCGTCTTTTCTTTCAACTAATTTCCACTTTCTGCGTTGTTTACATTTTCTTCTTCTGGATTATGAAGTGGTTGTGGAGTTGGAGTTTTACTGTTTAATTTTGAATTTTTTGATGGAAGGGTGATTTCGAGTCATTTTTCAAATAAATTGGGTAAAATTAGACCTCATTTGCGATCGAAAACACCCCATAACCCATGGTCCGAAAATCAAAACCCTTCGAGATATGATTTTTCTAGCATCTTTTTAGGATAACATCATTTTCCTGGACAAAATGCGAGTAACTCGCTTCCCAGCTGACATTCTACAAATTTTGACGATGGATTTGAGAAGAGCACACTCTTTCCTGTCAGGACTATCTATTTTCGTCAAAAAATAACTGTTCCTGTGTCCTCGGCATCTCCTCAAAGTCAATCACCACTTGTCCATACTAAATCTCCGCCTATCTACTTTCCATGGATCAGAAAAACTTCTTCAACGTGTCCCTTTCAAAATTACTCATGAGCATTTGTTTAATTAATTGTCGATTTTTCGGCAAAAATGACAGTTTTTTTTCTTCTTTTTTTAGAAAAAAGAGTGATTTTTCTATTCAAAATCGCTTGTTTTGACCTGTAAATTCAAGCAATCATTGCGAATTTTGACATGCTCAGCGTCATGAAAACTTCACCCGAAGTGGTCCATTAAATGTAACTGACTGTGAACTTCTACCAGAGTATCAATCAAATGTCGTTCATAAATGGCTTGGTTTCAAACTCAATTCGCACACGTCTTTTGGAGCACAACCAGTTGTCGTTACTAGAAGCATCTAACAATGCCAGGGCGCTAGAGTCGGCTCACAAACAAAGTCAACAGTGCCGTTCGAAGAAAAAATTCATCGACATCAGCGCACACGGCTGTACTCGCATTTTTCTCGAAAAAATTGAGCAATGCAGAATTAAATTATGCTGCCGTTGAAAAAAGAAGCGTACGAAATAGTAGGGGCCTTAAAGAAGTGGAAGCATTTTCTTTTAGGAAAATTATTCACGATCATCACGAATCAAAGGTCGGTGTCTTTCATGTTCGATTTGAAACAAAAAAATAAGATCAAAAACGAAAAGATTTAGCGATGGAGGCTCGAACTTTCTTGTTATAATTTTGATATCGATATCGCCAAAAAAAAAGTGGCCGACGCATTTTCGCGGTCGTGCGCTCTTACATCAAGTTCAAGGCTTTATTCCCTGCACTGTGACCTTTGCCATCCAGGAGTTACAGAATGTTCCACTGGGTGAGGACCCATAATCTTCCCTTTTCTGTGGAAGAAGTTCGAAAAGTTACTGCTTCATGTCCTAGCTGTATGGAAGTGAAACCAAGATTCTATAAGAATGACAAAAACAAGTTGATTAAAGCAACTTTTCCGTTTGAACGCTTGAGCATCGACTTTGAAGGGCCTCTCCCACCAAACTCTCGTAATAAATATCTTTTAACTATTGTCGACGAATTTTCAAGATTTCCGTTCGCCTATCCATGCCCTGATACATCTTCTGCTACCGTTATTGGCCACCTTACCGAGTTGTTCTCGATATTTGGCATGCCATGCTACATTCATTCTGATAGGGGATCTTCATTTATTTCGAAGGAAATGACCGATTTCCTACACTCCAGAGGGATAGTGACATCTAATTCTTCAGCTTACAACCCACAGGGCAATGGGCAGGTCGAAAGGGAAAATGGTACAATATGGCGAACCATTATGCTCGGCTTAAAAAACAAAAAGCTCGGCGTTGCCCAGTGGGAAGCCGTTCTCACTGATGCACTCCACTCCATTCGATCTCTCTTGTGCACATTGACGAATGAAACACCACATGAGCGAATGTTCAAGCATCAAAGAAGATCCTCCAACGGAGAATCTTTGCCTACCTGGCTTAAACCACAAAGCAAAGTTTTAATGAAAAAGTATGTTCGGCTCAGTAAGTTTGAACCGCTAGTCCAAGAGGTAGACCTTGTCGAAGTCAATCCATGATTCGCAAGAGTGCGACTACTAGACGGGAGAGAAACTACTGTTTCATTTAGGCATTTAGCCCCAGCAGGAGATGGAACGAACGAAGAGCGGGAAAATCAAATCCAAGAAGACTCAGAAACTCCAGAAGAAGTAGACGAAGCTGATACTGATCAAGAGGAAAACGTCGATCTCCCAGGAGATGAGATTCAAGATCGAATACGAAGATCAACAAGAATACGGAAACTCCCTACAAAATTTGATGATTTTATTTTAAATTAACACGGGGAGAATGTCATGTTATTTTATGAATTATTAATCCCTCCAGTTCTCCCTTCCGCATGATTATTTTACTAATTGTTTTATCATTTAAATCATTCCATATTTTGAGATCAATAACGCCTTGACTCCGAAAGGTCTACTTTATCACAGAATGACCATAGATTCAGCTTTTACTCCGGTGGGTAAGTACGGAGCAGATATACAGCTCACCAGGAGCGTAGGTACGTGCTACCACTACGATCCCTGGTCCTAGATGTCTACTTCACCCGGTCAAACACACAAGTCAGGGTGCAGTGGCGGATCCAGCTCCCTTGGAGTCGAAGTCACTTGTGCAAATAAATCATCAAAACCGTCTCCAAAATCCCATCGAGTCAAATTTTAGGGCATTTTTCTCGTGATTTATGAGTCCCCCTGAACCATGGTCAACCAAGAAATACAGGCGGTTCCAGGTTGACACGCAATAGTGTAGCCGCTAGTGCAGTGGTCCTTCAACGGTCCAGAAATGAATGTTTCGCGTCATGGTCGCTCGTATCAGCCATTTTCTCGACACTAGGGTCACTGCAGTACGAGCTGTCGTTAAAAAAACAACATAACCCGAAAGTGGGGTGGCCACGGTGTCCTAAAAAGCATTATCGAAAATTCGTCTCAATTTTCGGATTCTCCTTGTAGAGAAATCCCAAAATATTGGAAACGTTGGAGCTTCATAGTGGTTTGAGCTTTCTGTGGTTGGAGCTTCGATGCGGTTGGACCTTTTTTTTTGTGGTTGGCACAAAAATGTTTACAGGCCTGACTCAGCAATAAACCAATTTTCCCGATTTCACCCAATTTCGTGCTTCTTTTGTGCTGATACCAAATTTCGCGGTGTGGGCTAATTTAAAAGTCACTTTCTTGGTTTTCGCAACTTTTAATGATTTTTCTTGCCGAAAAATAAGCCATTTTTCTGTATCTGACTAACTGAAAAACTAATCTCTCAAAATTTTGCTGTCTAAAAGCTGATTTTGTGGATATTTTCGCGTTTCGAGTTCATTAAAAAATAAATACCTATCACTTATTTAGTTGTAGCTGACAAACCGATTTCGCGGAGTATATAGCTCAATTCAGAGACCGTATTTGCTGATTTTGTCGCACTTTAAAACCATTTTCACAGGTTTGACCAACCAAAAGTCAATTTCTCGAATTTCGATCTCTAAAATGCCAAATTTCGCGAATTCTTCTCGAAAAATTAAAGTATTTCCCCGGATCCGGCTCACTGTATAATAAATTTCTCGTATTTTGCTCACTAAACAGCCAATTTCAAGGATATTGTTGCGCCAGTAAGCCAATGTCACTGGGTGGCCCAAATCAGATTGCTCTCCAAATAAAGGCCACCCAGCGAAATAGTAGTTTGCCGGCAACGAAAATCCCTCAAAATTGCTTTTTCAGTGATCCAAATCCGAGAAATTTATGCGCGAAATGCCACGCCAAGGTCACAATTTACGTGAAACGTCACATATGGGTGAGAGAAAAACTGTTTCGAAACGGCCGTGGCGCACCAATGGAAAAAATTACGCTAAATGCCCCCCAGTATGAGAAGTTATCTGCGCACCTTCAAATATAACCACAGAAAAATATCGATTCATTTTTCTTTATAAAAATATGAATGGCAATCAACCCCTGCATAAACTGACTTTCAGTGGACCTTGTAATGGCTTTTTCAACGACCGAATTAACAGAGGCTATAAAAAGCCAATTTGGCACATTTCGCTCCCCTACAAATTATTTCGTTGATTCGTGGGTTCAGCGATTTCAGGGAAACATTTCGTGGGGTTGACTCTTTGAGAACCCAAGTTAAAATTCGAATATTTGACTCTTTCAAAACCTAATTTCACGGATTTGGCTATCAGAATAACAAATTTGTGGATTTGGCAATCTCAACAGCTAATATCGAACTGAGGGGTAGGGTCATCGTCCATAAAGCCAATTTCGCGGTTTCGCTCAAATAAAAACCACGTGTTGGCTCCTTTAAAAACCAAAATTTGCGGGTATGACTTTCTCAAAAAATAACATAACAAGGTGGGGAATTTTCTTATTATCAACTTTTGAAAACACAGTTTTGTAGGTCCAATTTTGCGGGTTTTGCTCCTTTCAAAGACAACAGTTGCAGGCTACAGACAAGACCACGCTTAGACGCGCCTCCACACACACACACACACACACAACACGCATTCAGTGTCCTGTCACACGCGGTTACACGCTCTTTTTGCCAGCCCCAGCTAGAACAGCTGGCCGTTTCCAGCCATGCCACGTGGAGGCAGAGCAGTCCAGTAGCACTCAAAGCAAATAGTCAGTGCTGCTCTACTGACGATAAAAAATGTCGAAAGTGGTGTAGTAAAACCACAAAGCAAAAAAATAAATAAATATCGGGCTGATAATTACGATAATTCGTCAGAAAAGCTCAATAATTACAAATTGGACTCATTTCGAGTCCAATTGGACGACAGTTTCGAGTTTTCAGGAGGAAGAGCCCCCCCCCCCCCACCAAGGGGTTGTGGATTCCTTCGCATAAATAAAAATCGATGGCTGGGACGCCAACGGAGTGAATTAGGTTTTCTTATTTAGCCAAGAAGCTGACAAATCGAGGACAATATTTGCTCATTTCAACCCGTAATTTGAGCCTTCTTGACAGCCCAATGCCGTTGCTTTTTATAGCTTTGTATAATAAAGCTATAAGGGAAGGGTCACATGTCACTTCCCATTGATTGAAACTGATGGCTCTCTGGCGCCAAAGACTAACACAGGATTTTTTTTGGTCAGATATTCGACTCCAACTAAGTGAGCAGCTAAGATGTTTGGACAGTCGTATGGAGACACAGGTGAACATTGTCAACGAGTTGCAGGAATTCTTTCGGCGAAGAGCCGAAGTGGAGTTGGATTACAGTAAGAGCTTGGATAAATTAGTCAAGGGTCTGCAGCTTCGTCAAAAAGAACATAAACAAAAGTAAGTTTCAATTTGATAATATAAAGAATAAAAGTGTAATACAGTTTTTTATTATTAATCATTCTAAACAGGAGAGAGAATTGGTCTCTGTTTTCAAGTTACTCATGCTGGCAACACCTCGTTGAGCAGACGAGAACTCTGAGTCGAGATCATGCCGCTCTCAGTGAGATTTATTCCGTTCAGTTAGTTTCAAAATTGTCTCAAGTGACGGAAGACATTCAAAGGATTTACAAAAGAGTGAGTTGCGACCCCCCCCCCCTTACCCTTCCCTTAATGCCTAAACATCCCTTCATTCCTTTTCAACAGTGCAGAGAGATAGGTTGCGATCTTCACGATGAGCTGTTTCGAGTTCTCCACGAACTTCACACTGCTCTTAAAACATACCAGGCCTACCAGGCTAATTGTAAACAAGCTGAAACTAAGTTGAGGCTTGCCGAAGCTCAGAGGCAAAAAATTGAGCAGAGTATTCCGAAGGAAAAGTTGGACAGGTCAAAGAAGTTTCGTATGATAGAAAAGGATGTTCAGAAAGTAAGTTCAGTTGACGCTCAAGTTGTGCTGAACACTTTTTTTTTTTTTTTTAATTTAAAACATGCACAAAGCTGTAGCCGTAGGAGCTTGAATTGTCTGTCGTCCCTCGAACTTGGGGCGTTGGGAAAGCAAACGCTGAAGATGGCGAGCAGCCGAAACCGGTCCGTTTTTGACGAACCTCAACTAGGAAAGACAGACAGTGTAGGCTCCTACGGCTTCAGCTTTGTTGCTTGCTTTACCCACTAACCCTCGTAGTTTAAGCGCTTCTACTAACAATTTAAACTTGTTTTTCTCTTTTTTTCAGCGAAAGAATAAATATTTTGATGCAAAACTTAAAGCTTTGAAGGCTCGCAACGAGTACTACCTGTGCACCGCTACATCGAACGTTACGCTTGGGAAATACTACGCTGATGATCTCTCAGATTTGATCGACTGCATGGATATGGGATTCCATCATTGTATTTCAAGGGCCCTTCTTATGCATGTGACGAGCGAGGATGGTCGCATTAAATCTATTCAACAGAGCGTGGACACACTTAACTCAGTCATTGCCGGCTTGGACTCACGATTGGACAAACAACGATTTCTCGAGTTCAATCATTCGGCTTTTATGCTTCCGAAAAAGATTGAATTTATGGCCAAAAATGATGACGTACGTTCGAATGGTACGGTTTGATTTGTCAAATTAAATGACATTCGATTGTTCAGGCCGAGCCAGAGCTACAAAAGCTGCTGTGCGCTGATATGAGTATCCGACTCGAACAACTTGAGAGTCGAATCAACGCTGTTCGAGCTCAAAGCGATGAAGTTTGGAAAACACTGGAAACGGCTGAAGACTCGCTGCTTCAAATGCTCACGTTGAAAGATTACGATTGTTCTGGGTATTTTGGGGAGAGCGGCATTCCAACGTCGAAACCTTTGGAGACGGCTTCTTTGAAAATTCGAGCCGATCGACATGAAACGGAAGAGTTTTTCTTCACGGTATGTTCAAAATAGGTTCAACCTACCTGTTAAGGCGAATTTATGGCCAAAAATGATGTCGTAAGGCTCTCGTTCTTTGAGATGGCTAATGGGTATCATTCGTCCCTTGTTATTCAATAGACTGACAACCTCTATAATAAAAGACATGGTTTGTTAGTCGACAAGATTGATTCATTTTTGTGAAATTAATCTTTATGAGTCACAAAAATGTTTTTTTTTTTTTTTTTAAACCGTGATCTTAGTTCGTAGTCAAGAAGAAACCTGTTCTGCGCCTAGTTATTTTCAAAATTCGAATGAATGTGTAGCGTTGGCTCTCATCACTTGAAATTGTCCGTGTGGTCAGTGATGAGTCTCGACGCGCTTTATGAGCCTCTCCTTGGTTTTTAAAAAGTAATAATTCCAATGAAATTTAATTTTGAATTTGAAGAAATTGAAAGAATTCTTCATGGGAACCTCAAGGATTGCCCGTTTAGACGCCAAGTTCAGCATTCTCAAACATCAAGTGTCCAATCGAGTTGGAGAATTGAATGGAATTCCTTTGGATCAAACCGGGCCGTGCGGTGGAGTCAAACCACCGCGGCGTAAATGTATCGGTCGTTTGAATACGACAACGCCCCAGCCCAAACTTTTTGGAGGTTCCCTTGAAGAGTTCATCGAGTCGACCAATCAGGAAATACCGCTTATTATACGAAGCTGCGTTCGAATCATCAACCTCTATGGTAAAGCAGAGTTTTTGGGGTTTTTAACTAGTCTTCTAGGTCTCACATTTGTCGTGTGCATAGGTCTCCATCATCAAGGTATTTTCCGGGTGTCAGGTTCTCAAGTGGAAATCAATCATTTCCGAGAAACGTTTGAAAGAGGGGATGACCCTTTAGCGGAAATTACTGATGCTTCTGATATGAACTCGGTAGCAGGGGTGCTCAAGTTGTATTTGAGAGAACTAAGGGAACCTTTATTCCCTATTATATACTTTGAACAGTTCATGGAGCTTGCTCGTAAGTTCTCATTTATGATGCGTCATTTTTATTTGATTTTATTTTTTACTACTTTGTCTTTCCAGAGCTTGAGTCAAAGCACGATTTCGTGTTTAAAATGAAGGATTTAATTCAGAATTTGCCTCGTTCTGTAATTATAGTTATGCGTTATTTATTTGCATTTCTACACCAGTGAGTACTTTTTTTTTTCGCTACACGCTTGAGAACATTCATCGTTCACAGGTTTCTTTTTAACAGTTTGTCAGAATACAGCGACGAGAACATGATGGATCCGTACAATCTAGCGATTTGTTTTGGTCCAACCCTTGTACCCGTACCCGAAGACAAAGATCAAGTCCAGTATCAAAATCAAGTGAACGAGCTTATCAAGAATATAATTCTTTTCCACGACGAAATCTTCTCCACGGACATTGGCGGAGCGATGTACGAAAAGTATATCACCAACAGGGACGACGATAAGTGAGTTAAACTAACATTTTTGGGGAGCCGATTCTATAGGTTTTAAAGAGCGACATGATGGTTGGGTGATCAGATGTCACATACTTTTGTTAGCCCCCTCTCCCACCCATCCACTAATACGATTATGTTGTGCGGGTTTCACTTTTCGGATTATTGACACTCACAGATCCAAATATCGCTGGTCTTGCTCACTCAAATTAGCCAATTTCACGGTTTAGTATCTTTCGTAGTCGATATTTCGCGGGTTTGACACGAAACCCAATTTCGCGGTACATATTTAAAAACTGTTTTCGTCCTTAGCTCTTGAAAAACACATTACAGCCGGTTTGGATCTTTCAAAAACAAAATGTTGCGAATCTTGCACGTGAGAAAAACCAACTTCAAGGGGTTGGCTCCCTAAAAAGTCCAACTTCCCGGTTTTCTCACGTTTAAAAGGAAAAAAAACAGGGTGTGGGCTTATTTTAAGAAGTAATTTCGCGGATCTCACTCCTGTCTCAACCCGAGGGGCGTGTTGGGCGGCGGGTGAGCGGCGTGTTGGACACCATGCTCCGTATTTTCCGGGGTGGCAAAACCACCCCTTGTGGGCACCCTTTATTTACTGTCACTTCCCTGGAGTAGAGTGGCAGTAACTGTTCTGCTTTCCAGGCAGCACCTTTAACCACCTACAGATGGTATCGCAGATGTCATACCTTCTGGCAGCCTCAACCGATGATATAGAGGTAATATCGAAAGCACTCTCCATGTTCAAGAAGATTCCCACCGCTTAGTTCCTTACAGTCCAGAGTTATTTCCTCCATCCTAGTAACCAGTTGGTGTGACGCTGTTTCGTAGGACTTACCCTCAGTTCCGGCCTCACAATTAGACATTCGGCGCTCCCTCCCCCCAGGCGAATCTTTCACCAGCGCAGCGCCCCCTGTAAAGTCACCATTCTGAAAAAGCGTTTTTTCCATTTTAACCGCACATTAGCGTTTTTTCTACACTTCAGCGCCTTTTCTCAATTCATCGGTTAATTAGCTATTTGTCTCCATCTTAGCCGCGAGTAAGCGATTATTCTCCACTTTGGCCGCAATTTTGCGATCTGGGCTCCAGAGAAAGCTTTGAGGTAGCACTGCCTTAGGGGTTTGTCCCAAAGGACTGCCCCCACCGAGCGAACTGTGGGTCGTAGAGAGAATATTCGGGCCCGTGAATGGAACTGAATTTTGGTTTGTCTCTGACTCCCCCTCCCAAACAAACTGTTATAGCATCTCGCTATACAGTGCCCAATATTTCTAACCACAAAAAAGGCCCAACCACAACAGATCTCTAAACCACAGCAAAGCTGCAAACCACAGCAGAGTACCAACCACAAAGAAGGTCCAACCACAGCAAAGCTCCAAACCACAGTAATGCTACATCCATAAAAAAGGTCGAACCCCAGCAAATCTTCAAACCACAAAAAGCTCCAACCACAGTAAAGCTCCAAACACCAGTTAAGCTTTAACCACAAAAAAAGTACAGCCACAGCAAAGCTCCAACCAAAGAAATTACCCTACCACAGAAAACATCTACCACGAAAAAGCTTCAACCATGAAAAAAGCCCAACCACAGCAAAACTACAGCCAAGGGTGTGGGCAGCTTTGGACAACAGATTGGGCCGGTTTGCGAGATTCCCCACCAATCACCCTCATCCTTAGGTGAAAATACGGACCTCCCACTCTAAGATTCGGATTAGTTGATCCAGAAACTGATGATTTTGCGGCAGAAAACTCCCGCGTTTCCAGAAACGGCTCCTTCAAAGTCCAGGTGGGTTTCGCTCCTTCCAAAATTGGAAGGAATTGGATCTACCAGAAATCAAAGTTCGCTGATTTGACTCGATCAAAAATCAAATTTCGTGGGTTTGGCACTTCGAAAAAACAATTTTGTGGGCTTGGCTCTTTTATAAAGCCAAATTGTGGAATTTGGATGCTCCTAAGCATCACTCTTTTGGATTTTGCCCATTGAGAATCAATCATGTCACAGTTTGCCTCATTCAGGAAACAAATTTCGCGGTTGTGGACTTTAAAAAAACAAAACAACGAATTTCTCGTGTTTCGCTCGTTAAAAGAAAAAAAAAATTTTACTGGCTTGAGTCTTTCAAAAAGCCAAAGTTTAAAGGATGTCTCGCCCAAAAGCCAAATTTTACGGGTTCAAGCCATTCCAACCCTATTTTTGAAGGATTTCAATAAAAACATTAGCTACCATCCACAGGCCCGCTAGGTAGCTCGTTCAAATAAAGGCTTTCGGAGTTTGGCAAGACCTATATCGAAAATTTGAGGATTTGGCCCGTTCAAACCCCAATTTGAAGGATTTCGCTTCCTTAGCAATCATTTCACGACGCCCTTGGCTCCTCAAACCACGGTAGAACATCCCCCGCCGTGAAGCGATTTTGTTTTCTTTCTTGTAATCCCTTCATTGGCTGCGGGGCTGCTCCTTCGGGGTAGCGCTCGATGGGCTCGAGTACCGGGTCTCAGGGTGTTTTCGAAAAAGGCAAGGAAAAATCATGAAATCCCCAAAATATAGTGTTCAGTCCCAAAACTTGTAATTTCACACGACACACGATCAACTGACAGTTCAGCCGCATGTGTACGATCATTCGATAATTAAACTGTTGAATTATGTAGACTGTCCGCTGCCCCCCCCCACCACTACCTCTAAAGCGTGAAGGCTCAATTTGACCATTTTGAACGCGCGAATGATCGATTTTTGATCATCTGTTTTGGGTTTTTCAAAGGGCAAATCGTCAGTTTAAAACCATTTGTAGACCACATACAGAGTCAGTTTTGCTCATTTTAGAAGTGAATAGCCAGTTTGGCCATTTTGAGGCGTAATCTGTCAATATAGTCATTTCTAGGGCGTGAAAATAGTCTGTGTGATATTTTCAGGGTACGAATCGTTAGTTTAACAATTTTGTGGACCCAAATAGTCGATTCTGCCATTTTTATGGTGCGAATAGTCCGTCAAGCGATTTCTAGGGTGCTGATGATCAGTTTGCTGTTTCTAGGGTGGGTGGCGCGAATTCATGGTCATGGTTGATATTTGATGGTTAGGACCATGGCGCCGCCGATATCAACTGTCTGTACATCGCGTTCGCCGTGTCTCCCGACCTCTCGCCTATTCGTCTAGCGGTCTACGGAACCTGCACGCCAGTAGCCTACTCCATTCCTATACGGGTATCACTCCTCGTCTCACTTTACACCTGTAAAACTCCCCACCGCCAAGCGGTTCACACCGGTAACATGCCAGCCTTGACTAGCTGGCACGGCTGACGGGGGAGTGAGGCGAGGATAACCAGGACTTGCACGTGCTGGGTCACTTCCCGGCCGTCACGTCAGGCTAAAACCTAGTATATGTGCCTTTCAAGGCACCAAGCTGGGCGGGAAGAAGGCACAATCCTGGTTGGGAGTCAGTGTGATATTCTCAGGCCACGAAGTTCATTCATATTTATCGCTCGCAAAGTCAGCTTTGCCATTTTTAGAGCGGGAATTGGGCTGTTTGGCCATTTTCAGAGCGGGAATTACCGGTTTGGCTATTTTTAGCGAGCAAATAGTCACTTTAGCCATTTTCTAGGTAAGAATTGTCAGTTTTGCTATTTTCAAGGCGCAAATATTCCGTCGACGCGAATGATCTGTTAGGCTATTTTTGGCCCGAACCACCTGTTTAGACATTATCAGGGCGTGAACCGACAATCTAGCCATTTTTAGGACGCGTAGTGTCAGTTTTGACGTTTGTGGATGGGGTATTAGCCATTTTGGGTATTTTTAGCGCTCAAATAGTCAGTTTAACCTTTAGGCCCCGTTCACGAACCGTATGCTTTGCGTCTGTGGAAGTCTATGATACCAATCAAAATGCTTCGTTTTTCGAGGAAATAAATTTGCTTGGTTGCATAGACTTCAACAGTCGCATAGCACAGAGCTTGTGAACGGGAGTCTTAACCATTTTTCATTGCGCGTATCGTAAGTTTTGCCATTTTAGGGTCGCAAATAGTTATAGCGTTTTCCATTTACATAAAATTGCTCTAGAGCAATTCATTTCCACTCGTCCTCTCTGAGTTAAAACATGGAGAAGACGGATGGAAATGAATTGCAAGCACAGAATTTTATGTAAATGGGAAACGCTTTCAGTTTAAGCTGTTTTTAGGACGCGAATAATCCGTTAAGCTAAAGCCGCGAATGGTCAGTGTTGCTGGAGAGCAGAAGGGACTGTATTTTAAAGAGAGAGCGATTGATAAATTTTGAGAGACCAGAAAATAGAGTTAACTAAAATTTGGGTAAAGGAGAGAGAGAGAGAGAATGAGACTGAGACGATTTGGGTAGGTACCTTGCGATTTTGAGACGACTTTAGCGGAGGCGATTTTTGTCCTTCTTTCCTCGAGGAGACACACACTCTTTCTTTTCGGCTCGATCGCGAAAAACTCATTCCGTGAGGGAACGGTTGGGCAGCACATGGGAAGGGAGCGTCTCTCCAATACCAATTTTTCTAAGGAACGGCAGTTAAGCAATAAAGCGCCCACCAAAAACGAGAGCTTTTTACTTTGGTGTAAACTTGACTAGAGTTGGGTAAAACTAAAACATAATGTAGATTAATGAGAAAAACGAGACAAAGTCAAACTTAACTTAACTTAACCTAAGAAGAGACATCTGAAGCTAGCAATAGGTTTAATCGAAATGGGGCAGGGGCAGCAAACGGTTTACGGCTCCGCTGGTATGTTTTCCCTTTGATGAGAACGGATAAAGGTTACCACCTTTTTGAGATGGTTCGAAGCTCCAACTAGGTTGGTACCTCGATCTGAGAATATGTTTGCACACAGTCCTCGACGGGAGATAAAGCGATCCAGAACCATCAGGAGGGATTCCGTCGTCAAAGAGCTAAATAGTTCCAAATGGACTGCTTTGGTGGAGAGGCAAACAAACAAAATCAGATAACCTTTAGCTATTCGAGCATTACGTCGTAGGTGCTCCTTGAGTTTAAATGGGCTGGCACAATCGAGAGTGGAGTTAAGAAAGGGCCGAATTTGTTCAAAACGAAGTATAGAATGCCTGAGTCTGCCGCCCACCCTAACAAGCCTGAGGGAATCAATAAAAGGAGCAAGTTTCGCGTAACTGCGTGGCCATTGTCGATTATTTTTCAGAGCAGCCATAAGCTCCTTGAAGTAGAGCTTTTGTAAGGCAAAAACGCATCGCTTTAGAGCCGCCTCACGTTCACTTATTGTAAGTGGCTCTGTTAGAGATTTACTTAGGTTTGATCTGGGAGACCAGCGCATTCTGCACGTCACTCTTATCAGAACTTCAAAGCAGGAATAACGAGTTATGAAATCAACAGTTTCGAGTTCTTTTACTACTGTTAGAGCGGTTTTGGCTTTCACTTCAGGGAGAGGAACTGAGTGCTCTAGAAGGGACGAGTCACAGGCCAAGTTTGTGGATCATCAAGGAGAAATGAAGGTCACTCCCACCAGAGAGTGTTTTCCTTCAGAGCTTTAGGAGGCAGTCCTTGAGATGAACTATCCGCGCGGTTCAGATATGACGGTACATGACGCCAAAAGGAAGGAGAAGTGTTTTCTAGAATTTCGACGATTCTGTGAGCGACAAACGTTTTGAGAGTGTGAGGCGGAGTTCTCAGCCATGCCAGAACTGTGTGGCTGAACCTGAAAAGAGACTTATTTTTCTGAGGAGAGCGAGAGTTTTGAGAAAATCCTCTAGGGATTTGAGAAGGCGTGACAGGAGTAGAGCGCCACACAACTCGAGTTTTGGAATAGTTAGCGGCTTAATGGGAGCGACACGAGTTTTTGCTTGAAGCAGCTGGACTTTGATGCCTTCCGACGAGTTTTCGCAGTGTAGATAAATTACCGCGCTGTATGCGATATAGCTGGCGTCACAGAATCCCACGACAGGTACACTGGATTTTAAGGCTGGAATTAACCGAGGAATTTCCAATTCATTTAACCGAGGGAGTTGAGTTGCGCCAATCTAGAAGAATGTTGTCTGGTAACGGATCGTCCCAGTCAATTTGAAGTTTCCACGCTTCTTTGAATCAGAGTTTTGGCCCAGAGAACCGTGGGTGAGCACAGACCTAATGGCTCAAAGAGTCGTGCTACGATTGACAGCATGCCTCGCTTGGTAGGTTCTGAGACGGGTTCTTGGACCGTGAAAGAGAAAGTGTCACGTGAGGGGTTATATTTCAATCCGAGTCCGAAGTCGAGTCCACTTTGTCGAACGACTGGTGCTGAGCTTGATTTTCTGACAAAATATCTTCGAGCAAACAAGGTTTATTTGATTCCCACTTTCGGAGCTCAAATCGACCTCGAGCGAGGAGTTCGATGACTTGATTTTTCACTTCCCGCGCATCTTCAATAGAGGAACCACTAAACGCTAAATCATAAACGAATGTGTTCACGAGAATCACTTGAGCGCCACGAGGGAGAGTCTCACCTTCATCGAAGGCAAGTTGCTTCAAGACCCTTTGAGCAAGGAAAGCGCTTGGCGTAGCACCGTATGTCACTGTCTTCGGCTCGTATTCCAATATAGGTTGAGAAGGGCTCCCGCGCCAGAAAATGTGTTGGTACTGACGATATTGTGGAGTCAGCATTATTTGTCGATACATCATTTTGATGTCGGCACAGAGGACAACCATAAAAGTCTGAATTTCATGAGAATGACTCCTATGTCTGGCTGTAGCCGAGGTCCAGCCATGAGCTGCTGGTTTAGAGATGGATAGTGATATCCAACAGTAGCGCTGCAGTCGAAGACTACGCGGACTATTGTCGTGGAGCTTGCCTCACGCATTTGTCGCATTCGACACGATAAGCGATCTATTTTTTGAGATTTTTTGCTCTAGGGACACTAGTCTTTTTTCCGCTACTACTCGAGTCGAAATGGGAAGAGGAGAGCGGTTTTTAAAAGGAAAGGTGGACAGTGTAACGTCCGGCGGAGTCTCTTTTGTGAGTCTTCGCAAAACGGTTTTCACAAGCCCTTCTTCAGAGTTAAGCGGAATAGGCTTATTTAATTCTTAAATTTGCCAAAACTGTTTTAATTGGCTTTCGAGAGGGGCAAACGAGAGTAAACACGTGAGGGGTGACGGAGATTTTTGGATTTGCGCTTCCCCTATGACCACCCAGCCAAAAACTGTGTTTATAGCTGAAGGCGTCCCATGTAACAAGGGTACTTGAGGCTTGATTAGGTAGGGGAAAATACCGCCTCCGAGGAGAACATCGATTTCGCTGGGCTTGTGGAAAGTATCGTCTGCCAGCTTGAGATTGTGGAAGTGGCATTTGATGTCATCATCGAGTATGACGGTTGGCAATGGAGGAGTGATTTCGTCGAGAACGATAGCTTGCAGCGTGAATTTCAACGATCTGTCGTCTTTAGGGGTGATTTGAAATTCGGTGAACCCTTTTAAGATGAAACTTTGGCATCGCTTATACCTGAAACAGCGGTAGATGATCGTTTCTTCGTGAGGCCAAGGCGTTGAGCGCACCGTGAAGTGACGAAATTGAGTTGAGAGCCGGGGTCGACGACAGCTCTGACGAGGTGAGCAACACCGTACGCGTCAAAAGTGCTGGCACTTTGTTTTCTGAGAAAGAGGTGGGTAATTTGGTTGAGTCAACTTGCGAGGCTTTGGCTCCCCCCCCCCCCCGGAGAATGCAAGAGCGTGTGGTGTTTGCCGTTGCACACACGGCAAAGGCCATTGGACATCTGCCATTTTTTTAGCGAAAGAGGATCGTGTTGCCACGTCTAGAGAGAGGAACGAGGGTCACTAAGTGAATTTGTGTGAGCCTTTACACTAAGTCACACTAAACTTAGTTCTCAGCGGCGGAGACCGCCATGACCAGTTTGGTTGCTTGACCTCGACTAAATTTGGCATGAGGCTGTGGAGTTTCATTTGCCGTAACCGTGGTCGAGACTCCTAAAATTTTGCACATCATTTTGCTTTGATTCGAAAGTTTTTCTGGTTTCGAGGGGGAGGCCTTGGAGAGCACGGCGGAGAGGGACGGCAATTTTAAAAATAACAGTTTGGCCATTTTTGACGCGCGAATGGTTGGTTTAGTCATTTTCAGGGCGGGAATCATGATATTTTTTGTCATTTTCATGACTGCACGAAATCACCAGTTTAGCTATTTTTAGGGCACGTGAAGTCAATTTGGCTATTTTCAGGGCGCGTCAGTTTTGCCGTTTTCCGGGTCGATTATAGTCAGTTTAGCGGTTTTTATGGTGGGAACAGCTAGTTAAGCTATTTTCAGACAGCTAACGGCTGCCACTCTGGCTGGGCGCTTTAAAAACTCTCACATGCCAGAGGAAAGTGGGACATCTGGTCCACCCTACTTGATGGACCGTGTGAATAACGGTGTGTCATCTCTGTCCAAACACTCCTGGGGGGGGGGGGGCTGATGTGACGCAGCTGTATAATTATTTCTGTCCCCCCTTCACGTGATGAAAACATCAATTCAGTTTTTTGGGTAGACTAAAATATTCTCTCAAAGAGTCTTTAAATACCTACCCTATTATGGGTAATGAAATTGTCATGGCGATTGTAAAAGTTAGGAATCCCCCCTCCCCTTCACTTATATGAAGCAATAATTTTTTTTTTAATATTTCGTCGTTTGTTTAATTTGAAATAGTGAAGTCGGGGACTGCCCGTCTGAGCATGTTCAAGAAGATATCGATTCTGAAGTTTATCCCTCTGAAGACGGTACGGACCCATTTGATGTTGTCAGTGCGTATTCGCCCAAAGTAATTTTTGTCTTAAATTTTTTTTTTTTTTTTTTTTTCTTAGAATGCGATCTAGTCGAAGCGACCGCTCAGTATGATTTTTCTGCTCGAAACGACAGGGAACTGACTCTCTCAAAGGGTGACTCGATTACTTTGTACAGTCAAGTGAATTGCGATTGGTGGCGCGGGGCTGTGAGCGGAAAGGAAGGTCTCGTCCCCGACAAGTACATTTCCATTAAAATAAAGTGCGACATTTTTATTTTATTTAGTTTAATCGTAGAATTAATTTGCTTCTCTAACTTGAAAATGGCTTACACGCTTATTTTAACTAAGGTTGCGTCGCTAAGATACGCTTAAATGGACAGATAAGTCATTCCTCGCATGCCTGTTATAGGCGTCAAGCCATTTGTCCTAGGCCCTAAAAGGTCTGTTTCAGGAAAGAAAAATGAGTGTAGACTAGGTCACAGATTGGGGTAACTTGGGAGTCAAATGAAATCTTGAAACAAGTGAAAACGGCGGCTGATTTAACCGTCCCCGTTTCGACCTTTGCGTCGAACAGACCTTTGCTCAATAATTTAAGAGCTGCTCACCCAACATTTTGAAATTCATTCCCCTCCTCACCCCCCCCCCCTCCGCCAACCCCTTATTTTTATTTTTCCTTCCAGAGATGAATGTCAAGAGAAACCGGAGAAGTGGGATTTGGACGCTGCTGTGATCGAAGATAAGAAAGACTCGCACAGCCAGCAGGCGTCAACAGATGAGTCGCAGTCGGCTTCTGTCAGTTCAACGTGGCTGCCTCAACAACAGCAGCAGCAGGTACTAGAAACCGCGGTTTAGCAAGACTTTTTCATCTTGAATGGTTAAAATATTTTTTTTTCTCCATAGTTTGCATTTACTTTGCTAATTACGGCATGCATGCTATTTATCAGGGGCATGTTAATTCCTTGATTTTTTTTTTTTTTTCAAGAAGAAAAAAAACACCAAAATGTTTGCATAGAAGGCCGACCTGAACATAACTTTCGTTGCCTAGTAACATGCCCCACTTATTACTTTTTCCAATAATTATTGATCTCTTTTAATTAGATCTTTTAGAATGAGCTCAAATAGAATTACAATGGAAATACATTAGTAAAAGCACTCATGTTTTTTAAAATTTCGTTTAGGGTTGTTCGTTTTTGTTAATTTTTTTATTTTTATTAATTCATTTTAAAAACAATGATTTTTGAAATCTTGTAAGTCGAGCATAAAGCTCCTGTCAAAATGTCATCCCTCAGTTCTGCTCTCAACGCGTCCTTGTTCGGTATTTTGTAAATTAACGTTCATAAACGGCCTGCAGACTGCTGACCCCCCCCCCCCCCAACCCATAATGTCATTAAGAAGGTGTTATTAGAGTTAGGTTGAGGAAAATTTCTCATTTAAAAGATTTCGCCTTTGTTTGGAATCGAATTTGGCACTTTCAGTTCAGTTGAAGGGGGGGGGGGGCTTAAGAGAGCTTGCTCATGGGTTCACCTCTCGAGGGCCTGAGGTTTTGTGACCGTCTTCTCTCCACTGTAAGCGTGGGTGTGTCCTGTCATAACGTATAGTGAAGGGATGGAGCTTGAGTCTCCCCCCGGGCCTGGGGCTCCCGTGGGCGCCGCTCGTCTGAAAGTCCCCCCCCCCCCTTGAGAAAAAGTTTTGCATCTGGGGATCTTTAGGGTTGTCCACCGATAATTATTGTGCATCGGTTCGTACTTAGCGTGTTTATTCGTCTGTGATATTAGTTTTTAAAAACTAACCCAGCGGAATTTAAATATTTCTTGTAATTCTTAGAGCCTTAGATTGTGTCTCGCGTCTGATTCATGGAAAACAAGTTTCATGTTTTATTTTTCGCCCCCCCCTCCCCTTATTAAATGAATGTTTGAAAGCTCATTCATATTGCTCATTGAAAGCTCACATCAGTTGACAGTTTCGATATTTTTTTTTTTTCATCAGTTCTAGACGCGTAGACGGGTAGATGCTCAGCTTGGTTTGTTTTATTTACGGAAGGGAACGTTTTAATGCAATTTTTGATTCAACCGACTGTTTATTTAATAGAAACATGACGCCGAAAAAGTAATTTCCACCTGTATACGGAAAAAAATAAGGCTTTCGCGCCATTTCGCGTTTGTTTGGAATCGAATTTGGCCCCTCAGTTGGTCGGGTGGGAAGGGGGAGCTGCTTATAACTCCTTTCTCAATAGATTAGCAAGAAGGTTTTGTCTGTGCACTTCGCACTCGTGTGCTCCGGCGAGGGCGTTTCCCGCGTTGCGTGCTACCGCGCACAGCGCTGGGAACGCCCCCCTTCCAACGCCGAAAACCCAGAGTGGTGCCATGCCACAAAAGATCGCCGCAGCCTTTTTTTTTTAAAGTGCATATTTTGAGGGACACACAAGCGAGATTCGAACCCAGGACCTGCTGGGTGCGAAGTCACGCATTTTGTCCAATGTACCATCAAGGCACGCCGTGGAGCGTGTTGGATCGTCAGTTTAAGTGGTAGTTGCACGGGCGATTCCTCGACCCCCCCCCCTTCAATGACCCCTCGTCCATGACTTGGAAGACACTTTCCTGCCTTATTTCTGCACCAATTCTGGTTTTTTAACGACTCGTTTAAATCTCCATGGAATTCTGCACATGCGCTAGTAATCATGTTTTCAAATGACTTGAAGGAAGAGCGTAGAAGTTCAAGGTGGGTTTAAAGTCACTTCGGGGACGAAATTTGAAAACATTATACTACCGTATATGCGGACTTTGCTGGAGATTGACATGAGTAGTTTAAAAACCAGGGTGGGTGCAGAAATAAGGCGAAGGGGTATGTTGGAGGGGGGTCATCATCCCCCGCAGTTCCCCCTTTAGGGGGAGATCTGCTCTGCATTCCTCGACCCCCTCCCTCCTTTCGATCAATTCTCACTTACACCGCATCACCCATTTTCATTTTCATTTTTCAATATCCTGGAAATTCTGCATATGCAATAGTATCAATTTTTCCAAATAAGTCGAAGCAAGTGCGTGAATTCGGGGACCAAAATTGAAAAAAATGGATACTACTGCATGCGCTATATTTCCTAGAAATTGAAGAAAAAAAAAACATTAAAATCCAGGATTAGTGCATAAATATGACGAGAAAATGTATCACGCGTTGTAGACGAGGGGGTTGGGGAGAGGAAAGTTTCTGTGCAGCTCCCCCTTGAACGTTTTAAAATACATTGAATCTGCGAAATTAAACCGCGCAGCGAATACAATTTTTTTGTGTGTGTAAGCCCCGGGGTGCATCTACCCAGATGACGCGTGTTATTTGAAAGTCGTGACTACCGACTCTTTGAGATTTTCATTTCTCAATTCGACTGGTCTGTGATTATTTCCATTTTCCAACCCAAATGGATTGTTTTTGTTGTGAAATTTCAAGTTAAGTTAGTTGAGATGTTTATGGAGTGAAGCATGCATACAGTACATATGTACCTGTAGTTGCTTGTTTCATCGTAACGCGCATGATCACGTTTTTACATTCCGATTATACTGTAATTATTAATAATAACTATAATAAACATTTGTCTATGATTCATGATTTTTTAATGATGTTGCTGTACAGTTTAATTTTTTCTCTTCGTAATGATTTCCTTTTTTAGAACATTTTGTTGTATTTTTTAACTATTATAGTTTTTATTATTTTTTTATAATACAGTCTATGCATGAAGTTGTTGTTTTTTTTTTTTTTTTTTTTTTTTCGAGAGCATCCGTTTTAATAAGCTTTGTGTGTGCGTGTGTGAGTGTTTTTTTTTGCAAGTTTCAAATAAATTTACTGGAATGCATTTGTTTGTTCTTCAAAACGATCGGCGCCTGTTTTTTCGTTGTTCGTTATTTTAATAATCGTTCAAAGTGAGTTGGCATTTTTCTGCACCTTAAGTAAAAATATTTAAAAAGGCTCTAGCCAGGTAAGATGAAATAAAACTTTTCAAACGTGCAACATTTCATCGTCTATAAATGTTTATGTTGGTTGGTTGTTTTAGGGAGGAGTAGCTAATTTAGTCAGCACGCAGTGTCCCCTCGACTCTCCACCACCAGTAGATTTACCCTCACCCATGCCGTCTGATAAAAAACTAACCAAAACTCCTTGGAAAAGCCAAAGCGCCAGTGACATGAATTTCACCGCCGAGTCGACCGATTCCTCTTCATTTCCACAAAAACTTGAGCTCTGGAAAAGACGGGCAACCTCTCACGAAACACTCAACGACTTGGAACGCGTCGACAGGGCGTCTGACGACAGACAACTCATCGCCCCTTCTTCAAACAACACTCACACCCCTGATCTCGTCATGGACTTGCCGTCGAGTCCAGTCTGCTCGCCTTCTACCAGCGGCGACGGTGGTGACGCCGGTGCAGCGGGTTGTGACAGCGGCAGTGGGAGTGGTAGCGACGTCGAGAGTCCCGACACGCCAACGGCGGCCGAGTGTTTCGCCAAGCAGAATCAGTGCACTTTGAAAAAGAATACGAAAATTCCAAAATTGGAAGATATATTTCCAAGTGGCAAGCCTCCGTGCTCGCCAATTCTACCACAGAAACCGTCAAAAGCCAAACCGGAGATAATGAAAAAACCAACTTCTTTATTCACGTCGTCTAATTTTCTGCGAAAACCTCCTAAGAATAATTAAAAAGATCGGAGCGACGTACAAAAAAAAACGAAAGGTGCTAACAGGAAATTTTATATTAACCGGCCTTAATTTTTCTTTGATTCTAAAGCCAAACTTTTAAGTTAAAAAAAAAAAAATGAAATCACCAGGGCGCAGATTTGTTCTTCTTAATTACTACTTTTTCTAGGCTATTTGATTTTAGTTTTATTCGTTAATGACGCAATTCTACAGGATAGACCGATTTTGATCGTTTTATCATGATTGTTTTCATCATTATTTCGGTAAACTTAGTGGTTCGTGAAAAAAAAAAAAAAACAACCAAATAGGTGGTTTAAAGGTTGAAGGGGAAGGTTGTGGCGTGATTTATAAAATTGCTTGACGGGTGTATTTTATCTTTGGAGTCCATGGTTATGCTAGAGTGACGAGAGGATAAAATTCGAGCTTCTTAAAAAGTTTAATAAGATATATTCTCCTTGTGTTTTCCTCTGAAACTTTTATGATAATAATAATGATTATAATAATAATAACCATAATGAAACGTTTAAGAGTATGTAGTTGATAAAGAAAAAGAAAAAATATTTTGTGAAAATGACGAATTTGTATCATTGGTAGGACTAGGCAAGCTTCGCCAAACAAAACAGGCGTATATTTTCAATACTGAAAGTAATTGATTGATTCATGACGCTTGGGTTGTGAAAAAGGGGGGGGACGGGGGCATAAATTTAACGAGTATTTATATAGTGCTGTATTGCTATTATCTATGTACAGCCCACTGTTTAATGTATTGAACACCATATGCTATTTTCAGTTAAAAAAAAAAGAGTAGTTATAATTTTCGCTGAGTATTGCCCATGAGGGAACACAAGTCAGGTGACTTGTGTTCTTGCTTATTTTGCTTGATGCATTTCGTGTACAGTAGTGCTAGTAACACAAAATAATTGTCTATGTAAGGTCCTCGAGGAAAAAAGTATGAGGTATGGTTGGGGGGGGGGGGCATGATTTAGAGTTAGCGGGGCCAGGGTCTGAGATTTGCGAATTGCGACAAACCGCGTCTTCTCACAACTCACTACTGCGTAGTCTGTTGTAAATTCGTCTCACAATTGACGAATTGCTACATCGTAGGGGCCCACTTGCGGTGAGGAGAGGAGGAGGATGGACGGGGGGGTAGTTCCGAACTCGAATGTCAACGCTCCACCAAGCTAGTTAGCACGCGAACACTCGGAGGGGTTGCCTAGGTGTAATGAAAGAGGACAAGCCCTGAGCAAAAATCCTCGAGCCGACATTTTATCGTTATTTCCCCCACCCCTAATTACTGTTGCTGCTTATTTTCCTCAAATCATTCAAAACACATTACGAAACATATTTGCTCAGTGTTTTTTACTATCGTTATGATACAATTCGATGTTCATTTCGTAGTAGTTTTCCAGGAAATCATCACTCAGCAAGGTTGTAATCTATTTGGTTCTTAAAAAGAAAAGAACACTTTAAACCATTTATTTCAGCCAATTCTCTTTCCAAAAGCTTCTTGAGTTGTGGATCTTCCAACTATGTAGCCCCCTTACGAACGACTTTTTTGTGTTTTTCATGGACTTGCTGTTCTGTTTCGACTAAGTTGTGATGTCACACTTGGCCCGTTTTCGGTTTATTTGATGATTCTGCTTTTCTTCCACTTTACGGTAATCAAAAATTAAGAAAATGAATGTATGTGATATATTATTATTAATTGTTAGTGTCAAAAGGGTTTGTATTTTATCGATCAATGTATTTTTGAAACAAACTGTTTAGGCTTTTAATATCCTGAGAAGACCCCTCTCTCCCGTTATTTTTGCAAGTTTATCATTTTAAATTCTTTATTATGGACGGACAGATTTTTTTTTTTTTTTTATGCGGTTGTTGAGGAGAAAGATATTTCAGCGAACTTGAATTTTACTCCCTTTCTCAGCGCGCGTTAAAATACGCTCATGCTTTTTTTTGGGGGGGGGGGAGAATTTTTTTTGTTTGCATTTTTTTTTCTTTAATAAATTCAAAGACTGAAGTAAAATTTAAATAGCTCGTGACTTTTTTCAAGTTCCATTTACTAGCTTTGGCCAAAATAGTTCAGCCAGTTTTTACCAAAAAAAAAAACAAATCTCGAGTGCGCAAGCGCTCAAACAGTAGTTTTTATTTTTAGGGCCTCGAGAAATGACTAGCCTCAACAGTCAATTATCTCACCATTTATAAACGTCGCTTCTTGGACTAGGTACTTAATTTTATTATTACGTTGATTTATTTAGGCTCGCGAATTTTTTGAATCCTAGTTTTATTTTTTTTACGATTTTAAGACTGATTATTATTTGTCATGGTTAAAAGGAAAAGGAATGGTTTTTCATTTTATTTATTTTTCATTTTATTTTAAGGTAGTAAAATCGTGTCTTTCATTTCAGTAGTGCTTTTTAAAGAACGGATTTTGTATGATCGACTAGGATGCTACAATTTACGATGTTCCCCGCGTATATTCATAAAAGAAACGGTTTTCAAATTATATTTTTGTCTTTGTGTGTGTTTTTGCTCATAGGGCTGGGCGTTGTGTCTCTTAATTTTTAGTAATATAAATTATATTTTATTAAATGTGACTAATAAACACGTTATTGGATTCTAGTGAGTAATTCTTTAACATTCCGAACAACTTGTGCGATTGCTCCAAGTCGGCCTTTTTTTTGATGTTGTTAGTGCGTAGAGTGTGGAGTGAAATTTTTTGTTATTTTGATCAGAGGAGAAGGGATGGGACGCGATCGCATCAATCCTGGTGGTTATTAGAATGTTGTTGCAGGGTGGGGGGGGGGGGGGCACTTATTCACCCCGCAAAATTTCGTATTTTTAAGGAGCCAAAACCGCGATGTTTCTGGTGAAACCAGGGCCCGCGAAATTTGTGGACTTGGAAAAGTCAAATCCCTGCGACGGACTTGTACCGCGTGAAAGGCTACAATCCTTTCACGGGGTTCGTTTCCCCCTTCCGGGTTTGCGCGAATGGGGGACCCCAGAATCGTCCCCCCCCCTCCTGATACGGTACTGCAACGGCTCTCTTTTGCCGAGGAGGGTGTTGTATCCCCCCGTTTGTTGGTTCCTGAACGAATGTTTTGTCGAACGGGGCCGTGCTCTTCTGTTGTAGTTGCTTTGTGGTAAAGGTTGGAGAGAGAGAGAGAGAATAAGAAGTTTGATTTATAGAACGAATTATATTTTGACAACCAATGGAAAATGATATTTTGAAACAACGCAAGTCTTAAATACTGAAAAGACGAGTACTTGAACCCGCAATCACTCAAGGTCAAGCCGGTTCACGCTTCGGGCGAGTGAAAATTACCTTGAGCGAAAAACAGCTAGGACGACTCAGTGAGTTGACAGCTTAACGTTTGTATTCTTGAAGACTCAATGACTCGTTGTGTTTAACGACTCGACGACTGAAAGGCTTACTGCTTGACGACTGCAAAAGGCTCACTGCTTGACAACTGAACGACTCACAAGGCTCGCTGCCTTGATACTCCAAGGCTTACTGCTTGACAACTCAACGACTCATTCAACAACTTGATGTGTGTACGACTCAACAACTCACTGTTCAACGACTCACTTTGATCGGTCGGTCACTCTGATCCTGAGGGGATTCGATCTGTCACTTGCTCTCTCGACTAGAGCTAGATCCGTACTCTCTGACTTTCTCACTGCACGCCTTCCTTATACCTTGAGGGCTTTGTCCCTCCATCCCCAGCAAGCGTACCGCGCATGCGTCACCCTTCCATTCCTCCCTCATCGCTCACTCCATCTATTATCATGTTTCCCGAACTTGACCCTTGTTTCTTCTTTTAACCTACTACTTTATCGACTTTGGATTGACGACTTTCGGACGCAAACTTGCGATGTTTCTTTTATATAAAAGTGACTACACGGCACTTATACAATGGTCCACTAGACATGCAGGCGCGGATCCATAGTTTGCTCAAGGAGGGAGCCATGACTCCGTTCTGTACCACCGCAGTTTTGGACGCTATGAACCCAAAAATCTGCGCGTTCAACCTTGCTCCCGCCCTTATCTTTTGACATCTTTGGCACGTTTTCTATTGGTAAATTGTTGTGGTAGATAAATGCCCAAGGGTCTCATAAACCACGTCTAGTTCAAATAGAAACACTTTGAAAACATAAACGTTCAGCTTAAAAATTGTCCCTGAGCAATTTCTGGCAAAAACGACCAAACATTTAAAAAACATTGGCAAAACCGCGTATTTTGACGAGCGGTTGAAGTGGTTTTCACTGTGATACCAGGTTCCAAACCACAGTACACTGCAAAGGTTCAACCTTAGCAGTCGCGGATCCCTGGCTCAGGAGAGTTGAGCCCTCTCATTCACTTCAGCTGGTAAGGTGAAGACGATGCTATTCGGTGGGTGGGGGATCGAATGGTTCATCGATTGAGTCAATTAATATTTTAAGGGGGCGAATAGCCTCTCATTTGGCAATTTCTTTCGGCGCAGCAAGTCACATCAGGCGTGCCATGAATAGCTTCATTTAAGCCATATACATATACTTACATGGCGCCAATGCAGTATTGACGACTTTCGGACGCAAACAGTCAGTTTTGCCATTCGTGGGGCGTGCGAATAGTCAGTCATACCATTTTTAGGTTGCGAATGGCCATGTTTGCAAATTGTCTGGTCTTTTATATAGCAAGTGAATATTAGCCAGAGCGATATTTTCAAGGCAAGAATCGTCCGTTTTTGTTTTTTCTATTTTTTTCATCAGGCATTGCATGTTTAGCCATTTTCCACGCACGAATGGTCAGTTTTGTCCGTATTTGGGGCTGGAATCACCTGTTCAGGCATTTTTCGGCGCAAATTCAGGGCTCGTAAAGTCAGTTTCGTCATTTTTAGAGCGTTAATCGCCAGTCAGTTTGGCCATTTTCAAGGCGTGAATAGTCATTTTTGCCATTTTTCAGGCCATAAAAATAGTCACGTCAAGCCAAAAGCAAAGAATTCGTTGCTCGCGAATGGTCGATTTTGCACTTTTCAGGGCTGGAATCACCTGTTTAGGCATTTTCTGGGTGCGAATAGTCAGTTTGCCGTTTTTGGAACGCGAATATGGTTATGGTCCGTCAAGCCATAGATGCGAATGGTCAGTGTTGGCCATTTTTGGCGCGTGAATTGCCTGTTTTGCCATTTTTGGCGCGCAAATGGTTGATTTAGCCATTTTCAGCGTTAGCTTAGCCTTTTTTAGGGCGCTTCAAGTCCGTTTGGCTATTTTTTTAGAGCGGGAATTTCCGGTTTGGCAATTTTTAGGGCGCGAATATAGTCAGTTCAGCCATTTGCTAGGCACTAATCGTCAGTTTAACCAGTTCGGGGTGCGATTGCAGTCAGTTTAGATGTTTTTATGGTGAGAATAGTCATAGTTTGGCTATTTTAAAGCAGTTAAAGGCTGTCAAGCCATTTCTATTAGAGTGAAACACACAATTTTCCAAGCCCCTCCTATATTATCAAGTCTGATCGGCGGCTGAATCTTTATATTTTGGGGT
This sequence comes from Corythucha ciliata, assembly GCA_038030265.1. NCBI lineage: Eukaryota > Metazoa > Arthropoda > Insecta > Hemiptera > Tingidae > Corythucha > Corythucha ciliata. Next base: position 30,813,451 of record CM075940.1, on the reverse strand, counting down.
TTCTCCTCACAGGAAATCCGAAAATTGAGACAAAATTCTCATTTTGTCACCGTCCGCTCGTACTAGTGACCCTGGAGTCAGTAGAATCGGCTGATACCGACGACCGGTAAGCGCATAATTCTTGGCTTAAGATATGGAAAAAGTGCCGATTTGCAGCTAAAAGCAAACGAAAAAACAATGATTAGCGATTGGAAATTAGGAAAATCGCTATAATTCGCAGCTAAAATTGAGAAAAAGCGCTAATAATTATGAGAAAAGGCGCACATTCCCAGGTAAAATTGAGAAAACGCATACTCGCGGTTTCCGGAAACAACTCCGTACTAAAATTGAGAAAAATACTTTATTTAACGTTACATAAAAAGTATATTCCTCGTTTATTGAGAAATTTTCACCCAGGGCCCCGATAGGTGGAGGTCCGCCACTGCTTTCAAACCCAAAAATTTATGGACTATCGGCACTCACAGAACCCAATCTTGCAGAGGTTTCACCACCAAAAATCCAATTATTCAGGATTGACTCACTAAACAGTCAATTTTGTTGCGGAGTCGACCCCGTTCAAAAGTCAAATTTCAACGGTGTTCAAAAAAGTAATTCCGAGGATTGGGCTTCTTTCGGAGTGCAAATTTCGCGGAACCGGCACTTACAAGGGTCCCATTTTGCTGGTTTGGCTATTATTGAGAACCAATTTCGTCTTTGGCTCCTTGGAAAACAAGCAAATCTGGTAGTTTGGCTCTTTCAAAGCCCAAATTTTGTGGATTTGGCACTTCAAAAACCAATTTTTGTGGGGTTGGCTCCTTGAAAAAGCCAATTTCACGGATTTTACAGTTTCAAAATTAAAACATCCAAGGTGTTTGCACGCCAAGAAAAGCATTAATGTCACGAAAATTCAGGAAAAGAAGAAGAAACAAAAAACCCAAACACTAAAAATAAATCATTAATTAATGTCACTGGTCTGGCTCTTTTCATGAACAAAGTTTCGCACGGTTGGCCCATAAAAAATAATTTTGCGGGATTGACTTTCCCTAAAAAAAAAAACAATCTCATTGGTTTCACCCACACAAAGAGCCAATTTTGCTGTTCCGCCTTCTTCAAAAATGAAATTTTGCGGAGCTGGTTAGTTGAAAACCAAATTTCTGGGGTCTGGCTCCCCAAAAGAACAAAATTTCGCGGTGTCGTCTCCATTAAAAACCAAACATCGCATCACCCGAAAAAGAGTTATTTTGCAGGTTGCAAAAACAAAATTCCGCTCTGTTGACCCATTTGCAGTTTGTTGCAAACTCGCAGCTTTACTCAACTCTCATTGCCTCCCCCCCCCCCCCCGAACGCTTTGGATGGAGTACGCTTTTATTGTTTTCTGGAAGTGCGAACGATAATTTTTAGGAGGTAAATTCAACATTAACCCATCAATTTTTTCCGAGTCCCAAAATTCGAAATGGGGGAGCGACTATTCCGCCACCACTGGCGGGGGGGGGGGGAGATTAGAGAAGAAAAGCAGAAAGTTTGGCACAGAAATTTACTACTGAGAGGTGTGAGTTTCAACGCCATCTTTTTTGCCTCTTCTTTCAGCAATTGCTTTCAGCCCGTCCCCCTTCCGTTTCAGCACTGATGAGGTGGGGGGGGAGAGAGAGAGAGAGAGTGAGCGCCCGCGGCGTCAGTGACAAAAGTGACAGCCCGTAAAATTGCCATGTGACGTGTCTTCGTGCGTCAGCCGAGTAAAGCATCGAAATTCTGGCCGTGGGGTGAGTGGGATGTCCTTATAGAAACTACCCGTTGCTTGCACACAATACCCACATAGTTTATTAAGTTTCTGAAGCATCTTATACACCGCAGAGTAGGCAAGGGTTTAGTTAGTTGAGGATTGAGGGTGGGGCTAGAAGAATGGAAAGGGGTGTAAGGCCTGAAGAATAAAAAGTTTTGTAGTTTATACCAACACAGTGCCAGGAGAATAGTCCATTATAACTTATTTCGGTGTATCAACATCCCAAATGGTCTCAGAAAGCAAGGCAATGTTGTCTGTTGACAGACCAGGACGATACTCGAAGATCCACTTGTCGTTTTTGAATGCCACTGGAAAAATAATCAAGTTCAGAGTAAACTAAATTGCTTAAACTTTCCACAGAAACTTACGAATTTCCCCTTGTTTTAAATCAGCGAGCAACGACGGGCAAGTATCGTTACACGGATAAACAGGCGTCAATTTAAAAATGGTCGAACCTCTCAATTGGAGTAACATTATAAGACCAGGATCGAGGTCAATTTTTTTGAAATTTTTCGAGGCGTAGTTCGATGACATTAGGATCCAATTGAAATGAGGCGGTGAGATTGTATTGGAAATGAAGTAGGGTCGGAAGTAAAATCTTCGGGTGGCTTTAACCGCGAAGATGTCACAATTTTGCCTTAATTGGAACATTATCGACATTGAAAGCGTTATCTGGTTTGGGGGTGGGGAGGTACAATTTTTTTACCAGTGGATGAACCAGTTTTTGACGAGTAAATTGTTAATTTTTTTCAAAAGAAGCCTTAGGTCGCTCGTCACACCCAAATTCGAGTTTAAAAAGCAGGGAACTGTCTCCATGAGCCGTTCATCGTTCAGAAATATTTCAGTGATGTTCATAAAGTGAAAGGTGACGTTTTTAAAAAGCGGCCAATCCATCATTCCATCGCCGACAATCACTGGGATGTCCCGACTGAAGTAGTGATCAATGAGTTTGTCATAAGTGGTGTCCGATTCGATGTCGACGCTTCCAATTGTTTCACACAACTCGCAGTCATCCCTAGTGAGTCTTTCTTCACCGTAGAATGGGTTTTCGAAGAGACAGTTCTCATAGAACAAGTAGGTCCAGTCATACAGATGTAGCGACTGTAAAATCGAGTCATTTTTCGAATGCACGGAGAGTTCACCAACTTTGAATTTTTTTGTTTTGTTTTTTTAATTTACTTTTATTAACGCTATTCTTCCGAGAGCAGCCGCGTGGTCGAGCTCAGTTAATCGACTCCCTCCGTACACGGCCAGTGACGCGAGAATGATGACAAAAGTTGTCGTTATGGCCTGTTTGACGTTTCGCTTGCTCATAAAATCCTTCAACGGGCTGCAAATCTCTTCCATCTCTTTCGCGGTGAATCCCATTTTTTGGCAGAACTCGTAAAATGAGATCACTTCGGCGTCCAACCGACTCAGTTTGTGACCGAAATCGTTCTCGTCGTTTGACTTGAACATAATCTCTGAAACAAGTTTAAAACGTATTAACACGTTTCGCATCCTTGTTTCAGGATTTTGCCTGATTTTTGTTTTCTTTACTGCAGTGTCGTATATCCTTAACAGATCAAACGTAAGCATTGGAGGTGTACCAGGTGGAATTCGTTAGCCCGGCTAACGGGTGGGCGGGGGGGACTTGGCACCCTTCGGATAGAAGAAAATAAATAGTACCCGTACGGACATATCCCCCACCCCCCGGGTGCAGCAAAAAAAAATCCAAAATAAATGTAAAGCCATTTAAAAAAAAAAAAAAATTTTTCAGCATCCACTGGGCTTTGAAACAATATTACAAATCTTACGAGCACGAATAAATGCGAAGCAAATATTATCAGTCGGCAATCTCACTACGCATGTCACACTGAATTTATACCTGTACTAAAATCCTATTTTTTTTTAGGGGAACAGAAAGCAGTATCTGTTTTAGACAGATGAAGGGGACTGAGGTCTCCTACTTGCTCCAGAGGATGCTTCGAAACTGGCAAAAGCAGGTTATTGATCACGCAAGTTGAGTCACACCTCCTCAAGCTTGCCCGCTATATATATAAAAAAAGAAGGAAAAACAAGAATAGTGATACATCCTCCCTCGTCCCCCGCTACAATGAGTTTCTAAAAATTTTAAAGTTTGGAAAAGCCTTCCTGCTTCAAGTTTCCTTTAAATAAAATAGCCTGGCGAAAACGATAGAAGTGAAGGGTGGGGGCCAATGTTTAGGGGTCTAAGCCATTAAGCTCATTAGGTCTTGCGGTCTTGGAATCAAAAGTAAAAGTGACGGAGTTTTGAACTGCTTAAAAAGTTTGAAATTGTTTTGTTTTTTTATAAAAAGGAATTTAATTTTCGTAGATGTGCACTAAAGCAAATCGAATTTCATACGTCTACCCTTTTCTGCCTTTTCATTATTTGTGAACTTGATGAAGGGGCCACTCATTTTGCATCCCTATCGAAGGAGATCAAAGTGTTCTATCAATTCCCTGTACACGAAAAAAAAAAAAATTGCTGTGCTTAAGCTCCAAGATAGTATCAAGAAAATCGCCCCAAAAGAGCCAACAACCAACATCTATTCATTCTTGAAATTACGTGGGTATAAAGCTCCAAAGTACTTCCTCCCCCTGGCTCTAATAGCAGGTGTACCCCTTCCACCACGGGTATTAAAAATGAAGACATCAATGCTGATAAATAAGGAGGAAAAAAAAAAAGATTATTCAGGACGTCTTTATATACCGACAGGGTCGACATCAGATGCTCCCCCTCTCAACGACCGCGTCACTCTCACTCTCAAAAGATTAAACCAATCTTTTGAGAGAAGAAATTAATTAAAATTGAAGTGAAAATTTGAAATTAATTTTCACTACAAGTAAGAGGGTTTCCCATCCCATTCAAGGATTAGCCGTGGACGCCGGTCTAGTATGACGCGGGCAGGAAGTTTTCCCCGAGGCCGAGGATGAAATCCAAAAATAAATGAGATTTCCCCGAGAAGCATTATCAGTCTTCCCAATTTGTCCCCCAACACGGAAATTACAAATTTACTTGTGTATAAATTCTAGTAGTACGTGGAGGAAATCGCGTAAAATTTCATGTAGGCTTATTCTCATACAAATTATATACATAGCCACAGTTGCCTATACGTTGTCAGCCATACCTCGGCGTTGAGGAGTGTCCAAGACTGGCAAGTAAGGCAACTACGGCTACGCATCTATTTTGTATTATTGCACGCCTTGTAAATATAACGATTTCACTAATCCTAAGCTTATTTTCAATTTTAGCTCGGGCGTGCCCGAAGAACAGCCCTTTTAGTCCCCTAAAAGACTCAAAGAAACTGGAGAACAGCGTTTTTCAGAATGTTCAACCTCAAATGAGCGTGTTTTATCAATTTTAGCTAGGTCCTCCATGGACCGCTCCGCTATTGGCCGCTATTACGCCTCGTTGCACAATGGCAGAAAAGAACTTGTCACCAGCGTAAGGGCTAAATACATAAATGTGTTTTTGAAGTTTTTAAGGGGCTTAAAAATATTTCAACGTGGATAACGTTTCACTCGAGGTGTATAGTGAGTTCTTCGATGAAATGCAAAAAGGGCCTCGGAGCGCTTGTGCGCAGCCTTCTGGGCAAGGTGCGGTGGTAGAGGAGGAGGAGGCGGCCCCTGTCCTCAACCACTGTGGTGTAGACTGGAGAAAAGTACGTAAATAGACAATATACGTTATCCACGTCTTCGAGGTCCGCGGACCTGCTGCAATTTTTTTGGTTCAACTACTACCAAACATGAAGGAAAAGGGTTTTGCGGTTGCGAACCGCAACCCTTTACACAACACTTTATAATTCGAATGTGTTATAAGGTAATTTCAGGGATGAAATCTGGAAAAGGAAGATCTAACGTCACTGTAGGACTTCCTGAAGATTAAAATTAGACTTTGATATTGAATATTGATGCAGAAATGGAGCCAAAATTTATGTGCGAAGTACAGGCGAGGGGCGACTGGGAAGGGGTCGAGGAAACCCACCTGAAACCCCCCCCCCCTTAAGGCTAAAGTCCTTAGGCCTCTAGTGAGTTTCTGTGTCAAGAGATCGCGCCACTGCGCTCGCCAAACCATTCTACTTCTCACGGCCGCAAAAATTGACCGATTTTGTTTGTGTAAATTGATTCCTACTCATTGATGCCAAAAATTTAAGAAAATTAGGTCGCTGATTTTTAAAATGACTCTAGCCCGGAAATTTTAAATTCAAAATTTGAAAAATATATATTTTTGGAGAAAACTGGATTATATACCAAGAAGCAGCGTAAAATCTTGAATACGAAGTGTATTTTGTTTTTGATTTTGGTCCAAAAACATCGGCCGGAAGAGAAAAAGGCGACATTAAAAGAATACTCGCCCCAAGGTCAGGGTAGTAAAGGCTGTTCGTACGGGAGAGGTCACTCGAACGCCTTCACAGCTTATCTCCTTCCTTTGCACTCACACGCTCCAGAAATTAGTTTCCAACATGCACTTATTCATTATTTGTTAGAACAATTATGCATATTAGGCTCACTAAATTCCTTTTTTATTTATTACGTTCTGCTTCCGTGGCTAGTACTTACATTTTCTGAAATTCTAAACAGGTTGATGGGGATAGTGATTTAGAAGTTGAAAGTTGATGTAATTACACGCTTTCATCGAATTACGTGCAGGGGTGGGCAAATTACAGCTTTTTGAGTAATTAATTACAAATTACTTCCAAAAAAGCGGATTAATTACAAATTACCAATTACTTTTCACTTCCACGAATAATTACAAATTACAATTACTGTAGTTGAATTACTTTTTCAATTACCAATTACCCAAGAGCTGGATTTGTGGAACACGCAAGCGTCTTGCTCTTGTTCACTGTCATTTTTTTAGTGCGTCCAGCCAACAATCGAACGTCAGAACAGATCTTTGAGATAGGAAGCAGGAACAGCAATGCCCCAAGATGCCAAACACGTCGCATGAGTAGGGTTGCGAAATGTCCGGGGTCAAATTTGCTAATTTGACTAATTTTGCCCCACATCCCAGCCTGCGAACTGTCACGGGGAACCCCGGATAGTCATGGTTTGCTAATTTGGCTAATTCGCTAATGGCTGATTCGTGGTCTCGCGATGCAACGTCCAGACTGAAATTAAGAAAAAAAATCGCTGATTCCCGGTACATGGAGGCCATTCTACGAATAAATTGTGAAAATCAACGCAAAAAGTTTTGTGTAAAGTTGAGAAAACACGCTATAATATTGACAAATAAAATACGCTTTCAGTTTAAATTGGCCAAAAATGGCAAATTTACAACTGAAATGGCGTAAAATCGCCCATTCGCGTATGAAAAAGGGAATAGGGTGCTGAATGGACGCAAAATTAACACAAAACGCTATTTCACACTGAAATTGGGAAAAATCGCTAATTTGCAATTTGCAGATATAGAGTTATGGAAAAACGTTAATTCGCGTATACAAAATAAACAAAACCACTAATCCGCGGCAAAAATTGAAAAAATCAACAATTAGCGCAGCTAGAATTAAGAAAAACGTTAATTTTCACTTCAAATTGGGGGAAAAGTGCTAATGCTCATTTAAAAATGGGAAAAATTGTTAATTTGCAGCTTAAATTGAGTCAAACGCCGATTCTTGGCAAAAATTGACAAAATTCAGTAGATAATGCACGGGTTGCATGGAGATGCTACCAGGCTGCTAAAATTTAGAAAAAGCGAAAATTCGCTTAAAATTGAGAAACATCAATAATTCACGAATTAAGTGTCGTGAAATTTATAATTTAAAAATGATGATTTTTTGACAGAAAATGATGGATAGATGTACATTTTTTGGTTGGAAAAAAAAATTTACATTTATAATTTAAATTCGTAGTTTCTGAAGGCATTTTTGTGGCTAAAATCAGAAAAATGGCAAATTCATGCATGGCTATAGTACAATGATAAAAATTACGCTAATTCACGGCTAGAACTGAAAAGAATCTATATCTATAAAAGTTTTATAAAATTGCTAATGCGGTGGTATAATGTGAAAACCCGCTAATTTGCGGGTAATATTTAGAAAATAAAATAATCAGCCTGGTCAAAATTAAGAGAAAGGTTAATTTTAAGCCTAAAAATTGAGAAAATTTCTAATTCGCGGCTAAGAATGGAAAAAATCGCCAATTTACAGCTGAAATTGCGCCAGACGCCAATTTGTGACTGAAATTGAGAAAAATTCGCTAATTCACAGGTTTGAAACGCCATGACACGTCGCCGCTACAATTTTAAAAAAGCACTAATTCGCGGTTGAAATTGAGAAAAATTCTTATTTGCACCAAAAACTGAATATACGCCAATTGGCGGATTCTGAAGGCAGCTTTTCAGGCTGAAATTGAAAAAAGCGCCATTTTGTGGCAATAGGTGAAGAAACCGCTTATTCGCGAGTAAACCGAGGAAAATCGCTCATGCATTCCCCCCCCCCCCTATTTTGCGGCTAATATTGAGGAAAACGCCAAAAGTCGTGGATAATTAAGAAACATCGCTCACGGGATAAAAACGATACTTTGCTGCTAAAGTTGAGAAAATGTGCAAATTCATGGTTATGGGAGGGGGTGGGGCAAAACCGTTAATCTGCGGCTGAAATTGAGAAGAACGATACACTCGGCCAAAATTGAGAAAAGCGCTAATTTGCGGGTAGAGTCCAAAAATCGCCCTTAACTGAGAGATTGAGGCTATGATGAGGCCAGCAAGATGTCCAGATTCAAGAGTGTGCTGGCTGGAAGGAATGATGACTAAAATGTGAAATTACCCGCCTCCTTTCAACCTTACGAGATTTCAATCTGATCCTTCCCCTCCCCCCAAGACAAATTCCTACTTACGCCACTGGTTTGGCGTTTCGATGAAACTTTTGTACCGTTTTTCTCAAATTTCAAATTGGCAACCCTAAGCTCGAGGATATCGCTCGTGTCATAATTGCTTTGAAACACTTTTTTTTCAGAGAATTTCATGCAAAAACTCCTCCAAAAGCTCCAAGTAAGGCGCGAAATAGTACCCCCTGAGTTTTCGTACTAAATGTAATTGGTAATTGTTAATTACAAATTACTTCGAAAAAGTGCTTTTAATTACAAATTATCAATTACAATGGCGTGTTGTTATCAATTACAAATTACCAATTACCAATTACTAATTGTAATTGAATTACGTAATTCAATTACATGTAATTCAATTACTGCCCAGCCCTGAATTTATGTGTAGGTATTTACTATTACAATACATTATGCTACATTCACCGCACACCAGTGCTAAAATTATTGTTCTTATCCGTTATTGAAATGGACACGGAAGGTATTACATATTTGTTTTCAATTTGGAGCCCCACCGATTGAGCAAAAACTCGAAGTCTGTTAGATGCATCGGAAAGTCCGTTACTTACCGGGGGGGGGGGAACCCCCTCCCCGCTTTCCCTGTAGGGGTGGAAACTGTAAACGTCAGTTCTGTAGCTAAAATGTCTCTCTATGAGGAGCTTCGTTGAATCAAATAGATACCTAATGCTTCATAAGTTGTTGAGATTGGTATAGGTATTATATCTTCAAACAAAAATACGTTGAGCGACCTAAAATAATTCATAGAAATAATAATAATTGTCCTTCCGCCTGCTCCTAGAGACCTTACATACCGATTTCAGTGTTGGTATGCAGTGAACACCTATAGTACATATTGTATAAGAATAACTGCAAAACAATTCGTGTTTCGAAACTCGTTCATTTCCGAGGGACGATTTTTCTAGCGTTTTTTTAATACATGCATTATCTTGCTTTTCTCAATAAATGCAACTTTGTCATTTCCAAGCGAACTTTCGGTGACTTCCGACGCGGGATTCGAAAATATCACATTTTTTCCTATTAGGAATGGCAGTTTTCTCCGGGAATTAGTCCCACACTTATGAACGTTCCTTGAGGTTACCTTGGGCCAAGGAAATGTTGAAAACAGGTTTGATTACAGTAGTACAACAGTACGAGTACAGAGATCTTGACCCCTCAAGAACTGACTTATTCATCTATTAAACAGTGAATTTGACCCAGAAAATGAACTGTCTGTCAAAACCGATAAGCTATGTCTCCACTTGTGCCTTTTCGCGTGCGTCAGAGGCATGCTTCATAGTATAGCGCACGGTGTGTTGAAGGTGAAGAATGCGCTACTGCATGCCTCAAAACGCTGGAAGGTTATCAGAAATTGCGTGCACAGCTTAGACGCATGAGTTATTGAAAGGTGAAGCGAAAGTTGAAAAGGCGTGTTGAATTGATAGAGGAATAGAAGAAAGGGCACAAGTGGAAACATAGCTATAGAGGAAACTGACATTTTCGCTACAAATTATCTCATATAATAAATTAGTCCGAGGAAATTGACTTTTTCGGCCGATAAATGAAAATAATCCCACGAATAAACTTGGTTTCTTTGCCCGGAAACTGCGGTTACTCAGTCGGAGGACTCTGCCTCGGAGGCATGGCTTTCCGCGATATAAAAAAACTATACCTGAGACTGACCAGCTTTGACTGAGTTTTGGGCATTTCCCAAAGGACTCTTAAGCCGTGTCCGGCTCACATCGAAGCACTTTGAAAATGTTGTCCTGAGAATCGCTAATAACGCCAACTTAAGGCTGTTCGCGGCGCCATCCACCGTTTCAGCATAGATTGTAGGAAAACTGTTCGGCGAATCTCGCTGAAAATTTGCACTTGGGTTTTACTCAACCTCTAGTGACTTCATATGGAACCACTTTTTCAAAAAAAATAATTGGAGGGGGCGTTGCCCCCGTACCGAAACCATTCGTCATAAAATTTTCAGCCAGTATTGAAATTTGAATTTTTCTATTTTTTTTTTCCGTGATTCCTACTAGCTTGAATTTGAAAGTTATGGATTTACTTTTTTCAATTTTTATTTTTATTTTTTTCAATTTTTTAAAAAAAATCCTGGAGTCTGGATTGTAATTTATTTCTCCATGAATATGTCTAGAAGATAATAACGAATCAAAAACGTTGTGTTGTCATTATTATTATCCGCATTGAGAAGTGTTTTATTGGCATTTTCCATGATTTCCCAGTAATTTTCGGGTATTCTTGAATGACAAATGTTCGGCTATGGGACGTAGCGCAACGTAGTGGCGTTGCTTCAAAGCTCAAGCCGTCTTACGAGATGATGCTTCATCACGTCGTTCACGGGTCTTGCCATGTTTTTGTTATTCTTCTGCGTACGTTTCTCCTTCTCTCTTCTTCAACCATTCTGTCTCACTCACTCCTTCCCTCTCGGCCAACGATCAATTCTTTTCCAGAGTTGAAGTTAGGTTAGGAGGCTACACACATCCCTAAAGCTTAGAAGGCCTTACTATTTTTGTATTTTTTTTGTGATACGATAAGAATCTTAGCAATATAAGTTTGTTTTTAATTGCTATTGATTGTATTTGGGGAATTAAAAATTTTAAAACGACGTTTCAACCAACCTTTCTTGGTGCTTTTTACAGTTTTTATGTTCCATCATATTCCATCCTACAATAATGTCGTTATTTGAGTTTTGGTGAGAAAGTGAAGGACCAGTTAAAGTGATTTAAAATCAACATTTCAAAAAATATAAAAGCTTATGGGTCATAACTCAAAACTTCATAAGTGTTATAACACAGTACACAGGAAATAACATTCACTGAAAAGGAAAATTTCAAGGCCCAAAACGCCAGGAACAGGAATACCCGAGATAACGGTTTTTTGAAAACTCAATCTTGTTTTCTCATGGGGTGACTTTCATTTGGACAAGAAAATCCTCTGTTCAAAGTTAACCCACTTGATGGGGTATGATTAATAATTGCAAAATTGACCCCACCACTACTAATTTACCACCACTAATTTACTAATTTTCTGTTGAAGACAGAAAATTAGTAAATTAATTAAACTGATGTTATCCGGACGACGATGGAAGGGCGTAGCCTAACACAATTCGAGTTTTGAGAAAAAATGGCTCCCCGGTGGGATTTGAACCCGCAATCTCTGGATTACCAGTCCAGCGGGTTCAAATCCCAAGTTCCTTCCTGCAAACGGCATGCAGCGTTCTCCAAGAGGTTTCTCTAGTACAATGTTCAAGCAAAAACTCGTTCGTCTGTGCGAATAATTATAGCAACCGATTTCAGGGTTTCAAAGGAGATCGTTCTTATTGATTTCCTTCGCGACCGTCGAAAAATAATGGCTGACTACTAGTACGAGCTTCTCGTCAATTGTAAATCCGCTTTTAGCGCTTTTGAGAAGACACCAATCCATCCGGAGAGTCGTTACAGTTCCACAACGCCACGCCTCATACAGCCGTTCAAACCGGAAACAAACGATTTTTTTTGGAGACTTTCGAGCAGCTGCACAGCCCGAGCCGAACGTGCCACACAACCATGCCCGACCTAGGGCCATATTCAGAGGTGTCGGGAAAAAATCCCGCAAGTGCTGTTGCCAAAGCGGGATAATGTTATTTCTTATACGGCGTCCTTAGATTCCTCTTGCGACATTTTCTTCCTGACCGTTCAAAATAAGGCTCCAACTCTGCACTTCACACTTTTCCGCAAAGTTCAAAGAGTTTGCGTTCCACCATTCGCGTGCGAAAACTTTTCACTCATCACTAGTTGCAAAGTAAATTTGAAGAGTAACGGAGGAAGAACGGAGAAGTAAAGAATGAGTAGGAACGAGTAAAGGAACGATAGTAAAGAGAAAGAAGTATTCTCTCCTGCATTTTCCCCCAAAATTGGCCATCAAGACAAATAGGAAGCGTGCTACTGCCGAGTGTAATCGATGATAATCATGGAATTGCGAAGTAAGCCCAATCATGAGCTCGCGCGTCTGTTGACGAATTGTTCTTCCAATTGTTCATCGGTGTTAATCAATGTGCCCTCCTTTTCCAAAACAATAATAATAGTAATAATAATAATAATAATAGCGAACAAAGATGGGCGAGGGAGTAAAGAACATAAAAAGCAAGGAAAGGTTACAGAAAAGCGGGAGCAGCTCAAAGTGGACGAAAAGGGAAAAAGGGGAGAGAGAGGACGGCAGTCCGAATATCGAGCTGATATCCCTCTAGGCATGGAAAAAGGGCTGACCAGAGAGGCAGAAGTGGCCAGAAAGGCTCTAGAAGGGGTCATCCCGTTTGTGACAGATCTGGAGAAAATCGATGATATCAAAACGAAGAATCAGCAGAATCAAGAGCGTGAAACAACTTTTCCAGGTGAAAAGGAGAGTGCCGTACAAGAATTGACCTCCGAAAAAGTAGATATTCTTGAGGAGGAAGTTCTTGAAAGTGACCCAGATGTTACTGACACTGAGCAGGATAGAGAAGAAATATCGGACAGTGGCAGCCAAGGAACCAAACGCGGAAAAGGGTGGCCAAAAGGTAAACCACGTGGTTCCTGGAAAGAACAGAGAAAGAAAAGGAGGAGAAAATAAGTCTCTTACTAACATGTGTGTATCCACAATGAAATTTTCTTTTGAATTTACTCTCGCTATTATTTCATACGGTGTGATTGCATTCGGTATTCTTGATGCGTTGAATACCGTTGATCCTATCCCTAAACTGATCAACTTTGAACTAAAAACCACTCCACGCTTCCGATCGAGACGTCTATTCGCGTTCATGCGTGTCCGCATTGCAGTGAATACATGCCCATTACTAAATAAGAATGACCCACTTTGAAAGAGAATCATGAAACGTCTTTATTCAGTGGAATCCGCGTGGTCTTCATGCGCATGGTGATGAGCTCAGATGTCTGATGGTAAACAAATATAAACCGCTGTTGATAGCCGTACAGGAGACGCATTTCTCGGAGAGCTACCAACTTAAACTTCAGGGATACGCTTTGTTTTCCAGAGAGGCTGTAACTCGACCTGATGGAGGCCGCAGGCACGGAGTCGTGGCCCTTTATATTGATGAGAACATGAAACCAGTGAGGCTGGCCATAAAAACTGAACTTCAAGCAGTTGCTGTGCAGATGGATTTCCCTGTCCGAATGACAGTGTGCTCTTTCTACTTACCAGAATCTTCGTGGCGGATTGACGATCTTAGGAATATGTTCAAGCAACTTCCGGCCCCGTGTTTAATAATGGGAGATGCAAACACGCACAACGTGGCGTGGGGTTCACGGCGGACTAAAGCGACAGGAATTGCGATGCATGATGTCATAGAAGACTTAAATCTAGTTTTACTAAATACGGGGCACCCAACCCACTTCACTTCAAGCACAGGTTCGTTTGATGCAATAGACTTGTCCATTTGCAGCCCTTCCCTCGCACCCTCACTCGAGTGGAGTGCTTGCTCAGAGCTGCACCAGTCGGATCACTTCCCTTTAATTATAAGACACAGTTCTCGTAGAGTGCACGCCTTTGAGCGGCCCTCTCGTTGGAACCTAGCAAAAGCTGACTGGGAGAAATATCAGACCTGTATTGATTTCAGTAACTTGAGGGATGATCCGGAGGAAAATGTGACAAACCTTACGAAGGCAATGATTCGGGCGGCTGAGGTATCGATACCAAGGGCGTCAATGGCTTCCAAGCACTGAATGGTGCCCTGGTGGACGGAGGAAATTCGAGCTGCAAACAAACGGAAGAAAAGGCTCTTCAATACCTTTAGAAGGAACCCTTCGATCCAAAACCTCATAGAATTTAAAAAGCAGAGAGCGATAGAGCGCAGACTGAAGTGTGATGCCAAGAGGAAATCCTGGGAACGATTCATGGAATCCATGTCACCAAAGGAGCCATCGCGAGAGGTTTGGAAAAGGATACGCTCTCTTAAAGGTACGATGCCATCTCCCTACCCCGTTATCTTGCAGAAAGAGGACGGAACTATTCTTGAAGGACTGGACGTAATAGCAGATTCCCTAGCTGATCATTACCATCGAGTTTCAGCCGATTCAAGCTACTCTGAAGACTTTCAGGAGGAGAAACGACTGGCGGAAGATGACGAAATTGATTTCAAGACGGATGAGTTTGAGAGCTATAATGTCCCATTCACCCTTAAGGAGTTAAACAGGGTTCTCAAAAATGTAAAGTTGCGAAGATCCCCTGGACAGGACGGGATTCCTTACGAGTTTGTTACTCACCTCCCTCCGGCTGGTAAGGAACAGCTCCTTGCCTTATACAACCAACTGTGGCATTCAGGATTGTACCCCGAACCTTGGAGGAACGCTGTCATAATACCAATTCGGAAGCCTGGAAAAGATCCGCATCTAGCAGAGAGTTATCGTCCCATTTCGCTCACGAGCTGTCTGGGCAAGGTATTCGAATCAATGGTCAACCATAGGCTCGTACAGTGTTTGGAAGTAACGGGACTTCTGGATCCTTACCAAGCGGGATTCAGGAGAGGCCGCTCAGCGATAGATCAGCTTCTGTTCTTGGAGACGTGTGTGCAAAATGCATTTCTGGAAAGAAGTCATATTACGGCTGTCTTCTTTGATGTCAAAAGTGCGTTTGATCGTGTGTGGCGTAGAGGAGTGTTGGAGCAAATGAGGGATTGGGGATTCCGGGGTAAGTAATTCGCCAAACACGGTGAAGGCTTTCCTGCATGACAGGAAGTTCAGGGTTCGAGTGGGAAGTGTTTTTTCTGGCGTGAAATATCAAGAGAACGGAGTTCCTCAAGGCTCTGTTCTAAGTGTGACAACCTTCTTGATTGCTATAAACAAACTAGCCTGTAAGATTCCAACTACAGTTAACAAAACTCTTTACGCTGATGATATCGCTGTCCTTGTCGATCAGTCCCAGATCGGCCTCTTGCAGGAAGCCAATGACGATCTGTCGCTCGAGGCTGCGAGGAATGACCTTCATTTCTCTCAGCAGAAGACTAAAGCGGTCCACTTCTGCCGATTGAGGAAGCCCCACGATCAGCCTGCTCTGATGCTAAATGGAGAACAAATTGAATACGTTGATAGCCATAAGTTCTTGGGTCTAACTTTTGATAAAGCCCTTCGGTGGAAAGAACACATAAATACCGTAAATACTAAATGTCAAAGAGACCTAAGCCTGCTCAGGATATTGGGGAAGCACAGATGGAGCTCCCGCACGGACCTGCTGCTGAGAACTGTCGCGTTTGGTGTGGAGTCGTCTTCGCCAGAGATCTTCCTCCGTTGAGAAAGCCTTCTCACTTCCTCAACCGTCGTCCCCGGTCGTCTTCGTCAGAGATCTTCCTCAGTCGAGAAAGCTATCTCACTTCCTCCAGTCGTAGTTCGACATACAGGAATAGCTTCTTATTGTTGCCGTCAGACCCCGGCTCAACCAACCGCCTACTGAGAATGATAACCAACCCCAGGTCTGATTACTCCACCGCAGTGGCGTGCCCATGGGGAGGGTTTTGGGGGTCAGAACCTCTCCAAGAGTACTTCAGCCCTCCATAGTTAAGAAATAGAAATAAAAAATAAATAAATAAATGAAATGAAATGAATAAGTAAAAAAACTAACAAACAAGAGAAACAACAAAAACGTGATTTGTATGACCCTACAAGTTCGTTTTTTAGCAATTTAGTCCCTCTAAGTAACTATTCAGGTATAACAGGTTCAGGCATGGATTCAGGATTTGTTCAAGAGAGAGGGGCTAGAGAAATTCTACTAAAGATGACTTGGCAGCCATTTGCTGCCTAAAATTAGCTAAATTAGCTATCCCCACCATATAGAATCCTAGACTGACTATACTGGCACCCCAAAATGGCAAAACTAACTATTTGAGCCAAACTGACTTCACGCGCCCTGAAAATGGCTAAAACTGATTCCGCCTTGAAAAAAGCTAAACTGATTATATGTATACATAAGTGCGCTAAAAATAGCCAAGCGGGTGATTCCCGCTCTAAAATTGTCCAAGCTGACTTTTTTTAAGAGTCAAAAAGCTGGATCAACTGGCAATTTGTGCATTGATAATGCCTGAACTGATGATTCCTCCTCCAAAAATGGCAAAATCAACCACCCGCGCGCCAAAATTGCCACAACTGACGGTTTTCGCGCCTTGACTTGACGTACTATTCACGCCCTATATAAATGTCAAAACTGACTCTACGTGCCCTAAAAATGGCCAGACGGGGCATTCAAGCCACAAAATCGGCAACACCGATTCTATGTGCCCCAGAACAAGGGCACAGAGTCAGTTTAACATTAAACTGACGACTCGCGCCTTAAAAAGGCCTAAACAGATTCTTCCTGACCTGAGAATGGCAAAAACGACCATTCGCGCGTCAAAAATAGCCAAAATGAGCCTTCACAATGTCTAAATTTAACATCTGGCTATTCACGCTCTAAAAATGGCATACTCGTACTCAGATGCGGATCCAGGATTTGCTCAAGCAAGGGGCTTGGGCTTGGGTGATTGTGTGCTTCGCTAGACTGACTGAAAATGGCTTGACAGGACAGTAATTCACTATCTAAAATAAAACGCGCCGATGGCGGGGGGCCATCGCGCCCGCAAATGGCAAAACTGACGATTCTTGCATTTAAAAGGGTTATTTGCGCCCTAAAAATGGGCATTTACCACTCTATAAAACCGCCAAAATGCCTTAACGCGCCCTGAAAATAGCCAAATTGGCGATTCTCGCTCTAAAATGGCCAAAATGACTCTAGGCGGCCTGGAAATGCCTTAACAGATTATTCCTGTCTTGAAAACTGCAAAATAGACCATTTGCGCGCCAAGAATGGTCAAAATAACGATTCGTGAGTAATTTGTTAGAAGGGACTAATTGAACCCGCCTATGCTGCTATGTTTGGGCAAAGTATAACTGACGATTCGCGCCCTGAAAATGGCAAAATCGACCAGTCGCACGCCAAAAATGCTCTAACCGACCATTATCGCCTTGGTTTGACGCCCAAAACGTATAAATGTCAAGCTTCAAGACTACGCGCCCTAAAATTGGCCAAACTGACTATGCAAGCACTGATGCAAAACTGACTCTATGCGCTCTAAAAATAGCTTAACTGACGATTTACGCCTTGAAAATGCCTAAACAGGCGATACCTGTCCTTAAATTGGCCAAACTGACCATTAGAGCTTAGAAAAATAGAAATTTCTCGCTCTAAAAACAGCAAAACTGACCGCCGTATAGCGGCCCACGAGATTCCGCTTCCGAAACGGATGATTTATGTTCTGAAAATGCAAAATCAACTATTATCCAGCATCGAAAATGGCCAAACTGAGCCTCGTGCCCTGAAAATGTCTAAACTGACGATTCGTTCCCTAAAAATAGCAAAACTGACTCTTTAAGTCCTAAAAATGGCATACTCGTACCACAAATTAACGGCCCAAAGATTAGCTAAACAGATCTTTTGCGCCCTACTGCGCATCTTCAAAGTGGCTATCGGCACCCCCCAAAAAAAAAACTGATCCTCCGCGGCTTGAAAACGGTGAAACTGCGGACAATTCGTGCCTTAGAAATACAGGAACTGATCATTCGCGCCTTGTATAGATGGCTTAAATGACGAGTTGTGCAATACTGCACCGAAAAAATTGCCAAACTGGCTATTCGCGCCCTTAAAAGATGAATTGACTATTGGCGCAGAATTGACTATAAAGGACCCCGTGTCCATCTTACGAACTGATTGACCCCCCCCCCCCCATTTCTGTAACAAAAAAATCACCATTTTGTATACATATAATTTTGTAATTTGAACCCCCCCCCCCCAAGATAAATTCCTGGGCACGCCACTGCTCCACCGAGAACGCCGCTTTCGGACACATCTTGAGAGCGATTCCTCGTACGACTTCAAAAGTCTCCACTTGTCGGAATACCCAAAACCCGGTGAGCGAATTTTCCTTTCTTTGCAAGAAGTGTCGGTGTTCGGTTTCGGGTCCTTGTACCTCGAGGCTCGACTTCTCGTGCGGGCGTGTTGCCGCGGGGTTCATCATGGAGAGGGGTTCCCCACTTGTATCTATAGTACAGTTCTAATTACCTTTCGTTCAACCTGGTTAAATAAATACAACTCCACAACGAATCGTTTCAATTTCTTTACCCCAAACCTGTACCAAAACCCATGGGTGAGAGAGGACCTGCAAAAAACTTACTGGGGGAAAAAGTAGCGACCCCATCTAACAAGAAAACCCAACGCTACACTAGAAACCTCTTGCAACGCGCCATACCGTTGCTTCATTGGGGCCGTGCATAGCGCGCCGGGGTATGCACCTAGTGCCGAAACAACAGTTTTTGCTCAATCTCAGCAGACAACGCAAGGCTTCGCTCTGGAGGATATACGACGGTCGACTCTGTCCATCACCATAATATTCAATTTTAGTCTTAATCAAACAAAAACTTCGTGATAAAGCTATCACTCATTGCAATATTTATGTGAATTATATAATCTCTTCGGACATGCATCCCTACCACTTTCTTCTTCTGAAAAATATCGAAAAATAAATTTCACGTAGGTATTTCACACAGCTCTTTTCACTTGGAGAGTCAATTAATGACTCTGCAGAAAAACTGAAAACTCTTGAAAAGTGTGGCTCTTCACTCTGCAAATTTTTGTTTGGTGAAACAAAAATACACATTTGCGTGAAAAGTTGAAAAGTTTAAACTTTGCAATTCACTTTTCCACCCACTTTTCAAATTCCATTTGGAGGAACAGAAACTTTGTAGAAGAGTGCCGAGTGAAATAGGGCTCGGAGCGTTTTTTCAGAAACCGTGCGCGATTTTCACTTGTTTGGACCCCTCTAACAAACTTAAGGCGGCCGACAATTTCACAATGCCGGCAAGTGAAGGAGTTCTCTCCCGGCCCGTTTTGTCTTACGGTGACAAGATTAGCAAATTCCCTATTATGTACATATACGGAGAAAATGTTTTCCAAAAGAAGGTGTGTACGTAGAAAAAGGAGTTATAACTCAGTAAAGTTTATAAATAAAGCTGTGGTAGGCTTGTTATTTTACAAATTACAAATTGCTCTGAGGAATTTTGTGTTGAATATCTCTTCAAGTTTTATGAAATGGTATTAATTGAGTTAAAGTTCAACATTTTTTTATTTTTCTACATTGGCAGACTATTTTCGGGGTTGCACCCCATGCCATGTGCCACGTGCCATTTTAGGTTGTTGGGTTCAGTTCAGTCTGCCGTTGACGTGGTGATTTGTATTTTTACTTGGATTAACAAGAAGCTCTGGTGGTTTCGCTGGGGGGGGGGATGAGCAGAACGAGGCAGGGAAGCAATGTGAAGGGGGAGTTCTTTGTCGTGTACGACTTCCAATTTTGACTTTTTTGTTGCCGACGTTATTGGACTGGAGGGTATTGAGAATGAGGTGCAACCCCGAAACTAGTCTGCCAATGTAGAAAAAAAAAAAAAGTTTAATTTTAACTGAATTAATACCAATTCATAAGGCTTATATTTTATTTTCCCTCGTGCCCTCGAGTGCAGAATACCCCTCGTTAAAAACTTCTTGTCAACGGCTAGCGGCTAGTAAGTACTTCAACGTAAAGGAGTTATGCTACAAAAAGGTATCCGCTCGTGAAGGTTACTCTTCAAATTAACTCTGCAACTGATGAAGAGTGAAAAGTTATTGCATAGGAATGGTGGAACACAAACTCTGCTAACTTTTCAGAAAAGTGCGGAGTGCAAAGTTGGTAGTGAAGAGTTGCAGGGTACTTTCGTGGAATAGGCCCCTGAAGTGTGGCGTCACATAAACACAATATGCCACCAAACAAATTTATCCCCTGCCTAGCCAGTTTGCACAGGCACCTCACTCGCATAATTATAGAACAGGGCTTGTGAACTTTAAGGCTGGTTTGATACTGCGAGTCAGTAAACCGGTAATCCCAGTTGTGTATATTTGACAGAAATTTTAGATTACTTCCAATAGCACCTTCCCCCCCCCCCTGGAACCGCCAATAGCAATAGCTTGAGAGACATCCAAAGGAAAACCCCAAATGCCCACGGGTATACGGGTCACATAGAGAACCTCCTCTTTATTTTTAAGCGGTTAATACCTGAATACAAAATTGACCAAATAATTGCGGTGGAGTCGTCTTTTTTTGTGCACCAATGCATAATTAGGATGTTCCATTTATTTCCTTAGTATTTTCACAACCCCAACAGTATTGGAGGGGGAAACGGGTTAGTATGAAACTCCCTGAGTGAGCGTGAGAGAGTGAAAAACTAGCTATTTCTGCAAACGTAATAAATTAATAATTAATAAGGCGGAAGAGATGATAATTTTTGGGCCCTTCACAACTCCCGAGCCTCACTGTGAAACAAAAATTTCTGCGAATTGTCACATTCTCGTAGGTACTTATCTTAGCATGAAGATAAGAGGATCTGAATGTTCCGATCAGGGATATAGAAGACTGTTTCATGGCGAGGGGGTAAAACCCGGTGAACGTCTGTGAAATAGCGTCTCACAACATCCGAGTAGTCCGACGAGGACTACTCGCGATTCTTGAAAGCGATTATCCCTGCCACTCTCAATACCGTTTCTGCCGGTGACATCCGTCGGGCTATCACCCTTTTTGAGGAGAAATACCTCACCAAAAGTAGGTGGGAATTCGCTACCCTTCACCGACCCCTAGGCGTTTCGGCGGTGGAAGTTGGAGCCCACCTCAAACACGCGGCTCAACGGTGCGATTGGGATAAAATTAGTGGCTCGGAGGCCGCTCTTCGAATAAAACTGCTCACTACCTTCTCCGAACGACACATCGTCGACTCGCTCTTGTCGCTTCCCGATTCTGCGAGCTCGGACGACATGATTGCAGCAGCCTCGAAAGCGGAGGCTTTAAGAGAGACGAGCAGCATTATGACCGGGCACGCCGAAAGCTTGGCTCCAATTTCGGCCCATCGACAGGCTGAGCGTCACAGGGGTACTCGGCGGGGCGTTGCTTCGCCTATTTTACGACGGTCGCCATATCCACGATGCCCTGGCTGCGGTCCCCATCATGAAATTCAATCGTGTCCTCATAAATCGGCCGTGTGTCGAGGCTGTGGTAAAGTGGGACATCTGAAGTCCGTCTGTCGTTCCTCAACGTTTTCTCGCTCCTCGACCAATCTGCAAAACGGCGCCGTCGCTGTTTCCGAGGACGTATCGGCTATTACGGAGCAAGTCAGCAACATAAACCTGGTAATTTCTGATTCACATTCTTTATATGATAAGATGTCAAAGTCAACACGAACGCGGGAGAAAGATCCCAAAGGTGTGGCTATTGTGGGCAGTCTCTGCACGGAACCGTTGTTTGCGGAGGGCACGTACTCTGGTTGTCCTTCCCCCATTTCATTCCTGGTTGACACGGGTTCAGCCTATTCCGTTGTCGATAAATCTGTTCTCCCGTCTTCCGAGGTATTCTCGTTACGTTCCTGCACAAAATCCCTCGCAGCGCCCAATGGGGGACCTATTCACGTTTTGGGCGAGTGGCGCACGTCTCTCACGGTCTGGGGTCATACTTTAAACGTCTCGTTCATCGTGGCTAACAGCCTGCGACCCTCAGCTATTTTAGGCCGGGACATTATGTCTTTGGTGCGACCGGAGTGGCGCCCCTCCTTATCGCGTCAACCTATTAAGGAACTATCTTCAATTTCACCGGCTGCCCCTACAGACCTATGTGAGCGCTTCCCACGCGCATTCGGATTGAAGGACAATGACAAATCAATTCAAGGTTTTCTGGTTCATATTAATATAAAAAAGGGAACAACCCCGGTCTTTCAACGTCCTTATAACGTACCACTAAGCCTTCGCCCTCAAGTGGACGACCATTTGAAAAAACTGATAGACTCGGGGGTGGTTTACCCCGTAACTGAATCGGAATGGGCCAGCCCTTTAGTTGCGGTACGCAAAAAAACGGGGGACCTCAGAATTTGCGTCGACCTCAAAAAGACTCTCAATCCAGCAATCAGAACAGATTTTTATCCTACACCAAAGCCCGACGAAATCTTCCACGTCTCTCAGGGATGTTCGTCCTACTGTAAAATCGACTTGTCAAATGCTTACTTACAACTGGAAGTCCACCCTAACAGTCGTCATTATTTAACGGTGAACACTCACCCAGGTTTATACCGCTACAGAAGACTTGTCTTCGGTTTAACATTCGCCCCTGCTCTATTCCAATACGTCATGGATAGGATCTTAGTTGGCATACCTTGATGCCGGGCCTATATCGATGACATCCTCATTGGAGGGGCAAATCGATCCGAATGTGAGAATTATCTGCGCGAGGTACTTCGTCGATTGGAAACTCATAATGTCAAAATAAATAAAAACAAATCAATCTGGTTCAGCACTGAAGTCCCGTTCCTTGGCTTTCTTCTGTCTGAAGATGGACGAAGTCCTGACCCAGAAAAGGTCAAAGCCATAAGTGAGATGCCGGCCCCCAGTAACATCTCACAACTCCGTGCGTTTTTGGGCCTAATATCGCCAGTTCCTACCTAATTTAGCAAATACGCTTGAACCCCTTCACGCTCTTCTTCGAAAAAATTCTCTGTGGTTCTGGTCCCCAGCCTGCGACGAAGTTTTCCAAAAATTACGCACCTCTTTAGCCAAGGTTACAACACTCAGTGCGTATAATCCCGACCGTGAATTAGTTCTCTCCACGGATTCGAGTGACTACGGGGTGGGAGCAGCTCTCAATATGCGTGACGGGAACAAACTTCTACCAATTGCGTTCGAATCAGCAACGTTATCCCCGGCCCAAAGATCTTACAGTCAGCTGCACAAAGAAGCACTGGCCATAATTTTCGGGTTGCGCGAATTTCACAAATTTCTTCACGGCAGTAAATTCACCATTGAATCAGACCACCAACCTCTGAAAACTATTCTTTCTCGGGATAAAAATATTCCGGCTATGGCCGCCTCCCGACTAATCCGGTGGGCGGAAATTTTAGAAGCGTATGAGTATGACCTTGTATACAAACCTGGTAGGTCCCTCCCACACGCAGACGCACTGTCACGGTTGCCCTTACCTGGCACACCCAATATCCCAGAAGTCGCTTTTGTCGAGGCTGATTGGTCATTCTTTGATCATTCGTCCATCCGGAAAGAAACAAATGCCGATGCGGTTCTGCAGAATGTGGGCGAGCTGTTATCAAAAAAGTGGGAGTCGAAACCATCTGAAGCTGCACTCGTTCCCTACTTCTTGGCCCGAAAAGACCTAGATATCGTTGATGACATGATTTTTCATCGCAATCGAGTCGTCATTCCTCCAGCCCTCAGGCCACGAATCCTAAAGCTCATCCATTCTGGTCATATTGGCCTGTCACGCATGAGATCCCTCGCGAAAATACACGTTTGGTGGCCTGGCTTAGACAAAGATCTTGAACAACTGTCCTCATCGTGCACTGCTTGCAATATTCATCGGCCCCGCCTTCCCGATTTGCAGCAACATCGGTCAACTCGTCCTGAACCTCAAGTGCCATGGGAACGTCTTCACATGGATCTGTTCCAATTCGAAGGTAGATATTTCATAATAGCTGTTGACGCATTCTCCAATTGGGTCCAATGTGACATACTTGATTCGACTTCAGCACCTCGAATACTTCAATTTCTTAAAAGACTTTTCTCTATTTTTGGGCTGCCACAGTCAGTTATTACAGACAACGGTCCACCCTTTTCTTCAACAGCCTTTTCCACGTTCCTTGCCTCATGGGGAATCACCTATCTTCCGACAGCGCCATACAACCCCCAAAGTAATGGAAGGGCAGAACGCATGGTCGACGTCATAAAACAAGGATTACGGAAAGCTGCGTCAGATTTGCCCGGAGCCTCTCTTGCCGACCGCCTCACTCATGTCCTGGCTACACAGCACTCGACTCCTTCATCGGATACCGGAATTTCTCCCATGAACAAGTTATTCAAAGTCACACCGCTCACACCCCTATCCCGGGCTCTCGGATCATCCGTGACTATTCCAAAGCCTGAGAACCCCTCCAAGTTTCCTGTTGGTACCCCGGTGTGGGCACAATTTCGGCCAGACTCAAAACATCCCTTGTGGGTCAGAGCTGAAGTGTCGGCGGTTCCTTCGGATTCTATTCGAGAAGTGCTGGACGCCGATCGCAGGCCCCACAAGGTGCACATTCATCAGATACGCCTACGCGGTCAGGACTCGCCTCTTTTGTCCCCGACGACCTCTCACTTCCCTGTTAACATTCACGTCCATCATAATCCGCCATCGGCTCTCTTACCAACACCCTCTCCTGACGCAACTCGTCCTGCAAGTTCGGCAGACTTTGACGACCTCGCAGAACGTCCGGAAACACGAGGACCAATCGGCGACCGTTCGAGACAGTCCTACACTGATATCCAGTACCCCTCCTCCTGTCCCTGCGCAGCCCAAAACAACCCGTTCCGGGCGGGTCTCCCGTGCACCTGGATGGCTCGCTGACTATTCGACATAATTCGTGCCTTTCTTTCTGTTCCAGGGATGAAGGGGACTCCAAAACCGCCTTCATCATGACTAATATTATTTTTATTTTTGCTTGTTTAAAAAAAAAACTAATGATAAATTTTAGTCATTAACAAATTGGGGAGAGAGCGTGAAATAGCGTCTCACAACATATTTAAATGTAACCGGCCACAGCCGAGTTTGCTTTTGGCCACCAGAGGCGCCTTGTCCGCGGGAAACAGGTGTAAAGCTCGCTTCACGAGGAGGGCAGTTTTTTGGCGTGGGAAGCTTGATGTACCTTGTTCAAGTTTACGGTTATTTTTACATTCGACAACAAACATTGATTTTAATTGTGTTACCCCATCATTTCAGTCTGAAGCGGTCCCTGGCTGTTTTGTCTTGAAATACACCAAAATTGCGAAACCCGGCGATCGCGAGCGCCATCTCTTGTCTCAAGGTGTTTTATCGAGCTTCGCCGCGAACCCCCTTAACCCTGGGTGAACCCCCCGACCCCCACCCTCATTTACACGCACCCGAATTTAATGATAAATGGACGAAATCTCGTTAGTTTCTACGCACGAGGAGTCCAAAATTCGAGTCGAATTTTCGACCAGATGAGTCCTTGAAAGGCTCCATCAAGTGATTTTGACGTTTTTGGCAGCGTTTTACCGTTTTCAATGTCTGCATGACCCTTCCCGTGGACGGTGGCCACGCAGTTGAATGCCCTCAAGTCGAAAGACAGAGCATCAACGCTGGGCGGAGCTCTCTGGCTCACTGTGGAGTGAATAAAATCTGTCGTTACTAACGGTATCGGCCGCAGTGACGCCCCCTTAGGTGCGTTTTGTTCATAGGACCTGCTGCATTCCACGACTGAACGTTTGCCCTTCCGGCTCCTATAATATCCTATAGAAATCGCCTACTTTTTGGTGATTTTGGTGTAGATAGATGACTTGAATGGACGAAACTTCATGTCTTGGGATTTAAGGAAACGAGAAATCCTAAAATCGAAATGGATTTACGATCCGTCAGGGTTGACGAAGTTTTCCAGTGTGACACAATGGGTCAAAAATCGCCCATAATGGACCCATGAGTGGAGGTATAAATGGCCGAAATCTTTGGCAGATCTTACTGCCTCGGCTCTATGGGAGTTCTGATGATTACAATCATCTGTTGTAACTAGGGTTCGCAATCCCGCACTGTTTTCAATCGTGCAAGATTGAACGAGGGATTATAGCCCACTTTTAGCCCGCTTTTAACAACTTTAACAACAATGAAAAAACATGTCAATTTAATTCAAAGGGAGCGAGTGTAACGCATTAGCGTCATAAAGGGAAACATGCGTGGCCAAATAGACCACACAGATTCGCCAGACTAAAAATTGCTTCCTCGAATACCGAAGGTATAGGAAGCTATGTGCGTTTCTCGAGGTGAAAAAAATTGTTGGTCTCCGATTTTAAAACTTCCACTTGCCATTTGCGTTTCAGAGCTTTCTGAACAACTTTAGTTCCGTGTCTGTCATTGTGTGTGTCTTAACACTTTATACCAACGGGCATATCTTCTAAAGTAGCCAACCGATTTTGATGAAATTTTCGTGATACGCGTAGGTTAGGCTACAGATTTGAGTTAAATCGGTCCAATAGGAGGGGATCCAGGGGGCCATAGTGTACACTTCTGACCAACGCTCATATCTCCTAGAATAGGCAACCGAGCTTGATGAAATATTCATGATGAACGTAGGTTAGACTATAGATGGTCCCATTTAAATTTGAATTCAATCGGTCCAAAGGGGGTAGCTCCAGAAGGGTGGGGGGGTGGACTTCCCACCAACGCACACATCTCCTAAGAAAGGCATCGATCTTGATGACATATTCATGATGAACATTGGTTGAGCCATATTTGGCCCCATTTAAATTGGAATAAAATCGGTCCAATTGGATGGGCTCCAGGGAAGGGGGCAGTGTAAACTTCTCACCAATAACATACGTCTCCTAGAAGAGGCAAGAGACGTGTACGATTAGCCAAAATTTTGTTCTCGAATTATCTATGCTAATTTTGGCAGATTTGTCTTCTTTATAAGAGATCAATTGCTGCCCCTGGCGAGTGCTGCCTTGGAGAAAATGCCCCTCCTACCCCCCCCCCCACTTCCTGATAGATCCGGCTCTGTTCAACGAAGATACGTTACTCGAAGAAGCATTGTGCTACACCATTAGCAGACGTTTTTGGTTTTATTGCTTGTCCCGCCGCCAGCGGTTGCCGTTTCCATGAGATTGGTAACGTACTAACGTAACGACTAGACCATTTTCGTTGGGCCCTCGAGCCGAATACTCGATCTTCGGTCGTTCGTTTTCCGACAATTAATTTTTCGAATTGACTGCAAAACTGATTTTATAAATAGCAAAAGCCACGGAATTGGACCCTGAAATAGCGAAAGTCCTTAAAAATGGTTCATGTAAGAGCAAAACTCTCGAAAATTTGGTTTTTGAACGAGCAAATGAAGTCCACAAAATTGGGATTGGAACGAGAAGAATCCGCAAAATTTAGTTTTTAAAAAGCAAAAATCTTTGAAATTGGGTTTGGCAATCAAAATAACGAAAATTTTTTCTAAAAGTGCCAAACTCGCGTGATTGGTTTTGAATCAGTCTGTGAGCCAAATTGTGTGGTTTGGGGGGGGGGGGGTCGAATGTTCAAGATTATAGTGTGAATTCATTTTTAGAGAGGCAAGGCGGTGTATGGGATTGATTCAGTGGTGAAATCGCTGCCTTTTTCTCCATACTACGATTGTTGGCCCCGGCGCTCGAACTGACCTTCAACCGAGTCAGCGACTCTCCGAGGAGACCCGGCTCAGCCGTTCTAATGTGAATCGCGAGAGCGAAATGGGGATCGCAGACGTTGCGATCAAGCCCAGCAGCTTTGTTTAAAGATGAACGTAAAAGATGGGAGTTGGACACGCCAGACGTTACAAGTTGAGACCGAAAAGTAGGACAAAAAGTGGACAACTATGAACTCTCCCCGGACGCTCTAAAAAGTAGGACCATGGGCGCGCCGTGACCGAAATTCTGGGGCTGGGGTGGACCATGCATTGGCCGGGTGACCCCCCCCCCCCCCGAACCACTTTTATGTTTCATTGAAAGAATAAAGGGTTCACGGCGCTTTGCTATTCGCTCAAAAAAACTAACTGAAGACTCAAGAACCCTCCAAAAAACATTCCCTTATCTTTCCACCCTCCTGGGAAAAAGGAGCATAATCGTGGACAATTAAGAAAACGTTGGCAGGATGAAAAGAATAAAACAGAATGCGTGGTATTTACCCGGTGATGTGTCTTCATCCATTGGCGCAACGTGCAACTGCAACCCGACTCAAGAAAGAGTCAATATAAAGCGTTCTTTAAAATGTGACCTTTTGTATTTGAATGGTCATTCCTCCACCGGTGCAACCCAAACGCGACGCTTGCTCGACTAATGCAACGCAACTAAAAAGCGACTCAGCGTGCCTGCAGTTGGGAGTTGCAGGTCCCTGCAAAACATATCCTCCCGAGAATTACGTCAGAGCAGCAGAACGATGAGCATAGCACCAAAAAAAGCGGCGCGCACATCATCGAGATGAACTACTGTGAACTTCTGTGGAGGGCAGGGGCGTAGCCAGCCTCTGTTCCAGTAGGTGGGTAGTGGGTATCGGGTGTTTTAGAGACCCCAGCAAAAGAACTGTTGTTCATTAAATCGTCTAATTCTTCCCCGGAAACTGAGAAAGGGTCGTAATCCATCAAACACTAACATCCCCGTCGGGACTCGGTTTTAGCCTTCTATATTCCTGTCTGGGAGACGTGACAAAACTAACGATTTTTAACTCAAAACTCACGTTTTTAAATCTATAACTGAAGATTTCACTTTATTCCTGAATATTTTATTCCAAACTGGCGATTTTACGCCAAAGCCGAAGTGTTACCTCTATACTAATGATTTCACAGCACAAACTGGTGATTTTAAAACACAAGGCTTTATCCCAAAACTGATGATTTCACTCTAAAACTGGCGGGTTTAAAGGGGGAGTTGCACATAATTATTGTGTTTCCTCGACCCCCCTCCAATCGTACCTCGCCGTCTCGGCGTTACGTAAATTATGGCCGTAGTTCTCCACCAATCCTGGATTTTAAGGTCTCATTTTAATCTCCAAATAATTCCGCACACACGTTAAGTCTTGCTTTCCCAAATATGACGTCGGAGGAGCTCGAATTTTCAGGGTAAAAGTTTAAGGGGTTTTTATAGTTGTTTTAGGGCATGGGCGTAGCCAGTGGGGGGCAGGGGTGGGCAGTTGCCCTCCCCTAGAATCAAAAACGCAGATTTCGTAGGGCAGCTGCCCACCCCCAAAATTTCAAAAATATTTTCCCTGATTTGGCTAACAGAAACACAAATTTATTATATTTCGCTCCATAAAACCAATTTTGCGGATTTTTTTGACTAAAAAAACAACAGATGTTCGCACATCGGGTTCACCAAAAATCAAAAATTCGCGGATGTTTGTTGCTGACAAATCGATTTCGAGAGTCGGCTCAACTTGGAAACCGATTTTGCTGATTTTTCGCACTAAAATTCCATTTTCGCAAGGTTCGACGCGCAATTTCGTGTGTTTGGGTTAGCTCAAATCGTGTTTAGCCCGCTGTGCCATACAGACTTATGGTGGGAGAGAAACTGCCAGCTCTTTTTACCGTCTCAGGTCTAAAATTTAAAGTTTAGCTTCAAAAGTATCACTTTCCCGGGTGGGGTGGGAGGAGAGAAGTTTCAATTTTTCGAAATAAAATCCTAAATAGAAGGCTACAAACGACAGGTTTCCAGCAGATATGTCTTTTTTGATGGATAGTGACCGTTTCTGTGCAAATTTAGTCTCTGATGACCGTGAATTGACGTGATTCTAACCTCCAGATCCTGTTAGAAGCCTGCAAAAAGGCAATCGTTCATCTGTTATTTTCGCCACAGTGAATCTGCTCACAGGCGTGGTGGATCCAGTTTTTCTCAAGAGTAGTTGCACAGAGTTTTTTCCCCCCGATTTTACTCGCGAATGAGTACTGTTTTTAGCCTCGAAATGACGTTCTCCTAAATTTTAGCTGAAACTGAGAGCTTTTTCTCAATTCTAATTCGAACTAGCCCATTTTCTTCATTTTAACCGTAAAAAAGAAACCGTGAAATAACGCATTTTTGATTTACTATTCTAATTACGGCCAGCACTGGGCATCGCCTATAAATTCCGAATACGCGAATAGGTGCGCTCTGTCAATTTCAGCCGCAAAAGAACAGTTTATCCTCAATGTAACCTGTGAATGAACGCTATTTCTCAATTTTAGCAACGACAATTACACTATAATCAACAAAAAACGGTGACAATTTTGCCAATTCATTTTTCCTCAGTTTTAGACGCAAATTCGTGCTTTAATCTTAATTCTGCCTTGAGCAATTCCCCCCTTCAAATTTCAGCAGTGAAAAGGTCCACATAATACTCATGCTAACGAATTTCATTAATTTTAATGATTTTTTATTTTGGAGGCAGGAGTGATTTGTTTTCTGGTTTTTAATTTTTTTTGACCGATCCTGCCGGCGTTTTCGTTTTCAGCGACGTTTCGTCGAGGGATCCTCGACGTCCTCAGGCTTCTTCTTTTTTTGGCTTTCGTTTGTATTGACATATGGTTTTATATATATATAAATTTTGAAGGTTTTTGAGGTGTATCTGAGGTGATGATAGGTGTGTAAAT
The DNA here is from genome assembly GCA_038030265.1 of Corythucha ciliata. Lineage (NCBI taxonomy): Eukaryota > Metazoa > Arthropoda > Insecta > Hemiptera > Tingidae > Corythucha > Corythucha ciliata. Next base: position 30,782,665 of record CM075940.1, on the reverse strand, counting down.
CTTGGATAAGTGGTCTAAGTCTCTTTTGTAGTTCATCGTGTTGTGTTTTCTAATTTCTACCATTTTCTAGAGATTTTCTGTTGTGTGTGTTGATTTCTTGGTGTAAAATTTTTGGGTTGTTTAGATCTAGTTTATGTGAAAGTTCTTTGGCGTGTTGAGACAGTGCTGTGAGCGGTGTATTATCTGTTAAGCTGCGGTCATGTTGTTCTAGTCTTTCTTTTAAGTATTGTTTTGTTTCACCAATATATTATGCTTGGTTACAATTTAGACAGTCTACTTTATACACAACTCCCGATTTTTGGAGCGTATTCGTTTTGTCTTTTAGTTTAGAAAAAAAATTATTGTTAGTGTTGTAAGAAATCTTCAAGTTGTTGAATTGTTTGAAGATTTTACTTCCATGTTCCCTACGGGAATGGAAGTGTGGTGTTCGTGAAAAAAATCGAGTCCGAGCTGACATCACATTCATAATGTAGAACCTCAGAAAAGTTGAAAAAAGTGGTTTTTGGCATGCCGTCGGTCTGACGGTCTGTCGGTCTGTCGCTTTTTTTTCGATAAATTGCATGAAAATGAAAACCTGGCTATTTCTTAGTATGAGAAGCACAAATCTGACCTTTGTTTTGAGAAAAAATCATTTATCGGACATGTTCTCCCCGTACCGAAATGTCGTTTTTGGATATAACTTCAGAACAAGTGACTCCAGAATTTTTTTGATATTTTTTTCGGATTCCTCGTGAAATTTCCTTGCGAATTGATCACAATATTGCCGAAAATATGCAACTTTTTTTGTGGCCAAAATCGTCGTTTTTAGCGCAAAAGGACCGGTAGCCAAAAATGACGGTCGAAATTGCAAAAAAAGGCCTCTAGAGCCCCTTTGTATCTTAATTGCAAATATTTGTACCCAAAAAAAACTGAGGTTAAGAGAAAATTGTGGGAGGTGATAGATTTGGAGTGACTGCGTTAAAAATTATTCGCCACAGATTTACATAAAATCTAAATCTAGTTGTTTCTTGGCATGAAAAACGCGAGTATGACCTTTGTTTTGAAGGTAAATCATTTTCCAGGTCTGCTCTTCCCGTAGCGGAATAATATTTTCGGTATTAAACTCGAAACAATTGGTCCTGGAATTTTGTAACTATTTTGTTAAGATTTCCATACGAATTGACTACAAAGTTGCCGAAAACAAACCTCTTTCACTTCCATGTTACTCACGGGCATTTTTTTGCCATCTTGTATGTGTAGGTCAGAGGTGTTCGAGAAAAAAAATGCGAACTCTGAAAAGCTCGTACAATTTTTTGGTAGCCCAAAAACCAAAATTATTGAGCACTTCTTTTAGTTTCTTCTAAATATCCCGAAAATGAGTTACTTTACAGGAAAATCTTCACTCACAAAACTTGTTGAGCATTAAATTTCTAACAAATTTTGTATGTAAAGTAGTTTTCCACGATGAATATGGAACGGGCTACAGCTTTTCGAAATTGTTGTTCCAAAATGGTCAAAGGACCTAAAATCACCTGTTTTCGACTGAGTATTGCATTTTGGACTGTTTTATATTTTTTGATTTTTTGGTATGAAAGAACGAAGACAGACAATTGAAGGAGGATTTTGTATGAAAGAACGAAGACGAATGATTGAAGGAGGATTGAAAATTGAGGGACGATTGATGGTTATAGTCGTTGATTGATAACGGTGGGTAATTGAAGATTAGTCGATGTGGGCTGAGGTTTGATTATTGATTATGTGCGACCAATAATTTTTTTGGATTTAGGGTTATGGAAATGTTGGTGTTTGAGAAATGAAGACTGCGTGATTGATGATTCACGGATTGTGTGGAGGACCACACGATACTTCCATGTTCCCGTTTTTGGCGTTCATCAATAATGCATAAAAAAAAATAAACAAGAAAACTTCCATGGCCGTATCAATTTTTTTAGTGCTCCGACGCTTCCGATTTCATGCTGGTTAAAGGGTAACATGGGCGCGTTAGTCGAAAACTATTTTCAGTGCTCCGACGCTTCCGATTTCATGCTGGTTAAAGGGTAACATGGGCGCTCGAGTTTTATTTCATATTTTTCGACTAACGCGCCCATGTTACCCTTTAACCAGCATGAAATCGGAAGCGTCGGAGCACTAAAAAAATTGATACGGCCATGGAAGTTTTCTTGTTTATTTTTTTTTTTTATGCATTATTGATGAACGCCAAAAACGGGAACATGGAAGTATCGTGTGGTCCTCCACACAATCCGTGAATCATCAATCACGCAGTCTTCATTTCTCAAACACCGACATTTCCATAACCCTAAATCCAAAACATTTTGTAATTTAATGGTTAAAGGACCAGTATGTGTAATTGTTGCGTATTTTGTGTTTGATTGGTCATCGAAATTTTGAATAGCTGATGTGACTTGAAGTTGATTGTTTGAACGGTGTAGAAATGCATGTATTTCTTTTTTTATGAGTTTAATCGGGTAGTTGTTTGCCAGTAGTACTTCTTGTATTTCTTTAATTTTTTCTTTGTGATAATTTGGGTGCGTTAATTGTAAATATCGCTTGACTGTGTTCTTGATGACATTGATTTTGTACGTGTGTGAGCTATTTGATTTGAAGTTTAATAGTCTACCTGAAAATGTTGGTTTGGTGTAGTGTCTGGTGTATAGTTGTCCAGCGTTGTCTCTGATTATTTCAAGGTCAAGAAATGGAATTTTTTGATCTTTTTCTTTTTCCATTGTAAATTTCATCGACGGTTCGCAGAAGTGGTTGCATAGGTTGAGAAGGTCTTGTATTGATGTATCTTCAATGGCGATTAGTGAGTCGTCGACGTATTTGAATAAAAGTTTGATTTTTCCTTTGAATTTGTCTTCTATTTGTCTGAATAGTTCGTCTAGGACGATGTCTGCGATGATTAATTTTGATCCGGACGTTGCATCGCGATCGCGAACCTTGAAATAGGTGTTTTCCTCAATGTGCCTTCATTTTAGCCGAAAATAAGAACTTTTCCAAAAATCGCCATGTCGCCCTCTTTCTCGATTGTACCCGCAAACTTGCTATATAAATGTATAAAAACAGTCAGTTATCACTTTTTCGCAATGTTCTCCGAGATGTTGGTTTGAGAAACCACGAACTGGTGCCTTCTCTCAATTTTACCTGCGTGAATGAGCTCCATTTCTCAATTTCAGCCGCAAATGAGCGATTTTTCTCAATTCTACATTGAACGCGCGATTTATTTTGTCAATTTTAGCCGTGAAAAGAGCACTGTAAACCGTGAATTAGCGCATTTTCTTAATTTCGGCCCGGACTTTGGATCGCGAAACCGCAAATTGGCGTGTTTTCTCAATTTCAACCGCGAGCAATGAGCAGATTTATTTTTCAAGTTTAACGTGAATCAGCGCTATTTCTCAATTCCAGCCGTGAATGGGTGTTTTCGCTCAGTACTAGCCGGAAAATGTCCTTTTCATGCATTTCATCCGCGAACGAGCACTTTTTCTCAAGACGTGCGTTTTCCCTCCCCCCCTCCCCAAAAAACTCTGAATCCGTGTTCCTGGCTGGCTGCCCACCCCTTGATCATGGGTTGGCTACGCCCCTGTTTCAGGGGTGAAATATGAAAAATGAAGATTTAACGGGCGCGCGGAATTATCTGGAGATTAAAATGAGACCTTAAAATCCAGGATTGGTTCAGAGCTACGGTGATAATTTACGTAACGCCGAGTAGGCGAGATAGGATTGGAGGGGGGTCGAGGAAACACATGTACAACTCCCCCTTAACCAAAACTGATGAAAAACGATTGAGCTTACGAAAACAGATCATTTGCATCAGAAACTGCCGATTTAACCCCAAGACAAGTGGTGATTTCACTCCGAAAACGTATACGATTTCTCGCCAAAGCTGAAGTGTTACACCCCAAAACTGAAGATGTCATTACAAAACTGGAGCTTTTAACCTAAAACTAATTTTTTCTGTTCCATTTCAAAAATGAACATTTTATACCCGAAACAACGATTTCCATCCAAAATTGAATTTTTTACTCCAAAACTGACAATGACACACTGTAACTGAAGTTTTTCCCAAAACGGACGATTTTAGGCCAAATAGGAGGGCTCTGTTGTTTCACCACGAAAAACTGACGAATTCATCCCAAATGCGATGATTTTATACCAAAAACCAAAACAGACGATTTCACGCCAAAGCTGACGTGTTGCCCCATAACTGATGACCGTCACTACAAAACTGACGATGTAATCCCAAAACTAAATTTGATGGTTTAAAACCACAAAAATAAAAATTTACTCCGAATTTGGTTATTTTACCACAAAACTAACTGTTTTAATCCTAAAACTCATGATTTCATCCCCAAAAACTTTCCTAAACTGACGATTTTTCCCAAAAACTGGATGGTTCCCCCAAAATAGATAATTTTACCTCAAAACTGGATGTTTTACTTCAAAACTGACAATACCACATCAAAACTGGTGAATCTGGCGGTTTTAGGTCAAAATGGCGATTTAATTGCGAAAAGTGCCATTTTTTTTTGGTTGACCATTCAAAGGTACCAAGTTCTATTTATCCCCAAGCTGAGCTTAAGAGCTTATACCCTAGTATATTTAGCATTTTGCATACAAAAACGTTTAAAACCTTAACAACGCTTAAAAGGATATTGTCGACCAACCGAAATTGAGATTTTAGTAGGCTCTAATATTTTATTTTGTCCAAAAACTGGCAATTTTACCACTAATTTTGGGATTTCAGTTGTTCTTTTGTTCAGAGAAGCAACAACTATTTAGCTGAGTCAGATCTGCGAAAATGGTAATTTTGGGTGCAAACCCCGTGAAATTGGTCTTTGAATTATGTCATCCTTGCGAAATTTGTCTTGTGAGCAACAAAAATCCTTGAAATTGATTTTTTTTTTAACAGCGAAATTCGAGAAAATGCGTATCATATACATACATCATAATACATGGTTATCCTGCATGATTTATACTTTCAGAATGTATCTAGGGGTCGGCAGCTGCCCGACTAAATCTGAACTTTCGAGTCTAGGGGAGGGGGTGGCTGACTAACCCCTGCCCCCCTCTGGCTTCGCCCATGGTGAAGGGAGATGTTAGTGGAATGACGATTAGAATACCTGCTTAGTGCATTTCATTCGAGAAAAACATTGTTGTTTTCCTTTAATTGAAAAATAAAAAATCGTCTGTATAGGTACGGCTTAAAACTCAATATTAACTGTATCTTATGTCTACAATGACGCATTATTTTTTTTTCCTATTGATTTGGCCCTATAATAGTCAAAATGTTCGATTTTGAATAAATATAAAGCTTGAAGCAAAATGATTCAAATTCCTACTTGTAACACAATAACTGAAATAGATTATTTGAACGAGGTTACATAATATGTATACAAGAATTTACTTACATAAGAAGTATTTAAAAGGGTAGTCCTGTGAAGTGATTTAGGGCTATCAAGGTCAAGTTGACTTTCATGACAAAATTAGAAAACTCGGATTTATCCAGATTGAGACGCCGTCGTCGTCACAAAAAATGAATAACTCTACCAGCAACTGTTATTCCGAACTACAAAAAAATTGTGATATTTTCGAATCCGATGTCAGAAGTCGACAAGCTTGGCGTGGAACCGACAAAGTTGCTAATTTATTGAGAAAAACGAGGTACCTATGCCTTAAAAACGCTTGAAAAATCGTATCTCGGAAACTATTGAGTTTCGGACTGTGCATGTAATTCGTACTTTAGATTACTGAGAAACAAGTTTCCTTGCACGTCCGTCAGCAGGATTTTTAGGTATTTTGATTGACATGTGACAGAGAGATTTGTTTCGGCCTGGATGCCTTGAGAATAGGGTGTAACCCTGAAAGCAGTCGGCAATGTTCCACTAAACGAATATTTTATACTCAAATAAATTAAAATAAAAAATAGGTACCAAAATCAGGTCTAATATCACCCATTTTATTTGTTTTGCAGTTATTCTGAAACATCCTGTAGGCACCTGTAGTACATAATTATGTATAGGTATAATTCAATCAATCAATTAATTAATAACCTAGGCAAAATAATAAATAAATGCGGTGATTGAAACTAATTTCTGGAGTGCGTGAGCACAAAGGAAGGAGCTAAGCTGAGAAGGCGTTCGAGTGACCCCTCCCGTACACACCACCAAGACTACCCTGGCCTTGGGGATATGTCGCATTTTTCTCTTTCGGATGATGTTTCTGGACCAAAATAAAACACAAAATACATTTCGTTATCAAGATTTTACGCTGCTTCGTGGCATAATCCAGTTTTCTCCGAAATTTATTTTTTCAAATTTTGAATTTAAAATTTTACGGGCTGGAGTCATTTTAAAAATCAGCTTTTTGGAATCAATGAGTAGGAATCAATTCACAAAAACAAAATAGGCGAATATTTGCGGCCGTGAGAGGTAGAATCGATACGGCAATATTCCTTCTCTCTCGCACACTTGTCGTCCACTTTAACCTTAAGGTAGGAAATAAGTATGAAAAGAACGAAAACTACGAAACCGAGGTTTGAAAGAGCCAAAACTATTAATCATGATTTTTGAACGAGCCAAATCGGCGAATTAGGTTTTCAAAGAGCGAAAGCCCACAAAACTTGGGTTTTTGAGAGCCATAATGACAAAATTTTGTGTTTGATCAAGCCAAATCAATGAATTTGCTTTTTAAAAGAGCCACATAAGGATACACAATATGTTTTTTGAAAGATTGAAAATACGCGAAATTAGGTTTTGAAATTGCGAAAATTCGTGAAATAATATTTTGAAGAGCACTTTTCTTGGAACTGATTAGGACTGCCTACGTCATTCTTAGACCAGAAAGTCTGATTGCCTGACCATCTGTTAGGTTTGATAGTTACTTTTCTCTTTCTTAAACGGTGTAAAGGGCCGTTTTTAGAGGGTAGAGGCGACCGCCTAGGGGCCCCGACCCATGGGGGACCCCGGCTTGGAATAAAAATAATCTCAATGGGTAGAAAATCCTGTAAATTGGGGTTTTACAGAGCTAAAATCCGAATAATTTGGTTTTTGAAGAATTCAGCCCCACAACATTGGATTTTCGAACCATGAAAATCCGCGAAATAGGCTTTGAAGGCGCCAGATCCACAAAAAATAGTCTTAAAAGATCAAGACACGTGAAAGTGAAATTGGTGTATTTGAGCCAAACACCCGAAATGTCCATTTGAAATAGCCAAATCCACGAAATTTGATTGCTAAGTGAACCAAACCGTGGATTTTCAAAGAAAAGAATCTGCCAAATTGAGGCTTTAAAGGGCCAAATCCTGGAAATTGGATTTTTAAAGATCCCACGGAATTGCATTTTCGAATGAAAGCAACCTCGCGAAATTGTCTTTTGAAGAAGACTAAATTACATTTGTCATTAGACATTAATTAAATTCGAGCGTGCTTGAACTTCGGCCCCAGACAGCGATTATTTGGCCCCAGGATCGACGTGTCTCAATGGAGACCACTCTTACTGTGCTTGCAGTCTGTCTCCTTAGTTCAACTTTAGATTAAATCGATCGTGTCCCGGCCAAGTTTGTAAACATTCTGAGTCGAGCTTCTTCGTTTCAGCCGGTTATTTGGGGGCACTTTTGACGGCAACAGGGCCGAGCAGACAGGTAATTTCATTGGGCGGACTAGCAAAATATCGGCCCATAAAAGTGAAAAATACCGTTCGGTTTAATCCGTTAGTAATTGCAAAAAAGCCCGCAGTTTCATGACTGAATCTGCCATCTGCCATTTGCGCCACGGAAACAATGGACCTGGGTGGGGTTCGGCTTAGCTTATCCCTCGGAGTACGACTCCCATAGGCGTCTCCGTGGCGCAAATGGCAGCGTGCTGGACTGGTAATCCAGAGGTTGCGGGTTCAAATCCCGCCGGGGAGCCATTTTTTCTCGAAACTCGAATCGTGTTGGGCTATGCCCTTCCATCGTCGTCCGGATAATATCAGTCTAATTAATTTATTAACCGTTTTAAATTCGCGAATCGTCAGTCTGGCTATTTTCAGTCAGTTTTGCAATTTATGGGGCACGAAGCCAAGGCGTTAATGCTCAGTTTTGGCCATTCTTGGTGGGCTTTTGCCATTTTCAGGGCAGGAATCATCTGCATAGGCATTACTAGCTATTGTTAGAGTGTAGCTATTGTAGTGTTGGGGTAGTATTAGTGTTAAAGTATAGCTATTGTTAGAGAGCCTGGAGCCAATTTAGCTGTTTTTAGGAAGCCAAGGCCGCATTTGGTGCGCGAATGGTAGATTTAGCCATTTTTAGGGCGGGAATCATGAGCTTTTAAGGCATTTTCATGGCGCCCTAATCGTACGCCTAGCAATTTGTAGGGCACGAGAAGTCAGTTGTGCTATTTTTAGAGCGGCAATCGCCAGTTTTGCTATTTTTAGATCATAAATAGTAAGTTTAGTCATTTTTATGGCGCGAAAATCGTTAGTTTTTGCCATTTTTTTGCGACTATAGTCAGCTAACCCGTTTTTTTTTTGTCGGAATACCTAGATTTGAAGGATGCGAGTGACTATCAAGCCAGTTTCATTACATTTTCCCCCTTTTAAATTTGAATCAACCAGTCAAAAATTTTGTCTCGTAATCTTTTAGGTATAAAGGGGGTCTTCTTTTCCTAGGATGTCTTGGTATCGTAGGATTTATCCCCTCAATAGAGGCTTCTGCGTCGATTGTGGTCTTTGGCTCCTCATTCTCTACATCGGGCGTTTCTTCCTCATGCACATCCCTATCAGGAACCTGCCAAAGCTGTTCTTCATAACTGGCACGGCTGTTTCGAAATAAATTGCGAATTAGATTGCCAGCGCAGGATTTTCTCGTTTTTCATTTTACTCGAGTGCTTTTGATTGAAAACGAATGGCAGCGCCTCCTGATCTCTCGTCAACTGGAAATGTTTTCCCAAAAGCAGAGTTCTCCACTTCTTCAAAGACTCTACGATCGCGGCGACTTTTTTTTCGATAGATGAGTGCCTTTTTTTCGGTTTTCGAAAGCGATCTTTAAAATAAGGCTATGGGACCTTCTTCTTGACTTAGTGTAGCTGCTAGTGCCACATCCGGCGCGTCTGTTTCCTACTAAGGGCGAGTCATGATTTATATTTGTGACTACTGTGCCCGCAATCTCTTTTATTATCGCTTTGAAGCTAACAATAGCTTCATCGCTTAATGGAAACGAGTGGCTGTCCGAAAATTTCTTGATTTTGTCGGAAAATCGGGGGATCCATTTAGAATAATGTGCGAAGAAATCAAGGGCTCGCTTCAAAGACGGAGAGTCGTGAAGTACTAGCATATGCCACCGCACACTGTAGTCATTCTGGGTCTGGCCGTATCGAATTGTGAGACACCAAGTGTCCTAAGAGAGTGATCGTTGGGAGGTGAAATTATTTTATTTCTATTCATTTCAATTCTCAATTTGTCTAGTACCTACAACAGCTGGTTTAGATTTTTATCGTAGTCAGATTTGCTACTTCCGCAGACTGTTAAATCGTCAAGATAGGCGAATACTCCGTCCAGTTCATTTTCTAAAATTATTTTGTCGACGATACGATACGAAGGTCTCGACTATATTTAGAAGGCGTGATCGGGTACGACAGGAAAACTACTACCGACGGGGTACGAGCCCGCCGAGCAGTAGCTTGAAGGTAGAGGATGAAAAGGGTACGAGCCTTTTCTTCTTAAGGGAGTGGCCTAAGTGGTACGAGCACTTTGAAGCCGAAGCGAGGTTAGGAGGACCTTCCAAGGGTACGAGCCTTGGTAGGTCGGAAAGAGGTAAAGAGAAGAAAGCGAGATCGTAGGTATTGGAAGTGATCTGTTTTATTATGCGTTCTTGGGGGGTTGTCTTAGTATCTATGTACACTCAATTCGAGGAGAACATATTTACAATTTGATGAGAACACAGTAATTATACACATACAGTTCGAAAGAAAGTTTTAACATGATTTTTAAAGTCCCGGTGTTAAACAGTGATAAGGAGTGATAACAGAATAACGGAAGTGGCTCCAGGTGAGGCTGCGTAGCTTGGCATCTCTAGCAGTTCGAGAACTTGTGGGTTGGAGCGCTGGTGCTTGAATCAATGTTGTTTTCCTTTACAGGAGGTTCTCTGATAGGTTACCTTTTTTTAGCGGTATATTTGAATTTGGTTTTTACAAGTCGTAACATTCAGCAATTGGACAAACGCGATTTCCTTTTCAAGAAATGGATGTTTTTTTTTTTCCAGATGTCGTATTTTTTTAAAATTACGGCAAGTGGAGCCACTTCGTGAAATGGACATTCATTTCATGAAGTGGACAATTTCGCCAAGTGGATGCGACATATACATATAGACATTTTTACAATATGTATGCATAAACACAATTCAATAATTTCAAAAAATGAATACGTAAATAAGGAGGGGCATTTTCTGTCAAGATATACAATATTCAAGGAATTCATTTGTCCCTGAGGCTCAGGAGGGGACCCACGCATTGTCATTGGCGTACGCGTACCGCCCAGCCAATGCCCGGGTGCTCCACTGGGTCCGCAAAAAATTCAACACATTCGGGTTCGGGCCTGGGGAATGTCAAGCCACGTTATAGAGCGAGCGAAGCTACCACTAGCGATTATTGTTGCAGCATGGCACGATTCGTCATTCAAGCCGTCTACATAAGGCGCAAATGATCAGTTCGGGTATTTTTAAGGCACGAATTGCCCGGAGTTTTCACCGTTTTCAAGGTGCGGAGGATCAGTTTTTTGGGGAGCCGATAGCCACTTTGATGACGCAAATCATCTGTAGCCTCAGTAGGCCACAAAATGATCAGTTTGGCCAATTTTTGGTTCGTGAATTTCTAGTACGAGTATGCCATTTTTAGGTCTTAAATATTCAGTTTTGCTATTTTTAGGGTACGAATCGTCAGGTTAGACATTTTCATGGCATAGAAAGCTCAGTTTGACCAATATTGACGCGTGATAATGGCCGATTTTGCCATTTTCAGGACATGAATCATCCATTTAGGGCCTTTCAAAGCGCGAATCGTAAGTTCAACCATTCATGAGCCGCTATAGAGTTGGTTTTTCTAATTTTAGGGCGTGAATAGTCAGTTTAGCCATTTTGATGGCGTAAACTGTTAGTATGTTCATTTCTAAGGCATCAATAGTCAGTTGACTGGTAGATTTTGCCATTTTTAGGGCGTGATTCGTCAAGGTGCAATTAGTCCCTTATTCTATCCAATTATGCACGAATGTTTATTTTGAATATTCTCGGCGCGCAAATGGTCAATATGGACGGGAATAATCTGTTGAGGCATTTCCAGGCCGCCTAGAGTCATTTTGGGCATTGTAGAGAGAGAATAGCCAGTTTGGCTATTTTTAGGGGGCGTGAAGTCATTTCGGCTATTTTATAGAGAGGTAAATGCCGATTTTTAGGGCGCAAATAGTCATTTTCAGTGCACGAATCGTCAGTTTTGCCTTTTTAGGCGCGATTATAGTCAGTTTAGCTGTTTATAGTAAGTGAATTACTGTCATTCCATTTTTAGTCAGTCGAGCAAAGCACACAATCTCCCAAGCCCATCCCTTGAGCAAATCCTGGATCCGCGTCTGAGTACGAGTGTGCCATTTTTAGGGCGTGTACAGCTAGTTTTTTTTTTGATTTATTAATTTTTTCTAGAGCACGAATTAGACATTTTCAAGGCGTGAAGGCTCAGTTTGTCCTTTTTTGACGGGTGAATGTTCGTTTTTCCCATTCTCAGGAGAGGAATAATCTGTTTAGGGCTTTTCAAGGCGCGAATCGTCAGTTTAACTATTTATAAACAGGTCACACATAAAGTCATTTTTGTCAATTTTAAGGCGTGAATAGCCAGTTATGGAATTTTTAAGGTGCAAACTGTCAGTTCGGCTTTTTAGGGCACATAGAATCAATGTTGCCGATTAGGGCGCATAGGGTCAGTTTTGCCATTTACAGAGCGTGAATTGTAGTACGGTTTAGCTTTTTTCAAGGCGGAATTCGTCAGTGTTGCCATTTTTAAGGCGCGAATGTTCAGTTTAGCCATTTGGCCAGTTTAGCCATTTTTAAGGCGCGAATCTGTTTAGGCTATTTCCGTGGTCGCGCATAGTCAGTTTAACCGTTCTTAACGTGCAAATAGTCCGTCAAGCCAAGCCAAGAATTGTCAGTTTGGTTATTTTTAGCACGAGAATGGTCGATTTAGCCATTTTCATGGCTTGAATCATGATCTTTCAGGAATTTTCAGGGCCGTACGAACCGTAGGTTTAGCCATTTTCAGGGCGCATGAAGTCAGTTTTGGCTATTTTTATGGCACAATTAGTTGGTTTTGCCATTTTGGGGCGCGAGTATAGTCAGCCTAGGATTCTTTATGGTGGGAATAGCTAAATTAGCTATTATTAGACAGCGAATGGCTGTCAAGCCATTTTTAGTAGAATTTCTCAAGCCCTTTTCTCTTGAACAAATCCTGAATCCATGCCTGTACAGTGGTATGAATAGCATTGTTGGCGTAGATAGTTACTTAGAGGGTTTAAATTGCTAAATAACGAAATTTTAGGGTCATACAAAAATCAGGTTTTCGTTGCTTCTTTTGTTCGTTTGTTTGTTTGTTGTTGTTGTTGTTGTTGTTGTTGTTTTTTTTTGTTCCTTTACTTGTTTTGCTTATTCATTTTATGCTATTTATTTATTTCTTATCTTTATTTCTCAACTATACTGGAATGAAGTACTCTGGGAGGGGGTTCTGACCCCCAAAACCCTCCCCATGGGCACGCCACTGCCTCGCGAACAATGAGTTTGCAATTAAAGTAATGATGTCCTCCCGCCTTCAATTTGACCATTACGTAGCCCTGAGCATCGGTCCACAAAGACGTCGATGCCATCGAAATTCGGCCAAGTTGAAATTTAATGGCAATTCCAAGTTTTCTGACAAATTCAATTTGCTTGGAATAATTGATCGAGAAAAGCGTTGTTCGTAGATGCCACGAGTGACGATGCCGATAGACCACTTGGCGGCGATGTTCGAAAATTCTTTTTCTTGCAAACTTTAGCGTAGTACCCTTTGGTTTTACACGAATGGCACTCGGCATCTTTTGCTGGACAAACCTATCAGGTATGTAAATCGAAGCCACAAAAGTAACAAATCCGTGATTTAATTACTGCACAAACATCCGTATTTTCATTTTTGCCGTTTACGGTTGATTCATTTTGTGTCACAGTCGAAGATTCGAGAGGATTGTGTGTACTTGAGCAAGAAAAATCATTTGTGATGTATTGGTCGGCTTGATTCTGAGCCATTTCGAGCGACAGAGCCTGTTTAACTGCATCGAGAGAGTCGTTTTCCAAAAGCCGCTGCCGAATGTTCGAAGAAAGTAAACCGTTGATAAAAGCATCGCGGATAAATTCGTTTCGGTGTTGCTAAGCTGAAACTGCCTTGAAATCACATTCTTTGCTCAAATTTTTCAAATGTTGAACATACTGGTCGATACTTTCGCCGAATTGTTGTTTGCAAACAGCAAGCAAATGACGAGCGTAGATTTAATTTTTTTTTTTTTGTTGCAAATATTGATTTGGTGATGGTTATGGCGTCTTGATAATTAGTACTTCACTCGCCAAATCGAAATTATCGAAGAATAGAAAATTAGCCAACACCATTAGCTTATCCTCGTCTCTCAAATTATCCGGCGCCAACGCCAATTCCAGGAAGTTCTCAAGGAGGCCGACATCGGGGCCAAAGAGGTTATATTTAGGTGGACTGTTATCTACCCCCCTTACCATGCAATCCTATGCAAATCGTGATAAGGTAACCCTTGTGTAACCTATACCTACATGAAAAAAGTTGGCCCGGATGTCCGGAACTCGTTCTCAAAAGTGTGGAGCCAGTGAGTCCACTCCTTGGCTATGGTAGGAGAGTCCGGGTTCACATCGAATCTACTAGGCTTCAGATACTTTTCCATTCGAAAAGAATTGAATAAAATTGTAAAAATCAATAAAATTGAGACCAAAAGATTGGCTTTTATTCACTTAAAAATTCTACCGTGAACTGAGAGAAGAAACCATAAATAAACATATGGGTGAAATTCTAGTTTTTAACCATATTCCGAACGTCTAATTAGCCGGTGGATGCCGTTTTCATGGTCTCTTTAAATGCATAGCATCATTGAAATTATTCTCGGGATGCATTTATCCCCACGAGTAAAAAAAAAGATAATTATATTGTAGAAGGATGCATCATCTGATTTTCGGTTAGATCCTTTATTTACCATGCCAAGTGTCAAGTTTACTACGTGTGGACTCTGCTATAAACGACATTGTATTGCCAAAGGGAATTTTTGCATGGCCAAAATTCAGGACTGGGCAAAATATGTAATGAACGCCCTTTTTTCTGCTATTTTACCTATCTGCATTTACTTTATTCCATTGAATTTTCCCTTCAAAGACGCCTTAAATTTCCTCCTCTATCTTGCTACCTCCATGAGTTACTAATGTATAACAAATATTCGTATTTCCCGAAGCGAATAAATCGCGTATTTTTGCTGGATTTTCACAAATACCGAGCCGAGCAGTTTAACAAACACCGAATATTCGGTATTCGGCGAATAGCGCATGTGTGGAGCCGGCTTTATACAAGGCATATACACGTCCGATTTGAAAGGAAATAAATGGAGAACTATGGAGAAAAATTGGTGGCTTCACCCACCAAAATGTCCGAAGTGTTTCGGACAAATTGGTGGGTGAGGGAATTTTTTCCATCCACCAATATGACCGCCAACTAATTTGTCCGATACACAACAGACAGGGGCGTAGCCAGCCCGTGATCAAGGTGTGGGCAGCCAGCTAGGCACGGATCCACAGTGGGGGGGAGGTGCGTACGTCATGAGAAAAAGTTCTCGTTCGCGGATGAAATCTAGAAAAGGACATTTTGCGGCTCAGACTGAGGAAAAACACCCATTCACGGCTAGAATTGAGAAATAGCGCTGGTTCACGTTAAACTTGAGAAATAAGTCTCGTTATTCGTGGTTGAAATTGAGAAAACACGCCAATTTGCGCTTTCGCAATGCAAAGTCCGGGGCGGAATTAAGAAAATGCGCTAATTCACGGTTTATAGAACTCTTTTCACAGCTAAAATTGACAAAATAATTTGCTCGTTCAATGTAGAATTGAGAAAAATCACTCATTTGCGGCTGGGATTGAGGAAAAGCTCCAATTCACGGCTAAAATTGAGAAATGGAGCTCATTCACGCAGGTAAAATTGAGAGAAGGCGCCAGTTCGTGGTTTCTCAAACATCGGTAAACATTGCGAGCAAGAGCTAATTTACCGTTTTTATACATATATATGGCAAGTTTGCGGGTGAAATTGAGAAAGAGCGTGACTTAGCGCATACATTTTTGAAAAAAATGCTTATTCACGGCTAAAATTACGGAAAATTGTTCGTTCGCCCGTGAAATTGATGGAAATACGCATTTCAAGGTTTCGCGATGCACGTCCGGGTCAAAATTGATGAAATTCGCTCTCACGCGGGTTATGTGAACCTTTTCACTGCTAAAATTTGAAGGGAGAAGGAATTGCTCAAGGAAGATTTAGGAAAAAGCACTAATTTGCGGCTAGAATTCAGGGAAAACGAATTGGCGAAATTGTCACCGTTTGTTCTTGATTGGTGGAATTCTCGTGGCTAAAATTGAGAAATAGCGTTCATCCACATGTTAAATTGAGGAAAAACCGTTTTTTTTTTTGTGTTTTTTTTTGCGGCTGAAATTTACAGAACGCACCAATTTGCAGTTAGGCGATGCCCAGTGCTGGCCGTAATTGAAATAGTAAATCAAAAATGCGTTATTTCACGTTTTTTTGAGATTTTTTCACGGCTAAAATGAAGAAAATGGGCTAGTTCGAATTAGAATTGAAAAAAAGCACTCAGTTTCAGCTAAAATTAAGGAGAACGTCATTTCGAGGCTAAAAACAGTACTCATTCGCGAGTAAAATCGGGGGGAAAAAACTCTGTGCAACTACTCTTGAGAAAAACTGGATCCACGCCTGTGGGCCAGCTTCACTGGCGAAAATATCAGATGCACCATTGCCTTTTAGCAGGCTTATAACAGGATCTGGAGGTTAGAATCGTGTCAATTCGCGGTCATCGGAGACTAAATTTGCACAGAAACGGCCACTCTCCGTCAAAAAATAAATATCTGCTGGAAAACTGTCGTTTGTAGCCTTTATTTCGGATTTTTATGTCGAAAACCTGAAACTCCCCCCCCCCCCGGAAAGTGATACTTTTGGAGCTAAACTTTGAATTTTATACCTGAGACGGTAAACAGAGCTGTCATTTCCTCTCCCAACATAAGTCTGGATGGCACAGCGGGGTAAATACGATTTGAGCTAGCCAGAAACACACGAAAATTGCGCGTCGAACCTGCGAAAGTGAGATTTTAGTGTGAAAAATCGGCTTCCAAGCTAAGCCTACCCTTGAAATCGGTTTGTCAGCAACAAACATCGGCGAATTTTTGGTGAACCCGATAAGTGAGAAAAATCCGCAAAATTGGTTTTATGGAGAGGAATACAAGAAAGCCAGATCAGGGATTTTTTGGGGGGTGGGCAGCTGCCCCATGAAATCTGCGCTTTTGATTCTAGGGGAGGGCAACTGCTCACCCCTGCCGCCCGCTGGCTACGCCCATGACAACAGACAATATTGGTGGGTGCAGGAATTCCGGTTGACGACGCGAGTACACCCAGCGCAGCGGGCGGAAATGTAGGTGGGTGGTACCACCACGCTGTGCCGAAAAAAAAAAAAAAAATTGTACACCGAAGGGGACAGCGGCACTGTGACGCAAGTACACCCGAATAAACTTTAACGTTTTGTATTTATTTATTTTATTTTTTTTAGTTAAAGTACCTGAAATAAAATGAAAAAAGAGAACTGAATCCACCTTCTGTTTTATAGACAGACATGAAATTGACCATTCAATGTTTATCGTTATAGTCCTCTTTTGGACAAATGTGATTTACGGAAGCCTTGCCATTTTGCGGTTTCTTTTGCTTTATATTCTCGATTGTTTTATAAGGTTGAAAATGCCTGGTATCAGCTGAAACTAGTCCCTCAATAATTTGTTGTTTTTTTTTTTACGCGATGAACGTCTTTTTACGAGGTGAACGTCTCTCCTAAGGGATCCTGAGTTGCAGTTTTACCTACATATTGTTCGACGAGTATATTTTTCATTTTTACTGACTATTCCTCGGGTGCACTGGCGCAAAATGGGTGTACTGGTGCTGGGCAGGCCCGGATATACGTCATTTTCGAAGGGGGGGGGGGCAAGCCTAATTTTTGGCGCCTCTTTTTGGTGCCCCGTTTTTTTTTTATTCTCTCCCCCTCTCCCACCGCATTAATGTAGACATTAGGATGTAAGGTACCAGATTGCTATAGAAAGAACCATTTTCGGATCAAAACGAAACGAAAAACAAAGCAAACGGGCATGGTCTTTCTCATAATAACCAATTTTCATTATTTCGGAAGTCCTGGATCACAGATCCGTTGTCAGCTCTAAATCAATGTTTTTACCGATCATCAAACTTCCTTTCCGTTGCAATGAAGCAACTGCATGATGATGATCCTTTAAATAGTCCGTCAATTTCCTCAATTTTGGCCACAAATAAGAATCGCTGACATTGTCTGAAACATTCTTCGAACCCGTAGAACGACTTGGTTCACAATGAGACAGAGGACTATCAGCGTCGGGGACTAGGGTGGTCAGACTTCGTGCTTCCCCCGGACATGTTTAACTTTTAGGGGTGTCCGGGGACGCCCGGGCTCATTTTTTTAATGTCCGGGGAAAGGTCAAAATTGTCCTCTTTTTTGTCCAACTTTTCTTTCCTAGCATATTACGTCCGATTGTCAGGTGGGTCAAACCTATACAACAGCTTTTACCTGTGGCCATCGAGGTCTGCTGCAATAGCACTACATAGCAACTTTTCAGGCCGTTGGTCGAATTGGTGGTGGTGGGAGGGGTGGTGTAGATCACGTATATCGGCTCTGCTGGAGGCAGCTGGTAACACAGCTATGTTGGGGTGGGTATCCTATCCTCCTCTGCTCGGCATTTTCTATTCACTCGCAGCTTTGTTTCATCCTGCGTTCTGGCCTTCTGGCTGTGGCTAACGTCAGTCCAGGGGCGTAGTCTTTCTCGTGGGGTGCACCTAAGAAAGGGGCAAATTATGTTTGGGATGAGTGCAAGGAACTTATTATTTTTTGTGATTTATTTTAGTGTGATTTTTGTTCAAAACTTGGGTACAAAATTTGTTCATTTACCCTTTTTGGGGCCCCCTGAATTTTGGCGCCCCATAGAATCCGCGAGGGGGGGCAAATGCCCTCTCTAGTTTCCCCCCCCCCCCTAGATCCGGTCCTGGTGCTGGGTGTACTGAGGTACTCTGGGTGTACTTGCGTCCTGCCAGCAAGGGTGTACTCAGGTAGTTACTTTCACCACTTGGGTGCGTACTCACGTGATTCACGGGAATTCCTTCCATTACCGCACCTACCAATTTGTCCGCCCACCAATGTGACAGCGTATTCGACTTTTTGAGAGAGTCAAATGCACCAAAATAGTTTTCAAAAAGAGCGAGCGAAAACCTGTGAAATTGGACGCGTTTCAAAGAGCAAGGCCCGGGCACGTGAAGGTTGTTTTAATTAATCAAAACCATCAAAATTAGGTCTTTTAAAGAGCCAAGCCCATGAAATTGAGGGTAAGTCTTAGTTTCTGGTATAAGACGGTCACCTAGTAAAAATCAGCCATTTTCTCAAACCCAGCTGTTTCGCCCATATTCAGCAATTATTTTCAGTATCAGGGATTTTTTAAAACATCAACTATTTTTCTAAAATTATCATTTTTTTTTTCGAAATGAGTCGTTTTCCGCAAAATCAACTACTTCCCTCAAAATCAGCTATTACCTCTTCTCTAAATTAGACATTTGTCTTAGTATCGGGCATTTTTCTCAAAATTGGCTATTTTCATAAAAATCAGCTATTTTTCGCTTAATGAGACATTTTTTCCAACACCAGGAATTTTACTCAAAATCAACTTATCTTAATAACGTTGCGCCTTTTTGCCGAAAATCGGAAACCGCGCTATCCGCGGTCGGGGGAATACTAAAATCCAAATGGATTGAAATGGTTTATTCTTCCCGTGATTCCGGGTTTTTTGACCCACTTTGTGGCGTTTTTTCAGGAGGTTTTGTGAGGCACGGATGAAGCTGCAGTACTTAAGGGGAGGGGGACTCGACAGGATTGTCAATCATTTCGGGCTGGCTATAATTACACTCCCGGGCAGGGTCATCTTGGCGTGCAATTTGTCCCAGGTTCTGCAATACAATTACATATGCATTATAAATCGTGCATGACGATAATTCTCTGAATAAAGACGATTGTGAGTTATGGGGCGGGCGTCAGTCGTGACACATATGAGAGTAATTAAC
Organism: Corythucha ciliata; assembly: GCA_038030265.1. Lineage (NCBI taxonomy): Eukaryota > Metazoa > Arthropoda > Insecta > Hemiptera > Tingidae > Corythucha > Corythucha ciliata. Next base: position 30,763,223 of record CM075940.1, on the reverse strand, counting down.
GAAAATCGTCCTTATTTTCGTATGTTCACATTTGTATAATAGTTATGGAATATTAATATTTTAGAGTACAAAATAATAAGTAGGGGTATCACTTTATCACTTACTATCCCTGTGAGTTATTTTTCCGTTGGACAAAACAAAGCAATAAAATAAGGTGAAAGGGTTACTGGTTTTCCCCGGTCCTAGCAGGTATACATATAAGGGCCGAGGCGTGTGGTCAACCTTCAATTGTTGTTTGGTCTCAGAGGAGTAACAATGAATACCTCTTTGGCTCTCATAACGATGTTCGACGGTTCTTCGAACCATCACGTTGTTCGGTTTGATATTCTCGGATGTCTGCCGCCTGAAGTAGCTTCCCATGTGCTAAGGTAATTTCTCTCTCCGTTCTTTTTTTTTTTTTTGAAAATCTTCGTGTTGCCGTTGCCTATTTTTGCTAATTGTTTGTATTTCATTGCTTAAAACAGGAAGCTCGATGTTAAATCCCTTATGGTTGTAATGGCGACCAATCACCGCTGGAGTGATCTTGTTCTTGGCGATCCAATCCTCAGAGAGAGGATAAACAAGCGCCTTGAGAAGATCAGAAGGCGGAAGAAGGAGAATCGGAGGCCTAGCAAGTTGCTGGACACTGTTCGAAAACTTTGTAAGTGATTTACTTCACGTGCCACTAATACCTGTAGATCTTCCAAGTTTTCCAAACTAATAGTTTTTTGCTTTACAGTTAAGAAATTCCTTGAAAAGGTGAGCGGTTCGTCCAGGAAGCGAAAGATGAATGAACCTGTGGACACAGGCTCTTCCCGCATGAAGATTCTGAGAGTCTGACTGTTCAATTCGTTCATTAGGCCACCCCAAAGCGTTTTAGTTCGCTGTTGACAATGCCATACTGGCAGATATGCCTATGACTCTGGGCTTTGCACAAATGGTCCATGGCTGCATGCTTGACAACGAGGTAGCCATTCCTCGGGATTAACTCTGCCGTAGTCCGGTCCCAAGCCCGGATTGAGAAAGGAGGAGGGATCCCTTGTACTCAAATTGATGAGTGAGAATCCGTTAAAAACACTCACAAACCTAAGTTGATTTTTCAAGTCATAGACAGAGACGTGGTGCCGAATATTAATTATAGGCCGTCCGCTAGATGATGGACGCGTATTTTTTATGCTTGTTTTGAGGTATCTACTATGGCAGTTTAGTAGGGGAAATTACGAATTGTTTCAGGATAGAAACTTGAATTATGGTTTAAAAAGCTTCTGTTGTGTGGTAAAACTACCAGTTTCGGGGTAAAATTTTCATTTTGATGAAAAAATGACATAGTTTAAGGGTTAAATCACCATTTTTGTTGTGAAATCTTTAGTATTGAGCCAAGATCGTCTCTTTTTGAGATGAAATCCTTCAAAATCAAAAATTTCACGCCACAGCTCACGTGTCATATCAAAACCGAAGATTTAAGACAATATACGATAACAGTGATTTTACCCTTGAACTAAATTTGGTAGGTTTCCCTTAAAAAGAAATGTTTATCCCCAGGCTGGTGCTTTTACCACAAAACAGGCATCTGGCAACTATTCCTCAAAACTGACGTTTTTTTGAACCCAAAATTGAAGTTTTTACCCTAAAACTTCACTACAAACTGGCGATTTCACCCTGAAAATAAATTAAGTGGTTTTACCTCAAAACTAGAGATTTTACATCGTAACTCCCTATTTTAGCACCAAAATGATGATTTTAGCACAAAATGGAGGTTTTTAGCACAATAATGGCGATTTAAGCGCAAAAATGGTGATTCCAGTACCAATAGCCACTGAAATTGGGGTTTTTTGAATAAAACAGCTAATTTTATCCCTGAGCTGGCGATTTGAGATTCCGAGAAATTGCGTTTACAGTTACAGTACAGGGTAGACCTGCGGAAATGGTCTCTTTGGTATGAAAAATCCGCATAATTATTTGTTGAATTAGGCAACCCAGCGAAATTGATTTTCCAGTCAGGGAGACTTACGGCTTTCGCGAGACAAGTCCGCGAATTGACGTTTTTTAATTTGAACAGTTGGTTTCAAGTGAGCCAAACGCGCAAAAATGAGTTTTGAGGGGAAAGTGCGCGAATTGGGTTTTGAATGTGCTACTGGAAAATCAATTTTTCAGCAAACTAGACCCTCAAACAATTTTTTTTTAAATAAGAAATATTTGAAAAATTGGGGAGTTAAATTAATGGTCGGCTCTTTAGGGGTTTAAAAATATTTTTTCGAGTCTTTACGCCCGGCTGTACAAAATAGTATATATTACGATCCAAGGGCGGTATTCCTCACTACGATTTCGGGCGACAACTGCCCTCGGCTTCACCTCGGGCACTTCCTGTCGTCCTCGACCGTAATGAGCAACATACCGCCCTTGGACCGTAATATACTTGACGCGGTGCTACTTAATGGGGGTCGTTCGGACGACCCGAAGATGAGGGTTGAAGATGCTTTGGGTAATGACACAGTTCGATTGCACAAGCCTCTATGGCCGCAACCTCCGCCTGGAACACCGTCGCGTATTTCCCCAACGTCAGGCTCTCTTCCACCCCCATTCCGGGGATGTATATGCCTGACCCCGCCTTCCCTTTCCCGGTTCCAATTTTTGAACCGTCCGTGAAACATTTAATCTCTTCTGTATCACCCCCTTGCCCGGTTTCCCGGGATAGTTTGACCACGATCGTCTTTACAAAGTCTCCTTGTTTAACCATTTGATCCGATCTCATGCCCGTGGACGGTGCCACTCTGCGCATGTGTTCTCGTATCCCCCCGTTTCCTACCTCTCCCGACATGCAGTCCAATCTGTATGCCGTTTCCATAGCCCGTGCCTGCAGTTCAAGGCTTAAGGGTTTTAGTCCTAGCATTACCTCCATCGGTCTTGTTGGTGTCGTTTTGAACGCCCCTAGGGTCGCCAGACAGGCCAGCCTTTGCACTCTGTCTAATTTAGCTGCGTTTCCCTTTTTGTTCGCCGCCCTCCACCAAACCATGGCCCCCTAGAGGATCCTTGGTCGGATAATCCCCGTGTACAACCATAGGGTCATTTTGGGGTTCAGGCCCCATGTTTTCCCCACTACCCTTCTAACCTGACAAAAGGTGCCCATCGCCTTCTGATAAGTTTCCCCTATGTGCTTTTCCCAGCTCAGTCGATGATCTAGCCACACCCCTAAATACTTAACTTCCGTTGTTAACTCCATCTCCTTGCCCCTAATCTGTAGAGTCTGAAGCCCCTGCCTGTTCCTCTTGTGTGTGAACAGACACCGCTTCACCTTGCTCGGGTTAAGGGGGAGTTGTACATGTGTTTCCTCGACCCCCCTCCAATCATACCTCGCCTACTCCGCGTTACGGAAATTACCGCCGTATTTCTGCACCAATCGTGGACTTCAAGGGCTCATTTAAATCTTCAGAAAATTCCGCACAAGCGTACGATCTTGCTTTCCTAAATAAGTCGTCGAAAGAGTGTGAATTTTCAAGGTAAACGTTTGTGTGCGTTTTACAGTTATTTTAGGGATGAAATATGAAAAAGGAAGATCGTACGCTTGTGCGGAATTTCCTGAAGATTTAAATGAGCCCTTGAAGTCCACGATTGGTGCAGAAATACGGCGGTAATTTCCGTAACGCGGAGTAGGCGGGGTACGATTGGAGGGGGGTCGAGGAATCACATGTACAACTCCCCCTTAATGGTTAACCCTCTTGGCTCGCACCATTCCTCCACTATACTAATCGCCTGCCTCTTAAGTTCAAAAAGTGTCGACAATACCTTTCCTCTAACCACGATGGCTCCATCATCCGCAAAAAACTGCATATAGAAGCCATTTTCCTCCATTAATCTAATTAGTTCATCTACCACTATTATCCATAAGAGGGGCGAGAGGCTAGACCCCTGCGGAGTTCCTCTCTTTGCCCTCCTTTCTACCGTTTCTCCCCCTAACTCTGCCCTAATCCACCTATGCCTCAGAGCATGACAAATCCATCTAACCACCATCGGGTTCGCCCGAAAGGTTTTCAAAGCCTCCACTATACACTGAAAAGTGACCTGGTTGAATGCTCCCTCTATGTCCAGGAACAAAACCAATGCGTATTTTTTTTGGGCTATGGTATCCTCCAGCTTCCCTACCAGCTCTTGCAACGCCGACTCTGTCGATTTCCCCGCTATATAAGCATGCTGCCTCGGATGATATGGTCTGCTTTTATCTATGCCCTCCCGGATATACCCGTCTAGCGTCTTCTCCATCAACCTCATCATTACCCAACTTAAACTTATGGGCCTAAAGTTTCCGGCCCTATCATGCTTCCCTCCACCTTTAGGTATGAACGATACTCTCACCCTTTTCCATGGCGTTGGTACTTGCCCCGTCGCCAGAGATGTGACGAAGAGTCTCCTTATCCTTTCCTGCGCTCGTCCTCCGGCCCTCTGCAACATGCATGGGTATACCCCGTCGATTCCCGGTGCTTTATATTGGCCCATCGACTTTAGGGCCCATCTGAAGCGCTCTCTATTAATAATAGCGTTCTCAACGGATGTGTCGAGCTTGGAAGGTTCCCGCAAGGTTATCCTGCCGGTCCGATTTTATATATGCGTAAAGTGTATGACGACTTTAACAGTGACGGTCTAATCCCCAATAGGGTTTTCATTCAACAAGTGTCCGGAGTCTTCTCAACGGGTATGTCGAACTTGGAAGGTTCCCGCAAGGTTATCCGTCTGATTTGCTTGGGGCTATGCGTCAGGGGGCCTATTCTCTAACAACAAGCAATATTTTTTTCGCCAGCCTTGTGTTTATTTCATTCATTTGTTTGAAGAAAATTAATGAAATAAACATATGACTTCGAAAAAGCTATTGCTTCGGAGTTAGAGAATAAGCCCCCAGGTTTATGAAAAGAGGAAAACAATTCCTGGAGCGTGTACAAGACTTGGGAAAGGTCTAGAAGTTTTGTGACCACATATGGTAATAGACTGGATTTTTCTCTATATAACTGGGGGTTTAAAGCTAAGTGTGAGAAAGTTGCTTTTAGTTGAGTCAGTTCTGCGAATATGATTTTTTGAGGCGCAAAAATCTTCGAAATTGGATTTTTTATTCTTGTTTTGGATTTTTTAGTTAGCGAAATTTGAGAAATATTTTTTTTAGTATGAGCGTTTGCGTAACAAATGTGGGATTTAAACATTACGATGGTATCAAGGGGTGGGCAGCTCTTATTGCTCTTTTCATAATCAGCTTTGCAGGTTTGGTTGATTAAAAAACTGATTTCGCAAAAAAAAACGAACAAGAAAAAACAATTTCGTAATTTTGGCTTTTTGTAAATTGCAGTTTTGCTGGAGATGTTCACTCTCCCACAAACAAACGTTTCAAAGTTGGCACCTTAGAAACGAAATTTCACTAATTTTATTAGTTACATCGTACGGCTTTCGAGTCGCTTTCGAGTCCCAAATTACGTGGGGCTTGCTTCGGTTTCCTTCTTTACCCCCCCCCCCCTAACACTATCCGAACCAACAGCCCTGGAGGGCAAAACAAAGCTTCAAAAACAAAATTCATGATTTAGGCTTTTTCAATCCACAATTTCCCTGTCGATTTTTCGTAACCAATACTCAATGTTTCAAATTTGGCTCAATTTTTGTTATTTAGAACCCCAATTTCGCTGTTTTTACGCGTTTATAACCGAAGTTTCGTGGGTTTAGCTCCGAATGGTGTCATTCATGACGTAACTTTTCGGTCTTTCATTGAGCATTGGCCGATCTCGATCCGACTGGACCGTGAGAGAAGCGGTTCACACGTAAAACAGTTACCGAAACTTGCACTCGGACGGAAGGTCCTTCAACATCGTGTCAATTACCGACTGAAACAAAGATGGAGCGTTACTGAGCCCGAATAATAATTTCTTGCTTCTAAATAGACCGAGGTGGGTATTGATCGTCAATAAATGTTGAGAATTGTCATCAATTTCCAGCTGTAAATACGCTGACGTTAAATCTATTTTAGAGAAATAAGTACTTCCTTCGAGGGACGCGAAAATATCTTCACCAGTGGCGAGTGGGTAGTGTTCCACTTGAACGGCATTATTTAAGGTAACTTTAAAATCTGCCCACAGTCGAACTCGCCTGTGGGCAGGTTCACTGGCGAAAATATCAGAAGCATCATTGCCTTTTTGCAGGCTTATAACAGAATCTGGAGGTTGGAATCGCGTCAATTCATGGTCACCAGAGGCTTTTGCTCAGAAATGGCCACTGTATCCGTCAAAAAATAAATATCTGCTGGAAAACTGTTGTTTTTAGCCTTATACAGGGTGGTCGGTTTTGACTTGTACAAAAAAAAAAATGGGTGAAATTAGACCTCATTTGTGATCGAAAATACCCCACCGGCTATGGTCCGAAAATCAAAACTATTCGAGTATGATTTTTTGAATGATTTTTAAGGCTTAAGTCACTTTTCTTGGAAAAATGCGAGTTGCTCGCTTCCAAGTGAACGTTTTACAACTTTTGACAACAGATTCGGAAAGAGCACAATTTTTTCTATCGGGAAAAGATATTTAAACTCAAATTGATCGCTTTTGGTGGCCTTGACAGCTATTCAAACTGGGCAAAATCCGGAATTTTCAATTTTCCAACAAACGTCAACCCCAACTATTTTACGCTAAATCTCTTCAAATCGGCTGCCCAAGGTCAGGAAAACTTCTTCAATGTGTCCTCTTCAAAATCACTCTCTAAAATTATTTTAGTTAATGGGCAGTTTTTCTGCGCAAATTATCATTTTCTAAAAAAAATAAGGTATTTCTTCCTTCAAAACCGCAAGTTCAGGGTAGTTTTGAACATCAACATTTCAACAACTCTTGCGCTGTAATTTTTTTGTTTGACGAGAGAAACCATCATAAAAATCATTTAAAGTCTTCATTTACATGAAACTTATCGTATTCGTCTTTATTGTCGCTCCGGCAGCTGGCTACCGGATAAATCAAAGAGGGCAGAAATGGCTAATTTTAAAGAAATTTATGATTTGCACATTCTCATTCAAAACGTATTTTAATTTTAACATGTTTTCAAAGTGCATTCCATTGCTGCGGATACACTGTCTTGCTCGTTTTCTCATTTCTTTGACCGTTACTTCGTAGGTCAGCGTCGAGTCACGAACACTTTGGGCTGCCTGCCCAATTCTTTCGCGTAACTCCTCTTCAGTCGTAACCGATGTCGAATACACCTTAATGGCACGTTATCACTGATGGGAATAGTGTTGATTTTTAATTTTTTTGGTAGGTACCTACCTGTTCCTTCATTGTACCCCACAAGAAGAAATCCATAGGCGTAATATCTGGAGATCTTGCTGGCCAGGGAACCTAGTAGTCACGAACGTCAGGGAACTTTTCCGAGGTGGATAGGTCGTGGAGGAGTGGTTCCTCCTCCACGACCTATCCACCTCGGAAAAGTTTCTCCAAGGTGTTGCCGGACCTGAGCAGAGTAGTGAGGAGGGGCGCCATCTTGTTGGAAGATGATGCTCTCTCTCACCTCCGCGTCGAGGGGACGAAGAAGAAGGGGAAGTTCCTCACGAAGAAAATTAAGATACCTAAATGAAAGCCTACTTTTAAGATGAAGAAAAACAACAAAAATGTTTAAAAAATCATAGGAATGGGTACCTCTCTCCATTTAGAACTCCGTCGAAGAAGTGGGGGCAGAATGAACGCGAGCCAAACGTGGATTTTCTGACGCCCAATGGTGGAGGTTGTGTTGATTGAATATCCCTTCCCTCGTGAAGAGTGATTCATCGGTCCATAAGATTTTCTTTAAAAAGTGATGCTCCTCAATATCGCTGTTCAGGAGCCAACGACAAAAATTAACGCGCGGAGCAAAATCACTATTCAGAAGCTCTTGAACGGGTGTGAAATGGTATGCGCGGTAATTGTTTTTTTTCAGGATCTTCATCACCTTCCACCGACTTACACCCGTCTCCCGCTCAAGCTCCCGTGTACTTATTCCGGGCCGATTGTCCACTTCTTCAAGCACCATTTCTTCTGTTTGAACGCCTTCCGCTCTCGCCCCTACCTCGTGACTACTAGAAAAGATCGAACTTTCCGAAATTCGTCGGTGAACTGAGGCAAATGTCCTGTAGTCAGGGATACGCCGATTAGGGTATCGTTCAGCGTACAGCCTCTGAGCCAACCTAGAATTTCCGTCGGCCAGGCCGTAAACGAAATGAATGTCAGCGTAATGACTTGCCGAATACATTTTGAACGCTTTAAATGCACGAGTGAGACGTGAAACTGAAATGCTTGGGGAGACTAAGAAAGAAGCTCGAGTGGACTTTGGTACAATGCATTGAAATCTTAAAATTGTCTCCAATACTACTGCCCGTATTTCTCAACGCTCTTTGAGGAGTGCACGAGTCAATAACGTGTAGAAGCAAGCAATTTAGAATGTGAAAATCATAAATTTCTTTAAAAATTAGCCATTTCTGCCCTCTTTGATTTATCCGGTAGCCAGCTGCCGGAGCGACAATAAAGACGAATACGATAAGTTTCATGTAAATGAAGACTTTAAATGATTTTTATGATGGTTTCTCTCGTCAAACAAAAAAATTATAGCGCAAGAGTTGTTGAAATGTTGATGTTCAAAACTACCCTGAACTTGCGGTTTTGAAGGAAGAAATACCTTATTTTTTTAGAAAATGATAATTTGCGCAGAAAAACTGCCCATTAACTAAAATAATTTTAGAGAGTGATTTTGAAGAGGACACATTGAAGAAGTTTTCCTGACCTTGGGAAGCCGATTTGAAGAGATTTAGCGTAAAATAGTTTGGGTTGACGTTTGTTGGAAAATTGAAAATTCCGGATTTTGCCCAGTTTGAATAGCTGTCAAGGCCACCAAAAGCGAACAATTTGAGTTTGAATATCTTTTCCCGATAGAAAAAATTGTGCTCTTTCCGAATCTGTCGTCAAAAGTTGTAAAACGTTTACTTGGAAGCGAGCAACTCGCATTTTTCCGAGAAAAGTGACTTAAACCTTAAAAATCGTTCAAAAAATCATACTCGAATAGTTTTGATTTTCGGACCATAGCCGGTGGGGTATTTTCGATCACAAATGAGGTCTAATTTCACCCATTTTTTTTTTGTACAAGTCAAAACCGACCACCCTGTATAAGGCTAAAAACAACAGTTTTCCAGCAGATATTTATTTTTTGACGGATACAGTGGCCATTTCTGAGCAAAAGCCTCTGGTGACCATGAATTGACGCGATTCCAACCTCCAGATTCTGTTATAAGCCTGCAAAAAGGCAATGATGCTTCTGATATTTTCGCCAGTGAACCTGCCCACAGGCGAGTTCACCTGGCATTTCCTCTCCCACCATAAGTCTGGCTGGCACAGCGAGCTAAACACGGTTTGAGCTAGCCAAAACTCACGAAATTGTGCAATTTCAAGAGGGCGAACGCTCACAAATATGGTTCTCTAATAGCGAGCAAAACCCTGGAAATAGGCGTTTTAGTGAGCCAGAATCGCGACTATGGTTTATAACAGTGCAAAATTTACGCAATTGTGAAGTTTTTTTGAAAGAGGAAACCCCGCGAAGCAAGCCAAGCCAAAACCCACAAAATCGGGGTTTTGGTGAGCTCACGAAACTGATTTTTAGCGAGGAAAACACTGAAAATTGGCGTTTTCGTGTGTGAAATTTGTTTTTGAATGAGGCGTCACCACAAAACTGGATTTACAGGCACGAAAGTACACGATTTTTTAAACATTTTTTTTCTTTAGGTAGACCCACCAAAATGGTCTGTGAATAATTGGCAAATTGATATTTCTGAGAGCAAAATTCGAGAAATTGGTATTTTAGTGAGTCGAACCAGTTAAAATCGGATTTTAATGCGCAAAATCAGTGAACTCGGTCTTACAATTTCGACCACTTCGCAAAATTGGTTTGTTAGCAACATAAATCCATGAAATTGGATTTTCAATAAGCAAAAAAAGTTTTTTTTTCGAGAAAAAAACCCCAAAATTTTTTGTTTTTTGATAGCGAAATCCGAGTTTGAATTTTCAGTGAGTCGAAAATGGGATTTTAGTGCGAAAAATCAGCAAAATCGGTTTCCAAATTAAGCCGACCCTCGAAATCGGTTTGTCAGCAACAAACCTTCCCGAATTTGTGATGAAACCGATACGCAAAAATGTTTTTTTTTTGTTTTTATTGAGCGAAATCTGCGAGTGTTTCTGTTAGCCAGATCAGGGAAAATGTTTCTTTTTCAAGAAAAATCAGTAAAAGTGGTGTCTTAGTGGTTGAAATCTGAGATGTTGGTGGCTTAGTGAGCCAGAGCTGCGATAATGGTCTTGTAGTGTGCGAACTTTGGTTTTCACGGCAATAAAAAACAAAAAACAGCGAAGTTGGTGTAATTAGTGAGCGAAATTCGAGGAATTGTTTCTGTTGCTGAGCAAGTCCTGCGAAAGTTTGGAAGATCGCAAATGTGGTAGTCCTGTTGGATTTTAACTTTTTGGTGGAATCTGGGGGTGGGCAGCTGCCCACTCCTGCCCCCCCTGGCTACGCTCATGCAACGGTTGCGGTTGCGGTATACATAGAATACACAGTACATTCCGTATTTTTCTTCGGGATCTGTCTATATGTATTACTTTTAAAAATTAAACCCTCTCAAGAGGAAATCAGCATTTACAATAAATTGATTTCATTTGCTGTTCCAAGAAAAAACGAACGAGACGTGGTTGGTAACCCCAGATCCATCATTTACCGCCTCTTTGGACTCATCATGGTGGGGGGAAGGGGAGCCCCTGGGTTGGACCTTAGCTGTAGCTGGGCGTGAAAGAGCCCCCATTGAGTTCCTCCCCTGATTGTCCCGAATATTCTCTCCACGGCCCGGTACCTACTACGCATTGTCAGTTTTCGGTCAGAGGGTTACACCGAAATGTCCTCTTTTTGTTCCCCCCCCCCCCTCCTAATCATCACCCGTTAGTTCATCATAATACAGAGATGGCCACAGAGCTACACGGCACAGATGGCGATTTTTTTTTTATGTATCATGTCACCCCCCCCCACCCAAACAGCAATCATTCCTTTCAAATTATTCTTAAAAAGTAAATTGAGAGTAGGTATACCTTTGCCATATTGGAGTGAATTTTCAAGCACTCTTTTCCGTAGGCGTTATATAAAAACTCAATCGTACGGAAGAGATGGAAAAAGTGTTCCATGCTCTTGAGTGGGGAGGGGGAGAGGGGAGCCCTTGAGACGTGGAATCGTAATTACTTGCTCTTTATAGGGCGATATTCTGGAGTCAACAATTTTTTTTTTTCATTCTAGATCCCTTTTTTTATACTTTGAATTAAGCACTTGGTAATTCCGAATCACCAGGAATCTAAATGAGATCCCCCCCCCCCTTGCCTAAAAAAAGAGCGTCTCATTCAGATGCTCCCCAATACAATTTTGTTGAAAACAAGCATAGTGTTACAGAGATAGATATCATCGAGTATACGAGACGTGCAAAATTAAGCAATTATTTACTTAAATTATTAAGTAGACGAAAAATAAAATGTTTTCATATACTTTTGATTGATGGCAACTGGCTTCAACTCGAGTTAAAAGTTTGAAAGAGTGTGAGGAGTTTGGGGTTTCGCGATGAAAAGACTCATTTGTTGACATATTGCTATTGGAATCAATCTTATAGAAAATTGTTTTCCCTTGGGCGTTATTGAGAGTCCCGAAGGTAGTGAAACTTTTTTTTTAAACAATATGAAATCGCTATTATAAAAAGTGCATGATTGAGCGAACTTCGAGGGTAAGCCTTGGGTACAAATTAAAAACCAATAATTCAAACTTAATTTAACTGGAAGTAACTGTGTGTGACGTGAAGTGGGAAAAGGTGCTATGACCTGTTAAAAAATGATTTTTTTTTGTCATTCACATGCTGGAAAGCAACATCTCATTCTTCCAACAATCAGTCCGCCTATTTTTATTGACGAAGGTCGTAACTCGCGAGCTTTTCATTCAATTGCCAACCGATAAGGACTAAGTTTCTTTCGGCGATACAAAAAAAAAAAAATGTTTTTTGACGCGATTCAGACGAAATTCCATTCAATTCTCGAGGAATAATAGTCGAAATGTTAGTCAAAGCGGTAGCCATTTACCGTAAACTCCATCGGCATTGCATCGCAAATAGCTTTCCCACTCGACTACTATTAGTCTTGGAAAGTGCTCCTTGCTGATGAAATTAACGCTCCTCAAGTAGAAGCATCAACCTCTGGGGTTGTTCCCTGAGCGGGGAATATTAAAGATTAACCTCATGAAAAACTTATTAAAATTTGGGTTTGGGGGAGGGGGGGTGTTTTGACTTTAAAATCGGGTGAAAAGTTAGGATCTCCTAATAGAAGCAATACAAAATTCAAACAACGTTAACGTCGGTAATAAACTGACAAATATTCCCCTTTTCAAAGATGATTGAATTAAAATCTCATGCGAAAGTTTTCAGGTGAAGTATAATTTCATGTACCTAGTCGCAAACTCGTTATGCTGCTATTTTCAGTTGGCTCGAGCGTTCGAAGGGAATCAAAGGAGGGGGGGGGGGCGCACTAAGCGCGTTTTGGCTTTATCCACCTGGGGATTAGCGAGAAGCGAGCCTCCCTCACACCCATCAACTGTTGACAGTTTTTCTCACTCTCCGAGGGGAGAAGATTCAAATCGCCTTGAGCGGATTTTTTTTTTTGTTCATTCTTTTTTCACTAAAAAAAAAATGTATTTATTCGCTAAATTTGACATAAAGTCTGTTTAGGCTGAAACAAGAGCGGAGGGGAACGCATGCGCTCGTTTTACAGAATAGCTGCCGTAGTATATGGAAACGGAAGGCGGCAGTAGTTCGGGACAACCGCGAGCGGAGGGGTGTCAATTTTCAAAAAAGACACGGTCTTAGAAATTTTGTGCTCGGGCATGATTAGGTACTGGTTCATATTGCTTTGCATGGTTGCACTACCGTCACGTTTGGTGCCAAGCGCCCTCGCGGAGATTCGTAAGTGTCTCATTTTTTTTTTTTTTCTCCCCATTCGCCAAATTTAAATTTTTTCGTCTCTATGCTACCCTCACCCCTCCCCTTCATGGTAGATTTTGTTTCTGTTGATACCCTTCGCCTTTAACGACGTCTCTAGCCCACGTGAGCTTACAAGAGCTCGATTGTCTTGTGCGTGGTTACTCGACTATTCAATGAACCGATTTAAATATGAATATTTAAAGAATTCTTGATTGACTTCTAAATATAATGACTGCTGTTATTTTCTATCCAACTGGCTCTGACTCTCAATAAAATAAAGCTAGCTTTAAAAATTATAAGATGACCGACTTGGTTAAATTTGTGTGACTCATGTTCTGTAGTCAAAGATATTTCGTACAGAATTGAGTTATATTTTTGTATAAACAAACAGGACGGTCTTGAAACTTTATCAAACAAGAAAACACCGAAAATATTATTAAATGTTAATTAAGTTTCTAGAACATAATCGAGGTGGGACAAATTTTAACAGAAGCTGTTCCTTCTGTGAAAATGACATTTTTATTATTTGTCGTATATTAGCAAGTTTACTTTGTGCACATTTCAAAGTGGAACTTCTCTGCGTATTACATCCGAAACTATTAATGAACTTGAATTCACAAGAAGAAAAAGTTCTGAAAGCAGTTTCGCTTTCACCTAAAAACTTGAAAATGATGCCAATTGTCTTATTCTTCCAGCAACCACACTTTACGCTACTTCACTCAGACGTTTTGTTCAATTTGTTAAAAGCCACTGGAACGCGTCCTCGTGAAACTGACGCGTTTCAGCCGAGTTGTGATTGCCGGACAAAGGTCGAAAGTGCGGGGATTATTGTACCAGAAGGATCGGGACGTTTTCAATGGTTCTTCTTTTTTTTTCGTTTTGCTGGTCGCCAACCGTTCTTTTGTTGATTCCCGTCACCGATGTGACGTCATTTTGGGCTAACTGAATCAGCTCACGACAAAATGCATGTAAGGGGAACGATGAAAATATTTTGCGTCGTCAAGAATAAATAACGCGTAAAAAAAAAGGACGCTGACCGTGTGTCATTGACAAGAAAAAAAAAAAGTACGCCAGTTATAATAACTCTGGGGGCTCGTCATGGGCAATGTGCCCATAGTTCCGGAAATGTCGGGTTTTAAGAAGTTTTTTAAAGTCAGGGGGGCACAATTTACTGATATGTAATTAACACGCATTGACTGATTGAAAAAGTTTTGTTAAAAATTCTATCCGTCAATTTTAAATTCACTATCGAGGATTACGCGTGTTGAAATAATAGTACTTTATACATTTTGCCACCTCGTTCAAGCTATGGGGAAAAGCACAGCAGATGGATCCCGAGAAAAGGGACGACGCTCCGTGCTTATTATAGCCAATATTCCAAAGATTTAAGCCAGCCTGAGGGGGTCATGGGTAGGGCGGTGAAGGAGGGGCGGGTGTTCTAAGGGATGAAAGGTCGCAAACGTGACTCCATGTAACGGGTAAACCGGCGCGGGGAAGGAAATCACTGGGGTTTCTGATAGCTGCAAATGAACGTGTTTGACTTTGGCTTTTCTATTCGGAATACTTCCCGAATTCAATTGAAATGCGGGGACCGTACTTATTGGCGCATGATGAGGAGGAGGAGGAGGGGGGGCTCTTGGACAGTTGAGCCTCTGTTAATGGCAAATATTGTCCTTTTCTTAAAAGTAGGAACGACGCTGTGAAAGCTATGTTTTACGTCTCTGAAAATGTTATTAAACGAGCCTCGGTCGAGCTTCGGCCTTATTTCCTCAGAAATTGTTTATCGGATAAAGTATCGAATGACAGCCCAAAAAACGATTGTAGTTAATTTGTCTGAAGGGTAGAATAAAAAGTGGCACACCCTTCTTATTTTTAAGTCTTCCTTTTTTCTGAAGAAGAAACTGGATGCTTAACTTCTTGAAAAAAAAGAAAAAAAAAAGATGGAAATTCTGAAGTGAAGCGGTATCGTACAAATAATTTACTTCAGAAATCAACCACGAATACCAGAATGAAACGACCCACAACAATACTTCCACCAATCACTCCATGGAACCACGAAAAGTGTGTGTGTGTGTGTGTAGGGGGGGGGGGCGAGTATTTTCCTAATCCCTTCAGTGACAAGGCGGCAAAACTTGATGCCCCCCATGCTTTTGGCTAAAATCCCCCTGTAAATAGCAAACCCCCTAAAGTTTTTGTTCCATAACTCGTGCTGGACGTGGGCTCATCGGGTCGATGAAAACCTTAAAGAGTGGGGAGGGGAGTGAAGAAAATAAAATTAGGGCTCTAGAATAGGGACGAGAGACTCAACACCCCCCCCCCTCTTTGGAAACAGCAGGGTAGCAAAAAAAAAGTTATATATTTTTCCCTTTTTTTTCACCTTTTACGCCAATGATAGCTTCACTAGGATCCTTTGAATGCCCGAGAGATAAGCAGGACCATCCTAACTCACATATAAAACCGAATGTTACAGCTACAATTCCATACAAACGCGCTTCGGTTTGAAGAATAAACATACCCACCGGTCCCTCTTTGAAGCGATAAAAAAAAGAAGATAGAAATGAGTCCCTTGAGTATTATTTCACGTGCGTTAATTTTTGCGTTGATTTTACTTGCTAATTGTTTGTTTTTTCCTCTCTCTCGTCCGAAGAATGCCGGGGCATTTATAATTCATTCAAAACAAAGTCAAGTTAGCCTTTTGTCCGGACCTTATTCGTCGTCTAACAATCAGTTAAAACACATTCCAAACAGGCATTGATGTCGATCTTTTTCAATACAAGAACTGGTGTACTGTGCGACTAAAGCGAACTTTTCTCGAACAGAGTCAATTAACTCAATTAATTAAGGGATTCAAGGGTTTCGAAACTTAATTTTTAAAGAAAAAAAAAAAACAGAAGGGGTTTCACGGTTTTTACCCTTCCCCTTCATGTTGCCTTCCACTCATTCTTGGAAGCTCGCCGGTAAATTAGTTTAAATATGGTGCTTCATTGATGAAAATGTGCTCTTTCGATCTCTAGAGGTAGAATTAGATTCGGATCAACTGTCAAGGGCAACACTTGTCGGTGCATCGAAAACAAAAGCCTTTTGTTTTCACTGATAAATTTTTGAAAGTTTTACACAAGAAATTAATGAATTATGCAGTTTATAGACGTTGCTTAAGAGGTCAGAGGTGAACTTTTTTTGTTGTTATAAACGATTATGTGCGAGTTAATTCGAATGAAATTCAACTCGATTAACTCCTCTGTGCCCACGGAGTTTCAGCATGAAGGATCAAGGAACAAAACCAAACTAGTTGCAGAGGAGAAACCGTTCTCATCTCAGTAAGTGCCTCTAATGGAATAGAGACCCACAGTTAAACTTTTGGTATGAATCGGATAATTTCCTGTGAGCCTACCTATCTCATTTTGAGGTAACAACATCACGATAAAGCGGCGTAACACGATAATGGATTGCCTGGGTGAATCATAGCGATGCCAATTGTAAGAGGGAAATACCATTGCCCTTTCAAAACTGTATTGTAGAACTCTTATTGTTGAAAGTTATTCGTAAAGATGTCTGGATTTTACTATTTTTCTTCTTCTATCAATTCAACACTTTCGCCGAGTCACGTAAATGACAATACCATAGACGAGTGTGAAAAACTCTCTGCTGGTTAGAATTCAGTTGAGTCAGCAAGAAAAGACGCGAGCGGATCCCTTCTTGACTACCGCACCCCTCTTTATACGACCCTATTTTTAAGGGAATCGAAGAGTTTAGGCCCTTCTCTTTATAATCCACTCTCCACTATATTCGATGGTACCTCTCCTCCTCACAAATAAGATGGACTAAGGGAATATTCTCTAGAGTTTTGTGACCTTGTGATTTTCTAACAAACCGACAAGGGGTTGGCATTTTGCCCGAGTGTCTCTTTTACTCGTTGAAACGGAACAAAAACTACCATCCGAAGATTTTGCAGCCTTTTAGATTTTCGGCAAACATTTAAGTTTTTGTTTTTATGTTTCAGATTGCCACCGTGCAATCTTCTCACATAGGACAGTAGAGCTTCAATTTGCGCACTTCCCACTAAAAGGGGGACCCTGTTTTCCTTTGAAGCTTAAGCTCAAAGAGGAAGTCAGTGAAAAATGCAGTGTATGCAAATTAGGTGTTTAATTCTGTACAACCCAGGATGTTGTGCTGAATCTGGCTGAGATTAGTTCCAAAAAACATTATACTTTGATCAAAAAACCTCTTGGCACAAAAAAAAGAATGCACTCCTATTCGAACCCTTCCCACCCCTTTTGAATAAACTATAAATAAATAAAGATCAATTAGAGTGAAAAATGTATGGAACCTCCAAGGGAGTTATGATTTTTCCATCACGACCGTTCGGTCTTGCGGGTATAGAGCCTAATCCCAGCCCCCCAATAATTTTTTGTTGCATGTCGTTTTGTCAGTTTATGGTGGAAAGATAGCATCAAACGATTGTTTTAATGCCTTCTCTCTCAACCCCCACCACCACCCAACCACCCCTTACCACCACAACGCTAATAACAGCTTTGTTCCCTTTCCTCCCCGTCTTTCACCATTCAAGAAAACCATTTTGAGGGTGAATTCTATCCCTCTTTATGGTCCTCCTTAAATGCTGCTTTAATTGTTTATTCTTGAAGAGTATCAGTTGAGTCATCAACTCAGATTGCGGGGGGGCTTTCGTTATATTCAGGAAACGAGATCCTTGGGAAACTCGTTGAAGCTTACCTGCCCGCTTATTACAATTTCTCTGAAAACCCTCGTTCCTCTTGAGCTACAATTAACATGCTTATTTGTCGATATTAAAATGTTATAATGAAGAACAATAATTGTAAAATTGAATATTCAAATTACTATTTAAACTTCTTATTTAGTGAATATGGAAACAATTTCGGAAATACAGCCAGCGTTAAGGGGAGCTGCAGTGACGATTCCTCGACCCCGCCAATCACCCCTCGTCTACTACTCGGTATACACTTTCTCGCCTTATTTCTACACCAATTCTGGTTTTTAAAGACTCGTTTCAATCTCCATGAAATACCGCATATACGGTAGAATCACTTTTTCAAATTTCGCCCCCGAAGTGACTTTAAACCCGCCTCGAATTTTTACCTTGAAATTTCACGCTGCTTTCTTCGACTTATTTGAAAAAAGGAATACTAAGAACTGCATAATTTATGCGCAATTCCATAGAGATTGGAACGAGTTTTTAAAAAACAGGATCGGTGCCCCTGAAAACGTCACTTCAGGGCTGCCGATTGCACGGTCACGGTACGAGTGAAAGTGGTTTTTTAGCTAACGAAACGGGCGCGCAAAAGAAGAGCACACTACCTATGGATGGTCTATTTTTGTCCTTAGTAAAATCCAAGGCTCCCAATTAAAATCAGTTTCAAACATCAAATCGCGCGGAAATATTCAATATAGAATTATGTCTCTAGTGTACCGTGGTACCCCGGGCCTCTGTTCGGATGGGGCCCATGACAAGCTTAACGATGAAAAAAAATGGGAAGTTTTAGGTAATCAATATGTGAAAAAAAAACGCTAGGTAACTCGCTGCTAAAATTCAGAAAAAGCGCTAATCCTTGGATGAAATTGAGAAAAAAACGCTCCTTTTCATGGCCAAAATTGTGAAAAAGCGCTGATCCGAGCTTGAAATTGAGAAAAATTGCTAGTTCGCGGTTAAATTTGAGATATAAACGCTATACTTCAAGGTTATAAAACAGAGAAAAATCGCTAATTCACGAGTGAAATGAATAAAAACGGTAATTCGCAGCTAAAATTGAGAAAGAAGAGCTCACTCACAGCTAAAATTGTGCAAAAGCGCTGATTCACTGATTACATTTTGAAACAGCGCTAATTTGCGACTTAAATTGAGAAAAAGCGTTCTTTCGTGACTAAAATTGAGATAAAGCGCCTCAATTTTGGGCTAGAATTGGAAAAGCTGGTACAATTTTCGTCTATAAAAATGACGCGCTAATTCACAGGTGAATTTGAGAAATAGCAATTCACGAATACTTGAGGCAACTTCGAGGCTGAAATGAGAAAAATTCGGCTAGTTTTTGGCAAAAAATAAGAAAAAGAGCTCGTTCCCTTGTAAAATTGTGAAAAAGCATTAATGTGCTGGCTAAATGGAGAATAACGTTAATTAATTTTATTTATTTACTAATTTATTCAGCACTCAAAAAGAAATCCATCAGAATTAAGAGTAAACTATACATAATTTGCGTCTGCCAAAATAGCCTTAATTCGAGGATTATTGAGGAAAAGCGCGAACTCACGGCTGTAGCTGAGAAAACGCCAACCCACAGTTTCTTAGGGCAACTTATCGAGCATGTAGTGGCGCCGATTTCAATTAGGTTCAATAACAAAACTATGGAAAATTGGACCAACAATCCCCACAAATGATGTTCCTATGTGTGGGGTTGGGGAGATCGTTGCCCTTGAAGTGAAAAGAAAAGTTACTCTCCCCCCCCCCCCGATTTTAGCCACTAGTTAGCACTTTTTCTCCAATTTGATTTGTGGAATAGCGTTTTTTTTTTATTTGAGCAGTGGTTTCAAAAGCTGGCTAATTTTTGCCGCGAATTTGGCCGCCTATTAGCGCCTTTTCTCGCGGCTAAATTAGGGAAAATAAGCTGATCCCTAGTTTCTGTAGATCCTTTAGCGGATAAAATTGAGAAGGCCCAATAATGCACTGTTTTTGGATCAAGAACGCGGTGAAAAGTTTGGACAAATCGGTTAAATAATCGTGTCTAAAACTGCCGAAAAGCGCTCATTCGTGGTTTCTCGGTACAACTTCCAGACCAAGATTGAGAAAAAATCGCTGATCCGCGGTGTATAGAGGATATTTTACGGTCAAAAATCACAATATAGAATAAGACACAGATCTTGGGCCAAACCTGCGGCTAAAATTAGGTGGGAAAGTACGCTAATTCAGGGCTAAAATTGAGTGAAATGGCAAATTCACGGCTAAAATTTAGGAAAATTACAACTTTTTAAATTCACGAATAAAGTGTATCTAATAGGAGTCTCTGATTCTCATCTAAAATTGAGGAAACTCCATTTTGAGGCTGAAATTGAAAATACACAAATACGCGGTTTCTGAAGGCAACTTTTTGGTGGGGGGGGCGGGGGCATCTGAAGGCAACTTTGCAGGCAAAATTGAGAAACAAATTCATGGATTTAGGTGAAAAAAACCGCTAATTTTATTCGTGGTTTAATTAAGAAAAACGTTATTTGTGGCCAAAATTGAGAAATGCTCTAATTCACGGTTAAAAGTTTTAAAAAATGCAACTTGCTGTTTAAATTAAGCATATAAAAAGAGGAAAAACCCAAAATTAAGGAAAACGCAATATAGTAATTATATTTCTTGATTATGTAGAGGCTAAGAGGCCTTTGGATCTTTCCGCCCCGGGCCTCGATAGGTGTCTGTGCCTGTTTTTGCAAAATTCGAGCTGAATGAGGGAGTATAAAGTCTTGTCAGTCTGAGTTTCCTTGTCCACTTTTGAACTATTCGAGCAGAAAGACTCACCTACACGCTGAAATAAATTATGTATGAAATTAAAAAGAGTATGTAATCATCTTGCAATGTATGAATAACGCCTTCTCACCTCGCAAACGGTATCATCGGTAACCGAAGAGACTGGATCAACTGCTTGACGTACACCGGTAGGACCGGCCTCGATCACCTGGAGAAAAATTGAAGCTTAGTATCGTTAGCCTCAAAAACTTTGCCACTAAATTTTATAATCAACTCCAAACGGACAAACACTTGCCCTTCCCATTTAACGGGCTTTTCTGAACATCATTATCAAGCAGCAGAATCATCTTACCTCTTGATGAGAAGTTTTCCCAGGAGGTTTACGGATTTGCTTCGGCTTTGGCTGGTAGTACGACGGAAATGCCGGAAAGTTCGTTGGCACGGCGTCCTCTTTTAAGTGACGAACGTATCCTCCGGGCCTCACCTAATAATCCGTTTCAACGAAATGATCTGCAAAGTCGTGAATGCTTCGAGGGAGTGAAGCCTTTTCTTTTGAAGGCAGAAACCCACCGTTTTCAATAAATCGAGCTTATTCAGAGGAAACCTGAACGGAGAAAAAGAAACAAGCCATGAACCCAATTCGAGGGAGTATACCGAGTCAGGGCCGGATCATAGGGGAGGACTATCGGGGCCTATAGCCCTGGGCGGCAAATTTCGAGGGGCGGCAAAATTTGAGAAATATTTTAAGGATAGGGAGGGGTATATCTCAAATCGAACCAGAAGAGATGAACAGAGACAGAAAGTAATTTTTTTTTTCTCTCTCTCTCCCCCTTTTCCGTCATTTCATACTTCGTGCCCGTACTAAGAGGGCTTTTCTACGCACCGCCAGGAACGCTCACACGAGAAGTCACCGCAGACGTAGTGAGTCATGCAATTGGTAACTCAAACGAATTATAGAGAGCGGTATGATCGTTTCAAAATGTCGTCTGAAAGGCATATAAACAGTTGATAAGGCAATAGTTTGGCACCCGGTTTGGCATGGTAATTTAGCTAAGTTCTCAATTTATGTAATTATTTTATAGATTAAACGACTGTTGGCGGGAGAGGAAGTGGACCACAATTATTCGCGCTTGGAGGGAGCCCCCAAAAACCCACTTCGTGGGGTGTGTTGTGTCCCTGAATGTCCAAATAACGAGAGGACCCCCAGTGTTTCTTTCCTTTGTTTACCTCCTGACAAAATTATGGCAAAACCGGGGAAAATAAAATTGAGGATCGGGAAAGAATTGTCGAAATTCGTGCGGGTTTCCTCCGAACATTTCCAACTTGCTTAATTAGAAGTAAATCAATGTTTCTTTGAAATAACCAGAAATGTGTTTCCCTATCTTCAGAAGAGTATTTATTCTAAGAGGCCTTGGCTAGAAAAGGGGACAGTTCCTGCTTCCACGGGCGGAGGTGTACAAATTATATGCGTTGCTCGCTGAAATTCGAAGTCGGCGACTTTTGAATCATTCTGTGGTTGAGGCCTGATAAGTATGGACTGGTTTTTAGCGCAATCCCTACCGCATCGCTTCGGTTAATACGACGTCCTCCTCATAAAAGTTCATTTCCTTCTGGGTACATACACCTGTACAGAAGAAAGAAAACATAATTCTCCAGCTCCTTCGACGAGGAATTCGATGAGTTCAGGTGCATTTGAAAATGTCTTCCACTTCCTATCTTCCCAGGGGGCTCCTGGTCCCGGCAGACCTTTGGGGCAAACCTCGGACAGAAAAACAATAACTCTGGAAGTAACACTTGAAACAAATTTGAGGTTTTTTATGTATCCATGGGAGAGCGGTCTGTCTTTTAAAAACGGTCGAGTATTTTAAGATAGCCAGATCGGCGTAATAGCTCTTTAAAATTAGCCTACACCCCTACAAATTTGAATTTAAACGTGTGAAATCCATAAGACGGCCTCCTTTTAGGGAGCCAACCGCGCAAAATAGTGATTCCTGACGAGCAAGATTGTGATTCGTGAAATTTGGATTTTGGCAAAGCCAATCCAAAAGATTTTTTTTTTTTTTCTAGGGAGCGAAATTATTAGTCCTTCAATTAGCCAAAACCTTGGTTGAAATTATATTCAGTAAGTGTCAAATCCTCGAGTTTTTAACTGTGAAACAGCTAGGGGTGAAACCGGGTCCTCGGTCCGGGCTGTGAATAATTCCGGTCCGGTCCGGTCTTCTTGTGAGGACCGGACCGAAAAAAATTGGTCCTTAAATGGCGTATAGAGAAAAACAGGAAATTTTTATGTGAATCCGTTTCGTGCTGGAACTGCGTGTTTCTAATGTCTCGAGTTTGTTTAAATGGAATACCGTGACCTACCAAACATCAAAGGGCGGATCGGAGACCTTTCAAAGGGGGGAGGGTATCGAAAACCCCCTCACAGAATAACACCTACTCATATCCACCCAGCCCACATCAGTTTTCAGCGATTTGACTAGCTCTAATAGCCTGTTAGGGGCAATGCCGTTGTTACCCCCACTTTTGGATCGGATGTGAACGTGCTGCAAATTTCTTCCTTTTAAATGTGAAGCATTTTTGGGCTGAATAGCCCACAAAATGCGTACGTAGAGCTTGTGAGCCAAGGATTATTACTTTTATATACTTCGTTTCGAATTACTATTTCGTGTACGTTTTCCAGCGATATTTTATTTAAGACTCAAAATAAAATCGGTCCTTTTCGGTCCGGTCCAAGACATTTTTTTTTTCGGTCCGGTCTTCGGTTCGGTTCGGTCCCGGTCTTGTTCAGAGGTTATTATTTTTCGATCCAAGCCCAAATCCAAGGTTTTCATTTTTGACAGTCACAACCCAAACCAATTAGATTGGATTATTTCATGAGCCAGTCCCGCAAAATTGGCTTTTAGGGAGACAATCCTCCGTAATTGGCATTTTGAGTGGGTAAAAACCGTGAAATTAGGTTCTGTAAGAGCCAAATAGTCCGCAAAATTTGGGCTTTGCAATGGTAAAATCCATTAATTTTTTTTTTAAGGAGCGAGATCCGATAAATTGCTCTTTACAAATGAGCTAACACCCTGGAAATTTTTTTTTTCAAAAGGGTGAAATCCGTGAAGTTGGTCTTTTCAGAGAGATTGTGTGGTTAAAATCATCTGTTTCGACCCCCCATGTACGGAACTTTAAGTTTAAGGAAATGTATATAAATACGGGCCCTATTCAGGAGAATCAAAAGTACAGAAACAATCAAGTTTTCACTTCCCTGACAGGGCCCTGGGGTGTAGCGTGACATTTTGATGCTCGGAACGGTGGTCATGGTAGATGCCCACCCCGCACTATCAAAAAATTCAAGTATCGGGCTACTCATCTCAATCGGAAATCATCGGGCTTATGGTAGGTGAAACTCTCAGGGTTCTCGGGGGAATTTTCTCCCAAACATCGTATTCGATTTACCTGGGAAGGACCCGTTTAACGTATTCGCTTTTTTCAGAATAAACAGACCGGCGTGGTGTCAGATTGACAGATTCTTGGCGTGGGAATGTTTCTCGGGGCAGAAATCAGCAGTTTCCTAGTCTCTGTGGGCTATATTTGAAGTAATTAAGCCAATATGATGTAGGTACGATCAAAGATAGGGGAGGGGGTATATCCTGGAGAGAACCAACTTCACGAGAATGGGTCTTCAAGAAACCGATTTCGGGGGGTTTAATCGTTGAAAAAAACCAATCTTGGGGGTTTGGATCTTTGGATCTGTAGAAAAAAAAATGTCATGAGCCTGGCTTACATGAAAAACACAAACTTTGAGGATCCGGATTTCCAAAAACCAATTCACGGTTTTAACTCCTGAAACCTCTTATTTCGAGGATTGACTCTGAGTAGAACCAACTTCACAGGTTTTTCGCTTCAATAAACCAATCTCAAGGGCTTTTGTTGTTCAGAAAACCAATCTTGAGGGTTAGCATCTTCAAACAACAGAATTTGCGGAACTTGGCATACTCAAAATACCAATTTTGCGGGTTATTTGTCTCAATAAGAAACAATTTTACGCATTCGGCTCTCCATAAAAACAATTTTTCCTCCTTTGGTTAATCAAAAGACCTCAATTCCGTGAGGTTGGCTCTGTCAAATTCTTCCAGCTTACATTTGACGCGTAGAGGGACGGAGCGTGTTTGCGTGGAACACTGATCGGTTGTGGGATGCAACCCGCGGCTTCTGGAACGCTTTGTCCAGTTTTTAGACTGTTTTGCCTCCTAAGAGAGCCATTGCATCGCCAAGACTCAGCTTTCGGTCAATTTCATTGTAGTTTTTACGCCTCCTCCCACTAACTGACAGCCGTTATACTGTTATAGATAGCTCTTGGGGGCGCCCTGGTCTGCACTGGACCATGTGCGGTTTTGGTGCTTCTTGGTAGACCTGAAGCCACAATTTCTTTCACGGAGCACCTGACAACTACGGGCACTGGGCAGTTGAATGATGTGGAGTGTTTTATACCGGTGGTGCGCAAAAAGGACTCTATATTTATCCCAACTGTGCTCGGTTCTTTAACATATTATTCACGTTAAAAATAAATAAAAGCTTCAGCCGACTGACGCCCGTGGCGGGCCGCCCCACCGCCCCCCACCCGTACGCTACGCCACTGACAGGGCCTATCACCGGATGGTGACACTGCATCATGTCTTACGTGCTCCATGTTCCTAAAACTGGCTCGCACAACTGTAATGTACCTATGTTCAATAAAGTTGAAATAAAAACTTCCTGACGTGCCAGAGTAGACGTGCATTTTTTATAATTGCGCCTGTCAATTGTCGCTATCACAACGACAATTTCAACGAAATTTTTTTGTATTCGATAATGAGGTTGGCTTTCCAAGATTAACGTTGGAAGGCATTGGGCGAAAAATTCAAGGGAATTGTCATCTTCTCCAACAACGTCACACTCAACATATTTCGCTTTGAGAACAACAGATCCATCAATCAATGGTCGCTGGAAATCGCCAATGCAGCGGATAATCTCAGGCAGATTAACAATATCCGAGCCCATCTGAAATAAATAATTTCGTGTAGTGCATAAAAGAGAATGGAAACGAGTAATATGTACTCGGTAAATCGCTCTTATATTCTGAAAGGACTACAGAAATGGCTGTTGGAGTAGTTAACAAGATTAAGAAATAATAATTGGTTTTAATAGTTATGAACGGTCATACGCTTATTCAGTGAGTAATACTTACATTAATAGAAAACAAATAAAAATCATCTCACCATATTATCGCGCACAGTATGCCCTTTTAAGCCAAACAATCACGACATTCTGAATTATTTATCATGTCTTATATGCTTCCTGGAGCTTTTCAGTGATAACACCAGATGTCAGCCACTCCGATTTGTGTCCCCAATAGTAGGATCAGTGGCGAACCTCCACCTATCTGGGCCCTGAGCGGACTTCTCTACGAGCCCCCTGATCATCCTTGTCTGGCCAAATTGCCGAATTCAAGGATTTGCTTCTTCCAAAAAATAGAATTCCGTGGTTTGGCACTTTTTAAGGACCAATTTCGCGAATTATGCGCTTTTAAAAACAATTTTATGCCTGTAGCTCTTTCAACCCAAGTATGGATGTTTACTTGATCGCTTTTAATGACCGAGTTTTCTCAATTATAGCAGCGAAACTTAAGATTTTCCCTAATTTCAGCCGTGAATTAGAATTCTAGCGGTTAGTTGATGCTTTTTCTCAATTTTTTCTGCATAAGAGCGATTTTCCCGACTTTTAAATATGAATTAGTCCTTTTCCCAACTTAAGTCGCGGATTGGCCGGAACTACACACCAGCGTTTTTTCTCAATTTTGGCCTTGAAGCTGGATCAGAAACCACGAATTAACGCATTTTCTCAATTTTAGACATGAATGAGCGCTTTTTCTCAATTTTAGCAGGGAATATTGGAGTTTTCAAAACGTTTCGCCGCGAAAGCCTGCAGAACAGCGAAAAATGAGCGTAGCTTCTTAATTTCTTGCGCGTAAGCTTGTTCAGAGAAAAGAACTGCGCACATGGGACTCGCCCCTTGAGGCTGAAGTTGAAAATATTGAAAAATTTCTACGGGCGGGTATCCAACAATCGGATAAACGAGCCGTTCAGACGAACCATTCAAGTGGTTACACCTCCGATGCCGTTGTTTTTGGCCAGCATCCTCCTGGCAGAATGGCTCCTGGCGACGACCTTGATGGGATTCGAACCCAGACACTCGATCTGGGCGGTTGCCCTGAAACCCGAATCTGGGAGGTCCCGGATGCTCACCTCCTGGACTAAAGAGAACCGTGAAGGTAAAACAGGGCCTGAGGAAATTAAATTAGGGCTGGACGCCAGAACCCGGGGCCACAACACATTTCTATGAGGAACTGGGCATGAGCGTTCGACAACTTTTACCTCTTTGGAGAAGTGTTGACCGCGCGCGCTAATTCCATGCGAAAGTAGAGATAAATCGCATATCAGCAGCTAAAATTAAGAACAAACGCTAATCGCAGCTAAAGTAAACCAGAAACGCTCATTCGGAGCTATAAAATGTAGAAAAACGTTAAATCACGGAACCGCAAATTCGGGGCTGAAATTGTGTCAGAACGTTGATTCGCGTGCAAAATTAAGGAATAATTCGCCCCTATAATTAAGATATAGTAGAAGCTAAAATGGAAACAAATGCTAATTCACGGAGCAATTGGACAAAATCCGCTAATTCACGGTTAGAATAGTGGTAACCTGGTAATTTGATTGCATTAATTAGACCCTAAACTGGCAATTTCACCGAAACTAAGGCCCGTATTGAGAAACCAACCTTAACCTTTACGTCTCCTTTAAGCGCTTCAAAACAGATGACAAATTTTTGTAAACCATCACATTTTTCGTAAAGATGTGCTTCTGGATACGGCCCTAAAACCCGTAAATGTCCATCACGCGGATATTCAGTCAGGAAACTTCTTATATCGTGGGAATTTGTCAGGCTTTGCGCTCCCAAAATCCAAAACTAGCAATTTCGCTTCAATAACAAATTAAGACCCTAAACTTGCATCATTTTCGAAGGAATTAAGACTGGAAAGTGGCATTGCCGTGGATATTAGGCCATGGAACTTCCAATTTTCTGGGTATTCATTATGGTCGGGGCTTTGTTGGTGCCGGCTAGCCTGTTGGAACCACCACCTCGACAAAGGTCCCAAAACTTGTGTAATTTTTCTTAAACTGAGTCCAAATCAAGACCCGAAACTTTCAATTTCCAGGGTATTCAGCCAGGAGACTTGCAATTTTACTCAACGGACCAGAAATGTCAAACTCACAAAAAATATTGATCTCGCATCTCGAAATGATGCAATTACACGGCTATTAGTCGGGGTATTGGCGCAGTCGGTGCTGGCTAGACGAGGGTCTGCACCCACCAAAACAACGTGGAAGTAAAAAAAAAAAGGGCCGAAACTCGCAATTTCACTGAAATTAAGGTGGGGAAACTCGAAATGGCGCGAATTCTCAGCCACTGTTTCAGCCAAACTTTTGTTGAATTAAGCCGTGAAACTTGCCTTATTTAAGCCAGAGGAAAGCCAGTTGCTTAAAAAACCGGGAAAATTCCAATTTCGCCTTTAAAAAAAATGTAATGGCTTTGCGGCGATTTGTCAGGGCGCTGTCGTTGGTCGGCTAGCTTCAGGTTCCGCCTTCACAAAAACTAAAAAATCCCCGAAACTTTAAAAATGTGAACGTGCAGTATTGTGAATTTCCGACAGGAAGCTTCCAACTTCGCTGTTATTTGCCTCCAAACTGTTGCCTTGTGCCCTTTCTTGCACGACAGCTCACGGACCACCCACCCCCTAGAGAGGTGTAGCGGCTGCTGCACCTTGGATGTGTAGCATAGTGTCGGCGCTACTGCTCGGCTCATTGAAAAAAGCAATTTGGTGGATTTATCTTCATCAAACCACAAATTTAGCGGTTCTGGAAACCAAGTTGCAGGGGTGGCTCTCTCTATAGTAAGAGAGAGAGAGACAGATTGAGTGCGTGAGGAATGCCTCCGAGATAGGAAAGTAAGTGATACAGTAACTGTGTGGTTTCCACCGGGGGAGGGGGAGGCACGTGTTCCCTTTGCACCCCAATAGTAATGGCCCTGATGGGTGCTGTGGTTCAGTTGTTCAAACCCTTCTAATCTGAATGTATATCCGCAGAATCAGATATATTTCAATGAAGGAAGTAGAAAATCCGCGTCGAAAACTGGTCGTTCAACCATAAATGTGGGAATGTGTGAGGTGAGAAAAAGGAAATATTTTTATTTGTTTCTACGAAAGAAAGTGAACAGAGGACGTGGATTGTGGACGTAGTCATTCCTTTCATGTCACCCCCCCTCCCCACCATTTTTTGTGCTATAGATCAGGTAGTTGAAAGAAGGCAAAGAGAAGTTATTTTATTCTATTATCATCTGAGTCGTCCGTTTTGTAAGCTCCAAGTAAAGTGAAGTTGGGTTTGCGTAACGATGTCCTTTTGATGTGTTGCCAGAACGTAATTATTTCCTCGGGTTCGAATATGCCCCCCCCCCCCTACCACCCGACTAGAAAGAAATTGTTAATGTTTGTGACAGCTGTGCGTAATTGTTACGTAATACTGTTGTAACAAACAATATTTTTCCTTTGGCCCTTAGCAACTCCGTCTCAAAGGGATATGAGGATATAACAGATCACTGCCGAACTGAAAATAGAACGTTAATTTATTTTTTAGATGACCCTCTGGTTATAACATCTTGTTTTGTAGAATATCTGACGTTTTCAGGGTGGCATTCAAAAGGTGTGTCTATGAACTGGGAGAAAAGTGAGTTTGGTTGTATATGGAACTCATGCACCCAAACCATTCCATTAAAAGGTGGTTCCAAACCTTAATTTTCCTCAACCCGTAACCTCTCCCCCCTCCACCGTGCCGTTTAGGCATGTTTGGTCGGCACAAAAAAAGTGATGAGGCAATGTTCCCGCAATCATTGAACCACCTCACAGTGGTACGGAAGGGGTGAATTCAAGTGGAGGGTTCACAGGCCATGTGTACCAGGCTTTTTGTCACGTACATGAAAACAGTTTCGAGAGGGTCCCCCCTCCCAGCAGTTGGTGGCTGCTCGCAACAACCCTCGCTTCAATGTTCTAAAAATCCGAAAAAAATACAATACATCAGACCTTCTAAAAGTTTACATAACCTCACCAAAGTTTCCTACTCTTCGATCATCAATTATTGTCTCGTGGTGGGGGGGGGGGGTAATCTTAATATCGTCCTATCATTTAAAAACATTGTGCAGACTCTTTCGAGGTTCTGTGATTTAACCAAGAGACGGAATTACTGTATAATTCACAGCTCTACAACACTTGGAAAAAAGATGGATGCGGGGTTTCCACAACTGTCACAGATTAATTAATTGGAAAGTGAGTTATCTTTCCTTGTGATCATGCTAACTGATGAGTAGGAGCAAAGGAATTTAAATTGTAGTATTAAGTCTTCAAAAGCAATTAGGAATAGTCGGGAAAGGAATAAGCGTAGGGAATTAGAACAAGGAACCTCCTGTTAAAAAACGAAGGTGAGGAGAGGGCTGTTGAGTAACACGGCTTTTGAGATTTTCCTTTTTGGAGGGGCCGGGCTTTTTCCAGGGCAAATCGAGTGGCCTATTGTTTGTCTTTGAATCTCGTGTTTGCAAAAGGTCGAGGTCGGGAGTAGTTTGTAGGGACACAGGAAGTGACAATGGTGAATGGCGGGGGGGGGGGGCAATACAATTTCCAGTTTAATTTGAGAGGATAAACGCCACCTAAAATGGTTCTATTGAAGTTTTAATTGTTCGAAAGTAATCACAGTTGAAACCCTTCTGTTGGGTTAAATGACACCCCATAATCTCATTATCATACGATGTTGACATCCTGCCAAATTCTAAACGGCGAACCCTTTTTCAAATTATAGTCTTTCTAATGCGTGACAGGCACTTCAATCAAGTCTATCATTCTTAGAAGACGCGTTAAAACATGAAAAAAGGGATTTGTATTCACATATTGATCTCCCTTAGTCGAATATCATGGGTGGATAGGCAAATGTTTTTACCACGACAAACTGTCTTCCAGCTCCGTGATAAATGCAAGCTTTAAAATGTGGTTTTTCACTGGATTACATTTCACTTCAATTTGAATGAAAACGCCTACGTATACGAGAAGCCAAATGGTCGGTGTATGCTTTTTGACAGCTTTGTTTACATCTAGCAATACTCAAATGTAAAAAACGCACCCTCTAATTTCAAGAAACAAAACGAGTTTTTAAATACCGAAATTTAAGGCACTGAAATACGCTTGTCACGCTTTATGAAGTTGACTCGAGCCCGAGTCACGTACATCCAATTTAGATCATGAAAACGGCGTTCACGGTTCGTATAGTAAGGAAAACGGTCTGGGTTACCCGTGGAGTTGAAGAGAGTGGTTTTAAGATTTACTGTTCCAGCCAGCCATTTTGGATGATTAGACGCTACGGGTTGTGGAGCATTAATGCGGTTTCTACAGCTTCCGGCATTCGTGTGGGGCGGGGGTGACAGAGGGGGAACAAAGGCGCATGAATAATAAAAATAACTGGTGGATGGTGAGGGTGGATGAAGAGTGGGATGGGGAGGGTGACTCAAGTTGAAACTCGTGATGAAAAGAGGGAGGAGGGGTGTATTATATTCACTTCGCTAAAAGTTTCCTGCTCGGTCACTCGTTTGGACTCTTGCCCACGGCGTGGCGTCCCCTAGCGCTAAACTTTTAGCTCTTTCATTTCTTCTACACCAAGAATTTATTGCGCTAAGGTGGTCCATTTGAGTGATACTGCGAGGAATATCACGATGCGTAAAATGAAAAGTTACTTCTTCGGATTGGAAATATTTTATCATCATTTTCCCCAACCTATTGAACTCAATTTAGGCGAACATTAGAACATTCGCTCGTCCTTGTCGAACTTGGCATTTAGGAGTGATATTCCCAAGTACCACGAGCCTCAAAACATATTTTTGAACCCCTCTTCGCTTGGTAAGTAACGACAACCGATTTTTGAACGAATGCAATTTCGTGTACTTAAGTACGCCGAAAATTACGTTTCCGGGCTTTTCGTTATAAAGAATGACCGAAAATTTCAACATTTTGCTCATTTCTCGATTAAATACGTACATTATGCTTATCTTTGCACAGCTTTAAATCGCTCCATCAATATTTAGAAAGTCCCTCCCCAAGAGAAAATTAATACGGCATTGCTTATCAGCCTGTAGCAGTTGTTTTTTCATTAAACACCGACATAAATTCAAGAAACTTGGATGAATGCCCCCCCCCCACCCTTATGCTGATTAACATTTATTAGTAATGAAGGCTGACTGGAACATGAAACCCTGAAGTACGAAGAATTCTCCCTGCAATCAAGAAACCCTTTTTGAAGAGTCGCTTCAAGGCAAGGTTATGCTAACCGTGGGCACGACTTTGCTGTCATACCTGGTTAGGTATACTCAGGAAAGAGGTCTTATGAAAGGGGGAACCTACCCTTTCAATCACTTATAGCGTTTTCCTTTTGCCATTTCAAAAGTGCTCTGGGGCCGCTCTTGTGAAGTCACAAGCCCGCTCGGATCGAACCAAACTCTGGCAAAGAGTGGGTTGAAATGGAACGACTTTTAACAAGTGGAAGAGAGCGCTCTTTAATAACAACCTTCCTCCTCATGACTGTATTGTAGTTTTTGTGTTTGTATTGAATGGAAGTACATATTTATGTACGTGCATGAGCTGAGCACTTGTATATTTTTGTGTGAAGTGCTTGTGGTTAGCGAGAATGTACTTATTAGCATGACTGTGAACAAATCGGGTGCATCCCTTTCGTGAGTTCAATGCCCAATTCTATTAATAATGTTCTTCCAGGAACATAATTGATATCTAATAACAACAAGTTGCGAATTTAGAAATTCTCGGCCATCAGACACGCTTTGTGGCGACAGGAAAAATGAAGGAATGGGCTTTGGGGAAAATATGTAATACATAAAGATGAAAAACTTCATTAATGTAGAGAATCCGGATGAACCGTTTTGTAACGATTGGAACACTAGTACTAGGTTTTTGTTATTCCGTCTTCTCCTTATTGATTTATGCTGCAATAATAGCCCACGTAGTCTTCTTATTTTCATATTTTTCGTCGGACGAGCTTGACTCTAGACTAGAGTTATCCATACATTTCAAAATGAGCCTAGTGGCTTCATCTGACCACTTCTCTGGATCTGTTGAGTAATCGACGATAATGGTACTACGAATAACAGAACTTGAATGATTGTTAAACCTCTTTCGTTCAACAAATCGTTGGCTTCATCCGCGAAGGAAATCAAAATACGAACTCAAATCAAAACTATGCTTATCACAATGAACCTTCCAAGAGAGGTTTACCGCTCCGTCGATTTTGACGGAGCAGTTGAAGTTGCTCTAGCTCTGATCCATGGAGGAGCGTAGGGATATAAAAAGTCGCTCTGCTGAGGATCAATTGGCAAATGGAATCTTCAAACTCTTATCAGATCAGACCCGGAGCAGCCCCAGCTCTACTTTTTGTGCCAATGGAAAACGCTATTACAATTGCACAAAGCTGAGAATATAAACGAGGAAAAGCATTAAACAAAAACACTTGTCACCAGGAACGTGGCATAAATCACGAGGTTAATTAGCTTATAACAGTGTATATTCGTGTTATCCACCATTTTGTTTGAAGAATATCATAACTTAATTGTCTATAGAGATGGAAATGACTAACTTCCAAAATAGGACCTATTGGGGTAGAAGGGAAGTGGCAACGAAAATTAGTTATGCCACCGACGGAGGACTTGATAAATAACTAAGATGGCTCCTACCACGGTTGACGCTGACATTTCTAATTTAACTTTACTGCCTTAAGAATATATTACCACGGACTTGCAAACTAGAATCTTTCCTGTTAATTATAAGATAGGGGAAAAATTGATGGCTAGACGAGGGCTATTAGATATAAGTTGCACGACTGAAAAATACAATTATCATTATTTAAAAAAAATGAATTCATTCTTCTGACATTGTCGTTCAATTATGAGCTCGATTCGCGATTATAACGCGGAACTGCGAATCTTATAGATTACAATGTTCGGGTAAAAAAGGAATTTATGCAGCAAGCATGGTGTACGATACTGGTAAACTATAAATATGGTGGCTTTTCTTTCGTTTTCTCGTTTATACTACCCCTGGGGAGGCACCTGCTGCAGGAGTCAATAACATTTCACAACATGAACTCGAAATTGCCCGGTAAAATAGAAGATATTTGATTCCATACATTTTATTGAGGTAGTTGTGATGGGGGGGGGGCGGTTCTAGGCTTCCCCGAATATACTCCCTCCCTCCTCCCTTCCAAAAAGACCTGTGTTTATAAGACTTTTTTTTTTCCAATCATTTTTCCGACAGAATTTTCATTTGAATCACACATCCCCACAATTTGGCCCACTGTTGATGGGCCCCTTTCACAGAACCCCGCCCACCAATCACAACACTGTTTTAGCATTTTGCTATACTCAGTGTCAAATATTTACAACACCACCTCTGTGGTTTCGGGTATGAATATCTTGTATTCATTTTTGAAAAATTGTTATTGTAAAGCCCTGGCAGCGCCCAAAGCCTGGCAAATCACAAAATTACATCACTTGGTTCGGGATTTTCCTGGCTAGGGTCAGAGGAATCAGGGTCCAGCTTATTTATTGAGCTAACTATGCCAATGTGTACATAGGAGGGGCCAATATGCTCTCAGTGTCCAGGGCCGGTCAAGCATTTGCATCTACCCATGCTGAACGAAGATCAGGCCAGTGAGTACAAACCTAGTGCTCTCCTAATTCTTTATTAATACGCCTGCATACAAGAGCAGTAAAGCTCCAAACCCCAGCAAAGCTCCAAACACAGCAGGGGTCCAACCACAGCCAAGATCCAACTACAGCAAAGCACCAACTACAAAAAGCTGTACCCACAGTGTCAACTTCAAACCACAACAAAACTCCAAACCACAGTAAAACTCCCACCACAGCAAAGCTCCAACCACAAAAAAGGTCCAACCACAGCCAAGGTCCAACCACAGCAATAGTCCAACCACAAGAAAGGTCTGCGGAGGCTTCCAATTTAATTGTTCGATCCAGGAATGAAGTCTTCACAAGCACCCTCACCCCCCTGCCATTGAGAGCCGTCCCGGCGGGCGCGGCAATAGAATTGCCCCCCTGGGGGGCAAGTACGAAGGGGTGTTATAATTTTAACACGGCGTTATCCTATCACAATTAAAATGGTTGTTACGTGGATACCACCCGTGTTATTTCATATAACACCCCTTCGTACTTCAGCCCCAGGTAGGCATTTCGATGAATAGTATGCATGTTGGATTCTTTTGGAACTTTAAAAAAAAAAAAAAAAAAAAAATGACCGTCTCTATAGCCTTGTCAAGGAGTTTGCGCCGTACTTGGGAGCAAACACAACCGACCTTGGGTAAGTATGACATCGCTTGGGTCGGGGGGGGGGGGGTACATTTTTTATGACGCTGAGAAAGGGAGGACAACGGACAGACAGACTACATCGTATTGACGCGAAACGACACGTGTTGCGAAGTGCAAAGATATAAACGACTTTGTCTCTCTCCATTCCCCCGTCACCCAACACACACACGAAGGGGGGAGGGAGTTTCAGTTCAGGGGTCGTCGTCAGTTTTAAGGCGATCTTCTTCGATTCCGACCTTTCCCCCATGCCCTACTATCAATTCCTATGTCACGGTTGTGTTCGGAGCTGGGAGAAAGGTGTGATACTGCGGAATGCAGTAGATGAAAAATATGTACAACGCACCCCACTCCCATACCATCTCACACGACTTGCTTTGCTAAGGCGGCTTTGCCTCGGCCTCTAAGTCTGTGCATATTTCCTCAAGAGAAAACTGAAGATAAATGAAAAGAAAACAGGAGGAAAAAAGGGGTACAGAGTGCCTAGTTGTTGAGAAGCGAGGGGTTGTGATACCACAAGTATGGCAGAACTTTAAAAAAAGCATAAATTTACTTTTTGACCAGGATCTTAGTCTCAAGTGTGAAAAACCGGCCTCCTCTTAAGTATCGATGCATCACACGGGTTTAGGGCCGTGTTTACTAAAGTTCGGGCCCCGGGCCGGGGATAACATTGGGCCCCCTCTGTGGGGCTACGCCCCTGGCCACGCCATTTAGTGTATTTCATTTTAAAAAATGCACAATTTTCCCTTTTAATCGTGAACCATGGGCGCAAACAGAGGGTGGCAGGGGTGGGCAGTTACCCTCCGCTAAACTCGAAATCAAAGCCGTAGTGGGGCATTTGTGCCCACCCCAGATAATAATAACATCAAAAATTACAAATCCTACGGGGTCACCTCCGATTTCGTGGAGTTCCTGATTCAAAGTTTATTTCGTCGGTTGACTAATCAACGAATTTTTCGGATTTCGCTCTCTAGAATTGTCTCGCCAAAACGGCATTTTTATGAATCTGCACTATAAAATAATTTCCCTGATTTTGCTCACTAAAAATAACAATTTCTCCAATTTTTGTAGCTGATAAACCAATTTCACGGAGTAGCGTGATTTCACGGATTTTGCGCACTAAAATAATTTGCCCTATTAAAACCATTTCGCGGATTTTTCTCGCTAAAAACCCTTTTTTCTCGCCAAAAACCCATTTTTGTGGTTCTTGCTCACAGAAATCCCAATTTCGTGGTTGTTTTATAATGCTGAAAACCAAACTCCGCACATTTTTGTCTCGAAAAACATTGTCGCATGTCTGACTCAATAAAATTATAAAATGAATATATCGGATTTGATTCTTTAAAACCACTAATTTTCGCCGATTTTTCATGAACCCACAATTTTGCGGAGTTGCCTCATTCAAAACCATATTTACGCGGTTTTAGTACACTATTCAAAGCATTTTCGCCTCATTAAAACGAAAATTTTGTGGGATTTGCTGGCTATACAACACATTTTGCGATCCTTGGCTCCCTTAAACGCTAACTTCGTGAGGTTTTCCCGCTGAAGAACTGAAACCCCAAATTCGTGGGTTTGGGGATTGATGAAAATCCAATTGCTTGGCTTTTTGGCTTGCTGAAAACCCAATTTTGTGGGTTTTGGGTTTGCTCGGGGTTGGGGTTGCCGTTGGGGTTGGCTCGGCAGAAAAAACTCTTTTTTTAGTTGAAAATTAGTTTAAAAGGAGCATTGGCATTGTCTTGGCGCCTTCTGGAGGCAATTTCGTAGCTAAAATAGAGAAAATACGCTGATCCCTATTGTCTGGAGGTCCCTAAGCGACTTAAAACTGAGAAAACGCACTAATTTGCTGTTCTTGGGTCAAGTATACGTGGTTAAAATATTGGAAAGTGCTAAAATTCGTGGTCGAAATTGTGTAAAAGTGCTGATTTGAGGTTTCTAGCTGAAACTTCCAGAACCGAAATTGCGCTGATACGGGGCTAAAATTTAGACAAATAGCTGATTCACGTCACAAGGTAAAACAATATTTTGAGGCTAAAATTAAGGAAAATTGCTAAATTCGGGGATAAAGTTGAGGAAAAGCAGCTATTTGCGCCTAAAATTAAGGAGACGCCAATTCGCCGCTAAAATCACGAAAACACTATAATTCGCTTCTTCGTGAATCCAATTAAAAAAAAGCCCTAATTCATGGCTAAAAGTGAAAAAATTCGTGGTCGAAATTGTGTAAAAGTGCTGATTTGAGGTTTCTAGCTGAAACTTCCAGAACCGAAATTGCGCTGATTCGGGGCTAAAATTTAGACAAATAGCTGATTCATGTCACAAGGTAAAACAATAGTTTGAGGCTAAAATTCAGGAAAATAGCTAAATTCGTGGATAAAGTTGAGGAAAAGCAGCTATTTGCGCCTAAAATTAAGGAGACGCCAATTCGCCGCTAAAATCACGAAAACACTATAATTCGCTTCTTCGTGAGTCCAATTCAAAAAAAGCCCTAATTCATGGCTAAAAGTGAAAAAAAAAATCACAAATCACTGCTGAAATACAGAAAATGCGATTATTCACGAATAAAATTGGGAGAATAGCTCAATAGCGGCTAAAGTCAGGAAATTCACGGCAAAAATTGAGAGAAGTCGCGGCTAAAATAAAGAAAAATCGCTAATTCACCGATGAAATTTAAAAGA
Organism: Corythucha ciliata; assembly: GCA_038030265.1. Lineage (NCBI taxonomy): Eukaryota > Metazoa > Arthropoda > Insecta > Hemiptera > Tingidae > Corythucha > Corythucha ciliata. The sequence continues at coordinate 30,725,572 of CM075940.1, read as the reverse complement.
AGCTTCGAGCCAATTCGAGGCTTTTCGAAGGCACGAGCGCGAATTCGCCGATAAGATTCGGGTCCCGAATTAGCTATTTTTCTCAATTTTATTCACCCTCAATTAGCGCTCTTCATGCATTTTAGTCGACAATATTTAGTTTTTCGCGATTATTAGCCACGAATTCGCAATTTCTTTCACTTTGGACATGAGTTAGCACTTTTATTTCATTTCTCAATTTTGACTGTAAATGAGCGCTTTTTCTTCATTTTAGCCGCGAATGCGACCGTCCGTGCCGCGACCTTGTCTCGTTTTTAACCGTCCGTGAAGTTGGCTCGGGAAACAGCGAATTTCCGATTTTTCAATCTCAGCTATTTTTTAGTGCTATTCCTTAATTGTACATGCACAAATTAGTGTTTTTCTCAATTATATCCGCGAATTTATATTGCTAAATGTTAGTCTCCAATCAGTCACTTTAGCCTCGAATTAGAGGTTTTTCTCAATTTCAACCTAGAATCTGGGTGTAGCACTATTTTGGTCATGAATCAGCTATAAGGACCCCCCCCCCTCTATTACTTTTAATCAGTCCAAACACGTTCAATAATTATTGCACAATAAATTTGTACAGTATTTTGACGTTTACCCTACACGTTCAATATATTGCTCAATATTTGGGGGTTCACTTTATTTTTCAGATGCTTGCAAAATAAAATATCAGATGCTTGTAAATAAAATAATGTGCTAATAATACATAATGAGGAAGTAACACATTTTCCAAAATCATGCTGTCGTTATAGCTTGAGTACCAAAACTCATGAAAACACGATCCGTTCAAATAAAATCAGGCCCTATATTTTTTTATTAATTTTCAAAACTATTGGGTTGTGGGACCCATTTGAAATAGGCTAGACAGACTGATGACGTAATAATAGCATTTGCGTGACCTCCACAATAGCTTCCCACAAATAAAACAATAGGACTTGAGAGAATGGGATGGACAAGAAGGGGCAAGTTATGATAACAGCCATGATGCTGATGGTTGGGAGGGGTCACAACCCCTTAACCACGTCACGAGTCACAGACCGGCCGTTTAAGGTAACAAAAAAAATTGGCTAGTTATATTATTTCGCTATAAATCGAAATCAATCATGTACTAATCAATCATAATCATGTACGCACTAATATTCAATTCCTGGTCATATTTAGTCATTTTCTTTCGAGAAAAAATGTTTCCAGCGAATTTTATTTATTTTTTTGTTACTTCCTCATTATATTGTGCAACCCATGCACGTTTATTTACGATCCTTAACCCTTATATTGCGCAATATTTGTTGTGCATGCATGGGTATGGGGGGCGGGGTAGGCGCGCCTCGACGGTGTAATGGATATAATACTCGCTTCGCAACCCAGCGGGCCTGGGTTCGAATCTAACTATTGCCCAGGCAGTGCGAGCTGTGACTCGGGGCACTCGGCTTCGTGTGGGCGTTCCCGCTGGTGTGCGTTGAACAAACCGCACACCGACCGAAACGCCCGCGTAGTACAGGTGTGAAGTGCACAGTTGCATCAGGGTACGGCGTATGAGCCCAAAGGAGGCTTTGGCGCCTGCCGGGTTCGAAACCCGATCATCATCATCATTTTATTTATTTTTTTTTACGTGACTTCAACTACCAAGGTTATTCGTCACTTCTGCGGTTTTTCAGTTTTTCGGTGGTTTTGTGTTACATACAGGTTTGAGTATACGGTGGTGGAGGCTTATAGCCGTCGTGTTTCAATGATGAAGTACGTTGTTGTTTGGTATGTATTTAGATTTTATTGTACAAATTTATGGCTTTAATAAATTGAATTATATTTGATTGTTTTCTATTGCGTATGCATTGTTTCATATCTATTGGGAGTTCAAATCGGCGTCGAACCACGCTGTATTTGGGGCATTCAAACATGCCAATGACGCGATGTCCGTGAGCGGGCAGTTGGATGTAGGTTTTAAACGTATACTATTTTGAAAAAGGGACCAGTCAGCTTGGTGTAAGTTCCATTTTTAGCGGGAGTTAATTTTTGGTCTGGTACGTAGGTATTGGAGTAAAACGGGGAAATGATCTGAGCCATGATTTTTGTTGTTCAGCACTGTCCATTCGAACAGGTGAGCAATTCTGGGGGAAGATAGACTGATATCAATATTGCTAAAATGTCCTGTGCCTGAGTCTAGTCGGGTAGGAATTGATTGGTTTACGATGACCAAATTGTCATCTTCACACGCCGTCAGAACTCTTTCGCCCTCGACTGAGTCGCGGGTTGAGCCCCACGCACTTTGGTGTGCATTGAAATCTCCTAGAATGAGATATGGGCTGGGCAATTGATTTATAAGTTGTGTTAGTTTCTGGGAGGTCCATTGGGAATTAGGTAAGTATCTGCTACAGATTGTTAATGGTAATGGAAGGGTTATTCTAAGGGCTATGGCTTGAAGATTTGTATTTAAAGTGATTGGGGAAGGATTTGTAGCAGATTGGGCACTAATTGAGACGCCTCCATGGCGACGTCCACCTGGTAAAACTTGTAGGGATTTGACGAATGTTGTGTAGCCTGAAAACACAGGTGTATAGGACGGATCAAGGTGGGTTTCTTGTAATTCAATTATGAAGGGGTTGTAATCGGTTATGAGGTTATATAGATCATCCCGTTGTCTATTTATCCCTCGTAGGTTCCACTGGATTATGTTATATGTATTAGTTGGAATTGTTGTCGAAGTCATTATTGATGTATAATTCAAGGGGGGTGTGTGATGTGAGATTTAGAATTTAGATTTAACTCAAGTTGGAGGTCGGTCCGGTTGGACACCTGGCGTGGTTGGTGCCGCGTCTGGTGGTTTGGGGGGTACGGGGGATTGTGAAGGTATGTCCTTTACTGTATGTTGCGGGTCCTGTTGCTTCCGAGGCTTTCCTCGCGGCCAGCCTTTTTTCTTTTTCGTGACAGTAATAAACGTATTGTCCGATAGTGCGTCACTTAGGTCAGACGAGTTAGTCTCTTGAGTTAGTTTCTCAGGACAGGTGGTAGATGACCTAGAGGCTCGTCTTTGCACATAGTAGGGGGTGAGGAAAGGTTCTGTGGTATACTTCGTTTGGGATGAGGGGGTTGGGAGAGAAGGAAAGTTTTGTTTCGTGATTGTCGAATACATCTCTTGGCGTTCTAACACCGTTCCTCTTGCCTGTTGGCGGGCTTGACGGAGATTGATCTGCGGGTTGTTGGCCTTAAGAGTAAGAGCTGCCTTTTCAAGTTTATACGCAGGACAGTGTATTGAGCTCGAAAAATGTAGTCCTCGACAATTGACGCATACCGGAGATTTTGTACATGGCACGGTAGTGTCATGTTTCTCAGCTCCACAGTGGCACATGGCCGTCGATGTTCGGCAGGTTGTTGAGTTGTGTCCATATCGTTGGCAGTTGAAACACCGTCGCGGCAGAGGAACGTACTGACGTACTTTCAGGCGATAGAAGGCTGCGTTGATACTGTCGGGCAATGAAGGAACGTTGAATGTGAGTAAGAATGTGATGCCTTGGGTGGGCGAGCCTTTGCAAGTGAATCGTTTAATTTGGACCACATTTTGGTCAGAAAGACCTTCGAGGATTTCTTCATCGGTGGCGTTTTGTAAGTCCCGGCACGTGATGATTCCAAAGGAATAATTTAAACGCGCATGCGGTTGAATGTTGATGTCGAATTCTCCAGTCTGTTTAGTTTCAGTGCTTTTTGTGCTTGGGCTTCAGTCTTGGTCTCTATTAATAAAGTACCATTACTTAATTTTCGAACTGAGTCAAGAGAGCCAATTATTTGGTTTAGTAGTTTCAATAACAAAAATGGTGATACGGTTGCAAAAGATCCTGAGTTTCTAGTAATAATAAGGTGTTTTGCTCGGACTGGTGCCGGCAGTGTGATTTCTGTTGGAGGAACTACATCCATTTCTGTGCTTTGGTTCAAGGATTTCGTTTCTTGCGGTGTTTTTGTCAAAGGTTTATCAGTCTGTTTTTTTGGTGTGGGTAAGGCCGAAGCCTGACTATCCCTACTCAATGGTCGTTTATTTGCACTGTTAGTTCTTTGTTCTTTAGGGTCCCGTTTGGTCTGTTGAGAAGAATTGGTAGACGCGCCTTGTTTGGCATCAGTGCAGCCACTATCAATCAGTGAGGGGGAGGCTGCATCTCCCTCACCGCCGGCATTTTGGCCCTCCAGTAATACGGCCTTCGTTAGGTTTTTCGGAATATTGTTTGATTCAGTGGCTCGGGGGGTTAGCCCGTAACCACCTATTCGGCTGGTGGGGCTGCCACCTCAGGGCCTGCCGACCTGCCCCCCGTCGCCGGGAGTTATTATTATTATTATCATTTTTTAGATTGATATAATGAATAAATCTGTCGCCGGCATTTTAATTAGTAAATTAATTAAACTGGTATTATTCGGACGACGATGGAATCGTGTTGGGCTATGCCCTTCCATCGTCGTCCGGATAATATCAGTTTAATTAATTTACTAATATTATTTTTTGTTTTTTGTTTGTTTTTTTGTTTTTTTTTGTTGTTGTGTGAGTTGTTTAAGAAGAGTTGCGGTGGGGTATGGGAACGGCGTAAGTGGCAAAAGTGGACGGCAACAGTTTTTTCTGCTGAAAAGGTGAGGCCACGGTTGGCAGCATTGTGTGTTAAGGTGTTAATAGCTGTTTGAAAACTTCGAAGATCTTCGCCAGTTGGGTCTGCCGGGTAGGATTTATAAAGGGCTATGTCATCAGCATAAAAAGAAATTTGGAAGTCACGTGGAATGTTGTCGGTTAGGTAGGTCATTCACGGCCGCCTGGAAAAGTGGTATGCTCAGGATAGAGCCCTGAGGCACACCATTCTCCTACGGGTAGGTCTGGGAGAGGGAGGAACCAATACTAACTCGGAGGGAGCGTTGCTCCAGAAAGTCTTGAAGGAACGTAGGTAGACGGCCCCGAAGGTCCCATTTGTAGACTTGCTTTAAAGCCCCGTATCTCCGTGTGTGACATCGAAGAAGATCGCGTTGGCATGATTTCGATTAAAAAAGGAATTTTGAATTGTGTTCTCCAGGTTGACGAGATTATCCAATACGGAGAAGTTAGAGCGAAAGCCAGTTTGAAAAGAGTACAGAAGGTTATGCTTTTGTATAAAGTAGTTGAGTCTGAAAAAAATTAGAGTTTCATAAATTTTGGCCATACAGGATGTTAGAGAAATTGGCCTATAACTGGAGACCTGCTTGAGGTTTTTTCCAGGTTTAGGGACGGCAATAATCAAAGAACACTTCCAAACCGAAGGGTACACACCTTGGGACCAAAGTTGGTTATAGAGGTTTAGTAAGAGGACTTTATTTGAAGCGGATAGATTTTTGAAAAATTCATTAGGAAGATCGTCTAGGCCTGGAGATTCGGCCGGCCCGCCCCCACCCTCCTAAAGACGGCACTGCACGGGTTAGCCCATTTTGGTGCCCAAAGTGTCATTTATAGTTATACCACTTGAAACAACCAGATTTGGGCTGAAAACACGTTCATCCCAGCGGCTGATTAGTACGTTCTTCTGAGACGGATCCAAGCCCCTAGTTGCGTTCCATTTCAACTTGAAAATTAAAAATTGCGAGCTCCTAGAAAAATGGTCCAGGGCGACTGTTGCCTTAGTAAAAAGATGGGCGGGAGGGTTCAATAGAGATTGAGCATTCCATTTTTTATAATCACTTGAAATCGATAACGCGAGAGATCTTCCGTCTGCTAGTGCACGTCCCTTTATAAGCTGTTTGAATTATTTTTCCTCGGCAGGGTTTTGCTTAGGGAAACTTTGGTCGTAATTTCATCGCGAAAATACTATTATGATGAAAAAAAAAACTCTACCACCTCAAGCACAAAAGGGAGAGGGTGTCACGCTCAGTGATTAATCGCTCTTTTCTCCGATTTTTCGGCATTGTTTCCACGAAAAAAAAAATGCTCTTTATTAGGCGTCCATTAATAAGTTATTGTTTATCGCGTACGCATCAATGCCTTGAATCTTTCTAAAAGGGGAAAAGTGGGAGTTTGCTAAAATTCTAACTAATGCACTGAGTACGTGACATCATATTTCACCTAAATCCTTTCTCATGATAACGCGTCTTTTAAAAAACACATATAACTTCATTTCTTTTGAATCAACCGAAACTTTTCCCTTTTGTGAAAAAATATCGAAAAAGTTTTGTTCTTCGCGAAATTTGGTTGGAAGTCACCTAAATATGTAAAAGCATTGATCTCCCCCCTTAAGGAGCGTCAACTCAGGACCTGAAACTTGAATGAGATTTCGATGAGGACTAAGTGAGCCCCAAGGCGTTATGATTTACCTGGAGCATACTCACTGCCCGTCTTCCTAAACCCATAGCTTAGTCAATTAATGCTCCGTTCTTGAATTATGAATTGATTTTGAACCGACGCTTAAATGACAGCTCTATTCTGGGAAACTGTCTGAAACTATATCCCATGGAGATGGGTCAATATTTGCGAGTGTGCAGTAGTTCATCAAGATGAAGGCTGTGAGATATGAGAAATGTTTAAAACACCTCCTGCCTCTATTTTTCATACAAGTTCAAGCTATAAACTATTGGATGAAGCTCCATCTATCGTTGAAATTTATACTGTGCTGTGGAGTGAAAACAAAAGCAATTAGTTTCAAGTGTCCATCAAAAGGTTTTTTAAATCTTTAATCTTCAACGCGTTTACAAGATCGGCTCAGTGTCCGATTTCTATAGTGAAAAACTGAGTTTTAAACTGAAAGGTTCTTTGACAGATTCGCTATTTTGTTGATTGAAATCCCGCTACAAAACTTCCATGTCAAGTTCTTTACTCTATTTAATGAGTTCGTCTCTACTGGGTCCTGACCTGGAAACGTTACTTTCTGCTTTGGGGGAAACTTTTAAAGTTTCCGGGAAATTCTTGTGGATGGGCTTAGTGAATGGGGCTCGTTCATAAAACCTTAGCGTCAAATCATTTTTTTTTTTTTGAAAACTATGAAAGTTTTTATTGCGTAGCATAGTTCTTAATAGCGTAGTTCAGTTGACATGGCCCCCCCCCCCCATCCAACTCTCGAATTTGGTTTTTGCCTTAGTCTCCATTTGCACGACAAGTCTTGTCGTTGTCCCCCTGAAAATATATAAATATATTAATATTGTTACTGTCATTATTGTTTAACTTGTGTTCGGTTCCCTATTAGTTAGATGGACTCAGGCGTGCTTGGCGGCTCGGCTCGATACCACAAGTTTCGACTTATTGTCGAACCGGATTTGCGTATTTGTTTAATATTATTTCATGAGATAAATTGTTATATCCAAATTAAATAAATAAATAAAAACACCGTTACCCGTTCTGATCAACCAGTAGAAACCTCTAGAATTCCTAGAAATAGGGTCCAAAGGCTCAAAATGTAAGCGGTAGCAGCGGCGGCGGCGGCATTAATTTAGCACGAAACACAGAAAATTCATCTTTTATGAAATTCGCGGAAGTAAAATTATCTCACGATCGGTTTTGAATTCAGCCATAAAATAGAAATAGTAATGAAACCTTTCATGCCTGAAAGCCGGATTAATTCTGGCACAAAGCTGTATTTCCTCGAAAATCTCGTGAAAATGATCTAGAAGTAATGTTCCCCTTTGGGAATGAAGCGCATTTCAATGGTGTAATCATGATGACAGTTTCGAATTATTGCCGAGTACCGTCCAATTTCTAATTATGCTCGACTAATTAATAAAGCAAACTTGTTTGTTGTGCTGTAATGTACTTATATTATATATATATTCTTTTCGCAAAGGAAAGGAATGGGATTATGTACAGTGGAGTTCTGGTTTCTCTAGATGCGACCGCGTTGGGGTGATTCATTGTCAACCCCATGATAACATATGGCCTTTAGGTGGATTGCACGTTAAAATTATGATAAAAAAGGGCTGTAAGCGTGAGGGGAATGAACCCTCGAAAAAAGATAAGATATGAACTCGGCTGCTGTGTTTGTCGGTTGAATTCCGCTTGCCAGGCAATAATTCCGGGAACACAATCGCACGAAGCTCGAATTAAAGAGAAAATACGTTTATTTTAGTTGCAAGAATTCCATTTGACGATACTTCACTTTAATTTTGGGTGCTGGCTTCATGGAGCGGAGGAGCGAGGGGTCTTTAACGTCTTCGAACATATTAATTGAAGCTCGCTTTATACCTTCACTTTATTTACCAAGTAATTGTTTGTTTTGTGAGAAACTCGAAACAGCAGTGTTACCCCTACAATTAATGTGTACAATGTACATCTTACGGCACATTTTAAGTACTTTCACTTGTCATGGTTACCTCCAGTGCCGGCTTTAAGGAGGGGCGAGCCGGGCGATCGCCCGGGGGGCGCCGTGCCCTAAGGGGCGCGTCTAGACTAATTCGGGGGGGGGGGGGAGGTAGACGAGAAAAAATGACCTATGAAACGTATTTTGATGTATGAATATTTCAAAATTATAAAATTCGAAATAAATTAGTTAAAAAGGAGCGTTGGGATTGTCTAGAGATCTACAGACGCCAGGGCGCACAGAGAACTAATGCACGTCCGACAGTAGAAACTCGAAAATATGATACAGGCTTTTTATCTAATTTTTTATTTAAATTATTCAATTTCTACTCCCACGTTGAAGCGTCCCAAGTTTTACCCCCGAAGTTGCCTTCAAATGCCACGGATTGGTGTATTTTAAATTACAGCCGAAAGTTGTATTTTATGTTATTATTTTAGCCGTGAATTACAGCTTCTTCTAAATTTTACCCGCGAATTAGTGGTTTTCCTCAATTTAGCCGCAAATTACCACTTTCTCCTAATTTTAGCAGTGATGCGCGGGTGTAGCGATTTCTTTCAATGTTTGCCATCAATTGGAGTTTTCCTCAATTCTTGCTGCAAATTAGCGATTTTTTACCTTTTCAGCAGAGATTTAGCACATTTTCTCACTATGAGCCACAAATTAGCGTTTTTGTCCATCTCGGCCACGCTAACTAGTAATTTTTCTCAATATTGACCGCAAATTAGCCGTGCATATGCTATTTTCGTCCCGCATTACAATTTATTTTTTTCCCACTTTTAGCTGAGGATCTTAGTTTTTAGGCCTTCAGAAGCCACAGATTTGTGTTTTCCTAAATTTTTGCCGCGAATCAGCGTTTTAATAAATATTAGCCTTGAATTAAGCGTTTTCTCAATTTTAGTCATGGATTAGCCGATGTTTTTCATTTGTACCCGCGAATTAACGTTTTTTATAGACTTTATCCGCGAATAAGCGTTTTCCCCCGATTAGCGATTTTTCTCAATTTTAGCCGCGAATTAATAAGCGGTTCTTTTCGGTTGAGTCCGCGAATTAGGACTGTCTTAATTTTAGCCATTAATTAGCGACGTTCTCAATTTTGACCGTGGATTAGCGTTTATCCCAATTTTATAGCTGCTAATTGGCCATTCTTCTAAATTTCAGTTGTGAATTTACCGTTTTTCGCAAATTTAACTGTGAATTAGCGGATTTTATCCCCTTTTCGAATGAACTATTTTTCTCAGTTTTATCCACGAATATTAGCACTTTTTCCCAACTTTGTGCTCCGTACTTGCCTCAAGAATAGCATATTAGTGCGTTTCTTATCTTTATCCGCTTAAGGACCTAACAAAACTGGGGATCAGCGTATTTTCTCTATTTCTAGCCGCAAAACCCTTAGAAGGCGCGAATTCACGGGCAGAAGTGAGAAAAAGGACTAAATGACGGTTAAAATTAAGACGAATACTTAGCTACTGCGCGGCTGAAGTTTCCTTAAAGCTTCCGCGGATAAAGAGTAGAAAAAGCGCTATAATTTGAGGCTAGAAGTATGGGAAAGACAATTTTCGACTTCTGAAGGCAAATTCTGACTCTAACTGAGAAAAAGCGCTTAATTCATAGCTATGAAAGCGAAAAAAAATCACTAATTCAGAGCTAAAATTAAGAAAAAGTGCTAAATCAAGGATGAAATTGTGAAAAATCGCTCATTAGAGACTAAACTCAGGAAAAACAATTAAGAAAAAAATTCACTGCCTAAAAAATTCAGAAAAATTCCTAGTTCACGGCTAAAATGAAGATGTATCACTAATTCGTGCCTACTTGCTGGATAAAACTGAGAAGAAGCGCTGAAGTGAGGAAAAAACGGTAATTCGTGCCTCAAATTGAGAAAACGTCAACGCGAAAAAGCGTTAGGTAATTCGCGGCAAAATTGGGGAAAAACTCTTGGGATAAAATGAGAAAGACGCTAATTTGCAGGTAAAATAAAGATAACTGGCTAATTGGGCGGATAATTTGAGAACATTTGCTAATTCACTGAAAACCGAGAAAATGGAAAACCGCGGTTTCCGGAGGCAACGGCCTATTCACGTGTACGCTAAATCACGGCTAAAATTAAGAAAAATACTTAGCTTTGCGGGGTAAAACGTTACTTTGCGGTTGAAATTGAGAAAAAGCGCTAAATTCGCGGGTAAAGTGAAGAAAAACCAGTGAATTGCGGTTAAAATTTCAAACACCACGGCACAACGCTACTCACGGCTAAGATTATAAAAAGTCGATAATTCATTTATGATTTTGAGTAAAATTGCTAATTTCGCTGCATATCCATGGCTAAAATCAGGAAAAAAACGCTAATCGACGGATAAAATTGGGGAAAATCGCTAATTAGCCACTTCAATGAGGAAAAACGCAAATTCATGGTAGAATTTGAGAAAAATAGCTAATTTGTGGTTAAAATGGAGACAAATCACTAAAGTTACGAAAACGCTAATTCTCAGCCCCTGAAGGCAATTTCTTGGCTCTGACAAAGAAAAGGCGCTATAATTCTGGCTGAAGGTGAAACAAATCGTTAACTCACGGATAAAATTGGTAAACATAAACATCGCTCATTATTAGCAGCGAAACTGGAGAAAATTCGCAAGTGCTCGCGGTTGAAATGGAGAAAATTGCTAATTCACCGTCTATACATGCGAATGAAAAGAATTGCTGAACTCTGGAAAAAAACGCTAATTCGCAATTAAAATTGAGGAGACGCCAATTCGTGGCTTCTGACGGTAACTTGGTGGATAAAAGTGAACAGAATCGCTAGTCCACGGGAAAATGGGGGAAAAAGAGCTAATTCGCGGATAAAATTAAGAAAAAAATCGTCATTTCGCGGGAAAATTGGGAAGTAATTGTAATTGTACAATGTAAGTGTATAAAAATCGTTATTTACCGGGTAAAGTGAGGAAAAACGCTAATTCGCTGCTATAATCAAGAAAAATAGCTAGTTAGGGGTTCAAATTGACAACATATGCTAATTCACAGAAAATTGAAAAAACGTCAAGTCGCGATTTCCGGAGGCAACTTTATGGCTGAAATTAGAAAAAAAACGCTCATTGACGGATAGCGATTGGGGGAATTGGTAATTAGCCGCTACAATAAGGAAAAACACAAATTCGAGGTAAAATTGGAATTAATTGAGTTTGTAAGACCCTTTCTACGGTACAATTAGGGGATTACTCCCCCTCCACCACATCACCCTAGTCACAACTGTGAATTCTAGTGGGTGGAGAGGCTGAAAATAAAGAAATTAATCTTGAAATTAAATACTGACCATTTTTCAACTTGTTTTGAGTTCCGAGAAAAAATTGCTCCCCAGGTGGGATTCGAACCCACGACCTCCTGGTTTCGCGGCTGGTGCTCTAACCAACTGAGCCACCCAGGAGTCCACTCAATGATCGAATCCACCCGGGAGAAATCCCCTCTCGGAACTCTAACTGCACCTAACGGGTCAGTGCGTGTCATACGTCACTTTTTTTTATACGTCCGATTTAGTGAATTAATTTAATTTGGTAAGTATTTAATTTCAAGATTAATTTATTTTCAGCCTCCACTCCTCCAATTCACAGTTGTGACAAGGGGGTGTGGTGAGGGGGAGTAATCCCATAATCGTCCGTAGAAAGCGCCTTCAAAACTCAATTAATTAATTCACTAATTGTCGGACATATAAAGAAAAAGTGAGGTATAATTTGAGAAAAATCGCTAATTTGTCGCTAAAATGGAGACAAATCGCTAATTCACCGATAAAATTGAGAAGAAGCGCTGAACTGTGGAAAAATTGTAATTCGCGGTTAAAACGGAGAAATACCAAATCGCGGTTCATGAGGGGCGCGGGTGTAAGATTCGCCCGGGGGCGCCGAATGTCTAAAGGCCGGCACTGAATATGAGCACCCCTCCCCCTCAACCAGCCATAGGCGAATCTAGGGGGGGGGGGTAACAGCAGAATTATGGGGGTGAACTGTGAGAGGGGTAGGGGTTTCGATTACCCCCCCCCCCACTGAGAGAGGTCCCAGATCCGCCCTTTACCCCCTGCACAAAAGAAAACGCTGTAAAGATGCCAGTAACCAATACAGAGCATCCTGGTGAATGAAATATTAGTCCATTCACTGCTATCATTTAACTAGCGAGAATAAGGAAATTCTAGCTGGATTTTTATCTGCGCGACGTATTTCGGCCGCCATAAATTACAAAGTCCCACTTTCCCCTCACTGTTGCCGATATTTACGCGGGACAGTCAAAGTGAAGTAAATACTTATAGCCACCGTCATTTGTATAATTCCGCAATTCACAATAAAAATCTCAAGACCTTGGAAAATGACCCCATTCATTAATAGAATTGGTTCATTTTGGAATCGAATTTTCTCTCCACGCCCCATCGTAATTTGTCTTCATTGTCCCATATTTTATCTTACTTTCTTATAATGGCTTTAGTTGGGTGAAAGGAACAAATTAGAGAGCATTATAGTATGCAGCGAAGGCAGCGGGGGGGGGGGAGAGTATCTGGCTCTCATTTTCAACGCTGAAGACGTTTGTTTTTCCAGTATTCAAGGTGGAACACGCCATTTTTACCGTTTGCGATTTTCGAGAAAGCGCTGTCAATTAATTATTTATTTGAATTTTTTCTCCACTTTTGGTTTTTTGTGAAAACATGCCTTTGACCAGAGACGGGTGGGTCAGCTCAAGGATTCATTATGGTACTTTGAAGCAAGAAAATATTTAAAGATATATAGATAGATATATTTGCGTCAAAATAACAACAGTTAAAGGAAAACGGACGAATACGATGCCAGCCCTCGAAAGAATACTCTTGTGTTGAGGGCTGGAGTTACTCTACAAACTTACAAAACGTTCAAATAGAATTTTTTCTCTGTGCCACGGCAGAATAATTACAATATACCTACTATAATACTGATTTAAATAATAACAAGAAAAAAAATCACGAAAATAATCCACTAATAAATTAACACAATAGATAAATAACGAATAAACAACAAAACAAAAAACGAAAGCACTTATCTAAAGCAATCCAATTCATGTAATATAGCATGCAACATTTTCTTTCAAAAATCGTTTAAACCTCCCTAGGGATAAAAAACCTGTGAATTTAAATCTAAATTTCCTGGCTAAATTCAAGGCGAAAATTAGGGCATGCCTCGCATACGCATTAGTATAGTGTCTTGGAATGATAATTGCTGAATCCCTAGAAAACCTTGTCAAGTAAACGTGCTTACTGCTGTAAGGAGCTAAATTAATTTGATACGAATGTAAACAAGCTGACATCACAAAAAGTTGCTGAATAGACCACACTTTAGATTCCTTGAACAGTTCAAGCGTAGGATAACGGGGCGATCTCTTCAAAATTATTATTATGAGGGTTTTTTGCGCAACATACAATTCATTCAGAATATTGTACCTGCTAGTATTACCCCAGCTTATTATCCCATAGCTTAAACTGACATAACGCATAGTAAACCACCTTTAGAGTATCAAAAGAAACAATGTTTCTAAGTACTTTAAACTTATAGAATAGTTTGCGCACTCGACTAGTGAGCTTGCTAACATGATTCTTATACATATTTCAACCTATTGTCTAGAATCATTCCTAAATAATTACAATTCTCTGAAAAACGGATATGCATGCAATCACAGACAGAATTCAAATCACAATTTAACGAGTGCACTTTAAAGCTATCAAGATGAAAGTTACTGTCCAAACCATTCGAAAATTTCAGCAGCACTGATTTCTCAGTATTCAGTGATAAATAATTGTAATCAAGCCATTGCTTTATCAGCCTCACGCCAGAATCAAGGCGGTGCAATACATCATCGTTATTCTTACCTTGGAACAAAAAAACCGTGTTGTCAACAAAGCAAAAAGTTTGCGCACCCACATCCAAAGAGAGAATATAAATATAAACAACAATGGACCCAATACACTTCCCTGCGGAACACCTTATTCAAGTGTAACAGATGAACTAACAGAATTATTAATTCTTACTACTTGCTTAAGGTTTGAAATATACGAATCCATCAGAAGTAAAGGTACTCCACGAAAACCGTAATTCTCCAATTTCTTTAAAAGTAACTTGTGGCTTATAGAATCAAAAGCTTTCCGTAAGTCTAAAAACAACCCAATCACACAGTCACCCTCATCCAGAGCCTCTGCTATGCTATGGGTTACATCGAACAGCGCATGGGAAGTGGATAGTCCTTCTCGGAAACCATATTGTCCGGGCGAAATAATATCAAACTTATCCAAATAACTAAGTATACGAGTTTTAATACATTTCTCAAGAATCTTGGATAACGTCAAGCATAAGGAGATTGGCCGATAATTGTTCATATCAGATTTACTGCCAGATTTATATAACGGAATAACCGAGGATTTTTTAAATGCTGTTGGGAATACACCAGAACACAAGACCAAATTAAATATATGAGTAAGGGGAACTAATATAAAAACCTTGACTTCTTTAAGCACCTCATTTGATAAACCTCTCTCATAATACGAGCTACTATTTTTAATATTATTTAATAAGTTCAGAATTTCTCTCTTCTCATGGATGGGTTCAAAAAAAAAGCCGAAGATGGCCGAATTTTCAGTTAGGGAGAAAATGATGGTCTAGACGGGCGTGTGGGGGGGGGGGGAAGGTGGTACTTAAGACCGCCTTTTAAGAATCTAATAATCCGTTCAATTTATCTTTCATATTTCCTGGAAACGATTCTCGCGGAGCACAAGGTACAGTTCAATTTGTTTTAAAGCTGAAGCTCAAGTGGGTAATCCATTAGACGAGTTAAGTTATTGGAATGAGGTTTCCCATCAATTTCAGTTCAAAACCCAGATTTAATTTCCCCCTCATCTATATTTTTTTCTTCATTTTCCTGTTAATTGTGGCTCCTTTTCAGAAATAGGAGGGAAAATTATTGACTATTATGAAATTAAAAAAAGAAACAAACAAAAACGTTTTAGTGTTGGGAGGAATACGCGCCAGAATTCAGTTGATTTTGGCATCCTTGATCGAACATGGGGTGATTTTGGTGATCGGTATGGGAATAGATTTCGTTCCGACATCAGGCTCTAAAAGTGTCTTATTAATCAACTCAAACCTGGTTTATTATGGTTAATTAAGCCCACGAACTTTGTTTCACAGGTAAAAGTATCGGCGACTGCTCTCTAAAGCAGTTCAAGTGCAAAAATAATCACTGCGTTCAACTGACATGGATGTGCGATGGAGAGGACGACTGCGGAGACAATAGCGATGAGACAGCTCCACAGTGTGCAAGTCAGTTTATTTTATTTTGTAACTATGTTACTCATTTCAAGTGATCAAGAAGTAAGCCATAGCGAGTTTTTTTTATAGGAATCTTCAATTATCGAAAATTAAGTGATCGCCACATTCTTGGTTTAAAAAAATCACATAAAAAATAGGCTTCTTTCATAAAGATCAATAACTGAGCAGACACGTGGTGAGGGTCTAGTTGTGGGTGGTGGAATAGCCAACTTCTTCCCGGCTTTCTAATATCCTCTTCTCAATTCTTCAAAGTTTGTCTTCGAAGATCACATTTTTTGTTTTGCTTTTAGATTCCCTAAAGAAAGGGTCTGCTTCGCGTTTTTTTTTCACAATAAGGTGGAAAGAAACACGCCCAACTGAAAATCAAATATTGCCTTCAACACGCGAGCCAAATGAAGTGAACTCGCTCGGTTCATTTGCCTGAGATAGAAATAAAGTGTCAACGCTTAATTTCGACTCCCCCCCCCCCCACCACAGTTCATTATTGCGAAGGGATGAGAGCACGACTCTCAAGTCAAGTCCCTACAACGACCAAGATTGATACTAGTCAAGTTAAGGCCTTGTACAGCTGTCTTGTTATTTAATTTAGCCTTCATTATCACTCAGAAGTTATGGTGCGGTGGGGGTGGGGGCAAACGAAGTTTCTGGGAACTCCTTGTTCTCTCCAGTTCTTGCCAACTGTGGTGAACAATTGCTCGACTTGATTTAATTTACCGAGAAAATTATTTTCTATTACATATTTCAAATCTTTCCGTTCACCTTTCTCTCGCCTGGCTTCAGCTGTAAGTTTGCCTTTGTTTGTTTTAACCAGGGGTGAATTAATTTACCCTCGAGATAGTTCTGAAGTATAAATGAAGGGAGAATGCCAAGAACGAAATTTCATTCTGTAACTTATCAAATTTAGAATAGTATGCGCAATAAAAATATGCTTCGATTTTTCATACCAATCAACCGTCTAACGGAGACGCCTCCTCCCCCTTTCCCAGCACATCGCGTTCTGTGGTGTTTATTATATCAATATATGACCAGAAGTAATATTCCTGAATTGCCAAGATTTATGTGTTATAGGGTTAACCTTGTTCTTTAGCTCCTTATGAGAGGGCAGTAAATTCTTGTCATACTCGCGTATGCGACGATGTAGGTAACGGCTGTTAAACCAATATTCACGGACCTTCTATCAACGATAGACTTTCGAGACAACGAGAAATTTTCAAAGAGCGTGAAAAGATGGAGAGAGGGAAATACTTTTGAACGCTCGTTTCTACCGTTGAAACGAGTAGGTTTCCTTTGTGACGATAGTGTATTGTATTAATCAAGATCCAACGATATTGAAACAATAGGGTCAAGACAAGATTTATCCCCAGACCCTCTTCACAAAACCCGAACCTATTGAATGAGCCCCCGCCGCCAACGACGCCACAGATACAGTTTATCTTATGTAAATTGTTTCTCATCTTAAGCTCACCCCCATCTCTTGCTATTCATGGTGAACAGTTCAAATCCAACAACTTTTAGCTGAGATATTTATCTCTAGCAACTTCAAAGTTGGGCTCACTCATTAATAGCAAATACCTCGAAACGGATAAACGAGAAAGATGCCCAACAAATTGAGTCTTCCATCGAACTCGTCTAACCTTTTCATTTCAAATACAAATGCATTAGCTAAAAGCACTAGAACGCTTTGAATTCAAACACAAATGATTCGCTAATGGAATGGCCTCCAATATGATTACTCTTGTTTCAGTCTGTTTCTCAGAAAATAATAATAGAATCGAACCGGGGACCTGTTGAAACGCTCTAGCTCAACTATTTGTTAGCCAATCTGGGGTTTGGGGTTGTATTGGACTTTGTGGTGAGGGTGAAGCGTGCTTCCCGAGCTTTTTTCTATATTAAGGGTCATGGCGGCGTGAAGGGTGAAGGAGATGCCTTCTCTGTAGAAATAATACAACTGATGTGGGTGACCTGATTGCGTCTATTGGGATGAGGATAGCGTTCACCGCCCTTAATTTTTTTCCTTTGTCATTTTTTTCTCTTAAATTGAAACAAGTTTCCCTCTTGTTTCTTTCGCTTTTGCCACTTGTAAAGGGGTCCCTACCTTTTTTTTACAAAGGGCGAAAAAGGGTTTCTTGGCAAAGTTATACGGCCAAAGTCATACTTTTTCCTCACAATGTTGCCTTAAATAGCTATTTAGTTTCCCAATTAGAATAATCGGTTGTTCCCCTTACAAATTTTTCGTTTTCGCCATCTCTAGAACCATCCTGTTGAACAATAAAACTTTAGTTCAGAGAACACAGCCGTCCATTCTTATTGTTACTATGAAGAAGGCTGTTCATGCGGAATGAAACCATCAAGAACCCGCGGATTTAGCTCTTTTAAGCCTCAATTTCATGAATTTTTGTTATTTCATTCCTCAATTTCACGTATTTTCACCTTTCAACAACCAAATGGCATTACCTCTTCCTGAAATCAGTTTCGCTGGTTTGCCTCAATCGAAAAGTCAACTTTTAAAAAACAACTTTCGTGAAGTTTGCTTTTTCAAACCCTTAATTTCGGGGATTTTCGATTTATCAAAAACCTAATTTCGTAGCTTTTGCTCTTTCTAAAGTCATTTCGCAGGTTCGGTGATGTCGAAAAACAAATTGAAGAAAATACAAATTTAGTGATTTTGGCTCTTTCAAACTCAAATTTTGCCGACGATGTTTGCTCTTCCATAACTGAGTTCCTTCAAACCGAATTTCACGGATGTTTGCTATTTCATACCTTAATTTCGCGCATTCATACCCAAATCTTTCGAAAACCTTTTGTTGCTTTTGGTCTTTCGCTGCTTTCTCTTGCTCGAAAAACTGATGTTGCTCTTTCAAAAACAAAATTTGCTGATTTGTCTCATTCAGAAACCCACTTCCGCGGATTTTTCTTGAAAATCCAATTTCCCCTGGATCTGCGGAGGCCCCTGTCAGTAACGCTGTTCTCTGGATGCACTGCCGGCGCATTTTGAAATGGGATGCCAACTGGTCAAATTGGTGTACTCCACACTCAAAACCATGGGAATGCCTGTTTTTATAATATTATACGCTGTTTTAGGTTATGGTGAGTTGAGGGGTGGGGGAGTGTAAATTTTTAGGTGCGACATGTGTGCTCGCTCCAGGGTCGTCTTTACCTAAAGCTGAGAGGGGCTCCGGGATATGATTGGATCCCCTCTTTGGTGGTGGTGGGGGCTCACTTTCTTTCCCACGTGGGGTTCCCTTGGTTTCAAGTTAGTTTTCAAAAGTAATTACTTTCGGTAAAAAGCACTTGTGATGTTCGAGTAAAGAGGTAAGTAATTAGGTATTTAAAGTATTTCCAATTTTTGAGAAATATCAATACACAATTCGGTCACTTGCCTGACCACGCCTTTTTTTCGCTTTTAGCCGTCAATCGTGGGCATAGCCAGAGAGGGCAGTTGCCCTCCGCTAGGCTCGAAATCGAAGCCATAGTGGGGCAGCTGCCCACCCGTGTATAATACCATCAAAAATACAAATCATACAGGGAGGAAAAAAATGAATATTTTGCGGGCCTGGCTCACGCGGTTTTAGCACCTTATTCACGATTCTGGCCGTCTGAAACGCTAATTTCCCCAACCTAATTTTCCCAATGAAACCCAATTTCATGGGGTTGCCTCATTGGAATCGTCCACTTCACAGATTTGACTCACTAAAAAACTATTTTTTAAATTGATATTGTTAGTGTGATCGCTTAAACTACCAGTACGTGATGCATGCATAAAGCTGTAGCCGTAGGAGCCTACATTGTCTGTCTTCCATCGTTAAGGTGCGCTTCGGCTGCTCGCCATGTTCAGCGTCCGGAAGTTGTCTTCTCAGTGAATCTGCCCTTTCCTAAGATCATGAGCTGTGGTCTACACGCTTGCTAAAGACTGTATCTTGACAGTTTACATGCCTGTGGACTACAATTCCTAGTTTAGTTTTAAAAATGTCACTTTCGGAGGAAAAAAATTGTCAGTTATCCAACACATTCATAATTCAAAGGTAAAGATTGGCTAGGCCCCTGCCTGGAATAGTGATTTTTCCCCTTTTACCCAAGAATGAGCGTTTTCCCCCAATTTTATTTGCGAATTAGCGGCTTTCTCAATTTTATCCATGAATTGGCGTTTTCTCAAAATTTTAGCTGTGAATTAGCACTTCCATAAGTTTAAAGTTCTTCAACATTTTACATGGAATATTTGTCTGTGGAACCTCAAGCGTACCGTGGCAGGGGCGAGCCCGGGCGCCCGTTCGAATGTGGCCGCTGTATGGCTTAAATATGAAAAAATTGTGATTTTTAAGTAGATAAGATGAGAACGAATGGCTAAACTCGCTCGTAAAATTGAGAAAAACGCAGATTACTGAAATTTATGGCTGTTAATATTGAGAAAAAGCGCTAATTCACAGCTGACATTGAGACAACGCAAAATCACGAATTGTTGGGGCAAAATCGGGACTGAAATTAGGAAAAAGCGCTAATTCACGCAGCTGAAACTGAGAAAAGCGCTAATTCAAGGATGATAAAGAGAAAAACGCGAATTCGCGTCTTAAAAAACAAGAAACACGCTAATTCACATCTAAAATAGTGATAAGCGCAAATTCACAGCTAAAAGAGAGAAACGCCAACTCATGGATTCTCGGGGCAACATTGTGACTCGAAAAAGCGCTAATTCACAGGTGAAATAGACAAAAACGCGAATTCCCATCTAAATGAAAGTGGGGGAAAACTCAGCTAAGGTATGAAAAATTACGATTTTACTGATAAAATCGAGAAAAAACGCTAAAAATCACATATGCTAATTTACTGCCAAAAAAGGGGAAAAACGCTGAAAATGAGAAAACGCCAACTCGCCGATTCCTGAGGGCAACTTCGGGGCTAAAATTGAGAAAAAGCGCTAATTCACGGATAAAAAATAGAACATCACGATATTGAGTCTAAAAATAGAGAAACACGCCATTACGATAAATTGTTACAATATGGCAGCTTTAAAAATTGAGAAAAAGCGTGAATTCACAGAAAACGCCAACTCACGGATTCTCGGGGCTGAGACTGAAATTGAGAAAAAGCACTGATTCACGGCGTGAAATATGGAGAGCGTCCAAAAGTGGAGGAAAACTTTAATTCACAACCAAGGGATGAAAAATTTCAATTTAACGGATAAAAACGAGAAAAAGAACGATGATTCGCAACTAAAATTAAGAAATGTGCTCATTCACTGCTAAAATTGAGGGTAAAAACGCTAATTCACCGCTGAAATTGAGAAAAAGCCAACTTGCAGATTCTTGGAGAACTTCGGGAATAAAATTGAGAAAAATAGCTGATTCAAGTGGCTAAAACTGTAAAAAAGCGCTAATTCACGGGTAAAATTGTGAAAACACACGAATTGGCGTTTGAAATAGAGAAAAACGCTAATTTGTGGATGAAATTTGGACAGAGCACTCAAACGCTACCACTACTTTGCGGATTCTTGAGGCAAATTCATGTTTAATTCGCTGGGTTAATGGCTAGGAGTTTATAATAAGCACCGATTCGCAGCTAAAAATGAGAAAATGTGCTTCGCTGGTGAAATTGGGATAAAAGCGCTAATTCACAGCTGATCAGCGCCGGCTCGTGGACAAATTTTGGTGAAGTTGTTTATACACAGTGTTCACAAGCTCTACATATGCGTCCTGTGGAGCCTTGGCAACCAAACGAATTTATTCCCTCGAAAAAATGAAGCATTTTGATAGGTTGTTTAAACTCCACAAACTAATAGCATGTGGTTTGTGATACTGTGTATAAACAACTTCACCAAAATTTTGTCCACGAGCCGCCACTGCAGCTGATATTATTAAAATGCCAACTCCGTGATTCCTGGGGCAACTTTGGGAATAAAATTAAGAAAAAGCGCTAATTTGTGGGTAATAAATAGAGAAAAACACGAATTGGTGTTTAAACTGAAGAAAAGCGCCAATTCACTGCTTTTTAGAAAAATTGCTAATGTGCGGTTAAAATTGGGAGATAACTCAAACGCTACCTAATTTGGGGATTTTTGAGGCAACTTCACGGCTGAGAGCTTATAAAAAGCGCCGATTCGCAGCTAAAAATGAGAAATTGAGTGAGAAAACGCACATACGCAGTTTTATAAGGTAATTTCGTGGCTAAAATTGGACAAATATGTACTTCAACGCTGCTAAAAAGTTTATTCCTAGTTTAATTAGAGACTAAAGGGCCTCCTAGAGATTTCCACCTTGGGCTCCGATAGGTGTTGTTCCGCCACTGTGTGGAACCGTATATTTCGTGTTACAGAAAAGAACAAAAACACGAAGAAAATCTCGTGGGTCCCCCCCCCCCCCGTCCTGGTTGGTCAAGGGGTGCCTCCCCCCCCATTGGTCAGACCACCCGAAAATGACTTCAAAAATATCTGTTGGATGGGGGGGGGATGTATTTGATCATATACCTTTTTGTCCCGAGGTGCATGCGGGAAATCCTGCGCGGGACGGGACTTGAGTGTGCGGGACGTCGACGTGAGACGGGACGAGGGGCCAAAAAATGCGGGACGAGACTTTTCATTTCCCGTCCCGCGCGCACCCCTACCACCAATTAGCATTTTATATTCATTTTAACCGAGAATTAGGGTTTATCACGATTTTGGCCGTGGATTGACGAACCCCCCCAATCACTTTTAGCCACACTCGACTCTTCACCATTGCACTGTTAGCTCCGAATCAAAATCAAAAAACCCTAAAACATTTGGGCTCATTAAAAAAAAAATAATTATTGTATCCAAGGCTCGATCAACGTTGGTCGCCTAACGATAGAAGATGAGTATCTTTCTTCCCATTAGGACAAACAAATTGAAGAATCCGGGGCCCCCGCCTAAAGATGGCACTGGCTCGCTCACCCTGCTACGCCGGTGGAAATAGAACTATAGAACTTGTCTCTGTTGTTCTTGAGACTGAATTTTTTGGACGTAAATTCCCCGACTATATAAATTTAAAGTTTCCGCTTTCCGAGATCCTGGACGAAAACCCACCTGGTTTTTGACTCAATTCCCGCATTGCTCCCATCTCACACGATTGAAGAACACTCGTCGACTTACACATTCGCTGGAAATATTTCCGTTGAGTGAGGAGGGGGTGCTACCTCCCCCCCACCACCACCAACACCATCTATCCCTAACAACATGCATGTGAGGGTGTACAAGCCGGTTTAACTCGTATGTGCTGGCTTTACATCATGAAGTCTTTCTATTATGCAGAAGTGAAATTGGAGTCCTCACCCCTCTCTTCACCACTTCACCGGTGTTTGAGCTTAGTGCTGTGCACAATACGATATAAGAAATATAGTTGAGTATGTGGAAAATGTTGCGCTTGTACTTACCTAGTTTTGTTTGTTTTTTTTAAACTTAATTTGTACTGTTTCGCTTTAGAGGCTAGGAAAAAAAAGAGTAATTTCTAGGGACGGAAAAATAAGCGTTATTAGAAGAGTTTTAATTAAAACCCACACAGAACGATGGAAAAGCTACTTTTTTTCGAATGAATTCCGATTCCCCGTGCCTATTCGGAACAATCACCCATAGCGGGCTGTATATAGCCGACGCGTAGCGTAGGGGTTAATCCTTTACCTGCTCGAGCTGCATAATAAAGCTTCTATGCCTACATAACTTTATGCCTTTTACGAAAAACAAAATGACTTCCTTTCATATCCCATGTTATAATGCCCACCCTTTTCACGAAGTTCAAGCTTAATCCTTCATTCACATTACAATGGAACTTGAAAATGTTCCGGCATTTTTACTTTTTCCGGCAAAATTTGAAAAAAATCGATGGGGAGACATACCCTCACATTGGATTTGTTGAGAATGACGTTAATTCATTTTCGGTTACCCAGGGATACGAACTAATCCGCGATCACATTTATCGTGACTGCCTTTCAAAATTAATAAATCAAGGGGAAAGAACATCCCGATAACTTCTCTTAGCGAACATTGTTTCCTCTCCTTTTCTTTTTCAATTTTTGTTTTCATTTCCTTTTCCTCACTTTTATCCCTTTCCCTTCGCTTTACCGCTCCACTTCTTCCATTAGCCCTTGGAGCTTTCTCCTTTGCCATTGAGTGCATTTTCAGTTTTCACTTGTCATCCATTAATCTTCCGCTTTCTTGAAGACTCAGAGGGCTTATCATTCAAGACTTATTTTCTATCTGCCAACGTATGATTCACAACAGAAATAAGTATGAAACTCCGATGTTTTGAAATTGGAACGAGTTATATAAATCGCAACCGTAATTTTTGAAGATGTTCGCCTTTCTTTCGTTTTGCACCGTCTTTTGGCCCTTGTCGAAGGCGTTGTTTCGATCGTCTAACAACACATTCTTTACTACATATTCCTCCGCAGGGAATCCGCCCCTCCCCCCTCCACAACTTCATATTTGAAAACCGAAATGTTATGTTTCGCGTTGTTGCGTTGCCGTAATAATGTTTCCCGTTTTCAGGGCAAAGCTTTCTTTAGTTCCATGCTTCATGTAAAAGGGGAAGGAGAACTATGGGCGACTCGTTAAAAATGGTGCCTTCCAATTTCAACTTTTGTTCTTTGAGCCTTTCAAAATTATACCGAGAACCTTAACGCTAAAGAAGCGAGACTATCTCACTTTGATTACATGAATTCTGTAGAGACGAAGGAATTTGCCCCCTTCATCCCTGCGTCTTAATCACTCCTTCCTTGCCTTTTACTCCATTAAACGAGTGGAAGCTGAAAGTGACAGGCTATCGCTAGACTCTTTTTCACGAGTCAGTTTACTATAATCAGATGCTTCCACACCTTGATAAATAGCGACACAATTTTATTCGCTTTAATGAGAAATGTTCAAGAATCTCAACCATCAAAATCAATCAAAAGCAGTAGGGAACTGTATATGATGGCTACTCCGTCATACGATTTGATCATCGTATGACGGATCATTGATTGTTTTCAATGAGGACAAGTGAATATAAATTTAAAGGGAAAACACACCCCTCTTAAATACATTTTTTGTACTTCCTGTACAATTAAAATTATTGTCGATTTAAGTGTGAATCCACACACTCCCCACTCACGCTTTAAAAATATCTTCTACCTTAAAATTGCTGGTTGACTAAGGCACGGCTCAGTGACTAGAATGACGAAGAGTTAAGCTTATAGAGAAAAGGAAAGTAATTAGCTGAGAGCAATCATGCAGGTAATGTTGTTTATCCCTTACTTTAGTGGCTGTGGAACTTGACTTAACTGGTAGAGCAATGAACCAACAGAACCCCCCGCCCTACCAACCATTATCGGAATTCAATAAAAATTAAACGGGCTCGATTAAGTTTTTTTATTGGCTTGATGAATTGGTTATGAGGCGAGGGATTGATGTATTATCCTTCCTAAATATAGAGTTGGGAACAATATATTTTTTATATGTTTCTAATCCTATTCTATATAGGACCTTTTTTTTTAATTCCCAATTAAAAAAAGATTGTTGGTATCAATTATATTTTCACTGCGGTCTTCTGAGGAGCGTATGTAATAGTGTCACGAAAATCTGGAAAAATATTATTGTCATTATAAACTA
Organism: Corythucha ciliata; assembly: GCA_038030265.1. Taxonomy (NCBI): domain Eukaryota; kingdom Metazoa; phylum Arthropoda; class Insecta; order Hemiptera; family Tingidae; genus Corythucha; species Corythucha ciliata. Next base: position 30,700,364 of record CM075940.1, on the reverse strand, counting down.
CGTAGCTCAGTGGTGAAGAAGGGACCCCGTGGCATCCGTGTACGGGCTAAGGTCAATCACATGCCCATAAATTCCGGAGATATTCGATAAATTTTCCCCGGGTTTTCGTATTAGACAAATCGGGAAGTGTGCATTTTCAGAAACCTATAAAGAGGCACGTTTTATTCCGTGAATTAATATCGGTGCCGTAAGATGCACAGAATTTAGTTCCTTTCTTCAAAAGAAATAAATGAAAATATAACTAACAAACTAACAGCTTTACAGCATCTCCCGAAGGAAATTTCACACCTGTCATCTGCAGACACAGTAAGGGGTTATGTTGTGGAAGGGGCCCAACAAAGGGACGCTCCTTTTAAAAGTAAAACCTGGCGTGGCGTAAATAACTAGAGAAACAGCTTTCGCTAAATCTACCTGGCTGTAAAGGAAGAAAAGAAAGTGTTTTTTAGGCCACCTCGAGACTCAACGTACATGCCCGGTAATTAGAGGCCAATTGAGTAAATAACAATTTTGCTACTCACAACCACCGCCAGGATCATGAGCAGTAGAACAAATAAGGGCAGCTCCGGCCCAGATTAAAGCTGCGCGGGGCCCTGGGCAGATGTTTTATGCGGGGCACTAGGGCCCTGCCCCCCTCCACCAACGCTTTCTGTGCTAAAAACCTCAGTCCTCAGACCAAGCTCTTATTGCTTAGTTACCTGTTAAGGCTCACTAACGCCCGTGAACTCAGAAATAAGAGAGCGTGAATTATTTGGTTTTTTACTTAATCACTCAATCTCTAAACTGTCAACATAGTATGACTTATTACAAAATGAATAACATTGCCGAAATAAACAACACATTCACGCGGCGAAGGGACACATGTACAATAAAACCTTTTGCAGAAATAAGTGTATCAACAACCGGCTGTTAGCAGTGGTGGACCTATACACCTACCGGGGGAGAGAGTCAAAATCTCGACGAGACCCCTTTTTTTTCGTGGGGCGCTGGGCTACTAAACCGGTAAGCGCCCCCCCCCCCCAACCACGGCACAAGCTTTGCGAGGCCCCTTGAGCCCGTATTCATATAGTCGTCACTGAGTCTGAATATTGGTTTATTCCAATTAAAACTGATGATTCATAAATTAGAACGACCGATTTGTAGCCGTTTAAGGAAAGACTCATCTCGAGTAATGACTATGATAACGGGTTCCTATGAAGCGTCAGACGTGTGCGTCAACGGCAAAATGAGTTTGGAGTGAAAGCACGCAATCATTTCTCGAGTCCTCTCACTTCAATAGCCGCTGAAGTGCTCGTCTGACGCTTCATATTAGGAATCACATGCACCTTTACATAAACAAAGAAATATCCACTACGTATAGCGTTCAATCATTTTTTTAAAAAATTAGCCTCCAAAATCATTATTGTTCCATTAACCCCGAATTATGGAGTTTTTTTTTTTCAATTTTAGCTATGAATTAACGCTTTCATATCCATTTTGGAGCGAATTAGAGGATTTTCTCAAATTTTGCCGCTAATAATTGGCGATTTTTCTGAATTCTAGCCGCAAATTAGAGCTTACAATCAACCAAGCCACGGGCCTGGAAAATTTCGCACGGTTATGGCCGAGAGATTGGCATGCTAAAAAACAATTTCACGAGTTTGGCCCACGCAAAGTGGGGCGTACCTAGAAATTCTTCCGGAGGGGGCGATTCCGGCAGTCCGCAGCCAATTACCTGTTTGAACCCCGTGAAAATTGACATTTTGAGCGGCCAAATCTACGAAATTGTTTTTCGGACCGACCCCGCAAAGTACTAAGGACCGGTGGGGGACGGGTGCAAAATTTTTCCTTTTAGGGAGAATCATACGATTTTTTTTTTTTTTTCATGTTCAAAAACTGCGAAATTGTTTTTTTTTTTTTTTTTTTTAATGCCAAGTTAATAAAACTTCGGTTTTGAAAGAATCGTACCCTCGAAATTGTATTATTGACGGCTTTTTGGGTAAGCGGAACCAGTAAAATTGGGTATTGTGAGATCTAAATCCACAAAATTTTGGCGTCAAACCCACAAAATTGGACTTTTTTACAGTGCCAAATCCCCGAAATGTGGGTTTAAAGCCAGTGAAAACCGCAAGTTCTAGCCATCGGTGTGAACAAGACCACGAAGAAGAGGAAGGTGACTCGGGAATTAACAGTTTCGTCTCCCAGGTAGACTTTTTGGGTGAGCGAAGCTCGCGAAATTGGGTTCTGCGATATCCAAATCGGTAAAATTAGGGTTTTGGTGAGGCTAACCCCACGAAAATGGCTTTTTATAGTGCCAAATCTGAATTTTGGTTTAAATAAGTAGTGTAAAAGCATTTCAGGGCCTTTAGTGCACTGATAAAGAGGTGAGGGGGACAGAGCGCCTCTGAGCGCCCCCATCGGGGGCGGCCCCCGAAAACCTTATTAGATGAAATAATGGAGGGTTTTAGGTTAATAAGGTGTGAAAGTAGCAAGACTCGATTTTTTTAATGAGCGCCAAACAATCCCTTTCCTACAGAAACATATTCAAGTAAAAATCGCTAACTCACTTTTCAAATTGATATCGCTCATTCGTGTCAGACATTGAGAAAAGGAGTTCTTTGTTATTGGGTAAAATTGGGAGAGACGGTAATTCGCGGCCAAAATTGAGATAAAGCTCTACCATTTGTGGTTGAAATTGAGAAAAAAACGCTAAAATCCGTGGCTGAAATTTGAAAAAAAAGCGCTCATATACGAATAAAATTGAAACAAAGCGCTGATTCGCGAATGAAATTGGGAACACACCCTAATTCACGCCTGAAATTGAGAAATAGTGCTTTTCCGTTCCAAAAATTGAGGAAAACGCAAATTCGCAGCTTATTGAGATGAAGTGGTGCGATTCTCGGCTATAGATACGTGTTCAGAAAAAGTGCTAATTGACAGGTGAAGTTGAAAAAACGTCAACTCACTGATTCATGAGGCACTTTGCGGGTAAAACGCTAATACTGCATGGGTAAAAATTAGAGTAAAATATTAGTTGAGATAGATGATAAAAACGCCAATTCGCAGATAGAATTGAGAAAATGCGCCAATTCGATGTTAAATTTAATAAAAAGCGTTCATTCGCTACACTAATTCGCGGATTCTTGGGGAAACTTGGCTTGAATTGTGAAAAAGCGCTATTTCGTGGAGAAAAACTCTGATTCGCAGCTAAAATTGATAAAAATCGCTAGTATAACTCGCAGAGAAAATTGAGAAAATGTGTTAATCCGGGGATGAATTTGAGAAAAGGAGCTAATTTACGGTCAAAACTGAAAAAAATGCTCATTTTCACCTAAGATTGAGACAGAAAACACCAACTGGCGGTTTCCGGAGGTAACTTCGTGACTCAAATTGAGAAAAATGAGTAATTTAACTCTACGTTGAAAGTATATTCCTTGTTTACTTAGACCTTGGGCCTTCTATAGAGATTTCCACCCCCGTCCCCGATAGGAGTAGGTCACCCACTGTTCAGGGCATACTCTTGCTCTCTCCCCCCCCCCCCCCACTCACACAGTTTCCCGGTTGAGTACGCTGGGACCACTTTGTTGATTCGTCTCATTTCGGCTTTGTCTAATTAGACTGCGCCTTTGGGACGACCCCAGGAATATTATCCTAGAAACAAGGGAATTTCATGAAGACACAGTAATTTAGTGAATAATTCGTATTTTTGGGACCAAAAATTGTACATGTAGACATAAATGAGTCGAAACGCGATATTTTTGGGGGTGGGGGGGGAATTTTAACTGCACAGATTCTTGCTCCCTCAGTGCCGTCTGACTTCCGCCGCCACTGCCTCGAACTATCGTTTTTTCTCAATTTTTACCTTGAATCCAACGCTTTTTATTGAATATATCGTGGAATGAGTGTTTTTTCACCGGGAATTCAGCACTGTTCCCCATTTTAGAGTGCAAATAACATATTTTTCTCATTGTCGGAGCCGTGAATTACCGTGATAAACCGGGTACCAAGTCTCCTTTTCTCGTTCTCAATCTCAGCCGCAAATTGTCGCGTTTTATCAATTTTAGCCGCGAATTAGCGCTCTCACTCAGTTTCAGACGCGAATGAGGCTTTTTTTACGCAATTTCGCTCACGAATCATCGTTTTCCCCAATTTTAGCAGCGAATTAGCATTTTTTAAAATTTTAGCTGTTAATTAGCGAGTTTTCTCACCCCCCCCCCCCACTCACACAGTTTCCCGGTTGAATACGCTGGGACCGCTTTGTTGATTCGTCTCATTTCGGCTTTGTCTAATTAGACTGCGCCTTTGGGACGACCCCAGGAATATTATCCTAGAAACAAGGGAATTTCATGAAGACACAGTAATTTAGTGAATAATTCGTATTTTTGGGACCAAAAATTGTACATGTAGACATAAATGAGTCGAAACGCGATATTTTTGGGAGTGGGGGGGGGAATTTTAACTGCACAGATTCTTGCTCCCTCAGTGCCGTCTGACTTCCGCCGCCACTGCCTCGAACTATCGTTTTTTCTCAATTTTTACCTTGAATCCAACGCTTTTTATTGAATATATCGTGGAATGAGTGTTTTTTCACCCGGGAATTCAGCACTGTTCCCCATTTTAGAGTGCAAATAACATATTTTTCTCATTGTCGGAGCCGTGAATTACCGTGATAAACCGGGTACCAAGTCTCCTTTTCTCGTTCTCAATCTCAGCCGCAAATTGTCGCGTTTTATCAATTTTAGCCGCGAATTAGCGCTCTCACTCAGTTTCAGACGCGAATGAGGCTTTTTTTACGCAATTTCGCTCACGAATCATCGTTTTCCCCAATTTTAGCAGCGAATTAGCATTTTTTAAAATTTTAGCTGTTAATTAGCGAGTTTTCTCAATTATAGTCGCGAATATTAGCGTTTTTTTTTCAACTTTTATCCGCGTAGTGGTCCAACATGGCACCAATAAGTATTTTTTCACGTTACCAATTTTATCCGCAAATTGGCGAATTTTGCCGCTTTTTCAGTGAAAATTGGCAATTTTTGCCGATCATTCTCTCATTTTCAGACGGGATTCAACGTTTTCTCAAGCCGCGAATTAGACCTCTCTCCACCACACCACCCCACCACCGGAATAATCACTCGTGAACAATCGCCATTCAATTATTTGTTCCTCTCCGCCCCCCCCCCCTAACTTGTCCAGTATTGACACCGACTCGCAGCCGTGCTCGCGGGCTCCTTGGGTGCTCCAGACACCCACGGACTCGAGACATTCATCGCAATTTTAAAAGTTACCTTCTATCGACTCAAAAACCGGACTGTGCGGATAAATTGACAGATTTCTTGGTGAATAGCCAGGGTCTCTTGGGGGGGAAATCATATCACCCAACACACTACATGTGGTGGCTGTTGGCCAACTAGGACGATTTTTTTTTTTTTTTAATGAAAAGAGGTATTTCTCTAGGACAGAGAGACCAGTTCGTGTCCCTAAATTAACTGTTTAGATCAGTAGATTCTACGAGAAAATATACCAATTTATTACCCCGGCCCCCTTTGCTAATGATTAGCGACTCTTTTGTAATCACACAGCCCACAATGAACCGTTGCTCTTAGCCCCGAGCGGTGCCCATCTTACTGCACTTCCTTCATCTCCTCCCTAAATCGAATTCCGTATCCACCACGGCTGACATCCGGAAACGGCCGGTGCTTCTTTATAAAACGTTGTATATAACTCTTTGTCATGACTCCAGAGAATGATCTTTCAGTCCGCCAAATCAATACGCCAGCGAATTTCAACATCAGTGTACTTTAACATTGGGGTGAGAACTTTCCCCTCCGATGGCGCGACAACCCTAAACCCTTCAAAATGTTGAATTCAATAACTTGATTTAGATCGCAATGTAAAGAGAGTACGGTGTTGATGAGAGGTAGACGGAAGAGGGTTAAGAAAGTTTAAGTGCCCTCTTAGCGCGTCGCTCAATTAACTGACATTATTGGAATAATCGATTCGTAGAATTTTAGAATAGAACAGTGGTCCTTGGTTCTGTAGCCAGTGTCGTGTATACGGGTTTTAATTAACACTATTTTAAAGGCCGAAGAGTGCACACTGAGTTTAGCTAATAATTGTTACGTTTAATTAACTTAATAGGCCGGTTTTATTCCGTTCTTTAATGCAAACAGTGGGCCGAAACGTGTAGAATTAATTAATTCAACGAGCTTTCTCTCCCTGCTAGATTTACTGTATTCCATCGCTGTCCTGTGCCCTCTCTGTTTTAAAAATATTGGGTATTATTGGAAACGATTGTTTGAATGGAATAAGTCGGTCGAGAAAGAGGAAAATTCACAACAAAGCGTTAAAAACGACAGGGCTAACGAGTTTAGTTTGAGAGCCCAAACCCAACGTGTTTTTTCTGACTGACCATTTCCAGTGACGTGGCATTCTTAACATTTTTATAATAATTCCATGTATTTGTAGTTGTAAAATGAGTTTAGTAGTATAGGAATTCTCGCGTCCTTATACAAATTTAATGAGAACCCCTTTGTCACATGAAAATACAATCTTCATTCATATAAAATGTTAGCTCGGACTCGATTTTTTTCACGAACACCACACTTCCATTCCCGTAGGGAACATAGAAGTAAAAGTGGAATTTTAATCACGGATGCAGCATGTGCAACTTGAATGACTTTAATTGTGTCACACAGACGTGGAAAAGTGGTTGTGAGACCACGCGTGCTTTCAACCTCATAGTATAGTTGTTGAAGGGATTGTGGTGGTATTGCGTGCGGGAGGAATGGGATTGATCTGTGGAGAGAGCGACTGTTTTACACCTACCAGAAGCAGGACATGGCTGGGGGGAGGCTCTAAATAATGCAGAAGTTAATTTCTTGACGGATGGAATATTCTGCCGCTGGTACTTTATTTTTAATTAAAAATTTTAGATGCCAGCCGTAAGAAAAAGACGTATTTCTTTCGGTTGTTATGAAACCCTAAATCCATAGATATTTTCTTTTTAAGTTTAAAGGTTTTATAACAAATTGAAGTTAATTGTGTTTTGTTTTCTAATTTTTACTGCTCCTCTCAATATTTTTCAAATCGCTCGACTGTGTTGAAAAAAATTATGCGTTTTCTATTATTCAAGCCATTCTTATTTCAGTTCTCAAAGCACGTTCGATTAGGTAGGTATACCCCGGGCCGGTAAACAGAGTCTCAAAGGATGAGATCCACGTTTACTCAATAAAACCTTTCGCTCACCCTCTGGAACACCGTCAAATCCCAATCCTTAGATATGGTCCAAAAGGTTTACTAGAAGAAGGGGGGGGGGGTCTCTTTGTCTCAAAGGCCCACAGGACAGCTCGATTTTCAATCGAATGGAAGTCATCGTTTGAAACAGGGAAATTTGTTCCCTTAGTTAATATCAAACGTTGGAAAGACTGCAGCTCTCTTAAGTAAAATAAACAGGATTCTTTCAAGAGCTGTTATTCAACCTACCAGGGCACCGAATTGCGGCATAACACTTGATGGAATAGTGCGAAGAGAATTTATTAACCCCAAGAGTACTACCTAGTTCCCGGATAGCCTCTCTCCTTCTCTGCCCCTTTCCTTTAAGGAAAGATAATAATAACCATAACAAAATATTGCGACTTAACCCTTGAAATTGAAACTAAATTTCCCTGGTGAATGTTCCTTGTCGTCCACTCAGCCGTTAACGAAAAACCCGCTTATACCTGAAGCAGTTGTTAACGTGAAGCATTTTCAGCTACTCTGCATTATTTTTCATTTTCCCCCCTCAAAGCTTTGAGACTGCTGTCATTGGGGGATTCGAGGGTGAACAAAATGAATTCTCAACTATTAATTTCCCCCTACTTGAATGGAAAGAAGAAATGGGACCAAGTCGTGAAACCATAGACAGGTGTCTCTGGTATACCGCAATGGGTCATCTCCTGCCCTCCTCACAAGTTTCCTGGAATGGGAGGGTTCGAGAAGGAAGGAAAAGAGAGCAGAAGGGAAGGCAGCGTGTCGAGTTAGGCAATTGTGTTAAGCAAGAAAATGAAGAAGCAGTCCTGCCTGCCGGCTCTGTCGGACGGTGAGGAGGATTCCAGTGGGAAACTCTTCATAGAGCAAGCCCCGCCCCCCGCCGCTCACACCAAAAATTAAAACCGCATTTTCTGCTCAGAATGGACAATGAATGGACAAAATGCCTTTATCAGTCGAACATATGAAACATTTGAGAGAAAATGTCCCAACTTGGTGAGCGACAGAAGCAATTAAAAAAAATGGCGGCAGGCCACAATAGGCAACGATATTGTTTCTGATGAAATAGATGAAGATGTTTCTGAAGGAAGGCAAGACAAATTTGGCTGGGGGCCTGTTCTATAACTTTCAACTGTCACTATGACTGTCTCTTTCCACCCGTCTTTCCCATCAACATGTGATTTAATTTGGGGCGGACGGGTGGAAAAGGATATTCCTAGGAACACTGAAATCTTACAGAACAGGTCCCTACCTAGGCTACCTGGGCTATAGCCCTGGGCGGCAAAATGTTAGAAATATTTTTAGGCGTGGGAGGGGGATAAGACAAATTGAACGGGTCCATTTCAACTGGTCGACACTGCAACTGTTCTACAAGTCTTGTAGACCAGTTGAAAGTCGCGGTCTTGCAACTGGTCCAAAAGTCTTGTGAACCAGATGCAAGAGCTTGTCTTTCAACTGGTCTTCAAGACTTAAAGACCAGTTGCAATACTGTAATGGTTTCAACCGGTCCTCGAAGATAACAACTCTTATAAAAGTTCTTCCTTGAGAGTTATTGTTCGCCAAAGTCGCAACTATGGCTGTATTGATCAGCGTAGGTAAGCTGTATAGCAATATTTCATTGGTATTACGTACTGTTCCGAAGCTGCTTACATGACTAAGTGAAAAGTTACAGAACCTAGGTTGTTAAAATTGATTGTGAATCGCGCGTGGTCAGTGATTGCCTCGCGTTTCTCTTGATCCCCTGTGATCAAGAGTGTGTGTGCTCCGTCCACTGTGAAAGTATGGTAGAGTTACGGCCTATGGACCTGAGGGCTTAACCCTTCTTATTGTTGGTAGGATCTTAACCCTAACTCTTTCGTATTTCGGAATTATGATTCTGGGAAGAATGGCTGTTAATTATTTTAAAAGCAAGACTCCCCTTGGTTTCGATCCTCAAAGACTCCACCTGCATCAATAAATAACTTATTTCCGCCCACCGTGCACACACCACACTGGTGCATTGCATTGAATGGAAACCGCCGTAAGTGTCAGACACAAATCGTATTGGAGTAAACACGAATTCTAGAAATTTTCATCAGTACTTATACAGTCAAGCAATTTATGTCTGACGCTTTACACTTATGTCTAGAGAGAAGTGTCGCGTGACACATTGGTGTAAAGCCCCGTCTACATAAGACGCGAAAACGCTGTCGCAGGACGCAACTGACAACGCAGGACGCAACGCACAAGTTGAACCAAGTCCAACTTCCTGCGTTTTCGTTTCTGCGTCCACCAATAGCTTTCGTCCTAGGAGGCGGGCTTTGTACCGATAGTGGAGGTTTTGTAACCCGCCACTACGAGCTCTCCTCTTTTTCACTCTTTCACTTTCCATTTTTTCTTTTTAATGGTATCGTGGAAACACGTTCAGAGGCTGAACACGCCAGTTGCTTCTACGCTTACTTAAATGGTACAATAGTTTATAAAATGATCGAGTAAAATAAATTTGTCTATTATAATTTTAAAACTGGTTAACCTTATTATCTAGAAAAAAAGAAGCAACAACTGGTAAACTCTTTTCCTCGTGCCTTGATTGGCTGGGCGCAAGAGCTGACCTGCGTCTTATGTAGACTCTTCAGCCTTGGGTGTGCGTCCTGCGACAGCGTTTTCGCGTCTTATGTAGACGAGCCTAAATGTAACAGGCTGGAAATTGACTAGGTATTATCTATTTAAAAAAAGAATGTATTGTAAATATGACGTAATTTAAGGAAATGTTTCTGCGGGAATCGTAATTTTTTATATTGCTATATTGTGAAAATAATAGAAGGGTGTAGAATTTGGATAGCAAGGCAAGGGCCTCTCGTTTTTCTCGAGGCAGTCGTTTCGGACTGCAAAGTAACCGGCCGAGGTTAACCCACCAGTTACATCTACGCACCTTTAAGGGGGAGTTGTACATGTGTTTCCTCGACCCCCTTCCAATCATACCTCGCCTACTCGGCGTTACGTAAATTATCGCCGTATTTCTGCACCAATCGCGGATTTCAAAGTCTCATTTAAATCTTCAGGAAATTCCGCACAACCGCACGATCTTCTTTTCCTAAATAAGTCGTCGAAAGAGTGTGAATTTTCAAGGTAAAAGTTTAAGTGCGTTTTACAGTTATTTTAGGGATGAAATTCAGATTAGTGAGGGATGAAATCGATCAGGGGCCTTATTAGGAACGCTCGGAAAAAAATGCCGCTAGCGGTATCTAGGGACGCCGAATAAGAAATAACACAATCCCGCCATAGCAACGGCATCTTGCGGCATTTTCACACGAGTTCGTAATACGGCCCCAGGTGCGGTTTTAGGGGGAGTCGGGACGGACAGTTTGGCTTAGGCAGGGAACCCAACGCTCACTAATTATAAAATATAATTAATATTAATCTATTTATAACTTACTTACGAAGGGGTCTATGCATATTTGTAAACAAAAATGTAATCACAAACGCACGATACGGCATATCGATCAAAGCCTCCAACCCCAGTGTTTAACTTGTCTGTCGGTGCGTCCGGAATCTGAAAGGAGGTACGCGTTAGTGATCGGTAAACGGCTCGAATGTGGAAATACACTTGGTTTGAAGTCGTCCTGCCTAGAGATTGGATATACGGGGTCCCTCAGGGGTCGGTCTCTGGACCTCCATTTTTCACTTTCTACGTGTCAGATGTGGGCTCGTGTTTCGCGAACTACAGGTACCATTATTTATTTGCGGATGATCATCTGGTTTATCTCTCCTTCCATCCTGATAGGGCTCGTGAGGCTATCGTTTCGTTAAATGAGGACTTATCCCGTTTATCGGATTGGGCGGTGAGGAATAGGATGGCTATAAATCGGGAGAAGTCCAGGGCACTTTTCGGTGGACTTTTCGGGTCGAAGTCTTATGTTGTGACGTTATGGATGAGTCGGGAGTTTCGGGTAACGGTGGGGGTCAGTCAGTATCCTGTAGTGACACACTAAAAGTGTTGGGGGTTTAAGGACCGCACCATTGGAGTCTGTCGTTCCATTTAGGGGACCCTGTGTAAAATAAGGTCAAAGAAGGAGTTCATTCCGCGGGGCATGCGTGGCTCTCTGGTTAAAAGTCTGATCTTCCCACATTTGGACTACGCTGCTCTCATGTACAATGGCTTATCGGGGGAAATGGACCGATTATTATATTACGCATCGCGAATGCGTGCATACGTTTCATTGCCCATAGATAGTCGAATGACACCGGTTTACTCGGAGCTGAAGTGGTTGAAGCCCTTGCGCAAGAGGGAATTACTTTTGGGGTGTTTTATGTTCAAGTTATTTGTGTTAAATAGGCCAGAGCATCTAAGGGATCTTTTCAGTTTTAGCGGAACAGGGGTGAGGTCAGCTAGAGCGGATCCGTGCGACTTGGTGATGCCTGTCCACAGAACTTCGGCAGGTTTTGTTGCGCAGGCGGTCAGATTGTGGAATTGCATCCCAGGGGACATTCGGGGCTTAACCATGTTCGGGGGGTTCAGGAGCCGGCATTATGAGTGGTGCTTGGCACGCAAGAATATATCTGACTCCGGGGTTGTGGAGTGGATATTGGCGGTGAATGAGTTGGATCACGCAGGATTATCATGCCCATGTTCCTGACTTTTATTGTTGCCTAATTTTACTTTCTTTTTATGCAAGTAGGGATCCGTGGCGTGTATGAGGGACTGGGATACCGAGACACCGGCCCGCCCCCATCCCCTTCGGCCCTGGAATCGGCCATTTTGTACCCGCCCCCATCCCCGAATCGGCCATTTTGTACCCGCCCCCATCCCCGAATCGTTCATTTTGTACCCACCCCCGAATCGGCTGTACCCGTCCCCGGCTGTACCCGCCGCCAATCGGTGTTCCCCTCCAGGTCTGTTGCCCGGGTCAATCGTCGCTCCAGGTGGATATAGAACAGAAGGAGTACCTCACGTCCAGACATCACGGCCAGGAGTGGGACGGGGGTCTCGTTCCATATAACTCTCTGGATGAAATCCTGCGGTCCAACCTCGCTCAATTCGACCGCCTGTACGTAAAGGGAATAGAAAAGGTCCGGTTTCTCCAGCGACGACTCGGGCAACCCCACCGTGAAATCATCAATCTGGACGACCTGGGATGTCCATCAATAACACGACAGGTGCCAGTACCGTCTTATTCATACCAGCTCTGCCAGCGTCATGAGTGCTCACCTAACGAAGATATCCGTTTACGCTACTGGGCCTGGGATCATGCGGTTAAATATGCCGATTGGTGTAATAAGTCTATTGTATAATGCTGTAGGGGAATAAATGAGATGTCAAATTACTTGTACCTATATAGAGTGATATCCACTCCCATTGATTCCCTTTAATAGTCGGTTGCCATATACTTTGAGTAGCATCAGCCTCGATCGACTGTACTGCGAATGTCTAGAGCATTGTCGCGCGTGAGTCCTCATGGACATATTGGACAGAGTCCAGCCCCTCAACAGCCTGTTCGCCAGTCCTTTCGGTGTCAAGGAGCCACCCTCCCCTCGCCATCAGTCATCCTGACTCCCCCCCCCCTCACCAGCACTGAGCATGATTGGCTCGCAGGGATAAGGAAATACATAATAAAAAAGGCAATTTAGCGTGGATTATAAAATTTATTTCGCGTCGTTACAAAAGCGCCCGTGGTTTAGCGACTGTCGCTTTAATTTCTCGTCAAGTGCTGTGTACGTTAGAAAGCCTGTATCGATGAGCTCTGAAGCTTCTCGCAAGAAGTCCAACGTTGCGAAATCAAAAGGGACCGAATAGGTGCCCAGAGAATTTTCGAGCCAAAGTACCCGTGATGGATGAGTCCAGTATTTTGCGCTGAATGCCACACTGCCGAGGCCAATATGGTAGTACACATCACCGAAGCGCAGAGCCTTCTCAATCAGATTGAAATTGGATTTTATCAGTTCCCAAACATCACGGTCTATTTTAACTCCCACGTTATCCTGTAACGGTGGAGTGTAGAATATCAGACATGGGTAAGATAAATCCCATCGCATGTGAACTCGCTGCTCCATGACGGACGGACGGACGAAATGTACGCTGAGACTACCAAACTACCCAAAGTTGTAAAGCGGCCATGCTCTTCAACATTATGTAGTGAAGCCCCCCCCCCCACCACACCACGTGGTGGATGCCTTCCATTGGCTCGCTGGTAATTGTCTAAAAAAGAGTCCCCACTCACAACTGGCTGAAAATATGTGCGACAAATGTAACTTGTCGCAATGGTTAGTTTTCGCGACTTCCAACATTTAATTTTCGTAGGGGGCCCTTGGAGGCTGATCGGTATGTGGTTGTAGGATAGAGAGGGGGGGATGGTTGGTAGGATGGTCTAATGGGGGGGACGGTTGGTAGGCCGGTTTAATGGGGGGGGGGGGTGTTACACGAGTAGGCGGTTTCTATACTTTCCACTCTCATGTACTTGCAACTCACCATGGTGGTCCAGTGGTTAAGGCACCTGTCTCGTATGGACTATCCTGAAGCGAGGAGGTTCGAACCCTGGCGGTGGTTAAATTTTTTCATCTTTGAAGTCGTGAATGGGGGGGGGGCTCTGACGCTTTGACGAGTCAATGGGCACGAAATGGTGGTGGGGAGGAAAGGTTGGGCAGGGGTGCGTGGTAGCGAGTGAATGGCCGCAGGGCGGGGTAGCTTGTCCGAGGGGCGGGGCTGGTCCCTATTGGCTGATCTGGGGATGGGGGGCGGGAACTGATCAATCATAGTTGGCCAGGGGCGGGCGAGGCGGGAGGTAGCTGGCCGGGCTGCGTGCGGCCGAGGTGCTGCAGGGGGCGGGTACAAAATGGCCCGGGCAACAGGTCTGGAGGGGAACACCGATTGGGGGCGGGTACAGCCGTGGACGGGTACAGCCGATTCGGGGGTGGGTACAAAATGGACGATTCGGGGATGGGGGCGGGTACAAAATGGCCGATTCCAGGGCCGGAGGGGAAGGGGGCAGGTACAAAATGGCCGATTCCAGGGCCGGAGGGGTTGGGGGCGGGTACAAAATGGCCGATTCCAGGGCCGGAGGGGATGGGGGCGGGGCCGGGGGCGGGCCGGTGTCGGTATCCCAGTCCCTCATACACGCCACGGGTCCCTACTTATGCAATTTTGTTATTGCTGTTTGTCCTATTGTTATCATTATATTTTATTAACTAGAACTAAATGATTGTTGTTTTTCATATCGTTTACGCGATTCAATTTGAGTTTGCTCCAGGGAGCCTTAGGCTCCAGAGCAATATTTACGTGACTTAAAACAATAACTGTAAAAAAAATGTACAAATCTCTCTCTCTCTCTCTCTCTCTCTCTCTCTCTCTATTTTTCCCCCCTCAATTCATACTGCGTGCCCCTACTAAGAGGGCTCCTCCACGCACCGCCAGGAACGCTCACACGAAGCCTCCGTAGCCTCATTCCTCATAGTGAATTATATATGCAATAGTGGAGGACCTCCACGCTCCATCTATCGGAGCCTGGAGCGGAAATCTCTACGAGACCCCTTATAATCCTTTGTTTGCCCAAATTGCCGAATTCAAGGACTTGTTTCTTCCAAAATCTAAAATTTCGTGGTTTGGCACTTTTAAAGGACCAATTTCGCGAATTTGGCGCTTCCAAAAACAATTTTATGCCTGTAGCTCTTTCATCCCCAATATGACTGTTAACTTGATCGCTTAATGACCACTTTTTCTCAATTTTAGAAGCGAACTAGAGCTGTTTCCTGATTTTAGCCGTGAGTTAGCGTGTTTTTATTTCAATTTTAGCGGATAGTTGACGCTTTTCCTCAATTTTTGCCTCCAATGAAAGGTGTTTCCAACTTTTAAATATGAATTAGCGATTTTCTCAACTTAAGTCGTGGATTTGCCGGAACTACACACCAACGGTTTTTTCTTAATTTTGGCCAGGAAATTGGATCAGAAACCACGAATTGACGCATTTTCTAAATTATAGCCTCGAATGAACACTTTTTCTCAATTTGAGCCGGGAATATTGGAGTTTTTCAAAACGTTTAGCCGATTAATAGGCCGCAGAACAGCGAAAAATGAGCGTGACTTCTTAATTTCAGACGTAGACTTACCCGTAAGCTTGTTCAGAGAAAAGAACTGCGCACATGTGCCTCGACAGGCTATTGCCGACGACCCCTTATGGGGCCGTTTTTGGCTGAGGATGGTTAAGAAAGACCTGAAAAATCACCTACTAAAGCCCTCGGCGGGTTAGGCAAAAATGGCCAAAACTTTAAAATTGGAAGGAATCGTACATCTCTGGGGGTTTCAACCCGGAGAATCCAACAATCGAATAAATGAGCCTTTAAGACGAACCGTTTTAAGAGGTTCCACCTCCGATGCCACCGTTTTTGGCCAGCCCTTTCTTGGCAGAATGGTTCCTGGCGATGAACTTGTCACTCTCAATGACTCAAAAGAATAACACTGAGGTCATTATTTTGAACCTTGGTCACCACACGGCACGGACTATTCCCAGAAGTATACAAATCGAAACCGAATTGAAGGCAGAATCGAATATTTAGTCACAAAAACTGCCTGTCACCTGATTTGTTCTATTCTCCTTTAGACGGATACATGGAATAAAAAATGTCGGATGGGGCCAAAACGTTGTCCAAGCGGAAACCACATCTATTTTTCAACTCCTCATTCTTCCTTCTTGCTTTTGGTGGGTGTCAACTCGAGCTCGAGGGTTTTTCGCCAGGTTGAAGAAACATAGTTTTCCTCTAGTAACTTGTAGAATCCATTCGCTCGTTACTTGCATGAGTCCACAAGTCTTGGAGGAAGTTGGTCGCCGGGGGGGGGGGGGTAGCCGCATGGGGCGGTAAATACAAATTAGCCCCGGGGCGGCGAAAAGCAAGAACCGGCCCTGCAATTTAGGGTTTTTTACAATAGGGTGGTCGATTAATGTAGGGAACAAAATCCAACAGTTTAAGGGAGGGGTCGGAGGGATGAACTTGGGGATTGAAAGAAATGAATCAACGAATGCCCTTCAAAACCACCACCTTCATATTTCATATATGTGATTCTTTTCAGAAAAGCTATTGAACATAATTATCGTCCAAGGCAGAAATCTCGAGATTTTCGCTGAAAAGCTCGCACAGCTCACCATTTCCATTCTGGGAAGCCACCGTTCGCTCTCCTAATGTGATAATACTGATGAAGCAGATTTCTCTGCCCTTCACCCCAACCACACTATTATAATACTCTCAAGAGATATTGTTCAATCGTATACGAACGTGTCCGCAGGGCACGTTAAATGCCACAATCGGAATACACACAAAGGCTAGTATAGTTCGAGAAAATGTATAGAGCAATGAGAAGGGGGAGGGGCTAGAATTAGGCGGGTGAAGAGTAGAAAGAGAAAGAGAGCCTGCATATTCATTAGCTCTATAGTTGTGTGAGAGAGGAATCGACTTACGAGGCCCTTCGACCTTTGCCGGGGGGGGGGGGGGAGCTTATTTCCGGGTACCTAAGCGTATAAGTGGCCTTCGATTCTAAGAATCATCCCGTTTATCGCTGAAAATGTGTTCCTATAATGAGAGAGACTTGGTACTAGACCCTAATAAGTTTGAAATGAGGGCCCCACAATACTAAATGTTTTCAACAGTTGATGATACCCGTAAAATAAACATTTTGAAGCCACACAATAAATAAAAATGCTGAAACCGTTTAGTTTTCGAGCGAGACATTTTAATTTTTTATTCTATTTCAAGCCACCTCGTCAGCTTTGAATACTGTTCAAAGGATAAAGAGTTCTGGATGAAAAAGGAAATTTAAAGGCATTCTGTTCAAAAGAAAATTCTCCGCTATAGCTCTGAGCTTCCTTTTTCAAATATTTATTAAAAAAAAAAAAAAACCAAGAAAAGAATTAATTCCGTGACGGGCATTATAACACTGTGAAGAAGAGAAACCACCTTGGCATTCTGAGCTGTGTCCGTATACCACTTTTTTTTCACACATTCTTTGATTACAGGGGAAGGCACGACTATATTTCCGTCTCAAACTAAATTAATTTGTATGTAAATGGCTCTACAGAGTGAAGGAAGCCGGTATTTTGGTATTCGATTAATTTTATCATCACTTGATGAACGCTTCATTCTGCCTCTTATGTGTAACATGACTTCAGTTCAGCTTCCAGACTGTATGATACATCACATTCTTGCCCGATAAAAAAAGAGGCAGTGGGAATAATGAAACCCATTGCTTCCAAGCGATTTGCCCGGGTGAATGCGCCATTTTTCATGTTGTTTAGTGAGTGCTTTTTCCTTCGTATAGCAACAGAAAAGTGGAAGATGCCCATAATGAGTTTTTCGTTCGTGAAATTTCAAGTTATGATGAGTGTAAGTCGTGGGAGTTTTTTTTTGAACTGGTGCGTCGATTTTAGCTGATTCAAACTTGAATGAAAAACTTGCAAATTGAACTCAATATTCAAGGATTAGAAGCATCCTTCGTTAATCTCATCTGCTCCTGTTTTTAACATGTGAATGTGATGAATATAATTCAATTAATGTTGATAATATTCCGCGTTAATTAAACCCTCTACCCTTTTCCTACTAACTTCATAATAAATATAAACCACGACAAGCAAAGTTCATGCGTTGTTCGGACAGGGTGGAGTTGGAGGATACGTATTTTAAAAATTGATTTTAGAAACAAAGTTTCAAGTGCAGGGATGCTGCGGAATAAGTGGGAGGGAAGGGTGACCCGCCTTGCTCCTCAACCAACTATATTAAATTGCGAAAAGGACTACCGCATAATGACTCATTAAGTTTTTATTTGTTTAAATTAGCAGGCACTGTTTATTTTTGTTGGATCTGGTTTTTAAGACTCGACTGTTCTACTAACTTTGTCAGCGAACTACTTTTTAATCTTATTATATGCAATTTAAGCAGCACAAAACTTGGGTCACATCCCTAGCTTAATGGAGACGGCTTATCCAATCAAATTCAGAGTTACTTTTTGAGAATGAGTAGTTTGTACTCAAAACACCTGTTGACTGTTTGATAATTACTAGAATTTAGAAGCGTCGCAGTTAATTAAACAATTTCTCAAAGGAGGTCCGATCTTAAAGTTGCTTTTTACTCGAACAACAAAACAATTAAAACTTCCATAGTGAAATAGTCACGTTTTCCCCTGTCCTTTGACTCGTCGAGGCGTGACTATCTGCTCCTGGGCAACCCAACTATCCAACCAAAAAGAAATAGTTCTTCAGGCTCACTAAAGACGAGCAGCGTCGCTCGTCTGAGATTAATTAGGTAGTAAGTACTGCCGAAGTCATCTATCATTCGAATACCATCGTAATACCTCAGTGAATCAACAATTTTATTTCTCCACTCGAAAACGTATGAGCCTTTCGAGCCAACCTCAGAAGAATCCAAACAATTTTCGGGCATAATGGTGGAGAGCAGTGCACAATTCAAACTCGTTTAATTTAGTGGTGTGAGGCGTCGTCGGAAGGAGAAGGGGTGAAGGGGTTTGCTCATCAGAGTCGGGCAATCGCACTAGATTTGTAGCATTCTAGTTTCCAGACTCATTGTAGACCTCATTCTCATTCCACTGGCTGCCGAGTCTGACATTACCATGAACAGTTGAAAAGCAAACGAACTGAGGAATGGTAGGAGTAGGCATTTGGCGGTAGATGAGGGGGTGTTGTGATGGCGGAAGGGGGGGGGTCACGCTTCCCATGATTCATCCCTTCACCCCCTCCCCCCCTAAACCATTACCCAAGCCCGCCACTATCACCTTTCAAATCTTTCGTGTGAGTAACCAAGCTGCTGTGGATGTGACACGCAGGTAGTTTCTACACCCTCGTGGACGCCCATACATTATGGACGCATCACTCCCCCACCACTTACGTCCCCATTTTCTCGCGGACTATTCAGGTCATGAATCACATAAATGAAGATTAACAACCATTGAAGTGCCATGTGATAAATAAATGACTTTCAAGCTAAGTGGGCCTGCGACTAAAGGTTTTTGTTGAAAAATAAGGGATTTTTCAGTGTGAGACTAGTGACTCGTAGTGTCTGAGTCACGCGCATTGAAGGCTAAAAAAAAATCCGAATTTAAGGGTGAGGTGAAACTGTTTGAAGTGCTACAGGACCTTATTAGAGGGAAGCTTAGGAATTATCAAGTAAAGCCGTAACTTCCTATCTTTAACAAACAACCAGAAAGTTTCTTTTGATGGCAAGCTTGCTCTTCCAGAAATGCTATCTTCTTATTCAAGGTTCTGTTTTTAGAAGTATGGTAGGGGTGACTTTATCCCTCTGGCTTCGTCAGCCGAGATTTGTCTGTTCGAATTACAGAAAATACCTTCGCTCCCATCTCCCTCCCCGCCAATCTCATAGAGCGAGCCGAAGCCTAGAATAAGATCTCATCTGTCATGCTTAAGTTGAAGTTCCGCAGTGATGAAAAACTATCTTCGCCGACCCTCGCTAACCCCCACCACCACCCACCCATCAATAGCATTACAATGAGAAAGACGGATCAACTTTCTGGGTTTTTATTAGGATGGTTAAGAAATTGAGCTCGATTCTCACCGCTGCAATAAGAGAGGCTCTCCAATTAACATCTTTATTCGTTCAGAAACCTGGAAAGCTATGGTTGAGTCAGTCGATTCGTTTTTACCCCACACAGCCAATAATATACAATAAATAATAAATTGTAAGAAGCCCCCTTCACCCCCCCACAAACAACAAGACTCAATAAACAGTACCTACGTTAAGCCCCTTGGCGGCAATTTAAAGCAGCAGTGATTTGAGGGTTCTGGCATTTTTGAGAAACACGTCGATAGATTGTGTTCGGACGGTTGTCTTTTCACGAGTGACAGTTTAGACCCCAAACCGGGGGCGTAGCCAGCTCGTGATCAAGGGGTGGGCAGCCAGGCACGAATCCAGAGTTGAGCGGAGAGGACGCACGTCATGAGAAAAAAATGCTCGTTCGCGGATGAAATCCAGAAAAGGACATTTTGCGGCTAAGACTGAGAAAAAACACACATTCACGGCTTAAATTGAGAAGTACCGCTGATTCACGTTAAACTTGAGAAATAAATCTCATTATTCGCGGTTGAAATTAAGAAAACACACCAATTTGCGGTTTCGCGATGCAAAGTCCAGGCAGAAATTAATAGCGATTTCCATTCAACACACTACACAAGTGTAGTGCAGCGACCTATCCATAAACATATGTTTCAATACAGAGAGGACGGGTGGGAAAACTTGCACCAATACAAATGTATTGCATTGAATATAAAACGCCATAAGAAAATACGCTAACTCACGGATTGTAAAGCTCTTTTCACAGCTAAAATTGACAAAATAAATTGCTCGTTCAATGTAGAATTGAGAATAATCACTCATTTGCAGCTGAAATTGAGGAAAAACGCCAGTTCTTCGCTAAAATTGAGAAATGGAGCTCATGGAAAAGCTCGTGGTTTTTCGAATCAACATATCGGTAAACATTGCGAAAAAGTGCTAATTGACCGTTTGTAGACATATATATGGCAAGTTTGTGGGTACAATTGAGAAAGAGCGCGACTTTTAGCACTTACATTTTTGAAAAAGTGCTTATTCACGGCTAAAATTCAGGAAAACACCCAATTCAAAATTTTGCGGTGCAGCGTCCGGGTCAACATTAATAAAATTCGCTAGCTTACGGATTATGTGGACCTTTTCACGGCTAAAATTTGAAGGGAGAAAATATTGCTCAAGGGATAATTGGGAAAAATCACTAATTTTCGGCTAAAATTGAAGGAAAACGCATTGGAAAAATTGTCTCCGTTTGTTGTTGATTGGTGGAATTGTCGTGACTAAAATTGATAAATAGCGTTCATCCACAGGTCATTGACAGGAAATTGACACAACGCACCAATTCGCGGTTAGGCGATGCCCAGTGCTGGACGTAATTGGGTTCCACCGTAAGTCTGGGTTCAGGGAGTCGACAGGGACTCAAATCGGAACAAAGAGGTTCTTTTACCCCGTGATGTACATGCTATTTATTCACAGTATGACTCACCTTTCCCCAGGCTCGACGGCGATAGCGTGTACACGAGCTGGCGCGAGGGCTGGTCGCGAGGCTTCGCCCCCCCCCCCCCCCGTTGGACAGCGGTCCACGACTCTGTGAACTCCCGACTCTAGCTGTGAACTTCCCCAACTGTAGAATACCCCGGGTTTTATACTAAAACCCCGGAGACATGTTTGTAAAACCCCAAGTGTTGTGAATAACAAGCAGTTTCCTCAAGGACTTTTTGACTCTACCGGGCCATTCTCCCCCGCTCGTCACTGAGCTCGCCGAGTTCACTTACCCAGCGGCAAATAATTCCCCGAATCGAGCTCCTTTTCTCTATATTACCCTCGCACAACATAAAATGTGTTATTTCACGGTTTTTTTGAGACCTTTTCACTGCTAAAATGAAGAAAATGGGCTAGTTCGAGGTAGAATTGAGAAAAAGCACTCAGTTACAGCTAAAATTAAAGGAAAATGTCAATTCGAGGCTAAAAATAGTGCTCATTCACGAGTAAAATGGCGGGAAAAAAACTCTGTGCAACTCGCCTCTTGAGAAAAACTGGATCCACGCCTGTGGGCAGCTTCAGTAGCCAAAATATCAGATGCACCATTGCCTTTTTGCAGGCTTATAACAGGATCTGGAGGTTAGAATCGCATCAATTCAAGGTCATCAGAGATTAAATTTTTAAAGAAAGGGCCACTATCCGTCACAAAATAAATATCTGCTGGAAAACTGTCGTTTGTAGCCTTCTATTTCGGATTTTCTGTCGAAAAACTGAAAACTTCTCTCCTCGGAAAGTGATACTTTTGGAGCTTTTAAATTTTAGACCTGAGACGGTAAAGAAGCTGGCATTCCTCTGGCACATCGGGCTATTGAGCCAGCCAAAACCCACGAAATTGTGCAATGGTCAAATGCTCGCGAATATTATGGTTCTCCAATAGCGAGCAAAAAACCCCGGAAATTGTCGTTTTAGTGAGCCAGAATCACGACTACGGTTTATAACAGTGCAAAATCCACGCATTAGTAACGTTTTTGAAAGAGGAAGCCACGTGAAGCAAGCCAAGCCAAAACCCACAAAATTGGGGTATTGGTGAGCTCGCAAAAATGGTTTTTAGCGAGGAAAACACGAAAAATTTGCGTTTTCGAGTGCTAAATTTGTTTATGAATGAGGCATCACCACAAAACTAGATTTTCAGCACAAAAATTGGCGATTTTTTTGTTTTATTTTGTTTGTTTTTTTTGGTTTTTGTTTAGACCCGCCAAATTGGTTTAGCAAGTGGAATCTTTAAAATTGGTTTTTCAGTGAGCAAAATCCGAGAAATTGTTTTTTTAGTGAGTCAAAACCAGCTAAAATCGGATTATAGTGCGCAAAATCAGTGGACTCGGTCTCACAAATGTTGGCCACTTTCGCAAAATTGGTTTGTTAGCAACATAAATCCATGAAATTGAGAGCGAAATCTGAGTTTGAATTTTGAGTGAGTCGTACCTATTTTAGTGCGAAAAATCTGCAATGTCGGTTTCAAAATTAAGCCGGCCCTCAAAATCGGTTTGTCAGAAACAAATTACCGAGAATTTTTGATTTTTTGTGAAAACGATATGCAAAAATGTGTTTTTTTTTTATTTTTTATTTAGGTGAGAAAAATCCGCAAAATTGGTTTTTAGAGCTAAATCCAAGAAATTTGTGTTTCTGTTAGCCAGATCAGGGATTTTTTTTTTCTTTTTTTTTTCAAGAAAAATCAGTAAAAGTGGCGTCTTAGTGGTCAAAATCTGAAATGTTTGTTGCTTGATGAGGCTGAGCTGCGATAATGGTCTTGTCGTGTGCGAAATTCAGTTTTCACCACAATAAAAAAACAGCGAAATTGGTGTATTAGTGAGCGAAATTCGAGGAATTATACTCGGATCAGCGAAAGAATGTGCATGAGTGGTGGGAGGCCATAAGCCCGATTTTTCCCTTTCTTAACGTGGTTCTCTACTTCTCCACTTTTATCAAACAACTGCAACCAATAACAGAGAGTTTTACCGATAAAATAGGAGAGGCTCCTCTCAGGTGATGGCGTAAGTCATGTGGGTTTAGGGAAAAGCGAGAGGGTAATTTCATGCACATTCTTTCACCGATCCGACTATAGTTCTGTTGCTAGCAAGCCCTGCGGAAGTTTTAATTTTAATGATTGAAAATGTGGCAGTCCTGTTGGATTTTAACTTTTTGATGGAATTTGGTGGTGGGCAGCTGCCTCACGAAATCTGCGCTTTTGATTCTAGGGGAGGCCAACTGCCCACCCCCGCCCCCGCTGCCTATACCCGTTCCCTCAAACTATAAGAGCAATAAAGAAATTAGAATGCTGGTTTCGAACCCCGCCGTGCAACGGAGATGCTATTTTTCCTCGGATCTCGAATCTTGTTGGGTTCGCATCCCCAAACGTACTATACGCTTAGAATAAGTATCAATTTATTTCTTTTTAATTAATTATAAGAGGCCCAACAGCCTATCTTGAGGGGGGGGGGGAGGTTCTCATATTTCCCCGGCCGAGCAATAACATTACTAAACCACGATACATCTAAAATTACTAATAAAATAGAACCCACCTCTTCTTGAGGGAGAAAGGTGACAGAGGGGAAAAGGGATTGGGATCAGTTTCTGGCCCTCATTTAGGCTAAGGTTGCGAAGTAAAAACGCCCTTTCATTGGCCTGAAATATAGTAACTGGGCAAGCTGGGCCTTTACCACCTAGTGCTTGATATTTTGAAGCATTTGAGCTACCTTGGTGTATTTTTTTCTGTGGGGGTATTTCCCATCTTAAATAATTAAATATGATAATAAAAAGGATAACTATTATTTCACTGCAAAAGTAGTGCACATAATTGATAACTTGAACATTTTAATTATAGACAATTATTTAGTTAATAATTATTCGAGTACTACTTGAAAAATTATAACTGATGCAACATAAAAATGCCCATAATAGCAAGCAAAGTTGGATTTTTTATTATCTACAACTAAAATTGGGTTCTCCATTAAACACAGTAAGTATAAATAGACAAGAAGAAAGTGTTTTGTTTATAGTGAAATTTGAGTTTCCAGAGCACAACATCGCAATGCCAATAAAAGCATCATTCGTTTTCGCTGTCGTAATGACTCTCCTGGTATGATTAAACGTCGTTGTTACGCTTAGTTTGACATTTTTATATGTTTATATCGTATACGCTTTTCTGATTGAAAAGGTCATGGTGCAAGCACTCCCTGATCAGGCGGTTCATCGATTTACAGGGAAGAAGTAAATTAGTCTTTGGAAAAAAGGATCACACTTGATTGATCACGAGCTATACTGAAATTGCGGCCTTAACAATCAAATTGATCTTTGTGTGAATTGCACTGTACTGAAACTATTTAAATGAGAAAAATACAAGAAAAAAAAAATGCGCACATAAAATTGGGTTATACTTTGTATTCTTTCTCACTTTCCTCTATTTGGTTTTGTCTTATAGTACTCGCGGGCAACACAGCAGTCAAATCGGTATAAATGTCGAAATTGAACCGATCGTCTGGTTGCAAAAACGATATTTCGTTGCTTCCCTTTCAAAATTTGTTAGACATAGACATAACACACAGTGGGTATACAATGAGCGGGCGATCGCCGCACTCCCTTTCCATAACAATTTACTTTTTACACCTATGAATCGCCCCTCATGTAGATATCGTTTTGGTTGGAAGTTCGTTTTTTAAATTTGAACAAATACAGCCGCGTAGTTTTTGACAGCTGGATGCATTTCGGGCCCAATCCCGGTGCCCCTCATCAGCAATCTTATCGCCACTACGGCAAAACTACCGATAAGATTGTTGATGGGGGGCACTGGGATTGGGCCCGAAATGCACATCCTGTCAAAAACTACGCGGCTGTATTTGTTCAAATTCAAAAAACAAACATTTCCCATTAAGATTTCAGAACAGCCAAATCAACGAAACAAAGATCAACGATTGGACGCGGCTAAAAACACGGGTATGCACAAACCATCTCGCATCATTTCCAGGGGGAGTCGCAAATCCTGTCCTTGGTTTGACTCGGAATGTCACACTGCGAGATACTTGCGTCAACATGCTCTGAGGAAACTGCGGATAAAGGGTTACAGAGAGCCTTTTCTCAAAAACTATCTTGATAGGAAAAAAGAAAACAGGATTCTGTTGAAGCAAAAAAAGAAGTCGTATTATAATATCAGGGACGAAATCGCTCGGTGTGGTAACTCTAAAGCGTTTCGGTCAGCCGTAGGTAAAATGCGAGGTTGTTTTTGGATAAGAGGCAGGTTAGTCACGGATTCGGTGAAGGAGTTTCATGATTCTTTGTATCCCAAGCGTTCTTTGGTCGAGTCCGATCTTCACCATGGAACATTCGAGCCCAGTTTGGACGAAAGAATTTCGGGCGATGAGATCAGGCAAGCTTTGAAGAGTTTTGAAGCCAGGGAAAGCTCCAGAAGAGGACCGTATCCCAATCGATTTCTTTAAGAACCTTCCTGGGGATGGGATAGCTTTTCTCGAGATTCTCTTCAAACAGTGTGTTATTGAACGGAGAAGTCCCGTCCAGTTGGGGAGGGGGGCTGCTTGTTTTTTTGCTCTTCAAGAAGGGAGATGACAAAGAATATCCCTGATCAATTCTCTTCCCAAGATTTTCTCCCAGATACTTTTGAATCGCCTTTTGGGTTTCTGTGATGAACGATGACTCCTTCCTGAGTCCCAGAATGGGTTTAGGAGGGGACGGTGTACCATGGACTCAATTCTCACTCTATCGAGTATTGCAGCCATCATCACAAGGCAGAAGGGTCGTAAATTGTTCTGTGCATTTATTGACTTTAGAGCCTTTGATAGCGCGCCTCACGAATTACTTTGGTAGAAATTAGCTAACATCGGCATAAGTGCTCGCTTTATTAGGATAGTGAGGTCAATGTATAGGGCAGCGGCCTTTTCCGTGTTGGTGAATGGTGATAATGTTGGCCCTTTTGACATAACTACAGGTGTTTTGCAGGGGGATATACTATCTCTTCTGCTATTCGCATTGTTTATCGCTGACTTCGATGGTTTCCTGGCTGAGAAGGGGCTAAGAGGCGTGACCGTTGGTGGTATAACTGATGTCCATTCTCTTCAATATGCGGATGATTTGGTCCTGTTTGCTGACTCGTGTGTGACTTTGCAAAAGACTCTCGGAGTTTTGAAGGATTATTGCTCCCTAAACATCAGGTTTCAGGTGAATGTTTCGAAATCGAAGGTTATGGTGTTTCAAAGGGCTGGCAGGCAAAAGAAATACAACTTTTTTTGCGGCAAGGAAAGGCTCGAAGTGGTGAGCTCTTTTAATTATTTGGGAGTAATGTTCTCTAGAACTGGTATCTTTCGACAGCAGGCAAATGTTGCCGTTTCAAGAGGTACTAATGCGTATAAGAGTGTCTGGCCGGTAATTTTCAAATCGCAGACTCCGGATCCTCTGGTTTGGTGTAAACTTTTCTCTGCGATCGTGAAGAGCTCGACTCTCTATGGCGCAGAAGTGTGGGCTCTTCTCAACCCCGAGCTTGTTGATAGGGTTCAGGTGAGGTCGTTTAAGAGCACGGGCGGCTCGTTCACTAGGGCATTTGGGCACACGCCCCACCAAAAGTAGGACCCAAAAAATATGCAAAAAAACGAAGAAAAAAGGACAAAATTACTTCAGAAAAATTAGAAATTCCAGAAAAAATAAATAAAAAGTTAGCTTCTTTTTTACAATTTTCAGAAATTACCTTCTCATTTTGCTTCAAACAGGCGGAGATTCAACCGTTCTTGGTAGAAGAGAAAACACCATATATTTCAAGGGACAAATGAATATTTCCAGTGTGGTCCTGTGCCCCGAATGCGCAGAACAGGGCAGGGGCGTAGGTACGGGGGGGATATGGGGGAGAGATCCCACCACAGAGCTACAAGTATACGAACGAAGGAGCACTAGTACCATAACGAAGAGCCCAATAAAATCTCCAAAAATGAGCGTTTTACGTTGAAGTTAGGTTCAGCAGATTTTCTGGACTTAAAGCAGCCCGAAAAGGCCCGAGTACGTCCAGCTTTTTCCTTGCACTTGAAACCCAACGCAGTAGTGTGCTGTGGTAGGGGGGGAGGGGTTCGCCCCGGACCCTCTATCAGACAAAAATCGGTAATATTCATGGCTATAGCTGCTAAAAAGCGCTAATTCGTGGTCTCGCGATGCAACTTCCAGTGGCCATTCTGCAAATAAATTGTGGAAATCAACGCAAAAGTGTTGTATTTGGGCTTTCAGGTTAAAATTGGACAAAAATGGCAAATTCACAACTGAAATGGCGTAAAATTGCCCATTCGCGTATGAAAAAGGGAATAGGATGCTGAATGGCCGCAAAACGCTATTTCACAGCTGAAATTGGGAAAAATCGCTAATTTGCAGATATGAAGTTGTGGAAAAACGTTAATTCGCGGATACAAAATGAAAAAAATCGCTAATTCTCGGCAAAAATGGAAAAAATCACCAGTGAGGAAGTAACGTAAAAAATAAAAATCGCTGGAGACATTTTTTTTCTGAAGAAAATGACTAAATATGACCAGGAATTGAATATTAGTGCGTAAATGATTGATTTAGATTTATAGCAAAATAATAAAACTTGCCAATTTTTTTTGTTACCTTAAACGGCCGGTCTGTGACTCGTGACGTAACTAAGGGGTCGTGACCCCTCCCAACCCTCCGCATCATGGCTGTTATCATGTGTTGCCCCTTCTTGTCCCTCCCTTTCTCTAAAGTCCTATTGTTTGATTTGTGGGAAGCCATTGTGAAGGTTATCCGAAGGCTGTTATTGCGTCATCAGTCTATCTAGCCTATTTCAAATGGGTCCCGCAACCCAATAGTTTTAAAAATTAATAAAAAAATGTAGGGCCTGATTTTATTGAACGGATCGTGTTATCATGAGTTTTGGTAACCAAGCTATCAAGATGGCATGATTTTGGAAAATGTGTTACTTCCTCATTAGCGCAGCTAAAATTAAGAAAAACGTTAATTTTCAGTTTAAATTGGGGAAAAGTGCTAATTCTCAGTTACAAATGGAAAAAATTGCTAATTTGCAGCTTAAATTGAGTCAAACGTCAATTCTTGGCAAAAATTGACAAAACTCGGTAGGTAATGCACGGGTTCTAAACGCTACCACGCTGCTAAAATTGAGAAACATCACTAATTCTCAGAATTAAGCGTCGTGAAATTGATAATTTAAAAATGATGATTTTTTGACAAAAATGGATGAATAGATGCAAATTTTTTGGTTTGAAAAAAAAAAAATTACATTTATAATTTAAATTCGCACCTTCTGAAGGCATTTTTGTGGCTAAAATTCAGAAAAATGGCAAATTCATGCATGGCTATAGTATAATGGTTAAAAAATACGTTAATTCACAGCTAGAACTGAAAAGAAGCAACAATCTATACCAATAAAAGTTATGTAGTTATACTATAAATGTGAAAAACCAATAATTTGCGGGTAATGTTTAGAAAATAAAATAATCAGTCTGGTAAAATAAAGAGAAAGGTTAATTTTAAGCCTAAAAATGGAGAAAATTGCTAAGTCGCGGCTAAAAATGAGAAAAATCGACAATTTACAGCTAAAAATGCGCCATACGCCAATTTGTGACTGAAATTGAGAAAATTCGCTAATAAGGAACTTCCATGGGTCAAAAAATTGGATAAAAATTTATTGCTGACTGACGATTGGTACCTGAAAATCAGTTATTTTGAGTTAAATTATTTTTTTTTTAAACAGCCACTAATTAACAAATTAGCAATAAAAAATTGTTATTTTTTATGCCCTCGAAAACGCCTTCTGATTGGTTGAAGACCGGTGACGCAGTCACACGGGCGACCCGTTTCCCACATCCCCTACTTGTACGTGCTTTTCGACGCTGTATGCATTATTATTCGGATACTTATGTTTAACGTGAAACACAAAATAATGTTAATGTTTCACGAGAAAATGCTGCGAGCTCCTATTTATGAAATTGCTTTGTGAGGCAAGTACGCAACCTAGCAATAACCTACCTCTCACGCTTCTTGATTGGGTTGATTTCCATAGCCGTTTTTCTTCTTGTGTTGTTTCCTCGTGTTCAGGAGTTACGATTTGTCCTGATTTCTCAGTTGTATTTTCTTGTGACTATTTTCTTTGGGTCTCAATTCCTGTCACATTTCAATCGTTCTTTTCAGAACGCCGATCTTTCGCTCTATTTCCTCGACACCTTCATACCTTAGGCGAGTCCTGGGGGCCTATTCTCTAACAACAAGCAATATTTTATTCGCCAGCCATGTGTCTATTTCATTCATTTGTTTGAAGAAAATTAATGAAATAAACATTAATGAACAGCGTTAGGGTGAAAATTATGGACTTGGACATGTCACCTTATCAGATTCATCCAGTACCCGTTGTACACTCATATCTCTCATTCACGGAGTTCATTATACATCGTTTGTCCCACCAACTTGTATGAGATCAATTTACAGTAACAACCTTAAGTTGAAATAACAACATAACATCATTTAATCAAGTGTTCAAAAATTCCTCCCCCTTGTGTACACTCGGACCCTCTTTTCTGTAAAGCTCTGGTGGCTCGACTAATTTCGGCTTGTCGTTGTCTGATCGATTCAGAACACGCCACAACTTTGTTGATCAGCTCCTCGCATTTGCTGGGCTTGTATTCGTATCCCATTGTCTTCATCCACCCCCAGAGACAGTAATCGAGGGACGTTAGGTTAGGAGACCTCGCAGACCAGTTAATTGGTCCTCCTCGCCCACAATCTGCTGAGCTACGCTGATTCTGATGAGATAGAATGGCCGAGTCCCCGTTCAAGTCCTAACGTAGTAGTTCATCCACGGCGTCTCTCATGGTGAGCCTCACGTATAGTGCATTGAATTCTTACTCAGCAGCTTGAATTCTTCTTCACACAGGAACACAATAGCCTAAGGGAAGGACATTTACCTTGACCTATTCGGTTTGTTTTATCAAAGCAAGTAATATTTTTTTGCATTGGAACTTGATTGCTAAAGTCGGAGGGTTGCAAACTTCAACTATCAGGACACCGTTCGAAAGTACACAGAACGGGGTAGTTTTCCACAACTGTGTGGGAAACAGCGTGCACTAGCAGCTGATTGATACTGATGAGAAATTTATCAGGTATTCGAAAAAACTACTTTTTTCACTTTTCACGTGGCTGAAATAGCCAAGCGCAAGCGACATTTTTTGATTTTCACGGTGGTTTCAGGAACAGGATTTTGTCCTCTTTCCGAATCCACCGTCATTTTTTGTCTAACCACCTACGGTGAGCCGTGAACACAACAATTACCGTAAAAAGTAAAGCAACTAGAAAAAAACAGGAAAATGCTCATATCTCGTAACCAAAGCATTTTCGGCTATGCGTCTATATGAAGTTTTTTGTGCGTCCAGGTGCGCACTATCACCTGTGTGAGTTTGTCACATTCCTCCTGAATCACCCTGTATTTAGAATTCAATATTAGAAAAAAAAAAAAAAAAAATGTTCCGAAAAATGTGCAAGTTCCTTATTCACAGGTTTGAAATGCTACGACGCGTCGCCGCTACAATTTTAAAAAAAGCGCTAATTCGTGGTTGAATTTGAGAAAAATTCTAATTTGCGCCAAAAGCTGAATATACGCCAATTAGCGGATTCTGAAGGCACTTTTTCAGACTGAAATTGAAAAAATGCGCCAATTTATGGCAATAGGCGAAGACACCGCTAATTCTCGAGTAAACTGAGAAAAGTCGCTCATGCATTACGTATGGTGAACCAAAAAAATCCTAATTCGTGAAAAGTCCCCCTATTTTGCGGCTAATATTGTGGAAAACATTTAACGTTAATTTCCAGCTAAAACTGAAAAAAGTGCTAATCCCTTGGTAAAATATATATATATAACCGGTAATATGCTGCTAAAATTGAAGAAAATGTTATTAGTCAAAAAAAATGTATTTTTATCTTTTTTTTATTCTTCAAAAAACTCCAAAGGGGCGTAGAACAATAATCAAAAAACACGTGTCATAAAAAAAATGAGAACACTTTTCTCAACACTCTCCCTTCTTAATTTTTTTTTTTTTTTTTTTTTTTGTCATCATGGCAACGAAGTGTTTAACCCCATTTTCCGAGAAAGGTCGTCGAGACGGGGTTTGTGAAGAGGCTTGGTCATAATATCGGCTACTTGAAATTCAGTTGAAATTCGAGTTACTTGAATTACGCCGTTTGTAACAAGCTCCCTCACAAAGAAATGCCTCGTCTTGATATGCTTTGTTCGTCTGTGGAACTCCGGATTGTTCGATAGTCGAACCGCGGCTTCATTATCAACGAAGAGGGTAGGAATCGCTTCCATTCGAGTGATGGCTCCTAGTAGTCTCTTGAGCCAAACGACTTCTCTAGCTGCTTCGCTCGCAGCGACTATTTCAGCTTCGGTTGTTGAAATGGCCACTGTTGCTCGCCTCTGGCTTGACCAAGAAACTGCTCCTCCCGCGTATAGACAAACTACTCCAGAAGTCGAGCGGCCAGTACTTCCGTCTCCACCGTGATCAGCGTCACTGTAGCTCTCTAGAATCCCTCCTCGACAGTCTTGTTTGTAGACAATTCCGTTAGTCACCGTGCCTTTTAGATAGCGAAGTATTCTTTTGACTTTAACCCAGTCTTCCCATGATGGATTTTCCATTTTTCGAGAAACGACGCTAATCCCATAGGCAATATCAGGCCGCGTGCCTACCATGAGGTGCATGAGAGCTCCAACAGCTTCTCTGTAGGGAAATTTCTTTTCTTTTTCTGTCTCTTCTTCCTTTACCGGAACGCTCTCCCTGATTATTGGTGTTGGAGCAGGACGGCAGTCATTCATCCCGAATCTTTCAAGAATTTTTCTTGTGTACGAGGCTTGGCTCACTTTGATGCATCCGTCCTTTCTTTCCAATTCTAATCCCAAGAAATAACAGGCTGGCTTTTCTGTAATTTTGAATTCTTTTTTCAAGTCATTCAAGAAATCCGAAAGCTCCGTGACGCTCGAGGATGCTACTAATCCGTCATCGACGTAAAGAGCTATCAAAATTTTGTCGTCTTTAGTGTTTTTCATGAATAGGCACGGATCTTCTTCATTTTTCTTGAAGCCAAGTCGAATGAGATAATCGCCAAATCGTTTGTTCCAACATCGAGGCGCCTGTTTTAACCCATAGAGACTTTTTTTCAGTCGGCAAACTCTATTTGTGCCGTCGGAAAAGCCTTCAGGTTGCCTCATGTAGATCGTTTCATCGAGGTTTCCGTATAGAAATGCTGTTGAGACGTCAAATTGAGTGAGATGCATGTTTTCGCTTGCAGCTACGCTCAGCACTGCTCGAATCGTTCCCGCCTTCGCAACAGGGCTGAATATTTGGTCATAATCTTCACCCTTTCTTTGTGAATATCCTTTGATGACGAGTCGGGCCTTGTACTTTTCTATTTCACCCTCGGCATTGGTCTTAATTTTGTAAACCCATTTGCACGGAATCGCCTTTTTTCCTTGTGCGGTAAATCTGCTAGTTCCCACGTTTCATTTTCTTCAAGCGAGTTCATTTCATTATCCATTGCTTCTTCCCACTTTTTCGAAGTTTTGCTTTGAACTGCTTCTTTGAAAGTTGTAGGCTCATAAAAACTATAAGCGTCTGCAGCAGCTGACATAATGTAGTCATTAAATTTGTTTGGTAATTTTAGGGTCGAACGATCTCTCAACGCGTATCCCTCCGATTCGCCCTTCTCTATCTCGCCTCTTTCACTATCTTCTTCTTCTTCTTCTCTCTCTTGACTGTCGTCGAATTCTTCTATCGAATTTTCATGTGAAGAGAGCTGAATATTTTCCGTTTCTTGAATTTTGGTACCTTGATCACTTTCTTCGTTCTTATCTTCTTGAAGTATTTTCAAGTGTAAAAAGTTTTCTCTACCTTCATCGTCGACTAGTGGCTCTTCTTGGAAAATCACATCTCTGGAACGAATCAACTTTTGTTTTTCTTCATTCCATATGCGATAGCCGTCGTCTTCTTCGTACCCGATAAGAATTCCTCTCTGTGCTTTCCTGTCCATTTTCTTCCTTAGATGCTTCGGGATATGAGCGTAGCACGCGCTTCCTATTATGCGAAGATGCTTAATAGCTGGCTTTTTTCCCAGCCATAACTCGCTTGGACTTTTCCCTTCAATGCTTGATCTACCTGTCCTATTCAGAATGTAGGCAGCCGTATTTATCAGTTCTGCCCATAGTTCTTGTGGAAAATCTCGCGAATGCATAATCGTTCTGGCCATTTCAACAATGGTGCGATTGTCGCGTTCACTGCATCCATTTTGTTCCGGGCAGTAAGGCATAACTAAGCGATGTTTGATTCCTTCCTCTTGCAGAATCTTTGGTACGTTTGAGTTATCGAATTCTCCACCGTTGTCACTAAGAAGTACTCTCACTTTATGGCCATTTTTCTTTGCTTCACCGAGCATTTGTTTTAATTTTTGATGTACTTCAAATTTGTTTTTTAAAAAATAAACAAATCTGTACTGAGTAAAATCATCTTTGAAAATAACGTAGTGGCGATACCCTGAAAAGGAACGAGTGAAAGGTCCTCCAACGTCAGCGTGTATCAAATCACCTGGTTTCTTTGCTCTTTCTCGATTCCCGAACTTTTTCCGATGGATTTTTCCGTACA
This sequence comes from Corythucha ciliata, assembly GCA_038030265.1. Lineage (NCBI taxonomy): Eukaryota > Metazoa > Arthropoda > Insecta > Hemiptera > Tingidae > Corythucha > Corythucha ciliata. The sequence continues at coordinate 30,666,432 of CM075940.1, read as the reverse complement.
CACAGGCTTCACAAAAATCATTATTTATTTGTAGTTTTACTTGAATTTCTAGTTCTCTCGCGATGAGGTCCCGGACATATCATTCTGATGCCCCATCCTCTCGTGGTACAGCTGAAGAATATTCTGCGTTGAAACACTACAAATTTCAGTTCTATTCTTGGGATTAATGCTTTGCAATGACAATTTGAAGAGACCTGAGTGACGATTTCTGAAACCAACTAATATCACTTGATCGTTCACTTCGAATTGGCAACGCTTCGTTGTAGAAACAAATTTGCTTCTTGGCTGTTTGTCGTGAGCTGCTATTGGAGAGAATAAATTTTTCTTAATTTCTGGTACATACCATACGTCATCAAAATGGAGTTCGTGATGATTTCTTCCAATTTTTGAGCATACTCGGATTCTTCCTTTTCCGATTGCTTCGACTGTATCCAGGGCTGGGCAGTAATTGAATTACATGTAATTGAATTACGTAATTCAATTACAATTAGTAATTGGTAATTTGTAATTGATTACAACACGCCATTGTAATTGATAATTTGTAATTAAAAGCACTTTTTCGAAGTAATTTGTAATTAACAATTACCAATTACATTTCCATCTTCAGAGCCAATATTACTTCGAAAACTCAGCGGGTACTATTTCGCGCCTTACATGGAGCTTTTGGAGGAGTTTTTGCATGAAATTCTCTGAAAAAAAAAGAGTTTCAAAGCAATTATGACACGAGCGATATCCTCGAGCTTAGGGTTGCCAATTTGAAATTTGAGAAAAACGGTACAAAAGTTTCAAAGATCAAAACCCCAAACCAGTGGCGTAAGTAGGAATTTGTCTTGGGGGGGGGGAAGGATCAGATTGAAATCTCGTAAGGTTGAAAGGCGGCGGGTAATTTCACATTTTAGTCATCATTCCACCCAGCCAGCACACTCTTGAATCTGGACATCTTGCTGGCCTCATCATAGCCTCAATCTCTCAGTTAAAGGCGATTTTTGGATTCTACTCGCAAATTAGCGCTTTTCTCAATTTTGGCCGAGTGTATCGTGTATCGGGCCGGAGGTTGCCAGACGACTGTGCTGCATCTTCAGGGCTTGCCTGGCAATGGGCAGAGTCCCTGAGGTGTGGCGGAAAGCTCGGGTTGTGTTTATTCCTAAGCCGGGGCGCCCGTCATATGCACTGGCCAAGGCGTACCGACCCATATGTCTAACGTCTTTCGCTTTGAAGACGTTGGAAAAACTGGTGGATAGGCATATCTGGGAAAGCTGCCTCCGTTCGAGGCCACTACACCCAGGTCAATTTGCCTACCAACAGGGAAAGTCCTGCGAAACGGCACTACACCAGCTGGTTGCTAGGCTGGAGGATACTCTAGAGCACAAGAAACTAGCGGTGGGAATCTACCTGGACATGGTGCGTTTGACAATACCTCTATATCCTCGGTTATTGAAGCTGCAGGACGGCATGGCATCTGCGACACCATTACTAGGTGGTTGAGGGTGCTGCTTGAAAGCAGAACAGTTACCGCCACGCTCCTTGGGGAATCCCTGGAGGTGGCTGTAAAGAAGGGATGCCCACAGGGGGGGGGGTTTTGTCACCCCGAATGTGGGGCATGGTGGCCAATTCCTTATTGGTGCGGCTGGCTGATAATGGGTTCTATGTCCAGGGATACGCGGACGACATTGTCGTCGTCATTAGAGGGCGACATGTCGGGGTGGTGTCGGACTTGACTCAGTCAGCATTGAATATAGTGAAGGACTGGTGTGGGAAGGAAGGGCTGAATGTAAACCCTGACAAGACCAACCTAGTGGCCTTCACTAGAAAGAGGAATTTGGGGGACTTTAAAGAACCCCTGTTCTACGATACCAGGCTATCTCTTCGGAGGGAAGTGAAGTATCTGGGGGTAACCCTGGACTCCACGCTCACCTGGAACAAGCACCTGGGCAGGGTTGCCGTCAGGGGTAAAATGCTGCTTATGAGGACGAAAAATGCCTGCGGCAAAACGTGGGGACTGAGGCCGCAAATGGTCTTATGGCTATATACGGCGATAGTCAGACCCGCACTGACATATTGCTCAGTGGTCTGGTGGCACAAAGCGGAACAAGTGGGGGCCAGAAATACCCTCACTAGTGTTCAGAGACTGGCGTGCCTAATGGTCACTGGGGCTATGCACTCCACTCCTACTGCAACGATGGAGATACTGACGGGACTCCCTCCCGTTGACATATTCATCAAGGGGGCGGCGGCAATGTCGGCCCTAAGGCATAAATGGGGTGGTTTATGGAGGGGTGGGAGCCTTAATTCTAGGAGGACCCACACTGGGATCCTGGACAGGTTCGGGACCCAGTGCTGGGCATGATGCCGGACATCATGCCCAAAACCCTCGGTGAACGCTGTCCCTTCTCCGTCCGCCTTGGGTACGGTGAGGGGCAGGCAGTGGAAAGGAATCACAAGGAGCGATTGTGGTTTACAGACGGATCTAAAACGAATAACGGGACTGGTGCGGGGGTGTACGGGGTGGAACCCGAATGGAGGCTGTCTACACCTCTGGGGGTATACACCTCGGTATTCCAAGCCGAAGTCTACGCAATCAAGGCCTGTGCTGCTGAGAATATACGTCGGGACGTGCAAAATGCCCATATACGTATCCTCACGGATAGCCAGGCTGCCATTAAGGCACTAACGGCTCCGATAGTGAGCTCCGGGCTTGTATGGGACTGCCGCCAAAGCCTTAGTCTGCTGGCCCAGGATAACAAGGTAAGCCTTGAATGGGTACCGGGACACAAGGGTATCTACGGGAACGAGCAGGCGGACTCCTTGGCCAGGGAGGGCTCGAATGGAGACTTCACTGGCCCGGAGCCGGCGCTCGGCGTCCCGCCATCGACCTTCAGGATGCCGATAGCCAAGTGGGTTAATGCCCAGGCGGCTATTCGCTGGCAGAGACTGGAGGGACATCAGCAGAGTAAGCGCATGGTCGAAGGACCGTGCAGGAGGCTTACGAGCAAATTGCTCCGACTTAGCCGGAGAGACCTTAGAACGGTGGTAGGCCTTATTACGGGATTCTGCCAGCTCCTTTATCATCTACACCGCATCGGGGCAACCACGGAGTCCCCGGTGTGCAGACTGTGTGGGGAAGAAGACGAGACCGCCCATCACATCGTGTTCGAATGTCAGGCGCTCGCGGGCCGCCGGCTTAGCATCTTCGGGGCCGACCAACTCGAGGGTGCTCCGACCGGCGAAACTCTAGCCGAGGACCTCCTAAACCTCGTCAGAGGGAAGGGAATCCTGGACTAGATCCACGGACCCAGGGGGGGCACAATAATCCACCTAGGATTCCGTGCCGGGGGGGGGGGAGGCAACCCTCCTACCCGGGGGTGTTGTTTCAAGAAAAAAAAAATCGTTCTTCTCAATTTCAGCCGCAAATTACCATGAAGCCAGCCTTCCATAACCATGAATTTGCGCATTTTCTCAACTTCAGCAGCAAAGTATCTAGAGCAGCGATGTTGAGCGATGGTGAGCGCGAGAGCGATGTTTCTTAGTTATCCACGTTTTCCTCAATTTCAGCAGCGTATTACCGATTTTTAAATCTTTTTACCAGGGGATTAGCACTTTTCTCAGTTTCAGCTGGAAATTGTCGTTTTTCTTTAGTGTTTTTTTCAATATTAGCCGCAAAATAGGGGGAATTTTCATGAATTACGATGTTTTTGTTTCACCATACGCAATGCATGAGCGATTTTCCTCAGTTTACTCGGGAATTAGCGGTTTCTTCACCTATTGCCACAAATTGGCTTTATTTTTTTTTTTTTTTTTTTTTTTTTTTTTTTTTCAATTTCAGCCTGAAAAGCTGCCTTCAGAATCCGCAAATTGGCGTATATTCAGTTTTTGGTGCAAATAAGAATTTTTCTCAATTTCAACTGCGAATTAGCGCTTTTTTAAAATTGTAGCGGCGACGTGTCGTGGCGTTTCAAACCTGTGAATTAGCGAGTTTTCTCACTTTCAGTCACAAATTGGCGTCTGGCGCAATTCCAGCTGTAAATTGGCAATTTTTTTCATTCTTAGCCGCGAATTAGCAATTTTCTCAATTCTTAGGCTTAAAATTAACCTTTCTCTTAATTTTGACCAGGCTAATTATTTTATTTTCTAAATATTACCCGCAAATTAGCCGGTTTTCACATTATACCACCGCATTAGCAGTTTTATAAAACTTTTATATATATAGATTATTGCTTCTTTTCAGTTATAGCCGTGAATTAGCGTAATTTTTTACATTGTACTATAGCCATGCATGAATTTGCCATTTTTCTGATTTTAGCCACAAAAATGCCTTCAGAAGGTACGAATTCAAATTATAAATGTAATTTTTTGTTTTCAAACCAAAAAAAGTACATCTATCCATCATTTTCTGTCAAAAAATCATCATTTTTAAATTATAAATTTCACGACACTTAATTCATGAATTATTGATGTTTCTCAATTTTAAGCGAATTTTCGCTTTTTCTAAATTTTAGCAGCGTGGTAGCATCTCCATGCAACCCGTGCATTATCTACTGAATTTTGTCAATTTTTGCAAGAATCGGCGTTTGACTCAATTTAAGCAGCAAAGTAACAATTTTTCCCATTTTTAACTGAGAATTGGCGCACTTTTCCCCCAATTTGAACTGAAAATTAACGTTTTTCTTAATTTTAGCTGCGCTAATTGGTGATTTTTTCAATTTTTGCCGCGAATTAGTGGTTTTGTTCATTTTGTATCCGCGAATTAACGTTTTTCCATAACTCTATATCTGCAAATTGAAAATTAGCGATTTTTCCCAATTTCAGAGTGAAATAGCGTTTTGTGCTGATTTTGTGTCCATTCAGCATCCTATTCCCTTTTTCATTCGCGAATGGGCGATTTTACGCCATTTCAGTTGTAAATTTGCCATTTTTGGCCAATTTGCGTGTTTTATTTGTCAATATTATAGCGTGTTTTCTCAACTTGACACAAAACTTTCTGCGTTGATTTTCACAATTTATTCGTAGAATGGCCTCCATGTACCGGGAATCAGCGATTTTTTTCTTAATTTTAGTCTGGACGTTGCATCGCGGGACCACGAATCAGCCATTAGCGAATTAGCCAGATTAGCAAACCATGATTATCCGGGGTTCCTCGTGACAGTTCGCAGGCTGGGATGTGGGGCAAAATTAGCCAAATTAGCAAATTTGACCCCGGACATTTCGCAACCCTACTCATGCGACGCGTTTGGCATCTTGGGGCTGTGCTGTTCCTGCTTCCTATCTCAAAGATCTGTTCTGACTTTCGATTTTTGGCTGAACGCACTAAAAAAATGACAGTGAACAAGAGCGAGACGCTTGCGTGTTCCACAAATCCTGCTCTTGGGTAATTGGTAATTGAAGAAGTAATTCAATTACAGTAATTGTAATTTGTAATTATCCGTGGAAGTGAAAAGTAATTGGTAATTTGTAATTAATCCGCTTTTTTGGAAGTAATTTATAATTTGTAATTAATTACTCAAAAAGCTGTAATTTGCCCACCCCTGACTGTATCGCCTGTCGCAGTAGTTACTTTGTGTGAGTCTGAAAACTCCTCAAAAGTTTGGAAAAATTATTTTCTGAAAGTTATGTGATTCGTCGCCCCATTTTCTACGAACCAACTTTCTTCGTCATTTTTTTTCGACAGAAAAGCAGTTGCACTAAGCAGAGTCATATTTGCTCCTGACTTTTTTTCAGTTTGTTTTGGTGGTCGTCCATCCGCTACCCATTTTTTACAGTTCCGAAAGATGTGACCTATACCTCCACAGTAATGACACTTGAATTTAGCCTGGGGTTTTGCTCTCGAGTTTTCCTGTTCCACTGGTTTCGATGAATTAACTGTGAGTACCTGTTGACTATCTTGATTTTCTTTGCCTTTTAGGGCTCTTTCAAAGGCACATAGCTGATTGGTCAAATTCTCGATGGTCCTGTCTGCCTTCGTCATTAACATCCAGCTTGATTTGAAAGAAAAATATTCTTCTGGTAGCGTTTCAAGTATCTTGCAAATCAGAAATAAATCGGGTAGTTCACTATGCGGTCCTCGTTCTTTCACAATTTCAATCTTCAAGTCATTCCACAAGTTCTTCAATTTGGACATGTGACTAGCTATATCGTCGATAGGATCTCGCTTGTAATTAAAAAATTGGGAACAAATGTCGTACGCCTTATCTCTTCGGACGCTCCATCAAATAATCGGTGTAGTTCCATCCAGACCTCTCGTGATGTCGAAAAACGCATTACTTTCTTTAGAGTTTCTTCCGTCATGTTCGTAGTCAAAATGATCATAGCATTACTTTCAGCTTTCCAGTAGTTAGTCAGATCTGTTTCATATTTCTTCCTGACTTCTTCAACCACGCCTTCTTGAGGTTCTTCAGGTTGCTTCAAAACGCCGTTCACAACACTTATCGACCCTGGAATAGCTCGGAGAAGTATGCGGATCTTGTACTTCCATGTTATCCAGTTCTTCTGTCCTTCCAGAAGACCAATGTTTACCTTTGTTAGCTCCATATTAACTTGAAGCTATCGGCAGCAGAAAACGTGATCTGTGACCATAACCTGTTATTAGTCAAAAAAAAATTATTTTATCTTTTTTTTATTCTTCAAAAAACTCCAAAGGGGGGTAGAACAATAATCAAAAAACATGTGTCATAAAAAAAAAATGAGAACACTTTTCTCAACAGAAAAAGCCAAAACTCGTGGATAATTAAGAAACATCGCTCACGGGATAAAAACGATACTTTGCTGCTAAAGTTGAGAAAATGCGCAAATTCATGGGGGTGGGGCAAAACCGCTAATCTGCGGCTGAAATTGAGAAGAACTATACACTCGGCCAAAAAAGCGCTAATTTGCGGGTAGAGTCCAAAAATCGCCCCTAATTGAGAGATTGAGTGTGCTGGCTGGGTGGAATGATGACTAAAATGTGAAATTACCACCCTCCCCGCATACTTACGGGATTTCAATCTGATCCCCCTCCCCAAGGACAAATTGCTACCTACGCCACTGAATCCGGGCACCAACTCGGGGCTCCAATGCATTTCTATGTGGAACTGGGAATGAGCGTTCGACATCTTTTACTCTTTGTAGAAGTGTTGACGTTTCATTAAGCTGGGTTTAGTATGGGGAGTAGAAAAACGTTGTCTAGTAGTGGTAGGAGGGAAAAGAAACCTCTCGGTCTTTTCTAGATTTCAGCCGGATTTCACTCAGTCGGTGTATTGTTTATTGTTGTCGTGTCGGTATGTTTTTCTTTCCTTCGAGGTGCGCTTTGTGATTTGTGCGAGGTGGTTCAGTCTTTTAATGTGCGCAGTTTCAAATTTCACATTTAAATGAAGGAGAACAAGTGTGTTAATTCAGCAATACAGGTACGCAGTTTCAAGTTAGTTTTAGCATGAATAGTGTCAAAATCTGCAGGCTCTTCGTATTTTCTCGAGAGGATTGAGATCAAGAATCTCGGTCGATTGACTCCTTCTCTAAACTTGACGTCGACAGCTAGTAAAGGAAAAGGCAAACCATCCGGAACTCGAATTGTAGACAACTATTCAAATGCCCAGTGGTTCGACACGTCCAAGTGGTGTCGGGTTTGAGTTTTTCTCAAATGGCCATGCAGGGCAATACCTATTGAACGCTTGTGTATGCACGTTTTCCAACAAATAATTTATCCGATGCCCTCAAGGCATTCTGGCTTTTACCTACACAACGAATTCCTATTCGTGAACTACTATTCAGCCTATGATTGAAAAGTAAAGCAAAAACAAAATCCGTTACCTCGCCGAGATTTTTAATAAATGATATTTATGAATATGACGTGCCCCACCCGGTCAAGAGGCCACAAACCGCCTCTGTTTAAGAGCCTTCTGGCCCTCGGTAGGGGTACTCCTGATTACTTGGCTCGAAGTGAGCTCGGGGTAATTCACTCCAAGTTCCGGGTAGTAAGACCGGATTACTCATGGCCAGACGTCCGTTACGTGTGGTAAGCTCAACCATTTTTCAAGAGTATGCCGATCGGGTAAACGCCAAGCAACGACCAATACCCTCGAAATCGTAAACCCCAATTTTAACGAAACTGACGACACCCCGACCGATAGCAATATCGTGCACATTGATCAAATTTACAAATTGTCTGCTAATGTTTATAACTTTCGTAACAAAGAGGCCCAAGAGACCACTTGGTTAGCGGACCTCACAAGTGAATGGCATTGAAATTACGTTCAAATTAGACACCGGGGCTGAAGTTAATGTTATTTCCCAGTCAAGTCTCAACCTCGTTGCCCCTAATGTGACTCTAAAGCCAAGTTCTGTTAAACTTCAAGCTTTTGGTGGGTTTGAAATTGATCCCATAGGCAGCATTGATCTTCTTGTCAGTTACAAAAATGGCAAAAGTGTATTAGCTAACTTCGTTGTTGTAAAGAATTGTAAAGATCTGCCCATTCTGGGGCTCCAAGCTTGTGTCAACCTGAGCATAATCAAACGAATTGATAATGCCTCTATCTGTAAACCTGAATTGTCAAATTTTATTGCTAAAAATGCAGATGTTTTTAACGGTTTGGGATGTTTCTCTACTCCTTGTAAACTTAAATTACAGCCAAATGCCCAACCTAGAGCTTTCCCAGCGCGTCGAGTTCCATTTAAAATTAAAGATAAGCTCATAGAAACTCTCGACTCCCTTGTCCAACAGAAAATCATAGAGCCAGTCTCTGAGCCAGCCGAGTGGATCCATAACTTAGTCATTGTTGAAAACCAGATTCAACCCTGCGTCTTTTCATTGATCCGAAGCACTTGAATACTTACTTATATTTCGAATACCCTCTTTGGAAGAAATTAGGATGAAGTTAGCAAATAAGAAATTCTTCTGTTCATTTGACCTCAAACATGGTTTTCACCAAGTTCTCTTGGACGCTCCGTCAAGTAAATTGTGTACGTTCAGCACACCTTTCGGCCTATTTCGTTACCTCCGCGCTCCTTTTGGAGTTTCCATTCTTCCAGAATTCTTTCAAAAACTGACGTCTCAATATTTTGGTCATATACCTGGAGTAATCGTATACTTCGACGACATTCTGTGCTCAGCTGATTCCAAAGAAGAGCTAGAAAATATCGTGTCCCAAGGTGTCCAGGTCGCTAGACAAAATAATATTAAATTCAATAAGGAAAAAGTCCAATACTTTGTAGAAGAAGTTAAATATCTGGGATTTGTTTTTAGTAAAGATGGCCACAAGCCTGATTCAGATCGTATAAAGTCAATAACTCAATTGAAGTCTCCTAATAATGTAAAAGAACTCCAGAGTGTGCTTGGAATGATAAATTTTTTGCGTGATTTTCTCCCAAATCTTTCGGAACTTATTGCTCCCTTCAGACTGCTTCTCAAAAAAGGTGTTGACTGGACGTGGAATGACTCACATGAAGAATTGTTTTCCAAATTAAAAACCCTTGTGTCCCAAACGACTGTCCTTGTTGCATTCGACCCCTCAAAGCCTGTCGTCATTCAGACAGATGCCAGCCAGCATGCAATCGGATGCGTCCTCATGCAAGATAATAGGCCGGTAACTTTTGCTAGTCGATCCCTAACGCCTACTGAAGAGAACTACGCTCAAATAGAAAAAGAATTGTTAACCGTGTTTTTCTCTCTCCAAAAATTTCACAACTACGTATATGGGTCTACAAATCTGACAATATTTACAGATCACTCTCCTTTAACGTCCATCATCCACAAAGACTTATCCCAAATAAAAAATAACAGGCTCCGCCGGCTACGTCTCAAGCTCATGCCTTACACTTTTGAACTGAAATATCTTCCTGGAAAGCAAATGCTTATTGCAGATCTCTTGTCCCGTAACGTCGTTGCACAATCTAACCCCGATGATGTCACAATGCGCGATGTAGTTCATTCAGTTGGGCTTAAGTTGACATTCTCTGATTCTAAATTAATGCAGTTTCAAAATGAAACAAAAAATGATCCTGTTTTGTCAGAAGTTATTAGTTTTTATCAATCTGGGTGGCCGAATTCTATAAAAAATTGGAGTCAAGAACTTACTCATTATTTCAAAATTAGAGACGATTTAACAGTTGAAAACGGCCTCGTCTATTTCAATGATAGACTACTCGTCCCGACAAAAATGAGAAAAAGCATATTGAGCGTCTTACACGAAACTCATCTTGGGTTTTTAAAAATGAAAGAAAAAGCTAAAAATTTTTATTGGCCATCAATTATGAGCGACCTGCGGAATTATATACAGGATGTACAGAAACTCACTGCACAGCCGAAAACCAGTGATAGGGCACCTGATTTGTGATCAAAATTACTATTTGCACTTTTCCAAAGTTTCGCATGGTTTCCGAAATATTTGACATTTTGTGATTTTTTTGCAGCCTCCGGTTTTTTGTCATTAAATGCCAGCTGCTCGCCAGTGGATTAATCGAATACTAAAAGTAACTAGCTCTTCTGAAAGAGCGCAAAATTTCCTTCAAATTGACGTTATATTCGTTCCAAACAATAGCCCATGACAGGAGTAGGAGCTGTAGATTTCGAAGCGAATCCAGTTTTTATTGTTTTCGCTACATTTTCCAACGCGATTTCCCCAATTTTCTTAAATGGAAAAGTATTTTTGTAATGCAGGGAAAACTGTTCCATCTTGTAAGCTTTCGAATGGTGTGCACCTTTTTATGGTTTCTACCTTTTCTTGCCGGCGCACATGCGATCTTTCTATTTTTGTAATCATTGTAACTTAGTCAAAAAGATTAAATTTAGCGAAGCTGGCGTGAAAATTAGATCTTCTAATTTAGGGAGTTTCCTTAAATTGAATGAATGCGCTTCCAATGAACGTGGATCGAGCCACCTCAGTGAGTGGGGAGGGGATAGGCCTACCGCCATCTTAAATTTTTATCTAGTTTTGACGGATTCAGACGGTATGATCACGAAACTTCAAGCTTTTAGCGTGTGAAATAGATAATGGATGGAACTGCACCCCTCCCGTGCGTGGAGGGTGCGTCTGACTTACGTGATTAGTAAATCACCTCCTGCCACCTTTTGGAAAATCAAATTATTGTTTGAAATCAATAAATCTAAATGAATAGAACATACCGTACAATTTAAGGGTCAATTCATTTCATCATAATATTATTCGTCGCCACCATCTTTAAACCCAAAAAATGTACAGCAATTTAGATTACGCTGATTCGCTCCACGTTTATGGGGTACGCTAGTGTTAATGCTTGGGATGTGAGATGGGAGTATGCATGCCACTATCACAACCGGAGTTTCCAAAACAATCATACGTTCCAGGGCACTCGCCTTCGCCTTCGTGAACTTGGATCGTTGCCTATAATTTGATCTGCAGCCGGACGTCCTGCAGTAAACATGAATCACCAGGAAGACATTTTGCGTGCCGTATAAGAAGACACAACGACCAGCACACGACAACTGGAGCCAGACTTGAAAAGATGCGTTCAGCGTTCCAGCATTCTCTTCTTCGGCCAAATGACATTTATACGTGTACCATTAAGACCAGTGATAGATTTACTTCTACTCGATTTTGACGTGAGATTCCGCTCCTGCGGACGGTACACCTGAAATCACTCAGAAGCCAAATGTTGACGAGCGATGACATTTCAGGGACGTCCGAAGAGTCTTTTACGCGTTTGGGCTAACTGTTGGAACTCACATGTATGGTCTGTGAATAATTAATATGCTACCAACGTTAGCAACTACCAGTATGAATTCCGAGTTAACGTCCGTATCAAAATGGTTGACTGGATTGAGCATTCCACGCACGGGAGAAGTGCAGTTCCTGCCATTATATCTATTTCACACGCTAAAAGCTTGAAGTTTCGTGATCATACCATCTGAATCCGTCAAAACTAGATAAAAATTTAAGATTGCGGTAGGCCTATCCCCTCCCCACTCACTGAGGTGGCTCGATCCACGTTCATTGGAAGCTCATTCATTCAATTTAAGGAAACTCCCTAAATTATTAGATCTCATTTTCACGCCAGCTTCGCTAAATTTAATCTTTTTGACTAGGTTACAATGATTAAAAAACAGAAAGATCGCATGTACGCCGGCAAGAAAAGGTAGAAACCATAAAAAGGTGCACACCATTCGAAAGCTTACAAGATGGAGCAGTTTTCCCTGTAATTACAAAAATACTTTTTCATTTAAGAAAATTGGGGAAATCGCGTTGGAAAATGTAGCGAAAACAATAAAAACTGGATTCACTGGTTTTCGGCTGTGCAGTGAGTTTCTGTACACCCTGTAGAATCCTGTCCTGTCTGCTAAAAGTTTCAGCGATCAAGGATAAAAGAATCTTTAATGCCTCACACAATTCCACCAATTTCCTTGTTATAATCGATTACTATTCGCGATGGATAGAGGCTGGAAAAATTCCAAATAAATCATGTGATACCATAATCCGTACTCTTAAGCCTCTGTTTGCCCGTTATGGTATTCCGCGTACAGTTGTATCAGACAACAGCCCATTTAACTCTTTTGAGTTCCAAGAATTCGCTAAAAAATGGAACTTTTCTTTGGTAACGTCAAGCCCCCGCTATCCGCGAAGCAACGGTCTTGCTGAAAGAGCAGTGGGCATCGTCAAAGCCATGCTTGATAAATGTAAACATGAACACTCAGGTCTGGAATTATACTTATTGAATTATAGAAACTCAAGTGTAGCTGGACTTGAATATTCACCAGCTCAGCTCCTTCAAAGCCGAAACCTCAGAACGAAAATTCCTGTTTCACCAGACATTTTAAAACCACTGCCGATCAGAGACCAAAAAATAACTCAAAAAAACGACCAGTCCACTCATTATAATCGAACTGCCAGTAAGCCCAAATTTTTCGAAGTCAATCAGCGTGTTTTAGTTCAACACAAATTTAAAAAGCAATGGGAGGAAGGAGTAATAATGAAAAAATTAAATTTCCGTTCTTATATAGTTCGAATTAATGGCAAAGATTACAGAAGAAATTCCACATTCATCCGAGCATTCAAACAGAATGATTTTCGTTTTCCTTATGCCAAACCAGACCTGCCTGAACAAAACGCTTCCTCATCCCATCCAAACCAGAGGCCATGTTTAAACTCATGGGAACAAAGAACTCCAAGAGACCTTGGAATAGGAGGTAGAATGTCAAGATTTGGCCGAACTGTTAAAACTCCAGGCCGTATGAATTTGTAAAAGTATAATCATTATTTTGTATTTTTACGTGGTTATTGTTTCCTTTTATTAATGTTTTCTGTTTAATGTTGTCTCTGTCTAATGTAATTGTTTTTGTGAATGTTTTCTTTTGTATTATAATTATCAATGTTTTAGAAGAAGGTGTCAAATTTGTATTCTTGTATGATTCGTAAAGTCAAACTCTGAAGAGAAGGATGTTTGGATATTAATTACGTCGCCTGACCTGAAGTCGTCAGCGTCACCTTTGTTATAATTGTAACCTCCCGCTAAGGGTTATCTCTAATACAGTTGGTTGTTGACCTTGATACTAAAGAATTAATTATGTTGTGTTGTTAATCACGTGCTCAGCTAATTAATTATTGATCATTAAGCATCTCAAACACCCAGTCAGCATGAAAATAGGCTCTTGGAATGCCTTGAAGTTCGATTAAGACAGACGGCTCTGAATTCGAATTTTAACGCGTTCCCTCGCAATAACGAGTACATGGAAGGTCATCCTTCGGTCTACCTTTCCTCTAACATTCCCTTGCGCGCGAAGCGTCTTCTGGCTCAGGTGAGGTTGGCGGGAGATACTCGGACGCAGTGGCGGTTCAAGGGGGCAAAAACAGGTGAGGCGATACCCCTTCACCCCCAACCCATACCATCACATCTGAGCACAGAACATCACAAGATGGAGCGCAACATAGAACAAAATTATTTGAATACGACCCATATACGCATAGCGTCAATTGCCTCTTAATACAGCCCTCTCTCCACGCTACAGGAAAAATCATTCAATGATTGATGTTTTCAGATTTTTCGGGACCCGTTTCCCTTGCAATGACAAAGTAAGGACGGGTGAGAGTGATGGATAGACGAATAGTAATTTCAACGTGCAGCTCTTAGCAAGTTCACTTACGAATACCTAGATCCCAGAGCATGGAATTTGAAACAATTTTACCCTTTTTATTGACTGGTTACTTTTAGGGTGGGTCTATTTACATTAAAAGAATTAAATCCATGAGATTCCTCCCATGAGAGAACGGAGTTTCTATCAACATACAAATGATATCCGCAGGACGATTCATTTTTACCTCAGTAAGAGGACTATTGAAGTATTAAGTGTCAAATAGAATAAAAAATATTGACTAAACGATGTTTTTCTACTCACAGTTGGGAAGAATCAAGAACAGAAAGGGAAATAATTAATCAGGTACAAGTAGGTATCACACTACCAAGACCTGCCGGCACGATAACTCACGAGATTGATAAAATAATATAAATATATAAAAGCTAGTCCCCACCATGCGATCATAACGTTTATTTTCTACTTGTTAGCCGTCGCCTAACTAACGCACGCGCTTTAGGCGAGGCAGAGGGCACCCCCTGGCCCCTTTATCCTTTCCTCTACTCGTCCCCCATCTAGGCACCTTAGGCAACGGTTAACATTTTTCCTCGCCCATCGGTTTCTCAGGGGGGATCTTTGGATCTGCACGTCTACCGTCAATGAAGAGGACCAATTTAACTAATATAAGTGTCCATGCAGCCGCTAGAGGACATCCGAGGCAAACTTTATTTTTATGACCCTACACAGGACTTTTTTGTCATTTTTTAAAACCAAAAAAAGGAAATTTTTATTATTAATTTAACCCTTGATTTCTGTTGTTTTTCTTCCTGAGGCGATGCCTACCTTGCCTCAGCTGAAAAACCGCCACTGACTCGAAGTAGAGTTTACATGGGGAAGTATAATGCCGCTTTCAGTGCCGATTCCACCTGTTCCATTTGTAACTCGAACTTGCCCGACACGGTTACCCACCTTTTGGCTGAATGCAGGGTCTTTATCGGGGAACGTCGCCGGTTCTTAGGTTCTGAGTTGCTGACAAGGGAGGAAATATTCTCTATTCTTGCGTGCTCTAGCAGAGAGGCCGTTAATGAGATTTTAGGATTCCTACAGACTGTTCTGCGCCAACGAGCTTTCTTGATGGAGATGTATAGTTGAAAGATTAGTTAATTTCCTGTTAAATGTTGCTCTCTTTCAAAAGTTTATGTACAATTGTCCATTTTATACTTATATTATTTTGCCGCTTTGTTCTTGTTGTTGCCTGTCGTTAAAAATTTGTTGCATGTTAATTAATTTATTTATCGTGTTAGTTAATTCCTCTACAACTCTTGTAATAACCACACTGGTTTATACAATTTCGGGGGGGAAAAAAAGAAAATATCAACGATTGATATAGTTTCTTCAATAAATGTCGTTCGAAATTATTATTATCATTAATAATAATGATTATTAATGATAAAAAAGGAGCATATTTCATGGGACTTGGTCAATAAAACTGGATAACTAAACCTCAACCTCCTGCTTCAACGTAATTATACAAATGAACATTTTGTTTTACAATTGTCTCCAAATGATATTTAGGGCAAAATACTTCAAATGGATGAGAAATTCCTGCGGCACTAATGAATAAAATGAAAAATTGTATGGTTACTTGTGAAGACAAACGAAAATTTTCAGACAATAAAACGACAGATCATTTCCTACGGGGGAAAGCTGGAGAAGGAGTTAATGAATTTCTGGATCGCACTTTCTTTTATATTTGGCTTCCTCCCTCAGTCAGATACCCCAACCCCTAGCGCTTTTCTCTCGACGCTTAGCCGGTCTCTTAATTAATTGTGCACTGAAACTTATAGCCCTCCCCCCCCCCCTTTTTCACTCCAAGTTCGAATCCTAATGAGAGCAACTTCCAGCCTCCTTTTGCTTTTCCTGAAAGAAGTTCAATTTTATTCACGTTCGCGTTTTACTTTTATTTGCTCAAGTTTGTGTGGAATGGAGCAAACATATTTTAGTATTCCCAATAAACCTTTTTTGCTTTCCGTGCTGTGTTCACAAAATGTGGCAACCTCAATAGCTGTCATTCGTGCCTTTAAGTCTTTAGGTGGGGGCTTCCGTGAAAAAGTTCACGCGGAAGCGAAATGATTGTTTTTCCATTTTCATAGTGTGCATTTATTAGTGAAGAAAATGGGTAGAAAAATTGTTGAACTGAACTCAATAATTAATGCCCCAATGGGTATAGAAGTTGTAAACAAATTTGTCGAATTTATAATCATACCTTTTGCAATTTTGCTGTCGAAGGAAAAAGTTAACGCGTACGTCATCCTGCCACCGTTTCTTGTTAGTCAACTGTCAACAAAATGTATATAATCTGTTTCTGTCAAAGGTTAAAAATACTATTAAAAAAGTGAGAAAGTTTGCCTTCTTATAAGATGCTGCTACCCACGCTGTATTGATTAAGTTTTCATAATAACTATTTCAACTTATTTTAGAAAAGAGCTCAAACTCAAAGCCGAGGAATTAAAGACGTGAAACCTTGAACGCGAACTTTAAAAAAAAAGTATTTTATTTAGTTAAAAAGCAGTTTGGCTACGTATAATAACGAGGAGATTAGACTGCCCCCTTTTTGAAATATAGGCGGAGGTTAATTTAAGAATTACTCCTTTACTGAAGAGTTGGCCTCTTAGAACACACATGAACTACCAACTTCTTCTACTCCCTCACCCCGCGGACACAGGCTGATAGACCTGGACACACAGGGCACATTTCCAGACTAGAAAGTTTCCGGGGCCAAATTTGTTATCAAAGTTTCTATAGGGTCTACATTGGAACTGTACTGCCGGTTAATCGGTCTCTTAGCTTAAAACTTTAGCTTTTTACACACACAAAAAAAACTCTTACTACCTGTAAAAGTACGCGTTTCTTTAATCTACGACCAAAATAACTGTGCTAAGGGAAGGTCCAAGGTCGAAACGGACACTGGACCTCGGTGCAATTTCTATGTCTGGTGTGAGAGCGGGTCTAACCCCTTCACGTCATTCACGTTCATCTTTGAAAATATAGACTCCGAGCTTGATTTGACAGCATCCTATTCCTCACCACCAATCATTCCTCTGGCCCTCTAACCATACCTTACTCTCTCGGACACTAATATAATACTAACCACATGACTTCACCAATAAACCAAAACCAAACAAGAAAAAAGGAGAGGCTCCCCTGACGCTGACGTCATCAAAAAATAATATTTCACTGGACTCGGTTAGTAAAAGCAATGAAAAAAATGTTCATATTTCCCTCCAGTTGCTATTTATACAGAAATTAATCAATGAACTTGTCTCTTAGGGAATATGAAAGTAATACAAGTATTTCAGAATGAAGCCCTCTCAACTCTTGAAAGCTACGTGGGCGACCACTGGACTTTCTCATTCATTCTAGAGAGAGAAAAAACATCGCGGTGACAATAATTAGATATCTCTCTTTCATTGATTTCATTTGAAAAATTAGGGAGAAATTGACAAAGAAAGTAATTCAACCAGAAAGCATGACCGATAACTTGCGGTATTTTCACAGCCGTTTAAACCCTGGAATATCTTCAATTCACGAAAACTTTTTTTTTTTTTCAATTCAAAGTAAAGATTGATCTTCCACAAGATTAAAAGGATAATTAAATTAATTGTGTTGCCGCAAACTCTGTCGTTCCCACTGATAGCTCTGTTATGGTTCCATTCCTTCCTCTGCCGCCTTAATAAGGCCGTAGAAAACGCCTCTTAAGGGTAAACGATTAAAGTGATTCAACTTCCTTTTTTTTTTCTTTCGCCCATGCCTTCGGCTAAAAGAGGAGGCAAAACTTTTTGAGACCAAAGTAAATGACTATCAAGATCGCACCACACTGTCGGGCAATCTTAAAACTTGCACAAACTTCCTCAATCTATTGACTTTTTTGTTCTTCCCATAGAAAACAAAAGACTAAACAAAAAATAAATAAAAACTTGTTTTGTGAAGATGGAATGGCAAATAAATGATTGATGAAGTGATTAAAAATGTTTTCAAACAATAATTTCAGGGGAGGGGGTGTCCATATCTGTGAAAATTTTGTTTATTTCCGTTAACTTCTTACTGCCGAATGGGGTACGCCACACTAAACTCCTGTCGCGCTCCTTCCTGAATCTTGTTTTGCGGGAAATTGCCTATTCTACAGAAAATCGTCTTTGAAGTCATGCCATTGGGCCATCCTCAAATGTGATGATTATCAGGACCTTCTAGGTCCTTCATAGCCACAAAAGTATGGGAAAAGTTTAATTTAACGATTCTACTTGAGATTATTCTCATCTATTCATATGGTACATTCTCATTGGTGTCATCCTTGTAGACCTTTTGTTGAATGATGTGTTCTGAAACGTTTTATTATTCTTAGAAATAAGTATATAAGATTACAATATTAATATAAACGGTATTAAATATAACGAACACAGGTGGGTTTCCTACCTGAAATGAATCGAAACAAAAAGCCCTTTTATACAGCGAGAGTTTTCTTTAACTGCTACGTTCACACTAAGAACATGAAGTGACGAGTGAACAACAAGGAACTATCTTATAAAGGAGAAGGTGGTTAAAGTACAAAGCTCATTTGGGAGATTTGATAAACTTGTTTATATCCCCTCACCCTCGGGGACAGGCACCAGTTTCGAGATATGGAACATGTTCGATTCTTTTTTTCGCTGACCCGTATCGAGCTCGAAAACTGAGTTTGATATTTTTCTTATTATTTGCAAAGAACCAATTCTAATTTCTTTCAATTTGTTTCTGTTAATTTTTGAAGCATGTTCAAGATCATCCTCTTTGAAGTCATGATGTTTTCCTTTTCTGTCGTACAGTTGGTTGTTGTAATTATGATTTTTCACTGTATTTGCAAAAGCTATTTCCCGATCCCGAGCAAGATTCCTTAGGGTTCAAGGGACATGGGTACTATGGGTGAAGTTTTCCCAAACAATAAGTATTCAGGGCTGAAAGTGGTTACAGAGTGATCTGTAGAATTGTACTCCTGCACTCATTCTTCAGCCACCCGAGACCATGCTCAACTATATGAGTTTCGTTTATTTAGCAGCGAATTCTGTTCACTAATGTTTGGTTGAGTCTTTCGTTCAAGCCGTTTGATGAGGGGTTATGGGCAGCGGTGAATATTAGATTGATTTTTTCTTTTTTCAAGTAGTTTTTAAATTCAACTGAATTAAATTCCTGAGTATTGGTCTGTCAGTAGAGTTCGTATTGTGTGTTTTTCATGAACCTTTTTTTATTAGTTTTACAAATTCACCTGCCGTTTGGTGTTTAGAAGTAGAAATTAATGCATATCTCGTGAAATGATCTACGAGCAAGTGAAGATATAGTTTTGATGACCAACAAAAACCAAACAAACCCTCCTATCGTGTCCAGAGAGACTATCTCAAAAGGTTCCCTTGCGGGACCCAATTGGGATAAAAATCCGTAGGTGTTGGGCTGTCTAGTTTTGTTCTTCATGCAAATTTCGCATTTCTGACAGTAGGTCCTTACTTTCGAATCTAAATTTTTCGTAAAATTGAATTGACGAATTTTCTGTATAACGTGGGCGGATCCTATGTGTCCATATTCTTTATGGATTTTTCCAATTAGCTTTTCTGCTAGCTCATCAGATATTATTATATTTTTGGAATCATCACTTATTTTATAAATAATATCATTGTCTTTTATTTTCTTTTTAATTTTTTAAATTTCCGTTGAATGGTTAGCTTGATCAAGTTTAATATCTGTTAGGCTTACAAAATTGACTATTCTAATAAATTCCTCTGGAATCTCGAATTCTTCGAGGACTGGATTTCTGGACAAAGAATCTGCTTCTGCATTGGCGATATGTGACGCGGAAATCAAATTGTGACACGTAAAGGTTCATATCCTTCAATTCTTCATCGGAACTCGAGTTGATTTTCAGGTTTTCAAGAGGTTTGTAGTCAGTTATTATTTCGAAGTGTTTTGTATGGGCATCCGATTACAAAATAGAACGCTCAGAAATACTATCTTTCAGATTGCAACTTTAATTCTTCAAATCAAATCAATAAGTTATTTACATATGTAACATTCTCGGAGGCCTAAGAAGTTTGTTGGTCTACGATTTCGTAGGGGGTACCTTCGTTGAGGTGGTTCCGACGATCTTGTAATGCCGGTTTCTATGAATGAGACGACAGGAGGTGGTGAACTCTGTGGGACTGTGGGGAATAGATTGGGTCGGGCTATCAAAAGGAAGCGGGTCTTGACGTGGACTCCGTTTACGGGGTTCAAATATACTTTCAACTGGTCGATGTGTCTTTTGAAGCATTGGCCATTGGATTCAACTTCGCCCATTCCGAGCAAGTGACTTGAGCGTAAAGACCTGATTTAATTTTCTTGTCGATCTCAGCGGTGTAGGATTCACGAAGGGACAAAGGAATAGGTCTAGCTCTAGCATATACCGGTTTGGACTGTCCACGAAACGTGACTGAGACTGGAAGAAAACCGAGACATTGAAATTTGTTTTTAGTAAAGCTTACAAATGTTCGTTCAGAAGGATGCAGTTTTGGATTTGGAATTATGGTTTTGAGTTTTCTTAAGCTCACCCACCAGTGCCAACTTCCATTTGGAGGGGTCTGTTGTTGACTTGTACAATAATGATGGAAGCAGGGGGAGGACGATGGGAAGGTGAAGTTTCTTTCGTGACGTTGATAGCATCATGGAAATACGAGACGTCCGAACTAGAATGGGGAGAATTCGATTCGACTGACGTTTGATGCGTCTTTTCAGGAATTCTGCCACGACATACGGAGGAAATATGACCAACTTTTTTGCATTTGTGGCAGGTAGCTTGGCGAAATTGGCAGTTTTGGCACCAGTGAGAACCTCCACAGCCTTTACAGGGGCTTGTAGGCTGCGCGGTTGAAACGACAGTTTGTTTACCGTTTTTTGAAGCGTGGTGTGATTTACATTTCCGGGTCCGAGTGCCTGAGGGCTGCCTGAGGCGAGGACGACTTTCATGAGTAGTGATGCACGAGACCGAGACGAGACTTGAGTGGTCTCGGTCTCGATCATGAAAAGTCGGTCTCGTCTCGGTCTTGGTCAAGAAAGTCTCGGTCTCGGTCTTGAAAGTCTCGGTCTCGTCTCGAAAAGCTAAAGGCGCAAATTCAAAGTATATGTGATATTAGTGACGAATGATCCTATTCTCGCCTCAATGATTACAGATGACGACGATAGATGAATTTATACTTAGCTTTCCTTCCTTGGTGCCTCGTCGGAAGGGAGATAAGTGATACACTACTGATTGATGACCAAAGAGCTTTGTAATTGCCCCAAAATAGAATCGTGCCTTTAAAACAATCGTCACACTGAGAACTTGAGAGGGGAACAGTTGGGAATTCAACGAGATCAACTCAAAATCTCGCACATGCCAACTCATTTAGTTCAAGCAAGAGACTTCTCTTCCCAGACACGACGAGGCAGAGGTGCACAATCCTCCCCTCATACATCATACCCTCCTTCTCATGCTTCAACTGGCAATGTTAGTTTAAAAAATAAAAATAAAAAAAAAAAAAGCGGCGTCGAGTTTAATGATAGCGGCCCAGGGAAGTTTCAAACGCAAAATTAGGATTCCCCTGCACTAAGCAGCCTGGCCGCGGCAGCCAGTTGGCTGCTGTGCAGTTGGGCTTGTTCTAGTGGCTGCCCCAGCCTGGAAATCTTTGCTGCCTAGTGCGCGGGCACCCATAGGTTGCAATGTATTTCACCGGCCCCCCGGGAACCCTAATCCTTTTTTTTATTACGATACGTTGGCATAAAGGAGCCTTTAACGAACGAGGCACGATGTTTGTGCGTCATCGGTAGAGTTTGTGGTGCGATTATACGCCTCAGGATCGTACGATTTTTTTTTTACCTTTGATCGTACAAATCCTTTTAAAGCCAATTAGGTTCATAATTATTTAATTTAACGGTTCCCTAATGTCTCCCATTTGCCACACAACTTCATTTCAGAGAAATAAAAAAGAAGAAACAAAAGAAGCGCGCAAGATGACAGCGGGCATCCCTGCCTCAATTCTTCTACCAACTCACCAACATAATCAACTGACTTTGACCTTTTTGGTATATAATTTCCACGGTTCCACTCACCCTTCACCCATCGTTCATCGTGCTTAAAGATCTACTTTACACTCGCCGTACGGTAAACAGTGAACTCTTTTTCCGTGAACTGTTTACCGCACGGCGTGTGTAAAGTAGGTCATTACGCACGATGAACACTTGCTCAAACACTTCTTTAAGAATGATCTTAGGAATAGTAGATTATACGCCTAGGCAAGAAAGCGATTTTTTGGAGGCCGAGAGAAGACCCCCAAATCACTTTTTTGACGCGGGTGTACAGTATTTTTTTATTAAAAAATGGGCTGATTTTTTGGGCCACGGCGATAAAGTGAGTGTTTTATCCCCTAGGCTCTAAAATAATCAGCTGTTTTAAAAAAATAGTATCTTACATATAACGAGACACGTAAGTGCCATTTTACTTGCGAGTACTTTGTTTGGCTGGCGAGTCAAAGCCGAGTCGGCTTAATGAGTACGAGCAAGTGAATTGAGTTATGCACGATATTTTTAGCGCGACAAGTGAAATAATAGTATATTTCACTACAAGTGAGGGAAGTGGAGTTCTGTTTGGCTCACGAGGCGGGGCCGAGTGAGCTAAAAACAACGAGCAGAGTGAAAGCTTCTTCCTCGCGAGTTGTGGATATTATTTTTCGCACGACCAACAGGTTCAATTGTCTTTCCTGCAAGCGTTCGGAGGCAGGGGTACGCTAGTTGAATACAGAACTTTTTTTCACTTTCCTTCACTAGTGAGCGAAAACCTTCCTGTTTCCTTCGCTTGATAGGGAAAATGTGAAATTATTGGCATTATGCCTTACTTTCCTTCACTAGTGAGTGAACAAAAATACTTTTTGCACCCAGCTCATCTTTTCAAGTAAAAATCAACTTCCCTGTTGAGGTACCTGGAAGGGGAAGTATCACTTCCCTCCCTGATCGTGCGAAAACCACCACGTGTAATTCGTGAAAGAAGAAGAAATGTGCGTGTTTCCTATGATAATTTTACAAAAAGTAAATTTTTTCCCATTATTTTATGTCATTATGTGCGTTACGGGGGGGGGATATGCCCACCCTAACCTCCCCCCTTGGATCCACCACATTCCGGAGATCCATAACACAATAGCCGTATCGGCATGAAACAAGGTCATTTCATTGTTAAAACGTTCTCTCTCGTTAAAACGAGACCAGTCTCGGTCTCGTCTCGAAAATAGCGAGCTCGTCTCGGTCTCGGCTCGAGACCAGAAAACTTGGTCTCGGTCTCGCTCCAGAAATGATGGTCTCGTCTCGGTCTCGACGTTCGTGCATCACTATTCATGAGAGAATTTGAATTGACTAGACGTCGTAGACGACACAAATTTTGCTCCAGCAGCTGCTTCTCGCGTAGATTCCATATCAGAGGCAATCTTTACCGCCTCATCGAATTTTTTCCGGTTTCTTGAACACGACCGCATCTCGAATGTCGCCGGAGGAAACGCCAAGAATAAAAGCGAATTGTCGAGAAATTCGTTGAATTGACAGTAACGAGCGCCGTTTTTCAAGCGCATTGCGAATGACGAAATAGGTTCGTTCGGATTTTGCACTATCGAACGAAAATGGATGGCTTCGGAGAACTTATTTTTTGATTTCAAGAAATGTTTTCCAACAGTTTACTGACGATAATTAGTACGATATAGGAGGAAAAATCCAAGCCTCCTAATGTAGAATGATTTTACTGAAAATTCATTACTGACCCAAAACGGGATTGTTAACCATCACTTTTTCCCTTCATGGAAGAGCGTAAACAGATGTCTTATCGGGGGGGGGGGGGGATCCGGCTATCCTCGTGGCATTGATGTAGAGGTCCAAACTCCACACTTGACGACAATAGAGCACTCAAGAACATCCCAAACATACCAAAGAAGAAGGGTTGGTGAGTCTTGGAGCACCTCATTTCTATCGTGGATATAGAAATTCAGTGGCGTGGCTTTTTGAAAATGTCTTTCTCCCGTGGCCAAACCAGCCTTTGACGCCTTATTCGTCTCATGTCAGTTGAAGCTTAAGAATAAATGAGAAGGGAGATTTTGACGTTTTTTCATGGAATTCCTAGTCACAGATTTTCACGTGCACGTGTACGCGGAAACATTGGAATCAGGAGAAATATGGGATGTTCTCGTCGAATGAGTGTTTTTTGTCAACCTTAGCCACGAATTGACGCCTTTTCTCCCTTTCAACTGAGAATTACCGGCTTTTCTCAAATGTATCCACGAATTATCATATTATCTGAATGTCAGCCGCGAATTGGCGCTTTTCCACTATTTCAGCCGTGAATATTAGAGCTTTTTTTTCGAACTTTTTGCTACGCTCTTGCGTAGCACATTTGCGCGTCTACTCAATTTCAGCCTCCTATTTTCGAATTATCTCTATTTTAGCAGCGAAGTTACCATCAGATACCCCTGCCCCGCGCCGTGCACCGGTGGCCTTGAAAAATGTTGCGCTGTATCTTTCCAAAGTTTGAAGGCAAATGAGTCCATATTCTCAATATTAGCCGCGAGTTGAAAAATTGTAGTCATAAATTTGCCTTAAGAAACCACCAATTGAGGGTATTTCGAAGGTCGTAGTGATTAATCGCTGATTTTTCTCCATTTTAGCAATGAATTAGCGTTTTTCTCTGTTTTAGCGGTCGATTAGCACTTTTCTCAGTTTTAGCTGTGAGTTAACGTTTTTCTCAATTCTAGCCCTTTAATTCTAGAGGTATTTTTATTAGCATTTTTCTCACTTCATCTGCGAATCAGGTAGCGATTTTTCTGAATTGTAGCTATGAATAAGCTTATGTCTCTGTTTTAGCCTACGATCATCATTTTCACTCAATTTTAACCGTGAATGGACCGTGTTTGTGCCAATTTTAGCCGCGAATTAATGTTTTTTTCATAGGTGAATTGTCTCAATTTTTTCTCCTGAATTAGCAATTTTTTTTCAATTTGTGCCTTGAATTAGCGTTTTTTAAAAATTTTAGCCGTGTATTTGTGGTTTTTTTTAGCTTTATATGTTTTTGGATTTATCCCCAATTTAGGGCTCTTTTTTAATTTATCTGCTAATTAGCGATTTTTCTCGATTATGCCATGAATTAACGGTTTTCTGTGTTTCACCTTTTACCCGCCAATTAGCACTTTCTCGCAATTTTAGCGTCGAATTGAATTTTGTCTCTTGAATTCGTGCCGTGAATTGGCTCTTTTTCTAGCCATAAAGTTGCCTTCAGAAGCCGCGGATTTTAACCACGAATTTTATTAGTTTTATAGCCTCGAATGGGCACTTGTCTCAGTTTTATACGTGAATTAGTGATTTTTTCCGAGTCACTTCTTCAATTTTATGAGCTAAGATTTCAATTTTAGCAGTGAATTGGCGTTTTTCTCCATATCACCTTTTGCCATTCTCCGAGCTAGCTGGCGGCAATGTAGTGTGGTGTGTTGGTAGGGGAGGGGGGCTCTCATATGTTTGGGTCGCTCCTTTTTAAGAAATCTGCGCCTCATTGAAACCGTTTCAGCGCCACTGAGATGTGCTCTGTGATGACTGGCAGAGGTGGATCATAAGACTTGCCGCCGGTAATAGACATGAGAACATTTGCCTTCTTCTTCTAAGGGAAAGGAAATAGGGTGTCTATTATGTTTTTTATAACGGCTAAATCATACATTTAGCTGGAAGGACCCGGCTCTCATGTGGCCGTGGAGCCTAGCCACAACATCCTCAGTCCTCCGTTTCACGCTCATCAGGGTTCGTAACTGTCCTGGTGAGCCAGATCCTTCCTGCGAATCGGTTTTGTCGGGTCTGGTTGATAGCCGTTAGTGGGGGGAGGGGCGTAGTGCAGTTCCACCTCCCGCTTGTGACAATGGCGGTTCATCAGCTCCGTACTCGGCTCAAATGCCGGGAGACCAGGACCGAGTATCTCTGGTAGCTGATCACATCATATCTTTAACGGGAGCCTCTCAAGTCTGCCGGGCGAATTCCTTTCTTTATGTACTTAGTATTTTCCGCCAGGCGCTAGAATTAATTGCCGATATGATTCATTTTTTGACAGGAATTTTCCCTTTCTTGACGGGCGGAAAAATACAAAAAAAAACTGAAATGACCACCGCTGGAAGTTGCCGCTGGAAGGCCTATAGAAAGCAACTAGGGCCTTCCCTTTATCCGCCTTTGCTGACGTAGATAAATAAATAGATAACAAAAATTCTCTCAGCTCGCCCCTTCCCCCGCAACCGTGGGGGCTATTGCTACGCCTCCGTGTACGTGCAGTGAGGGACGTTAAATTCAGTATACACAATCTTGGTGACTAAAAACTCTCAGTAGGCACACTTCTGAACGAAAAAATGAAAACTTCAAGGACCCCACTATTGAATTTCCCACTTTGCCTGAGTCGTGTTAGGCAATATCCACAATGCCTGAAAACAGCCAGGCAATGTGAGAAATAATGAACAAATTTCCCACATTGCCGCCTAGTAGGGTTAGGCACTGTGAACATTCACCAGCCAATCACAAGCCCTCCCCACTCTAGAGGATCACATATGGCGAATGTTGTCAGTACCTGTGGGTAACTATAGGTTCTCTAACTGAACAGCTGATAACCTTACTCAGTTGTTTCAAGCTTTTTAATTCGTAAAGAGAAGAGCGCTTCAACGCAACTATATGAAATACAGCCCGTAAAAATTACTTTATAGCCTACGCTCTAAAACGTAGTAAAATTTGCGGCGGTAAAATAGTGTATTACATTACAAGTCCAGGAAGGGGGTTATTACCTCAGAGTTTTTTCATTTGGCGGGCGACGCGGAGGCCGTTCCTCCCAACAAAAAACGAGTAGGTAAATCCCCTTCTTACGAGTGATGTACGACTTTTTTCACGCTACAGCAAGGAAATGATAAAATTATTTAAAACATTGTGATTAAAGGTAACGAGAAGCTGCAAAGTAGGGGGTTGACCAGTTACACTGAAGAGAACCTCCGAACGAGGTTATAAAACCAGGAAGGATTGGTTTCTTGTGTGGAATTGGAACAAGTGAGGTGAGAGAGCCGGTGTTTGTGTCAAGTATTTTTGTGTATCCAGCTGTGTTTCATTCCCCTTGGTAAGAAAAGAAATTGATTGAAGTTTTCTCTAAAATACTATCCACCTTCTATCCTCGATTGGAATTCCTGGTTTTTGTCGTGAAGGACTTTGACAAACTGACCACTGACTTCTCGTGTGTTAGTTCAAGAAGACCTTAAACGAGGTTATAACCCGAATTCATTTACTTTCCGTACTAGGACGGAAAATATTTTCTGGACTGGTACAGAAAATTTCTCGAATGTCACTGTGCGGTAATGGTCATATTTCCCAGACATTTTTGGGTACAGAAAATGACTACTTTCGGAGCATGTCACGTGAAAAATACTTTAGCTTCTAGGCATGAAAAGAGACACTTTTGGGACTCATTCGCGGCCGTAAAATTAGGTTTTAGTATCATGCAGGATAAAACAAAATATTATTGGTCAAAAACCTATATCAAGAATCAGGCCGTTGTATACCATATTCAAATCATTTCCAAAATGCTGAAAATTCAAGACTATTGAGAACCTCCATACAATACCTTGCCTCCTCTATTTACTTAGCATTGAGAACTACACTACACTTCACCTTTCTATTGATGAAAACTAGGGATGGGATGGTGACAGTCGATCTCGGCCAGTATTTTCAATCAGCGCGATTGGGACGATGGCCTTCAACAGAAAACACAAACCACTGTTTGCCGAGCTTTCAGAATAATTTATTTCCTTCCTCAGGGCTCTACAACGTAACAGGATCTTAATAACGAAAAATAACGAGTCAAAATAAGCAAAACCTTACCACAGTGTATGTTACAAATATGAATACTTCATTATTGTGATGTACATGGCAATATAATGTAAAGGACCAAACTTGTTAACATAAGCAAATTGTCCAACCATTAAAAAATGTGACAAAAAACCGTGATAAAAAACGAAAAACTCCAAGTCAGAAAACGATTGAAGGGAGTTACATCTCAGTACCGCAGCCAGAGGCATCAGGCCCCGCCCAACCACTTCACCACTCACAATAAACATGTTCAGGACAACCCTCTTTTACCGCTAAGCAAATAAATGAAATGTTGTATGCTAACAACCAACTAAAACAATTATGTTTGAATAAATACAAAATTTACAACTGGAAATAAATAAATAAATAAATAAACTAAAACCTAAATAAATCTATCAAAAACTTAACAAATGAACCCCCCAAATAGTGACGGGGAGGTGAGTTTTTAAGAAAGGTGTGAGGGGAGGGTTGTCCTGAACATGTTTATTGTGGGAGGTAAAGTGGTTGGGCGGGGTCTTATGCCTGGCTGCGGTACTGAGATGTAACTCCATTCAATCGTTTTGTACATTTCTGACTGGGAGTTTTTCGTTTTTTATCACGGTTTTTTTGTCACATTTTTTAATAGTTGGACAATTTGTTTATAGTTAACAAGATTGGTCCTTTACATTATATTACCATGCACATCACAATAATGGAGTATTCGTTTTTTAACATACACTGTGGTAAGGTTTTGCTTATTTTGACTTGTTATTTTTCGTTATTAAGATCCTGTTACGTTGTAGAGCCCTGAGGAAGGAAATAAATTATTCCGAAAGCTCGGCAAACAGTGGTTTGTGTTTTCTATTGAAGGCCATCGTCCCAATCGAGCTGATTGATGATGGGATGGTAGTGAAGGGTATGGTGGGGAAGGGTAGGGGGAGAGCCTTAGTTTTCGCCCCCCCCCCCAGAACCAAAATACTTCCGCCGCCACTGGGAGGGAGTGAAGGGTGTTCGTTTGTTGGTCGGCGGAGATTTTTGTGGGCAACACAAGGGCGGCCGACTGCACCAGATGGCCGCGGGCTTTTTGAACTAACAGTAAGACACAAAAGAAACGAGTTTCGCAAAGTTGTACCGCGTTAACACGTTACGAAGTCTCCGTGTAAGGGCGTCAATAAAGTCCATTTCCTGAGGTTTCGCGAGAAGTATTACAAGTCAATCACCAAGTAACTTCCGTTTTTGAGCTTTTTTTTTTTTTTTTTTAGGACTTTCCTGTCTTGCTTGAGGGAAGTTGAACGTCAGGGGATCAAAGCAGGCTAAATACAACAAAAGTTAGTAATTTAGAGTGGAGAGAGGCGTGAGAAACGGGAGTTTTTCACAGGTCATCCTTATTCCTCTCCACGCTTTTTGACTATTTAAAGGACTTGACGTGTTCTCTAACGTGAAAGTGAAGGACCTCTTAAAGGACAAAGTGATAGATGCTTGGAAAAGGTGGTTCTCTGAGTAAGATTAACGACGTTAACGTCGTCTTAAAGGAAAGCTAGCAGGGTGGGTTGCCATTTACATCTAATGTGATATAAATTTTCAGGGAACATGACTGAAGTTCGAATTGTCCGAGCAGCTTTTTTATACCAAATGGGACGTTTCACGAATCGATGAAAAGAAAAGAATTCTTTAGAAGCGGATTGGAAAGCTAATTCAGGAGTTTTAGGGCTCTAACGCATGTTTTTTCACGCCGACCCTCCACATACAAGGGTAAAGAAGCTCAAGTCACCCCTTCCCTTCACTCTCTTCATCATTTCTCTTCCACAGCATTTCCCCGACCTCTTTGTTTTGATTCAGTTCTCAGAACTCCCCCTACCATACTAGTGGCCTCTGAGAGAGCTCGTTAGTTCAACCGCTAGGCTTGACCACAGACCAGCCCATCTACCTGTACATGAAGCAAAAGTGCTGCCCCCCCCCCCCATCCTCGAGCCCTCAAAATCGACCCATCCAAGCATTATAACTAGAGATGCGGAAGTATTCATAAATGAGGAGCCATTGCCCAAGAAAGCTGGTAGATGTTTTTCAGCATCATTTTCTTTTAATAACAGTGCCTTTTCAACGGTGCTCATACATTTTGATTTTTAGTGAGTAAACCTAGCATTCTACACATAATTTGAAGTGCCATAACGATCTGCCTTACACCGATCGTAAACTGCGGTACAGCCGTTAATTGCTTCGCCACACAGTGAAAAAAAACATTACTGCCTACCTTTCTGTTTTAAGCAGGATCTATACCTTCGGGTCCTTTCGCCAGACCATGGAATTCCCCATGTAAATGAATTACCACATTAAATGAAAGTAAACAAAAATAATGCTTACGACAGATTTTATGAAAAACGGAAATGGCTGAAATGGGGTTGCAATCGCTAAAAAGTAAAACGACGCCAATTGCAGATTTTGGCGGAAAAGGGAGGAAATGCTTGAATAAGAATAAAAAGTGAGCGTTTTCCCATACACTTTTTTACGATAGTAAATGTTGCGCCAAACGACCGGTCATTCCAGAAATTATTTTTCGATACAATAGGACACATGTTGTTTGTAGATAACAAATCTTACAAATCGCGGGGAACCCCCTTCGCTCGAACTAATCAAGATGCCGTATAACTAATGACTCACTATACTACCCCAGTTGCATAATTCAATAGCCTTTGACGCGTGCTTCCATGAGATTCGAGCACGTATTGAATATATTCCATTCTCATCCGTATGAACGGTTTTCCGAGCAGTTAATGCATGAACTCATCCTCATTAACCTAAAGTAGCCTTTAGTTTGAGTGGGTTCCCCTTATTCACTCCCCACACCAAATTAGTCCTTTAGGGACATAACAACCTAATAACCTGCTCACTTGAACCCTTAAAGTGATACATTAACATTTAACAATAAACTAGTTCGTGTATTGCAACTTATCAGGGTCCCTAAATACATTGACATGGATTTGTGAGGTTGAATAATTTTACATATGATATTGGAAACTCAATTTTCGAGCACATTCAATTAAAAGTTACTGGAACATCACAAAAGACGGGCAAAGTGCACATTTGTATATTCTAATCCGTTTCTTCAGACCTCTTGATGTTTCTCTGTCTCATTTATTCACTCATTTGCCTAATCCCCTACCTTCAAACAGCTCTCTCCCTTCTCCCCAGGGCCATCCTTTATTACCCCTATTAGCGTTCTCCTTTTCGCATGTAAATTCATTGTTTAAAAGGGAAGGGCTAATATTCTCACTTTAAATTATATCAAGCTCCAACCTCTTTTATTTTTTCCATTTCTGAAAAGGGCAGGAATTTAGTTCATATACCCTTCTCCAGAAAAGAGGAATGATTTCACTGGGAAATCAGGACTAATCGAGCTAACAAAAAGTGAAATTGTGGAACACAAGCTTTCCCCCTAGCCCCTGACCCACAAATGCCATTTTTTACCCACTCACCCGCTGAGCTTTTCACAAAACCCCTCAAATGAAAGTGTTTCGAGACAATGGGCACTTTTAAAAGTGATAAAGATGTACTTTTTCAGTGATTTCAAGTGAAACACAATAAATGTGAATTTCTCGTTGAAAACGAATACTAATATTCAACAATGAAACCCAAACAGGTCCATTATAACCAGGAACGATGATGGTTCTGTTTTTAATTCATTCGCCCGGTGGGTCAACAAGTGAAACGAGAGGGAAAATTATTTGCAGAAAAGGACGCGATCGTGACGAGTAAATTACATGATTAAATAATACGTTCTATCTTGTCTATTTTTGTAATTAAAGCTAATCATCCACGCTGAAATGATTGAGCTCACGCGTATCACTTCCTAGATTGACCGAGTTACCATTGAGCCTTTATGTACAAAGGCGGCGTCGGTGGGGGGGGGGGCTCATTGATTAGGCGTCTGTGGGCATTCGTATTTTACTCTACTAATACCCTGTTCTATTTCATCACTACCGTCTTGATAAAACCTCTCTTATATCAGTACCTTGAAAATTAAGACGAAACCCAAGGAATTACGTGCCTTGTAATATCTCTGGTTATTACAAGGCTAATGAATAGTGCCATGAGGCTCGGTGAAAGCCACTTAAGAGCGTCCATTTTCAAGGAAAATGGCGTTCGGGCTCAGGAAAGTGAGGAAACGCGTAGTTTAAATTTCTAAACTTTTTTTTTTTTCCAGTGTCATTTAAATTTACGTTTTGTCCCTAAAAGGAAAAGATTTGGGAGAGTGAGAAAAAAGTAGGGAAAGTTTCCCAACTGCTCTTTTCTCTTAATGCTGTTTCAATAATAAATGTATTCTCCCAGCCTCAGCGAGAGCCGAACATCTGTAGAAGTAACTTTATAATTCAAAAGCATAGCTGTACAAGAACAATAACGACACCAAACAGCGTTCTTCGGGAAGGATTTTCAACTCTTAGCAACCTTTTTTTTTTTGTTAGAATCGGTTGCCCTCTTTCAAATAATTCAGTTTACTTTACAGTAAACACTGCAGCAGTGCTGACTCGGTAAATTTACTGGGAACACATTATCTAAAATCGCATTTTGAAGATTTGAATGCACGCCCTATCAATAGCTGAAGGTTATATTAAAGGAGGACAAAGATCGTTGTTATTAAAGAGGAAAACATGATATTGTGTTATACGTATACATGTAAAGGAAATCCCCATGACAGCAAATCGCATTATGACCCCGCATTGGGGCAAGAGGGGCAGGGGTAAGGGGTGAGCTTTCCAGGGACCATTTCTTCAGACCCCATACCGCGGGTAAGCTTGTAAACTAAGCCTCATCCCTGTTGACCCTTAACTAAACTTCCGTTGATCCCTAAAAAAGTGTCAGATTCCGTCAAACTGAGCTCTGTTTACTTCCAGATATGTTCAAGACGATATCAATTGATTTGATACCGTTACTGTCCGAAAAATAGTTGGAGGATTCCGGAAATTCATTAGTCCTGGTGAATCAACTTCTACAATATTTCTAATTCTTTTTCCTTTTTGTTTTGTTTTGTTTTCTTTTTGATTTCTCATTGTCAACAACATAAAATTGGTTGATCGATCTTCTGCTTCACCACGCTTGAACGAAGAAATCACTCAATTCGACGTAACGTCTAATATGCTTTTTGACTTCCTGCGGACCATTAATTCTTGCCTGGGGCAAAGCAAAGTGTCTTCGGTCAGAAATTCATGGCGAGGGTTTGATTTTAATTTCATCAGAATACGTATGAACCGTTTTGAGAACTGTTTGTTTCATTGAAATTGAAAAGGAGAGAATGTTCGTCCCTTTTGAGGTACTCAGTCAAATTCAGTCGAGTTTTATACTCCCAGGCGTCAGTCAGAATTTTCCAATAAAAAAAAAAACTCGAGTCTTGTTGACATGAAACGTATGGATCAATGTTGGCTGAACAAAGGCGTTGCAATATTCTCCTCCCCTCTGTCCCCTTTTCCAATATAATCCTGCATGCCTTCTTTATGCTGCCCTTCAAACCTCATTATGTCATACTCTGATATTTTCGGAGTTTCAAATTCAACTCTGAGTAGCCTAGACACACGAGAAAAGAGTAGAACAAAAGGCTTCATGTGATAGGACCGTACAATTTCATATTCTGCAGGGGACAAGAAATAAACAAAGTCGGTATTATTTATTTTAGAATGAAATCAATGATGGTGGAAGGAGTATTACTGAATTGTATTTCAATAGAATTAGGAAGTTTGCCAGTTTACCCCCACCGTCGTTAATTGAGGACAGTTGATCCCCGCTCTTCTCAACAAGGCTGAAACGAAAAGGACAGTTGACCCCCGAAATAAAAATAGCACATATTATTATAATATGTCATTATATTAACGTCACTAGAAAAATATAAACAGAATCGAAACAATATAATTATTATCAATATCAGCGGATTAAGACATTAGTTCTCATCGACTCTTGGATGATAGTTGCCGGAAACACGTTTAATAAAAGTTAAAAGTGAAATTTCACCGGCGTCGTACTTTTGTATCGTCCTCGTGATCCATCCCGCTTTTTCCCGAGTGGAGGCCTTCTTAACTTTAACTGCTCCATCAGCCATGGCAGAATTTACCTTTCCGTACGCCTCCGTTTGCATGGAGAGAAGAGCTTCTAAAAACGCAAAAATATTGGGCTGCCTACAAGAGGCAAAATTGGTTGCAAACTTAGCGTGAAAGGACTCGCAGCTGTTTGTTGTCCTGTCGGCATCCGCGGTTTTGGAGGCCCATAGTCTAGGAGGGAACGATAATTTTTCTGTGACATAGTTGACGCTCAGGTACTCAATAAATTGTGATACTCTTTCGTTGTGGTGGCTGGGATTGTGAAGCTTCCATTCGTTGTAACCGTCGGCGACGACAGACGGATCGAGGAGAAGTAAGCCGAAAACCCACTGTAGCCATTCTCCTAGGTCACCGCCTTCTCTGATTACGGATGCTAGTTGTTCTGATTACGGGGTCAACAGTCCATAGCTCAAGTTTGAGTGCTCGGCCTTATCGGGGTAAACAGTCCTCCGCCCGGGGGGGAACTTTCCACTCTTTCCTGCCACGGGGGTAACGTGGGCATCGTCCTAGAATTCAACGCTTTATGTATTAAAAAATTAGGTACATGCTACCAGGCGTGGAACCAACAGAGAGCTAACCAGCTTTTTCACCCGCGTTGGAGTCAGAATAAAGGGGGGGGGGACGAAAGACTTGCGGTATGGCTGACAAGAATATCTTTATTACGATTATTTACTGTTTATGCTGGCCCATTTTACGTTTAATTCTGCTACCATGCACACAGTGCCGGCCTTAAGACATTATGCGCCCCCCCACCACCAGAGCCCCATCAAGTCACTGTTCAGATTAAGCCACGATTTGGCGTTTTCTCCACGTTAACCGTGAATTAGCGTTTTTTTTTTTTTTCAAAACAGCGCTATTTCTCAATTTCATCGGTGTATTGGATATTTTCCCCCATTTTAGCCGTGAATAAGCGATTTGTTTCTATTTTAGCTGCAAATTTGCGATTTTTCTCAATTTTTGCCGCGAGTTAGCGATTTTTCTCAGTTTTTGCCGTAAATTAGCGCTTTTTGCTAATTGGCCACGAAGTTGCCTCCGGAAACCTCGACTTGCCATTATCTAAAGTTTCCGCGAATTAGCAAATTTTCTCAAATTAACCCCCTATTAACCATTTATCTTTATTTTACCCGCACATTAGCGTTTTTCCTCATTTTAGCCGCTAAAATTATAGATATCAACCACGAATTACAGTTTTCTTTCATTTTCGTCGCGAATTACCTAAAGCTTTTTCTGAATTTCGCGATTTTTTTTCACTTTCTGGCACAAAGTTACCTTCAGAAGCCGCGAATTTGACATTTTCTCCATTTAAACCGCGAATTATCGTTTTCTCCTCACTTCAATGCTTCTTCTCAAATTTATCGGTGAATTAGCCAAAAGGATTAGCGATGTTTCACAATTTAAGCTGTGAATTAGCGATTTTGGTTTATTATTCATTCTGAATAATACACCTATGTTTTCGGTCAGGAAACAATTTTTTCTACCCACGCTCAAACTTTTTCTGAGTACGTTTTAACATGCCTAGATTTAATTTCTGGAATGTCCGTCCGACGTACGCCGTCCGGCCCACATATTGCCCTAGGATCCGTTTGGGATCTAGTTGGTCCTAACGTCTGATCAGTTTGATCAACTAACTCCCTGGGTTTTTATGGGCCAAAAGCGAGTCCAAAATTGGGGATTTTCTAAGGTTTTGAGATCATAGGGTTGTAAGGTGTTGATTTTCAGGTAATTTCAAGTCGGATTTGGGTAAATTCGTGAAAAATAATGTGTAAAATTTGCAGCGTTTTTCTGAATATTCGCTGTCAATTCGTGTTTTTCTCCTCTTATGAGCCATTTTTCTCAATTTCTTCCATGAATTAGCACTTTTTCTTAATTTTAGATTCGAATTTAGCGATTTTTTCGCTTTTAACTATGAATTAGCGCTTTTTCTCAGTTTGAGCCACGATCTTGCCTTCACAAGCCGAAAATTGTCTTTTACATACTTCTAGCATCTAGTTAGCGCTTTTTCTGTGCTTTATCCGAGGAAGCTTTAAGGCAACTTTAGCCGCGAAGTAGCTACAGTGCGAAAACTTAGAGTTTGTACCTACCCCCTGCCCCATTTGGAAAAAAAAACTCCCATCCATCCCCGGCCTATAACACTATCTGTCCTAAGAACACACTTTTTTCAAAGGGTGCGTTGGCTTTCTCTGGGGGCTGGGTTTAGTCGTATAGTATAAAAGGTAATCCTGGGATGTGGGCAAGGGGGTTTCAAAGGGGCTGAAGCGGCCTAACTTTTTCAGGACTGTAATACAACGTTCTTCTCCTGGGGGGGGGGGAACTCTCAATTTTCGCACTGTAAGTATTATAGCTGAATATTAGCTGAAGTATTATAGGCAGTGAAGGCTCAAATTGAGAGAAAACGAAGCCTTCTGGGAGTAACTTCGCGGCTAAAATAGTGAAAATATATACTGCTCCCCAGTTTTTTTCAGGTCCCTAAGCGGATAAAGATGAGAAGTCGCACTAATACGCTATTCTTGCAGGCAAGTACCAACGCAGCAAAAACTTGGGATAAAGCGCTAATATTCGTGGCTAAATCTGTTAAAAAGCGTTCATTCGCGGCAATCCATCACCATCCCTCCACTATTTCTGTTTTGACGGTTGAGCGGCTCGTACGGTCCTGAGGAAGTTCATACAATAAACGAAAGCTCAACCACTCCGAACTGACCACCGTCCAAATCAAACGACAAAATTGATCAACATTGCGGTCGATCCACCAACAAATATCTCATTCACGGTATCTCGATGAAACATCCAGGCCGAAATTGAGAAAAAATCGCTGATTCACGATGTATATATGTCACTTTACGGCTTAAATGAAGAAAGCGCTAATTTGCTGTTCTTTGGTAACATTGAGACGTGGCCCAGTTTTTGTTTTTCTGCAAGCGCTAAAAGGAGAAAAGGCAAGAAAACCCGCTAAGGCTATACAATAAAAAAAACACGCTAATTAGGGGCTAAAATTGGAAAAAAATTACAAATTCGCAACTGAAATTGCAAAAAATCGCCCTTTCGCGGATAAAAAAAGTAAAAGGCCACTAATTCGCAGCTATTTTTTCGAAAAATGATAATTTAGAATAATGGCTAATTAGCTGCTATAGTTGGGACAAATGCTAATCCACGGCAAAAATTGAGAAAAATAGCTAATTCGCTAATGAAATTGACCAAAAGCGCTACATAGCTGCTAAACTTGGAACAATCCTATTTCGTGGACCTAACTGATAATAATCGCTAATTGATTCGTGGCTAAAATTGTGAGTAATCTGATAATTTGTGGATAAAGTCTACAGAAAAAACGTTGATTAGCGGATACAAATTTTAAAAATCGGCTAATTCGCGGCTAAAATTTAGGAAAACACAAATCCGTGGCTTCTGAAGGTAACTTCGCGTGCCTAAAACTGTGAAAAAGCGCTAGTCCATAGCTAAAAGTTTCAGTAATCATCAGTCCTGGTGAGCGGGGTCCTCCCTGACTCGGTTTTGTCGGGCCGGGGATCGTAGTGCAGTGGCACCTCCGCTCCCGGCGAGGGGCTGTCCATCGGCTCCGGTCTCGGCTCAATTGCCGGGCGGGCTGATGAGACCAGGACCGAGTATCACAGGAAGCTGAAGGTCTGATGAGGTCGAAAAACGGAGACTGGACCGCACCCTCTCGGTGCAATTTTTCGTGATTGAAAAACATTGTGAACAGATTGTTTTTGATAGTTGATTTTTTGACAAATAAATTGATCTTGCTTGTTCCATGATTCATAGACAAAGTTATTGCTTAAAATCGTGATATTACATTAATGCCTGGCAAAAATAGTTCACACACTGCTAATTTGCGGTCAATATTGAGAAAAGTCAATGATTAGCGCGGCTGAAATTAAAACACTATACTTACAGCTCAAAGTGAGAAAAAGTGCTAATTCACTGATGAAAAGGTAAAATATCATTAATTTGCTGCAAAAATAGAGGGAAACTTCAATTCATGGCAAAAATGTAAACAAATTGGTAACATGGGATAAAAACTCTACTTCGCGGCTAAAATTGAGGAAAATCACAAATTCGCGGATAAAGTATGGAGGGAAAGCTCTGTAATTCACGGCTAGAATTGAAAAAAAATCAAATTTTCGGCTATTTTATAGTTTTGAAATATTCATAAATCAAATGCGGTTCTTAGGCCATTTTTTCTCGTCTATACCTTCCCCCCTCCCAATCATCATTTTTCTAGACGCGCCACCGGACGGTCACCCGGCTCGCCCCCCCCCCCCTTAAAGCCGGCACTATACATGCACTACATGAAATCTCCCTGTCCTTCTATCTGGCCGGTGCCACTCTGTGCATGATATCTCGGATTCCCCCGTCACCCTTTCTTCTCCCGCCACCTTCTCCTCTTCCGTTCATACAGTCCAATCTGTACGTCGTTTCCATTGCCCTCGTCTTTAGCTCAAGGCTCAGGGGCTTTAGACCCAACATTACCTCCACTGGTCTAGTTGGTGTCGTCCGAAAAGCCCCCAGAGTGGCCAGACAGGCTAACCTCTGCACTCTATCAAGTCTGGCAGAATTCGTCCTGTTATTAGCCGCTTTCCACCACACTACTGCCCTGTAAAAAATCGTTGGGCGCATGACCCCGTTTAGTAGAGCCAGAAGGTCATTTTGGGTTAAGACCCCATGTTTTCCCCCACCACCTTCCTAGTCTGGTAAAACGTACTCAATGCTCTCTGATAAGTATTCCTAATAATGCGCTTCCCATCTCAGCCGATGGTCCAGCCACACGCTTAAGTATTCAACCTCAGTCACGAGTTCCACCTCCCTTCCCTTGATACTTATGGCCTGAAGCCCCTGCCTATTCGTGAACAAACATAGTTTCACTTTTTATTCGGGTTTTAAGTTAGCCCTCTTGGCTCACACCAATCCCCCACAAGTCGAATTGCCTCGCGCATTAGCTCGCAAAGCGTCGACAAGTTCTTCCCCCTAATGACTATGGCCCCGTTGTCTACAAAAAAATTTCATATAAAAGCATTTTTCCTCCATCAACCTGATTAAGAAACCATCAACTTATCCGCAAAAACATGGAGATACAAGCTCAAAGACTGAATGCACGTGCAAATTTAGCATCTTGGACTAATTATTTGGTCATAAAACCGGGAATTACAACCGGTAACTATCGGTTCAGCTCTTAGATCTGGCCCTTGAGCCTTGACTGTGAAACTGTGATTATTTCGCCCGTCTTTTCGCAATAGTTACCTCCAATATTCACTTTTTTCTCTATACACTTTAATTGTTTGTGTGGCAGTCGATCTTGTTTGTCTTTGATATTTCAATGGTAAACTATTATGTCCAAGAAAAGAACTGCTACGAAATTCGACAAAAATTAAAATTTAAGTTTTGGTGAAAGGGGAGGGGATAAATTAAATCTAGCCTCTCCCCCTTGTCGAAATCGTGGATCCGCGCCTGCACCCAAGGCCTATGAAATATCAATTCCACTGTTTCCCAGTCTGGTGATTAAGTCTCTTAAAGTGACCTTTTTATTACAGAAATCTGCAAGAAAACCAAAATCTATATTTTTATAGTAAATTTATTTTACTTGGCTAAAAATTTCATCGCTTCACTCGAAGCGGAAACCTTACAGCTAAAAACACTGCTTTTTCCGAAAGTTTGAACACCGAGACCCCCCCTCCTTCACCAATGAGTATGATTACATTGCATACTCCAGAAATTGACTCGCTGAACCCCCATAATTCATAGCCTTTTATACAAGTATTTATGAGCAAAATTAAATTGAGCTTGGGCTGTACACATTGAGGGTTCCGGGAAAATAATTGGCAATCTCGTCTAGTCAATTTACTTGTGAATGATAAAGCGATGTTTGAATCGAGTACACTCGGGGCTCTTACTTTCAAATAAACGTCGTCCACAGGGGAAATCATATTCCTCGGCTTGTTTTTAGTTCGTCATGATAAAATGTGTACAACATGAATGGCGGGGAAAACAAAGTCAAGCATTCACTGTGGGTTTGGGGACGAATGTGGAGGATGTGGAGGTACTGAGTGTGAGTTATTTGAGGAAAAAGGAAGAGTACGTCTGAGAGAAATTCGTTGAGGTAGCTTGCGTGTGGTGAATGTGGCTGGGCTAGGTGATAGTAGTACAGTGGTGGGGATGTGGGGGGGTAAAAGGAGGCTGTACTTAACGTAAATTGGATGGAGGGAGCCTCAGGGAGCCACAGAATTAACTTTAAACTGGAAATGTTATGGAACGAGCTAGAAGACTATAGACATAACATTTGGATTTTCTTCTTCCGATGAGATTTGGGATTAATTAATTTGTCTAATTCATGATGAAGAGAATTAAAAAATTTTGCCCAGGTCGCTAGAAAATTTGAATATTCAATTGTTTCCAACCGAGGGATTGATACCCCTAAAGGCCTACACTACACCGAATTTCAACGCAATCGATTGAAGGGGGAAAATTTGGATAGATACACATCTAATGATGCCTCCGCTCATCCTAAGTGTTGTATTTAGAGACATTCCAGGAAACGAATCTTTAGAAATAATTATATTTTCAACTCAAACTTGGAACACACAGAACAGAATAATTTTCTTTTTATGAAAAACAGAAGAAGTGTGACTCTAGTCACTATGGATACATAACAATTCTCGAGGCGCAGAAAAATACTCGATGCTTTTTATGTAGGTCATGGCGGCGAATAGGGTATTCTAGGTTTGCGCACCCGTTCAGGGTATCTCCTGGATGGTGTTACTAAGGAGTCTTTCGTTGGAGTTTGGGTAATCGACGATGACAAATCCGGACTGCATTGGCCGGAAGCTCGACGTGGTGCAGGCAAGTAGCATGGAATAGGACTTTCCGGTGCGGCGCGTTGGTGTTCAGTGGTTGAGGGCTGTTGAACAGGATCCAATCCACAGAACCGAACAAATGGTCGGCGAGGTGGGTCTGACCTGGTTGTGACCGAAGGGTGGAGATCGATTCGAGAATTTTCGGGACTGTCGTTTCTCTGTTTTATTTGGTCAACTTCACTTTTAAAACGTTGGCCGTTGTGCTCGACTTCATAATGTAGGTCACCTAATCGAGTAATTACCGTGCCCGGAATCCACGGAGGTTGGTAGAAAGAATACTGCCTGAAAATCACCGTGTCTCCTGGGCAGAATGATAAATCGATTGTAAAATTTTGGTTCTTGTTTCTCTTCGAGTCGGGTTCTAAGATCTGGACGGATGAGATCGAGACGAGTTTTGACAATTCGACCCAGAAACAAGAGAGAGGGTGGCTTGCCGGTAGTTTGGTGTGGAGACTTGTGGTACTGCAGAAGAAATTCGTTGAGAACGTTCCCAAGTGTGTGTGCTGTAGCTCCTGACACTTTTATCGCTTTTTTATGCGTCTGAACACACCTCTCAGATTGCCCGTTTGTCGGTGGGTGATAAGGAGCTGTAGTCTTGTGAAATCTAACTTCCTTTGAAATCTAACTTCCTTGAGGGCCATTGTCAGAGACCACAGTGGTGGGAGTTCTAAATTGGCTGAACGCGGAGTCAAGGATTTTGTAAGTCGTTTCCGAGGTCGTCGAGCTAGTGACAGCTACGTGCATCCATTTCGAGTAGGCATCAACGATCACTAGTAGTTATTTACCGACAATCGGTCCATCATAATCGATGTGGATATTCCCAATGGTGGCTGGTGAATTTAGCTGGCATGGTTGAATTTTGGAGACAAGCGTGGCAAGATTTGGCTATGCCTTCGATGTCAACATCAATTGAAGACCAGTAAATTAAGGACCGGGCTAGCCCTTTCATTTTCACTTTGCCGATGTGAGCGACGTGGAGTTCTTGCAGTAATATTTGGCAGAGCAAAGGAGAAATAACCACACGGTGTCCCAACATGAGACATCCGTCGGATTGGGAGTTTGAGTAGCCATGTTGTTTTAAGTCAAGTCCTTGCTCTAATGCTGAAAGTAATTTTGAAAGGCGCTCGTCCTTCTGCGTTTCTTGACGAATTATTTCTGCGCTCACGGGCGCAGCTGATTAACTTGATTTTGTACGAAATTGTCAAATTCTTCGTACTCTTCGGGTGTATCTTCGAAGATCTGGAATTAAGGTTCTCAACGGCGGGGTACTCACGTGATCCCGCTTGAACGTTTCTTGAAAGATAGTCAGCATTGCTGTTTTGAGATCCCGGTTTGTATTCAATATCGTAATTGAAATTAGTCAAGTAGGCAGCTTAGTTGGCACAACGAGACCACGTGAATTTCGGGAGAAGGGAGTTTGGAGCGAAAATATGACTTATTGGCTTATTGTCCGTTATTATCGTGAATTTTCGACCATAAAGATATTGAAAGAAATGTTTGACGCTCCACACTATGGCGAGTGCCTCGCGGTCAATTTGTGAGTACCGCTTCTCCGTCGCGTTCAATGCCTTGCTTGCGTAAGATATCGGCCGTTCGGAACTATCTGGTACCTGGTGAGAAAGAACTGAACCCATCGCAAGTAGAAGCGGAAGACTTGGGCCGTATGGAATTAAAAATCGGTCGGATACGATTTCTTCCATGAGACTTTCGTACGCTTGACGAGCCGCGGAATTTCAAGTCAGCTTATTTGCCGATAGCATGTCTCGGAGGGGTGCCGTAATCGAAGAAAGGTTAGGAATGAATGAATGATAGTAAGTAATTTTTCCAAGAAATGTTCGTAGTTCTTCGAGAGTGGTCAGCAAAGGCGCGTTCAGCACTGCATCTACATGTTTGGTTGATTTATGTAGGCCTAAACCATCGATTCTATGACCCAGAAAATCGACAATGTCAAGGAGAAACGCGCATTTTTTACGGCGAAGTTTCAAGCCTGAATTTGCCAGTCGTTCGAAAGTTTTGGTCAAAATTTGAATCATTGCTTGGTCAGAGTCCGCAAATACCAAAATGTCGCCAAAGAAATTGTTTGCATCATTATCGATTCCTTCGAGGATTTTTTCAAGACTCCTTTGCCATTGAGCTGGAACACTAGCAACTCCGTACTGGGCTCTAGTGGGACGAACCAAACCATGCGTTGGTGTATTAAGCGTCATGGCCTGACAGAAATTGTCCGAACACGTCAAATTCATGAATGCATCAGTGACGTCTAGTCGGGAAAACACTGTTGCTCCTCGGAGCTGATTGAAAATATCTTCCACTCGTGGGATAGGGTGATCATCGACGATAAGTCGACTTGTAGTAACTTGTTATACGCATTTTTCCATCTTTGATTTCAACGTGAGTCGGTGACGCCTATTCGGATGAAGTAACTTGAACGTAATGACCCAATGCAATTTTCTGCGGCATAGGCTTCTTTAAGAGCATGTGGAATCGGTCTTGCACGAGCGTAGACCGGCTTGGAACCTGGACGTAGAGAAATGTCAACAGGTGGTCCTACAAGCTTGCCAGCTGTGTCGCTGAAAAGATCTTCAAATTTGCCAAGCAAAGAAGTGAGAGCCGAATTTTTGTTGAAATCGTTACAAGGGATTTGACGTTCAGCAATAGCGTGGAAGAATTCACCGAAAGAAAGTAGGTCCGCGAAGTGGACGATCCACTCACGGCCGAAGATGGAGTCACGATCGGCGTCTGTCACATAAAGGTTCAAAATTTTCGTCCGCTGACGAAATGTTACTGTGACTGGGAGGAAACCAATTTTTTTTTTTTTTTATTAGAAGATACTTAACTTTATTGTATTATTACGTACATCACAGTTATGCTGTAAATATTTATTGAGGTGAGTATCCTCGTTTCACATGTTGCGGGCTACTGTCCATTGACAGCCCCCGCTAAGAAAAGAAAATAATTAATTCACAGAGTTTTTTTTTTTTTTTGTGCTTGGTGAAGTGTGTGATTTATGATTAGTTAATACGTGATTGGATAAATGAATTAAATCAACGGGGGAGGGGGGGTTATAGCCTTTAGTCATCAAGCAGGTCTGGTGGCCTCTTGCGCTTAAGGCGTCGTTGTGGTCTTGGTGGCGGAGGATTGCTAGGTATCGCCGATACGAGTTCATTTGCATGATGTAACATGGCTGAATGGA
Organism: Corythucha ciliata; assembly: GCA_038030265.1. Lineage (NCBI taxonomy): Eukaryota > Metazoa > Arthropoda > Insecta > Hemiptera > Tingidae > Corythucha > Corythucha ciliata. Next base: position 30,622,365 of record CM075940.1, on the reverse strand, counting down.
GTTTCTTGTAAGCAGCATTTAGGACGTCAGTAACTTCTGCGATCTGCAAATCTTTGTGTAGGATAGAATTCCGCACGTACCACGGTGCTCCCGTCATGACTCGGAGTACTCTGTTCTGGAATGTTTGAATACGCTTCGTTTGGGAGTTTGATGCTGAGCCCCAAATTTGGCAGCCGTACATCCATGCGGGTCGCAGAATTGCCAAGTAGACTAATCGCTTTACACTTAAAGGCAGGGGGGACTTGCCATGCAGAAGAAAGTACAATTGTCGGAAGCGGTGTCTCAGTCGTTGGAGTATGCCCGTGATGTGTGCATCCCACGTTAATTTCGAGTCAAGTTGGAGTCCGAGATATCTAACAACTTGTTCGCGTGGCACATCTTCGTGATTCAGTTGAAGAGAAGGGGAAATTGTATTTCGTTTATATGTGAATTGCACCAAGGCTGATTTTTTAGGGTTTAGCTTGGTTCTCCAACGATGACACCATGTTCCCAGCCGGTCCACGAATGTTTGCAGCTCAGCAAGTGATGCTTGATCAGTTCCAGAGGAGAGGATTGCCTGGTCGTCAGCAAATTGCGCGATGGTGAGGCTAGCAGAATCAGGAAGATCATGCACGTAGAAAATGTAGAGAAGGGGGCCTACGACGGAGCCTTGCGGTACCCCTGCCCTTATTTTCCTTACTGATGACAAGGAGTTACTTACTTTTACAGCGAACGTTCTGTTGTTGAGGTACGACTGTATAAGTCGTAGAGCGAATCCGACAACACCGACTTGAGTTTGCACAAAAGGCCCGGAATCCACACGCGGTCAAACGCCTTTTCAGTGTCGAGAAATACGGCATGGCATACCTCTTTCTTTTCATAAGCTTCAAGGATTTTATCCACAACCCTGTGGAGTTGTTGAACACAAGAGTGGGAACCTCGAAAGCCAAACTGTGTAGCGGGTAACAGTGGACTGATCGGTTCGAGTAAGTGGGGTAAGAGTAATCGCTCAAAAATTTTGGAGAAAAGAGGTAAAAGACTGATGGGCCTGTAGGATGCAGGATCCGTTCTTTCTTTCCCAGGTTTACGAATCATTTGTTATTATTGCATACTTCCAAGACGTGGGGAAATATCCAAGGCGAAGCATGGCGTTGTATATTTGTGTGAGATACACAAGTGGCTTGCGAGGTAACGCTTTAAGCAATGGCTGTGTGATCATGTCATACCCGGGAGCTTTTTGGGTTGAGGAGCGGAAGATCGCATTTCGCACCTGGCCAGGTGTGAAGTGAGTTGTGAACAACGATAACTGCAGAGCTTCGTGCAGTCTACTCTCGATGTCTGCCTCGAATAGTGCGTCGTGCGTGGGATTTGGTGTGAACTGGGCGTAGAGCATGTCTGAAAAAAGCGTGGATTTCTCAGCTGAAGAGCAGCGAAACGTATTACCTTCCCTCAGGGGTGGGATCCCAGAGGTTTCCTTGGTTAAGAACCTAGTTTTCTTCCATAAGCTGCCATCATTCGGATCTAGGGTTGACAGTAATGTGTGTGTGGCTTTGTGATTTTCCTCTCTCAGAGCCGTGGTAAGTCCCCTCGCAGCATTTGTATGCGATTTTGTGGGGAGGGTATCTGGTGAGCTCCCATCTTCTTTTGCAAGTCTTTTTAATCAAATATAATTGTTGAATATGGGGGGGAGGGTGGAGGAGTTTTCCTGGCTCGTGACATAGCTCTAGTTGATGTGGCCAAGGATGCTGATGTTTGGATGTTCCTGGTAAATGTCGCGATTGCTCTATCCACCTCTTGAGGGGTTTTGAGGGAAATTTTGAGGTCGGTTAGGTCTTTTATGCTATCTGAGTATGTTTTCCAATTAAACGGATGTTTAATAAGCGTCGCAACTTCAATAGTGGGTGGATAGCTTCCAATTTCAATGATGACCGGGCGATGGTCAGAAGACAGCTCGTCTAGGACATTCGGAACAGAACATAGGTGAGATGTGCATTTTCCGACGAAAAAGTCCAATACATCCGGCGTGTGCAGATTATTATCGGGGTAGTAGGTCGGCTGCGCAGGAAAAATGGGCTCGAGAGACATTCTGAAGACCACATCATTTAGAATTACCCACCCCCCTTGGGTTAGAAAGGTTTGATCCCCATCGTCAGTGCTGTTATAGTCGCCTCCCATTATGAAGTGTCCGCCCATTTTATGGAAAAGACCGAGGAAGTCCTCTTGGTTCATTCGATTCCTCGGAGCTGAATAGAAAGATCCGATCTGGTACTGATGATGTTGGATGGTAATCATGATTCTAGCGACTTGCATTTTTTCCTCAATTATTGGTAGGAGCTCGTCGTGCTGTATATTTTTTGACATTTTCATGTCTTTGCCCTGGCACATAGCTCAAAAAACTGTCACGAAATTGCGTAACGAAATTGTGTTACGCTAGCAACGGTTGCCATGGTAACGGCTAACATAGCAACGGGTGCCATGGACGAAATTGTGTTACATGAAAATGTCCCAATGCGTTGCAGACTCGTATGCAAGCGTTTGCCATGGTAACGGTTACCATAGCAACGGTTGCCATGATAGCGGTTACCATAGCAACGGTTGCCATGGTAACGGTTACCATAGCCACGGTTTTCGTATCGTCGTCATCCTTTCAATTTAGCGCTAATTCCAGCATTTTCTCAAATTGTCGCCGTCCAACCCCCCTCCACAAGCAAGGAGAATCACTGCATCGGTGTTTGTATAGTGAGTCGTGAGTGCGTTCACAAATAATAAACTTCTCGCTTTTTTGACAATTATTGCAGAACCACCTTGGCTTGAATTACTGAGATGATCAGCTCGATATATTCGGTAATTAGGAATAAGAAGTTTTTTATGAGGCGCCAATTTCGTCTCTGTTAAGAGAGCAATGTCGATTGCATTTGTATTCAGAAACAGACAGAGTTCATGGTATTTATTCATGACACCTCGGGCATTCCATGTGCAAATTTTGATTGTTCTTGTTAAGGGTGCAGTCATTATTTCGATATGAGTTTAGGCATGATTTGGGTGAACAATAAGAGGTGTGAGCAGGTTGAGTAGGGAATCGAATTTTTGGATAACTTGGGTGAGGACTAAATGACTCGAGTCATTTTGATCGGTACGAGTTGCATCAGCGTATGATCTTTGAGACGTATTGGGAGTCCGAGCTCGAAGAGGAGGTGACGTAGCTTCTTGGTCTTGTTTTTTCCCCCTTTCTGCCATTTCATAGTTATAGTTGTAGGGCTTCCCCGGCATCGTGGACTTTTGGATCTTCAAACGGACGGGGCACCCTTTGTAGTTTGCTGAGTGTTGTCCACTACAGTTAACGCATGTGGGCGGTGCTACGGCAGGCTTGGTGCATTGCGAGGTTTGATGGAGTCCGTCGCATTTTACACATCTTGGTGACCGGTGGCAGTAGTTCTTCGTGTGACCAAAGGCTTGACAGTTAGTACACTGAAGAACGTTTCGGCGCGGTTTAGGAGGCTCTACCGTAAAGCCGATCCAAATCGTAAATTTTTTCGACATCCGGACTTTGTTTGAGGTCCAGAAAAAACAAGGATAGGGGAGTTTTCGTTACTGGGTGGTGCACGGGTAGCATTTGGATAGGCTCAAAACCCTTATTTTTTAGTTCCTTCATCATCTCTTCGGTGTCGCAGGAAAAATGTAGACCTCTAATTACCACTCGTAGACAGCGATCAGTTTTCACTTGAAAACCATAGTATTCTGCTTTTTCCCCGTCTAAATATTTTGTGGCCTTTCTGTAATCATCTATATTTGAAAAATTAAGTTTGACTTTGTTGTTTCCAACTGCTGATGTGTGTTTGTAGTCAGCCATTCCTAGTTCTTTGAATTTTTTAATTATTAAACTCATATTGCTCACGTTTGTTATAAAAATGGGTGGAAGTGCGGGGGGTCGATCTGTTTTTCCATCAGATGCAGTTTTATTGGCATTATTAGCGTCCGAGTCTTCAGTGTTCATATTATTTTCGAGTTGTTGTAGCGGAGCAAACGGATTAGGAGGTAAGAAATTATCTGCCCTCCGTAATCGTTTCTGGGGTCGCCCTTCGGACGATCCCTGAATTTTCTCACAGTAAAGTAGATAGTTATATGTATAAATAAAAATTAAAAATGAGGAGTTATTATATTAATTATTAAAGTTCAAATTAACTCGACACAAGAAAACTGTACTCGTTCACTCACGGAGGACAACTGGGAGGAAACCAATGCACTGGAATTTTTCCTTGGTGTAACTGACGAAAACTCGTTGACTTGGCTGCTGCTTAGGATCTAGAATAATAGTCCTCAGAGTTTTAAGACACACCATTGAGCACACTCAGACTGTGTCAACTTCCATTTGTAAGGGTCTGTCGTTGACACGAACTTTAATTACAGTGTGTTTAATTCGCACCTTCTGAAGGCATTTTTGTGGCTAAAATTCAGAAAAATGGCAAATTCATGCATGGCTATAGTATAATATTAAAAAATACGCTAATTCACGGCTAGAACTGAAAAGAAGCAATAATCTATACCTATAAAAGTTATACAAAATTGCTAATGCGGTGGTAAAATGTGAAAAACCGCTAATTTGCGGGTAATATTTAGTAAATAAAATAATCAGCCTGGTCAAAATTAAGAGAAAGGTTAATTTTAAGCCTAAAAATGAAGAAAATTGCTAATTCGCGGCTAAAATGAAAAAAATCGCAAATTTACAGCTAAAATTGCGCCAAACGTCAATTTGTGACTGAAATTGAGGAAATTCGCTAATTCACCGGTTTGAAACGCTACAGCGCGTCGCCGCTACAATAAAAAAAAGGCGCTATAATTCACGGTTGAAATTGAAAAAAATCCTAATTTGCGCCAAAAAATGAATATACGCCAATTTGCGGATTCTGAATGCGACTTTTCAAGCTGAAATTGAAAAAAAGCGCCAATTTGTGTCAGTAGGTGAAGAAACAACTAATTCGCGAGTAAACTGAGAAACATCGCTCATGCATTGCGTATGGTGAACCAAAAAAATCCTAATTCGTGAAAAGTCCCCCTATTTTGCGGCTAATATTGAGGGAAACGCTTAAGAAAAACGTTAATTTCCAGCTAAAACTGAGAAAAGTGCTAATCCCCTGGTTAAAAAAAAATATAAAATCGGTAATATGCAGCTAAAATTGAGGAAAACGCCAAAACTCGTGGATAATTAAGAAACATCGCTCACGATACTTTGCTGCTAAAGTTGAGAAAATGCGAAAATTCGTGGCTATGGGAGGGGGTGGGGCAAAACCGCTAATCTGCGGCTGAAATTTGGGAAGAACGATACACTCGGCCAAAATTGAGAAAAGCGCTAATTTGCGGGTATAGTCCAAAAATCGCCCTTAACTGTGAGATTGAGGCTGTGATGCGGCCAGCAAGATGTCCAGATTCAAGAGTGTGCTGGCTGGGTGGAATGATGACTAAAATGTGAAATTTCCCCCCTCCCCACACCCTTACGAGATTTCAATCTGATCCCCCCCCCCCCACCAGGACACATTCCTGCCTACGACACTGTCGCCATTATGTTGTATTTAAGACATTCCAGGAAACGAATCTTTAGAAATAATTATATTTTCAACTCAAACTTGGAACACACAGAACAGAATAATATTCTTTTTATGACAAACAGAAGAAGTGTGACTCTAGTCACTATGGATATATAACACTAAGTAAGTGAATTACTCCACCACGAAGGCGGAGAAAATGTCCCCCCAAACACCTGGAGAATTTCGAAGATTCTGCTCCCTCTCTAACAAATCCTTCTCATACAACAACCGACATTTGTTTCCTTTTACCCCCCCCCCCTCTTAAAAAAGGGCGTTGGATTTAAGGTAATTCCTTTTTTCTGATGAATATTAACATCGCCCGGGTCATGACTTTACATACATGAATCCATTACAGATATTTCATTCGTTTGCCAGCGGCCCATGGAAGAAAAAAAAAAAAAAATCATCATTGCCCATATTTACCCAACGAGACCAACGACATTTTTTTCATTAATTAACTTTCCGTCCAAAAATCGAAGTAGCAATGGCAAACATGACGAGTTCACGACAGCTAAGAAATACAGCACAAATAATCGAGTAAGAATGCTCAAACACTCATAAAGTTAATGGGAAGTTGAAGATGTGGCAGTGCTGTAAAACTTCTCTGAAATATTGATCGCGAAGACTGTTTCAATAACAAAAGCGCTGTGTACAATTCAGTCGTTGTACGTTGTATTTTGAAAAGGCGACGTCTCTCGTAACAGATAGTCTGCTGGGGGGGGGGGGGTGAATCGAATTATTTTCATCTTTCTCGGTAAAGAAGGGAACAAGATGAATAGACCCTTTTTTCAAGAAACCCTCAGGGTTCTTCGACAATTTTTCGCAATATTACAATGTATGCGAATCTATTGAATCGTGTCTTCAAAGACCTGGCTAGCCATTTAACGAGCTGCCTGATGTATTTTGTTAGGGGAACAAAAGCCACTGCGAAGAAAAAATGAATCTTTTATATTTTCAGGATTTTTTTTTTCTGTAACAACTAAGGCAAGACATTTTTTATCCCAGAAAATGAGGCCTACATTTCCTTGTTTCTTTGTTAGGTTAGGGTTCAAATGAAGGGGGGGGGGCAAACCTAACCTATCCGACTGAGCGAGTACGTGAACGGTAAAAAGGAAACTGTCTATCGTTGTAATCTCACAGTCGGCACAGAAATAGAATCTAAGCGATTAAACTGTCTATAAAATCTCGGTTCATTGCTACCATCAAAGACGCAAATAATATTTTATTTTTTTACTCGTGGCTTTGCGGCCCTCAATCATGTTGCCTCCTTTATGTACCCGCAATGGAGGCCATGTAGGTCGTTTTACTAAAACAAGAAAAGATTTTATTCACATCAGTGAACACCCTCGTTATATTGAGTAGCAATGAACTACGATATTACTTTTGTCCTTACAAGCTATAAAAAAGGTTCAGAAAACTGATTCATGCCTATGATAAGACCAAAGAAACGGAAGAGGAAGGGCAGAAAAGAGGTTTACTCGAACGCCCTGAATTTGAAAAATTCCCTACCCTTAAGGGAAAATCCAAGGCACGATGTGTTTAGGTCGTATTGAATTCAACGTGTATAGAAAAGGGTTTTATCTGATTTCGATGAAAAAAGAGGGCCTGCTTCGACTGTGTCTTTTTTTTTTATATAGAAACACACATTTAAAATTACGGGGGGGTTGTTTTTCCCTTCGTTTCGAAGGAACGAACAAGGAAATAAAGACACAACAAATGCATACTCAACCACTCCTAAAAAGTTCGAAAAAACTTTGAATTCTCGTGCGAATATTAAAAGATACATTACTACTACGTACTACGCATCCAATAGGGTCAACGGTCGATCAGATAGCGGCAGATAGCGGTCGATCCTTGGAGCAGTTCTCGTGTGAATTAATTTTACTACATATTGATTTCATTACGTTTATTGTTATTATTTACGCTGTGAGCTACTTCCATGACGCAAATAGATAGCAACAAACATAAGCGGCCTTAATTCTCCGTTATTTTTGGGAACGGGTCCGGAAAAAAGAGCTTCCGAGTGGCTCGCCCACGACTAATCAATTATGACTGGACGCGTGATATGTACCACGTCCCATTGCTCTTGAACCGAATATCTTAATATTTTCAAAATGGATCTATGTTCACCGAACTTCATGATTACGTTTTAAATAATAATGGCAGCAACGTCTGCGCTTGTTTGGGCGTTCTTTTGTTCAATTTAAACGATAGGCGACAATTCGTACCTGCCAGTGTTGGATAAAAATTGCGTGTAAGATGTTGTGTTCCCTTCTCAAGAGCCGGTGCTTACGATGATTTCATTGATATCTATATCAAGTAGGAGTATGACCCATTTCTTTTCAGTAAACGCCCTTATCTGCACCCTCTTCTCTTTTTTACTTCCATGTTTATGTAATCGTTACTCAACTAAGTTTGCGTCCCCTTTCACGTCGACGCCTGCGGCCCTAAACAGTAAATCTATTCTGAATCTCAACTCCCTTCCGAGCATGATTTGAACTGGTGAACGTCCCGAGTTCATTCTTGTATGTTAGGAAGCCGAAACTAGAATGACGTTTTTAGGGAAGTTGTCGCTGACAATTGTTATTGGAAAGGCGAAGCGTTAAAACAGTTCCTCCAGTTTTGAAATTGTCGTTAAGATGCTACGTACGACCAAACTGGTGACGAGCACCAGAGGCAAAACTGGCGATTAATCAATTACTACGATTTTACTGTAAACTGGGCAAACTGGTGAAGGTGACTGGTGCATGATTGCGTCACACACACTCTGGCCGTGCCCCAAGACCCGATAACCCTGAGGTATATACGAAACTTCCCAATGACAACAAACTGAAATGTAACGATTGGTACAAAGCGATGACAAATTACTAACGTAACTCGGCGATTCTTTCGGTGAACAACGCTCGAAACAATGCACTCGTTTTGTATTTTGAACGAACCTCACCCTAAAAAAAGTCAACCCAGTGAAATCGATTTTTCGAATAAGAAGGTAGTGCGAAATTCACTTTCTGCCTCTCTCGCACGTTGCAGTCAGTCCTTGGAAGCTGGCAACGAGCTGATTTTGGGGTATAAATTGACCTCAAGAAAAGGTGTGTTTAACTAAGACATATCGTGTGGTGACCTACAAGATCAACTCGGCCAATTTCTGTAATAATAGCAGTTTCATTTTAGATCATCGCGAACACTCGAATAGCATCAGCCAACATGGCGGGGTTATGGGGGGGGGGTGTCAGTTTAAAACATATAAATCATTTAAACTTGTACAGTACCCTCATTATAGCATAGTTCATGTTGCTTGAGAAACAGGCGTTGTAATTCATTAAAAGAGGAAGACATAGGCGCTCGTTGAAAATACATTAGGCATTTACGTCCTTGTGTTACAGAGTCGAAATTGTGAAACTTCAAACCTGAGGTTAATGAGAGAGGGTGAGGTAGAAAAGCCTACTAATTAATTAATACCGCAAATTAATTCATATTTGATTTTTTCATTGTTATATTATGATGACTTCGTGAGGTGCCCTTGTCCCTCAAAATATAGCGCTAGAGCAGCTAATATCTCCCTTTTGTGATTTGAGCTTATTTATTTTGGAGCCGTCCCAGACAGGAAAATGTCGATCGGTGTTCATGTTCACTAGTTCAGCTGTATTAAAATTAAGAAAAATACATAGCTAATTCGCGAGGTAAGACGTTATTTCACGGCTACAATTGAGAAAAAGCTCTAAAATAGCGGAAAAAGTGTAAAAAGCAGTATAATTCGCGTTTAAAATTACCGCCAATTACACCCCAATTCACGGATAAAATGGTGAAAAATCGATAATTCACCAATAGGTTTGAGAAAAAACGCTAATGCACGACTAAAATTACGAAAACATGAATTCTCAGCTTATTCAGACCTCATCAGTGACTCAATCAGAACAAACGATAATTCATGGCTAAAAGTGAAAAAAACCCTTATTCGCGCGGAAAATTAAGAAAAAGTGGCTAATTCACGGATAAAATTGGGGAAAATCGCTCTTTAGTGGCTAAAATCGCGTACTCACGGCTAAAATGGAGAATAAATTGAAAAAAAAAAAAAGGCGCTAATTAGAGACTAGAAGAATGAAAACAACAATTTTCAGTTTCTAAAGGCAAGTTTGTGGCTCAAATTTCGAAAAAATCCTTAGCTAAAAGCGAAACAAATCGCTAATTCGCAGAGAAATAAGAAAAGTTGCTAATTCATGGATGAAATTGAGAAAAATCGCTAATTAATGGCTGAAATCAGGAAAAACAAGAATTCACTGCACAATTCAGATAAATCGTTAATTCACGGCTAAAATGGAGACAAATTGCTTATTCATCGATAAAATTGATAAGAAACGCTGAAATAAGAAAGACGATAATTCGCGGATTAAATTGAGAAAACGTCAATCCGCGGCCAAATTTCAGAAACAGGATTGGGTAATTCGCTGCGAAAAATTGGGGGGAGTTCTGATTCGAACGGTTTCATCGTTGATGAAACGCAAATTCATAATTAGCGGCTATAAAATGAGGAAAAACGCTAATTTGTGAAAAATCAAGAAAAATGGCTAATTGTGGGGGAGGGGGTTAATTTGTGAAAAATTTGCCAATTCACAGAAAATTTAGAAATCAGGAAAAACACGAATTCACTGCAAAATTAAGATAATTCGGTAACTCACGGATAAAATGGTGAAAAATCGCTAATTCGCGGCTAAAATGGTGAAAAATTACTAATTCATCGATAAAATTGAGAAGAAGTGTTGGCGTACGGAAAAAAACGCTTATTCGCGGTTAAAATGGATAACACGCCCATTGGGGCTTTCTAAAGGAAACTTCGTGACTGAAAGTTGAACAAAACCGCCAATCCACGGCTAAATGAGGATAATGCGCTAATTCGCGAATGAAATTCAGGAAAAGCGTTAATTCGCAGCTAAAATTGGAAAACAAAACTCTCATTGATGGCTCGCTAGGAGGCTAAAATTATGTGAAACGTTAATTCATGGCTGAAATAAAGTAAAATGGCTATTATGGGGTTAAATTGAGAATTCACAAGTATAAATTGAGTAAATGGTTTCCGGAGACAACTTCTCTAGCGCTAATTCACGGGTAAAATCGCTCATTTAATGGCTCAAATCAGGAAAAACACAAATTCATTGCAAGAAAAATCGCTATTGCAAGGCTGAAATAGAGATAAATCGCTAATTCGCAGCTAAAATGACGAAAATTCACCGATGAGAAGAAGTGATGAAGAAGTGAAGGCAATTTTACGGAGGAGTTGGTGAAAGATTCACCCGGGGCCGGTAAATGTCTAGGCCGGCACTTCAATGAGCTGCCCCAGGGTACATATTTTGTGCAAATGGAAATCGCTATTATACTGTGGTTAACTTATGTTGTTGAAGCTGTTGAACACGCCTCAAGTGCGTTTTATTCAGAGCGTCACGTCCTTGTGCTAAGATGAATGTGTTGTGCTTGATGTTGGGGAGCCTGTGTTCTCTTACAACCAGGTTTATATGGCCCACGACCAAAAAAGGTCGGCCGGACTTGCGCTAATGGGACCACGTGAAGTCGTAAACTGAAAAACTGCAGAAAAGCTAAGGACCGGCAAAAGTTACGGCTTCTTGTAATTCCTCTCAATCAGCCTTTCTTTCTCATACTCATTACCTTTCGTTTTTATCTCTTCCTCAATTACTATTAACTCCCCCCCCCCCTCTATAGAGACAGAAAACCACATAGTCGTATATAACTGAAGCAACCCTCGCACAATAAGTATTAAGGTGACAATTTGACAGCCACGTGAAACAATTATGTTTTATTTTATTATTTCTATGAACAATTAGCTTTTGCGATCACATCGTAAACCATACCCCGCATTATGACATTGTAAGCACTAAAATACAGACGCATAATCCAAATCTGCAATGTCCGCCTACCGTCCGTTCATTTATTCATCCAAAGAACGTTAGAAAAAAATGATTTTACGAAACGTAAACAAAGATATAAAATTGAATAAGGTTGTTTAGATCCTACCTTAATATTTTGATCTCTCATCAAATTGAACAATTTTGTGGCACGATAATGTCCATAATCAAATAATTAAAAATAATTATTGTGTGCACCAATATTTTACCCGCAAAATGAAAATAAAGCTAAACTCGATAAAAATCGATCAATTTCACAAAAAGGGATAATATATAGCTTAAAGTAGAGCCTTTAATCAGGATTTAACTTGTCGAGAATGAAGCCTGCTCTGGGCAATAAATCCCTGAGCTTCGAGCCCTCTCAAAAACGCCAATTCCTTTGGCGAAATCAAACGACGTCACAAGAACCCGTGTGTACTAACAGAGTATGAGCGAATAAAACATGCTACGACTGCGTGTTTTGGGGATATCATTCACACCAATAAAGTTTTGTTGTTGTTTTTTAATCGATCAACTCGTCATATCGTTGAACACGATGCTAATAAGAAGGAAGAGCGATGAAACGCGCGGAAGGGATGCGATTTAAAAATTGAGAGGGGTGTGGGGGTTCGTATATAAGCAATTTCACTATTTGACTATCGTAGTTTTTGCCAGTATGAAAGAACAAGTGTTCATTATTGTATCACTTTTTTACTTTTTCGTCTTATTGACGCCCGGTTCCGCCATTTACTTCCCACATCCAGCAGGTTTTTTTTTTGTTTTTTTTAATTTCATGTTCCATGTGTGTTGGTGTTGGGTGTCACCAGAACACCCACAATCTAATGCGAATTCAGCTTCTTTCCAAACTAAATCGTGTTTAATTCTCAGCACATAATTTCAAGGAGAGTGGCTGAAGAATTTATTTTCAAATTAGCACCAAAGGTCATATTGATACTATAAGTGTTTATATCCGGATGGTTTTAAGAAAAGTTCTTAATTAAAATAAACAAATAAATTAAACATACGTGCCTGTGGCTTTCTTAAACCGGATAATTTAATGCCAAAGTTTGTCAATTAGAGAGACCATTTCCAGAGGTTTCTCAAAGCAAGCAATCACTGGAAGGGAGAGGGTTGTCCGCCTTTCCGTAGTTTGGTTTAAAAATGTTTAAATCTACTTCATTCAATGTGAATATTAGAAAACAAAAAGTGATTCATTGCACGAATGTGTGTAGTGATGCATATCATAGTAACCGTGTTTTTATTTTTTTCCTTTTTTTTGCAGAAGAAAGAGTCTGCGTCAGTAGAGAATTCAAATGCAAAAACGGGCGATGCATACCCGATCACTGGGTGTGCGATAAAGAGACTGACTGCACCGATGGGAGTGACGAGGATCCAAAGACATGCGGTATGTATACTTTAAAAAACATCAATTTTCTCCACGGCCCCGTGGTGACCTGCGGCTTCACTGTGACCTCACTGTGAGGGGGTTAGCTCTGCGAATTGAATGCAAGGAGGGGAAAAGAGAGAGCACAGGGGCGTCATTTGGCACTGAACAACGTTTCTTCTTCGCCTGCATCCTAAACCTAAATTCCAAAATTAGTTTTCGATATTTCGTCTTGACTTGTGATTTACGTTTTCGTCATCGTCACCATGTAAATCTCCTAAGACGCGCTAAATCTCCAGCTCGACCGATGTTGATGAAGTTGTGAGGGAATAGATCTAGCTAGTTGGAAGTTACTGGTGAATTATTTCACGCTGATCAAACAATGCTCTTTGGTACGAAGGGTAACGCAAAAGCTTCGTTTTCATGTTTTACACGACAAATCGCAGTTTTGGGTCCAATAATATGACGAAGAAAGTTTCATTATGTACCAAGAAAGCCTGTCGGCCTCGTACCAGCAGATTTTTGTTTATTTTTTTTTTCTCGCCACTCCAACGGTTTTGTTTTAATTTTTCAGACGTAGGTAAATGCCCCGAAGATCAGTTTGAGTGTGCGCTCAGTGAGTGCATTCCTAAGTCTTGGGTTTGTGACGGTCAAGTCGACTGTCGCAATTGGAAAGATGAACAAAATTGCAGTAAGTGAAACAAGAGACAATCGTGTGATTTTTTCCGGGGGGGTTCTTTGTGACTGTTGCAGAAGCCAGGTTGTGTCAGGCGGAAGAGTTTACATGTCGGGCAACACCTGGTGAATGCGTTCCACTAACATGGATGTGTGATGATGCCCCTGACTGTTCAGATGGCTCAGATGAGCGGGCATGCAGTAAGATGTTCTAACACTACTAATGAAACACTTGCATGGTTTATTTTTAAAATCTTTACTATCTATCTCTTTATGAAGTGTATATCCATTAACCCGTTATTTTAAACTAACTTCAATAACAATTATTTGTAGTTAAATTGTACGCCAATCCATGGATATCCCTCCCCTCCAACCCATATATTCTCTCGGAAAAATCCCGTTTCAAAGGTTAAAAATGAACCCAGAGCTTTACTGTAGCTGAACACAAGGAGTTTTTGTGGCAGAGAATGATTAATTGGTTGCTTTGTTGACGTCCACTGTATGTTCATGAATCAATAACACCCCCCTCCCCCCATAGCATCCTTAAAAACACTCTTGAAACCCCAGAGAATCACGAGGGTGTGAAAAGGTACAGATGTGGTTCGAGTAAAAAAAATATATTTTTTGGACACCCGTTGGCGGTTGGTTATTTTTCCAAGTGCAGTTTTTTTTTTTTTTTAGAAAATAAAATCACGGGTATTTCAGGACCTTTAAACCGCTGTTTTTGGAAGTTTCTATTTTTAATATTTTCTTATTTATTTATATTTTGTGGAGAGACGTTCCTATTTTCGGCGCCCAGCGCTGAAAACCATACACTAAAACTCATTAAAATGAAATAATTCTAGCGCCATTGGCCAACTCTTCTGAAAAATGAAGCGTTAAATATAAACGCCTGCCTCATATCTCGTCAACCAGCCATTACGTCTATCCAAGACCTTTCTCCTTCCAACTTGCACCCACTCATGAATGAAAATTTAAGGAGAGACTTACATTGGGACAAGTGCCGGAAAGAAAGTAAACAGCTCTAAAGCTGGGAAAGCTTCTTACGTTGAAGGACCTTAACCCCCCCCCCCTTTAGACACTCGCAAGCCCACCTGCCATTCTGGTGAAATCCCTTTTTTGCTCACTACCGTTAAGGTATTGTTGAATCAAACTAGTTAGGTATAAGTTCTCGAGATCAAACAAAGATAGAAAAAAGTCCAAAACAGCGGCTAATTTAAATGGGAATATAATTTTATTCGCTGAGGAGCTGGAGTGAAACCAGTCCCCCTCAGATTTATCGTTTCTTAATTGAATCGTGCCCTCAACCTGATTCTTATTTGTCTAGACGAAACGTGCAGAACGGACGAGTTCACCTGTGACACGGGGAAGTGCATTCAACAGATATGGGTGTGCGACATGGACCAAGACTGTGAAGATGGATCCGACGAAAATAACTGCCCGGATCCAAAGTGCTCTCCGAAAGACTTTCAGTGTACCGACAAGACCTGTATAACGTCCAAGTGGCGCTGCGACGGGGATTTCGATTGCCCGGACAAATCCGATGAAATGGTACGGCGGACCTTTATTATTTTGTCGTTCGCAGCTATAATTCAACCGCCCCTTCAATCTCTTCCACAGGGATGCCCGAATTCATCAGCGCCCGCATCCGTGTGCCAAACAACTGAGTTCACCTGCCCCGATAGAATGACCTGCGTTCACATATCGTGGCTGTGCGACGGTGACCATGACTGTCCCGACGGAGCTGACGAAAGTACGGAAGTGTGCAACGGCTCGACGTGTAGACCAGATCAGTTTACTTGCCGCAACCGGCAGTGTATTGCGGGACACTTTCATTGTAACGGTCAACCGGAGTGCACGGATGGAAGTGACGAAGAAAATTGCCGTAAGGTTTCGATTAATCCCAGAATTAAAATTTTAATTCCCTCAATTTGAAAATCATTTGTATGTGTTCTAGTTGGCCCAGTGCTGTCTTGCAAAGAAAATGAATTTGACTGCGGAGGTGGGATGTGCATCCCACTGGAGAAAGTTTGCGATCGACACCCGGACTGTCCGAAAAACGAGGACGAGCCTGTGGACAAATGCGGCGTGAATGAGTGCGAAATTAATAACGGAGGATGTTCCCAGTTGTGTATTGATTTACCGACGACCTACCGATGCGATTGCCGACCAGGATTTAAACTTATTGACAATTTCACATGCGATGGTGAGTGGTTCCAAGGATGACGAGAAAATAGAAATGCCTCAACTCCATACTTTTTGCCCCAACTAGCATCATTATCGAAATTCGCTAATTTCACTAATTCGTCCTCATTACCATACAGATATCAACGAGTGTGATAATCCCGGAGCATGCTCGCAAACTTGTGTCAACGAGAAAGGGACATTCAAATGTGAATGCATCGAAGGATACCTTCGTGACCCGCACGACCGAACCCGATGCAAAGCTACCGAAGGACACGCAAGTCTCCTTTTCGCTCGTCGTCACGATATCCGCAAAATCTCCCTCGATCATCATGAAATGACAGCTATAGTGAACGACACGAAATTCGCTACGGCCTTGGATTTTGTTTTTAGGACTGGAATGATATTTTGGAGCGATTCATCAGATCAGCGAATCTACAAGTATTTATTATTTTGTAAAACGACGGTTTGGAATATTTTCAATTTCGTGACTTTTTTAGAGCACCCATCGACGAGGGCAACGAAAGAACTGTCGTGATAAATGATGAGGTGACTATGAGTGATGGTCTGGCAGTCGACTGGCTATACAGTCACATTTACTGGACTGATACCGGCAAGAACACGATCGAACTCGCGAATTACGAGGGGAGCATGAGGAAAACGCTAATAAAAGACAGTTTAGATGAACCTAGAGCCATAGCATTGAACCCGATCGATGGGTGAGTAATTAAAAATATTCATCTTTTCAACTATTCTGAAACAATTTCTTCAACTCTCTCGCGCAGTTGGATGTACTGGAGCGATTGGGGAAAAGAGGCTCGAATCGAACGAGCCGGTCTCGATGGGTCACATCGACAGAAAATCGTTACATATGAAATTAAATGGCCTAACGGCCTAACACTGGATCTTGTACGCCGAAGGTTATACTGGGTCGACGCCAAACTGAATCTCATCTCTTCGGTCAACTATGACGGGTCAGGGCGACGAGTTGTACTGAGGTCAACAACATCACTCCACCATCCGTTCTCAATTTCCGTTTTTGAGGATTACGTGTACTGGACAGACTGGGACAAACAAGCTATTTTCCGCGCTAATAAATTTAATGGTTCAAATGTCACAGCCATTACTGCCATCCGCATGGTATTCATCACCCCTCCAGCTAAATACAAAAAACGGTCACTAACGTTTAACAAATCTTTTTCCTTATTTTGTCGGTAACAACAGCTTCAAAACCCGATGGTAGTTCACGTGTATCATCCGTACAGACAACCCGATGGAACAAACTATTGCGCCGCCGTCAACGGTCACTGCTCTCACCTGTGTCTCCCAGCCCCTCAAATCAACGAGAGATCACCAAAGATCTCATGCACTTGCCCTGATGGCTTGGTTCTGATGAAAGACGGCCTCATGTGCACAGATGAAGGTGAGATTATTGGAACACTGTTTTCTTTCTCTCCTCGATCCACGAACGTTTCTCACGGAGAAATATTTTTGTTCAAATTAAATTTCTCTATTTCAGCCCCAGGGAGTAATGTTCCCTCAACAACTATAAGATCAACTTTAGTAACTGATACCCCTTTCCATAATAGTGAGTAAGAAAATAAGGAGACTTGCTGGGAACTGTTTTCTGAACTTTCTAACAAACAAAAAAGACCTATATTCTCCTAACAGATCTAACTTTCCTTGGCATATAAGCAGTTTAACCAACTGGAACTCATTAACTAAACTATTGGGGTCCTTAAATCATGAGTGACGTGAAATTTTGGGGGGGGGGGGCATCTGAAAGGTAACGCTCGTGATTTATTGACGACAGTTTGGTCATCTTAAAAAAAAAAAAACTTTAACTCGTCACAGTTTTACTGATATCATCAGAAAAAATAATTTAAAAAAACAAAATTTCAGGTCAAAGTGAGGATAATCAAGTCCGACGAGAAATTTTCGACGACTCCAACAATGGCGTCATTGCCAGCATAGTCATAGCAAGCGTTTCTGTATTCCTGGTATTCGCGTCATTGGTAAGTTAAATGCAAAATGACTAACTCGAGAATGTTCTCAAAATATTTGTCTCATTTTTCAGCTTGTGTTCATTCTCTACCGACATTATCTGCACAGAAACGTAACGAGCATGAATTTCGACAATCCTGTCTACCGTAAAACTACCGAAGATCAATTCTCTCTGGCGAAAAGTCACTTTCAAACGCAAAGGATCTATCCAACAACAGTAACAGAGGAGGTAAATTTTGAGTTTTATTAACTCGTTAGTAGCTTTCAATTATTGATGATAACAGTGCGATTATAAAATTCCTTGGCAGGGCCTCAACGATTTCTTAGGGGTAAGCGTTCAAAAGTTTGTTTTTTGATGGAAAATTGTCCTAGTAGACAGAATGTCTGACCGTTGTCGGAAAAATCTTCCTTTTACTCCCAATTACTATCAGGAGTGGGTTTATAATAATAATAAAAAAAGCTGGAGGGACTCTCGAAGGATATCGAGTGAGAAGGGTTCATTCTCATCCATCAGAGGCTTAGAGTTAGGGGGGGGGGGCGAGGTGGGCCTGATTTTCAACAATATCGTTCAACAAAGGGTGATGTACTACGGTATAGCGATGAGTAGTGGTATTTTCTTAATTTAAACCGCGAATTACCGCTTTTTCTGCATCTTATCCGCGGAAAAGCAATTTTTCTCAATTTAAGCAAGCCGTGAACTAGCACTTTTTCTCAATTTTATCCATGAATTAGCGAATTGGTGGCAACTTCTCTCAAATTTTTATCCATTTTACTGTCGCAAAATTGGCACTAGAAGCCGATGAATTGGCTTGTTTTCAATTTTAGCCGCCAGCCAGTGTTTTTCTCCGTTTAAGCAGTGAATTTGTGCACATTCCCGATAAGCGATTTAGCGACTTTTGTCTTTTTTTATGCCGCAATTGTGCGTTTTCCCTCTATTTTAGACGCAAAATTGGCTTAAGAAGCCGCGAATTGGCATTTTATTCAATTCAATAGCGGCGAATGAGCGCTTTTTTCATTCTTTACCCGTAAAGCTGTTTTTCTCAATTTCAATGGTGGATTACTAATGTTTCTCCATTTTAACTTTTCATAAGCGATTTTTCTCAATTCCATAAGTGCATTAGTGTATTTTCTCAGTACTAGTGTGTTTTTATCCCGTGAATCAGAGAATTTTCTTATTGTAGCCTTGAATTTGATTTTATTCAGTTTTATCTGTGAAATAACGCTTTTCCTCAAAAGCCGCAAAGTGCCGTTTTTGTCCTGTGAATTAGTGCTTTTTCTTTATATTATCTGAGAATTAGCGTTTTTTTTTCTGAATTTTAGCTCCACTGTCGCGTCAATTTCTCTTCTCTATTTTAGTCACAAATTTGGCTTCAGAAGCCGTGAATTGGCTTTGAGTTTCTTCAATTTCAGGCGTGAATCAGTGTTTTTCTTAATTTGAGCTTTGAATTAGCACATTGTCGCGATTCTATCCACGAGTTAGCGATTTTTTTTTCAATTTTATCCGTGATTTAGCGCTTTTTATCACGTGAATTAGGGGCTTTCTTTCAGTCGTGAATTAGCACTTTTCCTCAGGTTTATCAGTGAAATAAAGATTTTCCTCAATTTCACTCATGAAGTGGCGTTTTATCCCGCGAAATAGTCGTGTAGGTATATCAATTTTTTGCCGTGATTTAGCGTTTTTCATAATTTTGGGTGCTGGGCAGCGTTTTTATTTTCCCAAATTAGCCATTTTTCTCCATTTTCGCCCCGAATTAGCCTTTTTCTCAATGTTAGCCGCGATTGTTTTCTTACTTTTAGCCATGAATTTCCGTTTTTTCTCAATTCCACCCGTCAAATGGCGAATCAGTTATTTTCTCTCTATTTTGGACTGGAAAGTTGCATCAAGAAACTGGTAATATCGCTTTTGTTTACTTTTAATCACAAATGTATCGCTTTTTCCAAGCA
Organism: Corythucha ciliata; assembly: GCA_038030265.1. NCBI lineage: Eukaryota > Metazoa > Arthropoda > Insecta > Hemiptera > Tingidae > Corythucha > Corythucha ciliata. Next base: position 30,602,719 of record CM075940.1, on the reverse strand, counting down.
TTTTGAAGAACAACACATGAGTGCGCCTTCTCAGTGTAGTGATTTCGTGGGCAGAATGTAATAATCAGCTACACAATTTGCTGAGCACCAGTGACATTCAATTCTCGAAGTCGCATGCACTGAAAATCGTGGATTGGTGCGAAATCACCGTCTAATCGGGTGATGAAAACCAGCCTAAGGCTGGCCGTCCAGTGGACGCGATTTCGCGCGAAGAGCGAAAAGGCGCGAATTCGCGCGAACAGTTCGCCTTGTTTCAAACACGTCGATTTACATGGGACCCCGTCCACTGAAAGCGCCACTTTCGCGCGAACAAGGGCGAAGGCGAACAAACGAGTTTGATTTTGAACGCGTGAAGAGGCCAAATCGCGTCCACTGGACGGCCAGCCTAATAGACACGCTCCTTATTCTCAGTTCGATTCCCCAGTTCAAATATGAGATGTTTGTTCTTACGTTTTGTGCTCAGTAATATTATTTTGTTGTTGTTTAATTAGGTACTTCAAAATTTCAATACTTACCTCTTCCCCCTCTATGTATGCCCAGCTAATTTTGCCCCCATCGTCGCCCCCCTTCCCCCAACGGAAACCTAAACTCCACGCTTCTGTCAGCCATGAGGAGACTCGACCTATTTAAGAAGCGCAACATTCAGGGCTGCCAATCCCCCCCCCCCTCCCAGCGTTGTTGCTTTTTTAGGTCACGAGACAACCTCGCAAAATTTGTTTTTTCAGGGACCCGTAAAATCGAGGTTGAACGAGCCAAATCCTCGAAATCTTAGTTTTGAAGAATTCAAACGCTATAAATTAGATTTTCCAGTGGTCCAATCCCGCGAAATTGCTATTTTGTTTGAGCTAATCCCGCTAAATTCGTTTTAAATGGGCAAAGCCTGGGAAATTTAGTTTTTGAAAGGCGTTAGACCGGTGACAATGAGCCAACTCCACGAAATTGCTTTTTCACAGGACTGGGAATTTAGCAAATGATTCAGCTAAGCTATTATACGCTATGCAAGGACACATTGTCTATCAGAAACTCACAATTCAGTCAGAAAGTGCTAGCTTTACCCCCGAAATAACTGAAAATTCGGGAAACGGCAAATTCAGCCTCAAACTATAAAGTTTCAAGCCCAGAGACTCCGACTTTTCACCTGAATACCGGACTCTTTCAGCTTAGAAACAACATATACGGCCATCAAACTTAACTGATGACACTCGGAAGTACCTATCGAGTCAGAAATCTTCAATTTGGACCTTCGAACTGAATAATTATGCTACTCTTATCCCAAAAACCTAGAAATTTTGCTTCCAAAACAGACTTTTAGGTACAAAAATCAGACAATTTCGTCAGCAGAAAAATGGAATTTAGAACCCTGAGCCTAACCAAAAGCTGTGGTCCAAACCAAATTTTTTGACCAAAAAAATTGATAATCATACAGCGAAGAATAACTATCCAGCCTGAAAAAATGTTAAATACGTTCCTGGAATAACCTTAACCCCCCCCCCCCCCCAATAACTATTACACGGACCATCTAAGCACCAGGGACTGATTATTCGACCCCAAAACTTGAAATTTTAACCCGGTAACTTCCGATTCTGGCCTTCAAACTAGCCACTTGACCAGAAAACCCATACAATTTTGCTCCAGAATAGACACTCCGCTACAAAAATGACCATTTTTTGACGAAAAAATTAAGGTCTAGATTTTGACCGTCGAATTCCGGTCAAAATGTTGTCGGACAATTTACCAGTCAATTGACAATTTTGACGGAGGTCAATTGACCAGAGCCCAATACTACATTTATTTTACTAGGCGAAAAGAGTCGGTTGGGTCGCCCATACAAAGGAGGGGGGAGGCTCTTATTAGAGCAGTTATTTGCAAATTTGTATCGCAGCCTAAATTTCATTTACAATTTGTTGATATAATTCAAACTTATCTGAGGTTTGAGTTGATTGTCGCATAAATGAAATTTACTTTTCACGACAACTGCGGAACAAACTTTTTTATTATTATTATTACATTAACTGCTCCTGGTTTCATTTGCATTGATCTAAACTTCTGCCCCTCTCCCCTAAAATCCTTTTGCATTTTTACGTTAGCATCTCCACGAATTGTTAATATAAATTTAGTGCACCCGGAAATTAGTTGGCCGCATGCTTTAGAGTCTACCCCCCTCTCTTCATCTGATGATTCAAAAATACTGAAACCATATATTAATCATTCTTACAGGCCCAGGAGCCGCTGACAAGTCCCGGTACCAACGAGTATGTATAAAAGTACCTGTAAAAGAAATGAAAACAGATCGATTGTGAAGATTAGGAAAAGAAGAATAATGAACTGAACATGCTCAATAGTTCAACTAGTCAACGCTGGAGCAACAAAATACTAAACTTAACTTGATTTTTTCTTAAATGAGTATACCCAGAACAGGGCAAGCATGACAGTTAAAAATTGTCCTGCGAACTGTTTGCTTTCCCGCAATATTTCTATTTTGTAAACATTAACAAATTCTCACGCCAAAAATAAAAAATAAAAAAGCCAAAACAAAACAAAAAAACAGAGGTGATGATAAAATTCAAAATTATTGAGTGGAAGATGCTGCGTTACGACAAATCTAGTTTTAAAAGAGCATGATTCTATGGTTATAACTCACTCATCGCTAACTAATTTATTTATTATTATTATTATTATTATTATTATTATTATTATTATTATTAAATCCAGAAATTGTTTTTTTCTTTCTCGAAAAAAATTAATTTTAATGTTCCTATGAGTATACTATAGTAATTTCTCTTAACTGAAGTAGTTTTTATTTTCAAAGTGATCAATATTACAATTGTGTATATATATTTTTAATTGCGCCCTAAATAGTGTATTAAATGTCTGTATTTATAAGTATTGTGGAAGTCTCTAAGAATTAATTACTGGTTTATTATTGTTACGTTCTTTTTTAAATTATAAGAAAAAGACAAAAACAAAAAACCTGTCCATAGAAAAGTCCAATTGTGTGCCAAGCATAGCATTGTTAAGTTTTTAACATTTAGTCAGCTGTTGGTAGTTTAATTTATTTTCGACCTTTGAGAATTTTTATCCCTTAACTTTTTTGATTGTTTTAGTGTTTGTATATTGTTGTTGTAGCATCTACTAGACTGAAATCGTATATCATTCTTCATTTTATTCCGTATTTATGCGCAAGCCAAATCTAATTCTGGCTGTCGATTTGTTTCCATGTTGTAATTTATGTTTTGTAAAAAAAAAATATATTTAATAATGTATAATCTAGTTCATTGGAATTAAAACTGGAAGCACGAGTGTTCTACACTACATGGTTCAAGTATTTTGGTCTTCCAAGAGTTTGATAATTCCTTCCCCTTTCAAGAGGCGAACTTGTTTTCGACTCTTGTAGTGGAGGTAAGGGATAAATAATCCTAAACAACAGTGCTGCAATGTGCCAAAACTATTTTGATCGCCTATTAATATAAATTTCCATTTCAAACAATTTTGACGAGTGTACTACACACTTTCAGGTCTTTTCCAACACTCTGAGCCCTCTCAAATTGAGTATATGACTTTAATTAACGGGCAATATGCTTGAAAACTCCCATCCTTTTTCGATTGCTCATTGAGAACTAATTTTTGCTCTCACATTCTCTCAACTGAATCCGCTCTTTTTTCGGACTTCATTCTCGTAAAAACAACCGCGAGAGAACAAAAAAAAATTTCATCCTATTTTCAATAATTGCCGCCTAAGTAATAATTGGTCATTCCATTTGTCAGGAAATTGTATCACTTTTAAAGCAGAAAAAAAAACGTTTCAATCCCCGAGACAGAAAGCGTTCAAAAATGTTACTAGTTACGTTTAAAATGGGCGAGCTCCAAAGTAACCAATAGGCGGACAAAGTCATTATGCTTAACCAACCCCTACGTATTTGAATACTACGCCTCGAATTGAGTCTTCCCCTCAATCAAAGCGCATATCTTTCCAGAAATGGTTTCAGAAAATGATGTATACTTAGTAAGCACGTTATGAATTTCTTGAAATTGTACATACATACAAACATTTACCCTTAATTTGTTTCATGTAAATTTATCAATTTTTCAAATTTTGTTTTTTTATGTAAAGAAAATATTTTATACGATTTAACGACTAAGGAAATGCCAAATTTTTCTTTAATGTTAAGCGTTCGTCAATTCTCTTAAGCTCTTTGTGCAGCTTAGAACAAGTGTTAGTTTCGTGACACATACACAAAACTTGTTTGTATGAAGCCTATTAGAATATTTTTTAAAAACATGCTTGTTCGTACCTATCGTAGCATATGTACAAAGCAACAAGGGCATGTAATTTTTTTATGGGTTTTATGGGCTCTCTCTGACAGTCTGCTTTTTAATTGTACTACATTACAATGTTTTTTTTAAAAAAATGTATCATTCCAAAAACTAGCTGGCTGTGTTTGTATCTGGAGATTGTTATCTATGTTTTATGTGTTCAATACCTTAACCGAGGCTCCAAAAAATGAAAGAATGAAAAAAAAACAAAAAAACAGAGCATAATTTCGTTAACTTTAAGCTCAATAATAAGAAGTAATGTTTTCCCTTGAATATTCATCATCTGAGAGTTTTATCTCTTCTCTCCAAAGTGCTCTACTCATGAAGCACCTCAAGAACGCCCGCGCCGTGGAGAGGCCCAGACATCTGACAAACTTCACGTTTGACAGTGACTTGGCTCTACCAGAGGGAGGGAACATGAAGTACGGATTGTATGCTTGAGAAGCTTGCAGAAAGAAACCCTTTAATTACATCTTTCAATTAAACAATTTTCAGAGTTTCAGGCGTGTGTTAAAGTCTTAACGGCTCATTCAATTTCGGGGGTAATACGAGCGGTGAATTTATTCGGGAGTGAACTTTGAAGGCCATCAGTTTGCCCTGATTATTGGATTATTTGTATGAAATGTTCTTTGATCATGTTGTTTTTGAGCAGCGCCTCAAAGCCCTTGAGGGGGGGGGGCTGTTTTCTAGGCTATCATTAGCCTAGTTTACCTTTTCCATTTTTTCATGGGGTTTCCATGATTTACGTCTGCAACTCGGAAGCCACGAGAAAATTCTCACCGAGTGATTTATTGACTCACTTTCTGGATAATTATGCGAGTGAGGTTTCCTGCTAAAAAATACGAGCAGGAAAATTCACTTTCGTCGAGTTACGTACAATATTTTTCCCACAACTCTTCATTTAAAAGCAATAAATACTTATTAGTTAACATGGGCGTAGCCAGCGGGGGGTAGGGGTAGACAGTTGCCCTCCCCTAGAATCAAAAACGCAGATTTCGTGGGTCAGCTGCCCACCCACAAAATTCCAAAAACATTTTCCCTGATCTGGCTAACAGAAACACAAATTTATTGTATTTTGCGGATTTTTCTCACTAAAAAACCAACACATTTTCGCTCATCGGTTGCTGACAAACCGATTTTGAGGGTCGGTTTAACTTGGAAACCGATTTTGCTGGTTTTTCGCACTAATTAAAATCCGACAGCAATGTCGTGTGTTTGGGTTAGCTCAAACGGTGCTTTGACCGCTGTGCCTTACAGATATATGGTGGGAGAGAAACTGCCAGCTCTATTTACCGTCACTGGTCTAAAATTTAAAGTTAAGCTCCAAAAGTATCACTTTTCGGGGGGAAGGGGAGTCTCAGTTTTTCGACATCAAATCCGAAATAGAAGCCTTCAAACGACAGTTTTCCACCAGATGTTTATTTTTTGACGGATAGTGGCAGTTTCTGTACAAATTTAGTCTCTGATGACCGTGAATTGACGCGATTCCAACCTCCAGATACTGTTATTAAGCCTGCAAAAAGGCAATGATGCAGTTTTTCCTCAAGAGGAGTTGCACAGAATCCCCCCCCCCTTTTTTACTCGTGAATGAGCACTATTTGTAGCCTCGAATTGACGTTTTTCCTTAATTTTAGCTGTAACTGTGTGTTTTTTTTTTCAATTCTACCTCGAACTAGCCCATTTTCTCCATTTTAGCCGTAAAAAGGTCTCAAAAAACCGTGAAATAACGCATTTATGCAGCACTGGGCATCTCCTATAAACCGCGAATAGGTGCGTTTTGTCAATTTCAGCCGCAAAAGAGCAGTTTCTCCTCACTTTAACCGGTGAATGAACCCTATTTCTCAATTTTAGCCACGACAATTCCACCAATCAACAACAAACGGTGACAATAATTTTGCCAATTCGTTTTCCCTCAATTTTAGCAGCAAATTAGTGCTTTAATCTCAATTCTGCCTTGACCAATTTTTTGAACAATTTCAGCAGTAAAAAGGTCCACATAATCCGCATGTTAGCGAATTGAATTAATTTTGATCCGGACGTTGCATCGCGAACATTGAAATTTTTGAAAACGTTTTCAAAAATGTATGCGCTAGGTCACGATTTTTCTCGATTGTACCCACAAACTTGCTGTATACATGTATAATTGAACAGTCAATTAGCACTTTTTCGCAGTGTTCACCGAGATATTGGTTTGAGAAACCACGAACTGGTGCCTTCTCTCAAATTTTCCTGCGTGAATGAGCTCCATTTCTCAATTTTAGCTGTGAATTGGCGTTTATCCTCAATTTTAGCCGCAAATGAGCGATTTTTCTCAATTCTACATTGAACGAGCAATTTTTTTTCTGTCAATTAGCTATGAAAAGAGCACTGTAAACCGTGAATTAGCGCATTTTCTTAATTTCGGTCCGGACTTTGGATCGCGAAACCGCAAATTGGCGTGTTTTCTCAATTTCAACCGCGAATAATGAGATTTATTTCTCAAACTTAACGTGAATCAGCGCTATTTCTCAATTCTAGCCGAGTGAGTACTAGCCGCAAAATGTCCTTTTTTTTCATGGATTTCATCCGCGAACGAGCACTTTTTCTCAAGACGTGCGCCCCCCCCCCCCCAACTCTGGATCTGTGCCGGGCTGGCTGCCCACCCCTTGATCACGGGCTGGCTACACCCCTGAATATTTGTCTGTGGAACCTGTATCTTTCGAGTTACAGGCAAAAAAAAGAAAACGAAAACACGAAGAAAATCTCGTGGTTGCCTCCACCATAGTGGTGTGGTGAGGGACCAACGGACCATGTTGTCACTTTGTTGAAATTCTCCTCCTCCTCCATATCCTTTCTCTGTATTCGCCAATGGACAAGGGAAGGGTTGCCCCTCCCCCCCGGGATATTCATAGGTCAGACCATGGAGGAAGGAAAAGAGAGGAGGGAGCATAAGTTGAAAAGGGTGACGCCGATTTTCGCCATATTGGTGGTCCCTCGGCCTTGATATTTAAGATATAGATAACAGAGCAGCAGTCGTGATAAAGTAGTCCTCAGCACAAATCCTGATGCGTTCCGGGACTACCAATGTGGCGTATGTTGGCTTCACCCCGTTAACTTGATTTTACATCTATCGCTCCCTCCTCTCTCTTCATACCTCCATGGGTCAGACCACCCGAAAACGACTCGTTGAAAACTTCTGGAGTTAAACCGATATCAATCAATTATGAGCGTTACAATTCGATAGTTCATCCTAGCCAAGCGCTCCTAAATTAATTGAATTGTTAAAATTTCAATTTAACAAAATCCCTATATTACCATCGAGATTTCTTGAAAAAATGAGGTGAATTTGAGGGGGGGGGGTGAAATAGGCGATGAAATTCCAAAAAATCGCTAAAATTCACACGTTTATCTAACCTCATTAAGATTTGCTTCAAAAACGTAATGCAACAAACACCATAAATTACTATAGATATGTATAAAAAATAAGGGATTCAATTTTTAAAAATCGCCTAACGGCACTCGTTTATCCCAGCACTTTAAAATTCAGTTCAACAATTTAATGTAACAACGGCCTTCGATTTTTTTCTCTAAAAAGTTTATTAGAGAAAGGGGTTACAATAGGGGAAGACATTTGAAAAATTGGCCAAGATTCACATTTTACACATTTCACTCATTCACACAACCCTTCGAAAACCCGCGAAACTCTTCAAAATTGTTGAAGATAGGGGGGTGACAATATGGGAAGAAGTGTGGCTCAAACAAATCCGGCAGCAAACAGTATGAGGGTGGGTCAAACATCAACGAAACAAATTATGGTATCAAGATTATTACTACTGGGACGGCTTCAGTGGCGGCGGAAGTATTTTGGTTCAGGGGGGGGGGCGAAAATTAAGGCGCTTCCCCCCTTCCCTTCCCCACCATACCCTACACTACCATCACTTCCTTAGTTTTCATCAATAGAAGGTGAAGTGTAGTGTAGTTCTCAATTTTAAGTAAATAGAGGAGGCAAGGTATTGTATGGAGGTGCCCAATAGTCTTGAATTTTCAGCATTTAGGGAATGATTTGAATGTGGTATACAACGGCCTGATTCTTGATAGGTTTTTGACTAATAATATTTTATTTTTATCCCACATGATACTAAAACCGAATTTTACGGCCGCAAATGAGTCCCAAAAGTGTCTCTTTTCATGCCTAGGAACTAAAGTATTTTTCAAGCGACATGCTCCGAAAGTAGTCATTTTCTGTAGGTACCCAAAAATGTCTGGGAAATTGACCATTACCGCACAGTGACATTCGAGAAATTTTCTGTACTAGTCCAGAAAATATTTTCCGTCCTAGTACGGAGAGTAAATGAACTCGGGTTATAACCTCGTTTAAGGTCTTCTTAAACTAAAGACACGAGAAGTCAGTAGTCAATTTGTCAAAGTCAGTTTTATCATTTCCTTGCTGTCGCGTGAAAAAAGTCGTACATCACTCGTAGGAAGGGGATTTACCTCGCCTCGCCCGCCGGGCTTTTTAATGTAATGTACCGCGGCAAATTTTACGGCGTTTATAGCCACGACTTTAGCTCCTGCGTATACATATACTATTATTGATTTCTTAGTTGTTTTTTTGCCACAAGAATATGGCAAGTATTCGTTTTAAATAATAAACGATAATCATTCGTACTCAAATAAAACAGCAAAGTGTGGGAATGCAGGTAGGGGCATAACTAGAAATCCGGATCCGGGGTTCGGATGGGGGCCCCTGAATAGCTTGAAGATGAAAAATCGGGATTTTCAAGTAGATAAGATGAAAACGAATGGCTAAACTCGCTTGTAAAAGTGAGTAAAACGCTGATTCGCGGCTGAAATTGAGAAAAATTGCTGAAATTTATGGCTGTTAATATTAAGAAAAAGCGCGAGTTAATTCACAGCTGACATTAAGATAACGCAAAATCACGAATTGTTGGGGCGAAATTAGGAAAAAGCGCTAATTTACGCAGCTAAAACTGAGAAAAGCGCTAATTCAAGGATGAAAAAGAGAAAAACGCAAATTCGCGTCGTCTTGAAAAAAAAACACGCTAATTTACAGCTAAAATTGTTATAAAGTGCTACAATTTAGCAACTTTCAAAATTTAGAACAAGCGCAAATTCACAGCTAAAAGGGAGAAACGCCAACTCAAGGATTCTCGGGGCAACATTGGGACTAAAATTTAGAAAAAGCGCTAATTCACGGGTGAAATAGTCAAAAACGCGAATTCGCGTCTAGATAAAAGTGGAGGCAAACTCAGCTAAGGTATGAAAAATTACGATTTTACGGATAAAATCGAGAAAAAACGCTAAAAATCGTAGCTAAAATTAAGAAAATGTGCTAATTTACTGCTAAAATTGAGAAACAAAACGCTAATTCACAGCTGAAAACGCCAATTCGCCAATTCTTAGGGGCAACTTTAAGGCTGAAGTTGAAAAGCGCTAATTCACGCGCTAAAGATGAGAAAAACGCTAATTCAAGGATAAAAAAGAGAACAACGCGAATTCGAGTCTAAAAATAGAGAAACACGCTATTATGATAAAGTGTTACAATTTGGCAGCTTTAAACATTGGGAAAAAGCGCGAATTCACAGAAAACGCCAACTCACGGATTCTCGGGGCTGGGACTGAAATTGAGAAAAAGCGCTGCGATTCACGGCGTGAAATAGAGAAAAACGCGAATTTGCGTCTAAAAGTGGAGGAAAACTTTAATTCACAACTAAGGTACAAAACATTTCAATTTTGCAGATAAAATCGAGAAAAAGTGCTATAATTTCCAGCTAAAATTAAAAAATGTGCCCATTCACTGCTAAATTGGGGGTAAAAAGGCTAATTCACAGCTGAAATTGAGAATACCCCAACTTGCACATTCTTGGGGAACTTTGGGAATAAAATTGAGAAAAAGCGCTAATTCAAGAGGCTAAAACTGTGAAAAAGCGCTAATTTGAGGGTAATAAATAGAGAAAAACACGAATGGTTTTTTTTGTAATGGAGAAAAGCGCGAATTTACGGCTTAAATTTAGAAAAATTGCTAATTTGCGGGTAAAATTGGGAAAGAGCACTTAAACGCTACCTAATTTGCGGATTCTTAAGGCAACTTCACGGTAAGAGCTTGTAAAAAGCGCCGATTCGCAGCTAAAAATGAGAAAATGAGCTAATTCGCGGAAAAAATTGAGAAAACGCACTTTAGAGGCAATTTCGTGGCTAAAATTGAGGAAAATATATACTTCAAAGCTGCAAAAAAGTATATTTACGGTTTAATTAGAGACTAAAGGGCCTCCTAGAGATTTCCGCACCGGGCCCCGGACAAGTGTTGTTCCGCCACTGGGTAGCGGTGATCGCATAACAAAACAGCGGGTTTGATGCCCCCAGGGTAGAGATGCCCGGTGCGCACCGCACACGCCGCACGCCCCTTGCTACGCCTGTGCTTCATATTGCTTAAATTTGGGCTAAAACTCTCTCCGGGGAGGGTGGCCGATAGGTGGATCGCCCTCCTTTGCCAGATGGCAGCAGGGGTAAAGTGTAGAAGAAGAAACAATAATATACCTAACAAAAAGTCTGCAGAAAAGTGAAAGATGGGGGGGGGGGGCGAATGTTCTAGGCATTGCTATTTTTCATCTTCTCGCAAATGATCCAGGGTTTTCGATCTGAGTGACGGTCGCTTGGTCCTCGAATAAGAAGCGAAAAGGATAGAATAAGAACTTTGGGTGCAGTATTCGGGATAGAAGATTGGCATTGAAGCCTGGGGGGTTCCGCCGCCACTGGACGGCTTAGGGTATCCGTATACGAAATGAAATGCACTCTTTTCGACCGGCAGCTGACTATATGAATATGACATTTGTTTTGAACGTAAACCATTTCCCAGGTATGTTCCTCCCGTAGCGGAATAATGTTTCCGGTATTAACTTCGAAACAATTGGTCCTGGAATTTTGTAACTATTTTGTTAAGATTTCTCGTTCAATTTCCATGCGAATTGACTACAACGTTGCCGAAAACAAACCCCTTTCACTTCCATGTTCCCTACGGGCATTTTTTTGCCATCTTGTATGAGTAGGTTAGAAGTGTTCGAGAAAAAAAATGCCAACTCTGAAAAGCTCGTACAATTTTTGGCAGCCCAAAAACCGAAATTTTTTAGCACTTCTTTTAGTTTCTTCTAAATATCCCAAAAATGAGTTACATTCGATCAATACACAATCTTCACTCACAAAACTTGTTGAGCGATAAATTTCTAACAAATTTTGTATGTAAAGTAGTTTTCCACGATAAATATGGAACGGGCTACAGCCTTTCGAAATTGTTGTTCCAAAATGGTCAAAGGACCTAAAATCGCCTATTTTCGACTAAGTATTGCATTTTTTGATACGAAAGAACGAAGACAAACAATTGAAGGAGGATTGAAAATTGAGTGACGATAGATGCGGTTATAGTCGTTGATGGATAAGGGTCTGTAATTGAAGATTAGTCGATGTGGACTGAGGGTTGATTATTGATTATGTGCGATGCAGAATTTTGGATTTAAAGTTATGAAAATGTCGGTGTTTGAGGAATGAAGACTGCGGGATTTTTTGTCATCTTGTATTTATAAGTCAGACGTGTTCGAGAAGAAAATAACTGAAAATGCTACCTCTTCAGAGGTAAATCTTTGGAAGCCCAAAAACCGAAAGGTTTTGGCACTTCTTTTAGTTTCTTATAAATATCCCAAAAATGAGTTACTTTCGAGCAAAATCTTCACTCACAAAACTTGTTGAGCATTAAATTTCCTACAACTTTTGTACGTAAAGTAGTTTTCCCCGACAAGTATGGAACGGGCTACAGCCTATCGAAATTGTTCTAAAATGGTCGAAGGTGCTAAAATCGCCCTTTTTCGACCCAAGTATACTCATTGGCTTTAATTTGGATTATTTGATTGTGTGGAGGACCACACGATACTTCCATGTTCCCGTTTTTGGCATCAATAATGCATACAAAAAAAAATAAATAAACAAGAAAACTTCCATGGCCGTATCAATTTTTTCAGTGCTCCGACCCCTCCGATTTCATGATGGTTAAAGGTTAACATGGGCGCTCGAGTTTTATTTCGCATTTGTCGACTAATGCGCCCATGTTACCCTTTAACCAGCATGAAATCGGAGGGGTCGGAGCACTGAAAAAATTGATACGGCCATGAAAGTTTTCTTGTTTATTTATTTATTTTTTGTATGCATTATTGATGCCAAAAACGGGAACATGGAAGTATCGTGTGGTCCTCCACACAATCCCTGAATCAACAACCACGCAGTCTTTTTTATTACTCTGTTTACTGAACTAAAATGTCTATGACCAAAGTCTTAAACATTTTATTTATTTAACGTATTTTTTACTTAATAAACAAGAAAAGCCATTTAAGCCATGTATCGCTTCATTATAAGATATAAAAGAAAAGTTCTTAATAAAACGTCAGTATTCTCAGTTCTATCGGGATGGAGGCGTATAATGTTCAGTTATCCAAGGATGTTTACAAAAATTCGCTATGCTGAGCCTTTCGGCGGGGTCCAGTCTGAAATATGAAGAAAAAAAAACACGTTTTTTGGTGACCAAATGCCTTACCCCCCCCCCCCCACAAACGGCAAATCTTACCTAATCATTTTTGCAATACAATCGATCGCCGATTTTTTTAAATAGCCCGGAAACTTGATTTTGCACTCGAGAATTTTTTCGCACGTTGTCTTTTCATCGTCCGATTGAAACGGCGGTTGACCCACGAGAAACTCGTAGGTGAGGACACCTAGACACCATAGGTCGACCGCTGAATTGTACTTTTGATTTCTGACTATTTCAGGTGATAGATAGTCGAGAGTTCCACATTGGGAGTGGCGTCGTTGAGACGGCGCGTGAACTGCCAAACCGAAATCCGCCATTTTTATATTGTCGTTCACGTCGAGCAACAAATTTTCAGGCTTGATATCTCTAAAAAATTATTATTATTATTCTATAAGGGGAAGATTGGAACGCGAGGTTGGGGGGCATTTTTACCTATGAATGACTCGTTTTCGATGACAATACGACAGAGCGTCGCCAACCTGATACGAGTACTTGGCCGCGACTCTGTCGGTGAAACATCCGTTTTTATGAAGCCGTTCGAAAACGTCGCCGCCACCGGCATATTCAATGACTATGTAAAAGTACGTAGCATCCCAGAAATAAGTGAATAGGGAGATGATATTGGGGTGATTCAAATGACATTGTATATCCACTTCTCGAGCAACCTGGTGAGATGAAAAAAGAAATTAAAAAAAAAATCCAAGAGATTCTGCAGTGAAATTTTCTGTTTTTTGGGGCTACATGGACAGTTTTTCTAATTGAATTTGAATCGTGTACGGATAATCTGCGTCGTCGCACCATACTAGAGTTATCATGCGCCAACGCCACTTTTGAGTGTGACAAGGACCAATGCCAGGAGGTCAGGAGGGACGATGGATTGGCACTAATTATGAGATATGAGACCACTTGAGAAGGATTGGTGGAGATGGGGGGGGGCAGTAATTCTCCGGTTCTTGAACACTTCAAAGAAAGGTGAAAGTTCAGCTACCCATCCCATCAACTATACTGTTGGCCTTTTCGCCCAGCGTGTAGCTAACTTGCTATAAACTTCAGGGAACGAGTAGCCCCCTCACCTCCCATAGACAGGATAATTTCGACTGAATTCTTCTGGATTGACTACTGAACAATAATACAGTAAAAAGGGACTCACTTGACGCTGCATTTGAGAACTTTTTAGCTCGGCTTTAGGTAGGACCTTCAAAGCCACCATGTACTCGGTTTTTTTCTCACGAGCCAAATAGACTCGGCCGAATTGACCACGTCCCAATAGACGCCCGATCTGAAAGTCTTTAATCGTCCATGTGCGAGGCTCCGTGGTAGTATTTTCATCAATTCTTTTATACAGCTCTCCCTGCGGGTCGAACAGAGTGAATGAATGCCCCCCTGAAGTCTCATTCGTAAGTAAAAAAAAAAACACCGAGTACAAACTTTAGCTCGCTCCACCTCTTCCATGTCTACATTATACATTTTTGTGAAACGTTGTAATCCCCAAGTTTTGAATTCATTGACGGAGAAAGAAGTGAAAGAGAACTGTTACAAATAATATCAAACTTCGAAGTCCGCGTTCGGCGTTCATGATATCTCAACGGTTTCACACCTCAGTATTTTGGTCTCGAAATATCTATTTTCCTTTTGTCTATTGGCCTGTGAAAGCTCAGGAAACGAAGAAGTAAAAGAAGAAAAAAGCCAAAATCCTAAAAATAAAATTTTAACCAAAGTGGCTGACATCTGGTGTTATAAATGTAAAGCAGCGATGGAGAGGTTCATGATTATTGACTTATTATTTCTCAATAATAAGTCTTTGTAATCGTATCGCAAAAAAATTTTTTTGACCCCCCCCCCCCTCAAAATTTGTAGTTTTACGTTTCAAAGTGCGTAGAATCCAAATCTGCAATAAAAAAAAAAAATGTCCGTCCGCCGTCCGGGTCATATCTTGCCCTAGGATTGCTCGAAAAAACTCGTTCTTTCGCACATAGACTCCATTTGGGGTCTAGTTGGTCCTAACATCTGATCAGTTTGATCAAATAACTCCCTGGGGTTTTATGGGCCAAAAGCGGGTCCAAAATGGGGATTTTCAAAGGATTTGGGATCATAGGGGTGTGGGGTGTCGATTTTCATGTAATTTCAAGCCGGATTTGACTACATCCATGAATAATAAACCCACAGTCGAAATAATAAGGCATTGTTCGATAATTCGCAGCGTTTTTTAAACAGAGATCAGTGAAAAAAATTAAAGTTTTTAGTGCATTTAATTTAATTTGTGGTAAACAACACGCTGAAATTTGTTTAACCGAACAGGAATCTACATTATAAGCTGCTTAAAATATAATTATTTTAGATTCAATAAGCGTTTCATTGAACCTGAGGGCAGTGGCGGAACAACGCCTTTCGGGGCCCGGGGTGGAAATCTCTTGGAGGCCCTTTAGTCTTCTAATGAAACTAGGAATATAATTTTTAGTAGCGTTGGAGAACTATTTTTCCAAATTTAAGCCACGGAATTGCCTCCAAAAACCGCGTATGTGCGTCCCCCTCCCCCCGCGAATTAGCTCATTTTCTCATCTACAGCTGCGAATCGGCGCTTTTTAAAGCTCTTAGCCTTGAACTTGCCTACATAAACCGCAAATTAGGTAGTGTTTGAGTGCTCTTTCCCATTTTATGTAGCAATTTTTCGAAATTTAAGCTGTGAATTGGCGCTTTGCTCTATTTTAAACACCAATTCATGTTTTTCTCTATTTATTACCCACGAATCAGCGTTTTTTCACAGTTTATTTGCCCGCTCGAACTAGCGCTTTTTCTCAATTTTATTCCCAAAGTTGCCCTATATGAATCACCGAGTTGGCGTTTTATCAATATCAGCTGTGAATTAGCGTTTTCTCCCAATTTTAGCAGCAATTAGCACATTTTCTCATTTTCAGCTGTGAATCGGTGCTTTATGAATTATAGCCATGAATTTGAATTAAAGCTGCAGGGAAAACTAGAGAAACGCGCGAAAAATTAAGGGAACTTTTATTAGACGAAAATAATTAATATTTTTTTTTTTTTTTTAAACTTGGTAACAACCAAACAACAATTCTCATCGTGAAGCTCATATGGCTCCCGCTAACTTTCTTCAAAACAAGTAACTCTCCAACACTCCCTCAGTTCATGTTTTGAAACAACACACATTCATGTTGTCCAGAAGTTCCCAGAATCTAGGACCGGGAAGTCCTTTCGTCAGAATGTCAGCGAGTTGTTTTTCACTAGCGATGTGATTCACCAAGAAGTCCCCATTAGCCACTTTCTCTCGAACAAAATGATACCTCACATCAATATGCTTGCTTTTAAAGTGGAACTCGGGATTCTTGATTAAACGAACAGCACTCAGATTGTCCACATTTAAGCGCGGCTGTTGAATATCAGTCGTTATTTCCCTGAGTAGACGTGATAACCAAATGATTTGCTTGGCTGCTTCACTAGCTGATATATACTCAGCTTCCATCGTTGAGACTGAGATGCTCTTTTGTTTTTGACTAGTCCATGTCAGTAATGAGCCGGCGTATATGCAAAGCATGCCACTGCGCGATCTTTTCGATTTGTCAGCTGTGTAGTCAGCATCACTGTACGCAATCAGCTGTTTTGGCCTCCCACGTTCGTATATGTGAGACAGAAGTCCAACGTGCCTTTTAAATATCTGAAGATACGTTTTACTTTCCCCCAAGAAATATCAGTTGGGCTCTCAACGTCTTGCGCTACGGTGCTCACTGCATAAGTCAAGTCGGGTCTTGTCCCGGAAACGAGAAAAATGAGACTGCCAACAGCTTCTCGGTAGGGTGTCGTCCGGTCTAAGGGTTTTCCTTCTCTTTTAACCGTTTGCCCGCCTGTTTCTGCTGGTGTCCTCACAGGTTTACAGTCGGTCATACCGAACTTATCCAGCAATTTTTCTGTGTAGGCCTTTTGATCAAGAGTGATTTTTCCGTCATCACTTCGTTTGATGGCTATTCCGAGATAGCAATCAGGTGTCGAAACTTTGATTTCAAATTCAGCTTTTAAACACTCAATAAATCGTTCTACGTCGGTCCTGTCCGTGCCGGCTATGAGGCCATCATCAACATAACAGACAATGACGATCTTATTTCCATTTTTAAGGTGATTGGAAAACAGACAAGGATCCGATTCCGACTGGACGAATTGCTGTTTTTCCATAAACTGCAGAAATCGGTGGTTCCAACACCTTGGACTTTGTTTAAGACCATATAGGCTTCTTTTAAGCTTCCACACCCTCCCAGAGCCATCGTCGTATCCTTCCGGCTGACTCACGAACACCTTTTCCTTGAGAAAGCCATATAAAAATGCTGTCTTCACATCAAATTGGCGCATGTGCAAGTCTTCATTAGCAGCAACACTGATGACTGTCCTCACAGTTTCAAGTCTCGCCACAGGACTGAACTGTTCATCATAGTCGATTCCCTTCTGCTGAGAAAATCCTCTTGCTACGAGACGAGCTTTAAGGCGCTGGACTGTCCCATCTGAGTTTCATTTTTCACGCAGGACCCATCGGCTTCCGATTATTTTGGCTCCCGCAGGCGGCTTTACAAGCTCGAAGACTTCGTTTTTCAATAGGGATTCCATTTCTTCATCCATAGCTTCACGCCAGGGGGCTGATGACAGAGCTTCTTGGACACTCATCGATTCTTCAGCGACACAGACAAATTCTTTTAGGTGGTCTGGTGGCTTTACTTGCCTTCCAGAACGAGTCACAACTCTGTTCTCGCTTGGGCTTTCAGATTCCATTCCACCGGATGCAAAAGTTGAGTTATGCTCAACATCGAGGCTGCACGAAGCGTTTTCTGAGTGAGCTGATTCCATTTCGGTCGCATCGGTGGGCTCATTTTCCACTGTTTCCTCTGGCGCTGTCCCAATAACGATTTCTCCCTCTGAATCGTTGAGGGTGTCGTCCCTGTTGAATGCTAGAGGTATCTGAGCGTATTCCGAGTTTTCCGAAGGTTTCGAATAGCATTTTTGTGTAGCGTCATTTTCTGTTAAAAAAAACAGTCGTTTCATTCTCAGGTTCGAAAATCACGTCCGCTGACGAGATAACGTGTCCATCGACGTAAACCCGAAAACCATCTCGTTCTCCGCAGTACCCAACTAGAATGCCTTTCTGAGCTTTCGCTGACCACTTGGCCCTTCTTGGCTTGGGTACGTGGACGTAGCAGGTTGTGCCGAATGCCCTGAAATGTTGTATGGGTAATTGACATTTTCCTGACCACAACTGTATGGGCGCTTTGCCAGGAACTGACGTCGGTCCAGTTCGGTTGATTATGTGGCAAGCTGTGTTCATGGCTTCTGCCCATAATCGCTTCGGCAAATTCTTTGCGTGTATCATAGTACGGGCGCTTTCGACGAGAGTTCTCATCTCTCTTTCGATCCCACCAACTTGTTCTGGGGTGTACGGCATCACTGTTCTCATTGTGATTCTGGATTCGCTCAAAATGCTTTTTACGGTACGATTGACGAATTCCGTACCCCTGTCGCTCATGAATGTTTTCACGGTGATACCTGCATTTCTTGCTTCGGCAAGAAAAATGCGAATGCATTCAGGCACTTCGGTTTTCTGCTTCATGAAGAATACTCGCCGGAACCGCGAATAGTCGTCTTTGACTACAAGGCAATACTTCGAACCACCGACGGATGCCTCTTCCATTGGTCCACACAGGTCGGCTAAGACTATTTCACCTGGGGATGTTGCTCTCTCTGTCCTCGGCTTGTAGGTCTTCCGGTGTTGTTTACCATATGGGCATCCCTTACAAAATTCTTTGTCACTGGCGAAGGGCAAAGATCTGTCACGCAGTACGATCATCACGTGCCGCTTGTCTTGGTGAGCGAGACGTTCATGCCATTGTTGAAGACTCAAGTTTTTAACGGTCGTGACATGCGCTTCCGAAGAATTTGAAGGTGTGAGCACCTTCAAATAATCCATTTTTGAGCTTTCCGACGACAATAGGATTTCTTGCTTTCATAAAAGTGCATTTAGAACCATTGGCTTTGAAAGTTACTCCTTTCTTAAGCGTTTGACTCACCGAGAGTAGGTTTTTACCGATGTCTGGTACGAACCATGCGTTATTTATTTCTACTGTGATCCTTTTTTGCCCTATTAGAGCTTCCATACGAATCATGCCTTCACCTAGTGCCTTAATTGTGGAGTTGTTGCCCACGGTCACTTCCACAGGTTGAGGAAACGGTCGATAAGACTCAAACCAGTCCTTGCAATGAGTCATGTGGTGTGAAGCACCACTATCAGCTATCCAATTCTGATCGTTCGTTTTGGTTTCAGCCGAGAAACACAACAGACTTACGTTTGCCTTGACGTTTGCCTTAGGTTTTGATTTCGATGGGCATTTAGCGGCAAAGTGGCCCACTTCGTCGCAAATGAAACATTTTATTTGATTTGTCTTCCCGACTTTTCCGTTTTTCTTGCTTCCTCCCTGCGGACGAGGTTTAGAAATGACTTGCATAGCCGACCCGCTGGCCCCTTGCTGCAACGGCAGTCTCATTTCTATGAGTCGCAATCTTTCCAGAAGTAGTCTGACGCTTCTATCAGCCATCGGAATGCTTTCCCAAACATTTTTGAATTCGAAATACTGGCTGGAAGTGTGCTCATGACCCTGCTGAGCAGTAGCAAATCTGGCAATTTAACTTTCGACAGTTTGTTTAGCTCATCGTTGATTTCAGCAAAAAGTCTTTGAAGACGAGAGACGTGTTCTATGTCTATTATTCTATGTCTTCATCGTCCGCCTTACCAGACGAGAAAAAAGATTCCAGGAGTCTATCTAAACGCTGGCCGGAACTTTGTTCGTGAACAGACAAAAGCCTTTGCCACGTTTCATGGGAAGTATCACAAGTCGCAGTTAGGTCAACATTGGCGTCATTCAAGTTCGTCACGAGCAGAACCTGAGCAAGGGAATCAGCCTTTTTCCATTTTTTAATGTCTGAATCACCTTCTGTGGGACACTCAGAAGTCCCAATCACCACATCGTAGACGTCGTGATGCTTGAGCAGAAGTTCTACTTGCCGTTTCCATCTCGGCCAGTTGGAACCATTCAGCTTCTCCAAAACCACTTTCAGGTACATTTTCGCGACTTATTTCTTTTTCACGCGTGCAGTTAGGATCGTTGGATCACTGCTGGGCCCATAACCAATTAAAGCTGCAGGGAAAACTAGAGAAACGCGCGAAAAACTAAGGGAACTTTTATTAGACGAAAATAATTAATATTTTTTTTTTTTTAAACTTGGTAACAACCAAACAACAATTCTCATCGTGAAGCTCATATGGCTCCCGCTAACTTTCTTCAAAACAAGTAACTCTCCAACAATTTGCCTCAAGAATCCGCAAAGTAGAGGTAGCGTTTGAGTGCTCTGTCCAAATTTTATTCACAAATTAGCGTTTTTCTCCGTTTTAAACGCCAATTCGTGTTATTCTAAAGTTTTCCCATGAATTAACGTTGTTTTTTTTTTTTTACCGTTTTAGCCACTTGAATCAGTGCTTTTTCTCAATTTTGTTCCCGAAGTTACCCAAGAATCTGCAAGTTGGCGTTTTCTCAATTTCAGCTTTGAATTATCCTTTTTATCCTCAATTTTAGAAGTGAATGAGCTTATTTGCACATTTCTTAATTTTAGCTGCGAGTTTTATAGCATTTTTTTTGGATTTTATCCGTAAAATTGAAATTTTTCATACCTTAGTTATGAATTAAAGTTTTCCTCCACTTTTAGACGCGAATTCGCGTTTTTTTCTATTTCTCAGCGCTTTTTCTCAATTTTAGTCCCAGCCCCGGCAATCTGTGAGTTGGCGTTTTCTGTGAATTTCGCGCTTTTTCTTAATTTTTAAAACTGCCAAATTGTAACACTGTATCATAATAGCGATTTCATCTAATATTTAGACTCGAATTTGCGTTGTTCTCTTTTTTATCCGTCAATTAGCGTTTTTCTCAGTTTTAGCCGCGTGAATTAGCGCTTTTTCTCAATTTCAGCCCCGAAGTTGCCTCCAAGAATCGGCGAATTGGCGTTTTCTTATTTTCAGCTGTGGATTGGATTAGCGTTTTTTTTTTCTCAATTTTATCAGTAAATTAGCACATTTTCCTAATTTTAGCTGCGATTTTTAGCGGTTTTTCTTGGATTTTATCCGTGAAATCGTAATTTTTCATACCTTAGTTGAGTTTTCCTCAACTTTTATTCAGACGTGAAACCCCCCCCCCCCAATGACACCCCAATTTCCCAATGTTGCCCCAAGAATTCATGAGTTAGCGTTTCCCCGTTTAAGCTATTAATTTGCGCTTTTTCTCAATTTTTAAAGCTGCTAAATTGTAGCATTTTATCACAATTTTAGCTGTGAATTAGCGTGTTTCTTGTTTTTTAAGACGCGAATTTTTCTCTTTTTCGTCCTTGAATTAGTGCTTTTCTCAGTTTTAGCTGCGTGACTTAGCGCTTTTTCCTAATTTCAGTCCTGATTTGGCCCCAAAAGTTCGTGATTTTGCGTTGTCTCAATGTCAGCTGTGAATTAGCGTTTTTTTCCATTTTCACAAGCGAGTTTAGCCATTCGTTCTCATCCTATCTACTTAAAAATCCCGATTTTTTATCTTTAAGCTATTCAGGGGCCCCATCTGAACGAGGGCCCGGGGCGGTCCGCCTCCCTCGCCCCTGCCACGGTACGCTAGAGCCTGAGGGTGACGCACCAGGAATAATTGCGTTCTGAGAGGGTTCAATTAGTCGATCTACACGCCAAATGGTGAATCTAATATTTCAATCACAATTTCATGTGTAATTATATTAGATCAACCATTAGCATCAGAAATGTGCTGATTTGACCCCTTTGGTACGGCGACATCGCAACACTAAGGCCCATATTCTAAGTCGTTCCTCGAAATTTCCTCGACTCCAACGTTTCTCGCAAACTGTAGAATCACATGTTATTTTATAATTTTTCTAGTTTTGGAGGGAGCTTTGAGGTTGAGGAAAATTCGAGGAAAGACTTAGCATAGGGGCCTAAGCATTAATGGGTTTACGAAATTTCCGAACTACTGATCTACGAAACGTTGACGTGAATTATACCCTTATTGAAGGGTTGGTGACTCAAGAATACAAGATGGCAATTAACGAATGCCAAAAAAGGCATTCGAGAACTATAAGGCCGGTCGTCCACTGGCAATATTTTCGAGTGGCGCTACAACGAGCGTACATTCCAAATGCTCAAATTGAATGTGACATCGTCCACTGCAGGCTTTACTTCAGTGCGTTCAATTTAAGGCCTTGGAATGTACGCTCGCTGTCGCGCCCCCGAAAACGCTTCCAGTGGACTACCGATCTAAGACCCTTGATTCACTGATGAACTTTTGACCCAAATTTATCTTAGCAGATTAAAAATCCTGAGGGCCTTGTCTCAGTCCTTTGGTTGCTTAAAATCTGTGTAACCCGCCTTGCTTTTTTGGGGGCATTTTCGGATTTTGAATATCATACGTTGCTTGTACGTGTTGCTGTGGGTCAATTCTGTCGTTCTTTCAAACCCTTTGTTGACTGGAATGATACGAAAGGAAGTAAGAAGAAGAAGAAGAGCAACCATCACTACCGGCAGGTAGGGCAGAGCTTGGACAGAAACTACAGAATGAATCGGGAAAATACAGAGGCTTGACATAAGTATAAATAAAGGTCCGCACGCCTGTCATTAAGCTGGAAAATGCCTTGTTTCACGTCAAGAATATACCTCTCGAAATACTCAGCGGATTTGGAAGATGACTTATTGAGCCATGCCTGGGGCCAAATATCCATAAACATTAAAGAGAATGAAATAGGGTGAGCTGGTACCGTTGATTTTCTGGACTTACAAAACTCATGCTCAGACAAACAATAATTCACGCTCAGACGCGTACGAGTGGTCCATTATTCGCATAGATCGTAATTCAGGCAGCGCTGCAGTTGGCCATTTTGGGAAACGGTTGTTGTGGGTGATATCCATTAGAAACTAGTAGAAGACTGCCCACATGGGTTAGTTCCCAAGTGGCCAACGACAGCGTTGCCCATAAACACCTGTAATGAACAATTTATTGGAGAAATAAAAGAAGGAAAACAGTAATAAGTTGGCTTGCCTCACAACACTATACGGGGTGATTAGGGGTTAATAGAGAGTTTTAGCTCAGACTTACCGTATACTTTAACGCTAAATAATCGTAATTGCGCATGCTCAGAAATAACGTTTACGTTATTTGAATAGCGGGACACGTTAAATGGAGAGGATAGTCAGGATCGAATCACTGAGTGGTCGGAAAGGTTCTCGATAGGCTTTGCCCGCCTGTGCCTTGATAGGGTGTGACATCACGAATGGTCAAGAGTCGTCTCAATTGACCGCTGGACGTTTTCCCGAACGGCGCGTTTTTTGGCGAGCGATCCTCGAGTTCGGGAAGACTGCAAGGCGTCGCTGTAGCACTTCTGGATCGTCGTGTGTCCTGGAGTTCCCAGTCGTCGAAGCCGCTGGAGTGTCGTGCTGTTTCCCAGTCGAGTCGTCCGTTCACAGGCTGAAGAGCTGGGCCAGGTTGTACGGATGTTTCCCGTTTGACTTCTGCGGGCACGAAGTGATTTTCTGGGTCCCGCCCGCTGCTTATACATATACAGTCGGTGGGTGGTTTCCGGCCACTCCCATCCGCTCGGGTGGCTCAGTGGGTTGACCGGTGGGTGGTTCCCTTTCCGACTTTTCCCCCACTAGAAGGCATCCCGGGACGACTTTTTTTTTTTTTTTTTTTTGTAGGGATTCTGTGGAATTTTTTTGCCAGGGGTTGGCGACTCGATGTAATTTAATTTTTTTTTTTCGCGGGGTTTTTTGCCCGACGTCAAGTCAAAAAAGACAGTTATACATACTTTAGAGAATTTGATAGACGATTTCGGAGCACCTGCGCATTTAATATGCGATAGAGGAACAACATTCACTTCGGAAGAAATAATGAATTTCTGTGGAAGTCGTGGTACACGGCTGACAAACGTGTGCGTTCGTCATCCCAGAGCAAATGGACAAGTCGAAAGAGTTAACCGAATTCTAATTCCCGTTATAAAAGCTTCATTTACAGAAGGAAATTGCTGGGACACTAACACTAAGAAAATTGCAGTATATGATGCGCCGAACAAATAGACTGGAACTTCGCCATTCAAAGCCCTATTGGGTTATTCTCCTAGAAGAGTTGACTCAGAATTACGACCTGTCACGGATCGGCTGAGCAATGATGACTACACGCCTCCAGAACACATCCGCCAGGAAATAGTTGAACACGATAAGTTGAGGAAGAGAGATCTAAGCCACCAAATAAAGCTTGAAGTCGGTCAACTAGTATACCTTCGTCAAGAATCTACAGGAAAACTAGCCGAAAAATACAGAGGACCGCGGCTCGCGATCACCCACGAACTTCCAGGAGACGCGTGCATCATGCCGCGCACGCGTTAATCATGATGAGATCACCAGAATTGAGGACGATTCCAAGTCGGATAGCCGAGAAGTTTTGGAATACACACCTGACCTTCATTTTCAATCCTGTTTCCCATCCCAATTATTATTGTTTTCCCCTCTCCTTTTGTTTTTCCGTATGAATAGAATTAATCGTCGTTTGATTTTGATTGAAAAGAAATATAAAAATTTAGTGAAAAGAGTTTTTTTCGAGTTCAAGTTCCAACAGCATGAAATGTTCGGCCCTTCCATTTGCTTCAGGCCACCTCGCTGGCTCACGGTGGAGCGGAGAAATAATGCCGAAACCATGGACAATGTGAACCAGTCAACAATAGCCGCAAATTTTCTGTTTTGAATAATCAGTGGTTATGCAATTGAGGAGTTTGGAGCCTTGAAATTGTAAGCTACCCTGGATACTAACCTCAAAATTTCGGTTTTCAAATGGAATGGGGGTGGGGTAGCCGCTAAATGCAAGTTTAAAGATTTCCACAGCCGGCATTTGGAAGTGTCAATGAATAAATAATCATTAAATTGAGGTTTTAGAGCAGCGTGAATTGGTGTTTCACTCCTGGATTCTACCAGTCCTGGGGGTTTGAGAGGGCCGCACCACCCCGCCCCCCGTACCTAAGGCAATTATCATCTGGTCTCGAAACCATCAATTATATACCCTACAATGCGGGTTTTTGTCCAGGTGGAGACCCTGCCGTTTTTAATGGGTGGCTTGATCAATATAATGCCCTGTACTGGATGTATCATACAAAATTCTTTCTTAAAAATAAATATTATTACACAGTAACATAAAATATAAAATTACTTTAATATAAAGTGGTTAACAATAAATAAAATCGTAAAACATTTTGATAATTCAGTATAATGGCAAATTCAAGAAAGAATAAGGGGATTTTTACAAATTTACTCGATGAATTTCACAGTCATTTGGTATCAATTTAAGGATCAGTAGTGTTTGAGCCTTCGCGCCACCTTCGCACTTCACGTGAAACCAGTCTCGTCAGCATCTATCAAGCAGTCATATTGAGTAACATAAAGAAAACCAGAATAAGCGAAATAACTCACAAAAAGGGCTAAGATATTGGACGCTATAAGCATGTAGAAAACTTTTTGCCAGCCGTAAGATGAAATCACACCAGCGAGTAGAGGCCCGACGGCGGCGCCTAAAAATTGCCAATTCACTTATAAATCACCGTCAGAGAGCATTGATCATTTCATCTACCGATGGACCCAGTGCCGTCAATTATCGCTGTCACTGTCGCCAATGCCTTGGCGTTGCCCATAAGAGATTTGTGCGTTCCCAACTCAGCCGAGACAGCCGTCGTGATCAGAGCGTACGGGCCGTTGACGAAAAATCCAATGACGGCCAACATGAATTGCATCAACAATTCAGACATGGCTCCAAGCGTGCTGTATAACAAGAGCTGAAATTTTTTGGAAAGGCGTTCGTGACGTGTGGTAATGAAATGCAGCTTGATTTATAAGCTTTACCAACGGCACGGCTATGACGAGCATGACGGCGCATGTGGAGGCGCTCATGCCCGAATAGTCAGTGATGACTCCGGCCGCAATTCCACCAACGATACCACCCAGGTCGAAAATAGTCGAGACATCGGCGCTCTTGCTGGGACTGAAGTTAGCTTAAGAGGAATTTTTCAAAGTGAATTTGTCAGCAGTTAGCGCTTGAAGAGAAATTATAAGTAACTCACTAGATTCCTTGATGTAGTAAGGGAGCCAGTAGAGGAAAGTATAGCAGACTAGCTTCGCAAAAAACAGGCAAAGAGAGAACTCAACAACTCCCTGGACAAATTATTTCCGTGTAATTCAAGCGGAGGTTGAAAATGAACACAAAATTAACTTACAGGAATTTTCAGAGCTCCAAAAATACCAATAGCAGAGGCGTCCTGTTTCTCAGATTCATTCATTTTTTGACCAACTCCCGTGTAGGATCTTTCTTGCTGCTATAATATAGTTAGAAACATGAAGCAACAGAATAAAACAAACCGCTAAACAAATGCATAACAAAACACTTCCTTTGGCCAAAAAGACGAATAAATAAATGCGGACATACTTGGAGGAATTAATTGCAATCCCATTTGGCATAAGGATATCATACAACAAAAGAGCAAAGCATAGGTTTCCTTCATTTACCTCGTTCAACAGTTCAGTATCTGAATCAGCCGAATCTTCCAAATTACTGTCAACTGACGACTGCCTACTACCTATCTGAACATTACAATAAGCACAAATAGACAAACAATAGGCCAAACACAACAGTTTTTTTTTCTTCTTCTTCTTCTTCTTCAATATACATCAAGGGACGTCCTCGGGTTAATAACTAACCTTAGTTTCTGCCTGTGAGACTGCTGGCGGTGGAATAATTGAGCCAACGAGCTCGGGTGTCTCGACCAAAAATAAAAAGTTGATAAACCCCATGCTTGCGATTAAAATACCGGGAACGATGAATGAGTATCCCCAGTCATACTGTAGAAATGCGCTGGCGATCAAAGTACCAACTATGTTTCCGACGGATGTATGGGAGTTCCATGACGTAAATATTAAACCTGACAATCATCTTGATGAGTCTCAAACTTAAATTAATAATTTAGATAGCTGAAAAAACACACCTCGTTTGCTTTTACCATACCACTTCCCCATAACAGATACAACTCCGGGCCAACCGGTACTTTGAACAATTCCGCCAAAAATCTACCAAAAATAGCTTGAGTCTTCCTAGCGTTTGAAAAATAAAACAAACAAAATACCTGAACGATGACGTAATACCAGATATAGTGAATGTTGAGAGAATGAGCAATGCCGAATAAGCAACAGTAGAGACCTGACGCTATCATGCCGACGGATAGAAAATACCTAAGGTTTACTCGCTCCGCGACAAACCCGCTAAAAGATTAATAAAATAATAAAAAAACATGTTTTTTTAATGATTTTTTATTTTGGAGGCAGGAGAGATTTGATTTTTTATTTTCATTTTCAATGACCGATCCTGCTTTTTTTTTTCAAGCAAAAAACGACTTGTGTACCTGAGAAACATGGACGCCGCGTACGCAAACAGAAACGCAGAGTCCAAGAGTCCGAGAAGAGTCGATGAGTCTGGGCCGTCTGAAAACACAAACAAGGTTGCCGGTACAGGGGGAGGGGGAAAAGTCAGACCCGTCCGTCCTGATGTTATTGAAAATAATTGTAAGTCCTTACAGAATGGCGCCCAGTCACACCAGTGGGAGTCATTGACGCCTGATGGTGGCGTCAAATTGACGCAGGACTGGTTAAACTCGCTTTTGACGACGCTCAAAGGCTTTCTCGACGCGTGATAGAGCGTGTAGGACAAAAAAGTTAAAAGTAGTATGCTCGCTCGATATCTGTAAGGGAGAGAGAGAGAGAGAGTGTGTGTGAAATATTTGCATAGAACAGGCTCTATTGTATAATTAATTGCTATCAGCGCCGGATCTATACATTTTTCTATCGGAGGGAGGGGCATTGGCTATTTGAGTTAGTCGAACCTGCAAAAATTACTTTTTGAATGGCTCGACAGCGCGAAAATTTGTTGTTGATGCAGCAAAATTATCTTTTTCGATGAAGTGAACGCAAGAAATTGGGGGTTTTAGTGAGCCAAGATCACGAAATTTCGGGCCCAGACTCACGGAATTTGATTTTTTGGAGAGCCAACCCCACGATATTGGGGTTAAAATCGAAAGAAATCCCGCCAAGTTGACCTTTTTAGGGAACCAATCCCGCAAAATTTGGTTTTCTGATGTGCAAGATTCGTGAAAATTGGTTTTTGCAAGATTCAAACCGGCGGCACCATGTTTTTTTTAAGGAGCTAAGGACGAAAATAGTCCTTGGGTTCCGTTCAAGAGTCAATTCAACAATTTTTCACAGAAACTGGCGTTTTTTTTAAGGAGCTAAGGACGAAAATAGTCCTTGGGTTCCGTTCAAGAGTCAATTCAACAATTTTTTACAGAAACTGGCGTTTTCCAGTAAAAACCATACGTTTCCCCCAAAAAGAGCGATTTTACACAATAACTGATGGATCTGACTTGAAAACTGTCGATTTTACCACAAAACTGACCATTTCATCCCAAAGTGACGATTTTACTCTGAAACAGACGATTTCACACCCAAGCAGACATGTCGCACCAAAACTAAAGATTCCACTACAAAACTGGCAATTTTTCCACAAAACCAATTATTTTACTCAAAACTGATGATCTTACGCCAAAGGTGAAATGTTGCCCCAAAACTGACGATTTTAACCCAAAATCTTAAGATTTTACCCTAAAACTACCGTTTTTTACAACAAAAAAATACGATATTACGCTAAAACTCAAGATTCCCTCTAGAACCGACGATTTTATCAAAACCTACCGACAATTTCACTCCAAAACTAGCGATTTTTAGCCTAAAATTTAAGGATTTTTCGCGTTACGCATTACGTTTTACTCCAAAAAATTCAACTACAAGACTGGTGATTTAACCTCAAAACTAAATATTTTTACCCCGGAACGAACCGAGCGAAACCTAAAATTGGCTACGAAATTTGTTTTTTTTTTTCGAAAGAGCCAAATTCGCTGAAACTTTGGGGCTTTGTATGACCAAAATCACCGAAATTATGTTTTAAAAGAGGCAAACCCACGCGTAATGATTTTAGAGGACCAGGTTGCGTCGAACTGGTGTAGCAAGAGCCAGCCCCATGACCATCAGCTAATTACCATACGAGCGAAAATCCGTAAAATTGGGGTTTGAGCGATCCAAATTCACAACATTTGGAATTTTAATGATAAAAAAAAAACTGCTAAAGAAATGAAAAACACAAAATTCGTGAATTCGGGTTTTGAATGTGAGAAATTAGTTTTTCGAACCACCCAGAACCGAACCTTCTTAGAAAGAGTCAAATTCAAGAGATTTGCTTTTCGAAAAAGTCAAATCGAGGTATTCCATGTGAATTTCGATTTTTTTAAAAATTGTGCTCAAATTAATTCACATAAATCATTAAAGAAATAATAAAGCAAGAGCCACACTCGTTGAAATTTGGTTGAAAAGAGCCAGAATCGTGAAATTTGGCTTTGAAACAGCCAAAACCGATAAATTTGGACAATAAAAGAGATGAAACCAGCTCAATTCTGTTTTGAAAGAACCAATAACCCACGAAATTCATAAAAAGGAAAATCCGCGAAATTGGGGTATGAAGGATCCGAATTCACGACATTTGGGTTTCAATGAAAAAAATTATCGTTTTGGGACGAAAGATCCAAAATATATGAATTTGGTTTTTGAATGTACGAAATTAGTTGAATTACATTTTTTATATATATTTTTTTACAGGCTTTGATTTAGAAATCATACATCCATAATCGAGTCCAAGAAATTAGTTTTTCAAAGAGCCAAATCCGTGAAAGGTTTTGAAAAGGCAAAATTCGCGAGATTTAGGGCCGTTTTCCGAGACCATACCTTAAATTAAGTTTTCTTGACTAGGCGGGAACAATATCAACCTGTTTGTTGGGCAAATGTAAACAAGTGATTGTAATGTTTTTCTAAATATTGTTGTTTCCTGTTAGGGGGAAAAAACAACGACAACAGAATCCACCCCACTTTATTGCGTTAAAAGTCACGTAACGTAAGTAGGTGCCCGCTAGTTTGGAATGAGTGAGGAGAGGGGGTGGGGCTGAACCCCATCAGGTCCGTCCCGGATCAGATTTCAAAGTAAAGATCAAATAGATGAGGACTGAGGAGTCGGATGAATGGGGGGGAGTGGGGTTACAAAAACCCTGTTGTACTGAACAGAACTGTTGAACTGAACAGAGGCAGAGGTGTGTGCCTTCTTCCCGCCCTGACATGATGCCTTGAGGGATCGCCAGGATGAACCTGTCATGGACGACCGGGAAGTGATCCGGCACGTGCAAGCACTGGTTATCCTCGCCCTGCTCCCCGTCAGCCGTGTCAGCTGGTCAAGGCTGGCATGTTACCGGTGTGGACCGCTTGGCTGTGGGGAGTTTTACAGGTTGCAAATATAGAGCGAGGAGAGATACCCGTTTGAGGTTAGTGGGTGAGTACCGGCCCTCAGTGATCGTACTGAACAGAACCGACATAGGGTGACAAAAATGTGTGAACAATAAAAATTGCGTGATAAAATGTAGGTATTCGAATCGAATGTCATTCACTTTTACTTGAACCCTGTCTTTTACAACAATGTCAAAGATAAAAGTCATAGGTGTATCGCCAACATTTCATTGAAAAACTTCTTGAATTAGAAGTTCATTACAAATAGCGAGTCGAGTACTCCAAAGATTACTGACATTGATTTGATGTAACGAAAACACCAAATTAAGATATGAAATGATTTAAACTAATTGATTCGTTTTATCTACTTTCAAGTATGATAAGCATTCGTGCGATTCGTCTCAAGTTTGAGGTAATGAATGTGGTGAAAATTCATAAGAGCGGCTCGGGATTGATGCGCGAGGTGCAGGGAGTGGGGCGTTACAGCCCTCCAGACTAGAGGACCCGTAGGTTCTCGATATTCTCCTATAACACAC
Source organism: Corythucha ciliata (assembly GCA_038030265.1). Lineage (NCBI taxonomy): Eukaryota > Metazoa > Arthropoda > Insecta > Hemiptera > Tingidae > Corythucha > Corythucha ciliata. Next base: position 30,571,815 of record CM075940.1, on the reverse strand, counting down.
AGTCATACTCTACACCACTACAATCTGCTGACAATTTGATAGTCTACTGTCTGTTTGAACTTGCTCTATCGGATAGGGTCGTGGGTACGCCGTGACCAAAAGTCTGGGAGGGCCGTACATCAGGTCCCCCCCCCCAATCTCCACCACCCCACAGGAGACCTCGTCACTCACCAGAGACACCTTCAATGTTGTGCATTAGCACTGTCTAGCTGAATAATAATCCATTCATCCCACTGCTGACATTGCACAGCCAAATTCACCCTTTCTGGAGGCATATTTGAGGCTTCTATAGAAAAAATACGCTGATCCCCAGTTTCTGTAGGTCCTCTGCAGTTCATGTAGGTCGAAATGGCTATTTCGATTAATCAATATTCCCGTGAAAGTAGACTTTTGAACTCGTCAGCCCAAAATTTGTTTTTTGTAGAGTCAATCATGGGAAATTAGCTTTATGAGTGAGCAAAACCCGCGATATTGGATGTTGCGAGCCCAAATTCAGCCAAATTAAGGGGTTTGAATGGACCAAACCAGCGAAATTGATTTCTTTAAGGGCCAAATCCACGGAATTGGGGTCTAAATGTCGAAACCGGCAAGTGCTAGCCATCAACGTAAGCAAGACCGGTGAAGGTGAGTTTGAAATTACCTGTTTAGTCACCGCGGGTGTGTAATTAATAATTTTAATAATTATGATGATAATAAGTATAGCATTCAAGTGCACCAATTTCACCCACCCCCACCCCGTGACCAACTGGGGGGGGGGGCTCTGCCACAACGGCTCAACTCACCTCAATGCAGCTATTTCCTACCCCAATTTTCACGCTTTTAAAAATCAAATTTTGTGGGGTTTTGCTTGTAATAAAATCAGTTTCGCGGGTGAATTAGCTAATTCGAAAAATTAATTCAACTCTTTCAAAAACCGAATTACCGAACTCGGTTTTATTATGCGAAACCCAAATTTCGTCATTTTGGTCCTTAGAAATCCCAATTTTTGTTGATTTTCGCTCTTTCAAACCCCAATTTCGCGGATTTTGCACTTTCGAACCGAGTAAATAACGATTTTAACATTAAAATGAGTTTGTTAGGCGTCCTACTGTTGTGTCCTACATTCCGTCACAAGCGCCCTACTTTTTCGTGCCAGGCGTCTTCGGAAACGACTTTTACATCTGGTCACCCTACCTGAAACGACCTCAGAGACTAACTATTACGTGCCAAATTACATATTTTAGCCCAAAATACGTATTATCCCCCCCCCCCTCAGATTTTCTGGAAACAGTTTTTTATCCCCCAGAAACTGTTTATTTGACCTATGAAATGTCAATTTAACTTTAGAACCCAGCCAGTTACATCCAATGACCTGCACCCTGCTGCCGCTAAACTGCAGAATAAGCAAATAATACTGCGCACAAATCACCTCCTTTTTCGTTTCCGCAAAGACTTCAGGGCGCGTCTAGAAATCGATTGGCCACTCTGCTGACATTCGGCACTCATTATCATTATTATTATTTCTTTTTTAGACACACGCTCAACTGTTACTTTAACACAGCTACGGGCTGCCCCCGTTTGGCACACGTGTTTGACGTTTGGTCACGGCCGTGCATCCAATGGGGTCCACGAACGAGATACGACTGAATTTACATGAAATTATGAGAAATAGATTACTGGGGGAAATGCCCCTTGAATGTTTAATTGACTGGTTGATTGTCTGAACGGACACTAGTATAGCTAAATAATAGAATAGGAGAGGTGTTGGAGGGAGGGGTGAAAGCCTGATTTCATAATAATGAGGAGATGAAAAATTTTTGTTTATGCATTTTATTTTGACCTTAAGGAGATAAAACGTCTTCCCTTTTCGTCAAGTAATCAATATATAATTTCAGTGGAAAAATTGTACTGTCCGGGCAGTGAAGATTACAGATTTTAATTTGTGGTTTCCTGGGGGGGGGGGGAGTACACCGTGAGTGGGAGGGGTGAGGCCCGGCCACTCAGGGTTTCACTGCAGCCGGTGTGTAAACAATAGCGTCGTCGCGACAGCCTCTTGATCCGGGATAAACTCTCAATTACCCACAAATCCATCCAGAAACTTTTTTTTTTTATTACTATTTGACGAAATCGCACTACTCGGCCAATAGAAACTGGCAAGGCAATAGTTGCTCAGTTTGTAACGTAACAATTTATTCGTAAATCTGGGTTATGGGTGAAAAACTGTTTATTTATCCAAGGAAACTCCCTAAACACGGAACTGCCAATTATGGTTGCATAATCTACTGATTTGGTTCAAACCAACAGCGAGCCACCACAAAAATAAACCAATGTCATCCCTCAACTGACTTTTCTACCTCCTCTTCGCGCCCCATAACTGACATTTCACCCTTGAACAGCTACTCAGACATGAAGAAATTTCGCCTTCAGAATGAATTATTTCATAAACTTGAGAATTCCCATAAAATTGCAAGTTTTCTCATACAACAGACAATTTCCTTATGAAATTGATAATTCCTTCGTGAAACTAACAAGTTTTTTTTTTTTTTTTTTTTTTTCATGAACTGGACAATACAACCATAAAATTGCCCTTGGTGAGGCGTTTCGCGTAAAATATCATTTTTGCCCCTGACGTTGGCATTTCGCGTAAATTTTGCCTTCAAAGTGGCGATTCATTTGAGTATTTCCACGAATGTTGCGTTTTGCAACCATAGAGGGGGGGGGGACATTTTGAGTAAATCGAGCTAAGAATTCGTCGTTTCGCGTAAATTCTGCCCTTAACGTGGCTTTTCGCTTAAATTTCGCCCTAGACGTGGCGTTTCACGCATGAATTTCTCGGATTTTACTCACTGAAAAACCAATTTCAGAGGTCAATCTGAATTGGGCCACCCAGAAAAATTAATTTAATGGCAACAAAAATGCCAGAAATTTTCGGTTGTTCAATTACTAAAATCCGAAAATTAGAAATTTATTTTACAGTGAGCCAGATCCGGGGAAATGGTTTTCTTTTTGCGAGAAAAATCCGGACAATTAAGTGTTTTTGAAAGCGAGATCCAAAAAATTGATTTTTTGGGTGACTCAAAACACGCGAAAATGGTTTTACAGTGCGAAAAATCAGCAAAATCTGTCTCTGAATTAAGCTGCCCCGCGAAATTTATTTTTTAGTGAACCCAACACGCGAAAATGTATTTTCAGCGAAATATATGCACAAAGTCGTTTTTTAGAGGGGTATTTGTTTTTCAGTGAGCCACAGCCGGGAAAATGGGTTTATTTTGAGACAAGAAAAATCAGGAAAATTGGTGTCTTAGTGATCAAAATTTGAGAAATTTGTTTTTTTTGTGAGGCAGAGCCGTTAAAATTTTGGGTGTGTGTGTGAAAAACCACGAAAATTACTTTTGAATTAGGCAACCCCACGAAATTGGGTGATCAGCACAAAAGAAACATGAAACTGGTATTTTAGTGGGGGAAATTGGTTCAACGCTTAACCAAACCTCGCGAATAGAAATAAGCGGGGGGAAAAAAAAAAAATGTGGCGAGCCTGATGGATTTCAACTTATTGATGGTATCTGGGAGTGGTCACCTGCCACACAAAGTCTACAGCCCAGAAGTCCAAGGAAGTGTCGCGATGCACATGGACCTGGCTGGGCAGCTCAGGGGCCTCGCTAAAAAAATGCCGCATGAGAGATCCATGGACGTTATTTATAAGACACCGTGGCAACCACACTTTTATTTTTTAAACGAGCGATTGTACTAGTGCCCTAAAGTCGAGATAATCAGCTGATACCAGCGACTATGACGCAAAACATTTATTTCTGCACGGTATTTATTTCACGCACGGCATTAATTTCTTCAGAGCAGCCGCTAGTGCTTGTATTTCTCAGGGTGTCGACCACGACTCCGATTTAAAAATCCCGGGGTTTTCCCCGGGCGAAAATGGATATAATTCCCCGATATTTTCCAATAGTGTGGATGACGGATGAGGTTAGTAAATTACGGTAACAGCGCCAAAGCACCTCACTGGGTACTATGCTTGGCACGCGAACTTTAGCATAAAGCAGGCCAACACGCGGAAAAGTTTCAATCGAAGTATGGTCTAGGCCTAGGCTCGGAAAACACTTTTGACGATGTTTCCTCAGTCCCAACAGTATTCTTTTATTTTACGAAACTGCTCCAAATTAATCAAGCTTGGACAACTAGCAACGAAGAAGAGAAAATTTACTAACAAAAACTTAAAGCCGCGTGTCCACTGAACAAGCGTTGTTCGCAAACGTTTCGGAAACAATGTTCGCCAACAGGGTTTGCAAACGTTTACAAATGTATGTAAACAGTTTTATCAAAATGTTTGCGAATGGCATCTGTTTCCACATTCCACGCACGGCGACAAAAAACTTCAAGTTCGCACGAACTCGTATGGAATTTATCGGTTTAGATTTTTGGTTGCTTTCCTTCATTCGAACATGGCACCTTTATCAAAGGTTGCTATTTGTGCTGCTTCGGCATCAATTTTAACGGAACTTGAAAAGAAACGGAAGGAGGAGACACGGGATTTGGGTGTCATCAGTCCTAAGAACAAGAAACTCCAGTCAGCTCATAGCAGATTTAAGAACAGATGAAACCCGGCTCTTCAAGAATTTAAATCGGATGTCGCAGTCGGACTTCGATATTTTATTTGACAAAATACACGATAATGTTTCGAAAAAAGACACCGACTTTCCAGAAGTCCTCCAGACCGCCCGTAATACTAATAGATCGCTGGACATCCACAACGTATAAGCAGCCTGAGCAGCGCACTTTTGTTCGCCCCACACAAAAGAGAAAACAAATTAAGTATAATTTATCAAGGCTGCCAGCCAGAAATCGTCCATTGCCTGTGGGCTGACAGATTTTGAAAGTTTTTTATTATTATTCTTTTCTTTTTATATGTCCAGCAATTAATTAATTAATTGAATTTTAGACGACCCTTGTCTTAGGACTTTTTCAAGGGATTACTCCCCCCTCACCGCACCACCCTAGTCACGCCTGTGAATTCGAGGGAGTGGGGAGGCTGAAAATAAAGAATTCAACTTTATTGAAGCTAAATACTTACTATTTTTACTTGTTTTGAGTTCCGAGAAAAAATTGCTCCCAAGGTGGGATTCGAACCCACGACCTCCTAGTTTCGCGCGAGGCGCTCTACCGCTGAGCTAGCATGAGAGGCTCAAGCTAAGAGCGAACCCCACCAGAGAGAAACTCCCTCTCGGAATTCAAACGCACCCATCGGGTCAGTGCTCGTTTAACATTATTATTCTTTTCTTTTTATACGTCCAGCAATTAATTAATTAATTACCCGCACGGGTAAAGCTATGTACAGGGGAAAAAAGTGATAGAGTAGACTAGAGATATGAAGAAGGGATGCGGAAAAATCAACGTAAAGAAAACTGAGGTTCATCGCGTATGCTTGGCACGGTATTCGGTACTTGCACAACATCGACAAGAAGCGGAGCATCACTGAGTACGATAAGTAGCGAGTACCCACACACACCACTGTAGGAGTTCGGTGAGTAACGCATATAATGTGCTCACTAAAAGAAGCCGAGCATAAAGGTCTATTCCAGTTTGTGGCGCAAAGGGGCATCGTATTGTGAGTTCCTGACGAAACACGGGACTTTGTGTAGAGTAAACACCCTGTATCTGCGGGAGTTGTACACGTATTTTCCCCTTCCCTTCCTCGCCAACTCAGCGTTACGCAAATTATCGACGTATTTCAGCACCAATCTTGGATTTTAAGGTCTCATTTAAATCTCCAGGAAATTCGGCACGCGCGCACGATCTTGCTTTCCTAAATAAGTCGTCGAAAGAGCGTGGATTTTCAAGGTAAAAGTTTATGTGGGTTTTAAAGTTATTTCAGGGGTGAAATATAAAAAATAAGATACGCGCGTGCCAAATTTACCAAATTCCCGACTATTGAATATTTCCGGGTCGGTCGACACCCTGGTTCTTGGTTTAGCATGGTTCAGGGGACTCATAAATCACGTCTGTCTCACACCAGTCGCTTTGAGAAAATGACCATAAAAGTTAGACGATGGGATTTTGGAAGTGGTTTTGATAATTTTTTTGCACAAGCGACCTCCGGCTCCAATGGAGGGGCCATGGCCCCTGCGACACCCTCCCTTAGATCCGTCATTGAATGCGTCGTAGTCACATGTGGACTCCCTGTGGCCTCCTTCTGACCTACTAGGAGCGATTGGCCATTTGACGCCATACTTATTGGGAAAATTCTGACCCAGAGCATCTAAATGAAATAAATGCCTCTTAGGTTGCTTCAGTCCTCGATTGAATATTATTATCTTCAATGAAATACTCTTGAAATGAACACAAGGCATTCTATCCCTAGTCACCTTCACACTACTCTGGTTCATTGCAACGAGCAGTAAAAGTCAAGGATTGAATTCTCTTTTAACTGCTCCTTCCAACCCTGAGGATCATCCAAAACAATGCAACACATAAAAAATGCGAGGATTTGCCGTCAATAAAACACACACACCTAAAAAATGAATCCTAAAATCAACAAATGTAAATAACAATTAGGGTGTCGGATAAACAAAGGGGAGATCTAATCGTTATTAGCGCAAGATAGCTTTAGCGGAAACGAGGTAAGAGCAATAAATTAGAAAAAAACAAGAGTTATCATGCAGAATTTATAAAACAGCTCGTGAATTACGAGAAGGAAAAACGTAAGGTAAACACAAAACACACGAGTACCCCCCTCCTCCCTCTCAATCGTTTATTCTTTTCACAGTAGTAGGATAGTACCAAAATCCAAAATAATGAACATCGTAGAGATGCGTCGAACATTTTCCAGGGTTAGAACACTTCCAGCCTCAATCATGAAACCGATGAACTTTCGAGTAAATATGTAACTTAAGGTTTATGGACGGGTTGATACTTGAGTTTAATGAAAAGCTGGCGTCAAATTACCAACCACTTGAGTCGACTTATAAATAAATCAAGAAAAATACTCACAGAACACCAGGATTGAAGCTTCTCGATGGGCATAGTTTGTTGCCGAAGTAATTGATGAGTTGGACGCCGCAGGGTAACTTGTTAGGGTAAGCTGGCATTGTGGTAGTTTTAGACCAAGGGGTGTGACAATTAAGACAAAGGGGTTGAAATTTGGAAGCTGGTTACGAGGTAGAATATTTTAAGGGCCCATTGAAAAGAAAAGATTGAGAAAACCGTAATTTGCACATGACTGGAGAGATGGGAACTTGGACAGGTGGATACTACACCAGCTTCCTACCGAGCTGACTTCTTAAATGGGGGAAAAATTTTATTATCGAGGGAACAAAAACCCCGATAAGATTAATTGTACAACAATATTAATTCAAGGCCATTCGAAATGAACAAGTCATAGCTTAAATTCCTCGCTCAGACAATTAAAGACTCGTTTTAGAAACGTGATAAAGCTTATTCCTCGAGAAACGAGAAAACAGCGGGGCAATTCTTCGGAGTAAACAATAAACGGATCAAGACAAAAAATAACAGACTAACAATGCATCACTAAAGCAATTTTCCATTTGGGACGATGTCAAACAATGAGACGAGGTCTGCTGATAAGAGAGAGTCGTTGGAGTGAATTTTCAAGTCTGTCTGTTGGTGGAGCGCCTACCAACTGGCAAAATGCTTTAAATGGAAGAACGTTACGCACTTTTATTACGTTAAATTACTTTTGTAGCAAATAAACTAAAATAAAACTATAAACAAATACTGGTCACTTTTGATTTGACATGAACAAAAACCTGTATAACAGGCTTAACGATTAAAAAAACCTTCTAAATTCCCGGCCAACACCGACGAAACCTTCCTGTTTTCACTTTCAGTACACACATGCCTTGTCTGCTACGTGGCTGAAGACTTGGACTCTCGGGTTGTCCTCTTTCTCGAAGTTCGAACGCAGTTTTAATTGAGTGTTTGAAGGCGAAAGAATTCGATTGAAAATGTCCAGTAAGAACAACAAGCTTGGTTTCACAAAAGAGGAGGAGCTCCTTCTTCAGGACTTTAGTCGGAATGTGTCGACGAAATCTTCGGCGTTGTTCTACGGCAACGCTTTCATCGTGTCAGCGATTCCAATATGTACGATGTGTTCACTATGTTAAAGAGGATCGAATTAATCCAATATTTTTTTTGATTTGAAGGGCTTTTCTGGAGGATACACATGATGGACATTTACAGCTCTCTCATATCTTTCGTCCTTGTAACGCTGGTCAGCACCTACATTGTTGCCTACGCTTACAAGAACACTAAATTTGTTCTCAAGCACAAGGTAACTTTTGACTATTGTACTTAATTCAATATGTTAGATAATGTTCACTCAGCTCAACTTATGGCGCCCCTTTCCCGCACTCCACAAATAGTATGAGTTGGCGAAGTTGCCTCACAGTATAATAAAACTGACAGTATGGTACATCACCTCTCGTGAATTTCAGAGGTTTGCCTCCACAGTAGCTATTGTTATTACCAATAATTTAGGGGCCTCCGCTATTTAATGTATGGCTTTATTTCGAATTATTCTTAGCTTGTCCACACATGTAACACTCGATGTGGTCTGACGTTTTCCACCGTATTATATCCCTGGCCTCAAGTATATCGTCAGTGATCGTCATAAGTTGACCTGCAGGTCTAGTACGCACAGTAACAGCGAGAGTCGAACCCCCCCGTTGTGTAGCCTAAAAAGTCAGCTATGATAGCTATTGGCCTAAAATGGCCAATTTGGTTTACTTAATAATCAATTTTTTTGGGCTAAACAGCGAGTTGTGACGCTATTAAGTCTATACAGGGTGATCTAGTTTGGGTGGTACAACAAAATTTTGGGTGAAAGTATTGGTTCTCAGCTTGAAATGCAGTTTTCGGCAAAAGTGATGGCAGTTTTGAAATTAACGGATTTAATCCCAATTTCGCACAGAGAAATCATTTCCAGATTTTGGCTATTTCCACCCCCAAATACCTAATAAAATTTTGAAAAACCGAAAAAATTAAAGTTGTTGCACTCGCAGAACTCAATTTCGCAGTTTTTGCTCGCCGAAAAGCCAATTTCACAGTGTAGACTCCATAAAAAGCAAAATTATGTGGGGTTTACCCATTCCAAATGTAAGTCCGCTTGTTCGGCTCTTTCGAAGTCCAAACGTTTCACAGATTTGACATTCACATAACCCGATTTCGCCAAGAGCTAGTATATCGGCTCTACTTACGGAGGGTAACACGGTTACATTAGGGTGGTCATGCTGGCATTCCGGGGAATGAGAAAGCAGACGAACTGGCCAAGAAGAGGGCCATGGCAGAATATGTCGGCCCAGAACCAGTGGTGGGGGTGGCAAGGGAAGTAGGACTCAGTGAAATCCGTGGTTGGGCGAAAGCGGAAGCCCAGGCACGGTGGGAGGCAGAAGACCACTGCAGACAAGTGAAAGAGGGTATTCAAAGGTATGATGCCAACACGACAAAGTGGCTGGTAGGGTTAGGACGAAAGCAAACTAGAAAGAAAGTAGGAATATTTACAGGGCACTTTGCAGTTCAGAGACACTTGCACATGATGGGGACTAATAGGGGACCCTACATGTGAGAGAGATGGAGTGGAGGATGAGACAACGGGTCACTTAGTGAGAGAGTGTGAGGGGTTTGCAACAGCGAGATTTGCGATATTTGGGAGCGACAGGTTGACCGACCTAGAATTCACCAGGGCTCAGGGGGTCCGAGTACTGGAGTTTCTGGGAGGGTAAGGAGGTTTGAGTAGCCGTGCTAGCCCCTCCGAGTCCGGGACCCGCTGGGTATGACGTAGGGCCCCAATTGGTGGCCTTGACGTCGCCGGACTCGGCTTGGCCGGGACGGCACCCCCTCCCCCCCAAACCGATTTCGCCGTTTTGGCTAATTCATTAACGAAATTTCGCCTCTGCCCTCAAAAATCAATTTGTCGGTTTGCCTCTTCCTGAAACCGAAATTTGTGGATCTGGCGCGTCAGAAACCCATTTTGAGGGGTTGGCTACCTAAAAAACAACAACAACAACTTCACGGGATTTCACACTTTTTTCCAATGGTTCGTAGCGTGTTGTTCCATTTTAAAGCAATTTTAGTGAAATATCGTCGCTCTGGTTCCTTTCAAAAAACAAATTTCCGCTGGGTTGGCTCATTAAAAACCAATTTCGCCGGGCTCACGCTAAAAAGCTATTTCGCTGCCTCGAAAGACAAATTTTGCGCAGTTCACACTCTCATAAAGCCGTTTCGCAGGCATCTCTCATTTTATTGAGCCATTTCAAGGGGTCTGGGCTATTCTCGGGAAGAAACTTTCGCGTTTAAAACCACATATTGCGCTGCAAACCCATTCAAAAAGCAATTTCGTGGTGTTGACTCATTATAAACCAACTTTGTGGGGCTGACTCTCCAAAAAATAATAATTTCACAGGGCATGCTATCTGAAAACCCGAATTTCGCGGAATTGGCTCGTTAAAACCTAGTTGTACAGGGCATTTGAGAGCGTTTGGACAACTCAATAACCCAATTTGACGCGTGCGAATCCTTAAAAAAACAAATTTTCGCGGGATTAGCTCATTTAAAACAAACGCGCTGGCTGGCTCATTCAGAGAAGACAATTTCGTGGAGTTGGCTTAAATTTCTCGGGGACTAGCTCACTCATGAAAGTAAATTGCGCTGCTTCTAGAGCAATATTTCGCGCTTTTGACTCTTTGAAGGAGCAACTTTGTGGGGCGTGCCTCATTTGAATACGTATCCCCTATTTCTTTTAATTGACAACAACTTCGTGGATTTCGCTCTTTCAAGTTACAAATTTCGATTTGTCGAAATCGAACGATGTTCGAAGTCTAGGATTTACGGCAAATTACTTTTCCGTTCATTCGCGGGGCGCAGTTCATTGAAATTGGTTCGTAAAAGTTCCAGAATCGCTAAATTTGGGATTAGAAAGAGCTAAATCTATGAAATTGTTTGATTTTTTAAATTAACTATGTACACCAGCAAAATTTACTGGTTATTTGAATGATCCAACCCCCCACGATCCTTCGAAATTGGTTTTTAACGGATTAACCCCACGGGTGCAATTTCATCCCACGAGCTCGCCATTTTGCGGCTGATGAATATTTACAACTTGCAATTTCATGTTGAATGACCCCCCGCCCTCACCTAGAAAACTGCCGAAACTTGCAATGCTGCCCTTGCTGCCTGCGCTTGCGCTTTAGGCGCTCGCTTTTTAAACCCGCTGTGTATTAGCGCTTTAATACTCAATTGTAGCCGTGAAGTAACGTTTTTTCTTAATCATAGCAGCGCATTAACGCTTTTTTTTCCCATGAATATGTGCTCTCCAGGAACCGTGAATTGGCATTTTCTTAATTTGAGCTGTACTTCTTAGTTTTAGCCAATAATTAGCGCTTTTTCCTAATTTTAACAGCGATTTATCGAATTCTCGCCATGATAGCCCTTGAATTAGTGTTTTTTCTCATCTTTAGGCACGGTATGTTTCCTCCAGGAACCGCGAATTTATGTTTTCCCGATCCCCCCCCCCCTAGCTTGTTTCGGACAAGAGACCGCTCCCGGTCTGTGGTATGGGCATGTTCGTTCGATACCTGCAAAAAGATCGCTCGGTCGAGTCAACGATAAAGAGAGATCACGGATCAATGGCGAGGACGAGTTTGCGCATTCGATGAAGTTTATTATCAGACTCAGATCCAAGTATAGTTGGAAGAGCTGTGTACGCGAGTCAATTTAGTTGAAGACGGTAACTCCAAGGCTTGCTGACAGCCAGGTTTTCAGTGACAGTCGACGAGGGTTACATTTGCAGGCCGTTATCACAAAGTCTTAAGGTGTGTTTGCCCCAATGCCTGGCTCTGTGACGTACAGGTAGCGTGGCAAGACGCGCTGGTCGGCTTACACATATCGGGGCCCGGGGCGGAATTCTCTGTGAGGCCCCTTACTCTCTAAATGAACAACAAAAATAATTTTTACTTGTCTAAATTATGAATTTATTCTTATTTAAGCCACGAAGTAGCGCTATTTCTACTCCATATCCGCCTATTAGCGCTCAAGCTCAATTTAAAGCGCAAATCGACAATTTTCTCCTAGCCCCAAATAAGCGCCTTTGAAAATTTTACCCGCGAATGAGCGCTTTTCTTAATTTTGGCCGCGAGTAACGTTATTCTCTATTTTAGCCGCGAATTAGCTGTTTTTTTCACCTGTAGCCATGAATTTGCGCATTTTCCCAATTTCAGGCTCAAAGTTGCTTTCAGAAGTCGTGAATTGGCGTATTTTCTATGTTAGCCGCACAATTGGAAGTTTTCTCAATTTCAGCCGTGAATTAGAGGTCTTACTACACTTCATCCACTCCGCGAATTAGTGAATTTCTTCCATTTTATCTCAATTTTAGCAGCGAATTAGCGTTTTTAACCGTGCATTGTCGATATTCTTAAATTTAGCCACGAATTACCTTTTCCTCAATTTTATCTGCAAATTAGCGATTTTTTTCATTTTTAGTAGTGAATTAGCACCATTCCTCAATTTCGGCTGAAATTTAGCGTTTTTCTTCATTTTAGCCGCGCAAGAGATTTTCTCGTATTAGCGGAAAATTAGCTGTTTTTTTACAATTCAACCCCGCATTATTATTTTTTTTTACTTTTAGGTATATACATAATAAGTATATAAGATTAACGCATTTTCTCTGTTCGATATATCCCTCAAAAGTCACAAGTGGGTGTTTTCTCAATTTTAGCAGCGAATTAATTAGTTTTTGTCGAAATTTTAGTCGCTAATTAGGACTTTTTCTCAATTTCATTCGTGAATTAGCGAGTTTTTTTTTGTTTTGTTTTTTTTTTTATTTTACCAGCGACTTAATCCTCGATTTTCTTCAATTTTTTTGATTTTATCCGGTAATTAGCACTCTTCTAAAATTCAGAATCGAATTAACGATTTTGTGTTTTTTCACATTTAGCCGAGAAAAAGGTTCTTGAATTAGCATTTTTCTGTTTTAGCCGCAAATTAGCGGGTTTCTTTTCTTTATCCACGAAGTTGCCTCCAGAAATCGTAAGTTGTCGTTTACTCAATGTCAACTGCGATTACATGGGTGTAGCCAGGGCGAGGCAAGGATGGGCAGCTGACCGCGCCCTTTTTCATCTCGTCTTTGTTCAAAACCTGCTACACACGTAAACCGTCAATTTTGTCAATTCAAAAAGACTGATTAGCATTAAAATTGAACATTTTTCGCAAAATCGCTTCAATGGCTAAAGGAAAGGAAAACACCAATTCGCAGATAAAAATTGAGATAAAGCGCTAGTTCATGGCTGAAATAAAGACAAAACGCTCATTAGCGGCTAAAATTGAATCAAGGCGCATATTTGCAGTGAAAAATTAGATAAATTGCTGATTCAGAGCTAAAATCAAGAAAAAATGCCATATTGTAGCTGAAATTGAAACGTATAACGCTAATTCGTGGCTTAAATTGAGTACAATTGTTAGTTTGTAACTATAATGAACATTTTTTCTCATTTTCAGCCGCGTATTAGCGCTATTGAATTTGAATTGAGTTGTGAAGAAACGCCTATTCACGGTTAAGATTGAGAAAACGTTAAATTTTGCGGCTATTCGTCAATACTTCGGGTTGCAGTCGTAGCCGTAGTTAACTTTTAAAAAAGCAAGCTCCGAGACTTGCAATTTCGCGCACATAAAGGACAGGAACTGGTACTTCCGTGAATGTTCAGACCCAAAATTTTCAATTTCGGAAATTTCGAACTCACAGATTTTTTCATTTCGTGCTCTGTTGGAGCTGGCTTTCCCGGGTTTCTCATTTCCCAGGGGTTTCCTTACTTTAGCCGCTAATTAGCGTTTTTTTTCCGTGAATTAGCGTTTTTGGCTTTTGCCACGAGTTAGCGCCTTTTCTATCCGTAAATGGGTTATTTTCGTAATTTCAGTTGCGAGTTTGCTATTTTCTCAATTTTCGACCTGAATTAGCGTGTTTTTTCAATATTAGCCGCGATTGTTTTTACTTGTATAGTTAGCCTTGAATGAGGAAGCTACACATGTTCCAAAATCATGCTGTCGTGATAGCACACGGTCCGTTCAAATAAAATCAGGCCCTATATTTTTTTTTTTTAATTTTTAAAACTATTGGGTTGCGGGACCCATTTGAAATAGGCTAGATAGACTGATGACGTAATAACAGCATTCTCATGACCTTCACAATAGCTTCTCACAAATCAAACAGTAGGACTTAAGAGAATGGGAAGGACAAGAAGAGGCAAGACATGATAACAGTCTTGATGCGGAGGGTTGGGAGGGGTCACAACCCCTTAACTACGTCACGAGTCACAGACCGGCCGTTTAAGGTAGCAAAAAAAAATTGGCAAGTTTTATTATTTCGCTATAAATCGAAATCAATCATTTACGCACTAATATTCAATTCCTGGTCATGTTCATGTTTAGTCATTTTCTTTCGAAAAAAAGTGTTTCCAACGATTTTTATTTTTATGTTACTTCCTCATTGGCGGTTTTTTTTTTCAACGCAATTTAGCCTTAAAATTGACTCTATACATAGCGTGTCAGCTATTTTTTCCTCAATTTTCGTCTGGAAGTTGAATCGAAAAACTATGAATGAGCGCTTTTTCACAGCTTCAGCCACGAATGAGAAAAAAATAACTAATTCGTAGTAGGGTCTTAAACGGTTAAAATTGAGAATAAGCGAAACTTCGCGAGAAACACGGCCCCGGCACGCAAACAGAAAAATGGTCAATATTAAAAAAATTATGGGGGAAACTCGCGAATCTCAAGTTCTGTTGTTACTTTGGAGGCTGAAATAAATAAATCGTGCAGTGCGTGCGTGAGGGAAATCCCGCGCTAAAATTGGGAATTTAAGCCACAGTGTCCTGTGTCGAAGGTTTATACATTCGCGGAAACGTTTGTGACGCTCTTGAAAACGTGCTCAAAACTGCTAAAAACGCCGTAATAATGATGGCCTGGACGAACAATCGCCCCCATCAATGCGTCTACTCCTTTTGCCATGGATTCGCCTGGTCTGCCAAAAAATATAAGCTCCCCCCGCCCCCCGTCGCTCATCGCAAAACAGATTTGTTCAACCAGAATTGGCACACTGACCCCTAAAATGATTCGTTATTCAAGGCAAACTGAATTGCTCAGTCCAAAAATATTTTATCATAGAAACGCCGGAGACTTTTAACGAAATTTACTTTATTTTATTTCAAATCAAAACAACAACCCTCCACCGATCATGTGTCAATTTAATATTAACACAAAAAATTTGTTCCTTCGCCTATTTTCATCCAATAAATTTGATGAATCCAATAAATTTGATGAATCCAAAAAATAATTGAACGTCTTGTGACATTGGATACGATTTTATTGTGAATGCTTTGCAATAATGAGACCCCATTTGTCTATCCACAGATTGCAGTCAAACGAGAAGAAGCTATCGCTCGTGAGGTGTCGAGAAAGCTGTCCGAAGACAAAAAGATGAGCCGTAAAGAAAAAGACGAAAGGTGGGTGTTTCCGTGTTCTGCGCGATTCATTTGAAAAGCTTGCTCTATTCAAACTAATTATGGGTTTTCTCGCTTGATCAGTAAAGCTTTAGATTTAGAAAGGGGGGGGGGAGTTCTTAGAGATGCCGGGCATTATTTATTTGCACTTTCATCTGTACAGTAAGTACAGTAAAAGGAGTGAAGTCCGTTAGCTCAGTTCCGTAAACATTCAAACCATAACTAGAACGGAGATCTATTTCAAGCCAACGCGTTCTTACATTACTGCATTCGAGTTATGTCATTATTAGCTTAGGGAAGAAGTTATCGTCGACTCATGTCACTTTTATTATGTTTGAAGAAAAGTAAATGTTTTTTTTTTTGTATTTTTTTCTAGAATCCTTTGGAAGAAAAACGAAGTGGCTGACTACGAAGCGACAACCTTCGCCATATTTTACAATAACGCTCTCTTTCTGGCGCTCATTATTTTCATAAGCTTCTACATTCTTAAGTCGTTCTCGCCAGTACTGTATCCTTTTGGTATAAAAATCTAACAAGAAGGACAAACGATGACTAAATTTCCGGAAAAAAAAAATGCCGGAATATGTAAACAGACGAAGTGGGGGTGGTGTCGGTTCCGGGTATCAAACCTTTTTTTTTTTCTTGTTTTCATCGCTCAATTTGTCTTCCTTACATCGACAAAAATTTCAGAAATTACATTCTGTCTATCGGATTTGCTGGAAGCATTCTGGCTCTCGCTTCAACTGGAACCAAGTAACCCCAGACCCCCCTGAAAATTAGAGGATGATCGTGGAGAAGGTACTTTTTGCGTTACTGCGTCCTCTTTCAAGTCTTTAAAAAAAGACTGTGACCTCCTTTTTTTATAATAATTATTTGTCAGAAAATCTAGATTGTAACAATTTGGAATAAAAAAGTAAGACGATTTTGTAGGTTCTGTTGCTTTTCACCTTGATATTTAATCGTCTGGTCAATTCTTACTGTTCCAATAGTATGAGGTAATTACAGAATGTTTACAGAAAAAAGTTGTTCAAGTTCTAATTTTTTTTTCGAAATCAACAACATATTTTTAATTGCATTTTTTATCTTGAAAATTTTCTCGTGGAAAACTCGACACGTTGAACGTGTTTGCTTGGATGGGAAAACAAAAAGAGTTTTCTTACGTTGTTCACTATCGTATTTATTGACGCACGTTAATAATTATTTCGCGTTTCATCATTTACTTACTGCTACCTAAACTTGCTTATCATCGTAAAATAAGAGACAAAGCCGTCTCGTATTATGGAAACGACATTAGTCAAATTGTATTCACGTAATTTTTATATCTTTGGCCCCGCCGCCCCCACAGCGTATCACCTCAATATTCGTGACGGTTGCCAGTCATCGGCTTATTTGACGTGTTATTTGTTAGTGTGAGATGGTGAGTAGCGGTTCATGGTCTGTGTGTGGGGGGGGGGATGGGTCCGGCCCTGACATTTTAAGACTCCTGACTTGAATTGACACGCCCAAAACCCCACCTTTTGGAGGCTTAAACTGTTGTTAATCTGACTTTTCGGTTCGAAATGGGAGAACTTAACCCTAATTGAACTATACATTATAACTTAACGGGGTTAAATTGCCAGGTTTACGGCCCACCGTCGGACGCGTCCCGGCCCTGAATTGTCAGTTTCCTGTCTCGGACGGCCAGTTCTTCGGGTTAATTTGCTATGTTTCGCAACTAAATTCGGGCTATCACCTCACGGTCTGGAATAACGTGGAACGTCCCACGTTTGAATGCTTTTCGTTAGGGCTGCCCACAATGAGGGGACTTGACATTTGGAATGCGGGGGGGGGGGGTTAAATGATGAAAAATGCATGAGACACAGAAACGAGTCCCATTTGTCAACACACCTTTCAGAGGGGTGAGTAATTGAGTCACTCACATAGACTCCAGTTCGCCCTCACTCCAATGAGTCCCTCTCGTCAACTTCGAGTTCCCCTATTTTCATCACAGCATAGGCGTAACTAGCTCACGAGTCACGACAGATTTTCACATTGTCAAGTCTTCAAGACGCTGCTAGCCTAGGGCTGCCAAATCGAAATTTGACAAAATCGGGACACAAGTTTTTAATGTCCGAAATTTGCCGGAAAAAAGCGTTACACTCGACTTGACGTGTAGTCACATAGGACACTTGTGAAGGACGTGCTTGAGCTCGAAGAACTCTAACCATAAAACATTGAAGCACAAAAAACCTTGAACCCCTAAAAGCTCGAACCTAAAATCCTCCAACCACAGAAAGCTCTAACCGTGGAAAGATCTGACCACATACAATTTTTACCGTGAAAAAATTGAACAACAAAAACACGAACGCCAAAAAGCTTTGAACAAAATGAAGCTCTAACCTCAAAAGCTCTATCCACAAAAAGAACTTGCCACATAGTTCTCCAACAACAAAAAGATAGAACACCAAAAAGTTCAAAAAACACGAGCGACGTGACTAACCACAAAATGGTCCAACCCCAAAATGCTCTGACCACAGAATTCTCTAAACCACAAAAAATGCCAACACGGATTTCACTCGCTTAAAATCAAAATTTCACGGGCCTCGATCCTCACAAGAACAAAGTTCTGCTGGTTTTTGGCCCTTTCAAAGCCCAAATTTTGCCACTACAGGGATTTTTACTGATTTAAAAACTTAATTTCGCTGGATTGACTCCTTAAAAAGCCAATTTCGCGGGGTTGACCGATTCGAACGTACATTCTCGCGGCATGGACTCAGTCGAGAAAACAATTTCACGGGTTTGGAATCTTACAAAAAAGTAATTATTCGAGTTTGGACTTTTTCGGAGTCCAAATTTAGCGAATTTAACACTTACAGATTCCAATTTTACGGTTTTGGTTGATTCAAGAAGTGATTTTGCCAATGGCTCGATTAAAAAAAAAAAAAAAAAAAAAAAATGCAATGCACTGAAAATGTGGCTATCTCAAAAAGCAAATTTCGTGGATCTGTCACGTCAGAAACAGAATTTGGCGGCGTCAGCTTCCAGAAAAAGCCAACGAACCACTGCTCCTTCAAAATAGAAATTTTCTGGTGTCTGGCTCATTTTAAACGCCAATTTTACGGGTTTTCTCAATTTTAGAGGCACATCATTTCTTAATTTTATCCGAGATACCACTTTCCTATATTTTAGCAACGAATTAGCGGATTTTCTCAAATTGATAATTCTAACTGCGAATAAGCGGCTTTTTTTTATTGATTTTAGCCGCGATTTATTCCTCAATTTTAGTTGAGATTTAGCCGCTTTCACTCAATTTTAGCAATACGGATTTGCGGATTTTCTCAAATTGATCCAAGGATCCTCGATTTCACCTATTTAAGCCGCAAATTAGCGTATTTTCTCATGTTCAGCTGCGGATGATTGCTTTTACTAAATTGAAGCCGTGAATTAGCGATTTTTCTCAGTTTCAGCCCAGCGGCCCCTCCCAGACGGGGGGGGGGGGCGACAGGTGGATCGCCCCTCTCCGGGACGCCGTTTTTAGCCAAGTTTTTGCGAAATCCCACAGCAATACGAAGGGCACTCATTACAACACCCGTCCCCCCGGCCGGCGCCGGTCCTTAGTAGACTGCGGACTGCCGGAATCGCCTCCTCCTGGAAGGATTTCTAGGTACGCCCATGTTTCAGCCAAGTATTAGCGGGTTTTCTAATATATATCGGGGACATTTTTTTTTTTTCTTAATTTTAGCTGCAAATCGGGACTTGTACTGAATTTTAGCCGCGAAATAACGCTTTTTATGACATTTAGCCACGGATTTATTTAATAATTTCTACTGCGAATTAAGCGGGGTTTCCATTTAATCCACGAATGAGCGCTTTTTCTGAGTTTCGGAGCATATTATTTCTCAATTTTAGTCAAGAATAACCGCTTTTACTCAATTTTAGCCGAGAATTACCTTTTTTACTGAATTTTAGCCGTGAATTACCGGATTTTCTCAAATTAATCAGCGAATTTTAGCGTTTTTCGTGAGTGAGCGTTCTGTTGCTGAGCGTGCTGCTGCTTCAACATTAAGGTGATACATCCCATTGAGCCCACCTACTATCCTGATAGACAGCACATCACCCCTGATGTCCTGGACTTCTTCCTAGGGAAAGGGATCGACCACCTAACTAACCAACCCATAGTTATACCGGACCTCAGTTCCGACCACTTCCCAACCCTCCTCAGGTTTGGCCATTCCCACCTCACCAAAGCCCGTGGGAACACACTGATAAGATACCCCTTTGACTGGAAAGTCTATGAAAGTACGCTAGACGTATCCACGGACCTTCAACTTCCTCTGAAGACTCCAGCTGACATTGACCGAACGGCTACAATCCTCACGCGAAATATACAGTTTGCCGCCACTGTTGCAAGCTCTACCCATACTTCTCAAACTCACAAAACAAAATACTCTGCTCACCCTCACCTCGCTGCCCTACATCAAATCAAAACCCAAGCACGTGCACAATGGAGGCAATCGAAATATCCTCCGCATAAAAGGGCCTATAACAGAGCTACAGAAGATTTGAAGATTGCACTCGTCCAAGAACGAAACAAGAGCAGAGATGTCTATCTAGCCACGATAAACCCCGAGGACCGCTCCCTGTGGAAACACACTAGAGCAATCACAAAAGAAAAAACTGCCATACCCCCTCTCAGGCAAGAAACTCTTGGCTGTGTACCTCTCTGGAGAAAGCAGAGGCCTTTGCCGACACCCTTGCACTCCAATTTACACCAAACCAAATGGGAGATCAGCACTTTGATGAACGAATCTTTACAGGCCTTGAAACACCTCTTCTACTTTCTCCATTTCGTAAATTTTTCACACCTGCACAGGTCCGGACGGCAATATCAAGCTCACGCTCGAGAAAGGCTCCTGGCTCTGATGGCATAACTAAGCCCCTGCTTACACATCTACCACGGAAGGCACTGGTCCAGATGACCCAACTGTTTAACGCAATCCTGAGGCTAGGCTATTTTCCCACCAGGTGGAAATTCGCTCGAGTCGTGATGGTCAAAAAGAAAGGTAAGGCCTCAAATGATGTGAAAAGTTATAGACCCATCAGCCTGCTCTCGGTCTTATCAAAAATCTTTGAGAGACTCCTGCTCCCCGAACTTTTAACATCTCTAGAGCACCTCCTCCCACCCGAACAATTCGGTTTTAGAGCTCTCCATTCTTGCCCGCAACAGCTTCACCGTGTGGTCGATGAAATACTTCAAGCCTTCGAGCAGAAACAATACTGTTATGGCCTGTTCCTAGATGTCGAAAAGGCATTTGACCGGGTGTGGCATCCGGGATTGCTCTCAAAGTTAAAATACCACCTACCCGATACATACTACCGCATCCTGCAATCCTACCTTACCAACAGAACCTTTTCAGTGTGCTACCTCCAAGTCCTATCCGATCGCGGCGGGTGTCCCCCAGGGAAGTATCCTTGGGCCCCTGCTATACATTTTCTACACACATGATGTACCCACCCAGTTAGGCATCACTTCTGCCCAGTTTGCAGATGACCAAGCTGTCCTCGCCCGACACACTGATCCAGATTCAGCACTTGCGACTCTGCAAGAATACGCTAATCGCCTTTATGAATGGAGCACCATGTGGAAAATAAAGCTTAATCCGGGGAAAACATCTTTGGTATGCTTTACCTATCGAACAGCAGCACCACCTACTGACCTTCTGCTCAACAACGAAGCCGTCTCAAGAAAGGACTCTGTTAAATATCTAGGGGTTACTCTGGATAGCAGACTATGTTGGAATACGCACATCGCAACTACAGTAACCAGTATCCGTTACCGTACCCGCCAGCTCTACCATCTATTTGCTAGCAACCAGGTCCCCCTCCATACTAAGCGTCTAATCTATGTAACCCTCCTAAAACCAATCTGGCAGTATGCCTGCGCGATGTGGGGGTCGGCCAGTAACACACAAATCCGGCGAATTTCCACACAACAGAACAAAATCCTACGCTTGGTCACGGGTGCATCATGGTATGTTCGAAATACTACGCTCCATTCGGATCTCAATATGCCGCATGATCAACCACGACAACCCTATAATTGCCGCCATTCTCGAGGAACCGCGACCACAAAGACGCCTCAAGCGAAAATGGCATTCAGACCACCTAATACCTGAATCCTGATGGCT
This sequence comes from Corythucha ciliata, assembly GCA_038030265.1. NCBI lineage: Eukaryota > Metazoa > Arthropoda > Insecta > Hemiptera > Tingidae > Corythucha > Corythucha ciliata. The sequence goes on along the minus strand of CM075940.1, from coordinate 30,550,157 downwards.
CAACCAAGCAACTACTTATTGACCCTACCTATCTCTGGTCTCTCACTACCTCTACGCTGTTACCTCAAGTGTTTGTTATCCATTGTTGTTACTGTTTATCAGCTGCTATATTCATTAGCCAGTGATGCTTTCGGATGTTATTTGCTGCATTGAGATGTTATCTACACCAGTGTGTTTGTACCTCTAAAAACTATTGTATATAACTACCACTGGGTAGTCAATTTACCACATGCGCCGCATGAAAATTGTATAAATCAAATAATGTACCCACTTGATAGTGTAAAACACAATAAAGTTACTTTGGAAAAAAAAAAAAAAATTGCTGCTGCTCCTGTTGTTGTTGATGATGATGTTTTTGTTTATCCCAGTATATTTAGTCATGCGAAATAGAGCGCTTATCTTCATTTTAAATTGGAATTTGTGGTTTTTCCAGTTTCGGCCGCATATTAGTGGATTTTCGCTAATATATGCTCGAATTAGCTTCTTTGCTCAATTTTTTGCGCATCATGCTTTTTCTCTTCAGTTCTTGCAAGCCCCCGCGATAATTCTCGCCTAGGGGCCTCGAGAGGGCTAGGAACGATCCTGCATAAGACCCCCCCCCCCCCATTCTAGCAACCGTACGTGAGAAAAGCCCAAGAGTTTCACACCACCTCCCATGAATGAAATCGTACCAGCGGCCATCTACCTCCCGGACGAAAGGAAAAATAGTTTTATTGGACTCATAAATATTTTATTTTGATATCACAGCTGTAAAAAATGTTAATAAATAAATAAATATCTGTGAACACGCTTTCGTCAGCTACTGGAAGGTTTATACACACAGTTCTTCATGTCAAGATTGTCTGTTTTTTTTTTTTTTTTTTTTTTTTTAATTTAAACGATTAACCGTTGGAGGTGAATGAGTCTTCAGGAATTATTGATTGCGGGCGCTTCTGACGGCGCTGGCGCAGTAGTATTTGAGCCAGGATTTGTTTTACCAAAGTTGAGACCCAAAAGACTGCTGAACCAGGCAATGCCTTGCTCGGCCGACTCGTTCACCACGGATATGAAGTCTTCGTCGGATGGATCTGGTTTATCGCCGGCATTCTCTTGCTGAAGAGCTCCGTTAGTTGTATCCTTTTCAAAACTGTCATAGAGAGAGAGAGAAAAAAAAGGCTGTGTTTGTTTCTGTGTGGTTGGAGGGGAGAGGGGTTAGAACCTGGTAATGTTAATCGATCTCATTCCCTGAGGGTCCATGATGAAACAGCCCAATGGATAGATTTCCTGAGGGTCACCTAGGAGTGTTGGCTCTAATCCCACGCAGGCTCGCATTCCTTCTTCAGTCACTGACATGCTCGTGAATTTGGCGCACATTTGAGCCAAGTCAAGCAGTAAATTCATGCAAGTCACATCTGGGCCACCTCCTGCGTAAAAAATAAATAAATAATAACAATAATGATCATGTGAGATATTGTTGTTGCATTTCAGTCTCGTTGTCATGTCGTACCTTTGATCTGATCACCGTGAAGTTGACTGTCTCCATAAGACACATTCACGAGCATTCCATTTTCCTTTGACAGATACTTCAGATTGACGCAACCTTATCGAGATTATGGAAAAAAAATTGTTATTTATTTCATTTTTTATACCCAAAGGATCATTCAAGCTCTTAGATACCGGGCCCTCCCAAATCAACAAATGTCAAATTAAAGTCGACGCAGCATTTGCAAGACGGTCCTGAACACATACAGCGTCTTCCAAGGTATCCTTCATTCGTTTCATTTTGATCAGGAACTGACGGGTTGGAATCTGTCGGTTAGGATTGAAAGAAGATGAAAAAAAAAAACACTTTAAAACGGGCTCTTGATCGGCGCTGTTTACCGCTAAATAAAAACGTTTATGAGAATAAGTGGACCGGGAGTGGTGAGGGGGAGGGAGGTTCAACGGAAATTCTCACGCGAAAGCTGTACATATATTTCTTGATTATAGTTAAGCAGTGTGAAGATCATTTCAACAATATTGTTACCGTTAATGATAAAATAAGAAGTAAAAAAGAGTTTGCAAATAATGGAAAGAGTTCGGAAGTCTAATACGATTAAGCGTCTTATCTAATTCACGCTTCCTATTTGGGTGAACTCAAAATTTCGCTGCAGTTTTTGTCAAAAAAATGTTTCAACTCAACAAGTATCTAGAGAATTCGTAATTTTCGACCAATTTATAAATACGTTTCATCAATTTTAAATCTCTAAATTCCTTACAAGTTCCGGTATTTTGCCGGCAAAACCTGTATATAAGTAACAGTAAAGGTATTTACACGGAAAGCAAACAAAAAGGCCTTTACCGTAACAAATGTAAATTACATCGACTTCAAAGCATTCAAATATATAAAGAAAGTGTAAATAGGATGAGTAACCGTCGATAAAAGTATTCGTGAGGGCATGATTACCCGAAAAAGGAGACGAAAAGATCCCTCCCCACCCATCGAATAAGCAATGCATAAAAAAAGGAGAAAAACTCCGTTGGGGAAAACCAAATCGTGATGAAAGTGTGAAAAAAAAAAAGACAGCAAACAAATTTCGAGATCAATTAGCGCCGAATGTATTAAGTCGCGTGCCTACCTTGCGGCGCGGCGAAGACAGTAACCGCAGACAAGATAGCCAAAGCGACGGCAACTCTAAGCATGACTGGAAGCTCACTGAAAAAAAGTCTTCGTTCTGACTCACGAGCTGCTGTCCGCAGTGGGTCATCTTCATCCGGGTACCTGTGCCACTTTAACCACCACTCCCCTCACCTTTTTTTTTTTGTTTCCTTTCTTTTTACTTTTGTTTCAAAGAAACAACAACTCGGAGCAGCTTGGAAATCGGTTATTGCCGGGCGTGGGCACCGAATAATTTCTATATTATCGTAATTCTTTGGGCATTTGACGTGGGCTTTTTATGAATGTGGAGCGAGGGAGGAGGAGGGGGTAATTTTCACCAACGAGTTCCCGAAAGAAAGAGTGATGAGAAGAGAAAGAGTAGAAAATTTCATCTCTCCCTTTCATTTTTCACCTTTCTCTATTGCAAAATATTATTCAAGACAGAAATTGGAGGGAACATTATGCTTCTTTACTGCACGCTTTTGCTCACTGTTTAAGACGAGGTCTCAATATTCAGCGATATCGTTTCCCATCTCGGTTCGTGATTTATGTGATCTAGAAAATATCCCTCCCCATTCATTTCTGCCTTTTACGCTACCGTTTAATGAAAACTTTCTCATTATGACCAGGGCAGCGCTGACCCCTAAAACGTGAAGAATATTAAAACGATGCTTTTGGAAAGTAAAGCCTTGAACTTAAGCCATTCACGTTTTATTTCCCGTAAAAAAAAAAAAAAAAGTTCGAGCTGTACCTCCACCACCATCAACTCATAAAAATTGCGTGAAACGTATTAAACGCTGTGTTTCCACCATACGTGAAGAAAATCCCATCAAAATGAGAAATTCATCGATATCCATAATCCCCTCTTCAAAACAAAAAAATAATCGAACAGATTTTCGATCAGACGCGCAGTTGAATGGGTTCTCCCCATCGATTTCGTCGATTTTGGCCGCTTTCGCCCGTTTTCCGGTGCCCCGCACATTTTCCCGGTAGACATACCGGCCATCACGTGACTATCTGCAGCCCTCAAAGTCCCAAGGAAGAGGCTCGACGCAGGTAGACCTCGCTGACCCACCGTGTGGAATGGAGGCAGTGGCGTGCCCACGGGGAGGGTTTTGGGGGTGAGAACCCCTCCCAGAGAACTTCAGCCCAGCATAGTTAAGGAATAAAATAAATGAAATGAATAAGTAAAAAAGTAAAAGATCAAAAAGAAACAATAAAAACCTTATTTGTATGACCCTAAAAGTTCGTTATTTATATTTATAAGTTCGTTATAGGGCCCAAATTTCCAGATGGTTCTAGGAATATGTGTTTAGAAACAGGGGCGTAGCAGGGGTGGGCAAAATACTTTGAAAATGTATTTTAAATACTGAAATACAAATACTTTTTGAATTGTATTTTGAATAAAATACAAATACAATTAATTTAAAATACTTTTCAAAAATTCGATTTCGACGGCAGATAGTGCGAAAAACACGAAAAATAAATAATTCAAAAATATCAGGTCCTTCAATAGACAAGTTGACAAAATGTAGCAGCGCGAAATGGCGCGATGCGCAAAGAAAAGGAGGCAAGTTGTCACGAAGTATTTAGTACCGAACCGGCGAGCACTGGTGGATCATGAGCTGAAAAGAGGGTGAGGTCACTGGTGGACCTATATCGGGGCCCGGGGCGGAAATCTTCAAGAGGCCCCTAAAAGTCTCTAACTATACATACATAAAACCTCTATTGGTAACCTCTAAGGCCTTTTCCTAATTTTAGCCATGGCCTTTTCCATATATTATAGGCAAATTACCGCTATTTCCACAGTCTATCCGCTAAACAGCGCTTATGCCAAGTTTAAACTGCGAATTTCTCCATTTTAGCCGCGAATGAGTGCTTTTTGTCAACTTTAACAGCAAATTAGCGCTTTTCGCCGCAAATTAGCAACTGATTAGCGGGGTAATCCCCCCCCCCACCATAAAGACATAAATATGCGCTTTTCCCCAACTTTAGCAGCAAAGTAGATTTGGTATCCTGTGAATCAGCGATGTTTCTTCAACTTTCCTCGAGTTGGCGTTTTCCACAATTTTAGCTGCAAATTAGCGATTTTTTCTAGCGGTTTACTCAGTATGAGCTGAAAATTACTCAATATTAGCCGTAAAATTCTCGAAATGTTTACCACAAATTAGCATTTTTTGTTCACCGTAACCATACACTGCGGAATAGCGATTTCGTCTCAGTTTTAGCCGCAAATTTGCGAGTTTTTCACTCATAGCCATAAAGTAGCGCTTTTTCTCAATTTTAGCCTCAAAGTCTCCCGAGGAAGCCGCGAATTCACGTATTTCCAATGTTTGACGCAAATTTAAATTAGTCTCAATTTTAGCCGTAAATTAGCGCTTTTTCGTAATTTTAGCAGTGCAGTAGCTATTTCTAGCCTGTGCATTAGCGAATTTTGTTCATTTTAGCCACGAATTGGCGTTTTCCGATATTTTTACTGCAAATCGACAATTCTTCCATTTTTGACAGTGAATTAGCACTTTTTGTTTCAATTTAGGCTGAAAATTAATTTTTCTCTTTATTCTAGCCAGAATAATTACTGATTTTCTCTATATTAGCCGCAAATTGGCACCGCATTAGTAATTTTTTTCGATTTTAATTATATGTAGAATAGGGCTTCATCTCAGTTCTAGCCGTGAATCAGTGTTTTGTCTTTTACTTATAACCATGAATTGGCCGTTTACCTCAATTTTAGCCACAAAGTTGTTGTCAGAAAGCGGAATTAGAAATTCCAACACACTTTATCCGCGATTATTTTCCTCAATTTTAGCCGTAAATTCGCGTTTTTTTCAACTTTAGCTGCTTTGAAGCGTTTCTCTAATCTGTGAATTCGCGAATTACCTTAATTTTTCAGCCACGAATTCGTGATTTCCTCAAATTTTAGCCGGGAATAACGCTTTTTCCCAATTTTAGCTGAAAACGAGAGTTTTTATTTATTTATGACAGGCTAATTATAGTGAATTTTTCAATATTAGCTGTTTTTTTTTAAAACTTCAGTCCCATGTTGGCATTTTTTCTTCAATTTTTGCTATGGATTAGCGTTTATTGTTTAGTTTTAGCCTCGAACAGAAGCTACGCATTTGCGTTTTGTCAATTTTTCAAGGTTTAGTGACTTTGTGTGTCGCGCTCTCTTCGGTATACAAAATAACGGCCAACGAAAAATTTAGCGATCTTTTTTATAACGACAATGAAAAATAGGGAAAATACGAACTCGCGATCAAACTGACTTATGTTGTTTTTTTAACATAATATTTGTTATTTTTAAAAATAAAAATTGAGGTTTGTTAGATGTTGGCACGCTACAATTTTAACCAATTTTGGCCACGGGTTAGCGCTTGTAATCAATTTTAGCAGTGCAGTAGGGATTCTTTCATTTGTTTGGCGATTTTCCTCCATTTTAGTCACGATTTGGCGTTTTCCTCGTTTTCAGCTGCAGTTTAGCCATTTTTTAGCAGCCAATTAGCACTTTTTTCTCAGTTTGAGTTGAAAATTAGTGTTTTTCTTAAAGTTGGCCCCGCTAATTAATATTTTTGTCAATTCTAGCCGCGTAGTTTTTTTAGGTTTTAGCCCGCGTGAGCAATTTTTGTCTTCGGATTAGCGCTGTTTCTCAGTTTGAGCCTCGATTCTTTCAGAAGCTATACAGATTTTCGTTTTCTCAATTTCAGCCGCGAATTATTGATTTTTCTTCATTCCAGCTGTGAAATAGCGTTTTCTGATAATTTTGCAGCGAATTAGCACATTATCTAATCTCTTTTTTTTTTATTAATAGGCGATTTTTCGCCATTTGAGTTGTGAATTTGCCATTTTGGTCCAGTTTAAACTCGAATTAGCGTTGTTTTTCGTAATAATTGCCACGAGTTTTGTTTACTTGTACAGCTTTGTGTACTTGTGGGCTAGGGCTCTGTATGATCCATTTTTGTGCCAAGTTTCCATCCGCTAGCATCATTTTTGCGGCAGTTGTGCTAACAAGGAATTCGGAACTTCCACCTCCCACCATGACTACCCTTCCCTCTCCACTTTTTCGAAAAATGAAAACGTCAATCGAAGGCTGTTATTACACCGGGTTTTTGTGCTAAATTTATGGTGTCACTAAGTTAGGTTATACTGGTGAATGGTGGCGAAGAAGTGGAAACTAAAGAACCTTGAAATTAAAAGTATTTGTATTTGTATTTATTATTAGTGTTTGTATTTTCGTTGAGTGTGAAATACAAATTTTTTTTGAAAATGTATTTCAAATACAAATCCCAAAATACTTTCAAAAATGTATTTTAAATACAGAAATACAAATACTTTTCCAAAAGTATTTAAATACAATTACAAAATACGTATTTTGTATTTAAAATACAAAGTATTTTAAATACTCAAGTATCTTGCCCACCCCTGGGCATAGGTAGGAATTTGTCCTGGGGGGAGGGATCAGATTAAAATCTCGGCACTTCGGGGGGGGGGGGGCATTTCACATTTTAGCCATCATTCCAGGATAGTGCCTTCTTCCCGCCCAGACTTGACGCTCTGTAGGGCGTGATGCCATCATTTCATCCAGCCTGCACAAGGTACACCCTTGAATCTACTGGACATCGTGCTGGTCCGCGTCCATGGTAGACTTGTCCGAGAACAAAATTACTATTAATCCCTATTTCAACCAGACATTCGAGAATGTTCTTTTAGATGAATTCTCCCCCGCTTTGGAATGTCTAAAGGCTTGTCCGCTAGTCTCAAGAAGTCCTGCCGGATACAGATCGACAAAATCGATAGTATAATGCAAAACGCTCACTTAAACCAATTTAACCCCCTAAATTCGGGGAAGTTGAGGGAAACCGGCTATATACATTAGTCAAATGAGAATTCTCCACGGGACTCACGTAATTGGCTCACATCGAAATAATCAGAGAAAATGACCCTAAAAATCACTCAGATATATAAGGCGAAAGGGGATGACAAGTGTGCAAGTGAGAGGGAATATAGGCGCTGCGGCGGCACTCCTCACGGCTCCAAAAATGGTCCGATTTTAATTTTGAAAAATGGATTTTACTCGGGTACTAAATCTACAATTCGCGTCGTTAACCTTATTTTTAGATATCACATCGTAACCCAAAAATCAGACAAACAAAATCTCGATTTTTCTAAAAATTTGGAAAAATCATGTACAGCCCAGTTGTAGGATAAGTTACTGACTCCAAAACATTTTTTAGATTCACGATCGGGTAACAATTAGCGCCCGAAACAGAAAAATCGTGAATACAATGGAACACCCCCGCGCGCCACCAACCATGGGTGGGTTTTGGAAAGAGAGACTCCTACTTCAACACTGCACTTGCGGTCAAGGTCACTTGTCACATTATGCGGTGTTGCCACGTCTATGTCAGGAAATTTCAACTTATCATTGTTGAAGTTCCGGAGGTTGAGATACAGTGACTTATTTTCTCAAGAGATCAATGGGATCTAAAAATCTGTGAACACCGTGTATAAAAAAAAGGAAATAACTTTAGGTCCGTTCCATTGTTTTGCTAGTGCTGCACTAGTGTAGAAAGTAATGTGATCTCATTGACTTATTTTGAAAAATTAAATGAAACCGATGATTTTCTTAAAAAGTGTAGCACTCACCAAACAATGGAACGGATCTATTGCTTCGAGAGTGCTGCACTTTTAAAGAAAGTCATCTCGTTTCATTGAATTTGTCAAAATAATTCAACGAGATCACATGTCTCTCTACACTGGTGCAGCACTAGCAAATCGATGGAAGAGACCTTTTGATTTCGACTTTGGAGTTTCCCTGTTTTCTCGCGTTCCACGTTTTTATTTCATTGTGAATAAATCCAATTTTATTATTTAACCATTCAGGGGGTCAACCATGAGCTAACGTTAAAAAACTAACGCAAGCGGTAACTAAGGACGCTCTACCACAAATAATGTATAACGCCATAGGTACCGCGTTTTAACGGTATTTTTACGCAAGCTCATGGTTGACCCCCAGTTCCTCTCAGTTCCAGTCTGGTGACTTGATTCAATCTGAGCGAACCACAACGAGGGCTTGTCCGCCCAAAACCGGTGGTAGTTCGACTGATACCTACTTGGTAGGCAGCTTCTTGTTGCACGGGTACAGTAGCTTCCATTGTTTTTCTTGTGTTGCACTAGTGTTGAAAATCATGTGGTCTCATTGCCTTACTTGAAACATTGAATGAAACCAGATGACTTCCTTCAAAAGTGTAGCACTCAAGAAACAATGAAACGGACATAACAACAAGGAAACAATCATGGGTGTAGCCAGAGGGGGGCAGGAATAGGCAGTTCCCCTCCCCTAGACTCGAAAGCGCAGATTTAGTGGCGCAGTTGCCCACCCCTAAATAAATTCTGGAAGTATAAATCCTTCAGGACAATCACAATCACATTGTGTTTCGTCGAAGCTCACTAAAACAATCATTTCCCGGATTTCGCTATTAACAAATCAATTTCGCGAATTTCGCAAGGATGACATAATATTCAGATACCAATTTCGCCGTTTTTGCGTCATAAAATACCACTTTCGCGGACCGACGTGGATTCAGGATTTGCCAAGGGAGGGGCTAAAGAAAAGGTGTGCTTCCATCTACTAGAAAAATGGCTTGACAGCCATTTGCTGCCTAAAAGTAGTTAAAACTAGCTATTCCCACTATAAAACGGCACTATAAACTAACTAAACTCGCGCCCAAAAATACAAAACCGACGATTCGAATTTGAAAATGGGAAAATTGACTTGGCGCGCCCTAAAAATAGCTAAACTGGCGATTGGCGAACTTCTAAAAATGCCGGAAAAGATCAATATTCGCGCTCCGAATGTAGCTAAATCGACCATTGGCGCGCTAGAAATGGTCATACTGTCCATTCTCGTGACTAATGTGACCAAATACGCGCTTTTGGCTTGACGGACTAATTATCGAGGTCTTGAAAGCGGCCAAAACGACTTTACGCGCCCTGGAAATGCCTAAAAAGATTATTCCTGCCCTGAAAATGGCAAAACTGACAATCATGGAGTGGTCAAACTTCCATGGCCTTGGCTTGATGGACTTTTTGAAGTTTTGAACCCTAAAAATTGCTAATAAACTGACTTAACGAGCACTAAAAATGGATAAACTGACGAATCGCGCTCTAAAATGCCTGAATAGGTGACTCCGGCCCTGAATGGCCAAGTTGACCGTTCTCGCCTTGGCTTATGACGTACTATTCGCGCCTATAACAGGGAAAACTGACTCTATGTTGCTATTCAAGCCTTGAAATCGTCAATACTGATCCTATGTGCCCTAAAAACAGCGATTTATCAGCGCCTTGATGATGCCTAAACAGGCAATTCCCACGCTTAAAAATGCCCAAACTGACCTTAGCGCCCAGAAAAGGATTGAGCTGGCCATTCTCGCTCTAAAAAACGGCAAAACTGACCATTCGGACCCTTAAATGGCAAAAATGACTATTCATGCCACGAAAATTTCACACTAGCTATTTCTCCATATAAATGACCATAATGACAATTTGTGCACTAGAAATGGCAAACTGACGATTCGCACTTTATGAAAAGGCAAAACTGACTGTTCAGGCTCTAAATTGGCGGGGAACATGGCGTACTACTATTAATTAACGCTTTATAAATTGTCAAACTGATCATTTGCGCCCTTCACGGAGGCTGCAGATGGTGCAAATGACGATTTGTGTCTTTCAAAAAATTGCTATTTGCTCAACAAAGTAAAAAAATGGCCAAACATGGCTATTCGCGACTTAAACCGGTAAGCTGACCACTGGTGTTTACGCACTTGAACATGGGCCGTCCCCACGTCACCAATTGGCTGACCCCCCCCGCCCCCAATATCCCATCACCAGCATTGGTTACCCGCAGCCTGAAGGACTTGATACACTGACCACTGTCGTGCTATAAAATTGCTTGCGTGGAGCCTGCCTAATCACGCTCTAAAATTGGCTAAACAAACCATTCGTGCCCGAGAAATGGCGAAATTTAACATTCCTACATTGTTAGATGGATATAATGAATGAATCTGTCGCCGGTATTTTTAATTAATAAATTAATTAAACTGATGTTATCCGGACGACGATGGAAGGGCATAGCCCAACACGATTCGAGTCTCCATTTTTTCTCGAAACTCGAATCGTGTTGGGCTATGCCCTTCCATCGTCGTCCGGATAACATCAGTTTAATTAATTTATTAATTCCTACATTGCCTAACTGAGCTTCCTCGCAATGGAAAATAATGGGTCTTGAAACTTCAGACGATTCATGCCCTAAACGTAGCCAAACTGAATAAACTTTAATTTTGGGTCGAAACTCGTCAGTTGTGTTATAAAATTGCCTGTTTTGAGATAGAACCGTCAAATTTGTTTTTGGTGTGAAATCGCCAGTTTTTAAAGTGACATCTTCAGTTGGTAAGGGGGGGGGGGTAGCACGTCAGCTTTGGCGAGAAATTGTACGTTTTTTGAGAAAAATCTCCTCTTGAGGGATAAAATCGGCATTTTTGAATGCAGAGTGTTCGGTTTAGGTAAGAGCATTCGTTTTTCATCAGTTTGGGTTATACCCTTTAGTCTTAGGGTGAAATAATCAGTTGTGGGGGGGGGGGGTAAAGCCTTGGGTTTTACAATTGCCAGTTGAATCTTTGAAATCTTTAGTGAGATCTTTATCTGAAATCTTTAGTTTAGGCGTAAACACTTCGGCTTTGGCGTAAAATCGTCAGTTTTGAAGTCAAATATTCAGTTATATGTGTATTCAAATCTTCGGTTTTAGCTTTAAAAAACGTCAGTTCTGAGTTGAAATCGATATTTTGTTAAGAAATGTTGGAGTTTTACGTCTCTCAGACAAAACGTTGACGAAAAGTTGGACACCCAGTATATTTGAGTGCCAAGCCCCTTTTCTAAAAGTATCGATTTCCGGGGAAAACATTGTCAGTTTTTGGATATGAAATCAGGAATAAAAGACTAAAACCAATAGTTTCCCAACGATTATGTTAGTTTTTAATGGATTACGACCTTTAGTGTGAAAACTCAGTTTCCGGGGAAGAATTTGACGATTTATTGCGCCTACTTCGGATTTAATGAACTACCAGTTCTTTTGCTGGGGTCCCTAGAACATCCGACGTATTCTGCCCACCCCTGGGGCTGGCTACGACGCCCCTGGAAACAATAATCACACAGTGACATATGACAAAGTCAAAATTATAAAAATAAACTGAAAAGTGACAAGTTTTCTCTCCGTGGTAGGCGAAGACGATAGTAAAGGCAAAAGCGATGTATCAGAAGTTTGAGGCTTTGGGAACATGAGCATTTGTGTTTCTTGAAAAAAACGTTCTCTCCTAGTCACCACCACTCATTTTTTTACTGGCGGGAGAAGGTCTCCGAGCAGGATATTCCTGCCAGCGTAAGCTGTTTTGGGCGAGAAAGAGATTTTTTAGTGCATCCGCATCACGAGGTCAAACCATTGCTTTATTTTGACTAGGTATTGAGACAGTTGTTACAGTAAGATTTTACAAGATAATTTTCTCTTGTGGCTTTTCGTAGGAGAGCTTGGATACGACGACCAATTCCCCAGAAACTGTTGTCCTGGTTGGTATTGCTCAACTTGGTTTTCATAGTGAGCTGCTTTCTGTTTGCAAGCTGTCAAGTAGAAAGCAGTGCTGGGCTTTATTTCCGTCTTCTTTTTCCCCTCTTTTCTTTTTCTCAAACAGATATGACGAAGAATCGGGAATGTTCCCACAAATACAAAACACTTACGCATTGCCGCATTGGTCTTACTGTCAGATTTACTATTTACTTGTGCTCTTGTCCCGAAAAATATCAGTCCTCATGAAGAAATGTATATTACATAGGTATTTTTAAACATTTAGCTACATCGCATGTATCACTTATTTTATATGCATGCGCTGGTCGCTGAGCTCTACCCTTACACCTTACCAATCAGGGCAGGATACCAAATTACCAATGATATTTTACTCAAGGCCAATAAATGAGGTTTTATTATTAATAAAGTTATACACAGGACACCGGGCACTCGACTGTGATTCGCCGGAATCACTTTAAATGTATAACATTATTGTTTTTGCGTGAAAAAAGAAGAGATAGAGAACAAAAAACACGACCTGCGAGGTGAATGAGACGTGACCTTGACTGCAAGTAAAAGTCCCTCTTTCCCATGGTGGGTGGCGCGCGGGGGTGTTCTATTGTATTCACGATTTTTCTGTTTCGGGCGCTAATTATTATGCGATCTTGAATCTAAAAAATGTTTTGGAAACAGTGACTTATCCTACAACTGGGCTGTACATGATTTTTCCAAATTTATAAAAAATCGATATTTTTGTGTGTCTGATTTTTGGGTTACGAGGTGAAATCTAAAAAAAGGTTAACGATGCGAATTGTAGATTAAGTATCCGAGTAAAATCCATTTTTCAAAATGAAAATCGGACTATTTTTGGAGCCGTGAGGAGTGCCGCCGCATCCGCGAATGCTTCGCGCGCGCACGCTTGGCATCCCTTTTCGCCATAAGGGGCGATTTTGGAGGAAATTACCAAAGTTTAGAAATGGACGAATCTGCGCATCGTGGGGTTTCTCGACACACAGAACCCGAAAATCCAGCGTTTTTTCAATCAGAAGAAACGATGAAGTTAATTAAATTATTTTTTCGAGTAAAAACATTAATTTTATAGCAATTTAGCCAGCTAGGTCCGGGGTATGCACCCCTTTGGCAAGGCATCCTGGATTCCTGGCAGAGGCAAATCTCTCTTGTCACATTTCAACACAAAATTCCCAAAAATCCTGAGGACGGACGCACATCTAAACTTGTTTGTAAACTCTTCTCGATGTTGAGAAACAAGTTTCCATGTACATTAGTATATAATGGAGATAATGGGGCGCATACCCCGAAACTAGTCGGAAAAAGTGCAATAAAATGAATGTTTTTACTGAAAAAAATCAATTAATTACCTACCTAAAGTTTATTTCAACATTCACTACATAATAGAAATTAGCCGTTGAAGATATTGACACAGTTACAGTGGTACAGGCCACTTTCGCCCGCTTACAGAAGCTGATGAACCAATTTTCCCGCACCTCACGCAATCCACAGAAGTCCAAGGAAGCGGCTCGATACACGCGGACTTCGCCGGGCCGCTTGGAGTCGAGAAAATCTGCCTAACTGCAACGTGAAACGCTCATTTTTGGACATTTTTATAAGAGTTGCTTCTAGCCTAATACTGAGTTGGAATTCTTTGGACATTTCCACCTTCAGCAAATATTCTTTCAAACGGCGCGGAGTCAGCAGTAACCATGTGTGGTTTGAGCGTCCTCTAATTTGTTTACCTATCGTTTCCGCAAGCTTTTATCGTTTCCGCAAATGACTCCTCGGGGAGAAGTACTAGTACTTTTCGATAACTCGAGATAACTGTCACCAAATACCTATTCTTTAGATCAGTGCGAGTAGTAACTGTGTGCATTTTCAGCATCCTCGGATCATTTTTTATGTCGATTCCGCAAGCATTTCGGGTTTTCCGCAAATTAGATCCTCTCTATAGTCTGACAATAGGAGAGTGGAAAGGAAATGCACTTGAGCGCTGACTCTTTTGAAACACTTCACAAATAAACGCATCTATACACTAATAAATTTTAGCGAGGCAGGAAAAATGAAGAAAATTAAAACTTGTAGCTCTGGGGGGGGGGGTCTAACCCCCCTGTACCTACGCCCCTGTTTAGAAAGTTAACAGAATTTACCACTTCTTTCGGTCCATAAGAAAATTGTCGATCTATAACTTCACACGCCCTGGAAATGGTGCTGCCTTGAAAATTCATAAAAGATTATGATTCCCACAATGAAAATGATTAAATCGACCATTCGCGTGCTTTAAAAATAACCAAAACTGACAATTCGTGCCTTGGCTTGAAGGACTATTTGCGCCCTAAAAACGGTTAAACTGACTATGCGCGCCCAGGAAAAGGCTAAAACAGATGATACCTGTCCTGCGAATAGCAAAATCGACCATTCGCGCACCTAGAATGGCTAAACTGACCATTCGTACCTTAAATATGGCGAAACTGACTAATTCCACCTTGAAACAAGTTAAAAACTGATTATTTGTGCGCTTAAAATAGCCAAACTGGCGATTCCCGCTCCAAAAAGTGTCCAAATTGACTTTTAAGAGTCCTAATAATGGATCAGCTGACAATTTGTGCACTGAAAATGCCGTAACAGACGATTCCTGCTCCAAAAATGGCAAAATCAACCACCCGCGCGCCAAAATTAGCCAAACTGACGGTTCTTGCGGCTTGACTTGACATACTATTCACACCTAAATGGCAAAACTGACTCTATGCGTCCTAAAAATGGTCCACCACCATTGTGGTTTTGGACCACAAAAACGGCAACACTGATTCTATGTGCCCTAAAAAAAAGCCGAACTGACAATTTAAGCCTTAGAAATTCCCAAACTTTCACGTCCAAAAATTGGCACAAAAGACTTTATGTGTGGCCTATTTATAAATGGTTAAACTGACGATTCACGCCTTGAAAAGGCCTAAACAGATTATTCCTGTCCTGAGAATGGCAAAAACGACCATTCGTGCGTGAAAAATAGCCAAACTGAGCCTTCACGCCTTGAAAATGTCCAAATTTACTTACCATTCGTGCCCCCAAAAAAAGCAAATCTGTCTATTCACGCCCTAATGGCATACTCTTACTAGGATCCAGAATTTGATAAACGGAGGGGGGGGGGGTTGACAGTAATTCACTATCTAAAAACTGTTAAACTGACTACAATCGCGCCCCAAAATGGCAAAACTGGCGATATGTGCATTGAAAATGACTATTTGCGCCCTAAAAATTGGCATTTACCACTCTATAAAATAACCGAAATGATTTCACGCGCCTTAAAAATAGTCAAACTGGCGATTTTCCAAATTACCAAAATTACTCTAGGCAACCTGGAAATGGCTTAAAAGATTACTTCCGTCCTGAAAGGTGCAAAATCGAACAGACGCGCGCCAAAAATGTCCTAACTGACCATTATCGCGTTGGTTTGACGTCCTATTCGTGCCCTATAGTATAGCCAAAACCTCATGACTACGCGCCCTAAAAATAGCTTAGCCGCTATTCCCGCCATTAAAAAGCCTAAACATTCGATTCCTGTCCTTGAATTGGCCAAACTGACCATTAACGTGTGAAGGGTCACGGCCCCCCCCCCTCTTTTTGGATATATGTTATTAGTTATAAGTTTATACAAAAGAATTAGTTGTAGTTTATAGGATTCGATTTGAGTTCAGTAGTTTATAATAATATAAGGGGAGACAGAAGTCCCAAAAGGAACTATATTTTAGATATAACAACTTCGTAATAAACTAGTTAATTATCAGGCAGTCAAATTCGTTAATCTCTAATTAATTCTGAGAAGGAAGAATGTTCACACCCCTCTTAAAATCTCCCCACCACTCCTCGATGACTTTTCCATTCTAACCTTTACCTCACCCAACCAAACCAAAAAGCAGACAGTTGCTCGTAGACCGTCTTGGAGAGTAGTGAAGACTCCATACGCCCTTGAGATTCCCGGTGGTAGGGAAAATTGGTTCAACAAGTCGGTACGTGTAAACGAGCAGTTTGTCAGCGAGTGGTGCAAGTTTACGCAGTCTCGTTCAGTCCTCGCTGTGTGTTGTCATTCTCGTCGTGTTGCCAGTGCGTACGCTTGCGCAGTCTCGTTCAGTTCTCGCTGTGTGTTGTCGTCCTCGTCGTGTTGCCAGTGTGTACGTCTACGCAGTCTCATTCAGTTCTCGCGGTGTGTTATTATCCTCGTTGTGACCGTCAGTGCGTGTTTTACGCAATACTCGTCTTGTCTTCTCCAAACTTCGTCGTTTCGTCGGTGCGTACTTTTACGCAGCCCTCTCCAGTACTCGTCAGTGCGTGTTTTACGCAATACTCGTCTTGTCTTCTCCAAACTTCGTCGTTTCGTCGGTGCGTACTTTTACGCAGCCCTCTCCAGTACTCGTCAGTGCGTGTTTTACGCAATACTCGTCTTGTCTTCTCCAAACTTCGTCGTTTCGTCGGTGCGTACTTTTACGCAGCCCTCTCCAGTACTCGTCAGTGCGTGTTTTACGCAATACTCGTCTTGTCTCCTCCAAGTTCGTCGTGCGTACTTTTACGCAGTCCTCCCCAGTATTCGTCAGTGCGTGTTTTACGCAGTACTCGTCTTGTCTCATCCAAGTCTCCAAGTTTCGTCGGTGTGTAATTTTACGCAGTCCTTCTCCAGTTCTCGTCCAAGTTTCGTCGGCGCGTACTATTGCGCCCTTCCTCGTCATCCGCCGTACATTAACACGTTGGACCGATTCTGAACCGAAACCCATTACTGATCAGTGAGTACTGTCTGCTCTCCTTTCGATAACCCCGTTTTTCTCATGTCCTGGGGAACCAGTGAACATTCTTGAATAAAATACTAGATCAATTTATTATCGTAAATTCATTGTGTTCTTTTTAAGTCGTTTCGTTTCATTAATTATTTGATGGTGATTTAAATTTCAAGTCATTATTCGTAGCTAGAGGAAGATTTCGAAAATAACGTTTAAATAAAAGAAGTTAAGCACAATTAAGTCTACATTTCATTACTCCTCTCCTAACAGCCTCTCCACAGAGTAAGACTCCCCACGTCGTGGTAAAATCCTACCACAAACGCTTGGGAAAACTGGAAATTTCTCGCTCTAAAAACAGCAAACCTGACCATTTCGAATGGTAAAAACTGATGATTCGAGTACTGAAAATATCACACTGACTATTATCATGCCTTAGAAATGACCATATACTGACAGTTCGCGCCGTAAAAATGTCCAAACTGACTGTTCACGCCCTAAAATTAGTAAAACCAACTCTATAGCGGCCCCATGACGATTCTCGCTTTGAAAGGCTCTAAACGGATGATTGATGTCTTGAAAATGCCAAAATCGATCGTTATCGCGCGTCAAAAATAGCCAAACTGAATCTTCGTGCCCTGAAAATGTCTAAACTGACGATTCGTTCCCTAA
The DNA here is from genome assembly GCA_038030265.1 of Corythucha ciliata. Taxonomy (NCBI): domain Eukaryota; kingdom Metazoa; phylum Arthropoda; class Insecta; order Hemiptera; family Tingidae; genus Corythucha; species Corythucha ciliata. Next base: position 30,532,480 of record CM075940.1, on the reverse strand, counting down.
CAATAGCAAAACTGGCTATTTAGCCCCTAAAAATAGCATACCCTCACTAGAAATTCACAGTCCAAAAATTAACCAAACTGATCATTTGCGCTATACAGACGATTTGCGTCTTAAAGTGCCTGGCTGTGGGCTGTCGGCACCCAAAAAAAACTGATCCCCCGCGCCTTGAAAACGGCGGGGTGAAATTCGTGCCTAAAAATACCTGAACTGATCATTCACGCCTTAAATGACGATTCGTGCCATGCTGCGCCGAAAAAATGGCCAAACTGGGCTATTCGCGCTCTTAAAAGATGAATTGACTATTAGCGCTTTAAAATCGATGAACTGACCATTCATCACCCCTTCCCCCTTCCCTGAAAAGGACCGTGCCAGCCTTACCAACTGATTGACTCTTCCCTCCCTCCCCACCGCCGACGGTTACAACAATACTCGCTCGCGCTATAAAGTGGCTTGACCGCGACTATTCGCAAGGCAGTTTTATGTCGTGAAGTCCGAATGTGTCGAATTTTTTGTGGGCCCAGTGAGCATCCAGGCATGACTGGGCGGTACGCGTAGGAGCCTCAGGAACACATGAATCCCTTGAATATTTGCGTATCTCGAATGAGGGGGTTTGGTTAAAGACTCGCCTGGGGTCGCCAAATGTGCGAGGCCGGCACTGGCTAGCGCCGACACTACAATCCAAGGTGTAGTGGCTGGTGGGTGGTCTGTGATCGAGGTGGTAATAAATATCAAAGAAAGAAAAAAAAGCGCTAATTCACGGCTAAATTGAGAAAAATATCTAATTCACCTCAGGGGTAGAACGATAATACCGCGGAAATATCGAGGAAATGCGCTAATTCACGGCAAAAATTGAGAAAAGTCGCTGATTCGCGGCTAACATTGAGAAAAATCGCTAATTCGCGATAATGGGTTCGGATAAATGGGTTTTTTCTGCTGGTGAAATGTAGAACATAGGTACTCAATTTCCTCGACGGATTAGGCAATTTTTCTCAATTTTAGCCGCAGGCTTGGCCCAAAAACAGCACATTAGCGGTTTTTGGGTACATTTTAGTAAAATTGAAATTGCCACCATACACCGAGAATCAGCGATTTTTTTAATAATTTATGGTGCGAAAGTTACATCGAGAAACTAGGAATGAGCGCTTTTTTGCAGTTTTAGCCAAGAATTTTAACACTTTTTCCAAATTTTTTGCCGCCTACTCGCCCCAACATCAGCACATTAGAGCGCCTTCTCAATTTTATCTGCTTTAGGACCTATAGAAACTCGGGAATCAGCGTATTTTCTCTATTTTAGCCGCAAAGTTGCTTCCAGAAGGCAAAAAGTTTCTCAATTTTAGCCGTCAGAATTGCGATTTCGTGGGCTCGATCGAATATTTAGCCACACTGTTTGCTGATCACCAGTAACGTTCTATTCTCCAAGTCGGAAGGGCTGAAAATCGTCGAAAGGAGCCAAGTCACTGTCCAATCGTATACAAAAACTCTGTTTTACGTACCTAGATCTAAGAACATGAACCTAAAAATCATCATTTTTCCATATTTAAGCTTTTTGGGGCCCTCTCTGATAGATGTGCCTGGGCGGTCCGCCTCCCACCACCCTCGGTACGCTACTGTTCACGGCATACTCTTGCTCTTTCACACTAAGTTTCTGCTCTGAATACGTCAATTTATGGCTGATGTAGCCGATGTAGCTTATAACTCGTCATTTATCTAGTAAAACTGTGTCTTTAGGACTCAAATTACCCAGGAAAATTAACCCAGAAACAAGAGAATTTCATGAAAAGTCGGTAAATTTGGTGAATTCTCGGTGTATGGTGGCAATTTCAATTTTACTAAATTGTACCCAAAAACCGCTAATGTGCTGTTTTTGGGCCAAGCCTGCGGCTAAAATTGAGAAAAATTGCCTAATCCGTCGAGGGAATTGAGTAAAAGTGCTAATTCGCGAATAGCCTGTAGGAAAAACGTTAATTTGCGGATAAAAATGAAAAAAATCACTTATTCGCGGATAAAATTGAGAAAACGCCAATCCGTATCTTATAAAGGATATTTCGAGCCTAAAACTAAGAAAAAGTCCTAATCCATAACTAAATTTAAATGAAATGGCCAATGTGGGGCAAAAATGTAAAACAAACGCCTTATTCACGGATAATACTGGAAAAATCACTAATTAGCGCGGCTAAAATTAAGGAAAACTCTAAATTTCAGCTCAAATTGAGAAAAACCGGGCTAATTCGCGGCTAAAATTGAGCAAAACGCCAATTTTGGCCTAATTATGATAATTTTACGTTCAAATTCAGAAAAGTGATATAATTCCCTGTTGAAAATTGAGAAAAAGCGCTAATTCGCGGATAAAATGGACAAAAATCCCAATAAATGTTCAAAATTGAAAAAAACGCCGATTCTCGGCTTCTGAATGAAACTTATTTGTGGCTAAAAGTGAGAAAACGAGGGGGTTAGCCTTTCAAAGCCCAAATTTCGTGGATTTGGATTCCAAAGAACCAAAATTCTCGGGTTTTAATCACCCAAAAAGACCAACCAGGAGGACGAATCAGTTAATTCCAGAGGCACGTTCCTCTTCTTTATGGTCTTGGCTGGAATTGTCTTGGTTAGCTGGCTAGAATTGACAGTTTTCGCCGCTTTAAGCCCAAATTTTAAAGATTTGGCCCTTTGCAAAATCAATTTCCAAGGATTGATTCCCTCAAAATCCAAATTTGCGGGGTTGACTCCTTAAAAAGTCATATTTCACGGGGTTCAAGATAGCAATTTCATACGTTTGTGACCTTCATAGGAGCGATTTCGTGGATTCGGCACTAAGGGAACCCAGCTCTGGCTGCAGACGTGGCTGGTGAACCCGATTCATGTTGCGGAAGGTGCGAACGATAATTTTTAGGAGGCAAATTCAACACGAAGGCCATTTTTTTCTCGATTCCTGAAACATCGGACCAGACAATTGGGGGAGCATTCGCTGACCCTGAACCCCACTTCCGTCGCCACTGTTAGGGTGCGAATTTTATCAGTCAACATCTTCAGAGTTCAAGGAAGAGGCACGTTGCACGTACCCCCCTCAGGGGCCTTACAATAAGGCAAACGCGGTTTATGAGTCCCCCAGGCCATGCTGAAATGATAAATGCTAGTGGTTTTGGCCAGGACGCCCACTAAGGCAGTTGAAGGAGTTATCCCCGTGAGAATGGCCAAAGTCGAAAATGGTCAAAATTTAAAAATGGATGAAACCTCGTATTTTGAGGTTTCTCATCAGTCATCACAGAGGGAATCGGAAAATCTAAACTGATTTTTCATCAGACGATCAGTTGAAGAAATTCTCGCCCAGTGATTCTGGCGATTTTTCGCGGCTTTGACCCGTTTTCCGGGGCTCCAAGAATTTTCCTGTTCGCGGCGGCCACGTTATCATGTCTGAAAGTCCAAGTAAAAGCCTCGACGAAGGCGGACCTCGCTGACCCACGGTGTGGGGTATAAGTACTTTCAAACCTGATAAAGAAGGTCCTGACTATACACCCATGCGGACTATCGAAATGAAGCAATTTACCTATCGAATCACCTTCTTCAAGGATTCTTAAAACCGTTTAACGCCACGAAGCTCGAACGTCGCTCTGTTAGAGACTGACACTTCACTAAGTAGCACGCATTGTACGCATGTAATCAGGTGAAAAGATTAATTGACGAAAACTCGATTAAAAGAATCAAAATGGGTTTGAAAAAAAAAATGAAATGAGAGTCCTGTACCGTTAAAATGTGGCTAAGTAGATGTAATTGGTAGGAAATGGAAAGTAGGATGCTATGAAAGGTGGGAGAGCTGTACAACACAAGGAGGAAGGAACCGCTGAAGTCTCTTATGGAACAGTCCATCGAAGACCGACATTCCTCAAAGAAGTATCTCGCCGTGAAGGTAACTTTTTTTTTTAAACACATTTTTCGAGTTTCTTTCATTTATTAGTACCTTGCACCAGTCCACCACTGCAAATTAAAAAATGGGTTAAAATTGTCTTATTTGATTTTACACCTGTTTATTTATTAATTTTAAATTAGCGGCGCACGTGATTTTTGTCTGATAATTTTATTCAAAAAAACTTTATTAAAAGTGTAATTTTGGTTCAAAAAATTCATGTTTCCAACATGTTTGTTACCAACTAAAGTGTCTCTTCAGATTAGTATTTTCTCGCTCAAAAAATTGTTTCTATAGAAAGGTTTTCATTTTTTTTTTTTTTTACTTCTTCAGCCTTATTTTTTAAAATAAGTTCTTCTGAAGACTTCCCTAATCGAGGGCTTCAAAAATCCCACGTGAGCAGCGTGGTAAACGTCAGTATTTCCTGGAGAAGATTGTGATGGTGGTGAGGGGGTGAAAGGGGTGCTCTTCGTTGATCTTAACGTCCTACATAGCCGTGAATCATTCTAGAAACTTTCCCTAATTAAATTAAATCACAAGCTTTCTTATTTCCCTGGGTGAGAGATAAAAGTACGCACGAGATTATTATTTTCATTCGATTAAATGAAGACCGAGAAGAAAAAAAAATATGCCCCTCTTAAGAGGCACATGAATTGGGTTGGAGCGTCTCTCTCGAGGCGGATATACGCGACTCGAGTCTTGAGAAAGAGGCCAAAGCCAAAGCTCACGGAGCACTGGGTCACTATCACGTCTTTCCCCCCTCAATCTCTGACGCCGCGCCTTGCCTTGTCCTTTGCCTTTATAACTTTCATCCGGGGAGGTCCACGAACTCGCGGGCGTAAGTCTCGCTTTCTTGTAAAGGACAATAAGCCATTAGACGTCCGGCAAGAAAGGGATGTAATAAATCTGTGAGGACCGAGTTATTCGGAATGATTTTTAATTTTGTTTTACCACTTTCTATATTTGTTTAATTTCTTTTGTTAGGAATTATGCTGTCGGATAGATATCGAAATGCTTCTTTGACTTTCTTTTTTTTTTCGCCAAGAAAAATATTGAACTTTCCTTTGTTTACTTTCCTCAACAGGCGACTTATAAGTGAAGAACGCGTTAAAACTTGAATTACAGTCAGAATGCGGCTTTCTACCGTGTTCGAGCTGCTCCTAATTTTCCTATTCATTGCATTCGCAGCTTCGAGGCACATAGGTATGAAGGGCATTGTCTTTTGAAGATCATTGATGCGTGGAACGGGGTTTTAATTAACGTTATTTTTTCCCCTCATCGTTATACAGACAAAAAAAAACACGTCGGCTCTCGACAGACACCACCGTCGGGAATTAAACCAGTGGACTCGGCGACGTCGTCGGCTCCGAATCGCTACTGTCATTGCACGACGCTCATGTGCAATTGTTGTCGAGATTTTTCCCTGCCGGTTGTTGCTCTCAAAGGCCCAGGTTGGTAGAAGGGCAACTCTTGAAAGTTATGCTTCAAGCCCTCAAGACACACTAATGTGTTTTTTTTTTCTTTTTTTTTTTTCTTAAATTAAGGTTGTGCGTCACTTGCCTACCTTAATGGCGATTCAATGAGGCTTACAATGAGTTTCGGGGACCGAATTCTTCGAAATATTACACTGAATGGTAAATTACTATTAATTCATTCCTGTTTTATCAATTTAAACATTAATAGAGTCTGAAAGCTACTTTTGTTTTCTTGTATGAAGAAAATCGTATACTGAAGAATGCAGGAGAAATTATAACTGTCCCTGCAATTCAGTCACGCCTCTGGATTTACTTATAAAAAGGACCAGAGGGTTGTTTTTATTGTCATTAACACTTTAAACACACATATTTTTTCCGTTTTCTTAATACTTGCCAAATCTTGCGCAGGTAAAAAACCCAGGCCCGTCTGTATGGGACTGCCCGGTGCAGAGACAAGATTCTGCGGTCGAATTTACGGAATCCAACGCGTCGGCGATCAGTTTAAAGCCTGTCTCGCCCTAGAACTCAGATCTGACGAGGACATTGAAGCCGCTCTAAGAGTTTCTTGTTTCAAATTTGGCCCGGATGGTGTCAAGGTATGTACATTTTATATTTACGTAACGTTCAGAAACAACTGATTTCGTTCCCCCCTCCTCTCCACCACCAAACTGTATTCAGCTTGAGCCAACGCGCCCCGGACCCATCGACACCGACGACTATGACGACGACGACGATGACTACGGACTCGGTGACGACGACGACGATGACGATGACGATGACGACGATTTCGGACTGTCCGATGACGACGACGACGATGACGATGATGACGACGCCGAAAATGACGTAGACTCGGGCGACTATACCGGTTTCAGCGCACTCAGTGACGAGTTCCTCGAAGGATTTTTCGGCGGCTCGTCCGAGAATAAAAAGAAACCCGTCGTTGTTGGAGCCGTGGAAAAATCAACAACGGCCGCTCCAGTGAGACCCGCCCCTGTTAAAGTCGTGAAAGTGACCAAACGCCCTTCGCGCCCCGTCAAACCAAGCAGTGTTACCAAGAGCAAGGTCAAAGTCAGTAGCACTCCAGCTAGTGTGTTATCAACGGTCCGAACTACACCCAAGTCACTACCGACAACAGTGCTTGAACTTGAAACAAATCCACCGACGACTCAAATGGATGTAGTCACTTCGACGGAAATGTCAGTTCAAATCATTCAGGATGGTGTGACTCTAGAAATTAAAAATTCAACCTTGAACACAACCTCAACAAACCAGCCAATCATGACAACAATAATTCCGCAAAGTACAAAAACTGAAATTCCTACGACAAGCACGCCAGAAATCACCAGTCAACCATCCCAAAAAGACGAGGACAATAACGATGAGAACGAAGATGACGACGACGATGACGAATCAAGTCTCCTCGAAGACTCCGATGAGGATTCGACTGAAAAGGGTGGCGCGGAAACAAAAGACGATGACAACATTCTCGACGGAATCCTCGGCGACGAGTCTGAAGAGTCGAGCAAGGAGGAGGTCGACGACGACGACGAGGAGGTTGAATTAAGGAAATTGAGGAGTCATCACGGGCCGCAGGCACCGCCCGCTCGACCCGAAGCGAAAAGGCCAGCGCCTCCACCTTTGACTCATGACGAGCAGGAGAGGCTTTTCCCTGGACTGTCGGCCCTTTTGAGGCCTTCCCCGACGCCGCCCTCGTACTCCGCGTTCGCTTTTCCACCCGTAAGAAGTGCTAGAACGCATAAACGCATGAGGCTTCCTCCTGTGTAGCGGGATAATTTTTTTGAAGACTTTACCTTTTTCTCTAATAGTCACTCGGAAAATTCCTATCTCTCTTCTCCCCTCCACTTTCCCCACCTGTTAAATAGTATTTTCTAGGCTGCGTACATGAGCTATTAATTTATTTATTTATTTAAATTATTTTTTCGGATGTTTAATAGTAGTTATTTGTATCAAAAGCAGGGATACTTTTATTTTACTGACTGCCAAATGGGCAATTAAGCTAATGTGTAAATTATTTCTTAAATTAATAATTATAGTCATGCTCAATAAAGACAAATTTGTGACGTGTTAATGTAAACATAACAGCCCATTATTCGCCACCCTGGAGAAACTCCATGAAATTGACAGTTTCCTCCTCGACACCAATTTGCGTACACGAAGAAGAAAAAAAAGAGTACAATTTAAAGCTGCAAACAAGGAACTTTTGACAATAATCCCCTCGAAGATGATTCAAGTGAAAGTTTTATTGACAGGAAAATCCGGCTTCGCTTCGCGTCACAGATGAGATTTTTTTTTTTTTTTTTTACTTCTTTGATGCTGTGAGGTGGTGTGTAGGGGGGAGGGGGCGAAAAGAGGATGAACGAGACCGCCGAGAGAAAGACGTGAGTGGGAGCGGGGTAGGGGGGGGGAGGGAGGGATTTTTTTTCGGCCTACTTTCCAGCAACAACCGCGGGACTCCAATATGACACGGATGTCTTTCGAGAAAGTAAGGAATCCCTTGTCTGAGAAGGCATTGAGAATCGCGGGGATTCGCGAGTGAAAGCACATCCGCGACATGTAAGTTGATGTTTAATGACTTTTTGGACGAAAATTTATTTTATTTCATATTCATTGCAGGGCAGTCCTCTTCGTTACATTTGTTTTCATATTTCACAACACCCTGGCTTCTAAAGCTATTCAAGGTTGAATAGTTTAAAGACAATCTTTATTTCTTATTTCATTTCTTTATTTATTATTTATTGATTCAAAAACAAAATTTTAGAAGAAAAGCAAGACATAGAAACAACAACTATAATAACCACCGTACCAACAACAATAACTCCGACGCTTTCAACACTATCAACAACGACCGAAAAACCATCGCGACGACTGCCCTGTGTCTGTAAACTAGGCACGTGCAATTGCTGCACAGGAAATTTGCTAGGCTACTTCAACTACACGACCAGAAACAAGATGTGCGTTCGAGTTCATTACGAACCGGATGATTTTGAATTTCAGTACAAAATCCTTTTCAATCAGAGAGTCCTCTATCAGAACAAACTATCAGGTGAGACTCGAACCCACGGGGTTTTTTTATTTATCAATAAAAACCGTATTATTTATTTATTCTAAATAGGAAAAAATCCTCCTCCGGTTTGCCTTCCCGTTCGATGGCTAATCCCCGCTACTATGTGCGTTCGTTTCACGAATGTATATGCCGTGGGTAGAAATTTGCATGCGTGCGTGGGAATTGAAGCTGTATGGAATGACAACGAGCTCTTTAAAGTACGATGCAATGCTCATTAAAGTGAATTATTTTTACTAATTCCACCCCCCCCCCTTGTTTATTTAGGTTGGTTTCGACTGTTTTCGAATTGGAACCAGTGGAATCGCTGTAGTAAAGCCTGAAGATGGTGGAGGTCTCCCTCAGCCTATCGTTGAAGAAGTGGTGAAGCCTGAAGATTTGGATTATAACGACAGCGCCTGAATAGTAATAACGGTGGTATTTTTTTTTTTTTTTTTTTGCTATCGTCACCATCGTAAATTTTGATTTACTAAAGACTGAGAATGAATTGTATTAATTGTATAAGTTCAAAAATATTTATTTATTACACAATTCATACATTTAAGACATAATAGTATCGAACGTTTCATTCTCTCAAAATGTCCAAGACTTAATTTAATGATGAGCCCTCCCAGAAATAAGCTGCCAACCACCTTTGGAGCTCAGACACAGCATTTTGACTAGATAGGTCGCTTGTAGCCAGCGTTGCCAATTTGACGGATTCCCCAAATTGTCGGTTTGACTATCTCAAAAAGTAAATTTCGCGGATATGGCTCGTCAGAAACACAATTTTGCGGTGTCAGCTTCTGCACCTTCAAAATAAAAATTTCCTGTTCATTTTAAACGCCAATTTCACCGGTTTTCTCCAGTTTTAGCCGGGAATTAACGTGTTTTGTAGCTGCGCACTAGCGTTTTTTTCTCGATTTAGGACGTGAATAAGAGTTTTTTTTCAATTTTAGACGCGCATTATTTCTCAATTTTAGTCGAGAAACCGCTTTCCTAAATTTTAGCAACGAACTAGCGGATGTTATGAAATTGATTATTTTAACCGCAAAGCGCGCGTTTCTATCCCATGAATTTGCGATTTTGCTCCCGCCACAAATTGGCGTTTTCCAACATTTTTAGCAGCGAATTAGCACTTTTTCTCAAATTGAGGAGAAATTCAGCGTTTGCCCTAATTTTAACCTCGCTAAATGAGTGATTTTCTCAATATTAGAGCCGTGAATTAGCGTTTTTTTTCTGTTTTTGTTTTTAACATTTTAGCTCCGCATGAGCATTTTTTTTTATAGTTAATAAATTAGCACTTTTCCTCAGTTTCAGCCTCGAAAAATCCTTTAAAAGCTACGGATCGGTGTTTTCTTAATTTCAGCCGCTTCTAAGTATAATTTTTTATATTTGTATCCGCAAATATTAACGATTTTTCTGCAGGTTATTCGCGAATTAGCGCTTTTTCTCTATTTCATCGACGAACTAAGCGATTTTTCCCAATTTTTTCCACTTTCATAGCCTTGATATAGCAGATGTTCCTAATTTTAGCCGCGGGTTTGGCCCAAAAACAGCACATTAGCTGTTTTTTGGGGGTACATTTTAGCCGTAAAATTGCCTGCATACACCGCGAATCAGCGATTTTTTCTAAATTATGACCTGAAAAATGCATAGTGAAACAACGAATGAGCGCTTTTTCGCCGTTTCAGCCACGAATGAGAGAGAGAAAAAAGAGCTAATTCGCAGGAGGATCTTAAACGGCTAAAATTGAGCAAAAGCCACGGATTTTTTCCTCCTATTTGCCCCAACATCGGCACATTAGAGCGCCTTCTCCATTTTATCTGCTTAAGGATATATAAAGAAACTTAGGGATCAGGGAATTTTCTCTATTTCCAGAAGGCGCGATTTTTTTTAATTTGAGCCATCAGACTAGCGCTTTCTTGGGCTCAATCGAATATTTAGCCACACTATTTGCTGAAGTAACGTTCTATCCTCTAGGTCGGATGGACTACAAATCGTCGAAAGGAGCCAAATCGCTGTTCAGTCGTATACCAAAACTAATTTTCACGTATACCTAAGTCTATGAGCATAGAACCTAAAAGTCCTCAATTTTCCATATTTAAGCTTTTCCGGAGGTCCGCCCCCTCACCACTCGGAACACCACTGATCTTGAGGCGTCTTCCCGGACAAAACTCTATAATCTACTGTTTCTCTACAGGACCTTAGAGGTGGATAATATTGAGAAAGCGCCCTTAAATGTGCCGTTTTGGGGGCACGTTCACGGCTAAAATTAAGCAAAAAAAGCTCATTCGCGGCTAAAATTTTGGAAAAGCCACTGGAAAAAGCATAAACTATAAAAGGCAAAGCCCACCAGTTTCAGTTGTTCTTTACGCGGCTAAAATTAAGAAAAAGCGCTCATTCGCGGTATATGTATAATGGTGGCCCTTTACGGTTCAAATTGAGAAAAAGCGCTAAATGAGCGCTAAATAGTACGCGGCTAAAATGGGGGAACAACGTTAATTTGCGGCCAAATTTAAGAAAAAGCTCTAATTTGCGTCTAAAATCGATATTATGCCTTAATTCGTGACTGAAACTGAGGAAAATCACTAATATCGGTTAAAATGGAGGAAAAACGCTGATTCACGGCTGAAATCGAGAAGAAGCGTTCATAATGAATTCACGGCTAAAACTGAGAAAGTCCACTAGTTCGTGGCTATAATTTAGATATATAAAGCTCTCAACCGCGGTTTAATGGAGGCTTTTTACGACTAAAATTGAGGAAAAGCGCTATAATTTGAGCCTAAAATTGAGAAAGAGCGCTCGTTCGCGGTTTAGAGAGGTCCCGCAGTCTTTCCGCTCTATTCTTGCGTTATTGGCCGCATTGACACGCAACCGACAGTCAGGACAGGGACAGGGATTCTCAGGATGTGTGGGATTAATACACTCACGTAATAATTTGCATTAAATTCATGGGGAAGAGGTTCTGAAACACTAAAAAACTGCACATGACGACGAGACCAATAGTGCATTTTAATCTTAAATGAAATGCACTAAAAGGCTATTGTCCTCCATCCGTTGATAGACGCCACTGGTCCCCTCCCTCTCCATACAAATATAAAATCCAATGAGAAAACGCGGTTCAAGCGCGTATGAATTATAATACAGCCATTTAGGGTTGCAAGTCAAATGTTTTGCACCCGATGAAGAATATTCCCTTCGTCGGGTGCCTGCTGCCCAAGCCACTTCGATAGAAGATTGCTAGTCCTATAGTTATTTTCGCCTGGTAAACCATTTTCCTGAAACCATCAAAACAAATGATTTAGAACAGGAAACGACTTTATGTCACCCAACCCCATCCCGTTTCTTTCAATGGCCAACTATCGCCATTCTTAGGTATTCTAAACACCTTACCACCGAACTAAAAATATATTTCTATATATTTTACTCAACAGAAAAGTTTTAGTCCCCGCCGGCTTCCAATTACGAACGGGGTGAAACTTGAGGTGGAGAAGAGTTTGCTTCGCTACGTTAGATTCATAAAAACGGATGCTTGGGAAAAATGTTTTATAGCCATAGGCCGGCGGCTATAAAACTTGCCACCCCCTTCTTTTCAAGTTTCCTTGGGGGAGAGAAAAAAGTGAGTGTGAGTGAGGGGGGGGGGGATTGACAAGAAAACGATTCAAAAAGAACGTCGTTTGGTGCTTTTAAAAAATAAAAATAAAATATATCCGCGATATAAAGTAATTTTTGCAGCATTTCCCCCCACGATTTGAAGAGAACGATTATTTTTAACGCTTTAATGATCTAGCGCTAGAGGGCGTTTGCTCTTAAATATGAAAGAAAAAACTAAATTGCTGCGATAAATGAGTGAAATAATTAGTTGATGTCACTGAGACACAGTGTTAACAGATTAGCGCAACGCGTTATTCGAGCCATTCACTTTTTAGAACGCCAATTTAAAAATAGATCCAAATCTTTGTGAAGTTAATTTTAGAGTTTAAGTTGATACCTCTGGGAGTCTGATGTGTGCAAAAAAAAACAGCAGTATTAAATTAAATTTTTGAAATGTTGAGGGGGGGAGGGCTAGTAGAGGGCCCTAATCACTTACCACCTTATTTAAAGAACAGGCAATAATTCATTGGATTATTCCTGTGTTTGTAGGCAAGCTTAAACATAGTGTTCTTGATAAAAATAAATCAAGATCAACCCTTCCACCAAACGCGCCGTTATTATTTAAAAAGAAAAAGTAACACCTGTTGCAGCCTTTTAGTTGAAATTGAAACCAATGAAGGAGGAGCGGGAAAATGTTCGAACTATTCTGTTTGCACTTAGCAACTGTAATACAAAAGTTGCAGAATTTTTCTAAATTTGAAAGGCTTTTCATTGTATAAAAGGAAAACAAATGGGAAGAAAAGAGTGAGCGAGTGAGTGTGAACATTTAGCGCGGCTCACATTGCCAATGCCAAGTGTGACCGGGGGCGGCACGGCTTGAGGTGCGGGTAAACTGAAATAGTCGCGTGGCCCAGTGAAGTTCGCAAGTTCGATTTTTTTTAAAATATATATTTATTTTATTTGAAGCCGGTTGACATTTAGGGAAACAGCGTTAGAAGCGGCAAAGTGAGCCACTTAAGTCAGACGGCCGTAAAAAAAGTAGACGAGAACGTCATTCTATTTCTCGTTTAATTCAATATATACAAGCGTCATAAAACTTACATAGCTTTAAAGATAAGGGGGTAAAGGGAAAGAGACAGAATGAGAGGATGAGTCTAGCCGAGTGTATGAAAATCCTCCTCCTGAAAAGAAGAAGGGGGTGGGGGAAAGGAGCGGTGAAATGCAAACCGAGGTTTTTACAACACAAGAGGATCACGTGACTTGCGATTTTTCAAGCTAGTGACAGTTTATGAGATACGAGACTGGGAGGCAGATAAAAGGATTGTGGTGTGGCCTCCGCTGGAACTCAATTTCCCTTCCCACCGCTCGAGCGCTCTCATCATTGCATAAATGCGCTTTTTCTATACACCTCTTGCACTTGCACTTCAGCGCTGCATCGCGCGTCTTGTATAATAGCCGGCAGTTGCTTCCTCTTAAAATTCGTTCATTTTTTTCTCGTTTATTATTTTTTCTCTCTAAAAAAAATGAATTAGTATTTTTTTTTTTTTAATCGTTTCTGTTCTTGTTCTTTGTGTTACGTGCGTGAAGGTTTATTTACACAGGCTTTTTTCTATCGCGTCAAAAATACAGTGCAAGTTCTTGATGTTTAAACACCAGCGTTTCCGTTTATACTTGCGTGCAAGTGAAAGACGCTTGAATTGAAATAATTGTCTTCCGAATTAAATGAAATAAAACGAAAAAAAAAAAAAAAAACAAAAACAAGGAGAGAGAAATCGCATGCAAATTATTCCAGTCCTTTAAAGATTGTCATGTCAGATGGCCAGAGGTGACAAGGGCTCGAGAGCACAAACGCCTTTGGGCGAGGGGGTGGCCTTCGAGCCGGTAGATTACCCGGCTGAAACTGTCTATCCCGCCAACGCGAGCACGTGCAGCGACGCCGCCGTTTCGGGCCCCGAGTCCGTGTCCAATTCCGAGAGGAATGTTAAAAAAACCAAAAAAATCAAATACTGTTCGAAATGCTCGGCTCATACTACGAAGGTACAGATTAAAAATCACAAGAACAAATGCCCGTTCAAGGACTGCCTGTGCAAGGATTGTATTCCAATCATCGTGAGACGCGACTCGACGGCTCTTGCACAGAGCGACCGACGACGGAAGAACCCAGCAAAAAGTGAGTTTTACAACTTTTCTAAAATGTTTAAAAAATAAAATTCAAGTTACCTGCCCATGATAGACGAGCCCCAAAATTCTTGACAGTCCCACTAAAACACGCTGAAAACGTATTTTTTTACACACAAAAAATGGGTCGTATTGTCGCCTATACCAACTCCAAGTTCCAAGGATAACGTTCTAAATAATCTCATTATCTCACATAGGTACTGTGCAAAACTCTTAGATAAATAATTAAAATTATTTCAGTGGCTCAAATTAGATTGGTTATTTGCCACTTTGTTTCCCATTTTGAACGAACCAATTTGTGTTGAACACCAGCCATAAATCGGTTACTGCAACTCACATTGAACACTACAATTGTTTTTCAATTTTAATTATTATTATCATCGATATTACTATTTTCCGGAAAATGTTTCAAGTGACGCAGGACTTGAAATTTTTTAATATTTTATTTATTTATTTCTCCGTGGTTTTTATTCGTCTCTTAAATGGTAAGAACTATCAAAAATTAAAACAAACGCTGTGTTATCGTGATTTTGTGAATTTTTGGCGTGAATTCTCAATTCGGCGTAATTTTACGCATATGTTGTAGCTTTGAATAGTATTAAATACAGGGCCGGCCAACCTTTTTTGGTCGTGGGCCAAAAACCTGATTGTAAGAACTCAGGTGGGCCACCCATCCTTGCCCCCCCCCCCTATTGTCATTGAGGACAACACTTGTACATGGTGCTCGGAATAAAACGCACTTGCGGGAGGGGGGGGGGTCTGTTCAATAACTTCAAAAACAATGGTTAACCACAGTTTAATAGCGTTTTCCATTTGTACAAAAATGTGCCCTTGGGCAGCTCATGGCAGTGCCGGCCTTAGACGTACGGTTGCGGCGCCTCCCCCCCCCCCTACCGGGCGAAACTTTCACGAACGCCCCCGTGAAGTTGCCTTCAGGAGCCACGTATTATAGGTTTTTTCCACACTTCATCAATTCTTCTTAATTTCATTGGTGAATTCGCGATTTGTCTCCATTTTAACCGCGAGTTAGCGATTTATCTCTATTTCAACCGCGAATTAGCAATTTTTTTCTGCAATGAATTTGTGTTTTTCCTGATATTAGCCGCTAGTGTGCTATTTTACCCGTGAATTGCCGCTTTACATATTTTCTAATTTTAGCCACGAAGTTGCCTCCGGAAACCGCGACTTGCCATTTACTTAATTATTTTCTGTGAATTAGCAAATGTTCTCAAATTTAACCCCATAAGTAGCCATTTTTCTTGATTTTAGCAGTGAATTAGCGGTTTCTCTCTTCTGTCCGTGAATCTGATAGCGTTTTCCTTTTACATAAAATTCTACTCTAGAGCAGTTCGTTTCCACTCATCCTCTCTGAATAAAAACATATGTTAATGGAGAAGTCGGGTGGAAATAAATTGCTCTGGAGCAGAATTTTATGTAAATGGAAAACAGGCAGAGGACTTTTCTCCATTTATCTCAATTTCAGTCCCAAATTAACGTTATTTTCAATCATGGTCTGGATTACATGGGCACGAATATTAGCACTTTCCAAACTTTTATCCTCTTACTTGCCCCAAGAACAGCATATGTCGTGCGCCTTCTCAAGAGGAGGCGTGAATTGTAGCGTTTTCCATTTGCATATAAATCCTGGGCTCCAAAATCCAAGATTAAAAATGATAATTTACCACTGCAGTCCACGAACCGCCCCACTTCTTGGCCCGCGGGCCATGGGGTTGGCCACCCCTGATTTAACATGACCAAGGGGGCCTGTTCTATAATTTTAACAACAGTATATAGTAAAGGACAGAAAACCATACGACAAGCATGAATGAAATCAGGGGCTAACAGTTGAAATCAACCGTTAATCGCCTGATTTCTTTCATTCATTAGTGAATGTATATGATTTCCTATTGCCAAGTTATAGAACAGGCACCCTCCCCCCCCCCACCACAATCGCAGGAATACAATTATTGTCCAAGATACGGGGAGCAAGCTTCCCTCACGCCTCAAAATTACAAGTAAACCCTCACCCATCAGCACAAAACTTGACATGAAATTGTCAGTTTGACACCAAAACTTTTTTTTTTCTTTTTCGGTACAAAAACTAAACGTTTTCATTACCAGACTTAGGGCCCCCGAAATGTGAAGGGACAATATTTCTGATACGTTGTCGGTTTTTAGTATCGAATTGCGTTAGCTGTGATGTAGGGGGGGGGGGGTCACTGTACAGAGCCAGCAAATCATTCTCTAGGGTCGAACTCCGTGGCTAAACATTCAGTTCCTGGGGTCCTGCCATGTTCTCAGGCTGAATTCAGAGTTTTTACATTTTGCGTGGTCGACAAACATTTTTTGTTAGTTTTTTTTAAATTTTGGGGGCCAGTTTTGAAGCGAATTTGCTGGTTACCATGGGCGTAGCCAGAGTCGGTCAGGCGGTGCCCGCACCCCTAAGAGACTAAAAAATTACCAATCCTACAGGGTTGCCACATGGAAACTGTCAAGTTTTTCCTCGAATCAGAATTTTTGGTCTAAAAACAGCGAATTTTAGCATTGAAACAGAGTGGAAACTAACAATTCACCCTCTTAATACCGATTTTAGGTTGAAAAAATCTCCACCATTTAGGCTGGCTTACCCATTTTCCTGCATATTGCTCTCTAAAAAAAAAAACAATTTCGCCTATTTTTATGGTCAAACCCCAATTTTCGCGGCTCCGCCTCATTTAAAAATCAATTTCACGGAGTTTTGTAGTTGAAAAAAACCAATTTCACGGGGTTTCCTAATTTAAAAACAAATTTTGAGTTGAAAATCATTTCTCGGATGTTCGCCGCTCACTAAACTACCAATCCCGCGGATTTTTCACACGAAAAACCATATTTTCGTGGTTCATTGAAAATCAATTTCGCGGGGTTTTGTTCGTAAAAACCAAAGGCGGGGTTGCCTCCACTCAAAACACCCTTTTCGTACATTTTCCTCGTTCTGCAAAAAACAACAAATTCTCCGCAGGTCTGGCTCACTGAAAACCGCCAATTTATCTGATTTCGCTATTTAAAAAAAAAAAAAAAAATCGCGGATTTTTCTCGTCAAAAACTGGGGGTGGCTCACTAAAATTCAATTTCACTGGGTTTCGCGTTAAAAACCCAACATTTTTAGTGGGCCCGGTCCGTTAAAAACAATAATTTTCCAAATGTTTGTTCCTGAAAACCGAATTTCATGGGGTGGCTTCGTTCAAAGACCAATTACGCGGATTTTCCACAATAATAAATTATTTTCGCCATTTTGTGTTTTTTTTTTCGTTATGCTCGCTGGCGAACCATTTTCACGGGTCGCTGGCTCACCGATTTCGTGGGTTTTGGCTTGCTGAAAACTCGCAATTTCCCCGATCCGTTTCACGCATTTGGCTCGCTAAAAAACTATAATTTTTTATTCATGCCTCTGCGAAAGTCTCAATTTCATGAGTTTGGGGGTTTCAAAAATATATAAATTCACTGGTTTTTGCTAGCTGGAAACTTTAAGGCCGGCATTCTAAACTTGTCCAGTCTCTGTGGATTTTATAGTCGGACCACCATTTTATGTGCCCCCTCCCTAGATATAATATTAACTTGTTAAACTCTGGTGATATGTGTTGTTTTTCGGTTTCAAAAGACTTGTTTAAGACTTTTCAACAGGCCCAGATTGAAGTGAAATGATAATTGTGTTTAATTTTTAATTTCGATCTAAACATCCTTACTTTCATCGTTTTTTGCGGCATATTTTTGAACGATTTTGTTTTTGTTTGTTTCACACAAAAGGCACACAGCAGAAACCTTCAAAGCGAAAAATCCCACCAAAGTGCACCAAATGTCGCATTCACGGCATTACCGTCAATTTCAAAGGTCACAAGGAAAATTGCAAGATGAAATTGTGCACGTGTGTTCGGTGCATGGTCGCAGACGAGAGACGCTTCAATACGCGAACGGCTCAATTTCGACGACGATCTCAAATGTCGACCAATGAGAAGGACGAGTGGATTTTTACCACGTCACTTCCGCTCGTGTCGAGTACAACAACAACAACAACAACAGCGTCGGCGGCGACACCTTCGACAGCGGCACTGACGACCGCTCTTGACACGTTTCAAGATCCATCAACAGTGACAGACACGACAAATGAACGGGACAGCAACTGTAATGAAAGCGCCCCACAGTCAAGTTCAAGGGCAAGAGGCAATCTCTTCTTCTCGTCAACTGATGACAAACCTACTCCAAGTACTAATATTTATCGTATTAATACTTTCGCCGTGAAATTTAAATCTTTAAAATTTGTATATGTATGTATATACTCTCAAAGGAGTTGAAAAGTGACAAACTCTGCTCTAAATACCCTGGGGTCTCGCCACCGCCAGCGTCGTGCACTTTTGAACCGGTCTGAATGCCAAGCAATATGCTAACGCATTCCATTTTCGGCTTTTTCCTTTTAATTTAAGCTCCTGGAATTCTACTTAGCTGGGAGACATAAATATTCGCTCTACTTAAACTTAAATATTAAAAACCCACCATTTAGATACAGAGTTGTTTAAATGAGAAATTTCACGACGGAAATAATCTTCGAAGCTTCATGAACTATTTTTATTTTAGGAGGAAACAGTCTTACGGGGAATGTCGAAGCAGATACGTCTAATGGTAGATTTTTGTTCATAAATACTTCCATATTCCCAGCCCATTAATTTCTCTTCACCGCACCTTTTTTTTGCAATTTTTGTTTCAGGTACTCCTCCAGAAGTTGGCGACAAAAAGCCGCGACAGCGGTCGTGCGTCAAACGTCGAAATCAAACCGATCTCTTCTCAACAATTGCCATGAGTCACTCGTGTGACAGTAAAAACTGCAAATACGTGTTCTGCGACCGATATGACGAGAGAAAAACTCGTCGGGCTCGTCGTCGAGCGGCTCGAGGAGTCACCGCTTCAGCGGCGGCGATGGCGGTCGATGGAACAATGACGGCGGCGGACTCAACGGGATTGAAAAATTACAACGACAATTCAGTCGGGCCGATGTCTGGCTCGTCTTCGGCAACGGCGGCGAGCCCGCCATTGCCCTTTCCGTCGACGACGGGCCTCAGGTTTCCACTTGTGTCGCCTCCGGCGACAGTGAAGAAAGTTCAGTTTCCGCCTTTGACAGACAGCACTTCGCCTAAAGGTAATTTCCATTTTTTTTTTTTTTTTTTCGTTCATTTTAATTTTTCGAGTCTTCCGAACAAGAATTCTTCTCATTAGGGAAACATAGCACAATCGCCCCTCTCTCTCTCTCAAAGTTTCCATGTTTCAAACAGTTTGTTGTCTTAATTGTCACACCAGGTGAAGAGAATCCGAATGTACCCCAAGAAAATGACTCATCAAATGGTGAGTTTCTAAAAGAAAAAACTTATTTCTTTTAATTTTAACAAATTGGTCAACGAAAAATCGAAAAGGGTGGGGGGGGGATATCGTTACCGCATTGTGCTGTTATTCCCTTTTGAAAATTGTGTTTCTTGTGGTGGTGGTGGTGGGGGCTTGGAAATGGTTGACTTAGCCTCCTACTTAGACTCCGGGTTTTATCCTTTTTTACTACTCCATTCAAAGAAAAAGAAATGGTATGGTAAATTATATGGGTTAGAGGTCGATGAGGAAACACCTATTATGCTCAGAAAGTGAATTTTCGGCTTGCCTGGAAGATGAAATAGCCCAATATTCAATCTCACGGCTTAAATTTACAAGTTTGACACCGTAAGTGTCGGGAGCGGCCCCTTGACGTTTCAGGGCCGGACTGTCGTTAACTTGCAACCTTATTGCGATCAGACCAACAAGATTCCAATCGCTAAGATTCTCGGGCAAAAAAAAAAAAAAAAAACAGTTTCGAAAAAAAAACACCGCCGCCTAGTTCTTCCTGTCCCAATACCAGTAATCAATTTTCCCGGGCGTAAGCTAAGTGGGAAGAGGTCCTTCGGTGAATAGCCAAAAGGCCTTGGTGAAGACTCAGCGTCCTGCATTGATCTTGTTTTGTTCTCGAGTTTTCCAATCTAAAATTTAACCCAAGCTTTCAATTCGTTTAATTTATAGTTATAGTTACAGTATTTATAGTGACAAGAGCATTTTCCGTGAAGAAACAAGGCCATTGTCATTGAAGTATGGACTAATACCGTTGACTGGAGGGGCCAAGCTTTTCTCAGTTCGGGTAGGTTAGTTTTTCCTTTAAAAAAAAAAAGGTCTTTATTATTTGTTTTCCTTTTTAGCAGTTAGTGTTTTTTTCCTTGTAGCCGAGATTTGCTAAGTTGTACAACAAAATCAATTTTGTAATTTAAGGATGTCGGAAGCCTTCTTTTTTCTCAAGAACACTGAATTCAAAATATGTTGTAAAGCATTAAAAAAACAAGGTGTTCAAGATTAATTTGATGGAAGGAATTTCAATAATATTTAATTAAATAATTACAAGGTAGAAACGCTTTGGGCTGCTCTGAAACTGGCAGCCTCGTAACTGGTTATTTACCCGAAGACCACGCTATTTTATTTCTGGCAGAGAATATTCAAAGGAGCGATAACTCTTAACAATGGTCATAAGTAACAAAAACAAAAAAAAAACTTTTTAACGGCGACCTTGTGGTATTATATAGATATCTGTTGGCACGTGCTCTAATAATCAACCACAAAAAAAGTAAGAGAAGAATTTAGGGGATATACATATCAAGAGAAGTAAAATGTAAACTCAACCCTCCTCTCCCCACTTGCTGTACACTCACTCTCTCTTTGTTTTGAGCCAAGACAGCCGAGGTCTAGAATGAAGGAGGTGAAGAGCAAAAGGGTGATGGGGGGGGGGGTGCTTTGAAAAAATCAACGATGATGAGACGAGTGGAAGAGAATATTGCCATTAGCAACGTTGTATGAGATTCGGTGAAGGAACGTGGAGGATGTGGAGGGTCGCCACTTTGAAGGTTGCACGTTATTCGAGTTCAGCTAGTATGACACACGTGCCAACTAACATGGGAATCGGTTCAAACAGAAAAGATTGCTTGGGAGCGCTCGTGAACGTAATGATCATATAAATATATATATTTTTATAAAATTAAGTCATTGTCATCGATACAAGCTCGCAGTTAAATTATGAATGCAGGAAACAGGAAAAAAAAAACTCCGGAGCATGGAAAAACATTCGAAAAAGTATGGAAACAGTTACGTAGGAGGGGGAGAGGGGTTTTCGTATATGTACTCCCCCGTCCACCTATATTCATTTGTGAGAGTGCAACTCGTGTAATCGTAATACCCCCCCCCCCCAACCAAACAGCTGTCAACTTTATTTCTTCTTCGTCAACTGTAAGCCCCTGGCAGAGTGAAGTAGTGGGGGGGGGGGTTGGCATAGGGGTCCTTAATTCCCGGGCCTGGCCTTCCTTGGGGACCTGGAACTCAGAGAATGAATAAAAGAGAGAGAAAAAGAAAGCTTTACTGAGGTTGAAGTTCTACTGTGACTAAGGCACTATAAAACACGAGTACTGCAACACGCAAATCGGAGCCATACTTGGTCCCTCATATGATTATAACAATTATCACCTGATATCATTGACAAGTAGGATATTTTTATTTATTTCGACCGCGTTCCGCGTTTGTTTGCTGTTACGATGACGATTTTTTCATTCATGATATTGTGTTTACCCTAACGACCGAGGGACCTTATATGGCGCTGAAATCCGTGTTGCAGTACCTGTGTTTTAAAGGCTCTCTACTGTGACTGGAGCACAAGTGCGGTTGGAGCTTTTTGTGGTTAGACCTTCGCTGTGGTCGGAGGATTAACTGTGGTCGGGCCTTTGGTGTGGTTGGACATTTGCTGTGGTTAGACCTTTGCTGTGGTTGAAGTCTTGAAGTTGGACCAAAGCGAAGTTCGATAGATGAAGAAATATGTTGTCACCGGTATTTAATTAAATGAAAGTGATATCTTCCAGACGACGATGGAAGGGCATAGCCCGACACGACTCGAGTTTCGAGAAAAAATTGGTTCCCCGGTGGGATTTGAACCCGCAACCTCTGGATTACTAGTCGAGCACGCTGCCAATTGCGCCACGGTGACGCCTTTGGCAGTCGTACTGCGAGGGATCAAATCCGGCCGGGGAGCCCATTTTTTGATATTGTTAGTGTGATCGCTTAGACTACGAGGGTTAGTAGGTAATGCATGCATGAAACTGTAGCCGTAGGAGCCTACGTTGCCTGTCTTCCCTCGTTGAGGTACGTTAGAAACGAACCGGTTTCGACTGCTCGCCATCTTCATATAGATCAGTTGTACTTACAGACGCTGAAGATGGCGAGCAGCCGAAACCGGTTCGTTTCAAACGCACCTCAACGAGGAAAGACAGACAGCGTAGGCTCCCACGGCTACAGTTTCATGCATGCATTAGCCCATTTTTACTTGAAACTCGAATCGTGTCGGGCTATGCCCTGTCATCGTCGTCCGGAAGATATCACTTTCATTTAATTTATATAAAGCAAAGTTCCAACCCCAACCACAGCCAAGCTCCAGCCACACCAAAGGCCCAACCACAGTTTAACACCGAGGTCCACGAGGGGAGTCGGCCACCCCGGGCGTCGTTCAGAAAAGGGCCCCAAAAAACTTAAAAGATGGAAAATGGGGATTTATAATTAAGGTTAGTGATTTTGAAACTTGAAAAGAAGACTTTGGTATCCGGTTAGACGGTGATTTGGCTCGCATGCGCATTGCGCACATATCTCCAATTTCTGTAAGTCCTTAAGCAGCTAAAATTGAGAAGCCACGCTAACCGTCCTTGGAGCAATTACGTGACTATATGTATATATAACATACGCGTAGCTAAAATTGAGAAAGTGAAGATATAAGTTAATTAACTGATGTCCGGACGACTCGGGAAGGCAAAGCCTAACACAATTCGAGCTTCGAGAAAAAGTGGGCACCGCGGCGGGATTTGAACCCGTAACCTCTGGAATGTTAGCCACGGTGGCGCCCTTGGGAGACGCAGAGAGAGGAATGAACTAAGCCAAACTCCACCGAGGGCGTCACCGTGGTGCAATTGGTAGCGCACTGGACTAGCATTCCAGAGGCAACAGGTTTTCAAATCCCGCCGGGGAGCCTATTTTTTCTTGAAGCTCGAATTGTGTTAGGCTTTCCCCTCCCGAGTCGTCCGGACATCAATTAATTAATTTATATCTTAAATTAAAATACTGGTGACAGAAAATTCCTCGTATCTATTGAAAAGTGTTTTGACTCGCTTTTTTCGATGCAACTTCAAGACCCAAATGGAGAAAAAAAAACATTGATTCGCGGTATATGGAAACCCTTATACGGCTAAATAAATTTAAAAAAAAACCGCTAATAGGCTTGTGAAAAGTTGCTAATTTGCGACTGAAAGTGAAAAAAACTGCAATTTCACGGTTAGAAATACGGCCCAAATCCCGAAATTGCTTTTTTAGTGGGTAAAACTCACAAAATTACTTTTTCCCAGCCACCCCGCGAATCACTCACGACCAGTTCACAAGCTGCAGCAAGAGCAAATCAATTTCAGTCGTCATTTGGCGTTTTTCCTCGATTTTAGCCGCAAAATTATAGTATGTTTTCAATTTCTGTCATAAGATTGAATCGGGAAAGCACTAATTAGCGCAGTTTTCAATTCAAGCAACGCGCCAGCGTTTTTTTTTTTTTTAAGCTGCGAATGGGTGCCTTTTTTCTATTTCAACCGTGATTTAGCTCAAGTTTTCCGCAAAGGGGTTTTCTCAATAAATTTGGCCGTTATCTAGCGCTTTATCTCAATTTTGACAGCAAATCGGTGTTTTTTTGAGTTTTTTCTCAATTCTAGCCGCGAATAAACGCATTTTCTCAATTTTAACAACAAATTAGCATTTTTTTCTAAATTTTAACTGCAAATGAGAGCTTTTTCTTAATTCTAGCCGCGGATTAACAGTTTTCCCCGGTTTTAGCAGTGAATTAGCGGCTCTTCTCATCTATTAGACCGAGAGGTGGTGACAGTCCCTAGTCCCATTAAACCAGAAGAACATAGTCATGAAAGTAATCCCATTTGATTGATTTTGTGAAGCTGAACACCACCACCCCCCTCTCACCGTTAACTATAGGCGCACTACTTATTTGACTTTTTTTTTTTTTTCAACGGGATGGAATACATTTTGATGGCTTTCTTAACGGAATGTCGAGCTTGACTTTGACGGGAAAAGCAACTCTGGTATTCATGCGTCATTTTCATTGCGCATACAAAAAAAAACAAAAAAAAACTTATAATTGGAGGAGATATTGTTTTTTTTTTTTTAAATAGTTTTCCAAGAGCAGATATGGAAATCTGTCTAGCGTTCGACGAATCGGTTTTGACGGTGCAGACTTGTAATGGAGAGAACTGACTCCTCTACAATAAAACCCCCTGTATTCCGAAAACAACCATAAAGCCGGAGGTCCTTTTTCTTCCAAAACGTTTTTTATGACCCTTCTTAAATGAGCACGTTAAATGATGCCGACGATGGTTTGAGAGGAGGGTTAAAAAGAAGCATAACAACTTTTTTTTTTTCTCTCTCCTGTTTTTGAATTATGACAGCTTTCGGAGATTGTATTTTAAGTTTTGTGATCATTTCGTGTTTCAATATATCAAAAAAAGGGCCGAACTTGATGGTAGCTAATTCTTGGAAAAGTAGCTATTAAAATACAAAATTTTTCGACGAGGACAGGAAATCACGTTCGAGCTCAAAGAAAAAAAAGACTGAAATACACTGTTTTGTTGATCTGCCCCCTGGCCTGAACTGAATTACATTGAAAACCTTATCTGAAACGATATGAGCAATCTTTTATGCATTGATTACTGGTAAAAAATTATTGTTTTAATCGTACACGCGATGTCAATACTACTAATCTTTTTATTTTACAGAGTTTTTATAGTTTCAGTAGCAAAAATATAATTACAATAAGCTTTTATTACACTGTAAAAGACCGATGCTAATGCTAAATTCACCTCCAGTAATAGCTAAACGGTTTCAAGTTTACTTTTCTTATTAAGGCCGCAATTAACTTACTTCCCATATACCTGGAAGCAGCCGTGTGCAGTTGTGCACCTTCTTCCCTTTCATTTTATGTATGCCCGGATGAATATACGCGTTATATTTTTATTTTATTCTTCTTTTCTTCTTCGTCGAGGTAGTGGCTGGCGATAGGCTGTTTCTGAAGGGCAAAGAGAAGGGGGGCACATGAAAGGGCGGGTGCATGCGCATATAAAGCCTATGCACCTCGATCCATTCTGCGGTGAGGGCCAACTGTTTCCATACCCAATACCTTTTGACAATTCGAAAAATCTTTACTTGACGCGCAGGGGCGGACGGGGTGAAGAGGTGCATGTGCGGAGAGAGAATAACAGTAATCCGTATGAATATTTTTGCAATTTTCTGTTAATCCAAGGGAAGGTTTTATGAACCTGAGATGACTCTATGACTACTTTTAAATCAGTCTGTTTCACATTTTCACCCCCATTTTGTTTCGATGAAACTCAGATATTTGGTCACGTGTTTCTCATATTTGAGTTATACTCGTCGTATTAACTTAAAATGATGAAAAACACCTTCCAATCAATACACAACCGAATCACCATGGAACTGTGAGACCCATCAGGTCTGATGGAAAAGTTATTTTTCATCTCATACAACACCTCACAATGAACAATTTTGAAGTCCAGTGAGCCAAAGAGGATTATACTGGATATTTTAGACTTTATTGAACTGTATAGCAAAATGACACCAAAGTGCACGCCCGAGATATTTTCCCATCATTTTTTCCTCATTTCAAACTAGTTCTCTTCTCCCCCCCCCCCAGTACTCGTCTTCTGAAACAGCCTCCACCTTCGCTCCAGAAATTGTTTTGCATTTTAATTTTAGCTGGTCGTCATTAGGGCAACGTTCGATGGACTATTGCTGAACAAGGTTACCGTTAGTTTGTGCGAGTGTGTGTGTGTGTTCATCCTTTAGCGACTGTACACTTTGTCCTCTTTTTTTTTCTCACTAACTCTCTCTGTCTCTCTATCTCTCTCTCGGGATGCCTTCAAAGAAGCAGGGGAGAAAAAAAAAAAAGATGGGGGACAGGGCGGGCAAAACTCATGATTTATTAACTTGAGTGCGACTTCTCATGTATGTAAGAAGATTGCACCCGGGTCAGTCATCTGACTGACAATTCTAATTTTTCAGAATCCGTCGCGCATAAATCAAGCCACCCGCTCTTCACCCATCCATCTTTGTTTGATCAACTTCTTACAATAATTCAATAGAACCAAAAAAAAAGAACAAAAAAATGATAAATATAATGAGATGAACACGGGTAATTATATGGCATCCATCCAAAATACAAGGTTCCTTAACTTCTGGTTATTCAACCTTGCGAGCCTGGCATTTTAACAAAAAAAAAAGGGACGGGAAGCCCGCGCCAATAAGTGAAATAACAGCAAAAAAATTGGTCGACGATTCTATTTTGTGATTTGGGGTGGGGGGGGGTCTCAACGTTAAGTTTCTTGAATCGAGCTGTCGGACACCCGATTTTGGAATGATCGGGAGGGCGCACTTTCTTGTCACGGCAGTTTCTTGTTAACCCACTCTCGCCGTAATATTTTCATCCGAATCATGAAAATTGATATTTTGAGCGATGGCGTGAGAGCTGTAGACTCAGAGGAAGAGGAGCGGACTTTTACGCGGGGGGGGGGGGGTCCTGGAGTCTTAAGCCGTCCGCGGTGAACGATAGCATGGCGTCCATCAATCACGTATTAATATATATATTTCTCTCTCACTCACTCTCTCTCCCTCTCTCTAAAAAAAAAAAAAAAAAAAATTTGATTATCCTCGTGGAAAATCGGTCCCTAAACTGCGGAGACGGGCAAATATAGTGATATAGTCAGTGTTATCGTGTCTGGCCTGAAATTGGAACGTTTCACAGAAAAAAAAAAAAAAATCCGGTTCCCCGGCCATTTTCCGGGGCTGAAGTTCGAGCACTATTTGCCGAACTAGTACCGGCCTTAGAATTGCTTTCAGGAGCCGCGATTTGACGTTTTCTCCACTTAAACCGCGAATTATCGTTTTTTTTTTGTTTTTTTTTTTTCACACTTCAAAACTTCTTCTCAATTTAATCGGTGAATTAGCGATTTGTCTCCATTTAAACCGCGAATTAACGATTTTTCTCACTTTGTTCCGTGAATGTGAGTTTCTCTGATTTTTAGCAGCTAATGAGAGATTTTTCCCAATACCCGTGAATTAGCGCTTTTTCTTAATTTTAGCCACGAAGTTGCCGGCGAAAACCGTGACTTGCCATTTTCTCAATTTCCATGAATTTGCAAATGTTATCAATTTAACCCTTAATTAACGATTTTCAACATTTGAGACGTGAATAAAAGTTGTTTCCAAATTTTCGCCGCGAATTTGTAATTTTTGTCAATTTTTGCCGTGAATTCGTGTTTTTCCTTATTTTAGTCGCTAATATGAGCGATTTTTCCCAATTTTATTCGTAAATTAGGACGTTATTCTCAATTTTAGTCGCGAATTAGTATTTTTTCACAGTTTGAGCCTTGTGAACTTCCCTTCAGAAGTCGAGAATGAAAGGCCTTTTTCGTAATGGCTTTTTCTCAAAACTACTGGTGAACTATCGATTTTCCACCATTTTAGAGAAAACGTCAATTCGCGGTTAAAATTAAGAAAACTCTAATTCGTGGTTTCTGGAGGCAACAACGTTCGCCAAAGTAGAAAAAAGCGTTAATTTACGGCTAAAAGTAAAAAAAATCGCTAATTCACGGCTGACATTGTGAACAGCTCTAATATTTGCGGACAAATCGACGGCTAAAATGGAGAAAAAACGCTAATTCAACACTAAAAGTGAAAAAATCACCCAATTTAAATAAGCTTTTTCTCCTTTTAGCCGAGAATTAGCGCTTTTCCCCACGTTTGGCCGTGAATTAGCGCTTTCTATTAAAACAATTTTGGACGGGAAGTATCGTTTTACTCAATTCCGCTTATGAAACTTTTTTCTATTTTTCAGCTGCGAATTAGATTTTTTTTTTCACTTGTAGCCCTGAATTAGCGCTTTTTCTCGATTTTAGCCGAATTTGTCAAGGGAAGCCACGAATTAGCTGCGGGTTTTTACTTGATAGCGGTAAATTGTTGTTGTTGTTGCTAGCGGTTTTTCTTAATTTCCGCCGCGAATTACAGTTTTTCTCAAGTTTAGCCGCAAATTAGCTTGTACCCCTATGCGCGAATTTATTAGACCTTTACCATGAATTAGCGCGTTTTCTCGTTTTTAGCCGAATTTATTTCCTTCAGAAACCGCGAATTTTCACAACTTCACCCGTAAATTATTCCTTATTCTCATTTTTAGCCGTGAATTGGCGCTGTTTCTTAATTTTAGCCGCGAATTACCATTTTTCTCATTTTTAGCAGTGAATTTGCAATTTGTTTCACTTTGAGCGCTTTATCTCAATTTTAGCCGCGGACAGCCCAACAGCAGCACATTAGCAATTTTTTTGTAACCTTCATCGCGGTCCATACACCATGACTCTGCAAATTTATCTCAATTTTGGTCTTGGCTGATTCTTTTGGGATGGACAGTTTTTCTGACTGAATAATTTTCTGAATAATAAGTTTTTAGTGGTGGACGTATAGGCAAAACAAGTTAACCGTATTATAATCATCGCAAGCTTCGAACTGACTTTTCGGTCACAACACTTCTGTATTAGCCGTTCAACTTGGCCGTGTTCCCTAAAAATCATTAATGTAGCCACAAGCGAATGAATAGTTTCATTTGAAAATGGTGATTCGTTCCCAGAAAGTAAGTATTTGGTCCCGCAACATCTATAAAACTCACGTGCTACGTGACTGGAAATTTTGCCCCGAAATTCAGTTAAGCTGAGGAAATACAGCCAATTCACTCCCAGACTTTGATGGTCTTCCGGGCAAAAACTTGCAATTTAGTCCAACGGAAAAATTTGCGAAAAATCATTTTAAAGCCATTGAGGTTGGCAAACTCTTTTTAAAACTCCCATATACCTATAGCGTACCTCACACGTTCCTGGCGTTCCTACCGTTGCCCCCTCCCCTACTCCCCCTCTCCCGCTCGATCAACTTATTACGTTTCTATAGCGGAGTTGACAGCTTAAAAAGAATAAATTGAACAGACCCCTTTCACCAGTTTAGGCGTACATTGTGCCAAACTCGCTTAAACTAACTAAGTTTTCACATTACTCTTTCGCTCCCGGTCACTCCCCACCACCCTCTTCCGCATCATCGTGTCTCTCTCGTAGACACGCGCTCCGCTTCTCACTTCTAACCTTGAAGCAATTGAGTTTCAGTTATGATTGCGAATTTTATGCATTAGTGCACGGCAAACTGGCCTTCGGGCTATAGTTCGAGGATCGGAGGGGGGGGGGAGTTGGGTGTTAGTAGAGAATCATCTTTCCTTCATAACACCTGGTTACAGTGAACGTCATAGTTGGATAGCGCGTGCATTGTCTAGCGATAGAATTAAATTGTTCATTATCCTACAATGAGTTTTGATTATTTTTTTTTTCCAACTTATGAAATAAGGTCAAGCATTATTCAAACCCAAATAAACTGTTCAGATATTTCCTGACCTTTCTATATTACTCGCAATGAACGGCGAAAGGCGAATGCCTCCGCATTCAATGTGTCGACTCCCCCGCTCCTTCCACAACCAGCCACCTATTTAAAGTCTCGGAATAGCCTGGAATTATAGAAATGTCCGACGTTCCCAAGCCGTCTCATTAATGACATTTTGGCCCCGGAACAGGCGACCAGTTGTACATGAAATTAAACCGCCAGGATCGGCGAAAAAAGAAGTTTTGACTCACAGTGTCTTTGAACGCGAGAAACCTGACCTATCAGTCGGTAAACTAGAAATCAAACCACTGTGTTGTTTTCTCCTCAAAACCTGGGAAATTTAGTTTCCAAAGTTTTTCCATTCTGCCCCAGGGGCAGGGGCTGAGTTGTGAGTTGGGCAAATGTTAGAGTCAATACGCTTGTATTCTGGGACTGTTTTGACGGATGAATCAAGTGAATTCCGCGAGCATTGGCGGATCTATAGGCCTTGCCCAGAGGTTCTTGAAAATATTAAATAAAGAGCTGTTAAATAAAATTTAAGAATTTTTGTATACTGCCAAGTGCCAACACCTAACAGAGCCAGGTGAATACATCAGTCCTGAACACGCCGGGGGGGAATCCCAAGTCATTTCTCGGGGCCAAATTCGGACTGGATGGATTTTACCTGGATTTAGAGGTACGAGCTAGCGCTATTTCTACATCCTAACCATCCATTATCTCTTACGCTTAATTTAAGCCGCCAATTGCATATTTTTTTCAATTTTTAGCCGTGAATAAGCTCTTTCGGTCAAGTTTACCCGCAAATTAGCGCTCATTTAAATTTTGGCTGGCATTTAACGTTTTTCTCAATTTTATAGTCGTGAAGTAGCGGATTTTTTTACACCTCTTGTCATGAATTGGCGTTTTTACTCAATTTCAGCCACAAATTTGCCTTTAGAAGCCGCGAATTGGTGAATTTTCAATGACAGCCGAAAATTGTAATATTAGAGCTTAGAGTTAGAACTTTTTCTACACTTTTTTCGCGAAATTGTGTAATTCGGGTCTGGATATCCACGAAATTGCAAGTTGTGGGGTCTGAACATCTTGGGATTTGCATCATTCCGGGCTTTTCTTCATAAATTTATCGTGATGCCCGGGCTGGCCTCCTACAAGAGCGCCCTGACGAATAACTGCAACCCAAAACGAATATACGCGAAATTGCTAGATTTTGAGGATCTTTAATTATTTTTAGTGACCGCGGAACACATCCACGCCTTACATTTTATTTTCGGGTCGGGCTTCGGGCCGGGTCGAAGATTTTCTCGGGCCGGGCCGGGCTGAAGTTCGAAAAAAGCCCGAAAGCCCGAACATGCGCAATACAACAACAAATATGTACAATGCCGTTCGTTGAACTTTTCTTTCTTCGAAGTACCCATGTTTCGTCGCATCTGGAGCTCACAGATCTTTATGAACAAAGGGGGGGGGGTCGGATCTGGGACCTCTTTGGGGGTGGGGGGTAATTGTAACTCCTCTCCCTCTCTCTGTACACCCTCCACCACCATCCACCCCTTGGTTTACAGCGATTTGAATTTGACCAGCTCTGAGGGAGGGTAATACTGCCGTTACCCCCCCCCCCTTTAGATCTGACAATGAGGAGGGGGGTCCACTAATTGTGATTAGTGTAGAAAATATAATTGCGCGTATTGTGATCATGCAGAGGAAAAAGTATCACCTACTGCAAACAATCCTCATCCGGTGATGGAGCGAAATTATAATTACTTGCAGCCGTTACTATTTGATACGTCATAAATCATAATACTAAAAGTTATATCAATATAATTAGTATATAGTTAGTAAAAAATTAAAGTGTATTGAGGAACCTAAATAATTGAAAACCTCACTCCTCGTCAGTAATCTTCCGGTGAGGGGAGGGGGTATTTAAACCTCTCACCATCAACAAACCCCCACTACCAACCTTCATCACGATTCCTACTTTTGGAACGATTTAACTGGCTCAATGCGGGGGGGGGGGCACATGTATTCAGTATTCATTCAAGTTGGAAAAGTCGGGCTAATCCGGGTGTTTGGGCCCGGTTTCGGGCCGGGCTTCGGGCCGGGCCGAACCACTGAGAAAGTCGGGCTGGGCCGGGCCCGAATCAAAGCCCGGCCCGGCGCGGCCCGGCCCGATTCCATCCCTAGCTGCAAAGTCACAACGATATTTTTTAGACAAATATCCGCGAAATTAGACGTTCCCTGGTTTTTTAAGCAGCTGGCTTAATTCAAGCAAAAATGCCAGAAAGTGCGGCGCCCTTTTTTTTGTTTATTGAGCCAAGACCTTGGGCATGGCCGGCCCCGACTGTGTAGCCTCACGAATAGCCGTGTAATAGCAAAATTTAAGCGCCAAGCATTGAGTTTCAAAGTTCCGGTGCTAAATTCAGCGAGATTACAAGTTTCCTGGCTGAATATCCGCTATAAATGTTCATATTATGGGTCTTAATTTCGTGTAAATTGCAAGTTCCAGGGCTAACCGTGAAATTTTAAGTTTGCAATATAGTTTTTTGTGGGTTCAGACCTCGGGCAAGCCGGTCATGACGAGTCTCCCACCCCCCCTCCCAGTCTGAGAAAATTGCAACATTTGGCTCCAACAGTGGCTGAAAAATCGCGACATATCGAGTTTCACGTCTTAATTTAGGTGAAATTGTGAGTTCCGACCCTTGTAAAACCATGTAATAAGTTTGAAGTTTTCCCCACAGCCACGAAACAAAGCTTTTCCTCAATTTTAGCCGTGAATTAGCGCTTCTT
This sequence comes from Corythucha ciliata, assembly GCA_038030265.1. Classification (NCBI taxonomy): domain Eukaryota; kingdom Metazoa; phylum Arthropoda; class Insecta; order Hemiptera; family Tingidae; genus Corythucha; species Corythucha ciliata. The sequence continues at coordinate 30,499,896 of CM075940.1, read as the reverse complement.
TTCAATTTTAGCAGTGAATTAACGTTTTTATTCCTTGCACTAGCGATATCTTTCAATTTTTTAGCCACGAATACGCGTTTCCTCAATTTTAGCTGCAAATTAGCGTTTTTTTCATTTTTTGCAGCGAATTAGCACTTTTTCTCAGTTCGGGCTGAAATTTAACGTTTTTCTTAATTTTAGCCGCACTAGAGAGTTTCTCATATTAGCCACAAATTAGAGTTTTTTTTTTACAGTTCAGCCCTGCATTATGTAAATTTTAGACATAGATTAGCGCATTTTCTCTGTTTTAGCTTTTGTCCTAATTTTAGCCACTAATTAGAGCTTTTTCTAAATTTCACTCTCGAATTAGCGAGATTTTCAAATTTTAGCAAAAATTAGCATGCTATTCCTCAACTTGTTTTTTTTCGAAACCTACTACACACGGAAACCGTCAATTTTTCAGTTCAAAATGGCTGATCTGCATCAAAAGCGGAACATTTTGCCCTCCAGAAACAAAAAATTTTGAAATTTCACCCGAGAAACAGATGTTCCAACGAAAAAATGGCAATTTTTCGCAAGTCTCTTCAAGGCGCTAAAGTTAAGGAAAATATCAATGCGCAGATGAAATTGAGGAAAATTTCTAATTCGTGGCTGAAGGACAAAACGCTCATTAGCGGCTAAAATTGAACCAGGGAGCACATTTGCAGTGAAAAATTAGATAAATTGCTGATTTTAAGACATATAGCGCTAATTCGCGGCTACAATTGAGTAAAAGTGGCAACACTATTTCTCAATTTGAGAAGCGCATTAGCGCTATTTAATTTGAATTGAGCTGTGAGAAAACGCAAATTCACGGTTAAGGTTGAGAAAACGTTGAATTTTGTGGCTATTGGTCGATACTTTGGGCGCAGTCGAAGCCGGTTGTCCGGGTTCCTCATTTTCCAGGTTTGTCCTCATTTTAGCCGCTAATTAGCGATTTTTTGTTAATTCAGTCGTGAATTAGCGTTTTTTTTGGGCAAATGTAGCCCCGAATTAGCTTCATTTCTCTTTCCTATTCGTGAATGAGCGATTTTCGCTATTTCAGTTGCGAATTTGCCATTTTCTCAATTTTAGCCCAGAATTAGCGTGTTTATTTTTCTATTTTAACCGCGGGCTTGGCTCAAGAACAGCAAAAGAGCGCACTGTCTCAATTGTATCCGCTTAAAGGACTTGAAGAAACTGGGGATCAGCGTATTTTCTCTATTTTAGCCGCTAGAACCTCCACGAGCTGCGAATTTCCTCAATTTGAGCCTTCAGAGAAGCGCTCAAATATTCAGCTGAGCCCACTGAGCCCATATTCAGCCACGCACTCCGTGGCTGACCACCTGCAACGTTCTGTTCTCCCCGGTCGGATGGACAGAAAATCTCAGACCCCCCTCGCCCCCCCCCTCGCTCATACCTTGGTACGGTATACTGCCTTGGGGCTTAATCATAGTTTCCTGCTTGAATACTCAGCGTGGTTACCGCCTGATATCGTTGCTCAAAGGGCGTGCAATATCGGGAAAAAACAATCTGTTTGAAACCTTAAAAACGGTTAAATTCGGCAGCGGCTCGTACCGCCCTATTGTAATCACTGAAAACGTTGTTGGCAAAATGAGGTCAGAACTGCGTCCTTCAAGCTGTCGATCAAGAGGAAAAGAAGGAGACACCAGCCCTGCAGTGCAATGAAAGGGCTGTCCCTATAAAGTTTAGTGACTGGGGGGGAGGGGCATATGCCCCACACCTGTTTCCTCCACCATAGTCACGGCCCTTGGTAGACGGGGTCGTCTAGTTTCAAGAGCGTAAGGGAAAGGAATAGAGAATGCTTCTTGGTATTTTTCTTCAAATTTCCTAATCGGTTAAAAGGGCTTAAAACACATTCTTTCCGACTGCCAGCTGCGAGGCTTTTTTTTATTCGCTATTTTTACTTTGTCCCCCACTCGCACCTCTATCCGGGATCATTGATAAAAATTTTGAGTGCTTACACGTAGTGTCGTGTGGAGTGCTTGGGCGGGGGGGGGGGCTTTTGAGACAACCTTGTTTGACCCTAATACTTGTACCGAGGAATAAGCCACAACAGTCCAGTTTTGATTGCCAAGCAAGTCATCACCCTCATCCTCATACCTTACCAAACTTAAACCCTTGGGAGCGAGGGGGGGGGGGTCAAAGAGGTTCACTCATTACTTAACCTGGCAATCAAAACGTTATGTAATGGGACAACCTCTTGACCCGCCCCCCCTTTCATCATTAACCACGGGTATATGGGAGGGAAGGTCACGTTAGTAATGACGACCCTGCATCGGTGATCCCCGGATCATTGCTAACAGCATGGAAGTTTTTAGCGAGTAATTTATGAAGACTTGGGTGTTTCCGGGGCTAAAAAGGCACGTGTGAAGGTGCCCCGGCTGAGATATCTCATGAATAATTCCTTATCGATGGCGTGTAAATATTATAGCAGCTACTTTGTTATACAACAAGCTAAATCCACTTTATAACAAAATAGTTTTTTTCTTCTTTGTAATCGAGCATACGTTCTCTCGCTGACTTAATTATACCATCAAACGCTTTTTTTTTTTTTTTTTTTTTTTTTTTTTTTTTTTTGTTGTTGTTAAAGAAAGACGTCCGCGCAAAAAAATGTCGAAAAAATCGGTTAGAAAACAAAAATTAGAGGCTCATTCTGAACGAAAAACCCCAGATAATGCAACTTGTTTAAAGAGTTATTGCCCACATAATTTTGTTAGATGAGTGCTAATTACGCTTTAACTTGTCTCTTGAGTCTTGAAGCGTGTTTTTTTTGTTTTTTTTCTGGGTCATATTATTATATACTTTATGCATTTCAAGTGTATTCATACAGTATCCACGTGTACCCAATTTGTCAAGTAATAAAAACGGTGAAATCCAGTTCGATCGCATACCGTCCTTGGAGCGGGTCTTCGACTGGATTTTTTCCCTGCATGTGAAACGTAATGTTGTGAGGTGGAGACTGGAAAAAAAAACCCTCGAGCTCAAAAAAAAAATATTCTCAATTTTTCTCTCCGTTGCTTATCCTTCCCCTTTTTTTGTATAATTTGAATTTTCTTTCTGTGCAGAAAAGAAATTTCCGTGGGATTCTCTTGAAGCATTGACCATAGAATTAAACGACTACCATGCTTCCATATCCGTAGGGAAGTATATGGAAGTAAAATACGGTTTCGACTCCTACTTGTTGCTCTACGTGATATTGAAGCACTCAAATAACAACGTTGTGACAGCCTTTAGGATAATTACCAAAGGTAAGCTTTCAATTTATTCAAATCTTGACATTCCTGCGTCATTTCATCAGTAACAAGATATATATGGTGTGCCCCGTTTGGGGCAAAGTGCGGGATTAAAGCCGTTTGTCTTGCCTTGTTTAGTTGGTGGTGGGTGTTTTCCCTTTCCTCTCCCATCTATTACATGTTGTGATGCTGTGCTGTTGTGTGCCGAACGTAGGCCAGTTTCGCGATGGTCAAAAGGGCAGATTATGAACATTGTCGAGTTGGGCGACAGCCCTTAAAACCGGTAGCGATTAGAAGAATCTTTTTACTTTATCTTATCTTTATATTTTACTTTACTTTATCTAAACTTTAGCTAAATGGCAGCAGGAGTGAAACGTATGCAGAATTTTTCAACTCGGTCTCTGTCAAAATACGACGACTAGGGAAAGAATTTTGCCCACTTTTCAATGTCGCAGATTGAATTTAAAAAAAACAAAAAAACAAAATTCAAAAAAGACCATCCAGAAGTCGAGAAGTGCTTTGTCGAAGACTTCATGAGCGATCTTCTACCAGAGATGGCATCAATGGCAGACTATCTCACAGAAACCTGCATGGATGAGAGCTTCAGTTCGTTTCCTCCGTCAATGTGGGCTTCAGACGACAAATGGCGGAAACAACGACAAATGCGAGTGATGGCAGCTTCAACCCGGTAATAGACTCAGAGTGCTTGAGTCCCCTCCTTTGAGGGGGGGGGGCAGCGCTCGATGGGGTGTCAGCGTTTTGGGTCTCACGTTGGGCCCGGAAAAGGCGAGGGAATCGTTAAAACCCCTAAATAATGTATCCCGACCCAAAACTTGTGATTTCACGGCGTACACTGCCTTGCGAATAGCCAGTCAAGCCAGTTAATGCCATGTGTAACGCCCTAGAAAGGGCGTTAGGATATGTGTAGTACAATATTGTCGAAAGTATAGATCGATCTGGAGTAATCCGCCGCTCAGTGAGTGAACCCGGCGAGCTCAGGGACGAGCGGGGGAATAAGACACGGTAGCGTAAAAAAAAAAACCCAAGTTTTTCCTTTTCCTAAGCACAAATGGTACGTTTATAGCCATTTTTATGGCGTGATTAGCCAATCAAGCAATTTTATAGCGCGAAATTAGTCGGTTTATCCATTCCATATATAGAGTGTATGTAAACCATGCTAGGGCTGGTTAGTGGGGGTAAGTTTAGAACGGCCTACATGCTCAGGTACGCAAACTCCAGTAGTCAGTCTATCGTTTTAAGGTCGTGAACAGCCATGTTTGACCTTTTTTGGGTGCAGACAGCCACTTTGAAGGCGCGAATCGTCTGTAGCCTCTGTATAGCGCAAATTATTAGTTTGGCCACTTTGAAACCGTGAATTGCTAGTGGGAGTACGCCATTTTTAGGGCATCAAATAGCCAGTTTTCCTATTTTCAGGGTAGGAATCGGCAGTTTAGACATTTTCAAGGCGTTTGGCCATTTTTGACCCGCAAACGATCGATTTTGCAAATTTTAGTACAGTAATAATCTTCTTAGAGCTTTTCAAAGCGCGAATCGTCAGTTTAACCATTTATAGGCCGCGTAGAGTCAGTTTTACTAACTTTTAGGGCGTGAATATCCAGTTTGGCCATTTCCACGGTGCAAACTGTCAATATGGTCAATATGGAGTGATATTTTTAGGGCACAAATCCGTTATTTTAGTCAATTGTAGGGTACGTACCCTACAACACGAACTCAGTTTAGCCATTATCAATGCGTAAATCGTTAGTTTAACGATTTTGTGGACGAAAACAGTCAGTTTTACCATTTTTACGGTGCGCATAGTCCGTCAAGCCATTTTTAGGGCCAGTTTTCATCATCAGTCATTTATGGGAGTGAATAGCTGAAATGATAAAGCCTTTCGTGGAATAAGACTTTAATTGACAAAATAAAGCGATTGAGAAATGGACTGAACTTTTAAAACAATTGTATACAAAAAGTCATATAAGCTTGGTGGGTATTTAAATAATGTAAAGTGGAATTTATTATCATAACAATAGCCTGTTTGATATTTTCAGGGCACGAATCGCATAGGTTTTGTCATTTCAAGGCCCGATGCATGGTCAGTTTGGCCATTTTTAGGCCAGGAATTGTCTGCTTGGGAATTTTCAAGGCGCGAATCATCAGTCAAGCAGTTTTTCAGGACACAATAGAGACAGTTTTTCCGATTTCATGGCCATTTTTAAGAAGCTTGTCCTGAGTTCCGTCATTTATAGGGCGCGAATATCAAACCAAAAGGCGGGAATGCTCAGTTTGGGCATTTTCGGCGCTCGAATTGTCGGATAATTTAATGAGATTTTCAGCTTGAAATGAAATCTCAGGGGGACGGTGCGGCGCATCAAAATCATATGACGCTGGTTGATGTCAAAGAGGGAAGGAAACTGCAAAACTATCTTTTGTTGTATTTTCCTTCCTCCAAAAAACATACTTGTTCATGACCCCCCCCCGCGTTGATTCAAATTAATCATCACATGAATTTAGCCGACTCCCAAAGGACGTGTGGAGGCAAAAAAAAAAAAAAAAGCAATGTTTCCGAGATGAAAAATCTTGTCTTGCACGTAAAGACATCAGTTTGTTGTTCGGCGTGTTTAAAACGGGGGAACAAACAAAATAAAAAATTAAGAGAGAAAACCGCATGAAAAAACCACGTGAGTGTCGTTAACAAATTCATTTCGCTTATTCTGTCGCGTGTAATAAATCTCTGCTTCTTAAAATGAATAAAAAAAAACAATGTTGGCTACCCTGCCAGAGGATCAGGATTTTTTTTCGTGTTTCGCGCTTAAAAACAAAAAAAAAAAGATGAAGAATAAAAAAAAGGTGGAGGATGAAATAATATTAGTATGTAATAATGGTGAAAAAGTATCGCATGTCTGGCCAATTCTCGTAGTGGAACTTGGAAGAGGTTCGTGTGTTGGAATCATTAGATGAGTTAATTGGCTGGCGGGGTGGGAGGTGACCGGCTGTTTAAGAGAATGGCGAGGGTAGCACCTCTGTCCTTTAGTGTATTCAACGTGAAACTGAAATTCTGTAATTAATTTTTTCTGGGAATCTTAATGATGGAGATGAGCTCATGAGTCCATTGTGAGGTGGATTCTAAAGTCTTTCCTTACTGTGAAAATTCTGATATTCTCTCTTTTACCTACACCATATTCACGAATTTTATCAAGAAATGTATCTTTTCCAATTTGAATCAATTGCACTTTAACAGTTTCATATCTATTTTTCAAACTTTGTCTTTTTTTTATTATTTTCAATGTTTTTTCATTGGTATATATACATTCTTGTCTTCTGCTGTTTTGAAGTATAGCCAGACGGGGTTTTGAATAGCAAGTGTGCAATTATCGTGACTTTCGTTTAAGGATTTGCTCTGGCTCTAGAAAACCTCAAGACTCGTGTGAACACTTACGATTGCATTTTGAATATTCTCGACGATGCAACAAAATCCACGCAGGGAAAGTCTCTCATATCGTTTTTGTTTCGTCTCCTTTTAAACATTGCAAAAAGACGATCCCCCACGTTCCGCGAAAATCGCCTTCCCGTCCCGACGTACTATATGAAACGCCCAAGATCGATGCTTTCATACATTGGGGCTCTTGTTGTCCCTTTTATGAGTTTCCACACTGTTTACTGGAGTACTGAATAAAAGCTATCCGCTCCATTTTTACCATTTTTACTACTTTCCGCTCTAAAGAGAATGCACCCGTCTCGTTGAGTCGTAAAAGTCTGCAATAATTTTTGCCCTCGGCATTAGGTCTACGCTCTTGTAAAAGAGACCCAGCGAAGATACCGTTAAAACTTTTGAACTCACCCCCCTCCCTACCACCGATTACTCCCACCATTTTTTTTCGCCCTCTCACACACTCTCTCTCTCTCTCTCTCTCAAACCACGGTTTTGTACAATTAACACGCTCTTTTTTTAGGCTTTGCAAATCATGTGAGAATGTTTTTAACTCCGTGGCAAAAGGGAGAAAAATACTAAAAAAAACTCTTGCTTTTTCTACAGCGCAATAGACGAGGGTCTTTTTCGATCGTTAAAACTTGAGATATTCCCCCCCCCCCTTTTAACCCCCAACCATAACCACTACATCGTTTCACATTTATTTTGTTTGAGTTTTCGATAGTATCGCTCTTTGTTTTCCGCTCAGACGGAGACGAAAAAAAAAAAAGGCTCATTTGAGAAACAGTGAAAAAGCGTGCCTGCCAGCATGCTTGGTTTACATCTTTCGGGACCACCAATCCATCGAAAAATCACGTACAGGAGCTACTAACCCCCCCCTCCTTCACCTCCTCTACAACCCCACTTCTAAGCATTAAACTCGCCTTGCTTTTTATAGTCAACAGGTTGTGAGAGTTCCGATTATTTTTGTTTATGAAGTACAAAGTTCCTTTCATACGTTCGTCTTAAAATAAGAAATAATTGTTCTAAAATTGGCAGAATAAATGAAAATTAGTTGAATCATTTATGAAAGGAGTTGCTCGTGTCTGACACTAGCATTTTTTTTTTTTTTTTAGCTCCACGTGTGACTTTTTCTGTCATTCCCAAGGTCATTTTTTAAACGCGTCATGGTTAGTTAGAGTAGGCAATCAATGATAGTTGAAGAAAGGTGATATATGGTTAATAGATTCTTACTGCATCGTTGGATTAATAAAAATTAACGAGCATAGTTTTTTAAGATTAAAAACGAATAATCTAAAAATTTACGTCTTTAGGGTATACAACTTGGCATTGCAGCGCTTAATAAGCTATTGCAGCTGCAGCATTTTTTTGATTCAGCGAGTTTTTCAATTAGAGAATGGGTGATAATAATAATAATAATTTATTGTCAACGGAAATGTAATTTACAAAACAACGTCAAGTATATATCAAGCTAAAAACTCGATGATTGTGAATAGAGCTCCATATTCGTTAATAGTTCTTTTTGACCTTACGCCTGGAACAGTTTCAGCGGCTGGGTCCTAATGTCAAGTGGAAGACGCCTAAACAACTGTAGGACGTAAATTCAAGGATTGCATGTCTCTGTCTTTTTAAGGCGACATCTTTCTGGAACTGGAACTCCCGTAGCCCTCGCGTGTCGTATGCGTGCTGCACCGAAAGCAGTTCCCCGCGGGTCTCCATTGATTTTATCAGGGAAAGAGCCTCAAAGACTAACACTCCGTAGAAAGTCAGCACACGCAGCTCCCTGAATTTAGATGGGCTTGATACTCGTGCTGCTGTGACGGGTTATCACCCTGATGGGACGTTCCACGAATAGATTGCCATTTCCTCTGCTTTTGGTCTGGATTGCTGACATGGATTGCACAGTTTTGCGTATTTTTCAATTTCTCTGTCAACACCAGGCCACCAGAAGTGTAAGCGAGCAATATCCCGCATGGCTCGAATCGCAGGATGGCCCATTATGAATCATATGGAGAAAGTTCTTCTGGAGTTCGAGGGGCACTAAAAGTCGACCATTCCATGAGAATGCCTTCTTCGTACGACAGCTCGCTTTTCTTCTCGAAAAATGGGTGGATTTTCACGTCCAAGTCTTTCTTATCCGGCCATACCCTTTCCAAATATCCGATAATTCTCTGCAATACTCTATCCTCGGCTGTCTGTCTCCTAAAATGTGATGGAGTCACAGGCATGTCCTGTAAATGTAAGCGAAGAAGATGACACCGACTAGCCTTTCCCATTTCCTCCAGGCTACTCGGATGAACATCTGTTATTTGCAATCTCGACAGCGAATCTGCGACAGTGTTGTTTTTTACCTTGAACGTACTCTATAGTGTAGTCGTAGCTGCAAAGAATCAGCACCCATCAGCTGCCATCTTGGGTATTTCACGGTCGTTGCCTAGAATTTGAATAAGTGGTTTATGATCAGTTCTCAAAATGAATTGTTTGCCTCGAAGCGCTTGAGCGAGAAAATCAAAGCCAGAGCTTCTCTGTCTATAGCTGAATATTGTTGTTCTGCCGGTTTGAGGAGCCTAGAGGCAAAAGCCACAGGTCGCTCCCTAGATTCCTTTTAAGCTTGCATCAGCCGAGACGATCAGAGGTAGTTTCAAAGAATAGTGCGTAAGAGAGCTTGTGGATGTCATCAATGTTTTAAGCCGATTGAACACCGAAGTACTCTAATCATTCCAGACCAACTTGACATCCTTTTTCGTCAACTTGTGCAAGGGCGCGCAATTTTCCCTGATGCAGATTGTCAACAAAACGACTATAATAATTTATTGACCCAAGAAATGATTTGAGTTCTTGTACGTTCGACGGAGCAGGCATTTTATTTATCGCATCCAAGTGATCAGGCAAAGGGCGAATTCCATCTTCGTCTAATATGTGCCCTAAGTACTGAACACTCTTTTATGGCCATTTGTATTTTGAGACCTGAGTCTTTATTCCTGAAGACGAGTCAAGACCTCTTCGACTGCATTTAAATGATCTTCAATCGTGACTCCACTGATCAGAATATCATCTAAGTAGCATGTGACGTTCTTGATTCCAAAAAAGAATAGTGTCCATTACATTTTGAAAAAAATTGGGAGCAAAGCAAACGCCAAATGGAATTCTCTCGTATTAAAAAAAAAACCCCTTGTGAGTTGAAATCACGAGAAAATGTTGGTACTCCTCTTCCAATTCCAGTTGTAGATAAGCATCCCAATCAATCATCCCCAAAAGAAACAAGAACCAATCATGTCCCAATAAAGTCCCGTGGGACAAAATTTTACGTTTATTTCGCTAGAAAGCTAATTACTGTAAGGTACTCAAGTAATTAAATAAAACCAAAATCAATAAGTTCTGTATTAGCAAAAACGAAAACTCTCTTTTTCTTTTTTTTCTCACAAGACGCCTCCAATCTCACCCGTTGCTAGGGAACTCGCGTTCCCTAAACGTTACCTGATGCAAAAATTTGAGGAACAGTTAGTCTGACAGATTCCCTGCCTGGTTTGATGAAAAGAAAGGGGGGGGGGGTAAGCCCCCGGTAAAGTCTTGTTCTTTTTTTCTTGCTCCTGAAAATTATTCTTTATCTTTCTCTTTGTTTGAACAGCCGAAGATTCTAAAGACGTCCTGAAGAATTCAGTGCGAGTACTAGGCGATCATTGTCGCATCAAACCCGACTATTACGCCCTCCTGAATGCGATCTTGAAAATCTCGAATCTCAATGTTCTGACAGCCCTCAGGCGAATTGTGCAAGGTATGTTCCGCTTCAATTTTTATTATGTTCAATTTCAGTCATAATAATTAGAACAAATGGCTAATATTTATCTATTTATACAGGGTGAATCAGAAATATTAATTAAATTCATAGCTTTATTTATTCACAGACTTTTTAAAAAATTGAGTCAAAAAGCGTAAAGATTTTTGAAACAAAATTTTAAGAAAACGTTCAATTCAAGAGAACAAGAAAATAGTAAGAAGCAGATAACTAAAGTAAAGTTTTTGCATTGTAGAAGCATTTTGGTTTTTGTTTTTTTCAAAAGCATCGTGAAAAATTATTTTGAGAATAATTACTCGGAAAATGAATTGAAAGAAAGAAGAAAATTAAACAGGTAAGACGGTAAGAAATTGAGAGAAATACATAAAGTGTAAATGTTAACAAAGTAGCCTATCATCATAAAAAGAAGAAGATGAAGAGAAAGAAGAAAAAAAGAAAATAAGAAAAAGGAAAAGAAGAAGAGGAAGAAGAAGAAGAAGAAGAAGAAGAAGAAGAAAAAGAGGAAAAAGATGGAAAGAGTAAAAAAAACTTTTGCAAATAGCATATCTTATCTCATTCCACGTGCTGGCAGATAAAATTGTATTCGCCTAACAATATTAATGCAGTTCTTAATATTTTTAGACCTTATCATCTCAATGACGGGATTCAAAGAGCCATGAAAAGATAAGTTAATAGCAAGGAAAACCACTCATAGGTTGTATGGAGTGAGTGTGTGAAACCGGGAGTTCAAAAAACCACTTAACCCGCTTCCCTCGGCAGTGAGATACCAAGTTATAAGTTTGATCTCACTGAAAATAACAATATCAATTTGAAACGCGGAATTAATTATTGATAATCTTAACTGATATTTTTTTCTATTAGCATAATGCGCTTGAAGAAAGAGGAAAACCCGCGTCGATTGTGTGTTATTAAGCGATGCATTATGTCTTGCGCCGCCAAGGCTATAAGAAGTCCCTCGAAGAAGAGATGAGTTTTAAACAGACCACGCGATTTCTTAGACAATAATAATTATAGTTAGGTTGAAGAGGCAGTTTGGGTGAATATAATCGTGTACTACTTTCCAATGGCTGCGCTCTTTTACTTTTTGCTAATTCATGTATTACCGCGATAGACACGCGATCCTTAAAAAAGAAGAAGAAGAAGAAGAAGAAGAAGAAGAAGAAGACGAAGGAAAAAAAATAAATTTTACGTGTACTTTTAATTTCGTAGAAGCAAAATTTAACGAGATTTTATTTTTCTCTAAGATCCGTCCTGAAAGTTTATTTTGTCGACAATCCTTAACGGCATGGAGCCATATTTCAAAAGCCTCCCTTGAAAATTATTTAATTTACCTAGTCAAGACATAAAATTTAATCTAATTAAGTGATTTCTTATTACGGAAAAAGTCAGAGTTCTATAAAACAGCGCTCATAGCCTAGCATGATTTTGTTAAGGCGTATTTAGTGCAGTAATCCTTGACATGCAACGCAGGGCGAGAGATAAGAATGAATTACAAAATAAATACCTTCCTTCTATAATATACGTAAGTTGCAACTTTATGGCTTTGCTCTTTTACGTTGTTTTTCCCTTGTACACCATGTGAGTGGTCGCAGTGATGGAGTGCAGTAAAAAGTATACACGCTTTTATAGTGTGAATTATAAGCAAAGGAAAAAATGACCCGGAGACAGGAGAAGTTTGGATGGATCACAATTACATTTAGGTACTCGAACGAGATTAGTCCATCTTTCGAAATAAAAATGTTGAATTTTTTTTTTCGGCATGCTAAAGCTGTTAAATTTGCATAACTACTACCTACAAGAGCGTCTAGAAGGGTTGACGCCAAATAAGGGCGGTTTTACTGCTGTGGCTCCCGTCAATAAGTTCCCTTTTTTATAGCGCATCGTATTATACTCGTCTGTAAAATCACTTGTCCTTCCCTTTTCACTGGAGTTTATGACGTTATTATTAATTATTATTTCAGTTTGGCATGCGAGCAGAATCAATAATTCAATTACGTTGAAATTTCATGGACAGAAAAACCAGAAGAACTATTGGAGTGATTATTGTCATTACCCCCCCTCCCACCACTTTCCCAATCAACATCACCCGGCGGCAAAAAAAAAACTCTCACTTCTACCAAGAAACGATAAGTTTAGGTCAGAAACGAGAAAAATAGTTCTTGTGTCGGACCACGGGAAAATTCCTGGGGACCGGAAAACGTGACAAAGCGGCCAAAACTGCCGGACTCACGGGTGGAAACCCAAGCAAACGACCAGCCTGGTCAAAAATCCGTTTCGATTTTCGGATTCCCCGAGGCAAGAAACCCCCCCCCCCCCATAAATACGCAGTTTCGTTCAATTTTTGAATTTTCGGCATTCTCGCCAGAAACATCCTGGTGATGGGTGGGAGTATAAAAGTAAATTTTCTAAAAGTGTTCCGATCCAAGCCAAACACAGATTATGAGTCCCTCAGACCATCATAATCAAAGGACCGCCGAGCTGGGCCCGACTCATGGGGGGCACCCGGATTGGAATAAAAATTACAAAATAATCGTTCAGGAGTTACAATAAAGTTCGTTTTTATAATTTTGAGACACTTTTGTTAAAACCATTACAGTTAAAACCATGAAATTGGTATTCTGAGATGGCCAAACCAAAATGATGTTCTCAAAGGAGAGAAAATCCGCGAAATTGTGGTTTGACAGAGCTAAATCCGATAATCCAAATAACTTGGTTTTTGAAGAGTTAAGCCCCACGACATTGGATTTTTTTTAATTATTAAAATTCGCGAGCTTTGATGGCGCCAGATCCACAAAATTGGGGGTCTCGAAAGAGCCAAACATGGGATTGCGAAATTGGAGTATTTGTGCCAAACATCCGGATATTCCATTTGAAATAGCCAAATCATTTAAATTAGTTTGTTAAAAGTGATTTGTATGGTTCCATAAGTGAAAATTTCACTCACACTCATCTATGAAACGGGAAATTCAGACCCACAATAAGAATTTTCCGCAAATAGTTCATGAACTTCAGCCCCCAGACAGCGACTATTTGACTCCCTGGTACACGTGTCTCAAGGGAGACGGTTCCAACTGTGCTTGCAGTCTGCCTTCCGCAGTTCAGAGACCAAAAAATGTTCTACTTCATGTCTAGGTTACAGGCTTGACGAGAGAGAAGGAGCACTGGGTCCGTTATCCCCGTGCCCGGACTTCGGAAAAAAAGAAAAGGAATAAAATAGAAAAAAAAGAAGCTTTACTGAGATTCACGCTCTACTGTGGTTGGAGCTTTGCTGTGGTTAGGGTTTTACTACAGTTGGAGTTTATAACTGTGGTTAGAGCTTTACTGTGGTTGGAGCTGTGCTGTGGTTAGGGCTTTACTGTAGTAGCTGTGGTTTGACCTTCGCTGTGGTTGGACCTTTGCTGTGATTTTAGACCTTTGCTGTGGTTGAAGCTTCATTTTGGTTGGATCCAGGCCTACCGAGAAAAAGCGAGTGGAGAACTCAGAAATCAGAAGAAAAAGTAAAAGATGAAAAGCTTGTGGCCCATATTTTGGGATTAAAAATAAAATCTGAAAAAATAGAAGGAAATTGGAAAATCAAGTTTTCTTAACGGTCTTGAAAATATTTGACACAATATAGCAATGGACGGAGCAATCCTCGAAACCAAAAGCTATACTCGGAAATCGTCAATTTACGCTTTTAAACTGGCTGTTTAGCATTAAAACTGAACGTAATGTCCTTATAAAACCTAAATTATAAACATCAAAATATCTAAAAAAATTCAAAATCTTGAAATTGCCCCTGAGAAACAATTCCCACAGCAAAATTGGTGATTTTTAGTGTAGATACTGTCGCAAACTTACACCCCAGAACCTCATTGGTTTGGCTTTAAAACGTGAGGTGAACTGAACGTGGTTATACGTGTCTACGGAGGGCGTAGCCAGCTCATAACAAAGGGTGGACCGCGGTTTTCGAAATTCCTCTCCAATCGCCTTCATTATTATGAAAATACGACCCAATACAGATTCGAGTTATTTGACTTTTTTTTTTTTTTTTTTTTTTTAAGTAAAAACCACTTTCACGGAATAGGAGCTACCAGAAATAAAAGTTCAAGGCTCGAGCAAAAATCAAATTTCGTGAATTTGGATCTTTAGAAAACCATTTTCGAGGGCTCGGCTCTTTTAAAAAGCCAAATTTCGGAGTTTGGCACATCCTAATCCCAACTCTTGTGGATTTGGCCCGCTAAAACCCCAATTTGAAGGATTTCCCGTCCTTAGCAATTCCTCCAGGAAACAATTTTCGTGGCTCTAACTTTGTAAAATCCCAATTTCGAAAATTTGTTGGATTTTCAACAGAGCACCGTTGGGTGCACCAACGGTGGGCCTGGGTGGTTCGCCCTCTCTCACCCCCTAGATCGGTACGCTTACTCTGGCCCTTTGGCTATGGAGAAACGTCTGCGTAGTGGAGAAATCGGTGCGTAGTGCACCCAAAATGTTGAGAACCTCCTGTTCTAAAATAATACGCTGGTTTAGGTTATGATGATAAGAGGGAGCACGCATTTTGCAATTTAGCTGCTTCCCACGGTGCTCATTCACCTCACGGTTATCACTGCTACAAAAAAAAAAAGTTCGCGCTTTTGACCCATTCAAAAAGCAATTTTGCGGGGTTTGGCTAATTTTAAAGAACCATTTCGCGGGTCAGGCTCTTTTCAGAAACAAAATTTCGCAGTGTTGACCTATCCGAAACCGAAATTTCGCGAGTTTGAGCCACTCGAAAAACCAATTTGGACGCGCCCCGGCCAAATCAAAAGTGGAATTGACTCATTAAAGACGAGTTTCGTGGCTGACGGTTCGCCCCTCTAAAAAGCGATTTCAGCAGGCTTTCCACTGAAAACCGAGACACGCTATACAAAAGCATAATTTCGAAAAGAAATTCACGGAGCTCGGTCATTTTAAAGAACAATTTCAAGGGACTGACTCCTTTTGAAAAAATTAATTTTGTACGGTATCAAGAGAGGGGGGAGGGGGTTGAAATTTCATGGAGTTGACTTGTTTAAATGCATTGTCGTGGGGCAGGCTTACGAAAAACAAAAAAACATGAAATTTCGTGGGCTTGGCTCATTGAAAACCAATAATTTCAGGTGGCTATCGCTCGTGCACCAAAAAACAATTTCGCCCTAACAAAACCAAATTTGGTGCTGTTGGCCCGTTCAGGAGGCATTTTTTTGTGGAGTTGGCTCAATAAAAGCAAATTTCTCAGGTTTCGCTGAATAAAAATTATAATAATAATAAATAGCGCATTTGAACCACTCAAAAAGCGATTTGAATAGGGCATTACTTGCTCAAATTATACCAATTTCGCGGTTTTTTATCACCTTCAAGCCCCAAATTTCATGGACCTATATTATGACTTGGGGCAAATTGATTTTCCGTTCAGCTTGAGCCGACGCGGCGGGGCGAGGAGGGCGCCCTAAGTTTTTTTGGGGAAGCCGCCCTGGGTAGATTGGTGTCCGGATTATTTTCATCTTAGGGGCATGACAGCGAGGTGGCCGTTTGCACAAAAAACTGAATTTATGGTCCTCTATTCGAACTTGCTTCCCGTATATAAAAAATATATAAAAAAAAACGTGGGGCCCCCCCAAAGCGCAGGGGCCCTGGACACCTGTCCCATCAGCCACTGTGTAAATCCGGCCCCGGCAAGGTTATAAGGTCACTGTGCGACAACATTGCGACTAAAATGTTTAATTATCACGCGATGTGGTGATGGGGGTGTTAAGACGATGATTGAGCGTGACTCGGAGTCCTCGTGTGTTATACACCTATAAGGGTCGGACACCTGAGTATCCACATGGGCTGGGTTATATCATATGTTGTATTGCAGTCCCGGTATATAGCGGCACGGTGGGCTACGGTGGATCCCAGTTCCACGGAGGAGACACCTCATTCGTGAAACTAAACCACAAACGACTGAGCGACCAGCCTTGGTCGCGGCCCCAATAACCAGATTTTCACAGTTTCCGATCGTAAAAGGTTTGTCTGGCGACTTTCACGTTATTGATCCAAGCAGTCAGTTTCTGGAAGAAAATAACCAGTTTTTAACGAATGAATCTGATCCTTCCTGTACCTCCAAGCATGTCCCGCGGTACAGGCGGTGAAAAACGAAGGTGGTTGTGAGTTTTGGGGGAAAAACTAGGCCTTTCTTATGGTTTATAGTCTATTTTTGGACTGAATTACTCGTTTTCGAACCGAAAATAAGATTCTGAGGCTAAATTGTCACGGTTTTTGGGCGTATTCAAACAGTTTCAGGGTCAAACAGCAAGTTTAAGAAGCAAAATTACAAAGTTTTTAACCGAATAACCGGCTTTTTGGACTATAAATTGTCAGTGATTGATCCAAGTGAGTGTTTGTAGGCATAAAATGTCAACTTTTATAGCGAAATAAGTTTCAAGGGTTAAAAGTTGGCCAAATTTGAATGTTTCCGGTAAATGAGGGTGTCTGATGGGGGCCACACGTCAGTTTTTTGGGAGACAAATCGTCAGTTTTGCGGTTCCAGGTCTAAATTTCCCGTTTCATGCTTGAACAGCCACTGTAGTGAACGTCATTGAGAAAGGTTGACGCATCCATAAATGAGACTGGTGTAGTTAGTGCCTTTTTCTCATTAACGAAAATATATTGGTTGATAGTTTTAAGTGGGGGAATCGAACCTTCCCACCTATCCATCGCCCCTCTTCATTGGTGTGAGCCTGAACAATGACCAAGCGCTTCAATGGAACCGCTTACTACCACACTTTTATACCTGCTAACTTTTAACGGCGTCAGACCATTCAAACAACCGGATAAACACGTAAACAAAACAAAACAATAACAAAAAAAAAACTATAAATATTCGCGTTCATTGGTCTAGGAGCGATTTTGGTATTTCCTCTTCCCCCACCAGTCATCCCTTCAAACCTTGAGAACATCTTTTTCGCCTCTCAATGGTAAACTTTTGTACTCTGACCCCGTCCCTTAAAATCATTTCGAAAGGCGTTGCTCCAATTCGAATCGGACCAGACAACAATATTAATTTATGAAAAAGAGACGCTCAAGATGAAATTCTTTTTTTTTCCTGTCTCTTTTCCATCGCCTCAGCTGCCGGAACGAATTTTTTTTTTTTTGGCTAAAACATTTTCTGCCCCAAAGCTCTACCTGAATAATTTCATTTTTATTACTTTTTTTGCTCGTACATCGAAAGAACTGGAAATGAGAAAACGTCAAGCTATAAGTTTGTTTAAAATATTACATCCCCGACATTTGCGTTTGACTCACAATTTTATTACCAGTTTTTTTTTTCTTTTTTTTACTAGACCTTAAAGCACAAGGATGTATATGATTTGTTGCACGCTGTCTCAGCTTCTTATGCCCCATCATAGCTTGTAAGTTGTATAGTACCTTTGATCATTGGTTCACTCGGATTTTGTATCCTCGAACGATTTCAGAATTCTTTATGTCGAAAAATCTAAAAACAGCCGACATTGTTAAACTGACAGTGAATCGGGGTGAGAATGCTGGCCCGTTTCCACCCACCGTATCTTTTTGATTTTAAATACGTTCGCCGGGCCTTTTTAGCACTAATGAAAGGACACGGCATATGGGCCACTGGTTCCCAATGATTGTCATTATTCAGTGGTGATTTCTAATACATAGTTGGCTCAAACGAACAGTATAGACCACCATCCTCAACCACAGGTAGGTGCGAGACGGGGCAAGGGTGGGGGGGGAGGTTCCTGGCCATGTTTGACGTGAAATTCATAGTCAATAGTTAGGGGATGTCAACAGCTTGCATGAGTCACCGATTTGGCTGTTTTAAAATACATTTTTGCGCGGTAGGTATAGATCTCGGTTGACTGAAGGGAGAAAGTTTGTTTCCTTAATCGGACGAATTATGGGACTGAAGTCACTTCGGAAGAGTCGGATTTCTTACAATTATTGACTTAGGGGCCAACTGTGTATCCGAGATTCAATTACTCCAGTTGGAGCCACTGAAACGGAGTGGCGGAAGGGGTGAGTGGGGGCAGTGGCGTGCCCATGTCCTGTGTGCACGCCGTGCGTGTGTTTTCTTGGGAGGGATTTTCATATTACAAAGTTATAAATGTGCTCATTTACCGTTTACTCACACTAACCTTAACATATGTTTACCTAATATGTGTAATACATACAATAATTTTTTAAAAAAATAAAAGAGCGGTATATGTATTTCATTTCATAAGATACCCAAATCAAGGGATTTAAGTGTCCCTGAGACAAAGGCGGGGAGGGGGGCGTAAACCCCGACACATTTGCACTTCCGGGCTGTCAATTGAGGGGCCATCCCCGGGAAAAATAGTGTGATCCCTGAAAACGTGCGCAAAATGGATAAAAATGGCGTCATCACGACGAGCACCCCTTCAATGACTCGTTTGATCGAAAAAATTCGTTTCGATTTTCGGGTCTCTCGTGTCGTGAAACCCCTACACCGTTTCGTACAATTTTCAAGGTCATTTTCTTTAAATTGCCCCGGTACCAGAAAAATAATGCATTATAGATGATTTTCAGGACATTTTTGTTCAAAGTTTTTCGAACTGAGACGCGGATGCGGTCAAATGCGGAATGCAGCCCGGCCCGTGCCCAAAATTCACTCAAAAAAGGGCGTCAGCCCTCCTTGAATCGATCTAAAACGAGTGTTATGCGATGTTGGTATATCGGCCGATATTACTGCGTCGGAAGCGGCTCACCTCTTCCTCGGACTTCTCAGGACTGTCGTTACACCAACACCACGCGGTATCTCTCTGCGCCTTCCGCACTCGGACTTCCATCAGTAAAACACGTAGTGACCCTGAGGGAGGGAAAATGACAGTTTCCTGCTTGAAAAGCCAGCGGATCCAGGAAGAGGCTCAGGGAGCTTCAGCCTCCTTCCTTTCGGCAGCGCTCGAAGGGTTTGAGTCCCGGGAAACTGGCTCCGGAAAATGCGGGGGAATCGTGAAATCCTCAAAACTTGTAATCAATTTCACGCTATAAACTGCCTGTTAGTTAGCGGTTACATGACTGCGATAACTCGATAACGAAACCGTTAAGTTCTTAGCACAAGAGTCTTTTAGTGATAGAACCCCCCCTACCACAACATTGGGAGCACAAAACTAGTTATTTAGCAGTAAAACTGTTAAAATATCACACGAAAATTCCAGGTAGAAAGCTATCAACTTTGTCACCCGAAACCCGGTCATGCGTTTCATGAAACTAAAAACGTGCACCATGTATAACCATTTTTAGGACGCGGATATCCAGTTTGGCCATTTCTTTCAGTGCAGCAAATCAGATTTGGCATTTTAATTACATGATCAGTTCGGCTATGTTTAGGGCACAAATGTCTGCAGTTTAGCCATTTAGACCGCGAAAGCTCAGTTTCACAATTTCGGACACACGACTGGTAAGTTTTGTCATTTCCCGGGCTCGAATGTTGCTCAGTTTGCCCATTTTTTGGGGCCTGATTAGCCGGTCAAGCAAATTTAACAGCAGCAGTCCTGTGTCAGCGTGTAACCAACATTGCGAGGTTGTGGGAGGAGATGTCAATCAGTTCGTGAGGTAAGGACGGCGATGCACAAACGCCAGTGGGTCAGTAGATCGTTTTAACGCGCGAATAGCCACGTTTTGGGGGTCTGTATATGGCGCAACACATCAGTCTGCCCATTTTTATAGTGTACCATTAGAATGTCATTTTCAGGGCGTGAGCATCGTTATCAATTTGACAGATTTCCCCTCAGATCTAACGGACTTAGAAAGTGGCTGACGGAAAAATAATTCTGTTTAACGGATGGCGGATTTTTTAAATGTAATTCTGAATCGCTGAATGATTTTTATTAGCATTATTTATAGTCGCCATTTGGCGTTTTTTCTTGATTTTAGCCGCAAATTTGGGATTTTTCTCAATTTCCGTCATGGCATTGAATCAGGAAACAATTGATTAGCGCATTTTTTCAATTTCAGCAAAGAATTAGCGAGTTTTATAAATAAAAAAAAATTAAATGCGAATGAGCGCCTTTTCTCTGTTTTAACCAAGAGAATCAGCGCTTTATCTCAATTTTTGCAGCAAAACGATTTTTCAAATTTTAGCCGTAGCGCTTTTTCACCATTTTAATAATGTACTAGCGTTTTAATCAATTTTAGCCGCGCCATGAATTATGATTTTTCTCATCCATAGCCATGAAGTTGCCTCCAGAAACCGCGAATTAGTATTTTCTCGATTTTTTGCATTTTTGTCAAGCTAAGCTGCAAATTAGCGTTTTTGTCAAGCTAAGCTGTGAATTAGCAATTTTTTCTTAATTTAAGCCGTGGATTTGCCCCGAAAACATCACATTGAAGGTTTTTTTTTCTGAATTTTAGCCATGAATGAGCCTTCATCCACGAATTAGCCATTTTGTCTCTTTGTTCTAGAAATTGCTTACACCAAGAATCGCCGAATTAGTTTTTTTCTTTCTATCTCTCAATTTTAGACACGAAATGGCGCTTTTTCACAATTTTAGCTTGAGAGCTTTTTCTTAGTTTTCACCGAGAATTAGCGCTTCTTAATTTTAGGCGCAAAGCTGCGTTTTGAAAACCGCCGTTTATTAGTGCTTTAAAACTAAATTTTAACCGTGAATTAGCGTTTTTCATAATTGTAGCAGCGAATTATCGCATTTAGCTCAATTTCAGCTGCATAAGAGAGTTTTTTAAAATAAAATTAGTGTTTTTTTTTTTGTTTTTTTTCTAGTCATGAATGAGCGCTTTTTCCTAGTTTTAACAGCGATTTATTGAATTCTGGCCATGATAGCCCATGAATTAGTGCGTTATTCTCATCTTCAGGCACGATATGTTTCCCCCGTATAGACCACGCATTGTTATCGTTTGCTCGATTTCATTTTTTCTCTTATTCCCTTATTTTTCCGTATTTAAGCTTTTCAAGGGTTCCCTCAGAAAAGGGACCTGGGTATGTCTGCCCCCTCTCGCCCTTACCAATGCACGGTGTTTATTATTTATTTGACTGATTTTTTTTTAACGGGATGGAATACATTTTGACGGAATTTTGAGCTTGACTTGGCAGCAAATGTCAGTTGGCAACGCCGGTTTTGCTATTATTATGGCACGAATCGTCAATTTAGAAATATTCAAGGGGTCAGTTTGGCTTAGTTTGACCATTTTTAACACACGAATGGCCATTTTTGACGCACGAATGGCCATTTTTGCCATTTTCAGGACAGAAATCATCAGTTTAGGCCTTTTCAAAGCGCGATTTGTCAGTTTAACTGTTCACATTACATACATTATTTAGGGCCCATACAGTCAGTTTTGTCATTTATAGGGCGTGAATAGTGTGTCAAGCAAAAGGCGAGAAGCATTTTTGGCGCGCGAATGGTCGGTTTCGTATTTTAGTTTTCATAGTTCAGGAATTTTCATGGTACAAATTGCCAGTTAAACCAGTTTTAGGGCTCTTAATATCAGTTTGGCCATTTTTAGAGCGGGAATCGTCAGTTTGGCTATTTTTAGCGCACAAATAATCAGTTTAGCTATTAGTTTTTGTAGTTTGATAGTATAGTTTTGCCATTTTTAAGGCGCAAATGATCAGTTTGGCCATTTTTGGGGCGCGAATGGTCGATTTTGCAATTTACAGGACAGGAATCGTCTGATTATATTTTTCCCGTGCGCAAATATACTCCGTCAAGAGTGTGAATTGTCAGTTTGGTCTTTTTGGCACGTAAATTGTCGATTTAGCCTTCTTGGCCAGAAACACGGATCTTTCAGGAATTTTCAGGGTCACACGTGCCACTGGTTTAGCCATTTTCAGGGCTCGTGAAGTCAGTTGGGCTATTTTCAAGACGTGAATCGTCAGTTTTGGCATTTTGGAGCGCGAGTAAAGTCAGCCTAGCTGTTTAGCTATTTTCAGGCAGCGAAAGGCTGTCAAGCCGTTTTTAGTAGAGCGAAGCACACAATTTCTCAAGTCCCTTCCTCGAGCAATTCGTGAATCCGCGCCTGGTCGGTGGTATAAATACCATTGACGCCGTGGATAGTAACTTAGTGGGGCTAAAATAGCGAACTTTTAGGGCCAAACAAATCCGTGTTTTGTTGTTTCTTATGTTTGTTTGTTTGTTTGTTTGTTGTTGTTGTTGTTGTTGTTGTTGTTGTTGTTGTTGTTGTTGTTGTTGTTGTTGTTGTTGTTGTTGTTGTTGTTGTTGTTGTTGATGTTGTTGCCAAATAAAATGCTGCACATTGCCCCTTCTGTATGCCCTTCTGTACAATTTCAATACAGCAACAACAAAAATAGATATGATATAAAAATAATTGAGGACCGTTAATTGTTTGGAAGCTGCTTCGAGCGAAAGTGTAAAACGGCTTGGCTAAGAATTGATTCTCTCAAAGGTTTTTCTCCTCATCACTAGGAGAAATTAGTCAGCTCTTACGTGCAGTGATTGACGTGAAAAGATATTGTTTAAAAAGACGCATGAGTTTGCAATTGTTTAAACATTACTTTGGGAGGAGGACGCAATAAATTGTGCGATTTGAGTGGCTTTAAACCTAGGTGGGTGAGGTAAAATCGTGATGCTATGTAAAGAGGTTGGGTATTGTGAGATAGCTCCTTGTAAACCGTTTGCAGACCTATATAATAATACTTGGGAATCTCACAAGGGTGAAGAGGGACAGGCTAAAGCTATTAAATGTTAAAATTTATGGCTGAGGGTATCGGCTCTGTGTTTTGACGATAATATATGCCTCTCCCCCCTCCTACTCCACCACTTTTAACAGTGTTATGCCTTGTAATAAATGTTTAATGCCTTGACGTGCGAGTACTAACCCACCTAACCTTAATTACTTCACCAATTTACATCACTGCTAAAGATAGTCAAGCAGTAAAAAAATATTATTAACCCGCCTCAAAGTTATGAAGATCTATTGTGCTAACAATGATGAACAACAGCCAAGAAGGTCTTCTCAATTAGCGATGTGGGTTTGGGCTTCTGGTTGCGCACATTTTTTAGCCAAAGTATATATAAAAAGATCAGGCAGCGGCGCTTAAGCCTCGGATACAATACTCCTACTCGAGTGTTTCCCAAGATATCAAAGTAATGACCAGCGTGTCAAGGAACAAGCGAGAAATATCATTTGAACTCTCTCTGTTTTGTTTATTTATTAATTCTTTTTCTTATAAGCCTCAGTGCCCACACAGTGCTTGAATGCATTTTTACGATGGTATAAAAAGTAAAAGCGATATTAAAAGCTTCGTTTTTCCTTTTTTAAAGCTCTAGTTCCAGTGCATGTATATTTTAAGGTTTAAACTTTGATAAACAAAGCAGTAAAGTTGATTATTTATTACTCCAAGAAGTAGATCCATTATAAATTCAATTGAAAGCAACTTTGTTGTAAGAGATCAAATTTTGTCATACCCGCGAAACGAAGCGAAGGAGCGATTTTTAGATTTCACGCGTCAAACAGAATCGTATTGCAAATATTTAGGCTTCACGCGAACCTCACTTATCTACTTATTCAAGAGCCAATTGGACCCGATTCAAGAAACGTGCCTCGCTCTTCTTAAAGAACATGGTTTACATTAATTCTTTCTCTCGCCGAGGTATGCCTTTAAGAAACATAGTTACCATACACGTTTATACTTGTTATTTAACACCTTCCACGAGGAGATCTTACTTTTGTTGCAGTGCTCCCACTTTAGCGGATTTTTGTGATTTAAGTTTCAGCTCCACTTTTTTTTTTTTATCGACGCGACAATCATAAATCTTCTCTTCTTTTTGTATTTTTTTTCACAAAACGAGTGTGCTATTAAATGGCCCCTTCGTTTTATTACCAAGTCCTCTTTTTTTTCTTCTTTTTTTTTTTTACAGTCCTTAGATGCATCAGCCATCAATCATATTCTTCATAATGCTTGTCGAGTGAAAAATTAATTTCGTAAGATGTGCATCTCGAAGTTACGGGGTTTTATTTTAAGTGCGCACTTCAAGTAAAAGGCTTTGGAATATCCACTTATAGCACGGCCTCCCTTCTCCCAACAAGTTTATGACAGTTCAAAATGTAAAAAACGTTTACGTTCTCTTGAGGCGGTCGTGAGGGGGTGTGGGAAAAGAAAGAAAAAAAAAAGCAAACCGAGAACGAAAGAGTATGAGTGAGAGAGTGAGGAGGAAAAAGAAAAGCGTCGACTGGGGCATTGTGTTAACTCTTCCGTGTGTAGTGCCCTAAAAAATGCATGCGCATAAAAATGACTACTTTACGTCCTATTTTAGTTCCTCTTCTTAAAGGAAAATGTTGTGCTGCGATTCATGTAGATAAGTCCCATGGCGTTTCAATGTAATGACTCCTACGCTCAAGGCGGTTCAGTTTTGGTCTCAAAGAGCGGTATGGGCCGAATAGGCATCGGGGCTTATACCGCGCCCACGTGCCGGTAACTCGTTGGCTTAATTGGCAGATTTTCTCGCTGTTCCTCAAGAGAAACCAAATCGATTTTCGTGGTAATCCTTTACTCCCCCCCCCCTTCCTATTACTGTCAGTTGTGTGTGTGTGGGGGGGGGGGCCGAGATGGGCAATATTTAAAATTCATTTACTTCGTTATTATTGTTGATGAATTTTAAGCCGTACTTTTGAATCTAATTTGAACCCTAAAAATAAATTATCAATTCATTTACTGTCATGCTGAAATTGGAAGTATTTTGCATCGTATTCCAAAATACACACATTCCAGTATTTTATATCTTGCAGAGGCGAAGAGTTAGGGGGGCAAGGTGGGCCATCGCCCACCCAATATTCCTACTGGGTGGGCAAAAGTACCTTTTCGCCCCCCCCCCCAATATCTTCACTTTATTTTCAACAGTTTCATCCATCAAACCGCCGGCTAAAGTCTTGGAAAAATTTACACGTGATAGTCCTACCTAAATACACTTTTATCAACAGGAAAAATAAAACTCGTTTATTCATATCGAATAACCATCAGAACCAGAGGCCCGGATCTTGATTTTTGCCGCCCCATGTGGCTATCCCCCCTCCCCTCACTGACGTTTCCTCCAATTTTTGTGGAGGCAAGCAGGTATCCAGAGATTGGATTCAAAAAGTATTAGAGAGAAACAATACATTTCTTCAACCTGGCGGAAAAACCTCAAGATGACGGGAACCCCAGAAAGATGAAGCTTGGCTGACGTTAGTCGCAAAATTGCAACCTTTGGGAGCTGAATAATTATTCCCAAAATTAAAAGTTTTCTGGCTGAATATTCAGGAATTTGAAGTTTCAGGTTGAAATTGTAATTTTGGTAACTCTAAGTTGAAATGTTCTTGTCTTTATTTTCGCCATATTGGAGTTTTGGGACTAAATTGTAAGTATTTGCCAAAATGTTTGTTTCTCGTATTGATTTTGATTACAAGTTTTTGCACTATATTTTCCGCTAAATAGCAAATTCAGTAGGCCATGACTAATAGCCATGTAATTGTAACATTTAGAGTTGAGTATTTGTGAGTGTGCAAGTTTGAGCGAAATTAAAATTTTTTTAGTTGAATATTCGGGAAGTTGCAAGTTTTCGGTTCTTACTTACGAAAAATTTCAATTTCCTGGTCTTTATTTTCGGGGCTAAGTATTCGCGAAATTGCTAGTTTCTGGACTTTATTTTCGCGAATCGCAGGTTTCTGGCTTCTTTTTAGTGATTGTGGAACCCAGTTTCAGGTTTAGCCGGCCACGAGAGTGCTCACAGTCTGAAGCTAGCCGAAAAATGCTAACATTTGGGAGCTAAATATCCGCGAAATTGGACGTTTTCAGGTTGAATATTCGAGAAATAGCAATTTTCAATGTTATCATCTTCTTTGCAATACGTGACTCAATCCAATTTTAAATTTGGCAATTTTTGCCTAACACACGAACGATTTTCAGGTCCATTTTAATAATAACCAGCCCCAGCCAAAAACGCCTCCATATTAGAGGTCGTCGGTCCCGCCGAAAATGGCTCGTTTGAGCCTTGACGTTGGGTTTTTTTTTGTGCCCTCCTCACGCGCGATTGGTCAAATAAAGTGACCTATCGAGGTCCTTGTGCGCAGTTATTTTCTGCGAGCAAGCTTACGGGCTAGTCTACGCCTGAAATGGAGAAAAAACGCTAATTCCCAGATTCTGTAATGCCCACGTCCTTAGGCGGCTAAAATTGAGAAGACACACTAATTTGCCGTTCTTTGGGCAATTACGCGGGTAAAAGTTTTAAAAACGCTTTTATTCTTGGCTTAAGTTGAGAAAATGCGTCAAAAAGCAAAGCGATGATTCACGGCTAAAATTAAGAAAAAGCGATCGAAAGTGCCAACCCCACGAAACGATTTTATATTGGAGAGAAAACAGCAAAATTGGTTTTGAAAGACATTAAAGCTTGAAAATTGAATTTCGGAAGCGCCAAAGCGAAATTTGTATTCAGAAAGAGCCAAACCCACAAAATTTGTTTTTCTGGAACTGAAAGAACCAAACCCTCGAATTTGGTCATTTGAACAAGCAAAGTGTGATAAGGGGCTCATAGACATAGAGATTTCCGCCCGGGTTTCTTGAGTTGTAGGTACGCCACTGCGATTCGGGTATTGCCCAATTCGCCGTAAGGCTCCGGCGAGCTGTGGCATCCCCCCTTCACCACCCCATAAGGGCTCAGCTCATTTTGCCCATCGCACAAAACAAATTTTGTGATTTCGGCTTTTTCAACCCCGTTTTCGCTCTTCCATAATCAAATGTTTCAAATTTGGCACCTTGAACGCCAAATGTCATGCCCCTACAGCAGACAGTTTCGCCGGTTAATTGGCTAGTTAAAAAAATTAATTCGGCTCTTTCAAAAACCAAATTTCCGAATTTGGTTTATAATTCAAAACCCAAATTTCGTCATTTTGGCCCCTACCCAACTTTTGCGGACTTTGGCTCTTTCAAAATATGACTTTGCGGATTTGGTTCATTCAAACCAGCGAAGAACTATTTCAACATTAAACTGATCAGCGATTAGTCGCTGTTAAACTGTTTTCAGGCGTCCTACTATTGTGCCCTATTTTCCGCGTCAAGCGTCCTACTTTTTCGTGTCAGGCGTCCTCGGAAACTACTAGCATCGATTTCCGGAGGAAAACATTGTCAGTTGTTGGATATAAAATCAGGAATAGAAGGCTAAAACCAATAGTTTCCTAACGAAGATGTTAGTTTTTGATGGATTACTACACTTTTTGTGAAAACTCAGTTTCCGAGGACGAATTTGACGATTTATTGCGCCTATTTCTGATTTAAATGAACTACCAGTTCTTTTGCTGGGGTCTCTAGAACAAGCTCGTCTCTAGAACGGAGGCTTGTTGGACGAATGTTTCATTGATTGACAGAAATCATCCGTTTAGACGTTTTTAAAGCCCGAATCGTTAGTTTAACCATTAATAGGGCGCGTTTCAGCTTCGCCGATTTGGGGGCGCGCGGATAGCCAATTTGGCAATTTTTACGGCGCAAACTGTCAGTACGGTCATTTCTAGGGCGTCAATAGTCACTTTAAGTAAGTTCCATTAGAATTCATGGCAGGAATTTGTCATTTTAGTCAGTTGAGAATACGAACTCTTCGTTGGGCTATTTTTGGGACCATGCGCCGCCCTTTTAGGGTTCGCTGCGAATAGTACGTCAGGCCAAGGCGTGAATGTGCTCAGCTTGGCCAAATGTTTGGATGCGCGAATGGATGATTTTGCAATTTTCAGGGCAGGAATCATGTGTTTAAGGATTTTCAGGGCGCGTATCGTCAGTTTATCCAATTTTTGGGCGCGTATAGTCAGTAGTATGGCTATATTTAGAGTGGGAATTGCCTGTTCGAGGACTTATAGCGTCATAGCGTGCATGCAATTAGCTTAGCAATTTTCAAGGCGCGAGTCGACAGTTTTGCCATTGAATAGTCAGTACTTAGCCGTTTTTAGGACGGCAAGTCCGTCAAGCTGAAGGCTTGAATTGGCAGAATTGTTGATTCAGGGCGGGAATCATGATTGTTTCAGGCATTTTCAGAGCGCACGAATCGTTAGTTCAGCCAATTTCAGAGCATGACAAGTCAGTTTGGCTATCTGTAGGGCGGAAATTGCCAGTTTCACTATTTTTAAAACGCAATCAGTCATTTTATCCATTTAGATGGCGCGATTATGGTAAGTTATAGCCGTTTTTATGGTGGGAATAGCTGGTTTAACCATTTTTAAGCTGCAAATGACTGTCAAGTCCTTTTTATTATAGTGAAGTCCACAATTTCTCATAAGCCACTCCTTTGAGCAAATTCTGAATCAGCGTCTGTGTATTATAACTAAACACTCGTCAGGGGGCCCACGATTGTTAGATCCCTTGATCCCTTTGTCGCTCGATCCTCTCGTGGCATAGCACTTCGTTTTTCAATCTTTTTATGGTTGGACATTTTTGTGGCCATTGGCCAAGACATTTTGTCGTTGAAGCTTTTTATGGTCAAACGAGTTTTGGTTAGAACGTTTTGTGTTCCCACTTTTTTTTGTACTTCGAGCTTTTTATGGCCAAGGCCAGGGCTTGTAGTGGTTAGAGTTTTTTGTTTATGATAGAGCTTTCTGTGATTATAACTTTTTGTCGTCGGGATTTTTATGGCTTGTGTTTTTGTGGTTAGTGTTTTTTGTGGTTCAAGGTTATTATTATATGGAGTTCAAGATTTTTGTGGTTCAATCGTTCCGTGGTTAAGCTGGATATAGGTGAAGATCCGTCACTGCAGTCCTTGTTACTAGACAAACTGTCCTGGGGGTGGGGTGGGGGGCAAAAATCGACCGGTGTACAACGCCGTAAACCATGAACGAGGTGCGCTGAATTGTCGAATTACAAGGAAACACCTCATGAAACCATAAAACTATTTCGATTTTGACGTTACCCTCATGGACTTACTACTCCTGAATCCAGTGGTGGCGGATGTGGGGTTCAGGGTCAGCGAATGCTCCCCCAATGGTCTGGTTGGGGAAGCAGCGCCCCCCCCCCCAATCCGATGTTTGAGGAATCGAGAAAAAATGGCTTCGTGTTGAATTTGCCTCCTAAAAATTATCGTTCGCACCTTCCACAACATGATTCGGGTTCGCGAGATTGGTTTCTAATGATCCTGACGCATTATTCACCAATAGTTAGCGCCGGCGCTATCCACCCGTCCTCCCCGGAATAGAACATATTTTTTTCGACAAGACGGGTGGATAGCGGCGGCGTTTAATTTTAGTGAATAAGGTCTCTGATCTGCAAACTTTGGTCTTTCAAAGAGCCAAATACCTGCTTGCTTTTCTGGAGCCAAACGTCGAATCAGTTCTCGAATTTGCCAAAACAGCAAAAGTGGGTTCCCTTAGTGCCGAATCCGCGAAATTGCTTCTATGAAAGCCACAAACGTGTGAAATTGCTTTTTTGAACCCCGAGAAATATGACTTTTTAATGAGTTATCCCCGAAAATTTGGATTTTGAGGAGTCAATCCTTCAAAACTAATTTTTCCAAGGGCGAAATCTCTGAAATTGGGGCTTAAATGGGTGAAAGCTGTCAATTCTAGCCATCCAACCAAGACAATTCCAGTCAAGACCATAGTGAAGAGGAATTTGACTCTGGAATCAACTGTTTCGTCCTTCTGGTTGGCCTTTTTGGGTGATTAAAACCCGAGAATTTGGTTCTTTGGGATCCGAAGCCACTAAATTTGGACTTTGAAAGGGCTAACCCCAAGAAAATTATATCTTAATGTGGTCAATGGACATTTTGGTTCAGAGGGGAAAGTACATTTCATGGCACACTCTTGCTCTTCCCCACCAAGTTTCTGCTCTGAATAGTGTGAATACGCCATGGTTATGGTCGACGTAACAGATTTGCTTATAACACGTAGATTATCTAATAAAACTGTGTCGTTAGGCCTCAGGACCCAGGAACATTAAACCAGGAAAATTAACCCAGAAACAAGAGAATTTCATTAGAAGTCAGTAAATTTTGTGAAGAAATTGGAATTTTGGCCTCAATAATTTCGAGAGGGGGGGGGGTAGATCTGATCTGCTCATTTGCTCCCCCAATGCCAGATGACTTCTGTCGCCACTGCCTGAATCTGGTTGTTCAGAGGGAGAAACTGAAAATTTCAATTCAAAACCGTTGTTTTTCTTCTTGTTTGAGAGGGGAAGGGGGGTTCTATGAAATTTAAACTTTTCGGCCTCGTGTCTAATAATTGATTTAGTCACAAAAACAGACGCATCCGGTCATTTTCCCGCATAATGAGTGGATTAT
The DNA here is from genome assembly GCA_038030265.1 of Corythucha ciliata. Classification (NCBI taxonomy): domain Eukaryota; kingdom Metazoa; phylum Arthropoda; class Insecta; order Hemiptera; family Tingidae; genus Corythucha; species Corythucha ciliata. The sequence continues at coordinate 30,469,185 of CM075940.1, read as the reverse complement.
AAATCGAACAAAACTTGGTAATTTAACACCTAGATATTTGTCTGACTAGGGGTCGGAGGCCGATACTGCGATTAACTCTTCAATTTGATCCTTTGAACAGGTTACTCGGGTCTTGAAACTGGGAATTTGACCATATAATTGGTTGGACAAAACACGAGAATCGCCTGCCGCAGCCCTACTTGTCTGGTGTTTTTGTTGTTGCTTTTTTCTTGCTCTCGCGAGTCATCAGTGAAATTAAATTTTGAGGGCTCGGCGGTGAACTGTGAACTACTTAAATCTTCTCTTTTAAGTGTTATAAAAACAAAAAACAAAACTAAATTCGGATTCCACCGGTTACTTTTTTTATTGTAGGTAATGAACCATCGGCGTGAAATCAGTATAGCCTTCAAACGAACTCCAACCTCAGCTAGGGTGGCACACTGACCTTGAGATAAGCACTTACCTAGGCCAACAATAGGCAGACTTGTCTTAGACGTTCACCGGTTCTTCAGTTCGGCGACCTTTATCTTCTCTTTTTTTTTTTTTTTCTCGCCTTTTTTCGCCTTGAGGCAATTTTCACCGCCGCTTTATTACGCTTTTTTTTTCTTTTTTTTTTTACTGCGATTCTAATGCAGGTAGATCATGCTGAGAGTGTTTTTTTTGGAAGAATTGACCACGCGATTGCGCCCCCCTCCTCTCCCGATTTTTAATAGTTAGCCATCATATCTAATTTCTTTTTATTAAGCTATTTAAGAGTTCCTTTCAGAATGACTCAAAACGAAAACAAACTCACCCAAATCTTAAAACTTTATTATTCTACTTGAGACCTTTTTTTTTTATATTCAGTTCGTTTTTTGTATTGAACGTAGGGGGTACGAGGGTGGGAGAGACTTTAAAATCTGTGGATGTCGGCGAATGGTGACGAGGGGTCAAGTGGTAACATGCGTTTCCTATTTGAGGCTAACAGTATATTTGTATATTTTTTAGTGGAGTAAGCGGTCGTTATTATCTTGAATACGAAGAATCCAGATGGACAAAAACAATGTATAAGTGGGCACTCTTTTTAGTCGGCTGCCCTGTCATAGTGGAAGACCTTAACGGGCTTAAATATATTCAGAATTTGTCCTGCTCTGAATAAGTATTTACTTTGTTGATTCAAGCTACCTTATAAGCTTTTGATTAAGACTTCCATCATTTTCACCTTCACCGAGGATTTTTTCTTTTTTTTTTTTCATTCACTTGAAAAGAAAAACAAACACGCTCTGACACAGCTGAAATTCGGCTCAAAAGTGTAGTCGCAATGCCCCCACAGAAAGCTTGTTAATGACCCATTCTGCACAGAATAAAGAAAGGCCAGGAAAGTCGTAAAATCGCTCATCTTAAGTTTTTTTTTTCTCGATTAATTTATTATCGTTTTTTTCACCTCATAATATCTACTGTTGCATTTAATATCTGTTACTAATGTTCTGTTAATCTTTGGCTCGTCAAAGAGTAATTATTTCTAATACGACCACTTGTTGACTCTTGTGACTAATGAGAGGTATAAACTTTTTTTTTTTTTTTTTTTTTTTTTTTTTGCTTTGTCTTAAAAGCTCTTTTGTTCTAATTGAACGTTGTCAGCTTTGAAGTAAATCTTTTTGTGGTTGCCGTCAGGGGTGCGCCTCACATGGGGAAAGACTTATTTTCTCTAAGGGTTCCGATCTGAGGCAAACATTACTTGATTTTTGCAGAATAGCAACTGGAAAGTTTCTCTTTGGGCTTAGCGAGAATAGGTTTTTATGGGTCAAATTCCTGTTACAGTTGTCTAATTCTTGTCACTCGACCATCTCCGGAAAAGATTTCGACCAGTCAAATGCACAACGCTATAGTTTTTAGTCTCGTTCCTTATGCCTTAAGTGCGTCAATTGCCTATATGAAAGGAGAAGTAAAGTTACTTTGTGCCGCTAGACCAGTTATTTGCATCTTTTTACTCTTCTTCGCAGAGTATATAAAAATCTCTTCTTCCTCTTCAATCGACAATTCCAGATTTCATTCAAAACATTTCCTGCTCCTTCATTTTGTTCTTCTCGTTTATCCAGACGAGCAAGAATTTCGAGCCGCTGGTGTTCGTGACGGCTACTTTGTGCCCTGGCAACCCATATGCCCCGTCATAGAGCCATGTAGCCCAAGCCTCGTCGCTCCGTCTCCACGGTCGTCCGAGTGTGACACGTCGTCTCAACATGAAGAGGTAGGATCTAAGAATGTATGGGTCATTATTTGACACTGAATCAATTGTGGATGACCCTTTAACATGAATGTGAGTTTATTGGGGAGGGGGGACAATTTCGGGAATTCAAAGATATCATAATAGTTAAACAATTTAAAATCTTCACATAATTATTTATAGACATTCCTAACTATGTTCAGGCTATGCCATTGGACACTTTTCTACCATCCAACGAACACTCAATGGATAAATCCTCGGTTGGGTCTTCAACAAACAGTGACGAGATGACAAGATCAAATGCAGTCAGTTTCAAACAAACTAATTGTCAAACTCCCCAATTAAATTATCTTTCACGACTTCTGACCATAGGACTGTTCAACTGACATCGTTCCGGACACTATGGAGCCTCAATCGATTTCAACGACCGTACCCGAAGAGCCAGTGACAACCCAGCGTGACGAGGTGAGACATCCCCCCCCCCACCTACCACCAGTACACAGCAAAAGTTTATTCTCTTGTAATTAATTTTACAGGTGCCAAAACGGGCCTTCGGTCCGAGTGAAATGAAAATCCCGCGAAAAAAATCGACCCTGCTGTCGAGCGAGTCATCCCTTAAACCCATTTCGTTGTTGTCGGAAGACTCCGACGGAACGGACAAAGCAGCGGTCAACCCTTCTTTGAATTGGATGTCCGGCGAGAGTCAACAGAATCCGCTGCTGGTCAGGCAATATTTAGAAGGTGAGTCCGTTTGCGATATTTACGAGGAAAGGCTGCACAAAGTAGAACGTACAGCTGAAAACCTTATCGAAAGCAATTTCACGGGTTTGGGTCCTTCAAAAAAGCAATTCCTTGGGTTGGGATCTTTCCCACATTCAAGTACAAATTCACCAATTCGGATAACCCAATTTCATGGTTTTGGCTAATTTAAGAACCAGTTTCGCCTTTGGTTTTTTTAAAAGCAGCTATAGCAGCAGAGCGAGAGTGCTAGAGAGTTTGGGAGCTGAAGCTGTGTCACCGAGAATATTGTAAAACAGGGAATCACGTGAATTACTATAGGGAATGACGTGATTCCCTGAATAGCTCAGTATATAACATTATTTCCTAGGGATTCACATTAATACCTAATCTAATCAGTTAATGTTTATATTGATCTCGTTACATGAGATTCACAACATCCCCTAGTCATTCACGTGAACTACTGCTAGAAATTAACGTGAAAGCCTAGGATATATTGTTATGAACAACAATCCCTGAACTCTTAAGGAAATATATTTATTTCCTAGAAAACGACGTTATCCCCTGCTAATACGTGTATTCGCGTGATTCCCTAGGAATTCTCGCGATTCCCTGATTCACAAAATTCCCGTTAAAATCTGTTCCTTTAGCGTTGGAGGGGGAGGGGTGGGTGAGAGTTAAGTAAAACCGCGAACATACAGTTTGCAACAAACTGCAAATGGGTCAACAGGGCGAAATTCTGTTTTTGATGGCAACGAAACCTGCAAAATTTATTTTTTGTTCTTTCGGGGAGACAGACTCCAAAAAATTGGTTTTCAATGAGCCAGCTCTGCCAAAATTTCATTTTTGATGAAGGCGGAACAGGCTCTTCGTGTGGGGCTAAACCGACGAAATTGTTTTTTTGGGGAGAGACAATCCCGCGAAATTGGTTTTTAATCGTGCGAAACTCTGTTCATGAAAGGAGCGTGACCCCGACATTAATTTTAATGATTTACTTCTAGGGTTTGGGCTTTTTGTTTCTTCTTCTTCGTTTTCCTCTACTACTTTTTTTAAATTTATTTATTTATTTATTTATTATTATTATTTACCTGAGCTTTCGTGGTTTTTATAATGCTCTTCAAAAGTTCAAACTCAGCAAACACCATGGAAGTTTCAATTATGAAGACGTGAAGTTGCTTTCGCAAGGAGCCAACCCCTCGAAATAGATTTTCGAAGTGCCAGACTCACAAAATTTAGACTTAAAAAGATCCAAAACCCCCAAAATTGCTTGTTTTTGAGGAGACACAGGCGAAACTGGTTTTCAAGTTAGCTACAACCTGTCCACAAAATTTGATTTCGAATGAGCCCAACCCGCGGCATTGTTTTCATGAATGGAATGCCTCTGTGAATTAGCACATTTTCTCAATTTTAACTGCGAATTATAGCGCTTTTGGCTATGAATTAGCGCTTTTTCTCAATTTCAACCAAGAAATTGCCTCAATATTCTGTGGAAAAGCGCTAAATCATGACTAAAAAATTTAAAAAGCACGGCTAAAATGAGGAAAAACGGGAGGAGGGCGAGTTGATAGAATTGGGTGATTCATAGATAGAAGTGAGAAAAACCGCTGATTCAAGGCTAGAATTATGGGGGGAAAATCCCTAATTCGCTACTTCGCGACTAAAATTGAAAAACTAGTTCACTGATGAAATCGAGAAAAAGTGGCTGAAATTGATAAAAATAGCAAATTAGCAGCTAAAATTAGGAAAAACGCTAAACCGCGGCTAAAATTGAGAAAATAGCTATTTCGCGGAAAACGCTACTTCGTAAGAATAGAGAAAAAGCGTAATTCGCGGATAAAATTGAGAAAAGGTGCTAAATTTAGGCTAAAATTGAGGAATGTCCCTTAAATCGCTGGATAAAAAGACTACTTCGCTGCTAACACTGAAAAAGCGCGAATTTGCGGATAGAATTGAGGAAAATCGCTGATAAACGGCTAAAATGGAGCAAAATTGCTAATTCACCGATGAAATTGAGAAAAAGAGCTGAGCGGATAAAGTGTAGAAAATTCGCCCATTCGCAGCTGAAATTGGTAAAATGTCCATGCGCGGCTTCTGAAGGCAATTTTGCGGCTGAAATAGAGAAGAGGGCTATTTAGAAAAATCGCTATACATAATAGCTAATAAAATTGAGAAAAAGCTCGATAGCTCAGGGATAAAATTGAGAAAAATCGTTAATTGAGGGGTAAAATTGAAAATAATTAGCCAATTCATGACTAAAATATAGAAAAACGCGGATGAGGTGCAGAAAAAGCGCTAATCCGTGGCTTAGATTAAGAAAAAACAATAATTGAACGCTGGGTTCGTAAACATTATTAACGCACCTCAACGAGGGAAGACAGACAACGTAGGCTCCTACGGCTACAGTTTCATGCATGCATTATTATATTTATCGTTCATCTATTGACTATTAAGAGCTTCATAGTGATTTCCGACCCGGGCCTCGAATTAAGAGTGCAGGTCCATCACGGTACGAAATTGGATGTTTCGAGTCTAAATATCGGCGAAATTGCAGGTTTCGGGACTAGTTATCTGGGAATTTGCTGGTTTCGGGGCTTTTTTTTTATCGCCCTGACGAAAAACCGCAAAATTGCCTCATGTCACACATTTTGGAGGCAAAATATCATTAAAATTGGGAGCTTCCTGCCTGAAATTAACGATATTACACGTTTCACGTTTTGATTTTGCGAATTTGAAAGTTTTGATGATTTTTTTTTTTTTTTTTTTTTTCGTGACTGTGGACGCCGGGCTCGTCTGCGCCCAAATCATGGCAAATATAGCCACAATATTACATCCCTCGGAAGGCAAAAACTGTGAAATTTAAAGTTTCGGTTTTTTTTATTTGGTTTTTGTTTTCACCGCAGAACCCGAAATAGCCACCCAAGACAGTGCCCTGACAAAAAGCCACAAAGTCTCAACATTTTTCACGTAAATATTCGCGAAATTGGAAGTTTTCCGTTTTTTAAGCAGCTGGGGGGGGGGAGGGAAGCCCTGGATAGTTGCAAGGTCTTAACTCATGCGAAATTGCAAAAGTTTGGGGGCCTTTTATAAAACGCGGATGAGTTTAGTTAGCCCCGCGGACCTTGGCCATTGGGCTGGTCGGTGTGGCCGACCCCGACTGACCTCATAGCCTCACGAATAGCCGCGTAACTGCAACATTAAGCGCCAAGCGTTGAGTTTGCATGTTTGAGTCCTAAAATTGAGCGAAATTACAAGTTTCCCGGTTAAATATCCCGAAATTGACATTTTGTGGTCTTGTTTCAAGTAAAATTGCAAGTTCAGGGCCTTAGTTTAAAGCAAAATTGAATGTCTTGTGGCCTTTTTCGTGGCGGCGGATTCAACAGGCTAGCCTCAGCTTTGATTGAGCCCGGAGCCTGTCGAATACCCTGGAAAATGGAAGTATGGCCGAATTTCCGCGGCAATGCGACTTTTGGGTCATAATTCCTTCGAAAATGCTAGTTTTAGCGTCATAAACGTTAATTTAAGCAAAATTGCCAGTTTTGGGGCCTATATCTTGAGGCTAACCGCGATATCAAGGAGTGCCTAACGTCTGACTCACGAAATTGGAAGATTTCTGGCTGAATATCCGCGTGATTGCCAGTTTTGGGTACTTAATTTCGGAGAAATTGAAAGTGTTGAGGCCGTTTTTTTTTTGTTATTAATTTTTTTTTTTGTGGCCGCGCCGACCTGCCCTGGACCGGTCCGGCCGCTCTCGGGAGCGCCCTATAAGCTTGATGAAACAGCCCTCCCTATATCAATGTCCGACGTGTTCATTGTTAAAACTCCATTTTAATATTATTTGGAATGGGTGAGGGGGGGGGGTCAAACCCCCAAAAACCCACCCCTTCTTCTTGGTGAATTTCATACAAAAATGTCCCTTTCTTTGACAGTTAGGTAAGTGGTTTGTAGGGGACGTGCAGATGTGCTCAGGACCAAATTATGGCTGTACGGGGCCCTAAGTAAATGTTTCATGCCTGGCCTCCTCCAACCTCTGAGAACCTCTGAGGTCACGTCTCACGTAGGACACGGGGTCTACATAAACAAAAAATTTATATTTTTCAGCGTAGCAATAAATTATGTTTTTTAGCCACGAAACTGCCTCTAGAAACCGCGAATGATCGTTTTATGTATAGCTGCGAATGAGCGCCTTTCCAATTTAAGCCGTATGTTACGGTTTTCTCTATTTTAGCCGTGAGTTAGCGATTTATCTCAATTTCAGTGAAGAATGACCGTTTTCACTCAGTGTTTTTTTTCTTGAAGTTGTCTATCAATTCTAGTCACAAACTGGCGATTTTTCAATTTTCGCGGTGATATTAGCGATATCTCCCAATTTTATATACGAATTAACGTGTTCTTAATTTTAGTAATTTTCTCAATTTCATCCAAGAATTAACGTTTTCTTAATTCCAGCCGTGTATGACCCGTTTTTTCTCAATTTTATGTGTGAATTAGCGATTTTTAACAACCTTAGCATTTGCTTTCGCGAATTGGCGTTTCCGGTTTATTAAATTTTAGCTGTGAATGAGCGCTTTTTCTCGATTTTAGCCATGAATTAGCGATTTTTAACAATTTCAGCCACAAATATAAATAAAAATACGTGGGACCCCCCCCCCAAAGCGCCCCATCTGCTTCTGTGCTGATCTGGCCCTGGATTTGCTGACTGTCTTGAACTGAACAATCAAATCCTTCTAAAAAATTAGCAGTTTCAGGGTGTTTCTAGAGGAAAAATTATGGCGTCAGGGGGAGGGGGGGGATGATTGATTCGCCTATCCTATAAGTTAAACTTACGGGTCAACCTGACGAAAGCACCCCGCCCTCAGTCACATCGTCCTCCACCATCTCAAACAGAATAGATTCAACCCCTTATAAAACTCATCAAAACCTCACGCTTTTTGGTCTCTCCCCCCCTCCCCCCTTCACCATTCATCAACAACAGCTCATCCCGAAATGAGAAACACTCGAAGCCGTCGAGCTCCACTACTCTCATCGCCGACAATGACCGTCGGCTATCCGGACATATCCTGGCCGACTCTCTGCAAGCAACCGCCGCCGTCTTTCGTCGCTCGAGCCGCGGGCATCCCTTTAACCAGGCGAAGAGGTGGCGGGGTATCGACGCCCAGAAATCATTCGCCCGACTGCGACCCGTTTTCGCACGAAGAGGTATATACTCGTAATAATATTTATTTATTTTTTTTAACTTTTTCGCTTGGTACCGAAATAAATGTTTTAAAAATTTATGGTTTTTCTCCTTATTTTCTTTGTTAGCTTAAAGAGAAAACGTTAGTTCCTCTTTGTTTACTTTTATTCAGTTTAAAAAAAAAAATCGTAATTAAATTAAACATGCCTCAAAGTTTACTTTTCTTCTGCAGCCTTTTAGGTATATCTGATCCTGCACTCCACTTTTATTTTGCATATCCGTTTAATCATTTGCATTCTTCGCGACCTTTTAATGTTACATAATATATGGATGGAAGTATGTAGAGTTATAAAAGGAGCCTTCGCGGTAATAAAAGAATAATGTTCCTCATTTTCATTTGAATAGGTCTAAAACTAATGATAATATTTAATTTCTTCTTTTCCCCCTCCTTAAAATGTTTTGGTTATCCAGCCACTGAACAGAGTTAATCAAATTATCGATCGCGCGAGCTTTTTTTCTATAAAATGCGCCGAAAAAAAAAAAAAAAAAAAAACCTATCGAGTCGAAAATTTGTCTCCCACTCAATTTATATTCCATTGTTTAGATCTGTTGGAGAAGATGGGAAAGGGGTTTATTGGTTTCCGACTTAGCCATGAGGAAGTAAGGTTTGATTTTAGTTTTTCTTTAAACTTTTATTGATGAAGTTGTATAAAATCTGAGTAGAAGATATTCTAGGGTTTTATACGTTTGAGCGTCACACTTATTTTTTTTAGTGGCAAAACTGCAGTATATCCGCCAGTTTTCTTTCTCCGTCTACAGTGCTCCCATCGAAACTTGTAAAACTCTTGTAAAGTCAAGATTTATGTCTTGATAAACAAAACGTGATTTTTAACTTTAAAAAAAAAATAATAATAAATAAACTTTGTTCCCAGTGTTAATTAATCGATTGATTCGTCGTGAAAAGCTGTAAAAACAAAGAGATTCAATCCCCTGAGGAAGAAAACGGAGGCAGAGGAAATAGCCATATAGTTAGAGAAACTACTCAAACTCTTGTTGGGGCTTTTAGTTGTCCCTTGATGCTGTTATTACCCTTATAAAGCTTTTCTCAAGCTGGTCCTTTGTCGCACTTAACTGATTTATCTCGTTTTGAGAGAATAGCCTCTCACACACATACACTTGCTCACATTCTGACTCCCTGTCTCACCGTGATCTCTATGGTTTAATGGGAAGAAAATTTGAGGAGTTCGATACACCTTTCGAATCTTAAGTGTTCTATAGTCGATATAAGACAGGGCAGAGATTCAATTTATTTAACGGTTCTACTGTACTAATTTGAAAGGTTTTATAAGCTGTAAAAAGAGAACTTTTAATAACGGTTGTAACGTGTCGGAAGGATAGTTTGATTAAAACTTGCTTGTGTAAAAACGGAGCTTTATGAGTGCCTTATTGAAGAACTCTTGACGTTTATAGGGTGATAAAGATGGGTTCCTAAGTCTCAAGGGATAGCGCATTAGCATTAACTCTATTTTTTTTCTGTCTTTTTCGCCATATTATAACATTTCGGTGTATAGTTTCAAGCCCGGATTCTCTTCCGTTAGTGTGGTGTGATGAATAACAGAGGGGAGAGGTATATACACTATGGTGGAAACATCGCGTAACTGATTGAGAAGAGTGAACTATAATTTACAGCTCATATACTCAAGATGCTTAGCAATAAAAACGGTAATGACGCAATAAAAATATTTATGGTTGTATTTCTTTTGTTCAGTAGGAAATGTTTTTCAAGTGGGAGAAAAACATAAATGCCCCCATCATGATTTTAATTCATACTCTTTGCAATATTCCTCCGCATTCTCCTTTAAAGATACTCTTCCAAAATCGCTATGAAAATGTATTTTTCTCCTGTTACCAGGCTAGTTCGGTTGAATCCGTGGTTACCGTTAAAGACAAATCACCTGAGTCGAATATTCAGTGTAATGAAGCGACGAAAAATTCGGTCAGTCACATTCACCTCCGTTTTCCCCTTATTGAGTCATACAAAATTGTAACAGAAATTCCTATTTTTCATCTTCAGGACTGTTCGTCCGAAATCGAAGCCGAAGACGTCGATGAAACCACCGTGGAACCAATATCACTCTTTTCGTCGGTCCATGATCGCACCCCTCAACCTGACGAGGTAAACCTCTCGATTTGTTTGACCTCATCCCCACACTGTCCAAACTGATGCCTTTTTTTTTTTTTTTTTGTCACTTTTAGACCAAAATCTCCGTCAACAAAGCCAAACTTATGACACTCGCCGACGGCGGCCCACATAAACACACACCGGCTGAAGATTCAAATTCATCCATTCCTTTGACGTGGAGAGCCGGCGAGTATCCTCAGAACCCAATGTTTCTCAAGCGATATTTTGAAGGTTAGTTAAAAGTTTACTTTCACAGATCGTTAAAAACGTTTTGCTTTTACTAAAAAAAAAAAAAAATGATGGATCTATTAAAAACTCTATCTTCTGGGTTTGAAAGGTAAGAAAAATGGCCAAAGAAAGTAGGAAACTTATATAAATTGTTTATATTGTTAAGTTAGGCTTTCTAGCGAAATCTGGAAATAAAGAAAGGTGTTAAAGGGTTGTGATAATGCTCGGGGGGTCTAACTCGCTATTCTTCTTATGAGGGGGAATAAAGGATTGTATTTTACTGCTGCAGACGGTCTTTACGATCCTAGCCGAGGCCTCAGCCACTTTAAGGCATTCCCTTCAAATGCCAACTATAACCAGCAAGCCAGATTCACCTAAAGCTATTAAACTAGCTTCCAACCCTGCTCAATCTTTCTTGGTATCGACAAAACAATAGTCTCATTCTGAAATAAAATAAAAAAAGTTATGCAGAAAAACGTCTCAAAACGCATTAAAAGGGGACAGCGGGGATTCGAGCGATGTTAGTTTAAAGGGCGGATGAGTGTGTGAGGAGGAGGCTTAGAAAGGGATTCCCCAGGTGAAGGGGAGAGTTTAACTATTTCCATTTTTAAATTGTAAGTCTTAAAAAGATTTTGCCAGCTCCCTTTCTTCTCAACATTGTTATTGTTAAAATGATACCCCCCTAACCTTTCATCATTTCTTTTTTCCTAAAATTTATCGTCTGCCCGCACCCTCATGCAAGAGAGGCAGCTCCCTTGTATTGTACAAAAGAGCCTTGCTTTATTAAAGAGACCGACTATTTTATTACATTTTAACCATAAAGGGAAAAATAGTTATGACAAATTTACAGGTCAATAGTTTTTTTTTTTTTTTTTTTTTTTTTTTTTTTTTTTTTTTTTTTTTTTAATGTGAAAATAATTCCAGACTTTTTTTTTTTCATTGGCCCACCAAGGGATTTTAAGGGGAGCTCTGGCCTTCCTCTTAGAAAACCTCGGGATCACGACATGGGCGTAGCCAGAGGAGGGGCAGGGGTAGGCAGCTGCCCTCCCCTAGACTTTTGAAAGCGCATATTTAGTGGGGCAGCTGCCCACCTCTAGATACGTTCTGAAAGTATAAATCCTTCAGGATAACCACATTTTGTTTCGTCGGCGCTCTCGTAAAAAAAATTAATTTCGAGGATTTTTGTTACTCACAAAATGAATTGCGCCAGGGTGACATAATTCAAAGACCAATTTCGCGGTTTTTGCGCCCTAAAATACCGTTTTCGCAGATCTGACAATTTTCAAATTTCGCAATTTCGCAAATTTTTCAGATTTTTCTTCTCCGAACAAAAAACACTTGAAATCCCCAGCTTAGTGTTGAAGTTGCAAGTTTTTGGCCAAAATAAAAATTTTAGAGCATTCTAAAAATTTTCATTTCTGTCCTAAAATAGCCATTTATGAAGCTCTAGGGCCGCACGGCCGGGTCGAAAATGTCCGTTTAAGCGTTGTAAAGGGTATAAACGGTTTTGTTCGCAAAATGCTAAATTTTGATTGGCGTACAAGCTTTTAAGCTCAATTTAAGGATAATCGGAACTTTGAACCCATGTGTTTAACCCGGGCTTAAATCACGATTAAATAGTCATTTTCAGCTAAAACCACCAGATTCGAGGTAAACCCTCTAAATGTTTTAAAGTGAAATCTCCAGTTTTGCAGTGAAAACATCAGTTTTCAATTGACAGTTTAAAGGTAAAAACTTCAATTTTAAGTTGAAACTCGTCAGTTTTGTGATACGATTGCCGGTTTTGAGGTAAAGCCTCCTGTTTCAGGGTAAAATTTTCATTTTTGAGGGAAAACTGACAAAAATTAGTTTAACGGTAAAATCACCAGTATTGTAGTGAAATCTTCAGTTCTAGCTTGCCGACTTGGGGGGGGGGGGGGGTTGACATGAAATCATCAGATTTCAAAGACAGGGACGTTAGGTTTGGCGTAAAATCATCTGTACACAGAAAAACGCCAGTGATATAATCATTTTTGAAGTAAAATATCCTGTTTTGAGTAACCGCTAGTTTTAGGGTAAAATCGTCAGTTTAGGAACGCTTTTGGGATGAAATCGTAAATTTTGGAATTAAAACAGTCAGTTTTGGGGTAAAATTACCAATTTTGGGGTAAAATATTCATTTCTGAGGTTAAACAGTAAAATTTGTTTTTGGAGTAAAATCGCCAGTTTTGTAGTCTTGTGCTTTGGCGTGGAATCGTCTGTTTTGGTATAAAATCGTCACATTTGGGATGAATTCGTCAGTTTTGAGGTGAAATCGCCCCAGATGGCAGAGTCGTCCTTTTTGACCCAAAATCATCTGTTTTGGGAAAAACTTTATTTACAGTGTGACATTGTCAGTTTTAGAGTAAAATATCCATTTTTGGGGGAAATCGTCGTTTGGGGTGTATAATATTCATTTTTTAAACTAAACTGGAAAGTTTTAGGTTTTGTAGTGACGTCTTCTGTGAGGAGGGGGGGGGGGAGTAAGGCACCGCGCCGTCCTACGTGAGTGGGAATCGCGAGATTTCAACGGAAAACGCCCGAAGTGTTCTATCCAAGCCGTTTCCGATTAAAATCGCGCACCCACTACAAACTCTGGACGTTAAAATCGCGTGGGTCCCGCCTCACGCAGGACACGGGGTAACACGTCAGCTTTGGCGAGAGATGGTACGTTTTTTGAGTGAAACCGCCACTTGAGGGATAAAATCTGCAGTTTTTAATGCAGAGTGGTCCGTTTTGGTAAGTTTATTCGTTTTTCAGAAGTTTGGGTTGAACCCGCCAGTTTTGGGGTGAAATCATCAATTTTGGGGTAGTTATTATTTTTATCAGTGGGCTCGCTCCCGGCCATGCCGAGTCCGAGGGCACCAAAGCCGTTATTGGCTCATACGCCATACCCGGCGTATTAGGGCTCGGGAGACCTAATGCGGGTCCACAAACCTCGCCGCCCTCCTAACAAACTCCAAAACTCGAACCCCCTCGGTTCTGGAGAATGCCAGGGCGGGTAGCCCATCCGTTCCAGTAAACCTGGAACCTGATCGCCGCGAACCTATCGCAGCTACCAACAAAGTGTGCCGTTGTCTCTTCCTCACCTTCACATTCCCTACACATCGGGTCCGCCATTATGCCCATCTTGAATAGATGCCTACGCACAGCATAGTGGCCCGTAAACATCCCCACTGCTTTTCGTAGATTACGCCTATGTAGAGACAACAGCCAAGCTGTTGCTCCTCTATCCCAACTTCTTATGCACAACTTCGCCTGCCTGCATGCCGATGTTCCTTGCCAGGAACTAATCGCAACACCGTCTGCCCAGTTTTTTATCTGACCCTAATTTTGGCGTAAAGTCTTGGGTTTTAAAATCGCTAGTTGTACTGTGAAATCTTTAGTTTAGGGGTAACACATCGGCTTTGTCGTAAAATTGTCAGTTTTGAAGTAAAATATTGAGTTATAAAATCAAAAATCTTCAGTTTTGGGTTAAAAAACGCCAGTTTTGAGTTGGAAAATGTTATATTATTACGTCTCTCAGGTAAAACGATGATGAAAAGTCGGTCACTCAGTATTTGAGTGCCAAGCCTTTCCTACAAAGTACCAATTTCCGGGAAAAACATTGCCCGTTTTTGGAAAGAAAACCGGGAATAGAAGGCTAAAACCGATAGTTTCCCTACAGTGATGTTACTTTTTGATGAATTACGGCACTTTTTGTGAAAACTCAGTTTCCTGGGAAGAATTTGACGATTTAATGCTCTTATTTCAGATGTAATGAACTAGCAGTTCTTTTGCTGGGGTCTCTAGAATATCCGACATCTTGTGCCCACCCCTAGATCAAGGACTTGCTACGCCCCTGGGTCACAATTATTTTGAAATTTTTGCTGCCACGCGAATGGGGAAGAGATAACTTTGGAGGATGATGCGTAGGTGAATATTGAGGTGGAAGGGTGGAGGTTGTTTGTAAAGAGGGCCGAAACTCACGATTTCATCCCACAGTGTCGCAATTTTCAGCCAATGTTAAGCCAAATGATGCAACGAATTGTCAAATGGGCGGGGGGGGGGAGCCTTGTCAGCCTACGACACAGCGCCGCCCGTTGTGGCCGGTTAGCCCCGAGGTCGGAGGCCTGAACCCACAGAAAACAAATGCGAACTTCCAATTTATAGATATTTATATATAGAATCCGAAAATTGCCGTTTCTACCGTACGTTGCACCGTTGACCAATTTGATCCGTAAGTTGCAATTTTGCTGATATTACGACCCGGAACTTGCATTTGTGCAAGAATTAAGACCCGAAACTTGTAACCCAAACTTGGACCCAAACTTGCAAACTCAGTGCTTGGCACTCCATGTTGCAACCATCGCAGCGTTGGGATGTTGGGATGGCAGTCAGCGTCGGCCAGCCCAAGGCACCCGGGCACTCTAAAACAAAAAGGGGCTCAAACGTTTGCAATTTGACTTGAAGTAAGCCGTGAAGCTTGGTTAATTATAGCCAGGAAAGATCCAATTTCGTGGATGTTTGTCTTAAAAACATTCTGATTCTGACTTTTGCGGCTATTCGTCAGGGCGTTGTTGTGGCCGACTAGCACGGGTTCCGTGGCCACAATGGAGAAAAAAAATGCCCTAAACTTTGAAATTCGTAAAATATAAGACTAGGAACTTACAATTTTGATAATATACTCGTAAAGAACGTAAACTAGCAATTTCACGGATATTTAAACCCGAAACTTGCAGTTTCACAGAAATTTATTTTCGTGGCTATATTTTCCAGGCTTTGAGCGCTGTTTGGGGCCCGTAATGCACGGTCACTGAAAAAAAAAACAACAAAAAACAAACAAACAAATCCCCCAAAACGTGCAGTATCTTGAATTTTAGACAAGAAGACCCCAATTTGGCCTATATTTGACAACAAAATGCTGCTTTTGCAGTTTTCCGTCGGGGCACTGTCGTGGGAGGTTATAAAGCCACCACGATTAAAAAAAAAATCACAAATTCCCGGATATTTAGACCCACAACTTGCAATTTGCAATTTCGCGGATAATTAGACCCAATCCTTACGATTTCGCTGGCATTTAGCTCCAAATTATGTAATTTTGCGGGTATTTCTCTCAATTTTAACTGCGAATGAGCGTATTTCCTCATTTCAGCCGAGAATTTTCGCTTTTTCTCAATTTTGTCCACGAATAATTAGCGATTTCCTTCTGTTTTAGCTACGAATGGGCGATTTTTCACTTTCAGCCTTAAAATTAGCTCTTTTTCTTAATTTTAGCAGAGTAGCGACTGGGCGAAAAATTGTATTTTTTCCTGATGTAGAACATCTGTGTTTCGGATGGTTCTTAGGGACAAATCAGTCAGTTTTATAGGGGTGAATTGACAGTCTCCTATTGTAGCTGGTTGAGTTTTGAAAAAAGCCAAACCAGCCGGAATCGCTTGTTTTTTAACGAGGCAATGGTGAAATTGGTCTCGAATCAACCAAAACAAGAAAATTGGGTTCTGTAAGGGCTGAATCCGCGATTTCAACTCCAAAAGACTCCCCCAACTTGCGGAATAGCTTTTATAAAGACCCAGAACGTGTGAAATTGCTTTTTTGAACTCCGTGAAATTGGACTTTTGAATGAGTCAACCCAGCAAAACCGGCTGATTCCGTGAATTATCGTTTTATTTTTTCGATTTCAGCAGCGTATTACCGCTATTTCTCAATTTTACCCGTGAATTAGCGCTTTCTTTCACTTGCAAATAAGCGCTTTTCCCAATTTTATGGCAGTGAATTAGCGCTTTTCTCCATTTTAGCCGCGAATTATTTCTCAATTTCAGGCGGAAATCACCGCGCTTCCACTTAATGTCCGCGAGCTCGCGGAGATTCAGCCACGTATTAGCAGGTTTTTTGCCCAAATAGATCCACTAATTTGTTTTTTTTTTATTTTAGCCGCGAATTATTTCCTAGTTTCAGCCGTGAAGTACCGCCTTTACTCAATTTTAGCTCCAGCGAATTTTTTCGTATAATTAAGCTGCAAATGAGCGCTTTTTGCGCCATTGTGTGAATTTGCGCATTTTATTCATTTCAGCCGTGAATTAGCGGGGTTTAAAAAATGTTTCCTCGAACGTATTTTCTCAATTTCAACCACAAATTAGCGTTTTTTCTCTTTTATGACATGCAAAATAGCGCTTTTTCTCAACTTTAGTCACGAGAAACCACAAATTAGCGTTTTTCCAACATCATTTAAGCCTGCTGAGCGATTCATCGCTGCTTTGTCTCAATTGTGCTGTGAATTGGTGCTTTTTTTCAATTATGGCTGCGAATTAGCGCTTTTCTCCACTTTTAGCCGCGAATTAGTGATTTTTGACGCTCTTTGATACGAATTGGCGCTTTTCCACTATTTCAGCCGCGAATATTAGCGCTTTTTCCTAAATTTTTGTCGTGGTGCTTGCCCCAAGATTAGCACATTTGCACACCTTGAGGACCTAAGCGCTGTTAGCGCAGCTGTTTCTCTATTTTAGCGGTCAAATTGCCCTGCCGTGCAGGTTGCCTTAAGGATGGGTGTATTTTTCTCAATTTTAGCTGCAAATGAGCGCTTATTTTCAGTATAAGCCGCGAATCAACGCTTTAGCTGTTTCATTTTTCAGCCGCGGCACAGGGCGAAAATCACTATAAGCCCTTTACTTTCTAAACAAGAAATATATTTTTATGTAGTGTTATAACTTATAACACTATATCATATTATCTGTAAATTGCCCCTATTTCTCAAATAAAGACGCGCATTCAAAAATTGCCTCAATGTAATCCGCGAATTAGCGATTTTTCTCAATTTTCGCTACGAATTATTTTGTCTCAATTTTAGCCGGGAATTAGTGATTTTTTGCATTTTCAGCCGTTTGTTAGCGTGTTTTAAAGTTTTTATTCTTGAATTAGGCCTTTTTAAAATTTATCCTCTATAATTAGCTATTTTTCTCAATTTTAGCCATGAATCAGCGCTATTCAATGTTTTAGTCGCCAATTCAAACTTTCTCTATATTTTAGCAGCGAATTGTCCCAAAGTTGTCTTCGAAGCCACGAATCAGTGTTTTCTCAATTAGAGCCGCGATTTTACAGTTTTTCTTCATTTCAGCCACAAATTGGCGTTTTTCTCAATTTTAGACATGAATTAGGTAGTGAATTTGTCGTTTTTAGCCGATGATTAGCTTCTGTCTACACTTTAATCGCGAATTAGCGCTTTTTCACAGTTTATCTGCTAATTAATATTTTTTCTCAAATTTTCCTAATCACTTCGCACTTTTTCCAAATCTTAGCCACTAAATAGAACGTTTTCCCGATTTCAGCCACGACATTGGCTTTTTCTCTACATCACCTTTCACCATACTCGTGTACACGTTACAGGATTATCCTAGCTGGCAAATGGTAATGCGGTGAGATGTAGGGGGGGGGGGAGTCCCATAGGTGGGGGTGGGTTCCTTTTAAAAGTCCTGCCATACACCTCATTAGAACCGTTTCGGCGCCAGCACTGCATTTTACGTTGCGGTAAATTACATATTTTTTCTCTTTTTAGCTGTGAATGAGCGCCATTTTTTTCATCATTAAGCTTGTAGGGGGCCTCACCGGGGGTCTGGGGCGGTCCGCTTCTTCCCTAGCCCCTACTCGGCGTACGCTACAGCTTGAAAGGGCCGTAGCACTGTAGAAGTTGACTTTAGTTTAGGGCAAGATTGGGATTTTCGAGTGAGTATAAAACCCGCGAAATTGGGTTCTGTTTGATCCAAATCCGTAAAATTTGAGTGTAAGAAAGGTCTAAGCCCCCTAAATTGATTTTTCAAAGGGCCGAATCTCCGAAATTTGGGTCGACCAGAAATACGATATTTACAAAATGATGAGGGGTGGGGGTGGGGTTAAAAATCTGAACTGCTCAGATTCTTGCCCCCCCCCCCTCAATGTTGTCTGACTTCCGCCGCCACTGGTGCCTATATAGACAGTTTTCAGGTTCTTGGGAAGGCATTTTCGAATTACGCTTTTTACAATGTGCCAGAAAATCTGTTGACTTTTCATGCTCAGGGGGCGGGGGCGGGGGGGGGGTCTTTAATTTAGTTCTCAGGCGTTAACAACACCTCCTCCACTCCTCATCTCTTAAAAGTTTCGAGGTACAAAAAAAAAGACGTCAAAGAGTTTTCGAGCACTCTCCCTCCCCCTCACCACCATCCATCAGTCAATTACAATCCAGAAATTCTTGAATGACCCCCCCACCAAGCAGACTCGGGGAACCTCGAAAACTCTCTCCTATGTATAAATCGCACTATAACGCTTAAGTTTCAACTCGTTCTGAACACTCCACCCCCTCTCACTCCACTTCATCATCATCATCATCATCATCATCATCCCCGAGTTCCGCGAAAACAATGAAACGAAGAAGACCCATCCTTTTCGTTCGAAAATTGAACTTGAAAAAGTTTGAAAAATAATGGTGCGAGGTAGAAGGTATGGTTGGGTGGGTGAGGGGGGACAAGCGTGATACTTAAAAGCCTATCATTAGAATCGGCAGCCTTTGTTAAAGAGTGTCGAGAAGAAAAAAAAAATTGCGAAACTCGTTGAGGGATTGTGTGTGTATTTTTTTAAATTTTTTTGTTGAAAAAGGAAGGAAAAAAAAGCTTCAAAAGTTGTTTAAAAAATTTTTACGACTTCTACTTGAATAAGAAGCTTGATTATAAAAGGCGCGAAGAAGTTTTAATAACCTGAATATATTTGATGGAGTTAAGGCTTTTTAGATTTGCACCATTGATATACTGTTTTATAAAACTCTTGTAGGCTTTGGAATAAGGGAGAAAGAAAAAGGCCTAAAGCCAAAGGGAAGAGCGAAGGGCTTGGGGTTCTCGGTGAGTCTTATGAGGCAATAAAAAGCACAGACCTTTTCAGTCGTATCTTGGAGTCCGTTTTTCTCATAAAAACCATATGATTATAACTAATACCTTTATCAAGTCTTATCCAGCGCTAGACTTAGTAAGTAAAGAGGCCTGTGACGACCAAGTGGGTCCATCTCTCTCAGTTTTCATAACGCAGCCTCGTTTTTATGTTTCAATGACAAATAGATCGAGATACAAACGGAAGGAAATGGATTGATCGCGAGGCACCGTTCGGTGCCGTCGTCAATTTTCCCCTCACTCACACTCCATACGGGCAGCCGTTTCTAGCGACGAGCTCCATGCCACTCTATTTCAACGTTCAAAACTCAGTTTTGAGAGCGCATAACCCCGGATACACAATTCCGATTTGGAATGGAGCACCACCTGAGGTAAGTGATGGGGATAGGTCGGATTTGGGCGTAAAACTATCAACGAAAAATCACTCTTTTTAAGGGCGTAACGGCTTACGCGGCAGTAACGCCGGCTAGTAGCGTTTCACCGTCAGAATCTTCGTCGACGCAATCCAAAGGAGACTACCGTGGAAACGATTACCCTTGTTACTATCCGTACGTGTTCTTTAAAGGTAAGTTATTTCGTTGTTAATTAAAATGAAGGAGGACGATTAGGTGAGGCATGCTTTATAGTTCACAAACTTTTCTATTAACCCGATTTCTAGGGGAAGTTATTATTCCCCTCTCTCCACGAGGTGGGTAAGTCCTTGCTACCAAATAAAGCTCGATCTAAACAAGCCCCCCGACCCCCACCCATTAAGATATTTTCGTCCACTTGGTCTATAGAAGAAAAATGTATATATTTTTTTTTTTCTAAACTGTAAAATATTCAATTAGAAAGGACCGTCCGGTGGTGGCTGTTATACCCAAGAGTGGATTGTTAATCTCCAACGCGGATGCAATTCCTGTTTTATGTCGGGGCGTAAAGCCCTGCGCTGGCCCGCAATAAAACCCCGTTTCTGCATGTTACCTCCCGCTTGTAGTGTTTGACAAAGCCCCCTGGGCGATGCAGAAACTAAAACGGCCATCAATTTTGTTCTTTCCTCTCTCTCGCGCACACACACATTCTCTATCTCATCCTTCTTCAGTCGCAAAAACCCTATCACCTCCCCCCTACCCTCTACAACAAGGATGAGAGCCCTCCACCCATATTTTTTCCTTCAATCTCAGACTAGCCCCGTTGCTTCCAAAGAATTTAATTAATCTCCTAGCGGTCATTAAAAAGTTATAATATTTTATGCTTCGAATTAAAAGTTGCCAATGATACACTAACCTGCTTAACATATCAACTTTGATGGAGAGGAACTAGCCTCAAGGCGCAAGGGTTGGGAGGGGGCTGTAATTTAAAACGAAAAAAATTTACGTATCATTTAGTTGCAATATCCTGGTGTTAATATGCACCTGACAAAAGTTGAACCAATAAAAATATTTGAAAAACATTGATATAAAGCTGTTAAACCATGGTTGAAAGGCTATTAACAAATTAAAACGTATAAGATTAAGTGATAAAGCCTTACTATCGTAAATAATTTTATGTTACAAAATAATGAATGAAAATAAAAATAAATACGAAACACAATGGAATTAAATTACACGGAAACAGCAAGTTGCTAATCACCACGATCTGTCAAGTTTTTCATCAGCACAATTTTGTTCATATTCCATGTTACTAATAAATCGCAGCCGAGTGAACCTCTTAAACTAAGGGAAAGTCTACTCGTCCCCCCCAATTTACGACTTTTTTTCTCTCCACTCTTCTCTAAAAACTTTGAGGTCGGCGCCTTTCATCTTTGTGGTGTCAGTCCGTCTTATTTTTCGAGAGAATTAAAAGCTGTAATAAATGATGTGCTGTCCATGGAGAAAAAAGTTTTTTTGGGGGAGATCTCTCATTTTTTTTTTTTTTTTAACCAAAAACACATATTGAAAACAGCTGAAACGGGCAATTTATTTATTCAGGGAGAAAAACCAATCTCTGGAATAGTTTTGTATTTACCTCAAGAAGAAAGCGAGAGAGAGAGATTGAGTGAGTGAGAAAGCGGTTGATTACAATGGCAAAAAGGCTCTTGTAGTTGAAGGGGTGGGGTTCTGTCTGGGTTTCAGGCACTGTAGGGGTGGGTTGAGGGGCGACGGGTAAAGTATAAACTGTTTTATAGTCCATCCCGCTTCTCATGCTACTTTATATTCATGCTGCCAGTTATTTTCATCTGAAGGTAATTACGATTGAACCAGATATCGTTTCATTAAATCTGTACTTAAGCTTCAAAACTTCGGTTAGCTCCCTAACCCTTGTCACCCCCTTCCCTTTCGAAACCCCTTCAGTACAGGGGTTGTATTTTGCCATAAAGTGAAAACCATGGAGAACCTTTTTTCTCTCTCTCTTTTTAATATCTGAGAGACACATGGACTTTCCGAAGACCGACCCTTTCCTACCCGGCCTTCCTATATTATCCATCCCCCTCAAAACTCATTTTTCATTGTATTTTAGGTCATAAATGCCTGAATTTCAAGTTATTAAATTTTTTTTCTGAGTGATTTTGAAGCTTAAAGGCTCATTGAGGCGTAATTCAACCTCCTCTCTTCGACAACCTACGAATCTCGCGTTAGCCATAAAAAAACCAGAAAGATGCGACTCGCTGTCGTGATTTTTGTCTTTAAAACGCGAGAAACATGTATTTTATTTAATGGAAAGAACGTTATTTTTATCGACGGAACAAAAACGAGGACGAGTGCTTTTTAGAATCAGAGACCCCAGTACACAACAAAACCGTTACCGTGGAAACGAAAAGAACAGTTACCGAGTGTCTTTCAAAATTGTGAGAATAAA
This sequence comes from Corythucha ciliata, assembly GCA_038030265.1. Classification (NCBI taxonomy): domain Eukaryota; kingdom Metazoa; phylum Arthropoda; class Insecta; order Hemiptera; family Tingidae; genus Corythucha; species Corythucha ciliata. Next base: position 30,446,959 of record CM075940.1, on the reverse strand, counting down.
TTCAATACTTTCCCTTATTCGAGTCACAAACACGAATTGTGCCGTCCGAATAGCCTCGTTGGCTGTTTCATGTAGATTCAGTGACGGCCCTAGACATTTTGCGCCCCGGGGCGAGTCTTTCAGCAGGCGCCCCCCACCCCTAAATTAATCCCTCTCATTAGCAATTGTTCATTATTTTAGACACAAATTAGCATTTGTCCTTATTTTAGTCGATTTTTCTTAGTTTCTACTTTGAATTACAATTTGCTCAATGTTCTCCGCGATCAGCGCTTTGCCTGAATTTTACCCACCAATTAGCGCTTTTTCCTCATTTCACCGCGGATTGGCGATTTTTTTCATTTTCAGCCACGAAGTGGCCATGAAAAGCCACGAATTGGAGTTTTCTCCATTTTAACAGCAATTTAGTGTTTTTTCCACACTTCGGTGCTGCTTCTCAATTTCATGGGTTAATTAGCGATTTTTATGCATTTTAGCCGCGAATAAACGACTTTTCTCAATTTTTCGTCGTGAAATCATGTTTTCCCTGATTTTAGCCGCTGTATTTAGCACATTTTACCAATTTTATTCGTGAATTAGCGCGTTTCCTTAATTTTTTTTCACTTTTAGCCATGAATTAGCGAGTTTCACTCGAGCTCACGAAGAAGCAAATTGGTGCTCTCAAACTTTTATCGGCGAATTCGCGTTTTTTCTACACTTTAGCGTTTTGTCTCAATTTTTGGTCAATTATCGATACCTATTTCTCCATTTTATAGCCACGAATGGGGAACTTGCACATTTTTCAATCACTGGTGTTTCTTGATTAGGGCTCTTCAAAAAGACAATTGCCCATATTAAACATTGAAATCATTCAAGGGTTTTTTTTAGGCAAATTTTTAAAAAGTTTGATCACGTCAAAGGGCTGTTAATGAAATGGATGGTGTTGGGAAGAGGGGGGAAGACGCGTTTTCTGGGGTTTAATTTTTCTTGTTGCTTGTAAACAAAACATTTTAGAGTTTCCTCAAATGCTTCAAAACTGCTCTTTGACGTCATTTTTCCCTTGCACCATCCATCTCCTCCTGAAGAACTTTGAAATTTATTTAAAAATCACCAGACGCACCAACCGGGCCGCAACTACCGTTGATATCTTTGTCCGCATGTGCCAATTCACTGGTATACTTTTCCCCCAAATCGGGCATTCATGCAACTTCCCCATTGGCGTTTTCGTAGTTTTATCCGTGAATTAATACTTTTTCTCAACTCTATCCGCGATTTTAGCAATATTTTCCTAAATTTTTACCACGTGACGTGAATTGGCTATTTCCCCCGATTTTAGCCGTGATTTAGAGTTTTTTTTTCAATTACGTATATCCGTTAATCAATGACTTTTCTTCATTTCAGCCGTGAATTAGCCATTTTTATCAATTTTAGCCCTGAACTAGCGTCGTTATCAATTTTGGTTCTGGAATTTACACTAGAAACCTCGAATCAGCACAGTCCGGGAGCCCACAGTACCAAAAATCCGAGATCGTGTCTGGCACCTGCACAGGACGTTTTTTATGGTCTAAGGAGATGACACTTCTGAGTTCGCCAGACATTTCCCGTGGAACCGGGGCTCACAGCAGAGCTAGCTGTTGACAAACACACCTTTTGGTGCTTTGAAAACGACCCCCTCCCCTTAAAGCCGGCACTGTGTAGATTTCATCTACATCGCAATTGAGAAAAGCAGTAGATACGTCGAACTGTACCATCTGCATCTCTGTGGCAGCTACCGACAACAATGTCCGAACCGAATTGTGTCTGAACGCGTGACTGGACTCGATGCGGAGTCTTTGTGCGCACCCTTTTCACCATTCTCGCTCGATATTTGTCAACGGTGCCATCTGGGTGGCGTTTGAGACGACCCATTTATTATCAATGGCAAATTTTCCGGGAGGAAGCTCGACCAGGTCCCATATGCGTCGTTCGAACGCGTAGAGTCCATTTATCTTCGCGTCCCATCGCTTCAGAAAACGACTTAGGATCGTCTTCTACAATAAATGCTTCGGGCTATCGTGACGTAATCATTTAAATAACGGGTTTTTTTCACGTTTCCGCGATCTCGCTATGATGCCTGAAGCAGGTTCATCCCCATCTTCTCAACGAGAAAGATGATTCTCATGGAACGTCTTCGGTTGTTTTTACAGTTAATTTTTCACGATCGGTTTCATCTTCTTTTTGAAGGCAAGGAGACGCGCTCGTCACAGTCACCAATTTTTTCGCTAAAAATGACGTCTAGGGACAATTATTACGTCTCGTTTTTCAGGCACGTAGGTATCTTCTCCATCATACCCAACGAGATAATCCGACAACAGCTTTTGAATCCATTTTTCTTCTCTTCTGCGCGGCAATATGGACGTAGCATTTGGAACTTATAATTCTCATGTGTTAAATGCGAGGTTTTTTACAAAACCAAATTTCGTGAGGTCTTTTGCTCTCGACCAATGATTTTTCTATTCGATTTAGGATGTAGCCTGCAGTAGTCACGTGTTCTGCCCAGATGGTAGCGGGAAACTTGACTTCCGAGTGGCTGCGACTTCCGATGCTTTCAATTTCTTGTTGTTTGCCGCGGTTACAACAAAATCTCCAGAGAATGACACCCATTCCCTGTGGGTAATGCGCATAGTTGCACCATTGTCAACCACCCACCAGTGATTATTCGTAGATACTGTCAAAACGTCGCTACTGACAGCCATTAATGCCGTTTTCGTTTCGGTCTTATTGACTGTTGGAAACGTATATTTACTTGTTCCGGTTCCACAAGCGCGAGCGGGGTACGGTGGTTGACCATCGGCTTTCCAGCGATCGGATTGCTTTAGCCAATGACCTTTCACGTTGCAGTATTTGCAAATAACGTCAATCGGTTTGTTTCCGCCGTTTGTAGATTTTATTATCGAATTCATTTGTTAAAATGTCCCAAGCCTCCTTCGCAGAAAGACGACCCGAAATTCGTTTGTGAAGCTCGTCGCTGACGCATTGAGATAAAACTATTTTAGCTTGGGCCGAGCGTTTTATCCAAGATTCTAGTTGATCTTTTTCAGCCTTTGTCGGAGTTTCTGTAAGGGTAGGCTTGGTAGATTTACCTTCAATTATGTCGATCACGTTGAAATATTCCAGAACGTCCATTACTTTGTCTCTCCATTGAGGCCAATCCTCGGCTCCTTTTAACGGTGTATTTATTCCCTCGGCGAATTCCATGACCCATGGAAAAGTGATGAAATGTACTCGCACACTAATCACTTGAGAGGGTTTAGTATTAATCCCTATCCCCTCTCTCACATGTTTATTTCTTATATTTTATTTCATTTCAAACTCGTTGGCTCTCATTAATTCTCGTCAAATAAAACCTTTCTAAAGGTAAACTCGCGTTTTTTCATTACAATTTATTTGACGAGAATACGCAAAGCTCTTTGAAACCTGAACGGTTCGAAGCTGACCCAAATCCTAGTACGGTCGCTTCTGAATGGAGTCACTGGTATCGAACATTCAACAATTTCATTGCATATGCGCAGAGCCTCCGCCATCAGACGCTACGAAACTAAAACTCTTGATCAACTTCGTTTCTCGCATCACGTCGATAACTTCATAAGTAACTGTTCGCCGTTTAAAGAAGATGTTGAAGTGCTCAAGCGCATCTATGACAAGCCCGTCAACGAAATTTATGCAAGATACACGCTAGCGACTCGCATCCAAAGACGAAACCGCGATTTTAGGTGTCCGCGCGATTAAAGCACTAAAACTGGCCCCGAATAGCGCAGTTTGAGCGATTTGAACTCATAACCTTTTGATTTTTGTCTTTAGAACGCGAGAAACATGTATTTTACTTAATGGAAAGAACTTTATTTTTATCGACTGAACAAAAACGAGGAGTGCTTTTTGGAATCGAAGACCCCAGTACACAATAAAACCGTTACCGTGAAACGAAAAGAACAGTTACCGCGCGTCTTACAAAATTGTGAGAATAAATTCAATAGAGTATTCATGGGCGTAGCCAGCGCATTCCCAAATCTCTTGGAGAGTTTGAAAGTGTGTAAATCCTCTCCCCTTCACGCTTTTCCTTCCTTGAAGAACTTTAAAATTGTGCGGTTAAGTTGGAGTAATCTGTGTTTCGGGGAGGGGGGAGGGGCTGCGTGTGGATAATCGGTGGCCGGGATAGAGTAGCCACACCTGCCGAGTTGGTCAAGAAACTATTAGTTTATAGTCAAGTTAGCACCCCCCCCCCACCCAACTCACAACTCCCAACCACCGACAACTAGGCCGTTTTTCTCTATAAGAAAGTCACACCCACTTCCTATATATTAATCAATTTAACCTTAAAAATCCCAGGAAAAAATGTGACCATGAGAACGACAATTTTATCTTCGAAAATGTTACTACTCGGCGCAGGCATTTCTCACAGTTTCACGCGGACAATTCCAAGGGCTGAAATCTAGATATAAAAGGCAAGGAAGGTGTATTTAATGTCTGGGCCCCAAAATTGATTAAAAATTGCCAGTTTCCGGTACGGAAAGTTTTCAAAACAGTCAGCACAACATTCCCACAAATTTTGGGGCGAAAGGCACCCAGGCGAGGTTAGGGGGGGTAGGGGTGAGATTAACGGTTTCCTGGGTAACCCATTTTTTCGGGTTGAATTAATCTCATTTCGATCCAATTGTCAGTTTCGTTGTTTTATTAGTGCCAGAGGGCACATTACAAAAAAAATTAAGCGGTGCTGACTTATTTAAAAATAATTATTTCGGGACACGGCTCATTCAAATAACAATTTTTGGGTTAACTCATTGAAAAAGGAAAACAATTTTGCGGGTTTAACTCTTTCAAACCCCAAAGTTCGTGGATCTATTATTATGATTTGAGGCAAATTGATTTTCCGTTCAGTTTTGATGGGTGGTGCTGGGCGGCTTGGGACTCTCTAGGCTCGGAAACAGCGTTGATTTTAGCCGCTCCAACTGGAACCATCCATCTTGAAGTAGAAGAACTATTCCTCGTCATGAACTTCACAGTACTGTAAACTGTCAAGTCGCAGGGCCGTGGAGAGAATATTCTGACCGGGGAATGGAACTCGATGCGCTCGGGGCGCTTTGTAAGACACTCCCCTCCCCTCTCCCGTTGTGTTTTTAGTATTTCGACATAGTGCCAAATATTTTAAACCACAAAAAAAAGGGTCCAGCACCTTAACCTCAAAACCTCACAAGCACAGCAAATCTTCAATCACAAAAACCTGTGACCACTAAAAAAATCTAACCACAACAACGATCCAACCACAGCGAAGCCCCAAAAAAGCCCAAAACCACAGCAAAGCACCAATCACAGCAAATCCCATAACGACGACAAAGCTACAAACCCCTGTGAAAATCCAACCACGAAGAAGGTTCCAACCACTGCAAAGCTCAAAACCACAACGCAGAACTCGAAACTACAATACATCAAAGCTCCGAACTACACCAAAGCACCAAATCACAACAAAGCTCGAACCCACAACAAAGTACCAACGATAAAAAGTTCAAACCATAGCAAAGCTGCAACCGCTGAAAAGGTCAAACCACAGTAAAAACCCTGACCACAGCAAAGCCCCAAATCACAGCAAAACTCAAAACCACAGTATCTCCGACCACATAGTGAAGCTCCAACCCTCGCAATAGTTCAAACCACTGCAAAGCTCCAAACCACAGTAAAGCACTAAACCACAGCAAAGTTCCTAACCACAGCAAAGCTGACAACCATAGTGTGGCGGAAACAATCCCGACACATGTTTACAAAAAATAAAAATAATTTTCCAATTGTCTTGTTACTCAAATTGGATTTCATTTCTCCAAAAGTGGTAACTCAGACGTGAACGAACACGATAGTTTTTTCTTTTTTCTTTTTCTCATTCATCGCGACTGCTTCGACGATGGCTAACGCCGGTGCACCTTCCGCAGAAAGTGCTACACTGGAGCCGATTTCCGCTGCCGAGATAGCTAAGGTTTCCGTAAAAATTCCTCCTTTTTGGCGATCCAATGTTGCTCTCTGGTTTTGCCAAGTAGAAGCAAATTTCCGAACTAGTCGGATTACAGCCGATCAAACTAAGTTTGACATTGTCGTGGGGTGTATGGAAGGTGAGGTACAAACTCAAGTAAGCGACGTTGTAATTAACCCTCCACCAAACGATAAGTATCAACAGCTCAAAGAAAAACTAATTCAGCGCTTTACAGAGTCACGAAACCAACAAGTTCAACAGTTGGTTCGAGACCTCGAGTTTGGTGACGATCGCCCATCCGCCTTGTTGCGCCGCATGAGGGAACTTGCGAACGGTGATATTAAAGACGAAGTTTTAAAAACTATGTGGATGGATCGACTTCCCGTCACCGTCCGCCAAGTTTTAACGGCTATTCCTGAAACAGAGCTTTCTAAAATAGCAACTATTGCAGATAATGTCATGGAGGTAACATCCCACGACGTTTACGCACTGACCAAACAACAAAAATCTATTTCTTCAACCGAAAACAACGTCCACGAAACACTTACCATACTAACGGAAAAACTCGCCGCGCTTACTCTCTCGGTGAAAAATATCCAGCAAACAGTGTCACAAATGAACAAACAAAGATTTCGTTCTCGCCAACGCAGTCTTTCACCTCGCTTGGAAGTAAACAAGGATGGCCTATGCTGGTATCATGAAAAATTCGGCACTCGGGCGTCTTCGTGCAAAAAAAGGTTGTCTTTTCTTTTCCAAACAGGGAAACGAATAAAACCGAGTGTTGCGACGGCTAAAACTTCGGCTCAAGGATCATGCCGTCTATTTTTACACGACAAAACATTAAACCTCACTTTCCTTGTAGATTCAGGTTCGGACGTATCCGTAGTTCCACCAACACAAAGCGACAGACGTAATGCAAGTCACCATACCACAACTTTGTACGCCGCTAACGGTTCTAAAATTAAATCGTACGGCACGAAATCCCTGGTTCTAAACCTGAACATGCCTCACAAAGTACGGCATACATTCATTGTCGCCGACGTCAACAGCCCTATCATCGGCGCTGATTTTCTTCGGAAGCACGAATTCTTGGTGGATCTCAAAAACAAACGCCTTAGTCGATAAATCTCGGAAGTACTCCACTTCAGGCACAACTGTCAAAATTAATTCTTTTCAATTATCGACTATTGATAAATCAACAATTTACTGGAAATTGCTTCAACAGTATCCCTCTATTACAGACGATTCATCTAAGCACTTTAGCGGAAAACATTCCACGGTTCACTTCATTGAAACCGAAGGGCCTCCTATCGCGTCCACCACATGTAGATTGTCACCTGAAAAACTAAAAGCGGCCAAAGCTGAATTTCAAGCAATGCTCGACCAAGGTCTATGTCGACCTTCAATGAGTACCTGGTCCAGTCTATTACATCTTGTGCCAAAACCGGACGGGAAATGGCGCGCTTGCGGTGACTATCGCCGCTTAAATTCAATCACAAAACCAGACAGGTATCCCGTTCCCATTTTACAGGATTGTAACGCCTTTCTACATGGAAAAAGTTTCTTTTCCAAACTTGATTTGACTAGAGCATACCAAAAAATTCCTATCAACCCCGAGGACATTCCAAAAACTGCCATTGTGACTCCTTTTGGGTTGTTTGAATTTCCATTCATGAATTACGGGTTACGTAATGCTGCAGCTACGTTTCAGCGGTTTATGCACGAGATCACCCGAGAATTTCCTTTCATATTTTCGTACTTAGATGACCTTCTTGTAGCATCCAACGACGAGAAACAACACCTCGAACACCTACGCATCCTTTTCGACCGCCTCTCGAAATTTGGTCTTAAAATTAACCCTTCGAAATGCGAATTTGGAAAAGAAAGTTTACCCTTTTTAGCTCACCTTATCACTACCAAAGGCGTAACCCCGTTACCTAGCAAAGTTCAACTCATTAACGATTTTTCTCGACCCAAAACCGCTCCTCAATTAAGAAGATTCCTGGGGATGGCCAACTTTTATTCATGGTTTCATCCCTCACATGGCAACCATGCAAATTCCCCTACACGAATTTTGCCAAGGAAAAACTTCGACACTTAGAATTCATTTCACAGTTTTCTACAGAAATTAAACATTTACCAGGTGCCGATAACCAGGTTGCCGACTGTTTGTCACGCATTGAAGAGATTCAAATTCCTTCGGCAACTGATTTTGATGCCATGAGTCGTCAACAGGACGAAGACCATAAACTTCAAAAACGATTAAACGAATTCCCTTCTCACTCCTGTCATTTGTGACACAACAACCGGAAATATCAGACCTTTCGTTCCCACATCCCTTCGACGTCAAGTCTTTGATGAAATTCACGCACCTACTCATCCTGGCATTCGCAATACTGTAAAAGAAGTTTGTCTACGTTACTTTTGGCCTAGTATGCGAAATGATTGTACACAATGGGCGCGAACATGCCTCCACTGTCAACGTTGCAAAATTCAAAAGCACACAGTGAGTTCCCGCTCATTTTTCCCTGCAGCTAATGAACGTTTCGGCCATTGCCATATTGACATTGTGGGACCCCTTCCACCATCTAACGGTTTCAACTACGTTTCAACATGCATTGAAAGATTCACCCGTTGGCCCGAAGCGTTCGCGATCAAAGACTCAACAGCTGAAACCATCGCGTCAACTTTTGTGAGCGGGTGGATTTCCCGTTTTGGGGTTCCGAACAACATCACCACGGACCAGGGACGTCAATTCGAGTCAAACCTTTTTCGAGAACTACTCAAAATCCTCGGAATAAGTCGTATTCGTACCACTAGCTGCCACCCACAAAGCAATGGGCTAATTGAAAGGTAGCACCGATCTCTAAAAACAGCAATCATCTGCCACGCATCCAACAAATGGAGTAAAAACCTTCCAATCATTTTGTTGCACCTTCGATCGGCCATCAAAGAAGATTTAGGCGTCTCTGCAGCCGATCTTGTCTATGGTCAACCGTTGCGTCTTCCTGCAGATTTTTTTTACCAAACCGTCCTATGTTTCTCAGGGAGCTGATTTTCCTGAAATCGTAAAGAAATTTCAAACAACTATGCAGAACCTTCCAACGCCACCAATGTCGGACCATGCGACCAAACCGTATGTATACACGCCACCATCACTGCAATCGGCGACACACGTATTTTTACGTCGCGAAGGCGTGAGACCACCTTTGCAACCACCTTATGACGGTCCCTTTCTCGTATTAAAAAAAAATGACAAGTTTTACACCCTAAAAATTAAAGGAAAACTTAAAACAATTTCAATCGACAGATTAAAACCGGCACATGTCGACAAAACCACAGCTGGAGATGATTCCAGCTTACCAACTATGACTCTACATCCACTGCGGTCTATTCTTCGAAAGTCACCGACAAACCGTCAACTCTAGAACGTCCAAATCGATCTGTGAAATTCGCAGAAGAAATTACAACTGCGATCATTAGGAGGGGGATTGTTGGGGCGGAAACAATCCCGACACATGTTTACAAAAACTAAAAATAATTTTCTAATTGTCTTGTTACTCAAATTGGATTTCATTTCTCCAAAATAGCAAAGCTCCAAACTTCAGTAAAACTACAATCCTGAAGAGTGTTCCAACGCGAAATTATAGGGTTTGAAAATAGCCAAAATCCGCGATATTTGGTTTTAGAATAGCGAGGTCCTAGCCCTTTTCTCGAAACGGGATAATTACCCACCTGGATTTCATATACGTTCCGCCTGGCCTGGCTGGCAACTCTACATTTTAATGAGTTGAATCAGCTAATTATGTTGGAATTGTCCAGCTCTGTTTACTAGTGACGTCTAAATCAGCAACATAATATTATACGCTCGTATTATTTCTGTGAGGACGAGCACAATTATATAAAAATGTGTGTACGTGTACACTTGTGGGATTAGGGGATTATTGTATGCGCCCCCCCCCACCTTGCCTATGCTTGGGGCACGCTCTTAGTTTCGGCGGGGGGTGAGGGAATGGTAATGTTTCAGGGGTTTGTGGACAAGTTATTCACGGTGGAATTAACACTTTTTGTAACCAATCAATGCGGATTAAAAATCGATAGTTTCGGGATTATTATATTTTCAAAAATAGCAGAGTGAAACATTTTAGGTGGTAACAGTTTTCAACATGGGCCCCTTGTCTATTTTAAGACTCTTTCGCATAACGTACATTAAACCATGTTAATTTGAATTAATAACAACCCCCCCCTCCTCTTTATTCCAACCACATAGTTGAACGTGGTGCAGGGGTTGATGATTTTGGGATGGAAAGAGTCGGATAAGGACATAAACCTCGCAAAACCGTGCTCGTAAGAAATAAAACTCGTTACTCGTAAGACTTGACTCGACCAATAAAATAGCCATTAAACTCCAAGAGCCCGGAATAGGATGGTTCTGAGTGATCAGGTGGTAGGTTGGGTTTTGTGATAGGGGAAGGCATCTATGAGTGGTGGTGGTGGGGGGGGGGAACTAAAGGCCACTTACCTTCTTCAACTTCACCCACTAAGTTTGCTAAATGGAAGCTGACTGGTTAGTTCGGAGTGAGCAATCAAATTAACATGGCGGGGTAAATGACTTGATGGAAATTTTATAAAACAGCGTACATATTTTTCATTCGATTGAAGTTGTTTGACTTTGAAAATTGCACGCGTAAATTAAACAAAAATTTGAAGAGCGCCTTATTTGACGCCCCACGGGATCTAGAAATGTCTAGCTATGAATCAGTATTGTGATGGCTGATGGATGCAGCTCTTACGCACTTAACGAAAGATAAACCTGCAAATAATTCATCTGATTCGTTTACTTCTACATCTCTCACTTCTCAAGTGCTACGAACGATGATGTGCTTCTTCATATTTTTAGATTTCCACAACTACTCTGATTTTCAGCGCGAAAAATGTCTTTTTTGTCAGCTGTCCAAGGGAGAGAGGGGATTTCTTAGCTTCTTTTCAAATGTTTTAAAAATTCGGAGGGAAATATTCGGAGACTTCGCGGTAATAAGCAGACGATGTTTATAACGGCAATTTATTCCCAGTGGAATGGTCACACAGCCTGACCATTTTTACCCCATTTATACAGTGACTCCGAAATTTCATTTCATCCCTTGGGCGAGTACCCTCCCCTCCCCATATCCGCACCATCCCAAACTTCAATTCAAATTGGCAAACTATTTATTTTATTGTCAACCCATTTTTTTCCTGTTTTTCAGATTATCCAAATCCGACGCTCTCCATGTAAAAACGTCGTTTTTCTGAGTCCACGTCATCTAATTACAGAGAGTTCTGAAAGACCCATTGAAACACGCGCAAGTGAAAGGATGCGCTTCAACATTATATTATACTGTACAATTAAACAATAAGCATTTTTTAAAAAAATGAATAGGGACGAGGACTAAAATAGAAGAGTATGTTCATTGGTTGCACCATACTTAAAATATGTTTCTGGTGCGAGGAAATCGCGAGTTATTTTTTTAGTTTTTATTTATTATAATTATTTTTTATTATTATTGTTTGTTTCGTTTTTGCCTTAAATGGACGCTGTGATCTACTGGAAAATGCAGATTTATAATGAACATACATGAACACACATTGAACGTAGATATATACATTGCTTGCAATGAAGAAAATGGTGTTGGCTTTGACGTGCAGAAAAAAAATCTAATCATGTGTATTTAAATCTAGTCGCACCGAAACCTCATGTATGCTCTCTTGTTTGATTGGAGAACTACCAACTTGTATTAATTAATATTTATTAACGAGTTTATCCTATTATTTTAACCATGTTATGTAATGTGCATTGACGGTTCATAAGTTCTGGGCATTAAGATCTGGAGCCTATAGGGAGGAATGTAGGGTTAAATTTTTGCGACATTAATTATAAAAAATGTAATAAAAATAATTTAGTTGTGCTCAGAAATATATAATGTTATAAAATCGGTGAGATAGGTTTATGCTTTGAAAATTGTGAGTTCAGGAGCTTTGAATTTACTTTTTTCCTAATAGTTTCGAATTAAACAATTTGATCGTCTTATAGATTGGCTAGAACGTTCACACTATTATGCATATATATACATATTTATGTTAAGCAAAAAATTGATTTTTCATTGTTTTTTATCGGCTTTTTTCTAGTAGTTTGTCTTGTTAATGGAGGCTTTCTTAGTACACCCATCCTATTCATGAGCATATAAGAAAGTTATGTAAACCGGTTGCTTGTGCTAAAACCCTTGATTGTAAACTTTTTCATTTAAAGCTCAACCCCCCGCCCACTATTCCAATGGTGCATTGTGAACTGTCATTTCAACCCCAATATTCGTTGTTTGTAGGTAGGTGATTGATCATTTTAGCTGCTAGCTTTAACGCTAGATTTTCTGCTCTCTACCATTGTTGATTTTTTTTATTTATAAATAGTGCAAATAAAAGAAAATATCGCTATTTTTAAATTAGAATTAGGTAGCTTTCGAATACAAAACTAAGCAATTAGGATTTTCAATTTGAACCCAACGAGGCCGATGGGAGGTTGTGTATTTCTTTAAAAATAATAGTTTATTGCCAGGTCATGTAAAACAAGATTTTTCCAACTCAGTGCGCGGGAGCTCCACCATTTTGTTCTTCCTTAAAAAAAAAAAAAAAGATAATTTTCGATGGTTTTGGTTCGTTTTCATTTTCAGCTGAATAAAAATAAAATGTTATCATCCTCGAGCAGCCTTAGACGGATATATGATAAATAAGTTTCTCTCTGACTTCGTAACGCCACCCCTACCCACACGAGTTTCCTGGTACTAAACGTTCGTATTATATAAACATTTATATATATCGCACATCTATATTGTATGTAAAACATTTGGAAAAATTAAAATTGAATTTCTCCAGTTATAATTATCAACAACGTAGACGCTTTCTGATCTTCGCGAACAAAACTAGTGTTCTCGGCTCTTTGTTTTCTAACGTTTAAGTGTTTCGGTAACACATAACACATTATTTATAAACTTCATGAAGTAGCTTACATGAAAAAGGAATACATATTTACTTCTTTATCGTACTTTAATGAATGTAATAGCAGAAAATATAAAAAAGAGTCTCCTTATCATGTTTTGGTCGTTTGAATTGTCCTAATGACTCAAAATGGAATTTCAAAGTCAGGGGGCAAAGGTATATGATCACTATAGTGTCATACAAATAATTATAGGGGGCGAAAATCAATAGTTTTAGGGGGGGGGGGCTCCAGACTTCGACTCGAACAGTCCGACACAGATGACGGTCGGCATCAAGGAGCGTAAAAACTTTCAGCTTCGCGATCGAAATGGACACGGAGATATGGGTGCCGAGTTATTGGCTGTATACGCAAATTGGAGTATTATGGGCATTGTACACGTGAATACACTCAGACCCCCCCTCCTCCCTCATTTCCATAACCAGCCATTTTTTCTCAGTTATACGGTTGGATCTGGTGAAATCGGCCCAATTGCGGATTGGATGGCGAAATCGGCGGATTGGTGCACAAATTTTGTGGGGGGGGGGGGGTCAATAAAGCGCACGATTTTAGGAGCCGTCCGATTTTTCCCACTATAGGTGTCCATGCAAACGATAAACCTTAAATTCAGCAAAGCTCTATAAACCACGGTAAAGCAACAACAACAATAACGAAATGGCCTCCAAACCCCAGCAGACAATGGCACGGCTGAAAGGGGGGGGGGCATTGAAATTTGAAACTTTCTGTGGAGGGGGGGAGGGTTAAAAATAATAACAAGTACATAAGAGTCCCTCTCGGCATGAACCATTCTCAACGGCTATAATTTACGGATTTCACCACTTTCAACCCTACTTTCACCGGGACTCGCCTTTCAAATTCAAATTCTGCGGATTTATTTCTCACAGAACCCAATTTCATTGGTTTTCTACTCTTAAAAAGCCAGTTTCACAGGATTATTTCGCTAAAAAGCCAATTTCACGGGGCTGACTCATTCTAAAAAGTTTTTAAAAAAGTTAGGCACTTTCAATGTACAAATTTGACGGATTTGATGCTCAAAGAACCCAATTGCGCGTCTTGATTGATTCAATTTCAACTTTGGGGTCTTTAAATAAAACAATTTTCCGGTTTAGCTTTGTATAAAACAAAATTCTTTGGATCTGTCAAGTCAGAAACCAATTTCGTGGGGCTAGCAACCCCACAAAAAAATCAATGAGCCGTATGATAAAAAAAGAGCATGACCTTATAAGCCAGGGGGGTAGGTACGGGGGGGGATGTGGGGGATAGATCCCTCCCCAGAGCTACAAGTATGCGAACGAAGGAGCACTAGTACCATAACGAAGAGCCCCATAAAATCTCCAAAAATGAGCGTTTCACGTTGAAGTTAGGCTTAGCAGATTTTCTGGACTTAAAGCAGCCCGAAATGTTCCGAGTACGTCCAGCTTTTTCCTTGGACTTGAGACCCAACGCAGCAGTGTACCGAAGTACGGGGGGGGGGGGTACAAAGGGGTACAAAAATCGGTAATATTCGTGGCTATAGCTGCTAAAAAGCGTTGATTCGTGGTCTTGCAATGCAACTTCCAGACTAAAATTAAGGAAAAAATCGCTGATTCGCGGTACATGGAGGCCAATCTACAATAAATTGTGGAAACCAACGCAAAAGTGTTTTACTTAGGTAAACCCCGCGGTTAAAGTTGAGAAAACACGCTGTAATATTGACAAATAAAAGCTTCCAGGTTAAAGTGCTTTCAGGTTAAAATTGGACTAAAATCACTAATTCGCGGCTAAAATTGAAAAAATCACCAATTAGCGCAGCTAAAATTAAGAAAAACGTTAATTTTCAGTTCAAATTGGGGAAAAGTGCTAATTCTCAGTTAAAAATGGAAAAAAATGCTAATTTGCAGCTTAAATTGAGCCAAACGCCAATTCTTGGCAAAAATTGACAAAACTCGGGAGGTAATGCACGGGTTGTGAACGCTACCACGCTGCTAAAATTTAGAAAAAGCGAAAATTCGCTGCTAAAATTGAGAAACATCACTAATTTATAAATAATTTAAAAATGATGATTTTTTGACAGAAATGGATGGATATATGAACATTTTTTGGTTAAAAAAAAAATTTACACTTATAATTTAAATTCGCACCTTCTGAAGGCTTTTTATTTTTGGCTAAAATTCAGAAAAATGGCAAGTTCATGCATGCCTATAGTATAATGTTAAAAAATACGCTAATTCACGGCTAGAATTGAAAAGAAGGAATAATCTATACCTATAAAAGTTATATAGTTTTGCTAATGCGGTGGTAAAACGTGAAAAACCGCTAATTTGCGGGTAATATTTAGAAAATAAAATAAATCAGCCTGGTCAAAATTAAGAAAAATGTTAATTTTAAGCCTAAAATTTGAGAAAGTTGCTAATTTGCGGATAAAAATGGAAAAAATCGCCAATTTACAGCTAAAATTGCGCCAAACGCCAATTTGTGACTGAAATTGAGAAAATTCGCTAATTCACAGGTTTGAAATGCAACGATGCGTCGCCGCTACAATTTTAAAAAGCGCTAATTCGCGGATTAAATTGAGAAAAATTCTAATTTGCGCCAAAAACTGAATACACGCCAATTTGCGGATTCTGAAGGCAACTTTTCAGGCTGAAATTAAAAAAAAAAAACGCCAATTTATGGCAAAAGGCGAAGAAACCGCTAATTCGCGAGTAAACTGAGAAAAATGCTAAAATGAGGAAAAGCCATAACTCGTGGATAGTTAAGAAACATCGCTCACGGGATAAAAACGATACTTTGCTGCTAAAATTGAGAAAAGCGCAAATTCATGGCTATGGGAGGGGGTGGGGCAAAACCGCCGGCTGAAATTGATAAGAACGATAAACTCGGCCAAAAAAAGCCCCTAACTGAGAGATTGAGGCTATGATGAGGCCAGCAAGATGTCCACATTCAAGAGTGTGCTGGCTGGGTGGAATAATGACTCAAATGTGAAATTACCCCCCTTTACAAGATTTCAATCTGATCCCCCCCCCCCAGGACAAATTATTTTCATGTGACAAATTTTTCGGTTTTTCGGGTGAATGTGACAAATTAGACAGGTTTTTTTTTTATGGTGTGAATAGCCAGCTAGGCTACCTTAGGGCACAAATGGTCAGTTTAGGCATTTTCGAGGCGTGAGTCATCAGTTTTTCAATTTTTAGGGCCAAGTATC
Organism: Corythucha ciliata; assembly: GCA_038030265.1. NCBI lineage: Eukaryota > Metazoa > Arthropoda > Insecta > Hemiptera > Tingidae > Corythucha > Corythucha ciliata. The sequence continues at coordinate 30,430,777 of CM075940.1, read as the reverse complement.
ACTAATTACCGGATAAATTGAGAAAAAGCGCTAATTTTCGGCTAAAATTGAAATTGAAAAACAAACAAAAAAATTAGAGAAACCGCTAATCGGCGGGTAAAACAGAAATAAACTCTAATTCATGGCTAAAATTTAGGCAAATTGCGAATTAGCTGATAAATTAAGAAAAAGCGCTTATTCACGGATAAAGTGTTGAAAAATTACGCCAATGAACCGCTAAAATTGAAAAAAAAAGTCATGAATAACTGCTAAAATTTTGGTAAACGCCAATTCACAGTAGAAATTCATAAAAACGCTAACTCAAAATTGATAAAACGCCAATTCGTGGCTTCTGAAGGCAACTTTGTGACTCCTCCTGTTAACAAAAAATAGTGTGTACTGTTCCCGTTTATTTTTTTGTATATATTAATTTGAATTACTTTGACCGTCTGAGAGGCTGCAGGTAGGCATTATTGCACCAAATGACATTAACGTAGGTGAAGAATAAGTGATAATGAGTGATTTGTAGGGCTATCTAGTCCATACCAACCATCCAAGACCAGAGTTCGTATTCCTGAGTGCTCCTGGAGGCCTTTTCGTCATTTTACGATTCCTGAAAACGCTTAGACCCCGTTTACAAGTTCTGTGCAATGCGTCTGTGGAGTCCATACAACCAAAAAATACATTCCCTTGAAAAAACATTTTGATAGGTTGCATAGACTCCACAGACGCGTAGCATAATAGTTTGTGAATGGATTCTTGACTCACAGAATCATTTCTTTTATTGTACGTAAACGTACGTATTTAACGGGTTTGAGAGCTGTTGACGAACCTAACTATAAAGACAATGTCCTCGATTTATTTCCAACAATCCGCCAGTTTGTCATTTGCAGTTTCTACTTTTTTTTTCTTCGGGGGGCCTTTCCCGGCCAAGCCGAGTCCGGCGACGCCAAGGCCACAAAGTGGGCTCCTACGTCGTACCCATTTATCTAACTGTGCACTTTCGCGTGTGCCTTGTGCGGGTCGTTGCGCAGTTTGTTGAACGCACACCGCCGGGGACGGGCCCACACAAAGCCAAGTGTGCCGTGTCACAGCTCGCCGCAGCCTTTATAGTATAATGGGCAATGGCTGGATTAGCGCTGGGTTCCGAAGCGAGCATTGTATCCACTACACCATCGACAGTACGAATTGCTGCAGCTCATTTAATGAACAGTACGTATTCTCACTTATGCCATTTCACGACGTTACATACAATTAATTTATGAATAGGAAGCACAAAACCAACATAAAACAATAAAATGATGATGTGGTACGTTTGTTACTCTAGGAATCGGGAAGGGTGGAGGATTTGTGATAAAATTTGATACTCGAATAGTTGAACAGAATTATATTTTAACACTAAAATAATGAAATTAACGCATTAATGATAATTGAGGTAATCGTCTCACGGAATGATTTCTTGAATACGACTAATATTAAAATAAAATAATAGAAAAAAAGACAATAAAATAAAACAATAATAACAATAAAAAACTATTCTAATTTTTTATATCAACGTGCAAAGGGATTTCATCCAGAAATTAGACTCGAAACTTCGCTCGCCGCTCTTCGAAGGCAAGGGGAAATACTGGGTTGGCTATAAGAATTACTGGGTTAAGCGAGTGAACAGGAGGACGAGGGGAAAAAGGAGACTGAACTCACCAATACGGCGACCGGGGTAACTGTCAATCCAGGGTGATTGCGTCACGTCGAGTGCAATAGGCGTTGTCTGCGACGTGTAGCTCGTCCGGGTAAGCCGCGTCGGGAGTAGGTTGTCTTGGGTAGTCGAATACGGGTAACAGCGCCGCAGTGCGTTACGGCTCGAGTCAGGTGGAGTAGCGCTTGGTTCGATACGCCGTGCGTTATCGCTATTTCGTACGTGGCTAGACGTGGTTAGGCACCGATGTGCCGCGTTGGGTGGATGCTGCGCTCGCTGCGTTGCTCCGTGGCGTCGGAAAGACGCCTGCGCCTCTGCGTCGAAATTCTCTTTGGGCTTATGCTCGTACTGTACCGACACTCTTAGCGCACAGTACTTCTTACACTGACTGATTATTTCGTTTGCACTTTTACGGCGTGGCGCTTACACGAGCACGGACACGACCGAAAATCGACAGACTGGTTCGACTGGCTCTACACTTTACTTCACTCTTGACGTTAGATTACACTGTGCACTTATCGCGACGTTTGCGTCTTTGCACCTTCTGCTCCGTGGCTCTTTTCCCGGCTTGGACTCGTATTGCACTCGTTAGCTTGCTGCAGTTGGCTCCACGCGACTCTAGTTTCCAAATGCGACAAGACTAGATCAGACCAACTCTGTGTGTGTGTGTTGTTTCATTGGCTTATATACCCCGGTTCGTGGTGGTAGGGAGCTTGAGTCAAAAGGATGGGGTTTGTGGAAGGAATTCAGGGGCTTTTCAATAGAGGGCGAGCGTCCCAGCTTATTGGGTTTCACATTTTATCATATTTCTAATTTTCTCTCGATATGGTACTTAAATTCAATTTATTTTCTTTGTTCACTTAACACTAACTATAATTACTGCACCTAAAAACTAAAACAAAACTTTAAATAACAGTATTTACAATGAAATAAATAAAAGAAAAAGCTTCTCTATACCACATGGGCGTAGCCAGAGGGGGGCAGGTGCCCTCCCCTAGACTCGAAAGCACAAATTTAGTGGGACAGTTGCCCACCCTTGGATACATTCTGGAAATATAAATCCTTCCGGATAACCATATTGTGTTTCGTCGGTGCTCACTAAAAAAATAATTTCTCGGATTTCGCTAATAAAAAAATCGATTTCACGAATTTCGAACGTTTAACCTTAACGTTAAATCGTTCGCTGAACGTTCGGTTTCACGTTGAAACTTGGCAAACCATGATAGGTTTGGATAACAACGTTAACCTGACATTCATTGAACGTTGTACGAAAGTTCTTCGAACATTGTAATAATGTTTTTAGAACGTTATATCAACGTTCCTTGAACTATGTAAAAACGTTGTTCTAAGTTCACCACAAGAATTCATGATATTTAGAACTTTTATTGAACTGAAAAATGAAAAAATCATCGGTTCACGTGCGAAAGCTGCGGTGGAGTGCGAACTTAACTCATTAGTATTGCCAATTCTGAAAATGGCTCAGTCTTCAATGAACTTCACGTCCAAAACCTTAAACGAGAACCATATTTATAGTTCACACAAGCGTACAATTTTAAAAACAGTTCAAGTCATACACTTCATCCTTGGAAGTCGGAACGGACAGTACTTCAGCCATTCTTTAATGGGCTGCGTCACATCCTGAATCACCGCGTCTCTACATCAAATCTTTGTGGCGCCTGCAATAATATCAACCTTGATCAGGCTTCGAACAATAAACCACACTGAATTGCATACCAAGTATTGCGTGACAAAGATGCGTGTTTTTGAACGCTTTCTTTTTACCCTTCCTTGTGCCCAGTTGAAAAATGTCCCCACCTTCCTGGTGAAAACGTCAGCCATCATTTGAGTGACGGTTACCTTCGCGGACGTTCCGCGCAAGGGCAGACAAATCAGTGAAATGCAAACAAATATGTACAGGTTTATACAAACCGCGAACCCTCAAGAAGGCTAGATCGATGGAAGGAATTCGGTGGCTCAAAATGTCGAGACTAAGGCCCGTATGCCAATGTCGTTCCTCGAAATTTCCTCGACTCCCCTAGTTTGTGAGGGAGGTTTGAGGTGGAGGAAAATTCGAGGAACGACTTGGCATACGTGCCTTAGGCAGTATGCACGACGAAAAACAAAAATACACAACGCTTAATAATTATAAAATCATCAAACTCAGGAGCACGTGGAGGACGGGGAGCAGTTTAACACACTTAATTAATAGAGAATAAACTAAATGAGAAGAAATGAGGCTGATTCTATTTTTATTCAAATTGAAGGAGAGTATTTTGTTTTATGTGGAGAAGTTCAGGGGTGGAGGGACTATTATTAGCCGTTCGTGTGTCAGTCCCGAACTACTCCGAGCAGCACGAGATTTTGTGACCTCGCGGGTTATCATGTGGAATGACAGGGGAGAAATGAGAAAAGGTTAGTACTTTCAGTGCTGTTAGTGCAGCTCCGGACGACAAATGAACGAACCTATTATTATTATAGCAAATCGCATTACACCATTTTGTGGCAAAACCGTGAATCGTATCTATGTATAAAATCACTCAAGTTGCTCCTACAATTACACCAACGCCAACCATCCTGTAATGCTTTACAACGTTGCTTTAACGTTGTATGAACCATAAACAACCGTATGAACCATATAATTTTATGGATGAACCATAAAAATAACCGTTATATTGTCGTTCGTAAGAAACGTTCGCCTCGTTCATTTTGATAACGTTAGTTTCGTAGGTTTAACGTTCTGTGCTACAGTAGCACACAAACGTTCCTTGAACGTTCACCAAACGTTTAGCCTTAACGTTAAAGCGTTCGCTGAACGTTCGTTTTCACGTAGAAACGAACGTTAGAATTACGTCCAAAGTTCGCACTTGGCAAATCATGATAGGTTTGGATTACAATGTTAACCTACTAACGTTATTCGAACGACCGGAAGGGGGCGGGTTCTGACGACAGTGCTGCAATTTCAAGACCGCGCCCGACCCGACGTCGTTTTAACGTTGCTCTAACGTTATTACGTAACGTAAAAATACTTAACCGTTCTATTTTCGTTCGTAAAAAACGTTCGCCTCGTTCGTTTTGCTAACGTTAGTTTCGTTGGATAAACGTTCTGTGCTACTGGGGGATTCAGAATTTGCTCAAAAAGGGAGAGGGGTTTGTGAGAGATGGAGTGCTTCCATCAGTTCCATCAGTTCCATCTACTAAAAATGGCTTTACAGTCATTCGCTGCCTAAAAATAGTTAAAACTAGCTATTCCCACTATAAAAACGGCTAAACTAATTAAACTCGCGCCTAAAAATACAAAACCGGCGACTCGCAATTTGAAAATGGGTAAATTGACTTCACGCGCCATAAAAATGGCTAAACTGGCGATTGTTTGAACATCTGAAAATGCCTGAAAAGAACAAGATTCCCGCTCCGAAAATAGCTAAATCGACCATTCGCCTTGATCATAATTCAGGCAGCGCTGCATTTGGCCATTTAGGGAAACAGTTGTTGTGGGTGGTTTCCATTAAAAACTAGTAGAAGACTGCCCATATGAGCTAGTTCCAAAGTGGCCAACGACAGCGCTGCCCGAATTATGAAATAGGCAACCATTGACCATATATGACCATTCTCGTGCCTAATGTGACCAATACGCGCTTTTGGCTTGGAGGACTATAATCGAGTCCTGAAAACGGCCAAAATGACTTCACGCGCCCTGGAAATGCCTAAAAAGATTATTCCTGCCCTAAAAATGGCAAAATCGACAGTGTGCGCAACAGGAATGGTCAAACTTTCATGGCCTTGGCTTGATGGACTATTTGAAGTTTTGAACCCTAAAAATTGCTAAACTGACTTTACGAGCTGTAAAAATGGATAAACTTACGAATCGCGCTCTAAAATGCCTGAACAGGAGACTCATGCCCTGAAAATGGCAAAAAATGACCGGAAATGGCCAAGCTCAACGTTTTCGCCTTGGCTTGAGGCATTCGCGCTTATAACATGAAAAACTGACTCTATGTGCCCTAAAAATGACAATTATGGCTATTCAAGCCTTGAAATCGTCAAAACTGACCCTATGTGCCCTGAAAATAGCTAAATGGGCGATTATTAGCGCCTTAATAATATGCCTAAACAGGCAATTCCTGCGCTTAAAAATGGTCAAACTGACCTTGGCGCCCAAAAAAGGATTGAGCTGGCCATTCTCGTTCTAAAAAATGGCTAAACTGTCAATTCCTGCTCTAAAGAAGGCAAAACTTGATCATTCGGACTCTTAAATGGCAAAACTGACTATTGAGGCCATGAAAATTTCACACTGGCTATTTCTCCCTATAAATGACCACAATGACAATTTGCGCACTAGAATAAATGGCAAACTGACTATTCGCACTCTACGAAAAGGCAAAACTGACTGTTCAGGCTCTAAATTGGCGTGGGAACATGGCATACTATTGATAATTAACGCTTTATAAATTGTCAAACTGATCATTTGCGCCCTTCACAGAGGCTACAGATGGTGTTAATGACGATTTCCGCCTTTCAAAAAATAGCAATTTGCCCATAAAAAGTAAAAAATGGCCAAACATGGCTATTCGCGACTTAAACCGGTCAGCTGGTGGGTAAACTGGTGGGCCGTCCCCACATCACACAACTGGCTAAACCCCCCCCCTCCACCCAATCACCAGCATTGGTTACCCGCAGCCTGAAGGACTGTATAAACTGACCACTGTCGTGTTATAAAATTGCTTGCCTGGCTAATCACGCCCTATAAGTGGCTAAACATACCCCACATTCATGCCCCTGAGAAATGGCGAAACTTAACATTCCTACATTGCCTAACTGAGCCTCCGCGCAATGGAACATATGGGAAATAATGGGTCTTTAAACTCCAGACGATTGAATGAACTTCAATTTTGGGTCGAAACTCGTCAGTTGTGTGATGAAATTGCCCGTTTTGAGGTAAAACCGTCAAATTTGATTTCGGGGCAAAATCGCCAGTTTTATAGTGATCTTCAGTCACGGGGCAACACGTCAACTTTGGCGTGAAATCGTTTGTTTTGGTATAAAATCGTCACATTTAGGAAGAATTCGTCAGTTTTTTTCGTGAAATCACCGATTTTCAGAGTCTTTCTCTTACTTGGCCTAAAATCACCCGTGGAGAACTCTTTAGTTAAAGTGTGACATTATTCAGTTTTGGAGTAAAGTATCTAATTTTGGGGGGAAATCGTCGTTTCGCGGGTGTAAAATAATCATTTTTAAAATGAAACAAATAAAATTTAGTTTTACGTTAAAATCGCCAGTTTTTGAGGTGACATCTTTCAATTGGTGAGGGTAACACTTCAGCTTTGGCGAGAAATTGTACGTTTTTTGAGTAAAATCACCACTTGAAGGATAAAATCGGCAGTTTTTAATGCAGAGTGGTCGGTTTTGGTGAGATCATTCGTTTTTCATCAGTTTAGGTTAAACCCTTCAGTTTTAGGGTGACATCATAATCATTTTTGGGATTAAAGCCTTGGGTTTTAAAATTGCCAGTTGTGCTGTGAAAAACTTTAGTTTAGGCGTAAACACTTCAGCCATGGTGTAAAATCGTCAGTTTTGAAGTAAAATATTCAGTTATATAGTGAAATCTTCAGTTTTAGGTTAAAAAAAAGAGTCTACAGACTCATTTACGTCCGTTGCACTCAATACCTCACTCCACCTCTTCTCACTTAAAAGCCTAACTAAAAGGGAAGACTGAAGTCGTAGGGCTGCTACGGCTACAACTTTATGCATACATTAACTACTAACCCTCGTAGTTTAATCGATTATATTATTAACAATATTAACTTTCATAGACTCAACATACCGACAGACGCACAACTTAAGGTTTGTGAACAGGACTTACGGTCACCTTTAAGGCCCCTACTAACGTTCCGACACGACCATCCTACCCTAGGATCCTGAGCTGTAGGACATGCTCTACACACCTTTCCAACAAGACCTTTCTTTCTATAAAAAAAAAAAAAAAAAAAAACTTTTTGAGGTTAGAGCATGTTGGGGTTAGAGCATTTTGTGGTTTGATTTTTTTAGGGATACAGGTTTTTGTGGTTCGAGCTTTTAGGGATTCAAGGTTTTTTGTGCTTCAATCAATTTATTTGTTGTTAGATTTGTTTGAACTCAAGCACGTCCTTCGCGACCCTCCTGCCCTGTAGACGACACCTCAAGTTTTGAGGGCTGAAATTTAAATTACGTTTGTGTGGAGAACCCCTCGATTCTTCCATGTTCCCGTCGTTCGCGTACAACATGCCTTTCACATTAAACAATTTCGACACGAGTGATTCATCATTAAAACTCACCCATCAAAATTAATTAATTTTCCCTAGCCTGCCCTGAAGTTCTGTTCTCATAAAAATGCCAAAGTTCTAAAATTTGCTGGAAAGAGCTCTATGTCTCTCAATATTCATCCCATGTCAACGATTGATGCAATAATAACACACAAAAAAATATGAACACACAAATTCTAACGACGTGACGAATAATAAATTTTGTAGCCTAAATATAGTTCTCTTTAACGGTAACTATCAATTTGAAATATTCAACACGACCAATGAATGAAATAATGGACACAGTTTGATCAATAAGACACTCGCTAAAACTCAAAATAATCGAAGAGAAACAAATCTTCGAATTCATCCTCGTCAATTTGTTTAAAAAATTAATTTAAAAATAACAAAATTGAATTTCGAAAAAATGGCCAGTTCAACGATGGGGAATTTTGTTGTGGTCATTTTAAGCCATCATGAGAGGAAATCGGACTAAAATTCTGATAGGAGATAGGTTTGGGGCAAAAAAAGAGCTGAAATGCATTCCAAACCTTAGCAACTGTACCGCTCAACAAATCTTATTCAAATTTTAGCAGCGTCTTCTAGGAACCTAGATGACGATTTTGAGCGATCGATCATCAAATTTTATAATATTCTCTGGGAATTATAAGGGTCCAATACTTCGAACACATTTGTTATAATATCTTCCAAATCGCTCAACCAATCGTTTTCAAATTTTACGGTGTACATCTAGAGATGAAGACACAACTTTTGAGCCATCACTCGTCCAGATCTGTCGAGAAAAAAGTGGACGACGGACGGACGACAGACGCCATACTGAAAATCGAGATTTAGGCCTTTTCGGGGTCCAGGAGCACGAATCTGGTGTCAGTTAATTTTTTTTTTTTTTTTTGCCATTACCAAACTTCCTTCCCCACGGGGACACGGAAGTAAAAACGTCAGTTCTGAGTTAAAATCTATATTTTTTTGTTAAGAAATGTTGGATTTTTTACGTCTCTCAGACAAAACATTAATGAAAAGTTGAACACCCTGTATAATTGAGTGCCAAGCGCCCCTTTTCTACAAGTATCGACTTCCGGGGAAAACATTGTCAGTTTTTGGATAGAAAATCAGGAATAGAAGGCTAAAACCGATAGTTTCCCAACGAAGATGTGAGTTTTTGATGGATTACGACCCTTAGTGTGAAATCTCAGTTTCCCGGGAAGCATTTGACGATTTATTGCTCCTATTTCAGATTTAATGAACTACCAGTTCTTTTGCTGAGGTCCCAAGAACATCCGACATATTTTGCCCATCCCTGGGTCAAGGGCTGGCTACACCCCTGCTACACAATTTTCTGATATAGTATAACTTTGTCATTAGAGCTCAACATGGCGGCCAAGCATATTCGGTTTATAGTGCCTTAACGTAACCTAGCTGCTGGAAGGAAATGCGGTGTTAGTGGGGGGGGGGGGGATTCCGATTAGTGTGGGTTGGTCCTTTTTAAGAGTTCTGTTACACCTCATTGAAACGCCACTGGGTCAATCCAAGAACAGCACACACAACTTTTTGTGTGTACAAGTACAAGTGAACAAGAAATGTTCACTTAAAAACGATGATGGTCCCGTACGAGCGTTTTGGCCGGGGCCAGCTGCAGCATGGTCTGAGGGACCCATAAACCACGTTCAGCTGGGATCAAAACATTGAGAAAATTTCCCAAATAATCTTGTCAAAAATGGACGATACAAATCTTGAGGTTTCTCGGCCCTGGGAATTCGAAAATCAAAACGAATTTTCGAACAGACGAGCAGTTGAAGGTTCCCCCCTCCCCTTGTGATTGCGGTGTTTTTGTACGCGAAATTTCCGTGAGCAGCGGCCCCCTTTGTTCGTCAACCCCGGAGTCCGAACAACAACCTCGGATGCAAGCGGACCTGGCTGGCCCGCACAGCCCGTCGAGTGGAGAAATTCGGCTGAAACCAACGGGCCTGCGCGAAACACTCGTTTTTGGCCACTTCGAGGGGGCGCTGAAGACCGGTTCCATTTCTCAATGCAGAATGGTCTGCGAGAGAGAGGAAAAAAAAAAAACAACCGCGTCTAGTGCAATTCAAGTAATTGTCCTAAACAGTCATATTTGGCCACTTTGAGAGGGGATAAGGGCCCTGTACCGGCTGCATTTCTCAATTCACCAAGGTCTGAGGATCTCATAACCGCGTTCGGCTCAAATCGGAACACAATAATTGCCCACCGTGGGTGTTGTTTCGTGCGAAAAATCTGTTCTATCATGAGTGTCGGTGGGGATAGATGATAGATAAAAGGTCGCGAAAAGTGAAGCTGTAATGACAAGTTCTTTATTCATCTTTAGAAAAAAAAAACGCACAACCTCGTTGAAAATACATTATTGTTGTTGTTGTCACGAAAAGCACAAGTCGAATAACATCCAACAAAGCGAGATTGAAAGAAAAATCATTAGGAGGACTGTTTAACGTGGCAATAAATTGTCCGTTACTTCAAAGCCCGCTCCTCCGCATCACAAAAACGCATGTCAATAAAATGTTTGCTCGACTGATAATTCACATGACGACATACAAATTCATTGGATTAGCAGTGACCTTGGCGGTTCTAAATTGAACGTACTTACTATCTAATGTATTATTTTATTAAATTTTCTTTATAATATATTGCAACAAAAAATTGAATAATGTAACTGTGCAGTCGATTGTGCTCATCACTGACATTCTGGTCAAAAAAATGTCTAAACGGAATAAATAAATGGAAAGAAAAAGATGAAAAGGTACTTACTAACTAATCGAAGGTGATGCTCTCGGCTCTTGACGTGAGAGATTGAAATGAAGGGTTAATTATTACCTATACAATAAGACTTGATTATTCGACCTAGGCAGTGGGTAGCGTTCATTTTCGGGAAGCGTTACAATCGCATCGGCACAAATGGAAATTTGAGGATAGTAATGATCAGAATTTCGTGGAACGACTTGCCCGAATCTTCTTAGAAGGATCCTGTAAGGAACATCTTACATATTTAAAAAGATGAATGAATTTAAATCATTAAAATCTACACTTACGCTGTACAAAATAAATTAGTCTTTGGTCAAATAAAATAAGAAGTGCTTATAAATACGTTAAAGCAAAAAGTAACAATATAACAAAAGAAAAACCTTGAGATACAAAATATAATTTTATAGTAAAATAGCGTACGTTTAAAAAAAAAAAAAAAAACTTGCCAACTGCTCGCAAAAACCGGCATCGCAATAATGGGCCCCAAACAAGATTTATTTCAACACCTTCCTCTATATCGCCTCAAACAATAATTTTAATTCCAACATAATGCACCGCCACATTATGTGCACATAATGCATGTCTTTGAAAAAATTATCAACAGCAACAACAACAATTACTACTTAAAAGAAAATACAAAAAAATATTTTACAGAGAAAATTTAGTCTCTGTAATTATAAAAAATCTAGGGCCGAAGGTGTCGGAGTGTTCAGCAATTGAGTCAAACGAACGAAGGTTCTTCTCGCACTTTCAAATGTTCAACGTCGTGGCCACGGTTTCGGCGCAAACGCCATCTTCAAACGAGTCAACTTGCCTATTTTCGTGCCTCGTTTGAACAAAGTGTTTGAGTCGAAACCGCGGACACGACTCAAATGATTTGAAATTGAGAGAAGAACCTTTGTTTGTTTGACTAAATTAGACTCTGTAAGTAAAACTCCTTGGAATGTTATCTTTTAACCAAATATTGTTCACTTTTTCTATCTAAAACTGAACAATATTTGATTGAAAGTTGACATTCAGTAGGTTATAAAAACAAATTTATTTCGAACAGTTCAAATTTAACAAAGCAAAATTTTCAAGTTCCTTGAATTTCAGGAAGCTCTCTACTCGTATGGTATTAATGGTACAAATAATAATAAGCGAATACTTCAAATTAAGTCTCTGGTTATTACCAGAAACCCCCTGATGACTTTCCACCGGGTGGATTTTTCACGCGAATACATGACCTTCTTTCGGTGTCGTCGAGCTCCACTGGACAAACAATTCAACCATGAAAAATACATTAGCAGACCAATTCTAATTGTATAAGAAATCGGGTGGCTGATGCAAGGCGATTCGACTGGTCGGCGCATAGTTCAGCAACCAATAAATCGCGTGATAATCACACACAGGAGAATTTCGTGGGAGGAAGGGGAGGAAGCTGGTCTCACATTTTTAAAAAAGAAAATGAAAGAAACGTTGAAAAAACAACTTACTGCTTATTGAGAAAGTCGAGTCTTGTAAATTTCTTTGACCCTCCTGCCTCATTCCTTTTCCCGTATGTTTATTTTCCGAGGGAATCGGAGCTCCGATGGTGAATGCCTCCGCTTTGTTTTCAGAATGGGAGAGGCCAGGGTTGGACACGAAATGGCCCGATCCAGGTTTCTGCTCGCTTTGAGAGCTTCCGTTAACAGCGTCGTTTTCATCCTGTTGAGGCGAACAATCACACATTTTTTGCAACCTCGGACAGAAAAATAACGCACGGGGGGGGGGGGGCAGGTTTGCGCTTTGAAGTTATACGGAACGAATTCTCAAGGAAAGTTTACGTTAAACCACGGCTAAAATGTAGAAAAAGAGCCTATTCGCATTTTCTCGATGCAAACGTCCAGACAAAGGTTGAGAAAATAATGTGTTAATTTGCTGTTTATGGGGCAAATCCGCGGCTGCAATTGTAGAGGGGGGGGGGGCTAAAACTGAGGAAAAACACCGAGAGATACAGCGGCAATTCACAGCTGAAATTGAGAAAACGCACTGTTTCGCGATGGAACGTCCGGGCCAAAATTAATAATATAGTGTAATTCGCATTTTATGGACATTTCGAAATAACTAAAAATGAGAAAAATTGAGAAAAAACGCTAATTCATGGCCAAAATTGAGAAATTGCTCTCATTTTCGAGTAAAATTGAGGGGACCAAATCGCTCTTTTGCGAAAAAACGACCAAAGCCAAGGTTTCACGATGCAACGACGGACAAAGCGACAAATGCACAAATCACGGTTTATGGTGACTTTTTCACGGCTAAAATTGAGAAATAGCACTCTGTTTCAACGTCTAAAATTAAAAAAAAAGCGCTCTTTTACGGCTTAAATTGAGAAAACACACCAATTTGCGGTTTTACAATGCAAATTTCTGGCCAAGGACAGGCGCTAATTTATGGTCTACGGAGACCTTTTCGCGACTAAAATTGAGAAAAAAGGCTCATTTACTGTAGAATTGGGGGAAAAAACACTCCTTCGCGGCTCAAAATGAGAAAAACAGTCAAATCACTGCTAAATTGAGAAATTGCTCCCATTCGCGGGTCAAAATGAGAAAAGATGATCATTTGCACCTAAAATGAAGGAAAAAAGCTCACCCGAGGCTAAGATTGAGAAAAAGTTCTCTTTCGCGGCTAAAATGGAGAAAACGCACCAATGCGCGGTTTCGCGATTGAAAGTACATACAAAAATTAAGAAAAGCCGTCTTTTCACGGCTAACATTGAGTAAAAGGACTTTTCCACGGTAGAATTGTCAAAAAGCACTCGTTTACGGCTAAAATTGAGGAAAAACGTGGAGGAACTTCCCCCCCCCCCTTGAGAAAAACTCTGGATCCGCACCTGGAGGTGTGATGGTGACGGCTTTGGTGCGAGAACGAAACCCGTTAGTCTATCGTCTATGGGGGTGCGAAAAGTGCAGCTATAATTTTAAGGGCGTGAATAGCCGGTTTGGCCATTTGGGGGGGCTCACGTAGTCAGTTTAACCATTTTTAATGGGCGAATCGTAAGTTGCGCCATCTGTGGGATGAGAATGATCAGTTGGCCATTTTTAGGATTGTCACTTATATAGTGTGTGTGAATAGCCCGTTTGGATATTTAAATAGTGTAAATAATTAGTTTTGCCATTTTTAAGGCGGGAATAGTCCGTCAATTCATTTCTACGGTGCCGACGGTTAGTTTGCTATTTTTAGGGCGGACCTCGTATTTTTAGCCACTTTCAAGGCTCGACTCGTCCGTTTTTCTCTTTCTCGAGACTGAACTGCTAGTTAGCTGTTCTTAAAAAGTGAATAGCCAGTTCCTTTGGACTTGGGCCCTCCACGGAAAATTCTTCAAGCAGCAAATTTATCCCAAGAATCTGGGGTTTTAGCCTAAAATCGGGTAGTTTAACCAGAGAGGGCTATGGGGAGGAATTTTCCAACCCCCAGTTTCCCCCCCCCCCCCAACCTGCGCTGGACTGTACAACCCTAGACTTTTTTACGTGAACATACCTCTTCATTCAAGCTTTGTAACATTGCCAATACACCACATAAACAATCCCAAAGCGTCCATGAAACGCCTCAGAATCTTTCACCGTTATATCGTCATAATAACCAAGTTCTACCCCCTTACAGTGACTGTTTTCTGGGTTAATATCAAACCCTTTAAATATTTCAAAAACATAATTTGATTGGGGGGGGGGGCTAATTCACTGCATTACTCACCCCTTCAGAAGGGTACAGATATGGGGGGAACACTGGGGTGGCGATGAATCGACCAAAGCCTTGAACAGGCTTAACTTCACCCTCTTCGAAACAAACTCTTCCACTCACTATGACGAATTCTGGGACGCCATGAACAGTCGATCCCTGAAAAATGAAAAATTCGAAATACATTAAGGGAACCGTAAAACAGGAATTCACAGTTTTACCTCGAATACGTTAATATCAGTTGAGTGGTGGTGAAATTGAGCAGAAATGGTACGGGTTTTGTGTGGATTCCATACAACGATATCGGCGTCAGATCCAGTCGCAATGCAACCCTAAATGTTCAAATTATTATTGTAGTTTTGGCTATTTATTGGGTTGGCAAACCTTTTGGGGGAAAATGTTGAATATTTTCGCCGCGTTGGCACTCGTTATCGCAACAAACTGCGAAGGATCCATAGCACCCGACTCGACGCCCTTCTCCCAAATAATCGACATTCGATCTTCTAGCCCGTTCACACCAGCCGGTATCTTGCTAAAATCATTAGCGCCCTGATTTTTCTGAGAGCTCGTGAATGGGCAATGGTCACTTCCGGTGATCTGAAGAAATCCTCTAAACACGGAACATCAACACTACTGTGAATGAGGGGGGAGGGAGGGAACTAACTCTGCCAGCAGTTGAACAAGATGAAGGGACGAGTGCGACCGAATCGGCGGAGATGTAACAGTGTTCACCGATGGAGTCACAACGTCAATACCAAGGGACGACGCCATAACAGCTCCGACAACTTTCGGCTCGCCTTGAAACGACGACATAATTTCAGTCGCCGATTTGCTAGTAATGCCGTCCAAGTATACGGGACTTCCCACCTTGAATAAAACGGCGCGGAGAGATAAACTTTAGTGAAAGGATTGAACAGACAGTGAACGAGAAGGGACAGAATTTGTAAATGTGCCCGTCGAGGGAAATAAACCGAAATCATGCAGATGAAGTAATTTCTTCTGTAATGAGTCGTGGGCAGCAGCAAAGGCAGAATTGCTCGATTTTAAATTTCGTTGCCTAAGTGAATAAATGGCAGTGAGTATGCGTGAAACGAAATGAATAAATGTTAGTACTCAAGAGTTCATAACCTGAAAAATGAGCAGCGAAGTCAGAAGAAATTTCGTTTTAGACTTCAAAAACAATGCCATGCAAGTTTAAAAACTGGTAAAATCAATGCCGGGCGAAGAGAAGGCTAGTTTCATAGCAATATTAGTTAATTAACCATCATTGTTAAAGAAAAAGTCACACTACTTTTTATTAATCTGAGCTTGAGGCAAGCAAGTATCTGAGAGCGTTATTAAGGGGGGGGGGCATCTGAAAGAATATTGTTATGTTCTATTTTCTCTTTCAATGGATGACATAAGCACTAGATCTTCATTTGAATGCTATTTTCACCTTTCTCAATCTAGTTCTTGACGTATCCAAGCCAAGCTCAGATTTCAAAACATTTAGGACATGGTGAGTAACTACATGGAAAGTGCCACCAAATTAAAAGCTCTCAGTTGGCGCGAATTGCTAGTTAAGCAAGTTTTTAGGTATCTCGTTCATAGAAAAAATAGCTTAAGCCGTCGATCGGAAAGTGAGAAACGAGCGAGTTATGAAGCACTGTTTTTCTAATGAAAAAACATGAATCGGTCACCTCGATTATGAAAAAAATAGTCTCTTACAATCTGCAAATACTTTTTAAAAAGAAACTTGACAAAAATTACCATGTGAACGTACATGCTGGCAGTGACTTGTTGATTTGGGACACGAAAAAGTACGAATCTCCGCCAACTCTTCTACCGTGTTTAAACTTGAAAATATTTAAAGCCATTGAACACATTCTCCAGTCGAATCAAACAAACTTACTATATACAAAGAGAAAACAATAATTTACACATGCGAAGAAAAAAAAAACATAAAGTATGAATGAGTGCAGGACTGTGAGAGAACCCAAAAAGGTGAAAAGAAAGCGTTTCGATAGGAGAAAAAGATGGTGATATCCACGGTGAAAGCTCCAGTACAGAAATTATATCATCTGCAGAGCTTTTGTTAACGACACTCATAAGACTCTGTCACGATTAGTGGGGGGGGGGACACAGTATGGCAGGTTTCGGCTCTTATTGCTAATCAGTTATTTCTCTATGACTAATTGCTGGTTTTAGTCAGTGAATTGTACATCAGATGTGAATGTGACCGCCACACCACGCCTAACGTTTCATTCTAATCGCCTATTATGCAGAGTTCCGTTCTGATAGTCTACTTTTTTTCTCTCTTTTTTTTTTTTTTTTTTTTTTGTTGCAAAAATGTAGATGAACGCAGCATGAAATGATCGATTTTTTGTTAACGGGAACTAATGATGACATCGATTAACATTTTCAACTACTCCATGCTGCAACATTTCACCTATTTCATGCACTCAACTTTTTCAAATCCTTTATACATCATTACTTCAAAGAAAAAAAAAGTGAAATTTAAAACAGTCACAGAGTGACACAATTACTGGTATCACAAAAGCTTGAACTCTGTTTTTTAAAAAACGATTCGTAATGTGCAAATCTTGTCTGTTCATCACGTCTACCTGATTAGCAATAACACAGGCTCTGTTCACAGCTTCTGCTTCAATAATTTCAGGATGGGCCATTTCATACCCCTCTGGTGATTTAATCCCTTTTTCTTTTAAAACTCTAATATTCTGAAAATGAATTAAATGACACACAACTTTTCAAGAACGTTAAAATTAAGGGGAAATGATCCGTTGTTATTCTCATTTTCCTATCAATTGATCATAAATGAGGAGTAAAAGGAAAATTGTTCAAGAATAGTGCTCTCACTTCTTCAATAATGTGCCCGTTTTCAGCGTGAACCATTGGTACAGCTCCAAGTTCTTTACATTTGGCGAACGCTTTGTACAGTTCACTGTCATCAAGCATGAAAACATCTTTCATGTTCATAAACATTTTGAATGAATTTATCCCGTGTAGACTGCACAACTCTTCTATTTCTTCTTGTACCTAGTTAACCAAGAATATGAGTCAGTTTCACATGATGAAGGGATCGAGAGGGGGTACACCGAGCTCACTTTTTCAGACCACCACGTCACACCAACGTGTAAGGAATAATCACAGCAAACTTTTGGATCCGCATGTCCTCTAATTTTTTCGAAAGTTTCAATTAACGATTCCCCTTTTTGCGGTAGAGCAAAATCCACTGAACAAAACACAACGACAAAGCCAATTTTAGTGGTCGAATAGTCCAATAACAAAAACAAAACTCGAGTCGTTCACTCACTGATCATTGTGGTTCCTCCAGAAATGGCCGCTTTGGTTCCATGGTAGAAGTCATCCGAAGTTGAAATACCGTGAAATTCGGCTTCCAAATGAGTATGAGGGTCAATGCCACCTTTGGAAGGCAAAAAAAAGTCATTCAAAGCCAAATAATACGAGCATATAAAGGCGAGTTTACCGGGCATAACGTATAATCCTCGTACGTCTAAAACTCGAGTGCCACCAGGAACAATCAAGTTTTTCCCCATCTCTCTAGAATATAGACGACGAATAATTAAATTACGAAACTGTGATGATGGGCGGGGGTTGGGGAAAAAAATTACTTGATAATTCCATCTTCTACGAAAACGTCTGCGTCGACGATACCATCCGAATTAACTACTTTCCCATGCTTCAAAAGTATACGGTTCTGAGAACTCTGAAACGACAAAATAATAAGGGTTGGTAAAACTCGGTTCCATGCAAACAGGAGAAAAAAAGGCCAGGCTGAATACTGCGAATCCAGGGAATATCTAGATGAGGTGGAGGGGGAGGAGGGAGGGGGATTTAGTCGGAGAACTATGAACCATTACGGGGATTTTCCCTCGCCTCTGAACCAGAACATTGGAAAGGTCATTTGCTAATCACGTATTTTACATATGGTTGTGTAGGCAATATCGCGTTGTAGAGCTTTTTCTCGATTTTAGCGTCGAAATACCTCCAGAAATAGCTCAAAATTCGGTTTGTAGCACTGCTCAATCTGGCGACTCTGTATGGCCAAGCCAAAAGAAGGCGAGACAAAGTTAGGCTGCTGCCCACCTTTCTTCAAGCCGAAAACATTGTTCGTGACAACCTTGAAACTAGGTAAACTCTCGGAAACCATCACCCCCCCCCCCCAACGTCTTCCAACTGGCTAATTGACATTAACATAGAACATTTTAACCTTAAAAAACAACAAAATCTTGAAATTTCGCCTCAGGAACAGACTTTTCACAGCAAAAATGACTTGTTTTTTGTAGGGACACTGTCAATTCTGGCCAAGAAACTATGACAGTCAGTTGGGAAACTGACAATTTTGCCCCCCCCCTCCGCCACCCAGGACCGACTATTCAAGCCAAAAACAACACATTTAGCCCCCAAAACTCTGCGCCATTACCACTCGCTCCCCCAGGGGCTTGAGGGCAGCCCTGATTTTCCCCACAATCGGATGTTGCACGTTACACCCCAGAAACTGACTGCCCCGTCTGAAATCGGCATACCGGCGGTTCTAGAGAAAATATTTGACCCAGAAACTGTCCATTTGACTCTCGAAACTAGACCCCCCTATAACGGGAACTGATAGTTTTTCTCTCCTGCTTCATTTCGACCAAGGAACCTAGCAATCCAAGCTCATAAAGTGGACCTTAGCTGAGGTTAAACCTTTTCTGTGGTTGGACCTTGGTTGTGGTTGGATTATAGCTGTGGTAGACTTTTGTTATGGTTGGGCCTTGGCTGTGGTTGGACATTTGTCCATTTGAACCATTGACGTGGTTGGACCTTGGTTCTAGTTGTCGTAGTGATTAAAGGGGGGGGGGGGCTGTGAAAGGGTCACATTGAGTTGCGCCCCTGGGCCGGTGGGCCCAAATATTCTCTCTACGGCCCTGTTCTCGGATGAAATTGAAAAACACTAATTCGCGTATTCAACTAAGGAATAGCGCTCATTCGTAGCTAAAAAGAGACAAAGCGCGAATTCACGTCTAAAATAGACAAAAATAAGCGCCAACGCCCACTTCGTGGCTGAAATTGAGATAAAGGTGAAAAAAAAATCACAAAATTTGCAATTTTGTTGAGGCCATTAACTTACAATTTTGCTTAAATTAACACCTGAAGACCCCGGAACTTTCAATTTCGCGGATATTCAGCCAAGAATCTTGTGATTTCGCTCATACTAGCACCCGAATTTGCAAATTCACAAATATTTATCTTTAAATGTTAAAATTACACGAAGACGGCACCCAAGGTGCGGTCCAGTCTCCGTTTCGACCTCAGACCCTCAGCCACCAGGGCTACTCAGTCCTGGTCTCAGCCGAGTACGGAGCCGATGAATCGCCGCTCGCCGGGAGCGGAGGTGCTACTGCACTACGATCCCCGCCCCCGGCTCTCAATTGTGTCTATTTAAAATTACGCGGCTATTCGTCAGGGTATCGGTGCAGTCGGGACCGGCTAGCCCAGGGTGCGACAATTAGGACCTGAAACAGGCAATTTCACGAAAATTGTACCTGGAAACATGTAAATTCGCAAACACTTGCCTCCAAAATGTTGTAATTTGGTTGGGGGTATGGCGCATGGCCTCTCGTCAGCCTAGGACGTTGTTCATGGTCGCCGGCTAGCCTGGGTTCCTTCGCTACACAAATGGGGTCCAAACTGCACTTGAGCGACCCAAAACTTGCAAGTTCACCGAAATAAAGGCCCGAGATTGTCAATTACACGTATATTTAGCCAGGAAACTTGTAATTTTGCTCGAATTAGGACCCTAACTATGCAAACTCATTCGATCTTAATTGTAAATAAATTCAAGTTCAAATTCGAAGACATGACATGGGCGCAGTCGGGGCCGGCCTCCCCACCAGGGTTCGCGCCTACAAAGAACAAGAGGCCCTGAAACTTGCAGTTCCGCTGTAATTAAGACATGAAACTTGCAATATCTCGAATATTCCGCCAGTAAACTTCAAATTTCACGGATGTTTGGCCATCAAAATATTGCAATTTCGCGTCTATTCGTCAGGCTTGGTGTGCTGGTCCGTGGAGGCTTGCCCGGAATCCACGGTCTTTAGAAAGAAGACCCGAAACTTTCAATTTAGCTGAAATTGAATTCCAAATTTCACGAATATTTTGCTTTTAAACTGTTGAAATTTCGCGGCTGTTCGTCAGAAGACTTGGGACACTGTCGTGGCCGGGCTAGCCCATGGTTTCACGGTCACTAAGAAAGATCCCCGAAACTCGAAATCTCGCGAAAATAAAGACGAGAAAACGGGCAATTTCAGGAGAATAAATACTGGAAACTAGCAGTTTCACAGATTTTTAGACCCTAAACTGGCAATGCCGCAGATTTTTAGCTCCGAGTGATGTAATTTCATGGAAAAAAAATTTGTCAGGCTTTGAATGTTGGCGCGGTCCACGGCCTCTGCAAACAAACATGCCTGAAACTTGTGATTTCACGAAGGTTAAGACAAAAAACTTGCAATTTGCAGGATATTTAGACCCGAAACTTACAATTTCGCCGATATTTAGCTTTGAATAATGTCAATTCTGCGGCTATTTCTTATTTTTACCAAAGAATTGCTGATTTTAAAAATTGAAAGGGTTTTCTTTAATTACAGCTGTGCATTAGTATTTTTCTTTATTCTGTCCACGAACTAGCGATATTCACAATTTTAGCAGGTGACTCGACCCAAGAACAGCACATAAGCGTTATTCACAATGTCAACCGCACAAAATGTCACGTTAGCGTCGGAATTGCGGTTTCTGATTTTAGCTGGTTTCAAACGAAAACCAGCCCTCCTCCCTCCAGCCTAGGCCCTTAAAGCCCACACCTGCTCCGCTATAATCCTCGCCTCTAGGGGGGGGGGGCCCTAGAGGGCCAGAATCGGCTCTGCTCGTGTGCCACTATAACGGAGGCATCAAAAAGATGACAGTTTAATGAGCCTCGGGCCTCAAGCACCATTGAGCGAGGCCCTTTATTAACAGGGCCTGAGCTGTGAGAAATAGGAGGGGGGGGGGAGTGAAAGACCTTCTATAGAGTGACCCGCCCCCCGGGGGGGGGGGCACCAGTCAATTGTGTCGTTTACATGAGAACAAATATCCGGACTATAGAAATTAATTTACGAAATATTTCATGATGGAATAATTATACAAGAATCTTAATGCCAGGCTAAGCACGAAGGGGGGGGGGCAGTTTTAATTGATTGAGGACTTCCTGTTTTTTTTTCAGCCCGATTAGTGTTACAGTATATTGACGACAATTTCCTACGAGGCAATAACATCTCGCCAACGAAAATGAAGAGATTACTTCAGTCCTTGAATTGAATAGAGCGTCAGACTGTAAGCCGTTAAGCAATGACTGTCCAAGTAGGATTTAATTTCAGTCATCTGTTAACAATTTTGAGTTTTTAAACACGTGTAAAGGGTACTGAGGGAGGGGGAGGATAAGATTTCAATCTTGACAACGTTTGTTTAGTGAGCAAGATATTAATTTTAAAAACAAATTGTCCAAAGTGTACGCAACCCACACTTAAAAATTGGGTGTAACGGCTGATATCTTATTTTATTACTAGAACTCAAGGAAGCTATTGATTTTTCACCCTCCGAAGTCAAGCAATTAAACCTTCGAAATTAACCGTCAAAATGACTACATCAAACGACTTTTAAGTAGGAAGTGCTTCAAAATCAATTGCAGTCCGATCTGTCAGTGCCCACCCCACCCCCGTCCCACAACCATTTCACGGATTACTGCCATCTATCACGTATGAAGTGAACGGCCTTTTATTCGAATTTAATTAGCACGACGAGACGAGATTTTTTTTTTCTGTTTGAATAAAACGAGACGCAAAAATGGAAATTTTGTTTCGGAGCAAGTCACTAGTCCGTGAACAGTATGGTCTAACAGTTTATCCTTCCAAGTCTATTCTTTGGTCTGGGGTTTTTTTTTTAATGACAATGAAGAAATAAAGGCAACCTATGGAACCACGATCAAACAAACCGTTACTCGCAAAAAATAAAAAAAAGTGGCGTGGACTGTTGTTGAAAGAGGGGGAGGGAGGTGTTTATTTGAACAATAAATTAAAAGGGGTGCGTGATTGATTGTAGAACGATACACACGGGACTTAGCATAAATAATAAATATATAAATGCGAAATTAACGCAACAGGATAAGGCGCACGGGAAAGGTAAACGATCCCTAAATATTTTATATAAAAATGTTAATTAGACAAAAATTAATAGGTACTATTCTAATACATTGATAAAACCAATTTGATACCTGTAAGTGTATCGGCACCTTCTTGACTGGTGCAGAGTTCATTTTTGCGCCTTTTCCTATAAATGAAGTTCAAAGATGAGAACTCGAAACGAAAGTGCGAATTAAATGGGCTAGCATTGCAGGTAAAATGGGGAGAGAAAAGATGAAAGTACCTATGCCGAGAATCTAAAAAAAGAGAAAGAGAAACGGACTGTGCCTTTATATGGCAAACTTCGGGAGAAAAAAAATATTGCCACTCGACGACTTTTTTCCCTCGAACTCAGGAAACCTTTTTGCCTGTTCGCTCCCACGGACTGAAGACTCGCCAATATCCCAGCCAAGAGGCAATGTAAAAACTGAATAAGTGTGTGGTGTGAGTGTGTACCGCTCTCTGTTTCGTGTTGCGAGGCGTGGTTGAGCGCAGTTTCAGTGTTGTATACGTCAGAGAGATTGCGTGAGTTGGATACGAAATTTAAATTAAAAGAGGGCAGGGGCGTAGTTGAGCGACTGACTTAGCGGACGAACCAGTCCGTGGATCTATGGACATCGTTCGTACGCTACGCTAACATTGATTGAAGGCATCAATCAAAGTGAAGCATTATCTTGGAACAAATAAAAACGGGGGGCATCGTAGGACTCGCCTGTTTGGCGCCCACGTATATGGTCACGCTTGCGCCCCACATGTGGCGCCGTTGATCAAAATGTCTGTATCGATTGCTATGCAGCGAAAATACCGGGTCACACTTCAAACCGTGACACATGTCGAAGGCCATTTCAATCCGCGAAATAATTATCTTCGTTTGGTTTCATGCCATGAGGCACTGCCTGAAATTCGATTCCCGCATTGGCATTACAAAAATCGCCCAACCTCAGGGTCTAAGGGTAGCCAGATAATTAAAGTTGCAGGGAAAACTAGAGAAAAGCGCGAAAAATTAAGGGAACTTTTATTAGACGAAAATAAACTTTTTTTTTTTAACTTGGTAACAACCAAACAGCAATTCTCATGGTGAAGCTCATATGGCTCCCGCTAACTTTCTTCAAAACAAGTAACTCTCCAACACTCCCTCAGTTCATGTCTTGAAACAACACACATTCATGTTGTCCAGAAGTTCCCAGAATCTAGGACCGGGCAGGGGTGGGCAAGATACTTGAGTATTTAAAATACTTTGTATTTTAAATACAAAATACGTATTTTGTAATTGTATTTAAATACTTTTGGAAAAGTATTTGTATTTCTGTATTTAAAATACATTTTTGAAAGTATTTTGGGCTTTGTATTTGAAATATATTTTCAAAAGTATTTTGTATTTCACACCCAACGAAAATACAAATACAAATACAAATACTTTTAATTTCAACGTTCTTTAGTTTCCACTTCTTCACCACTATTCACCAGTACAACCTAGCTCAGTGACACCATATTTGGCACAAAAACCCGGTGTAATAACAGCCTTCGATTGACGTTTTCATTTTTCGAAAAAGTGAAGAGGGAAGGGTAGTCATGGAGAGAGGTGGAAGTTCCGAATTCCTTGTTAGCACAACTGCTGCAAAAATGATGCTAGCGGATGGAAACTTGGCACAAAAATGGATCATACAGAGCCCTAGCCTACAAGTACACAAAGCTGTACAAGTCAACAAAACTCGTGGCAATTATTGCGAAAAACAACGCTGATTCGAGTTTAAACTGGACCGAAATGGCAAATTCACAACTCAACTGGCGAAAAATCGCCTATTAATAAAAAAAAAGAGAATAGATAATGTGCTAATTCGCTGCAAAATTATCAGAAAACGCTATTTCACAGCTGAAATGAAGAAAAATCAATAATGCGCGGCTGAAATTGAGAAAATGATAATCTGCATAGCTTCTGAAAGAATCGCGGCTCAAACTGAGAAACAGCGCTAATCCGTAGAAAAAAATCGCTCACGCGGGCTAGAACCTAAAAAAACTACGCGGCTAGAATTGACAAAAACATTAATTAGCGGGGCCAACTTTAAGAAAAACACTAATTTTCAACTCAAACTGAGAAAAAAAGTGCTAATTGGCTGCTGAAAAAATGGCTAAACTGCAGCTGAAAATGAGGAAAACGCCAAATCGTGGCTAAAATGGAGGAAAATCGCCAATACAAACGAAAGAATCCCTACTGCACTGCTAAAATTGATTAAAAGCGCTAACCCGTTGCCAAAATTGGTTAAAGTTATAGCGTGCCAACAGCTAACAAACCTCAATTTTTATTTTTAAAAACAACAAATATTATGTTTAAAAAACAACATAAGTCAGTTTGATCGCGAGTTCGTATTTTTCCAATTTTTCATTGTCGTTATAAAAAAGATCTCTAAATTTTTCGTTGGCCGTTATTTTGTATACCGAAGAGAGCGCGACCCACAAAGTCTCTAAACCTTGAAAAATTGACAAAACGCAAATGCGTAGCTTCTGTTCGAGGCTAAAACTAAACAATAAACGCTAATCCATAGCAAAAATTGATGGAAAAATGCCAACGTGGGACTGAAGTGTAAAAAAAAAAAAACAGCTAACATTGAAAAATTAACTATAATTAGCCTGTCATAAATAAATGAAAACTCTCGTTTTCAGCTCAAATTGGGAAAAAGTGTTATTCCCGGCTTAAATTTGAGGAAATCACGAATTCGTGGCTGAAAAATTAAGGTAATTCGCAAATTCACAGATTAGAAACGCTTCAAAGCAGCTAAAGTTGAAAAAAACTCGAATTTACGGCTAAAATTAAGGAAAATAATCGCGGATAAAGCGTGTTGGAATTTCTAATTCCGCCTTCTGACGACAACTTTGTGGCTAAAATTGAGTTAAACGGCAAGTTCATGGTTATAAGTAAAAGAAAAAACGCTGATTCAAGGATAGAACTGAGATGAAGCCCTATTCTACATATAATTAAAATTGAAAAAAATTACTAATGCGATGCCAAAATGTAAAAGAACCCGCCAATTTGCGGCTAATATAGATAAAATCAGTAATTATTCTGGCTAGAATAAAGAGAAAAGTTAATTTTCAGCCTAAATTGAAACAAAAAGTGCTAATTCACTGTCAAAAATGGAAGAATTGCCGATTTGCAGTGCGAAATGAACAAAATTCGCCAATACACGGGCTAGAAATAGCTACTGCACTGCAAAAACTACGAAAAAGCGCTAATTTA
This sequence comes from Corythucha ciliata, assembly GCA_038030265.1. NCBI lineage: Eukaryota > Metazoa > Arthropoda > Insecta > Hemiptera > Tingidae > Corythucha > Corythucha ciliata. The sequence continues at coordinate 30,404,887 of CM075940.1, read as the reverse complement.
CGGCTAAAATTGAGACAAATTTAAATTTGAGTCAAAAATTGGAAATACTTTAATTCGCGGCTTCCTCGGGAGACTTTGAGGCTAAAATTGAGAAAAAGCGCTAATTTATGGCTATGAGTGAAAAACTCGCAAATTCGCGGCTAAAACTGAGACGAAATCGCTATTCCGCAGTGTATGGTTACGGTGAACAAAAAATGCTAATTTGTGGTAAACATTTCGAGAATTTTACGGCTAATATTGAGTAATTTTCAGCTCATACTGAGTAAACCGCTAGAAAAAATCGCTAATTTGCAGCTAAAATTGTGGAAAACGCCAACTCGAGGAAAGTTAAAGAAACATCGCGTATTCACAGGATACAATATCTACTTTGCTGCTATAGTTGGGGAAAAGCGCGCATTTATGTGGGGGGGGGGATTACCCCGCTAATCAGTTGCTAATTTGCGGCGAAAATTAATTCCTGTTAAAGTTGACAAAAAGCACTCTTTCGCGGCTAAAATGTAGAAATTCGCAGTTTAAACTTGGCATAAGTGCTGTTTAGCGGATAGACTTTGGAAATAGCCATGGCTAAAATTAGGAAAAGGCCTTAGAGGTTACCAATAGAGGTTTTTTGTATAGTTAGAGATTTTTAGGGGCCCCTTGAAGATTTCCGCACCGGGCCCCGTTATACCGGGCCCGTGAGGGCTTTAAACTACCTGGGAAGCCTGATAGATACTCTTCCTTTAGAGTTTTAGTCGAGGAGGCGGACTTTTCCAAAATCTACGACAATTCTGTGTGGCCCTCCGGTGTTCTCATTGCACAGTCGTCGCCTTTTCCTCCCCCACGCCATAACCAGGAATGACTGGAAGGCAGGGCGGCTCCACACTCTTTGAGCGGTGGAGGTCGTTGCCCCGAGGAAGCCTTACGATATAGACAACGAACTTTGAAACTGATATACTCAAACGTACAGAGCTGGAGAAATAAACTAAATGAAATGTGTGTATTTTTACATGAACGTCCCGAATTCGAAATTTTTGCCGCGAGTGAGACCTGGCTGAATGCTGATGAGGTTGACCTGTACGTACCGGATGGTTTCACTTGTGTGTCACATTTCTGCCGCTCCGGTTCTACACATGGCGGTTCTGCTATTTTTTGCCGAAACTCTGTCGAAGCTTTATCATTGACTAATCTTGTTGACCTGTCCGTAGAGAGGTGTCTAGAGATCGCGGCAGTTCGTCTCGTTAAAGCGGGAATCGTGGTGTGCTGCCTGTACCGTCCTCCTTCGTCCGTGTTTTCGGACTTCATAGAGCGGTTCTCTCTGCTCGTTCATCGGCTTTCACTTCTGAGAGCTCCAATTGTTATAGTTGGCGATGCCAACATACACCTGGAGACAGATAATGCTGAACGTCAGTCGCTCTTCGATCTCTTGGCTGAGTATGGCCTTTGCTCACCATCACAGAAAGTACGCGAACGCACTCCAACGGCACCAAGTCAACAATAGACTTTATATTTACAAACTGCCATCCGTCCCAGTTCTCCAGCGGAGTGTACCCTGAAAGCTTTTCTGATCACCTTGCCCTTGAGTTTGACCTGTTTCTGTCACACGATTGCTTGGAAGGGAAGGAATCAGCCGTAAGGCGTCGACTGCTGGGTCAATCAAATCTCGACGCACTGAAGGGTGCACTCGGTCTGCCCGGCCTATGGTTTCATGTCTATGATGCCCCTCGTGATCAAGCGTCGGATGTATTCCTCTCCATTCTTCTGGAGGCTATAGAGAGTACGTGTCCATGGAATGAGAGTAAGCCTGACCGCGGGACAGTGACCAGATACCCATGGTACTGTTCGGATCTGAAAGTCAAGAAACAAAGGTGCGTTCATCTCCACCGATTAGCTCAGTGTGATCCGAACCACTCAACCGCCTGGAGATTGTCGCTAGCCTCTGCACGTAGGGACTATCGTCGGAGTCTAAAATTAGCTAAGGTAACGTACAATGATGATCTACTCCGAAAATCCAGTAACAAGCCTCAAGCAGCCTGGCGAATTGTCAAAAATGAAATAAGAAATGCTTGGCTGAAGCCTCTACTGCCCGTAGGGATTCTGAACTGTCACCGGATGGGTTCAACGAGTTTTTTGTCGGCATGGCTGAGGACACTTTGAGCAGACAACCGACGTCTTCTTCCACTCCCGCTGACTTTCTTCCGGCAACGTGCCTCCGTGAGGAGCAGGTTTTCGATCTTCGGGAGGTGTCTGTCGAGGAGGTGTTCTCCGCTATTTTCAAGCTCAAAATAAGTTCATCGATGGATGCTTATGGGATGACCATTGGCATGATAAGGCATATTGCACGTGAGATCGTGGAGCCGCTTTGCTTCGTCTTCAACTCTTTTATTCATGCGGGCGAAATTCCGTCCTCCTTTAAGATTGCTCGAGTAATCCCTGTCCCCAAAAAGGGAACTGATGCCTATTGTGACTGCCGACCAATATCGATTGAATGCGTCCTAATGAAGGTGTTCGAGTCCCTTATTGACATTCAGTTATCAAGCTTCTTAAATGACTTGTCCATATTGTCGGATTGCCAGTATGGATTCCGAAGTGGCCGGTCAACATCTGTGGCGGCACTAGAACTATTGTGCCGGTGTTTGTGGGGTCTTGAAGAGAAGAAGAGGGTTTCATTGCGGCTCTTTGATTTGTCGCGTGCCTTCGACTCAGTAAATCTGGATGTGTTAACCTCCAAGTTTCAATACCTTGGAATGAGGGGTTCCGCAATAAAACTGCTCGCGTCAGCTGCCTCGGGATGGAATCAGCTTGTCTCCTACGGTGGAAGAAACTCCGAGATGCTTCCCACCTGCGACATCGGAGTGAAGCAGGGGACGATTCTTGGTCCCTCTGAATTCAATCTTAATATTAATGACCTCCCAGCAAATCTTTTGGGGCCAAGTACCCAGCCGTTTATGTACGCGGACGATGTAACGATCGCGTGCATCGGGCGGTCGTCCCTCGAGACCGCGACTGGTGTGGATGAGGCGACGTCGGTGTTGGCTGGGTGGTGCGACGCCAATCGTCTCTTGCTAAACCAGTCCAAGACGCAGGACTTGACCATCGACCTAAACGGTAGCTCGGCAAATTCATCGACCGTTAGCTTCCTTGGAATCGTCTTCGACTCACGCCTCTCGTGGGAACCTCACGTAAACACACTCTGTTCGAAGCTAACCAGAGTTCTGTTTGTAATGAGGCGCTTGGAATTTTCCGTATCCCACTCTGTCTTGAGAATGGTATACTTTTCTCTGTTTCACTCACGAATGGCATATGGTATCGTGGTATGGGGCAATTCACCACATGTTCTTAAAGTCTTCAAGTATCAGAAGAAGGCGGTCCGTCTTCTTGCACGAGTCGGGCCCCGCACATCTTGCCATGATCTGTTTAAAGAGCACAGAATATTAACTTTCTACGCGACTTATATCTTGGAGGTGCTTTGTTGCACCCACGAGATGGCACTGCAGGGCAGAGTGGTCTCCCTGGAGCATGGGTACTCCACGAGGTTTAAAGGTGACCTGGTATCAGAGCGTTGTCGGCTGACCCGCTCTCTGCAATAGACCCCGTTCAGCTCCTAGAGAGCTCGCTGCGGTAGTAGAGTGAGAGGGGGAATATAGTTAGGATCAAAATTATCAGTGCATGTCATTGTCAACGAACCACGGGGTCGACTTCCAGAATTTTCTTAAAATTTATTTATTTAAGGCCTTTTTTCGACGAAATAGTCTTCGAGGTGGATACTTTAGGGTTTTGACTTTATTGTGCGCGAGTTTAATTCGAGATTTTGTTAATTCTTTTCTTTATAGACGATTTGTTGTGTTAGGCTAGAGGCGTGTTCGCTCGTGGAAAACAATACTTCTTTTAATTATTGAGTTTTCGTGTTTTGATCATCATGACATTCTTGCTAAGTATTATTGACTTTATCGGCGAGGACAGGACTAGTACGCGTTCAAGCAGGGCGATGCAGTGTTAAGTGCGGGTCACATCGTTTTGCTCGGAAGTGTGAACAGAACGACTGAGAAAAACGATATATTCGGACTCTGTCTTCAGAGCAGTCATTTTGTCGGGTCCTCCTCATTATGAGATCAATGTCACCGTAAACAACGAAGAGAAGATCGTGGAAGCCAACTGTTCATGCACGGCTGGCAACTCATCAAAATGCATGCATATCGTTGCGGTATTGCTGAAGGTTCACCGGTAATGATTATTATTTTGATGAAGTTTAATAATTCCTTGATTCAAACGACTATTTTGTTGTTTTTAAGCGTCGGTATAGCAGATCTGGAGGACTTGAGTTCCACCGATGAAGCAACAGTGGGGTAAGGCACGGAAACTAGGGAAGGACTTATACACCCTGTTCCTGTTGACCAAACTTGCCATCTGTCTACGAAGACCCTACCTTTCAACCAAGTTCGCCGGGCAGACCACTGCGCTGGGTCAAACGAGTAAGTAATCTTTTTCACTGTTTATTGGAGAACATTCACTTTCTCTTTTTGTGCCACTGTACGCTTTTCTTGCAGGTTCTGGGACTAGGACGAAGGAAAGAAGTTGTCGGATCACAGCTTCGAGGGCATACGAACTTTTGACTTACTCGCGGAACAGTAGTGCGGACTGGGACGTTAAATTTAAGAACTTGTATCGGTCCTCTTTCCGTAATAGTTCGTCTCAGTGAGTTACTATTTGGTCACTTTAAGATTTTTTTATTGCAAACAACAGTGGCAAACAAGAAGAGAGTGCGGTAGTTCACCCATTTCCACATTTCAAGTCAATTAAAATATTAACTCATCATGAATGTAATTAGAAATAGTCATAACATAATTATTTCAATCGTTAAACTTTATTAGGGAGGGACTGAAACATTTTTCTCTGGAACACTAATTAAATAAAGCTATTTTAGTCGTCAGCCCCACCGGGGATATTCAATTTGATCCTAACTAAAGGAGTTTTCTACCGGCTTCCGCAGGAGGCGGGTCTATCGCTGAACGGGGTCTATATAACCCCAGCGTAATTGGCCCACAACTGCCTCCCAGCCTCGCTGAAAGAAATGCCCTTGAGGCGATTCAAGGCGAGAAGCAAGGAATTGCTGCTGGACCTGGCTCCGTACTCTCTTAAAGATTTCTTATCAGCCGTGCTGTGATCTGAATCAACTGTGGTACGTTTTGTTACTCTAGGAATCGGGGAGGGTGGAGGAATGGAGATAAATTTGCGATTCGAATGGTTGAACAAAATTATATTTTTTACACTAAAATAATGAAATAATTGTCTCACGGAACGAGTTCTTGAACACGAATAACACTAAAATAATAAAAAAAATAGAAAAAAAAACAATAGAATAATAGTAATAAAAGAAAAAACTGTTCTAATTCTTATATCCACGTGCGAATGGACTTCGTCCAGAAATTAGGTTCGAAACTTCGCTCGCCGCTCTTCGGAGGCGAGGGGAAATACGGGGCTGGCTATAAGAATTTTTTAGGTTATGCGAGTGAACAGGAGGACGAGGGGGAAAAGGAGAGTGACTCACCGATACGGCGACCGGGGTAACTGGCAATTCCGCGTGACTGCGTCACGATGAGTGCGCTAGGCGATGTCTGCGACGGGTAGCTCGTCCGGGTAAGCCGCGTCGGGAAATGGTTGTCCTGGGCCGTCGAATGCGAGTAAGGGCGCCGCAGGGCGCAGCGGCTCGAGTCTGGGGTGTCGCGCTTGGTTCAATAAGCCGCGCGTTGTCGCTGCTTTGCACGTTGCTCGACGTAATTAGGTATCGTTGTGCAGCGTCGGGCGGGTGCTGCGTTCGCTACGTGCTCCGTTGCGTCGGAAAATGCGCCAGCGCCTCGGCGTTGAATTTCCCTTCGGGCTGTCGCTTGTACGGCACAAACACTCTAGCGCACAGTCCACCTTGCACTGACCGACAACTTGCGTTAGGCACTTTTACGGTGTGTCGCATACACGAGCCCGGACACTACTGAGAACCGACGGACTCCACACTTGGCTTTGCTCTTGATTGGGAGAATACACTATGCACGTTTCGCGACGTTGACCCTTTTGCGCTTTCGGCTGCTCGGTTCCTTACCCTGCTTGTACTCGACTTGCAGTCACAAATTGGCGTCTGGCGCAATTTTAGCTGTAAATTGGCGATTTTTTTCCATTTTTATCCGCAAATTAGCAACTTTCTCAATTTTTAGGCTTAAAATTAACATTTTTCTTAATTTTGACCAGGCTGATTATTTTATTTTCTAAATACTACCCGCAAATTAGCGGTTTTTCACTTTTTACCACCGCATTAGCAAAACTATATAACTTTTATAGATATAGACTATTGCTTCTTTTCAGTTCTAGCCCTGAATTAGCGTATTTTTTAACATTGTACTATAGGCATGCATGAATTTGCCATTTTTCTGAATTTTAGCCACAAAAATGCCTTCGAAAGGTGCGAATTTCAATTATAAATGTACATTTTTTTTTTAAACCAAAAATGTACATCTATCCATTCGTTTCTGTCAAAAAATCATCACTTTTAATTTATAAATTTCACGACACTTAATTCGTGAATTAGTGATGTTTCTCAATTTTAGCTGCGAATTTTCGCTTTTTCTAAATTTTAGCAGCGTGGTAGCGCCTCCAACTCGTGCATTACCTACTGAGTTTTGTCAATTTTTGCCAAGAATCGGCGCTTGACTCAACTTTAGCTGCAAATTAGCAATTTTTACCATTTTTAACTGAGAATTAGCACTTTTCCCCCAATTTGAATTGAAAATTAATGTTTTTCTTAATTTTAGCTGCGCTAATTGGTGATTTTTTCAATTTTTGCCGCGAATTAGTGTTTTTTGTGTTGTAGCGCGAATTAACGTTTTTCCATAACTTTATATCTGCAAATTGCAAATTAGCGATTTTTCCCAATTTCAGCTGTGAATTAGCGTTTTGTGCTAATTTTGCGGCTATTCAGCATCCTATTCCCTTTTTCATTCGCGAGTGGGCGATTTTACGCCATTTCAGTTGTGAATTTGCCATTTTTTGTCCAATTTTAACCTGAAAGCGTCTTTTATTTGTCATTTTTATAGCGTGTTTTCTCAACTTTAACCGCGGCGTTTGCCCAAATACAACACTTTTGCGTTGATTTCCAAAATTTATTCGTAGGATGGCCTCCATGTACCGCGAATCAGCGATTTTTTTCTTAATTTTAGTCTGGAAGTTGCATCGGGAGACCATGAATCAGCCATTAGCGAGTTAGCCAAATTAGCAAACTATGACTATACGGGGTTCCCCCTGACAGTTCGCAGGCCGGGATGTGGGGCAAAATTAGCCAAATTAGCAAATTTGACCCCGGACCATTTCGCAACCCTACTCATGCGACGCGTTTGGCATCTTGGGGCTATGCTGTTCCTGCTTCCTATCTCAAAGATCTGTTCTGACGTTCGATTGTTGGCTGGACGCACTAAAAAAATGACAGTGGACAAGAGCAAGACGCTTGCGTGTTCCACAAATCCAGCTCTTGGGTAATTGGTAATTGAAAATGTAATTCAATTACAGTAATTGTAATTTGTAATTATTCGTGGAAGTGAAAAGTAATTGGTAATTTGTAATTAATCATGTTTCTTGGAAGTAATTTGTAATTAATTACTCAAAAAGCTGTAATTTGCCCACCCCTGAGGATTCTTGATTAAACGAACAGCACTCAGATTGTCCACATTTAAGCGCGGCTGTTGAATTCAGGGGGTGGGCGATCGGGCTGAGCCCGAAGGGCCAGTGCGGCCGGAGGGCCGATGCCTGCTCCCCCCCCCCCACCAATAACTCTTTGACGGATCCCAGCCCTCCTGAGAAAACTTGTAACTACAGATTAATTTTTCTCGGTAATGGTCCCTAAGGTAAGCCTACAGAATCCCGGAACTGGCCTATTATAGCATATAGGTACAATGAGACAAATGAGAACACCTATCAAGTAGGGTTTTCTTAAAACCAAAAACACCCTTTAACCCATGACTCAAGACACAAGGCTGTTTTATAGCTTATAGCTTAGCAGTTGGTTCAAAATTCACTCATTTAGAACGCCCAGAATAAACGTACTCTAAAGGCCTGACGCAGTATTTCGTGCCTCAGCCCTCAAGCTGCATACATTTTTTCCCTACTTTGCTGTCTTTTATCTGCACCAATACCGATTTTATGGTCTCGTTGCAATCTTCAGGGCACTGGGCGTTAGGACTTGATCAAGAACTTATATTGGCATTCTACCTTGTTAGATTCAGCCCAGCAAAGCAGATTGTGATCTGTTGTATGTAGTTTTTCTCTCCGACTTGGTTGAGATCAACCATCAGTGCCGGCTTTAAGGACAGGTGCGGATCTTGAGTCGGCTCAAGGAGGGGGCCACAGGAGCTGTTTGGCTAAAATATTCCTGGTCCCTAATGAAGTGAACTCAACCTATGGGTGGAGGGGGAAAGGCATGGCCTCTCATGTCCCGCCGCAGGAATTTCTGAGTTTTGGACTCGGCGAACCAATAATATGCAAGTTCGACCTCGCTCCCGCCTTATCTTTTCACCTCTTTGCGACACGTTTTCTAGGGGCAATGGGGCAAAAAAAAAGGAAAAACCGAGAATTTAGAGATTTCTCGACACAGAGAGTCCGAAAATCGAGACGAATTTTCGATCAGATGGGCGGTTGATGTGGTTCTCACTGTAATGCCTTCGTTTTTGACCACTTATTGCTCACGTTCGCATAAGACTGAGGACAGTAAATTGAACATGATATCCGCACAATCGACATCGACAGCTGCCTGAATTACAGCAGAGTTCCAAAACCTCGGTACACGGTAAAGCTTCAACCTTGGCAGGCGGAATCCAGGAAGGGGCTCAGAGGGTTTGAGCCTCCTCCTTCAGTTCAGTGGGTGAGGTGGTGACGGTCGCATTTGGTGGGGGGAACGACTGGGTCATTGATTGAGTCAATTAATATTTTACGGCGCGAATAGGCTCTTATTTGGCCATTTCACATGGCTCGAATAGCGTCAGTTAAGACGTATACACGACTGCAAATGCAGTATAGCCATTTTAATGGCGTGGAAGCTCAGTATTTGGTAATTTATCAAGCACAAATGGTAAGTTTCACTATTTCCCGTGCACGAAATGTCGGTTTAACCATTTTTAGGGCAATCAATTTACAGCACAAGTTCAAGCATGAATTGTAAGTTCAACCATTTATAGCCGCATATTTTAACCAATTTTTGAGCGTGATAGCTCCAGTTTGGCAATTTTTACTGTGCAAACTGTCAGTATGTTCATTTCTAGCGGGCGAGAATATTAAGTGTGATAATTTTAGGGCGCACAAATCCTTTTCTTTTTAGTCTAGTTCTTTTTAGTGTCTTTTTGTTTTTAGTCTAGAGTACGAACTCTGTTTAGCGATTATCAGATTATCAAGGGACCCAAACACTCAGTTTTGCCATTTTTGTGGTACAAAATAGTCCGCCATATCTTTTGTAGGTTGCGAATGGTCAGTTCGCCATTTCCAAGATGCAAATTGTCAGTTTATTTACATCCATGAGGAATGAAAATTAGCCTCAGAGATATTTTTGCCATTTTTGAAGCGAGAATTGTCAGTTTGGCCATTTTAAAGTCAGGAATCACCTGTTCAGGCATTTTAGGCCGCAAATTTGTGGCACGTAAAGTCAGTTTCACCATGTTTAGAGCGCAAATCGCTCAGTTTTGCCATTTTTAGGGCGTAAATAGTCAAGTCAAGCCAAAGGCGCGAACGATCAGTTTGGCCATTCTTTGCACGCGAATGGTCGATTTTGCACTTTTCTGGGCAGAAATCATCTGTTAAGGCCTTTTCAGGGCGCGAATAGTCAGTTTAACCGTTTTATTTGGAACACGCGAATATGTTCCGTCAAGCCAAAGGCGCGAATGGTCAGTATTGGCCATTTGGGAGCACGAATTGTCAATTTGGACATTTTCAGGGCTACAAGGATCGTCAGGTTATCTATTTTCAGGGTGCTTAAAGTCTAATCAGCTATCTTTAAAGCGAGAATTTTCCCACACGTTTTGTCAGCTCAGCCATTTTCAAGGCGCTATTAAGGTTAGTTTTGCCACTTTGGGGTGCTATTACCTTTAGTTTAACAGTTTTTATGGTGGGCATAGTCATCGTTTAGCTATTTTTAGGCATTGAATGGCTGTCAAGCAATTTTTAATTGAGCGAAACAGACAATTTCCCATGCTTTGAAAATTTAGACAAATTGTCGATCAGAAGAATATCAATGAAAGAGTTCTCACAGTGACCTCACTGTTTTTAACTTCCTGCACCCGAACTTTCCCGCGGACAGGCCTGAAGGCCAAGGAAGAATCTCGATGCTTGTGGACCTTTCGGGGCAGCTCAGGGGCCTAGGTACGCTGAATGGTCTCGAAAAAATGCCGCAAACGGGATCCAAGGACGCCGTTTAAGGCGCCGTGGCAACCACGCCGCTGTTTTTGATACCAACCGCTCATACTAGTGACACTGGAGTTTGTTTTGATGATATTTTTGCGCAAGAGACCACGCGACTCCAAGGAAGAGGCCATGGCCCCTGTGACCCCTCCCTTGGATCCGCCAATGTTTAGGGAGGGGCGAGCTGGGCAACCGCCCTGGGGCGCCGTGTCCTTAGGGGCGCGTCTAGCGGGGGGGGGGGGAGGGAAGGTGGGCGAAAAAAAATGACCTAAAGAAGCGCATTTGATATACTTCAAAACTATAAAATAGCCGAAACTTGAAGTTTTTTCAATTTTAGCCGTGAATTACAGAGCTTTTCCTATACAATTTGTCCGCGAATAGGTGATTTTCCTCAAATTTAGCTGTGAAGTAGCATTTTTATCCCATGTTAGCGATTTTTCTCAATGTTTGCCATGAATTGAAGTTTTCCTCAATTTTTGCAGCAAATTAGCTTTTTTTAACATTTCAGCAGTGAATTAGCACTTTAGGCTGCAAGTATAGCGTTTTTCGTTAATTTCAGCCGCGTTAATTAGCGATTTTCCTCAAAATTGTCCGAAAATTATAGCGATGTACGAACTATTTTTGTCCCGCATATATAATTTTGTTTTCAACTTTTAACTATGGACTTAGCGCGTTTTTTCAGGTTTAGGCACGAAGTTGCCTTCAGAAGCAACAGACTCGGGGTTAAAACCCCGAGTCAGCGTTTTTACTAAATTTTAGTCGTGAATTGGCGTTTTCTCTGATATAGCCGCGAATTAGCCGATTTTTTTTCATTTGAATCCGCGAATGAACGTTTTTTCTATACTTTATCCGCAAATTATCGGATTTTTTTACAATTTTAGCTGCGAATTAATTATATGTATTCTTTTCAATGAAGTCCGCGAAATAGGATTGTTCCAAGTTTAGCCGCTAATAAATAGCGCTTTTTGTCAATTTCACTAGCGAATTAGCTATTTTTCTCATTTTTTTTGCCGTGGATTAACGCGTGTCCCAATTTTAGCCGCTAATTAGCCATTCTTCTCAATTTCAGTCGTGAATTAGCATTTTTCGAAAATTAGCTGTGAATTAGTGGCTTTTCACTTTTTATCCGCGAATGGGTGATTTTTTGCAATTTCAGTTGGGAATTTGTCATTTTTCTCAATTTTAGCCCCGAATTAGCGTGTTTTTTTTCTATTGTACAGTCTTAACGGGTTCTCTTGCCTTTTAGCGCTTGCAGATAAGCAAAAATTGGGCCACGTCTCAATCTTACCAACAGCAAATTAGCGTTTTTTTTTCATTTCAGACGGATGAGGTGGCACCTATACATCGCGAATCAGTGATTTTTTCCCAATTTCGGTCTGGATGTTTCATCGAGATACCGCGAATGAAGGCTTTTGAACAGTTTTTGCCACAAATACTATCGATTTTTCCCAAATTTTTGCTGCGTTGGTACTTTCCTGCAAGAATAGCATATTAGTACGCCTTTTCATCTTTATCCGCAAACGGACCTAAAAAATACTGGGGAGTAGCGTATTCTCTTTATTTTAGCCTTGAAGTTACCCGTAGAAGGCTACGTTTTCTGTCAAATTGAGCCTTCAGAATAGCGCTTTTGTGGGCTAAATCGATTATTCAGTTATACTCTTTGCTGATCACCTGCAAGCACTTCATCCTAGGTCGGATAGATTAAAAATCGTCGAAAAGAGCCAAAATATCGCTGTCCAACTGCATGCCAAAAACGTGTTTTCACGTACCTACAAACTACAAACATGAACATAGATCCTTAATATCCACATTTTTAGGCCCACATATATGCCTATTATATTTTTAGGGCCCCATCAGCTCTATGCGCGGGGGCGGGCATATCAGCCCGGGGCGATCCGGCCCCCTCGCCCCTATCTCTCGGTCTCGGTACGCTACTAATTCACGGACAGAAGTGAGAAAAAGCGCTAATTCATGAATGAAATTGAGAAAAATGGCTCATTAGCGGTTAAAATCAAGAAAAATAGGAAATCACCGCAAAAACTCAGAAAAAAACGTTAATTCACCGCTAAAATGGCGAAAAATCGTTAATCCGTGGTTAATTCCCCGATAAAATTGAGAACCGCTTAAGTAATTTGCGATTCAAATGGACAAAACGTAAAATTCGCGGCTTCTAAAGGTAGCTTTGTGCCAGAAAGTGAAAAAATCGCTTAATCCACAGCCAAAAGCCAAAAAGCTTTACGTAATTCGCGACGAAAATTGGGGAAAAACTCTAATTCGTGGGTGAAATGTACAAAAATCTATAATTTTACCGGCTAAAATGAGGAAAAACGCTAATGAGTGGTTATAATCATGATAAATTGCTAATTGGCGGTTAAATTGAGAAAATTTGCACATTCACAAAAAATTGAGAAAATGGCAAGCCAAGGCTTCCGGAGGTAACTTTGCAGCCAACTAGCAAAAAGCGCTAATTTATGGTAAAAATTGAGAAAAATCGCTAACTCACGGCAAAAAATGAGAAAAAACGCGAATTTGCGGCTAGAATGGAGACTTCGCCTATCGAAATGACCATTTGCACTTTTCCGAAATTCCAATTTGTTTCCGAGATATCCGCCGTTTTCTGTCCCCCCCCCCCAGAAATAGCTTGTTGCACACGCTATAATTGTTGCAACCGTAAAAATGACGAGCCCATTGAAAAGAGCACAAAATTTTCTATTTTGTAGAGTTGCTTGCGTAACAGTCGAAAATTTGAATACTTTCAATTTTACCCACGAATGATTGCTTTTTCTACACAATTTATCCACGAATTAGTGAGTTTCCTCAATTTTAGCCGCGAATTGGAGTTTTCCTCAATTTTTGCAGCAACTTATAGCTATGTTTTACCTTTTTTACATCGAATTACCATTTATTCCCAATTTGAGAAAAAGTGGCAAAAGTTATCGTTTCTCTAAATTTTAGGCGGGCTAGTAGTGATTTGTCTCAATATCAACCGCAAATTAGTGGATTTTTGAACATTTTTGCCCCGCATTATCTTTTTTTTTGTTCACTTTCATCCGTGGAAGCGTTTTTCTCAGTTTTAGCCCCGAACAAAACGCAGATGCCTCGGACTGGCGTACTTTCAACCACAGCCGAAAATTATAACTTCTTCAACTAGCCGTGAATTAGATATTTTTCTGCAATTTTTCGGCGAAATAGTATAAATGTCGTCAATTTTAGCAGCGACGTAGCGTTTTCATTCCGTAAAAAGCGATTTTTCTTGGTCGTGACTTTGAATTGGCGTTTTCCTCAATTTTTGCTGCAAATTTGGGATGTTTTACCATTTTAGCAGTAAATTAACACTTTTCCCCTATTTGAACTGCAAATGGCGTTTTGAATCAAATTAGCCATGCTAATGAGTGATTTTTCTCAGTAATGGCAGCATATTAGGAAATTATTTTTAAATTGGTGCTATGGATTAGCGCTTTTTCCGAGTTTTAAGCCCGAAGTTGACTTCAGAGTCCACGGATTTGCGTTTTCCTACATTTTAGCCACTAATTTGGGGTTTATCTATTGTTTCAATTTTAACCGCATATTAACATTTTTTCTGCACTTTATGCGCGTTCCTCAATTTTTGCAGCGAAATGTGAAATAGCGTTTTTAATTCCTAGAAAGCGATTTTTTTCTGCTGATTATAGCGATGTTTTGCCTTTTTTAGCAGCTCATTAGCACTTTTCCTCAATTTGAGCAACAAACTAGAGTTTTAGCCGTGCCAGCGTGATTTTTCTCAATAATGGCAGAAAATCAACAGTTTTTTAAACATCTTCGCTCTGCATTATAATTTTTCTCCACTCTTAGTTATGGATTAGCGCATTTTCCCAGTTTTAAGCCTGAAGTTGCCTTCAGAGGCCACGGATTCACATTTTCCTAAATTTGACCAGCGAGTCAGCGTTTTCCTAAATTTTAGCCGCGAATTAGGGTTTCTCTCAATTTTAGCTATCTACTAAATTAGCGGTCTCCGCATATTCTTGTTTGTTCTAGACTTTTCCGCGAATTAGCGATTTTACTCAATTTTAGGCCCAAATTAATTAGTGATTCTTTCTAATTTCGGCCGAGAATTAGCCTTTTGTTGAATTTTAGCCGATTATTGGCGCTTTTTGTCAATTTTATTCGTGATTTTCCTTAATTTTTGAAGCGATTTTATTAGTGATTTTTTTCATCATCACTTCAACTAATTTGAGCTGATAATTAATAATTTGTCTTAACATCGTGAATTATCGTTTTTCGCAATTTCCGTAGAGAATTTTACATTTTAAGCCCCACTATTAATTTCAGCCCTACCTAGCGTTTTTTCTTGTTTTTTTTTTTTATTTTTTTTCAATTATAGGCGCAATTTTTTTTTTAATTTTTTTACTTTTAAAGATTTGAATTAGCACTTTTTCACCATTTCAGCCACGAGTTTGGCCAAAGAACAGCACGTTGGATTTTTGTTCTCTTTTTATTCGTAAAGTGGCCCCTATCCACAGCGAAATGAACAATTTTTTCTTCATTTTAGTCGGAATTTGCGTCGAGAAACCACAAATGAACATTTTTTTCGCAGTTTTAGCAGTTCGCAGAATTTTCTCACAAAATAAAAATATTTCCCGAATCCGGTGCACTGTAAAATTAATTTATCGGATTTTGCTCACTATATAAAAGTCAATTTCGGGAATTGTTTCGCGCCAGTAAACCAATTTCGCTGGGTGGCCCAATTCAGCATGGTCTCCAAATTGGGCCACCCAGCGAAATATTGGTTTGCCGACAATGAAAATCCCCCAAAAATGCTTTTTCAGTGAGCAAAATCCGAGACATTTATGCGCGAAATGCCACGCCAAGATCACAATTTACGAGAAACGTCACGTATGGTAGAGAGAAAAACTGTTTCGAAACGGCTGTGACACACCGAGGGAAAAATTTACGCTAAATTCCCCCATTTTGTGGGCAAAATGCAACATCAGGGGAAACACTCACGTTCAACTCGCAAATTGTATGAGGACAATTGTCTATTTCGTAAAAATTACCATGGAAAATTGTGTTGTTATTATGACGAAATTGTCTATTTGAAGCCGAAAATGGAAAATAATTTGCGGGAAACTCAACAATGGAGGCGAAATTTATGTTTAAAAAAGCTCCAATTAGTCCAATTTTAGAACGAAACATCACACCCAGGCCAATATTTGAGCGTAAGGCCTCATTCAGGGCAAAATCCGTGCAAAACTGCACATGCTAAGCATTATTTACGCGAATTGTCGCATTCAAAGCGGAATTTACACAAAACACAATGCTCCACTGTTGGCAAAGACAAAATTCGGGGAATTACTCTCACGCGAATCGTCAATTTTAAGACAAAATTTATGCGAAATGTGAAATTGTCTATTTCATGAAAAAACTTGTCAGTTTCACGAAGAAATTGTCGATTTCATAATAATAGTTTGTTTTGTGAGATAACTTGCAATTTTATGGGAATTCTTAAGCTGACGAGCTATTGCGGTTGACTTTATGATTAAATTTTCAGTTTAAAAGGTGTCAATTTAATGAGAACATCGTCAGTTTCAAGAGGAATTTGTATAGATGTGAGCCGGACGTGGCTCATATGAGTCCCTTATGGACAATGCTCAATTTTCCTTGGAAAACGTGCCAAAACTTGGAAAGGTGCCGGGGCCGGATGGTGTCATGCCCCCCCCCCCTTATGCTGACTCTGGATTCGCGCCTGATTGGTGTGGTAGGTGAGGGACTGGGGAGGGGATAAAAATATACGGGGCGCCAACAATTAGGCCTGCTCCCCCTCAAAAATGACGTAGATCCGGGCATGTTTCTACATTTTAGTTTCGAATGAGCGTTTACCTCAATTTTAGGCGGGAATTAGCAAATATTTTCTCAGTTTCAGCCGCGCATTGGGCGGTTTTCTCAATTTTAGCCGTGAAATGCTGAGTGATGGACTATAATTTTTTTTTTTTTTTACTGTACATTTTGTACTGCGAGGTTTTCTCGAAACTCGAATCTCGGGCTCGGCTTATAACTGATCTCTCGCCTAGAGTTTCGAGAAACAATGGCCCTGAGTGGGGTTCGGCTTAGCTGATCCCTCACAGTACGACTTCCAAAGGCGCCACCGTGGCGCAATTGGTAGCGTGCTGGACTAGACAATTCAGAGGTTGCGGGTTCAAATCCCGCCGGGGAGCCCATTTTTCTCGAAACTCGCGAATCGTGTTAGGCTATGCCCTTCCATCGTCGTCCGGAAAGATATCACTTTCATTTAATTTATTTAAATATGTAGGTGATATTTATTACTTAATGAACTCAACACGTGAAAATATCCACAAAATCGGTTATTAGAGAGCGAAATCTGAGAAACGTGATTTTCAGTGAGCCAGATACAGGAAAATTACTAATTGTTCGGCAAGAGAAATCAGGAAAAATCACAAAAACCATGAAAGTAGGGGAAATTTGTGGGGTCAGCTCAAAAAAGAAGCACAAAATTAGTGCTGGAAATTTGGTGAAATCAAGAAAATTGGCTTATTGCAGAGTCGTACCTGCGAACATTTTTGCTGGCGATCCTGATGGATTTTTACTTATTGGTGGTGTCTGGGAGTGGTCAGCTGCCCCACTATGTCTGCGGTTCAAAGTCTAGGGGAGGGCAACTGATTACTCCTGCCAACCACATAAAAAAGGTCCAACCACAGCGAAGCTCTAACCACAGAAAGCTCCAAACCCCTGGTGAAGCTCCCAAACCTTACCAATATTTCGGGATTCTCCACTAGGGGAATTCGAAAATTGAGACGAATTTTTGGGTAGGACGATTCAATGAAAGGGCTCTCACTGTGATGCCTCCGTTTTAAAATAGCGCACGATCTTTCCCGCGGACAGTGCTGAAGTCCAAAGAAGAGTCCTGATGCACATGGACCTCGCTGGGCAGCTCAGTTGTCTTGCCTAATGGCTGGATCCATGGACGCTTTTTAAGCCATGGTGGCAACCTTACATTCAGGGTGGGTTTGTTTTTGTTGTACTATAGTGAACCTAAGAGTAGATAAAATCGGCTGATTCGAGCAGCCATGCCGCGAAACATTCATTTCTGGACCGTTTAAGGGCCACTGCACTAGTGGCTACTCTGTTGCGTGTCAACCTGGAACCGCCTGTATTCTTGGTTGGAGCATCACGGCTCATGCAGGGGACTCATAAATCACGTGTTTTTCAGAACAGTAATTTTGAGAAAATAATGGGCCTAAAATTGGAGTCGATGGGATTTTGGAGGCGGTTTTGATGATTTATTTGCACAAGTGACTTCGACTCCAAGGGGGGGTCATGGCCCCTGTGGCCCCACTTGGATCCGCCACTGACATCAATGTGGGAATTAGGGTGTCATTAAGGTATACCATATTTCAATAGAAAGAACCATTTTCGGATCAAGACGAAACGAAAAACGAAGCAAAACCTGTGGCCATCAAGGTCTGGTGCAATTTAGAACTATAGCCACGCTTTGTGCCATTTCCACGCCGTTGGTCAAATTGGGGATGGCGGGAGGGATGTGATTACGTCTATCGGCTCTGCTGGAGGTACCTGGTAACACAGTTATGTTAGGGTGGGTATCAGAGGGTACGCTGGTATTCCAGGGTATGAGAAAGCAGACGAACGACTGGAAGACTGAGCAGGTACGTCAGTCCCGAACCAGAGGTTGGGATTAAGGGGGAGTTTTACATGTGTTTCCTCGACCCCCCCTCCAATAGTACCTCGCCTACTCCGCATTACGTAAATTACCGCCGTATTTCTGCACCAATCCTGGACTTCAAGGGCTCATTCAAATCTTCAGGAAATTCCACACAACCGTACAATCTTGCTTTTCTAAATAAGTCGTCGAAAGAGTGAATTTTCAAGGTAAAAGTTTATGTGCGTTTTACGGTTATTTTAGGGATTGAATATGAAAAAAGAAGAACTGGTTTCAGTTGGGAAACCAAATGCTGAAGATGGCGAGCAGCCGAAACCGGTCCGTTTTTGACGAACCTCAACGAGGGAAGACAGACGATGTAGGCTACAGATTTATGCATGATTTAATCGCTAGAAACATTTTTTTTCTTTTCGAAAAAAAAAAGACTAAATATGACCAGGAATTGAATATTAGTGCGTAAATAGTTGATTTCGATTTATAGCGAAATAATAAAACTTGCCAATTTTTTTTTTTGTTACCTTAAACAGCCGGTGTGTGACTCGTGACGTAGTTAAGGGGTTGTGACCCCTCCCAACCATCCTAATCATGGCTGTTATCATGTCTTGCCCCTTCTTGACAATCCCATTCACTTAAGGTGGGGTTTCAGGCGGGTTTCCTCGACCCCTTCCTAGTCATCCCTCGCCCAAACTTCGCACATAAATTTTGGCTCCATTTCTGCAGCAATATTCGATTTCAAAGTCTTATTTCAATCTCCAGGAAGTTCTACAGTGACGTTAGATCTTGCTTTTCCGAATTTCATCCCTGAAATTACCTTGAAACACATTTGAATTCTAAAGTGTTTTGGGGTTATTTTAGGGAACTAATTTGAAAAAGCATGATCTAACGTCACTGTAGAGCTTCCTGAAGATTAAAATAATACTTTGAAATCGAATATTGATGCAAAAATGGAGCCAAAATTTATGTGCAAAGTTTTGGCTGGGAACGGGTCGAGGAAACCCGCCTAAAACCACCCCTTAAGTCCTATTTTTTAATTTGTGGGAAGCTATTGTGAAGGTCATGCGAATGCTGTTATTACGTCATCAGTCTATCTAGCTTATTTCAAATGAGTCCCTCAACCCAATAGTTTTGAAAATTAATAAAAAAATATTATTACCTGATTTTATTTGAACTGATCGTGTTTTCATGAGTTTTGGTACCCAAGCTATCACGACATCATGATTTTGGAAAATGTGTTACTTCCTCATAGTATAGGAGTGTTAGAAGGCACCAAAAGAGCCCAAGAGCGCCGACACTGAGAATAACGACTTTTCTCTTCTCTATTTTATTCGTGAATCAGTATTTTTCTAAATTTGAGCTTTGAATTAGCACATTTACGAGATTTTATCCGCGAGCTAGCGATTTTTTAAAATTTTAGCCGTAATTTAGCGCTCTTTATCCCGTGAATTCGGGACTTTTCTTAATTTCAGCCGTGATTTAGCGCTCTTTATCCCGTGGATTAGGGAATTTTCTCAATTTCAGCCGTGAATCAGCATGCCAACCCCGTCTCGAGTATTGTGATAGGCACCATTTTGGCCAAAAATGAAGAATCAAACTTGAGTTTGATATTTTGTCAAAGATTCAGACCGAATAGTTAGATTCTTTGCACAAATCAATAGTTTCCTGGTGGAATAATCTCCCCCAAAATGTTTTTTTATGGAAGACTGGGTTATATAGTGTAGGCTTCAGTTGCGGATGTCTATTGGAGCTAAATTGTTAGTAAGCATAGCCACATTTGTCGGCTTCTCAGGGCAACGTAAGAAAGTTTGAAGGGCCGTAATCAAGTTTCAATGGCTGAATTATTTGCTATCGAGCCGTACTCGGGTTTTGGACAGCCTGTACAATTCATGGAAGCAGTGCCTCGAACGAAGCCACCTCTGGCTTATATCGGAAATAAGGCGCAAACCTGGTTCAAATCATTTTCATAACATGAACTTTAATTAAATATTAACAAGAACTAGATCGAAAGTCTTCTAGGTCATCGATTTTGGTTTAGCCCATCGAAGGACATGGATTGAAGGCGAGATATGAGTTCTCGATGATCAAACGTCTCGGGAGAGTTGTTAAACTTTTCTACCAAGTCGAGACCCTGAGAATGACGGTAGAAGAGTTGTATCGTCGACGCCAGACAACTCGCTTCCAGCGGTGACAAAACTTTCGTATCATACTCGCCCAGGAGAAGAACAAGAGACTGAGGCAGCGACGTGAAGAACGACAGACAGAGACACTCGGGTGTGTCAGCTCCATAGCGTTGGTACTGAATGAGAGGCGTTACGTGGACCTCCTCGTCATAGTACTGAGTCATGAAAAGCTCGTAGCCGTCACCTCGAGGAAGAGGAACGACGAAAGTAGGACCCTTTTCCCAGCTTTGGGCCAGTTCCTCAAAGTCGACTCGCGAGAGAGAACCGTATATGACGCCTTCTTTATTCTTGTAGTGCTCGGACCAAATTGTGTTGACCTCGTCGGCTGTTTTATCCCGCAGAAGTTCCACGTTCATTATGTCGCTGAGTAGCCGCCTTTTAAAAGTGCCACCCTTGGGTTTCGGGTATTCAATTTTCTTCGGCTCCAGGGTCTTTGGTTTTTTGGCACCGTCCATTTCCTTCAATTTGGCCATGAATACCTCTGGTTGAGTCTTCTCTAACTCTCTTAATTTAGTGGCGTACTTCGAATAGAATGGATTGCTCTCAAGCTCATCCTGGGCTTTGGCAAAATCCCAGTTGGATACCATGACGGAACGTTTCCCAACAGCGTACACTAAGGCTGATTTGCGTGCTAGAACACGACTAAAGGCCATCAGCGGGTTGAAAACTTACGATTCACTTTTGTAAAACATTAAAATCGGGAAATTAAGCGACTATTTACAGAAAACCCCCCCTACAACTTAAATCACTGCCATTAACTGATAAAGAAGAAGCCTCATTCCACGAGCCGGGGTAGTAAAATGGTCAAATGATTATTTAGCGCTGCAGGAAAGTTGCAATAGTCTTTGAACGGGAATAAGTTTCAAAGATCTTCGGAGATCTTTGTTTCACATTTTATTTTATTTATCTATTCCGACGAATTCACTAATTTCAGTACGTCATTGCCCCTTAGGACTTAATTATCACCCCAGTACGAAACCTTCACCTCTCTTGTCATCTATGGGCAGGTTATTGAAACAAAGGGAATTGTTTGGCCAAATTTAGTTTAAAACTTTGTTTTTCTTTGCAAGGCATGGATAATATGATATTGATAGTACAAAACATTGAAAAATATTTTTAAAATTTAAATCCCTGTTTTAAAACAAAAAAAATGAGCATGGAACCGGACAAAGAAGAGGCCAAAAAGACAATAAAATTGAACTATGAGTACGAGCTCTCGGTGAGACATTTTTTGTTTACTTTTTCTATAATTTTTTGCCTTGTTTTAAGAATCATTTGAGCCTACTTGAGGATCGACATGAGTTTTTTTTTCACCTCTTAGGAATTGCTATGCTAGACAAAGGCCTTCATTGTTAATGGTTGTGGAAATATTTTAGAATGGTTGGCTTTTGGTAGGGGTGAGGTGATGTGTATAAACTGCTGACTTGGATTTTGTGTGTCTGAAAAGTTTTAAACCTCTGCTAGTTTGTTAAAAATTACATTCCATAAATTATCAGGTCACTGATGGCTTGGGAGGCTTCATTGGGTCCACGAAATAAGTGTCCTCTCATAAATTAAGGCTCAATAGGTACACTGTTGTCAATATGACGTCTATCAAACTTGAACGAGCCTTTGTTTTTATCCCTGATGCCGGCATTCGCTACTCGTCGAAGGAGAGAGGGAGGGACAGTCTTTTCGTGATGAAGTTCTAGTCAGTGATTTGGAGTCGAACCGTCAAGGGTGAGAAGAATGGGTGGCCGCTGTAACTTGTGTTGCTTGGAAATCCTCGACGGTGTTAATTTTATGATATGTACTTCATGTAAAACTTTGTATCATTTGCGTTGTGCCCTATTTACTGAAGAAGATTTCTGTCATTACCGCGCAATTAAGAACAAGATCCTATGGCAATGCCGTATGTGCTTATCCCAACCTCAGTCATTCGAATATTTTTGTGAATTCGCCTCTCATTTATTTTATGTAAATCAAATTTCGCGAGATTCCAACTTTGCACGGAGAATTATGTTTGAATTTTCTTTTTTCCAGAATCCAACGTGCCATTTCTGCAATGGCTACTACGGCTCGTGTTTTGAAGAACCAGTATGCGCTATTTGCCACCTGTTTCTTTTCCCCAGAGAATGGAATTTGGTTTACCCACTTCCTATCTTTACTGAGGTTTGTTCACTCTCATCCAATAAAGAGTGCGAAAGTTTTAATCCTACCCCCCCCCCCTTTTTTCATCCCAACAAATTATTTTTTAGAAAACAGACGACGATGACTCCGGCAATGATGAACCCAATGAACATTATCTGGCTCAAGCCAGCAATCAGAGTCCAGCTCAAGCCAACTATCCGTCGTCACTTCCAACTCCGCCACAGTATGGACCGCTTGAAAAACGAAATTCTCCCAATATAGGGCCATCGGATGAATTGTCGTCTGGTTTGATACAGTCACTTCCTCCGGAAGGTGAAAAAAAACACGATTTCCGTCTCTCTAATAATAACCACAACTGACCCCCCCCCCCTCCGGGGTGAATTTCACAGTTTTATTGCTGGTATTCTCATTTTTGGATGATATGTCACTTTGGAGTGCGAGCTTTGTCTGCCGCCGTTGGAGACATGTCATACAGTCCTCCTATTCTGACAATGTTTGGAGAGAACACGTTTGTAACAGATTTCCAATATTCGCACCGTTTTATTTAGTCAAAAACTGGTTCAACGTATACTCAAAGCTGTAAGTTTTCCTTCATTGACGTTGACATAATTTATAATTGCCTTACATTCATCAATTTAGAATGCTGAGCAGTCCATGTAAGATGTGCTTATTCGACATGACTCTAAAAACACTGCCTCATGGAGAGGAGAACTCTTGGCGTTGGAATAGACTGAGAATCGAGTTGAAAAGTAATCATAACCCACACAAACAATAATTGTATATTTTTTTATTCGTTTTTGGGCCAGGTTTACAGCTTGATCCACCCCAGGGAATCAGAGCTTTGCCATTGGACTCAAAGTATTGTCACTGGCAGGCTTCAATTACAGGTCCTGTTGGTAGCCCTTACGAAGGTGGAAACTTTTACCTTTACGTTCAAGTTCCGTACAGGTAAAGAAAAATTCAATCATGGATGTTAGGTATAAAACATTAAGAATCATTCATTTCCAGTTACCCCATGGAGCCGCCAATTGTGAAATTCTTGACCAAGATTTTCCACCCGAACGTATCGCGACACGGAGACGTGGGACTTGATTCAATCAACCACAATTGGAGTCTCGCTTTGACCATTTCAAAAATTCTCGTTTCTATTCAGAGTCTTCTAACTGATCCATTCTGTGAGGTTGGTGCTCTATTATCTATTTTTTACATACCAACGCTTACTCCAGTTTCCCTCGCTGAGACGTTGTTTGGAAGGGCGTAGCCAGAAGGCAGCTCCTGTAAACTCAAAGTTGTGATGACCCCCCCCCCCCATCTCCTCTTGGTTTCTCTTGACGAAAATCAGTACTTTGGGCCACATTTTCACCTCCGGCATTGAATGTCAGCTTCGTGCGAATTTTTAAAGGTTTTGCGGTGAAATTTCTTGTGGCATAGTCTGGAAGGCTCTTTTTCTAGGGAAGAATGCCTGTTGACTATCCTATCAGATTCCGCGTAGTTGTAGGTTTTCTGATGGAGGGGGGGGGGAGCACATATTCTCAGCCCCCGATCCCAACCTTCTTACACACACTCATTTATATTGAGCTTAGGAAATCAATTTCGCGGATATAACCCTTTCAAAGCCCAAATTTCATGGACTATTGGCACTCACATAATTAAGTTCCGCGGATTGTACTCATTCATAAGGCCAATTTCACAGGATTGACTCTCTAAAAAGGCAATTTTAAGGGGTTGACTCATTCAAACGATCATTTGGCCCTTCGTAAAAACCATTCCTCGGGGATATGACACTTACAGAAGCCAATTTTGTGGTTTTAGCTATTTAAGAACGAATTTCGCCTTTGCCTCCTTTAAAAAAAATACAATTCCACCGGGTTGAATTTCACAAAATCCAAACTTCGCGAACCTTGCACGCCACAAAAACCAATTTCCGTGGGGTTGGCCCTCTTCAATAGGCCAACAATTCGGATTTCTTACGTTTAAAATGAAAATTTCCAGGGTTTTGGCTAATTTAAAAGAGCGATTCCGCGGGTCTCGTTCATTTTGAGAAAAAAATATCGCGGGTTCGTGCCTGAAAAGGTCCGCAATTGAAAGAATTCGCGGTATCTTGGGGTAAATTCGCGGCTAAAAAGAGAAAATACACCGTGCGCCCTGTTTCTTTAGGTCCTTAAGACCTATAAAGTGCTGATCGGCAATTTACAACTTGCTGACGCGGCAAAACGCCAATATTCGTCGCTATAACTGCGAAAAAGCTCTGATTCGTGGTCCCGCGACGCAACTTCCAGACTGAAATTGAGAAAAAATCGCTGATTCGCGGTGCATGCAGGCCATTCTACGAATAAATTGTGGAAATCAACCTAAAAGTGTTGTTTTTGGACCAACCCCGCGGTTAAAATTGAGAAAACACGCTATAATATGACAAAAAAAAAGACGCTTTCGGGTTAAAATTGGGCAAAAATGGTAAATTAACAACTGAAATTGCGAAAAATCGCCCATGTGCGTTAAAAAAAAG
The DNA here is from genome assembly GCA_038030265.1 of Corythucha ciliata. Lineage (NCBI taxonomy): Eukaryota > Metazoa > Arthropoda > Insecta > Hemiptera > Tingidae > Corythucha > Corythucha ciliata. Next base: position 30,380,001 of record CM075940.1, on the reverse strand, counting down.
GGAATAGATGCTAATTCGCCGCAAAATTAGCAGAAAACGCTATATCACTGCTGAAATTAATTAAAATCGCTCATTTGCAATTTGCGGATGTAAAGTTGGAGAAAAACGTTAATTTTCGGATACACATGAAGCGAACAACTAATTCGCGGCTAAAATTGAAAAACGCTGCGAATCATCGAACAATGCCTTATTATTTCGACTGTTTATGGGTTTATTATTCATGGATGTAGTCAAATCCGGCTTGAAATTACATGAAAATCGACACCCCACACCCCTATGATCCCAAATCCTTTGAAAATCCCCATTTTGGGCCCGCTTTTGGCCCTTAAAACCCCAGGGAGTTATTTGATCAATCTGATCAGATGTTAGGACCAACTAGACTCCAAATGAAGTCTATGTGCGAAAGAACGAGTTTTTTCGAGCAGTCCTAGGGCAAGATATGGCCCGGACGGCGAACGGACATTTTTTTATTTATTTCAGATTTGGATTCTACGCACTTTGGAACGTAAAACTACAAATTTTGAGGGGGGGTCAAAAAGGTTTTTTTGCGATACGATTACAAAGACTTATTATTGAGAAATAATAAGTCAAAATCCGTAATTAGCGTGGCTACAACTATGAAAAACGCTAATTTTCAGTTCAAATTACGAAAAAATAATAATTCTCTGCTAAAAATGTAAAAAATGGCTAATTTGCAGCTTAAATTGAGGAAAACGCCAATTCTTGGCAAATTTTGGGACAATTCGGTAATGCACGGGTTGGAAACGCTACTACGCTGCTAAAATTGAGAAAAAGCGCCAATTCACTGGTAAAATTGAGGAACATTACTAATTCTCGGATAAAGTGTGGTGAAATTTCTAATTAAAATGCGCGCCTTCGCCTAAGGCAGAAATTGAGAAAAAGCGCGAATTTATGACAATGGGTGAAAAAACCCGCTAATTCGCGGGTAAAACTGAGAAAAATCGCTAATGCGTAGCGTATGGTGAATCAAAAAAATTCTAATTTGAGAAAAGCCCTCTATTTCGCGGCTAATATTGAGGGAAAACACTTGAGAAAAGCGCTATTTTTCAGCTAAAACTGAGAAAAGTGCTAATCCCATGCTAAGAAAATTGAAAAAATCGCTAGTTTGCTGCTAAAATTGAGGAAAGCTTCAAAACTTGTGGAAAAATTAAGAAACATAGCTGACGGGATAAAAACGCTACTTTCGAGGCTTAAACTGGTTATAAGCGCTAACAGGCGGATGAAAAAGGTGAAATAGCGATAATTCGTGGCTAAAATAAGAAAAAGCAATATGGATAAGATCTCTCCAAAGAAATATCCATGAGACTTAGGGGCCTCTTGGAGATCTCCGCCCCGGGCCACGATAAGTGTAGGTCCGCCAGTGACCCCACGATACGCGGTTTCATCCATTTCAAAATTTTGGCCATTTCCTCCAAAAATCGCCCCTATCTGAGAGATTTTTGGGGTCATTTTCTCTGAGAATTTCGATTTGAATGCTCAATTGATAAATGAAGACGCGGTTTCCTCCTCAACATCATTGAGCGGCCTCTACTGTCCATTGAATTGGTTGAAAGTGAGCGTTTTGCATTTGTACTCGTATCATCGACTTTGTGTCGATCTGCATCCGGGAGGATTACATGAGACTAGCGGAGTATATCCTCTACTCTACTCATTCCATAACAGCTAGGGAAGGATTTATCGAAAATAAAATTCTGGAATGTCTGAATGAATTAGGGATTAATAGTCATTTTGTAATTACTAATTAGTAATTGAGAAAGGTTATGATGGGACCAGCAAGACGCCCTGTAGATTCAAGAGTGTGCAAGCTGGGTGGAATGACGGCTAAAATGTGAAACTACCCCCCCCCCCTCACCACACCACTAACGAGATTTCAATCTGATCCCCCCGTATGACAAATTCGTATACCTACGCCACTGTTTGTGTCCCATTGCTTCGCTTTATTCGCATAGATGTTGCATGCAGAAACAACTATTTATTACGCTTGGAATGTTTTACGGCCTTTATTGGATACCAGTACAAGCATTTCTGTTTTGTCAACAAAAGTTTTACCCTAAAAATGCTTCTTTTTTTTCGACTGCCTTTCCAGATTTGTATGGAGCCTGAGGTTGGAAAATTATATATAGAGAACAAAGACTTTTTCGTAAGTGTTGCGCGAGCCTGGACATGGAAGTATGCAATGCACGACGTTATACAGCCTCGCATTTGAAGAACAATGTATATTTAAGGAGGGGGGGTGGGTTATTTACGTCGAGTCACCTTTTTTGTACACCAAAAATTTGGAGGGTCGTAGTGAAATACAACAATTTTGAGCCCTCATCTGGAGAAAAAAATAATCCAATATTTTAGCTATTAAGGCCCGGGTTGACTATTAAAGTTCCGTTTAGCCCTTTAGCTGAGCATGAGAGCTTAAACGCTAATCACATTGTATTTTGTTCACTAAACCGTTTAAAACCATAGCAACGCTTAAGGAAATTATTTTTTGTATTTATTTATGTATATTATTGTTGAAAATATGTATAAAAAAATGTGTAAGAAAAGGAAAATTTGATGTTCATTATGTCATTTTCAACGTTTGGAGGTCCTACCACGCTTAGTACCTTTTGTGCGCGCGCCATCCCTTGATAACGCGTCTCCCCTTCTTCATCCGTCAGTCACTATCAACCCCAAACAGAGGGCCCGGAACTTGAGTATATTTTTCGTCTCCAATTATTATGTTTTAAATTTTTCGGTCGGTTCTTGATGGGTTTCGCGAAGAAATGCGGCGCGACTCACTTTGTGAAGTCAGACGAGACATTATTCTCGAAATGTGAGTGATTAACGTGAAAATGAGTGAAGAAATCAGTGGAAATGAACGGATCGGGTTTAGGTTTAAGTAGGTACCTCCATACAGGAATTTTACTTAAATCATTTGCCAGAATAATTGAATTATTTCGTAATACTGTGATAAGGTGAAAAAACTTCAAGGCGTAAACAATCCTTTTGTTGTCACTGAAATGTTTAATAATTTATACTAAATTCGATTGATGACAATGGGTCATGGTATAAATAGCTTTCTTAATCATTGCAGACTTGTGTACCTTAATTAGGTAAAGATTCCACCGGTAAATGAATTAAAAATGGAGAAAAATCACCTCAGATCTTTGATCATACTGTTACTAAGTGTATTGTGCTACTATAATTGTTTATATTGTGGATTTGTATTCGATGATATTAGTGCAATTAAGGATAACCGAGACCTCAGACCTCATGTCCCGCTGAAAAATATTTTCTACAATGACTTTTGGGGCACGCCAATTCATAAGGTGAGTAGACCTATAGCATTGAGTTCTGCTTATTAGCATGACGCCATACCCTATCTCGGGTCAATGGCTTAAATCATTGTCTTCTCCCCGTAGCACCATTGATATCTTTAACCATATCAACTAAGGTTGATACTGACACTCCGACTTTACCGGGCGACGCAATACATCGCTCCCTTGGACCAGAAAGTTCCCTCCATATCCACTGGTCCGCGAGAATACTATTGCCATCGTGGATGCTATGAACCTGGGACTCGTCTGTTTAGGCCATTGGTTACCAAAGTGAACTATTAAGCCCACATAACCATCTTCATGGTGCATTGAGAGCATTACATGTGGAGGGGGGAGTGCCTTATTGTTAAATTAGCCCGAGAACCTGGGTTTCCGGATTCCTAGGCCAAAAGATATCAATTCATTTCAGAATGTAATTGTTCAACCTAGAATTCGCGTATTTCAACTCCAGAAGCCAAGTAATTGACCCTAAAAATCACTCGCGCAGTGCCCTCATGAAACCACCTTGGCATTGGGGGGGGGGGGTGCCGTCCCGGCCAAGCCGAGTCCGGCGACGCCAAGACCACCAATTGGGCCCCTACGTCATACCCAGCGGGTCCCGGACTCGGAGAGGCTAGCACGGCTCCTCAAACCTCCTTACCCTCCCCAGAAACTCCAGTACTCGGACCCCCTGAGCCCTGGTGAATTCTAGGTCGGTCAACCTGTCCCTCCCAAATACTGCAAACCTCGCTGCCGCAAACCCCTCACACTCTCTCACTAAGTAGACCCGTTGTCTCATCCTCCACTCCACACCTCTCACATGTAGGGTCCCCTATTAGTCCAATCATGTGCAAGTGTCTCTGAACTGCAAAGTGCCCTGTAAATATTCCTACTATCTTTCTAGTTTGCTTTCGTCCTAACCCTACCAGCCACTTTGTCGTGTTGGCATCATACCTTTTAATACCCTCTTTCGCTTGTCTGCAGTGGTCTTCTGCCTCCCATCGTGCCTGGGCTTCCGCTTTCACCCAACCACGGAGTTCACTGAGTCCTACTTCCCTTGCCACCCCCCACCACTGGTCCTGGGCCGACATATTCTGTCATGGCCCCCTTCTTGGCCAGTTCGTCTGCTTTCTCATTCCCCGGGATGCCAGCATGACCTGGTACCCACCCTAATGTAACCGTGTTACCCTCCGTAACCACCTTGGCATTATCATTTTAGCTAAAAACTGGGTTTTTCGACCAACGAGCCACACTAAAAATTAAAAACTGCACAATTCACCCTTGAAACAGACGCCTTAACCGTTGAAACCATGGAGGTATGAAGAGAGAGGAGGGAGCGATAGATGTAAAATCAAGTTAACGGGGTGAAGCCAACATACGCCACATTGGTAGTCCCGGAACGCATCATGATTTGTGCTGAGGACTACTTTATCACGACTGCTCCTCTGTTATCTATATCTTGAATATTAAGGCCGAGGGACCACCAATATGGCGAAAATCGGCGTCACCCTTTTCAACTTATGCTCCCTCCTCTCTTTTCCTTCCTCCATGGTTGAAACGACCATTATACTCAGAATGTTTTTTTTTTTTTTTTTTTTTTTTTTTTTTTTTTTTGAAACTGAAATTTTAGCTGTAGTATCCGACTTTTCGTTTAAAACACAATGAAGTGAAGTGAAGCCCCTAAGAGCTCACTTTTTTAATGAATATATTTCATTTAAATATGAATATATTTCAAAGAAATATAGAACAGAATATGGGACATATTGGAATTAGAATTATTTTTGATGATTTTTTATTTTGGAGGCAGGAGAGATTTGATTTTTTATTTTCAATTTCAGTGACCGATATTGAAACCCAAACGTCGCAGAAAAGCAAAAAACGCCGGCAGGATATTGGTCATTGTAATTGAAAATAATTTTTTTTTTTTTTGCCCCTACGCCGAGCGGTCACGGCTGTTGAGCCATTAAGAGACCTCTGGCAGCCCAATATAGCATAGATATTCTCGACCACTTGGTGTCGTCATTGGAAAAAGATTGTCGTACATCCGCAAGCTGCGGACAGTCAAAAAGGTGGGTCGAAGTCATTGGCTCTGTACTGATGCAGAGGGAGCAGGCTGGGTCATCTAACATCCGGAGTCTGTGGAGGTGTGCATTGAGGTAATCGTGTCCTGTGATGGTTCTGAATGCCGCAACGGATTCATGGCGGGAGAGGTCGGCAGGGACACGATTACTTGGGTTGAGGAGAGCAGCCCACTGCTTTCCCTCATTCAAACGTTGGTAGGCTCGCCGGGCTTTGTCATTTACTTCTGATTTAATAAGCGACTTTGCTGCAACAAAACTGACCGGCGCATCTGGCATGGCCATCTGGGAGCCCTCCTTGGCTAGTGCGTCAGCACACTCGTTTCCCCAGATGCCGACGTGAGAGGGGATCCACTGAAGAGCCACAATAGCTCCCCTCGTCAGCAGCTGCTCCAGCAGGCGCCTTCCCCTCAAAACATCCCAGGAGTCAGTCTGGCCATTGGTACAGAGGCTGACTATAGCTGCTTGGGAGTCGCACAAAATGACTGCTCGGGAAAAATCAATTCCCAGAAGCATATCAAGTGCTAGTTCTACGGCACGTATTTCTCCGTCAAAATTGCTTGCAACTACACCAACTGGAGCTGCAATGGTTCTTATTGCCGAGTACACTCCCGCACCACCATTCCGCCTTCCTCCAGTTGCTGAACCATCAGTAAACACTCGCAACCATTCATCTTCGGGGAAGCGGGTGTGCATGGTCTCCAAGGCAAGGGATTTTAACTCGGTAGCGGGGGTGCTCTGTTTGGATACAGGCGAGGTCAACGTTAGAAAGTAGTCGGCAGTGCAGCGAGGAACCCGATTCCTAGCCGACGGGAAGGGTTCTGGGTTGAAAAGTAGGCCGGCAAGGCCATACTCTTCTCTTAGGGACTCAACCTTAGAAAGGTACGTCGTTTGAGAGAGCAAACGTTCTGCTGCAGGAGTGTAGGACTGCCAAAACCCAACGTTGTTGCTCTTTAGTCGCTCATCTAGTGCCAGGGCAGCTGACTCCCGCCTCAACTTTTGCGGCTCAATTTCTGTTTGCAACTCCATTGCAGGAATTGGGGTAGACACGGCTCCACCAGTGATAATCCTTAATGCATGGTTCTGAGCAACATCGATCTTCCGAACTGCTGAATCAGAGGCGGTAACCAGAAGCTCAAGTACATACTCCATTGCGGGTCTCATGTAAGACTTGTAGGCCATTGCCAGCACATCCTGCCTAGCTCCCCACTTTGTACCAGTAAGCCGCTTGAGGAGGCCCAACCTCTTGATTCCCTTCGAAGCGCTATTTTCAGCATGGGCGTTCCATGACAGCCGTGAATCCAACTTTATCCCGAGGTTGGTGGCCAGTTGGTCTGCCTCAAAACGTCACCATCAAGCGTCAGCGAGACAGAATGGGCCTTGGTTGATAGTGTAAAGAGCTGGAATTCAGTCTTGAGTGTGTTTACCTCCATCTCGTTGTGAGTTGCCCAGTCCGAGAGGTGTCCTAACGCAATATTCAGGGCAGACTCCAGCGCTGCAATGGAACTTGACGTTGCCCACACAACCAGGTCATCAGCATAGAGAAGCGCGTTCACTTCTGGCACAGAGGAAACTGCAGAGATCACATCATTGATCATAATGTTAAAAAACAGTGGGCTTAGGACAGCACCCTGAGGAACACCGTTTCGGGTATGCCTGAATGATGATGTCTCATCCTGGTAACGAACTCTGATGAACCTCTGAGCCAGAAAAGACCTGAATGTAGCAAATAGCCGGCCACTTAGCCCCATACTGAAAAGTTTTTGTACCAGCTTCTCCCGATAAACACGATCAAAGGCGGTTTTGAAATCGACAAATACAGCGAGGGTGCTTATGATGGAAACCATCCTTAATTTCCTGGGTTAACCGTAGGACTTGCTCCATGGTGCCCCTATGCTTCCTGAAGCCTGCCTGTTGGTCGGATAGAAGGTTGTAACGTTCAAGGTACTGCTGCAGCCGCCCCAGAACCAGCCTCTCGAAGACCTTTGAGAAGACGCTTGTGAGAGCTATGGGGCGGTAGCTTGCCACAGTGTCTGCAGGTTTCCCTTTTTTGAGGATGGGCACTATCTCAGCCTTTCTCCACCTGTCCGGGAAATGCTCTCTCCACACCAAATTTAGGAAGGCCAATACTGTTGCCCTGGCACCCAAACCGAGCTTGATCAGAAACTCTGGCAGCAGCTCATCGGGACCAGCACTCTTACCCTTCTTAGTACGTTGCAGTGCTGACTCCAGCTCACTCATGGAGAAGTCCCCATTGAAGAGCTCATGGTCCCCCTCCTGAAGGCATGTTGGGAATGCTGCAGTCCTTGGGGCGTTGGCCTTTGTCTTTGGGCGAAAATTGCTCACCGCTGCGTAATGTTTGCAGAAGAAATGGGCGATATCTTTATCAAAAGTGAGTGTTTTTTGATGGGGTTTTTCCGAGCTGGGGCGTCATTTTTCAATTTAGATATGAAACGATGTGCTCTGATGCCGTCCCTGCGAAAGTCCAGCTGTTGCAGAAAATTTCTTAATGCTGTCGTTTTGGTTGCAACAATTTCCTTCTTTAGAAGGGCTAATTTTTGCTTCAGGACGATCTGATCAGCTAGGGATCCTGATGTTCGGAAGGTCTCAGCTGCTGTATCGCGATCAATCTTCATGGCTTCCAGGTTTTCATTCCAGAAAGGTACATAATCTTGGACCTGGCTGCGTGGCACACTCTGCAGGGCTGCCTGTAAGATGGCCTTTGTGATTCCCTCAAGAGACTCCTCAATTTTGTTAGTCACTAGGTGGACTGTGACGAGCTGGTCCGAAGCAGATGCAAACTTGGTCCAATCTGCCTTTTTGAGGTTCCACCTGGGCCTCCTTTTTTCCTTCAGAGCATATGGGCCGAGTGACTCGCTAATCAGCAAAATGCTGTGGCCATATGCACCTGGTGGCGGGATAAGAGCAATGGAAGTGCTTGAGGCAATTGAAGAATGGGCCAACACTGCATCTGGTTTTGATGTTGCACCGGTGTATGCCAAGAATGTGGGCTTCCCATCTGGCGTCCCAACATACTCAACCAAGTTTTCATCAATGAAGTCTTCCCTACTGGCTCTGTGCGCCCATAGTCCCATCTAGTTGAAGGACCGTTTATGTCCCCCCACAAAGGATGCAGCGCCGATCCCAAGTGTCCTCAAGCCAAGTCAGATCAGGGTTATTGCGGGGAGGGTTATACACAAAAAAGAGGCGCCGATGGGTCCGCCCCTTCCACACTTTAAGCTCCACCGCCTCCAGTTTGTCAGGGTCGCCCATCTCCCTCCATACGGAAAACTCCACAGTCAGGGTTGCCTTAGCAGCCAGCAGAATGCCTGACGAGCATTGGCGGCTTCTTGGCAGGCCATATGTTTGGTAGCCGTGATGCTGAAATTTTGTGATGCTGTCCGAAGCCGCTCCTGCCTCCACTACTGCAAAAACATCAACGTCCTTTTCTTTTACGTGCAGTTGGAGGTCGGAGAACTTGGCCTCAGTCACCCCGCCTGCGTTCCAGAACAGAGTCCTCAGCGTGGCCTCGGGTCGCGATCGGGGTAGGCGGGTTCGGTGGCCTTGAGAAAGGCCGTTGAAATTGTTTGCTTGATTTCCCTGGCGGGAGTCGTTGCAGGGCCGACAGAATAAAGAATTTTTTTTATTTGGCCAGCCCAAAAAGACGATGAAATTGAAGCGAGAGCTCCATCCGCGTCCCGGGACGACCTTTGTAATGAGCCTTATTCTAAAGAAAGTGAAGCTCATAATATATTTTCTACACGACTCCGATTTTGACCGATTTGGGAAAGCGGTGAGCAATACAACTATTAAAGATAATTTTTCATCGTACTGTGGCTCTATTTCCCCACTATTGACCAAAGAAATACTCATAAATAATGTAAAAGTTCAAGCTCTTCTTGACACTGGGGCATCTGTTGATCTTATCAGATCGGACATCGCTGAGACAAATGGGTGGACGATTTTAAGAGAAGGGGGTGTCCTTAGGAGTTTCCACGGTTCTCAACACAAAATTTTAGAATCCGTTGAAGGGAACATCTGTCTTAACACATTGTTATAACAACCAAAGGTTTTCTTGTTAAAAATTTACCATATGCCATGATTCTTGGATTTCCGTCCATGAAAAAACTTGGATTCAAGTTATTTTACCCTGATTCATCTTTTCGAACGCTTGAAAAGGCAAGTTCCTCACCTTCAGCAATCCCACCGATAGAGGCAAATATTCCTCAGGTTGATTTCAAATTGAAACCCAACTCCCCCGCGGTAAAAAAGAAACCGTATCGCCTCTCACGCGAAAAATACCAATGGGCGTCAAAGAAAATAAGTGAAATGCTGGAAAAAGGAGTTATTCCACGCTCTCAATCTGACTACGCATCACCGTGTGTTATTGTCCCTAAAGCAGATGGGAGTTGGCGGCTTTGTCAAGATTATAGGTAGATTAACAAACATACTGAGTTGGATCCGTTCCCTTTTCCTATTATCGATTAAATAATTTCCAATCTAAGAGGATGCAAACATTTTCTCAAAGATTGATCTGAAAGATGGTTTTCACCAAGTCCCGAAAACACTAAGCCGTACACGGCATTAGTCCTGCCCTTCGGGCAATTTGAATTCAATTTTTTACCGTTCGGCTGGAAAAATTCGCCTTCGAAATTCCAGCGTGTAATGTCTTTGGTCTTGGACTGCCTGTTGAAGGATCCCTATATTTGGGTATACATCGACGATATTGTGATTGGTGGTCGAACGAAAAAGGAATGCCAGGCTAAAACAGAAAGTGTGATCAAGCTGGAATCAGGACCAACTGATGATCAGTTGGTCTGATCATCAATAACAAGAAAAGCGTTTTCATCCATTAACAAGTGATTTTCTTAAGAAGAATAATAGACAGTAAAACCAAATCAACCGACGAAGAATCAGTAGAGAAAATTAAAAAAATGAATCGACCAATAGACCTGCATTCGTTTAAGAGTTTTCACGGGTTTGACTGGACACGTTCGGTCTTTTATACGCAATTACGCCCATATAGTGAGACCGCTCGATAAACTCAAAAAAAAGGTCAAGTTTTTCAACATGGTCACCTGAAGCGGAAAATGCGTTCCAAGTCCTCAAAACCGTGATTTCGTCGAATCCAGTCCTGCAGCTTCCTGATTGGAACTTAAACTTCGCAGTCTGCACGGATGCTTCTAATTACGGCTGTGGTGCAATTTTATACCAGAGAAACGCAGCGAATCCTAAAAGTCAACAACTTCGGGTCATTGCGTACTATTCACACACTTTTACAAAAGCGGAGTGTAACTATTTCGTCACTGACAAAGAAGGATTAGCTGTCGTAAAGGCAATTGAGTACTTCAGAACTTACCTAGAGGGCCGCCGATTCGTTGTCCACACCGACCACCAAACCTTGAGTTTTATTATGAATCTGAAGGAACCGAAAGGTCGATTGTGCAGGTGGCAGGTGTTTTTAATGGAATTCGACTTGATCATCAACCATCGCTCAGGAAAAGAATTGGAAGATGCCGACGCTATTTCTCGACTCTGCCTCGATTTTGTTCCCTCACCGGTTAATGCAACCCACAAGTGTGGTGAAAGAAGGGAGATGAAGCCTGAGAACGTATCGGAAATTCTTCGGACATATCATGACGATCCAGATTCCGGAGGGCACGATGGATTTCTGCGCACGTATTTGAAAGTGAGACAACGATTTTATTAGCCGAAGATGAAGTCAGTTATTCATCGGTATGTTAAAAGTTTTCCGATTTGTCAAATTGCCAAACTTAAGTTTCGGCCAAAACCAGACGTTATAGTCATACCGGAGGTGTCAAAGATCCCATTCGAACATGTTCACATAGATTTCGCCGCGTTATCGAAAAAGAAAGAAGGACAAAAGACCACGCGATCTTTCTTTGTCTTAGTGGATGAGAACTCAAAATTCACCTTCGCCAAAGCAATGCCAGAAAGTGCAAGAGCAGTGGTTAATTATCTTACGAAACTTCCTTTTATCGACAAAGTGAAGAGAATAACTTCCAGGAAGAGGATAACGGTTCACAATTTTCGTCGACGCTTCTGGAAAGGTTTGCTTCAGAGAAAGGCAATAAATTGATCAAAAGTTCTCCCTACCATCCTGAGGGAAACGGCTTAGTTGAAACAAAAATTCGAGACATCAAGCAATTCATATCCCTATATCCGTCGTTTCGAGGAGCAACCAGAATCGGCAACCAACCATCTCAACCGATCATTCTCTACGAGTATTGGGTGTTCACCTCATTACAAAGCTTTCAGTATTACGTCAGTATTTCCGGCTGATCACCGTTATAACACTACCCTCGAAATGGTTCAAGAAAAACTGCCAAATGAGGAAACCCAGTATCAGTGAGGAAGTACCGTATCAACATGAAAAATAATTTTGATCGTCGTCATCACTCCCAACGTTTGCCTTCACTACAAAAGGGAATGCTTATTCTTGTTCAAACGCCAAACAATATGAAGGGTTCGAACGTAAAAGGACCGTATAAATTCACACATGTAACGTATTTCAATGGAGCTCCGAAAACAATACATTATGCCGAAAACGATGGTTCCATAAGAAAGGCATCGATCAAAAATGTCCTCCCATATCACTCCAGGAGAAATGTAAACTTCTAAAGAAGGGGAAAATGTAATGAGCCTTATTCTAAAGAAAGTGAAGCTCATAATATGTTTTCTACAAATGATTTTTACAAAGTAATAAAGTCAGTTCCCCGAGAACCCGGTCAGTGTTCCACGCAAACACGCTCCGACCCTGCACACGCCAAGTTCTAAGCTGGAAGAATTTGAAAGAGCCAACCTCACGGAATTGAAGTATTTTGATTAACCAAAGGGGGAAAAATTGTTTTTATGTAGAACCGAACCCGTAAAATTGTTTGTATTTTGAATACAAAACTCCTCTTTCACTCGAACTAACTCAGCCGTCGCAGTGTTTTTTTTTAATTTAAATGCATTTCGGGTCCATTTTTCCGGATCCCCTCATCAGCATTTATGCCAAACACAGCACAACAGTGGAAGAGGACAACAGTTCGAGTGGAAAAGGAGTTTTGTATTCAAATTGAAAAAGCAGCCAAGGGAAAAAAGGGGAGTTGTACTTTGGTATTTTGAGTTTGCCAAGTTCCCCGGATTCTGTTGTTTGAAGATAGTAACCCTCAAGACTGGTTTTTTGAACGACTAAAGCCCTTGATATTGATTTATTGAAGCGCAAGACCTGCGAAGTTGGTTCTACTCAGAGTCAATCCTCGAAATTAGGGGTTTCAGGAGTTAAACCCGTGAAAGTGGTTTTTTGAGAAACCGGACACTCAAAGGTTGTGTTTTTCATGTAAGCCAAGCGAAGCTCATGCATTTTTTGTTTTTTCTGCAGAGTCAAACACTCAAGTTTGTTTTTCTCAACGACTACCCCACGAAATCGGTTTCTTGAAGACCAATTCTCGTGAAGTTGGTTCTCTCCTGACCCCCCTCCCCCTCTTTGATCGTACATCATATTGACTTAATTATTAATGCAAATCTAGCTCACAGAGACTATGAAACTGCTGATTTTTACCCCGAGAAACATTCTCTCGCCAAGAATCTGTCAATCTGACACCACAGTCTATTTATTCCGAAAAAAGGCGAAAGGCGAAGGCATGGTCCTTCCCCGTTCTCTGGTAAATCGAATACGATGTTTCGTAGAGAATTTCCCCGAGAACCCTGAAAGTTTCTCCTACACTAAGCCCTGAAAGATTTCCGATTGAGGCGAGTAGCGCGATACTCGCATGTTTTCATAGTGGGGGGGGGGGCATCTACCTTGACCACCGCTCCGGGCATCAAAATGTCACGCTACGCCCCTGCATTTAGGGCCATTAAATTTCCTACGCCTTTCGTGAATACATTGGTTTTCCACGACCAATATGAAGCGCGCTACAACCTTTCGGGCTTTTTTTTTTTCTAAAATGGTTGAAACTCTTAAAATCGTCTGTTTCCGACCAATCTATGCTCCGTGAGCTTCATTTCTGGCCATCAACCTTCATTCCATTAGCTCATCGAACTTTTTCAAGCCCCTCCGACTCGTTTGAAAATTTCGAAGCCTTTTATTCTTGATTGTCTATCAAAAAACTGACCATTTTGCCTCCAGAAAACGATAATTTAAGCGTTAAACTTGGCGTTTTGGTGTCCTGGGACTCCCTAGCGTCGGTAAACGGTAATGAAAAAAGAATGCTGGTCCTTTTGTAGGGTAAAAGTCTAATTTGACAGGACTAATACGGCATAGGTACTTTACATCCTTATTTGTCTTAACATCACCCCACAATTTTATTAATTTTGGAATCGATGGATTGATGTAACACGAGGGTGTTGGCGTAAAGGGTGGGGGCGTCATCGGCATTAACCCCCCCCCCCCCCTCTCCGGATTCAGACCTGGATCCGCCCCTGGATCGTATTTGGTACAGCCATCTTCAGATGAGGGGTGGGGGTGGGTTCTCAAGTTGATGGACGAGCCTCCACGCTGGAATCGATATAATTGGGCCAAACCAGCGACCACATGGCTCATTTATGGCCACTGAATGGGGGGGGGGGGCGTTCACTGTGCGTTTGTACTTGGGCAGTCCGCTTCCATTGTTCAAGAGACTTATAAACCGCGTCCAGCTCAAGTCGATACACTTTGAAAAATAATGCTTCTAAAATTTGTGGCTTCCTAATGTTGGCAAAAGTGACCAAAATTTAAAAATGGACGAAATCGCGAAAGTTTCTGATTTTCAATCAGACTTCTAAAAGGGACTTAGTGGTTTTCTACCGTGGAGAGTGACCGTTCGGCAACCAAATGATGCTTCGTTCGCTCAGAAACTGGTATTTCTACTTGCCGAATAGTCATTTTTCGCCATTAATTCAGAAATTTTATCATTCCTGTGAAAAAATGAGTGTGGTAAAATTGAAAACCATATGTTGAAGAATAGAGTGGGGAAGGGCGATCTCCCTCACACCTCCTTGAACCATGAAGAGAGGAACCACCCAAAATGTTCGGAAAAACGTAATGCGTGGCGCCAGGATGAAGGTGTACCCTCAACCAAAAATGCCTCAACGCGGCTGTAGAATTTTTCCCTTTCAACCTTTCGTCTTAGCTTTCGAAAAGCCCTTCAGGGTGTTCGCAACTCCAATTCCATATAAAAGACCTCCGCCAAGGGCTCATAACCGCTTTCTATTGAACTCTCGAAAACGCTTGATCTTGATTGTTTCCTTCATGATCATCCCGACCGACCGGTGATCTTAATTGCATTTTTTTTTTTTTATGAAACAGGAACAGAGTCACAAATCTTATCGCCCACTATGCGTTCTCACGTTTCGATTAAACTACTACATTCAACAACTCGAACCCTTTGGCTACCACTTGGTCAACCTCGCTCTTCACATTGTAGTATGTTTGATGTATTTGAGGTAATTATTTTCTTTCAAAATGCTTTTATTCATAATTAAAACTAATGACGAATCTTTCGTGTAGAACTTGCTACGTCTTCCTACCCGAACTGCCCAGCTTTATCGCTGCAGTTCTCTTCACCGTTCATCCCATACACACTGAAGCTGTAAAGTTTTTTCATAGCTTGTTGATGACCGTTAGTTTTATTATTATAAGCGTACCTTGATTGCAGGTTTCGGGAGTCGTAGGACGAGCTGAAACCCTGTCTTCAGTATTTTTTCTTGCCGCTTTTATTTTGTACGTTAGCGCTACGAAAGAGAAAAATAAAGTTGGTAAGTGTTTTCCTTCACTCTAGACTTTGGAAAGTGGACGAAGGTTAAACTGACAGTTTTTTGAAAAAAAATAATCCAGGATGGCACAATCTTTTCTTTTCAATGCTGTGTATAACGGCGGCAATGTTGAGCAAGGAGCAAGGTATTACAGTGACTGCAGTATGTGCAATCTATGAAATATTTGTTTCTCAAAAGGTAATTTCATTAGTGAAGTCTGTTGTTTCAAGAAGTCGACAGAAAACGACTTATAACGTTGATTGATTTTATAAGGTTCAACCGTATGAGGTGACACTTTTCTTAAAATGGATATTTCACGGCAAACAAGTAAGCACCAGTTGGTCTCAGAACTCGACAAAACGACTGTTTTTTCTCGCCGCAGTTACAATCACCTTGCTCATTATGAGAATTTTAATCATGGGCTCGAAACTACCTGTTTTCACGCGGTACATAACAATTTGTCTCAAAACTGACTGAATCTTAATTGAAAAACTTGTTTCTCAGATTTGACAATCCAGCTTCGGCGGCTACATTTCCATCGAAGCAATTTTCCTATCATTATTTAATCTCTTTGAATTCATGGCTGCTCCTTTTCCCCTGCGATCTCTGTTGCGATTGGACTATGGGCACTGTCCCATTGGTTTCTTCTCTGTTCGACTATAGAAACGCGTTCACCGTGTCGCTCTATTTGACGTTGGGATCACTTTTACACGTCGCGAGTTCTACGAGCAATAAACAGAAAAGTGCGGCTATCATTATGGTGAGATTGTGCCAACTGTGCCCCCCTCCCCTGCGATGTTTGAGAGTGGAATCAATCAATTTCTTTTCCAGAGTCTGGCCTTTATGATTCTCCCGTTTCTGCCCGCTTCCAACATCTTCTTCCCCGTGGGATTTGTTGTGGCCGAAAGAGTTCTTTACATGCCCTCAATGGGGTTTTGCATGCTTGTTTCCTATGGATGGTTT
Source organism: Corythucha ciliata (assembly GCA_038030265.1). Lineage (NCBI taxonomy): Eukaryota > Metazoa > Arthropoda > Insecta > Hemiptera > Tingidae > Corythucha > Corythucha ciliata. The sequence goes on along the minus strand of CM075940.1, from coordinate 30,363,908 downwards.
CTCATTTACATGAAAAACCAGTACGTACAATTCTACCGAGAGCTGCCATCTTTTGTTATAACTCGATGTCAACTATTTCTAGATATCGTAAACTGTCATGCATTGGTCTGGCTTTCCTCTTACTGTGCCACGGCTGTAAAACATATCGAAGAAATTGGGATTGGGAAACTGAGTACTCATTATTCATGGCCGGACTTCGCGTCAATCAGAAGAACGCGAAGTTATTTAACAACGTGGGCCACGCTTTAGAGTCGCAGGGGCGATTTTATGAGGCCCTTCAATTTTTTAACAAAGCAGTTAAGTAAGTGATCATAACCATCTTTACGGACGAACAGTTTGTCTAATGTCAGCTTCATTGTACAAGCGTTCAACAAGATGACATTGGCGCTCATATAAACGTTGGTCGAACATACAACCATCTTAATATGTTCAAGGAAGCGGAAGAGGCGTACCTTAGGGTGAGACTTCCCTTTAAAAAAATGATTTTTCTCGTTATAAAATTATGGAATTCAATATTGCAGGCGAAATCTTTGCTGCCCAAAGCTCGGCCGGGCCAAACCTATCAAGCCCGCATTGCACCGAATCATTTGAACGTCTTTTTAAATCTGGCGAATTTGATCGCTAAAAATGAAACGAGACTGGAAGAGGCGGATCTTTTGTATAGACAGGCGATAAGCATGAGAGCTGACTACACGCAAGCGTATATCAATCGAGGGGATGTACTGTTGAAACTGAATCGCACTAAAGAGGCTCAGGAAGTTTACGAGAGGGCGCTATTCTACGATAGTAACAACCCTGATATTTATTATAACGTAATTTCCTTTTTTCACGTTGAACATACTGTCCAATTATTTTATAACTGATAATGTTTAATAGTTGGGAGTTGTATTTCTTGAGCAAGGGAAAGCATCTCAAGCTCTTGCGTACCTGGACAAGGCACTCGAGTACGACCCTGAACACGAACAGGCACTGCTGAATTCAGCAATCCTTCTTCAAGAGCTGGGAAGATCTGAACTTCGTAAATTAGCGAGGGAAAGGCTCTTGAAACTCCTTCAAAAAGTAGAAATTTCTCGATTTAAAAATGACTTTATTTTACATTCATGATGTTACGCTTTTAGGACAGCAATAACGAGAGGGTTCATTTCAATTTGGGTATGCTAGCCATGGATGACCGGGATTTAGCTGGAGCAGAAAACTGGTTTCGTCGTGCGATCGAAATCAAACCAGATTTTCGATCAGCTCTGTTCAATTTAGCGCTTCTCTTAGCTGATGATAATAGACCGTTGGAGGCAGCGCCTTTCTTGAATCAACTCGTAAAATATCATCCGGATCACGTGAAAGGCCTGATTCTTTTGGGTGATATTTACATCAATAACATAAAAGATCTGGATGCTGCGGAGAACGTGAGCCCTTTTTTTTTGGTTTTATTCTTCTGTTACTCCCGGTGGTTGATCCTTAACAGAGTGAGGGGGTTAAATTACAGTGTTACAAACGAATCTTGGAACTTGAGCCAGGCAACATTCAAGGAGTGCATAATTTGTGCGTTGTGTACGTTGAAAGAGGTTCCCTCGAGAGAGCCGAAGCCTGTTTGAAACGGGCACATAGCCTTGCGCCTAAAGAGGAATACGTTCTGCGGCATTTAGCCATCGTACAATCAAGAATAGCTGCGTCTAAGGTGAATTGTGTTTTCGAAGCGTTACAATCAAGCTCATATTCATTCAATTTACGTTCATTTCAGAAAGGGAACGGTCTTGAACAAGAATATAGCACAGAAGGCAATACAAACGTATGACAAACAATATGTAAAAGTTATTGAAAATGCTATTTTTTTAAAGGACTGTAGAACAATTTTCAAGTTGATTTTCTTGATGTTCCTTTGCATTCAATCATGTGTTAACTTACTTAAAAACGTATTGTGTATTTCTGTGATTGTAAATAACTTTAATATTTTGATTTGAAACACTTTTCTGTGATGGAGAGGATTCTGTGATTTTATTTTTATTTTATTTTATTTATATTGTCTCAAGAAATTATTTTCAGTTACTCCTTTGCTAGCAAGACAATCTAGGAAGAGCGGAGAAACTTATCGACTTATTTTCAGGCCGCAATGAATAAGTATGAGTATTAAACTACACTAATGTTCAACACGTGATCAAGGGAACAATGCTCATAGTCTAATTGGAATTAAATGTGTAACTAAACGAATATAAGAAAGACCTTTAAATAAAAAAAAATAAAAAAAATACCTGTTGAATTTTGAGCAGAAATTCATTAGTCAAAGCTTCGATTGCAGCTTCATTGAGTACAGTGGGAGCTGGAGGCAGAGTTGACTTTTGAGCTCCAGTGTCCTGCTGTTTAGTTCTCATTTTCAGTCTCAACTCTCTTAGTTTGGCTTCGATGATTCTTTCGCGACGACTTTCTCTCTCGAACATCTGAAGAAATTCTCTCAAACCTTCGGATCAAAATAATTATGTAAGGAATGCTACGTACGGCTGTTAGATAGGCTTTGTCGTTTTTCGACGCCCTAACGAGTTTTTCGGCGATTTCTACAATATAGGTTGTGCCAATGTCATTACCAACGGCCACAATTTCCCCATTGTCATGGCATCGAAGGCCATGAACGGCTTCATCGCAAACCTTTTGAAATCATGAATAAGATTTTAGGTTAGACTTGAGTCAATGGACAACCTTAATGCTTAGGCAGGGTTCTTTTTGTTTTTGAAGTATATCCCAAACGTCTAATGTTCCGTCGACGCGAGTTGTGTAGAAAACGGACGGTTTCGTCGGCGACCAAGCTCCTTTTGTTAGTTTCGTCTTTTGAAAACTGTCGAAATGCGTTCGATTTGAAATTAACAAAAGACAAAAATACAACCAGAGTCACCTAACCTCGTCCAAATAATTGAAGACTCGCGACAGTCTTCCGACCAGATGCGAGCCGTCCAGTCGCCAACAGTGAGAAAATTCTTGAGAAACGCCGGGTTTCTTTGTAGCGACCAAATGGGACCGTGGTGGGCCGTGTACTGGACGCCGATCTTCTCGCTGGGAGTTTTACCTTTCCGGTTGCCACAAACGACGATGCCTTTTTCAGTTCCAACCTATATCGTGGACTCCCGGTAAAATTGATGGATTTGATGTGTGCAGTGTGTTGTATAAAGGCGAATTCACCATTTAGAGAAAACGCGGGAGAGAGCTAATAAAGGAATCGTCGTGACTGGCTCAGTGGATTTGTGAATCCGCCTTTTTCCCATTAATCTTTCTTATTGCACGTTAAGAACAATATAATAAAAGCAGTGCCGGCCTTCGACAATTGATGCCCCCGGGCAATAAGAGTTTACAGAAAATAAGCGTTTTTTCTATACTCCAGCGCTTCTTCTCATTAATGAATTATTATTGTGATTGGTGAATTAGCTATTTGTCTTCATTTTAGCCGTGAATAAGCGATTAGCCACGATCTGGCGAATTTTTCTCGATTTAGCCGTGAATTAACTATTTTTCACCATTTTAAACGAAGAACACTAATTCAAGGATAAAATTGAGAAAAATGGCAAATTCGCTACTAAAATGGTAAAATCTCGCCCATTCGTCGATATAAAAGAGAAAACCCGCTAATTCGCAGCTAAATTTGCGAAAAACGCTAATTCACGACTGGCATGGTGGTACGGTGTACGGATAATTAGCAGGTAAAATTGGAAGAAACTCTAATCCTCGGCAAACATTGAGAAAATCGCTAATTAAATAACTGCAAAAATAGCTAATTCATGGATGAAATGAGGGGGAGGGGAATACGCTAATTCGCGGATAAAGTTTAGAAAATGGGACTTCCTAATCTGCTGACCAAAAAAAAGTGCCACCAATCACATGAGTCATCCGATCTCTACCAAATTTGGCATGGTGGCATTCCAACACAATCCCTAGGTGCCACCGAGGTCAAAACATCAAATTTATTTCAAGTACTGGTACTTCCCCCCGCACCGGTTCAGTGATGTACTGTGAAAAAGTGCCACCGCACCTACATCAACGAACCGGTGCGGGGGGAAGTACCAGTACTTGAAATAAATTTGATGTTTTGACCTCGGTGGCACCTAGGGATTGTGTTGGAATGCCACCATGCCAAATTTGGTGGAGATCGGACGACTCATGGGTGCGGTGGCACTTTTTTTTTGGTCAGCAGATTAGGAAGTCCCTAGAAAAACGTTAATTCGCGGATACAAACGAAAAAAAGCGGCTATAGTTCACTTCTAAAATTGATAAAGTAAAAAACGCTAATTCACGGGTGGGTTCCGAGGGCAACTTCGGGTCTTAAACTGAGGAAAAGCGCTAATCCATAAGTGATCTATAATGCGGGGCAAAAATAGTTCATACACCGCTCATCTGAGGCCAATATTGAGAAAAATCATTATTTAGCGCGGCTGAAATTGAGATAAACGCTAATTTGCAGCAGACACGTAGCCCGCCCTTGATCCAGGGGTGGGCAGAAGATGTCGGATGTTATATCTGAAATAGGTGCATTAAATCGTCAAATTCTTCCCCCGAAAACTGAATTTTCACAAAAAGGGCCGTAATCCATTAAAAACTAACATTTCTGTTAAGAAACCATCGGTTTCCCCTTCTAGGCCTTCTATTCCTGTTTTTTTGCCCGAAAACTGGTAATGTTTTCCCCGGAAATCGATACTTCGTAGGAAAGGCTTGGCACTCAAACACTGGGTAGCCGACTTTTCATCAACTCCTTGTCTGACGTAAAATGCGTAACATTTTCCAACTCAAAACTGGCGTTATTTGCCCCAAAACTAAAGATTTCACTCTATAGCGGCCCATACACGTACAATAAATATTGCGCAAACAGGGGTTGTACAATAAAATTGAGCGTTTGTGGGTTGTATTGATGGGTTGCACAATATAATGGACAACCCATTTTTTTATACGTAAACATCTGGAAACGAAATATTGTACAAATTTATGTGTATGGACCCCTTATAACTCAGTATCAAAACTGACGATTTTACGACAAAACCGATGTGTTACCCCCAAATTAAAGATTTCACAGCACAACTGGCGATTTTAATACCCAAGATCTTATCCCAAATTCAATGATTTCATCCTAAAACTGGCGGGTTTAACCCAAACTGGTGAAAAACGAATAATCTTACCAAAACGGATCACTCTGCAAAACGGCCGGTTTTCTCCCTCAAGTGGCGATTTTACTCAAAAACGTACAAGATTTCGCCAAAATTTGACGTGTCCCCCCTCCTCACTGAAGACGTCACTACGAAACTGGCGACTTATAACCTAAAACATTTCTGTTTCATTAAAAACATTTCACGACGATTTCCCCCAAAATTGGATATTTCACTCCAAAACTGACGATGTCACTTGCACTGTAAATAAAGTTTCCCCAAAACGGATGATTTCAGGCCAAACGAACGACTCTGCCTTGAGAACCGGCGATTTCACCACAAAACCGACGAATTCATCCAATATGTACCAAATTTTACTGTGTAACCTCAGAAATGAATATTTTACCCCAAAATGGGTTTTTTTAAACACAAAGCTGGGGGAACTCTGTTCTTATGAATTTTTCACTATAAAAACTGGTAATTTTACCTCCAACACTGACTCTTTTTATCCCGAAACTTACGATTTCATTCCAAAAACCTTCCTAAACTGACGATTTTATCCTGAAAAAAGGGGTCCCCCCCCCAAATTATTTTACCTCAAAACTAGACATTTTACTTCAACTGAGAATATCACAGCAAAACTGGCGTTTTTTCCGTAAACAGACGATTTTACGCCAAACCTAACGACTCTGTCTTTAAAACTGACGATTTCAACACAAAACTAAAGATTCCACTACCATTCGCAGTTGGCCATTTTGGGAAAACTGTTGTTGCGGGTGATTTCCATTAGAAACTAGTAGAAGACTGCCCACATGAGTTAGTTCCCAAGTGGCCAACGACAGCGCTGCCCGAATTATGAAATAGGTGAATACTGAAAACTAATTTTGTCAGTTTTCCCCCAGAAAGGAAAGTTTACCCTGAAACTGGAAATTTTACCAAAACTCCGGCAATTGTGCCACAAAACTGATGAGTTTTAACCTGAAATTGAAGTTTTTACCCTACGATTTCACCTTGAAAACAAATTTAGTGGGTTTACCTGATAGCGATTTTAGCTTAAAAGGCTAATTAATTGCGATTTAGGCCCAGGTTGACCACATGAGTTCAAAGTTCCGTTTATCATTAAGCTGAGCTTAAGAGCTCATGTTCCAGTCATAATTTAGTATTTTTGTTTTAGCTACTAACAACAATTATTTTAGTAGGCACTAAAATTGTGAGTTTGGCAAAAAACCGGCAATTTTACCACTAAGCTGTGGATTTCCGGTGTTTTTTTGTTCAGAGAGGCAAAATCTGAAAAATTGACGTTTTAGTTGTGTCAGATCTGTGAAAACGGTATTTTAGGGCGCAAAAATCGCGAAATTGGTGCTCGAATTATGTCACCCTTGCAAAATTCGTTTTGTGAGCAATAAAAATCCTCATTTTTGCAAAATTTGTTATGTGAGCGCCGACGAAACAAATAATGTGATTATCCTTAAGGCTGTTGACGGTGCTTCCTCAACTTCGGTACACGATTTCTTTGCGGTGAAACCGAGATATTCCATGAAAATTGGCACATAGCTATTTCTAACCAATTAAATTGTCAGTATGGATTCACTTTTTGGAAAAAAAAATTCTGAGGGGGGGTTCCCCCTGCAACGAAAGCTTCGGTACACGTTTTCTTTGACAAAAATGCAATATACTTTTTTTTATTATTTTTTCGCGAATCTTTGAGGTTGCCAAATTGTCACTATGGATTCACTTTTTTCAAATTTCAATTTTTTGTTAAATTTTCATTTTTTAAAAATCGTGGCCTCGATAAAAGTGTTTATTCTCATCGTAAATATTTGAGGAAATAGGTTGAGAATACAGCCACAATTTTTTAGAACGTATTCATCAACACTTTCGTATTGTTTTAAGAACTTATTCCTAATTAATAGCAATTTTATTTTCGTTGAAATGAGGATTCAACCTCGTGGCGCTGTGCTGCGGCTAGTTTGAAAAGGTGGATTCTATACAATTATTCGTTGGACTCGAGATGCTACCAACCCCCCTCTAACTTCACTATAATAGCTACCCTACTTGTCCAACAACTCCCTCAAGGTTACAGAAAGTACTATGTTTTTTTTTTTTGTTTTTTTTTCCTTTCATGTCTTTTGAGTTTTGTGGGCTGAAAAATACGTGAGGATCGTTTTCCGGGCTAGGCCGGCGAAACAATCTACCGTCTTTGGGAGTTGTTTCATTTTTTGTTTTTTGCCTAAAAAACAGAACTCGCAGAATAAGAATAAAATAAGTTTAATACTGATTAACCCCCGCACGAACCAATTGATTTTTAGCGTTCGAAGAACTCGTCGCTGGGGCTGATCCAATATGGGAGGGTAATGGGGGAAACTACCCCCTCCCCCAGGATTTCAGGAAAGTTGATTTTTAAAGAAAGATAAAGAGAATATCACGACGATTAGCTGAGGACAAGCGGGCGTTAAGAAGCTTATTTGTCAGTTCTCTCATAAAAGTAAGGCTACCCCTTCCCTGCAATGCCAATTTTCTAGCCTCATCTTGTCATAAAGTCGTCAAACAATGTCATACCCTCAAACCTGACGCTTTTCTGACTTCTGGGATTTTCACATCAGGCGAAATCACAGAGCGCCGTTTCTGCTTCCAAATATTAAACTCTGGGATGTCGAGTGGTGTTTTTAAAGCAAGTTGTAGTCAAGGAAGCAGGTTACCAAACGGGGTAGTTACAGGAAAAAACTCCGGGACTAAGTTTGATGACTGATTTTAATGTTTTCAGGTGTGCTGAGTCTGATTTTTAACTCTGCCCAACGTTACAACCCCGGCAACAAGGCGAAATTTGAGTGGATTTTTAACTATCGTGTTTTTGGGGCGTTTTCACCACGCCATCGCTTGTAATAGGTTTTAAAACATGGTTTCCGCTCATTTATTACGTTTTTAGAAGTCTTTAATCGGAAATTCAAACCCTCAAACCCTAACAAGAGACGCTGCAGCCTATAAATAGAAAAAACTGCAAAAACCTCCGATTTCAAGCTTTTTTTCAGTGTGGTATGCATCCAAAGTCGAAATTGATGTAGTTCACATTAGTTTCCATTTCATTTTCAAACGAGATTGTATACATGTATTTCTGTCCGTTTCTATCCGGCGTGTTAACTGGTGTGCTGAATCCGAATTTTATCTAAAAACCCTAACTACTGCCAATTAACACCAAAGAAAGAAGATTCTTAACCAAAGAAAGCAGTAGCAATAGTGAAAATAAACGAGATATTAGCACTCATGAAGTATAGCACTTGGGACCTGCAAGGTGCGTAACAGGTGTTGATGGGCAGCAGCTTCTAGGGGGAAAAGAGGCCATGTTGCTGCTCTCTTTGAAGGCCGATTTACCCAATTCACTTAGTCACCTCCATATAGGGAGCAATTAGGTACGTCTCCTCTACTTCAGCAGGCACATTCGTCACAATTTTAGGGTAATTTAGGTGACAAACCCTGAAAGAGCACACTTTTTTTTTATTATGAAACGCTCGCGTCCAACGGAAGAAATTTCCATAAGCCTTATCATTGGAAGTTGCGTGAAATATTGTTCTTTATATATTCGCTAAACAATCCATAGACAATTTTGTGAGATAAGTTCATAACGCAAGGCGTCCAGTTTGGCTAAACGTTCTTCAGATGGGTGCGTTTATAATCCCCCTCTGCCATTTTTCAATATGTATCCTTGATTCCAATAAAACCGGTACGTCATCGAAAAAGTTAGGCATACCTATTAAATTTGGCATAGTTGTTCACGTGCTTCCGCTATTCCATGCGATCGAAGAAAAACGCGAATGGGAACTTGTGGCTTTTTTCGTGGTCATCAAACTAAGCCTAAAAGAACAAAAGAACGATTAGTCTCAGGGGCGTAGCCAGCCCGTGATCAGCCAGCTAGACACGGGTCCACAGTTGGCCGCGGGGGGGGGGGCATGTCTTGAGAAAAAATGTTAGCGGATGAAATCCAGAAAAGGACATTTTGCGGCTAAGACTGAGGAAAAACACCCATTCACGGCTAAAATTGAGTAATAGCGCTGATTCACGTTAAACGTGAGAAATAAATGTCATAATTCGCGGTTGAAATTGAGAAAACATACCAATTTGCAGTTTCCACGATGCAAAGTCCGCGACGAAATTAAGAAAATGCGCTAATTCACGGGTTATAGAGCTCTTTACACAGCTAAAATTGACGAAATAAATTGCCCGTTCAAAGAATTCAGAAAAATCACTCACTTGCGGCTAAAATTGGCGAAAACGCCAATTTACGGCTAAAATTGAGAAATGGTGCTTATTCACGCAGGTAAAATTGAGAGAAGGCGCCAGATCGTGGTTTCTCAAACAAACATCTCGGTAAACATTGCGAAAAAGTGCTACCGCTTTTATACATATTTATGACAAGTTTGCAGGTACAATTGAGAAAGAGCGCGTACATTTTTGAAAAAGTGCTTATATTCACGGCTAAAATGAAGGAAAATTGTTCGTTCGCAGGTGAAATTGGTTTCGCGATGCAACGTCCAAGTCAAAATTAATGAAATTCGCTCACATGCGGGTTATGTGGACCTTTTCACTGCTACAATTTGAAGGGGGAAAAAATTGCTCAAGGCAGAATTGGGGAAAAGCACTAATTTGCTGCTATAATTGAGGGAAAACGAATTGGCAAAATTGTCACCGTTTGTTGTTGATTGATGGAATTGTCGTGGCTAAAATTGAGAAATTGCGTTCATCGACAGGTTAAATTGAGGAAAAACTGTTCTTTTGCGGCTGAAGTTGACAGATCGATCGTTTTAATCATTAAAAAAGTGTTGAATTTTAACTTTTTTATGGAATTTGGGGGTAGGCACCTGCCCCACGAAATCTGCGCTTTTGATTCTAGTGGAGGGCAACTGCCCACCGCTGGCTACGCCCATGATTACTCTACACCGATGGTCTCAGAGATATTTCACCAAATCGAACAAAAGGGCCCTCAAATCCAAATTTGAGATCGTGCAGTGCCAACACCCGACGTGGAATCTTCAGGATTTTTTTAGGAAATGGAAGGATGTGTATCTGAAAGAGATTGCCAAGCGTTTATCAGTTTTTCCAGCTTCAGGCTCTAGCTAATTTTTCGTCAGCGGCAGAAAATGGTCAATTTTTGACGGGCCATATCTCAGGAACCATTAGACGTACGGAGATACAATTGGGCTTAAATAGTCGTAAACTTAGTCTATTTTAAAAATGCAAAGGAGCGCAATCATCGAAAAGTACTTAGTTCCAGAGATACAACCGATTGAGTATAGAAAGTAAGAAAATTTCCAGTTTTTTTGCGATTTTCGACGTGCAGCCGACCGATTTTTTGTTGGCAAAGTTCAGATTCGGATTCAGCACCCCAAGAAACATAAGATCCGTTGACAAAACTAATTCTATGCGTTTGTCCCGTCCAATTCCCCATTTGACTAGACTAAATCTTGTCATTTTAATACTCTTCTCATCTAAAGATGATACAAAAAATGAGTCACACAACGAACTCCTTACGCCCTTGTGCCTTGTGAGACATATGCACTACATGGCCGCTTCGTTCAATGGCTCGTCCAGATTCGATTCAATCTTGTTCAAGTGTCGCTAGAGAACCTTTAAAACGCAGGTACTGCAACACGGATTTCAGCGCCATATTTGGTCCCTCAGTTGTTAGGGTAAACAAAATATCATGAATGAAAAAATTGTCATCGTAACAGCAAACAAACGCGGAACGCGATCGAAATAAATCAAAAAATATTACTTGTCAATGAGATCAGGTGATAATTATAATCATGTGAGGGACCAAGCATGGCGCCGATTTCCGTGTTGCAGTACTCGTGTTTTATAGTGCCTTAGTGTCGCTAGACATGGATGGTATCTCCATAACGCTGGGACAAACCACCGCCAATGGATAGTGTGCCCATAACAGCTGCTGTGTTTGTTGTGCGCGAAGTTTGATTATTTTCTGAGGTCACATTTCTTTTGAGTACACACATTGAGCACTCCAAGAGAGAAGTGGAATGATATCCATTGCGAGTTCCTTTCACAATTAACGCATCGCTGGTTTTCCTCAAGCAAACTGCCATTTATTCCAACAATTTTCGTCGCACGTAATAATGAAGCACACCACTGAAATGGCACAAAATTGTCTTTTTATTATGTCTACGTGGTTTTGGAATCAGCTTGAGTTAAAGGCCCTTAATACTGGGCTGAATTTCCAAGTTGTCCTCTTTTTCCACCAAACGAGGGTTTTCTAACAGCTTTAATTTCGCACACAGCATTATCAAGATGAGTCGCTCTGCGGAAAAAACTTCTTCTTAAAAAAAGCTTTCCAATGACCTACGATGAACATGAAATGGACATTATTGCCACTGTAACAGCCAAGATATTTGGACAAAGGTTTGAAATTGTCAAGTGTAATCGCCAAAATAAGGCTGTTATAGCCACTAGAAATAAAAGAGAACTATCGTCTTATCGGTGGATGATTAAATCCAAATCGCTAAATCGGTCTCAGAAAATTATAAAAATACGAATGCAGTGAATTCTTCACTCATACACCCCTCCCCCCCCTCACAGGGCCCACACAAAACACAATAGGTATTTCGATTTATTTATATTTTTTTTTTTTGTATCATTCGTGTTTCATAACGAATGCTCGATGTGCTGTGAGTGAAATTAAAGCTGTTAAAAAACACGTGTTTGATGGCAAAATAGGACAACTTGGGAATTCAGCTCAGCATTAACGGCCTTCAACTCAAGCTAATTCCAAAACCATGTAGACATAATAAAAAGACAATTTTGTGCCCTTTTCAGTGGCGTGCTACAATATTACGTGCGACGAAAATTGTGAGAGTTATTGCAGTTTGTTTGAGGAAAACCAGCGATGCGTTGAAAAAGCGGAAAAGTGCGTTTTTGTCAGAAACGGTTGATATTCGGACCATGGTATATTTGGTCATTTTTTGACGTAAATATGGTCTAGAATCACCTGCTTTATTTGTGCCACGTGGACCAAGTACACCCGGTATAGGGTATAGGTCTCACATCAATCATATCATGTGTTTTTCTAGAGTGCAGCAAAGAGACAGACCTCTTTTCTCACGACTTGGCGTGAAAGTCGTAGTTTTCTGCGCATACATATTCTTCCGCCGATAAATCACCAATGGGGAACTTGCACATTTTTCTATCACTGGTGTTTCTTGAAGAGGGCGCTTCAACAAGACAATTGCCCACATTTAACATTGAAATCAATCAAGGTTTTTTTTAGGCGAATTTTTAAAAATTTTGAACGGGGGTTTGATTGCGTCAAAGGACAGTTAATGAAATGGATGGTGTTGGGAAGAGGGGGGAATACGCGTTTTCTGGGGTTTAATTTTTCTTGTTATTTGTAAACAAAACGTTTTAGAGTTTCCTCAAATGCTTCAAAACTGCACATTGACGTCATTTTTCCCTCGTACCATCCATTCCCTCGTGAAGAACTTTGAAATTTATTTAAAAATCACCAGAAGCACCGATCGGTCAGGAACTACTGTTAATATCCTTGTCCGCATGTGTCAATTCACCGGTATACTTTTCCCCAAAATCGGGCATTCATGCAAGTTTTCCATTCACAGTCGAGAAATAATGAATCGTAATCGTAGTTTCAAGGGATAGTTTTGATCAATAGTCATTTTTACAGTCATTATCCAAAGCACTAACAGCGCTAGCTAATTCGACGTATACTGCCCAAATTTCGAATTTACCGGTAGAAACAGTACAATTGTCGAATAGTCAATAATTATTATCTACCGTAAAAATTGTCAGGTTTGGTATGATAGTCTAATTTTCCGACGTGTACTCAGTCAAAGAAAAATAATTATTTCTGACGGCAACTTGATCGTTTCCTTGGGCTTGTTTTCCAGGCGTTATGCTTTCGCCTAAAATCTATATCTCGGGAAAATTACTGACACAATAATAATGTCATCTTATTTATTGCACTCCTATTTCGTATACACTAACAACTTGAAGTGAAATTGGTACGTTTCTGGTTTGAATTAGAGCATCACTAGACACGGCTGAGGCATTATCATTATCAGGGGGTCAACCATGAGCTAGCGTTAAAAAATTAACGCAAGCGGTAACTAAGGACGCTCTATCTCAAATAATGTTATAACGCCATAGATACCGTGTTATGACGGTATTTTAACGCTAGCTCATGGTTGACCCACTGATCACACTTCACTTGTAATAAACTCGCGGGGTCAAGGGCACTTCTTCTGACTTCTGACTCAAAAAGATACCTAGATGCGAAAATGTTCAAATATCAGGACTTCAAGTAAGAAGCTAGGAAAACGAATTCTGGTGTATAGTTTTTGTACTAAAATTTCCCATTTTAATTTTTTCCTCGCGATGTACAGCGCCATCTCTTGTCTCAGGGTGATTTTCAAAGCTTCACCGTCAACAGCCTTAAGGATTTATACTTTCATAACGTATCAAGGTGGGGGGGGGGGCAGCTGCCCCACTAAATCTTCGCTTTGGAGTCTAGGAGAGGGCAGCTGTCTACCCCTGCCCCCTCTGGCTACGCCCATGATTTGCAGCAAAAATTGTGGCTGGTGATGCTGTCAAACTTGTCAGAATGGGTCCGGAAACTTGATTTTGCCGTACTAACAGTCGAAAAGAAGGAATTCCATGCTAAGAAACCGATTGATTGCACCGAAATTGCAATTTAAACCCATACAACTTGAATAGAAAAGACCTGAAAACTGTAAGGCCTGAAATTCGCCCGCTACGTCCAGGTCTGCTAAAGTGCCATGTAGCTACGCTTGAATTCAACGTGTTTACATCCTTTGACAAATAGGATAAAATATAAAGATGTACCATAAACCTCGTTGGTATTGTTGGCTCGTATTCCAAAACTGAGGCTCCCAACGCTTGACTAAGCTGTTGTTCTTCATTTTTGTTGACATCAAGTATAAGCGTTTCGAGCGGGGCTTTCAATTTTCGAATGTCCCACCATTTCACCTGAGGAACGGAATATTCAATAAACCAGGCGTGCGGGTGGAATTTCACTTCCACTAACCTGCCCATCGGTTGAAGCCGAGAAAAACTCCATCCCAGATTTCGAATTAATCCAAATAACGCTCATAACCGGGTCTCGAAAGCTATTGTAGTGATCGCACGTATCCAAGGGTTGGCCGCCTTTTCGAACGTCCCAGACGGCAACCTAAAACGAAAATGAAAGCGTTTGACTGAGCTCAGAGTGCTCTGATGGCGACTTTCCTACTTGGCCATTTTCAAGTCCACCAATGAGGTTATTACCGTCTCTTGGATTGTATTCCATGCACACGACGGGTACGCCCGTGTCAATAACAAGCTCTGGTTTATTTGGGTTTTCTATGAATGAAAAAAAAAAAAAGTGAAACTCCAGTTTGGAGCCAAGTATCACCTAGTACCAATTTGCCAAATGTAAGAATGATGAAATGTCTCAAGTACGTCTCTTTGGAAATCTAAATTGGCGTGAGAGATAGCCAGACGAGAGCCCTGATCAGGTGACCAAGATAAATGCGAGACGGGTCTTTTAGTCGCGCAGACATCTCGAAATACGGTCACGGTCCGAAAATTTGTCGAGTCGATCATGTCCGTGTCTTCGTACTCGGAAAAATACGATTCGTAGATGTTGATGGCGTTATTCTGGTGAACGCAGTGCTCCATCGGCTGAAATTAAAGGGCGACATCGGGTGTGGTGAAGTAAAACGTTTTAGAATCGAATTTTAAAAGGAAAAAGACACGGTTATGCTACCACAAGCTCACCAAAAGAAGTTGAAGTATCGTGTGGGTGTACATTTCATCTTTTTCGATTTTTTTCCGGAATCTGATCACCTGCTCAGGGTCTTGGAAGTTGATGTCTTTAGGCCAACCACCTTCTGTGTGGTTCATTCCACTGGACACAAAATTGGTCCGCATGGTATTAACCTGGAACGCAGTAATTTTCAAAATTGTTGCTGACAAAATTGATGACGACCGGTTCCTACAATTGATCGGGCATTGTAAGGCGAAAAATGTGACTGTTGACTTCTGGGTCTAAAATTAAAGTGAAAATAGACAAGACGCAGTGGCGGATCCACTGAACTTACAGATGTTCCAAGCCCGAAATTGTCTGTTTGCGATCAGGTTCAACATATTTTTGAGTACTCAACAAAGTTGAAGCATGACTCCACCCCAACCTCCTAAGGATTTTGATTTCCTTCTTCCAGGAAAAGGAACCGGAATTTTCAGGAAAAGTGGCTCCATACCTTTCTTTTTCAATGGTGGGGCGCAATATCCCCTCCACCCTTTCAGGAAGATGAAAATTTAATTTTGTCTTGAACCCCCCCCCCCTTGATGAAATGCTGGATCCACCACTGACAAGACGTAACTGACAGGGTGTGCCCATTTCGCCGCCACCTCACCCCACCATTGTGTCAATTGTGACTGGGGTCAATTGGCAGTCGAATTTATTATAAAAAATTACCAGTTTCTGTGGAGGAAAAAGGCTAAATATAGTCATTTTTCCGTTAGGCAGTTAATATTGTCAATTTCCGAAAGCGATTATATTTCCCTACCGAAAAAAAAAATATGTTGATCCCCCTCTCACGTTCAGAGGGAATGCTTACACGCTAAAGCCCTTGAATTATGCGAATTTCACATGTATGGACACGTTTGACTCTCAATCAGTAAAATATTATTATTTCATCTTGCTTCATCAGAACAAAGCGGGAAGGAGTAGGGATTGAGTGAGACGGTGGATACTCTACTTCCTCAAACCAACAATACTGGGAAAGAGCTATACTATTCTGTCAGTGCCGAAGCAAATAAACTAGCACTACGATTGATGATGAGAGGAGGAGGAGGAGGGGGGTCTGTTTTTCGAGGTACCAGGTGCAGTTAATTCAATTTTCACTACCCAATCCAACCACATGAAAGGGATGAATGGTTGTCGATGCATTGGATTGAACTATTTATCTGATGGAATTAATCAATAGGAATACATCACAGGAGTTAAATATATGAAACAGCCTTGCCGAGAATTGCAAGCAAACATTTTATAGAGGGCTTCCATCTAACTATAAATCTTTTTTCAATATTTATTAATTGGCCATGAATGAAAGAGATGGGGATAAATAAATTCTGAAGTATCATTTAGCTGGCTTTTCCTTATTTCCCTTTAGTGAAAGGCCGTAATTGCTACTAGAGACCAAGGTTTTATAAGGCACGTGGAAAGCTGCACAAATGAAGGGAGAAAAGGGGCGCACACTTGAAGGGTCTATCCCCAAGTACTTGAAATCTGCCCTTTTACTTGTGTATCCTCAAGAGCGCACTTGACGTTTTTAGAGTCAATAAAAGACAGGACGCGGAATACAGCCCCTACTCCAGCCCACATTTTCCTCTCCATTTAAAGAGATTAGGGCACGCGTGGGATGTACAATGGGAGTATAATTCTTCGAAAATTACCTCGTGGAGAGAGGCTTGCGTCGAAACTTGACAGAATTTGTTCGCAGAGTCTTGAACGATAACGTTTTTCATCAATTCCGCATTTGGTTGTATGTCGATGTCAATCTGAGTTGGACGGTCCGACAATATTGTCGGACCGCCGAATTGTTTTCTTTCTTTCGTGTACGTGACAGTGATTTCCGACTTGGTTGGAGCCGCGGGGGTCGGCTCGACTTCGGCATCTTCGAAGGAAGCAATTTTGATCTGAACGAAATGAACTCGTTGACAATCAATGAGAGGAGTGCAGTTTGAACACTGTGATTTATAAGGATAGTGAGTGGGGGGAGCACCTTGGTTACGAGTAAATAGCATTGATCTTGATGAATCTCACACTTACATTAGATGCCATCAAATTAGTTTACACATTTCAAACGCGTATTTAATTTAAATTATTTTAATACAACCCTAAATAATTAAATTTTCCATTACCTTACACAATGTCTCACCTTGATTCAATTAGTCACGTAACCCAATGACAATTGTAACGTGAAATTGTCCATTGATACAGAAAAATCTCATTTTCAAGCGTTTTTTGTCAATAATTTGTAACTGACAGCCATTCAAGTTATTGTTTGAAGGCATGTAGTCGAGGGAGAGTTTCTGTCTTTGGCTGTCTTGGCAGCTCCTTCCAAGCGTTCCTTTTTCCTTACTCGTCGTCATCCCTTGGGAGCAGGGGCGTAGCCAGCCCCCCGTGATCAAGGGGTGGACAGCCAGCTAAGCACGGATCCTCATTAGGGGGGGGGGGGGACGTCTTGATGAGAAAAAGTGCTCGTTCGCGGATGAAATCCAGAAAAGAACATTTTGCGGCTAAAGTCTGAGGAAAAACATCCATTCAAGGCTAAAATTAAGAAATAGCGCTGATTCACGTTTAATAAATTTCATTGTTCGCGGTTGAAATTGAAAAAAACACGCTAATTTGTGGTTTCGCGATGCAAAATCCAAGACGAAATTAAGAAAATGCGCTAATTCACGGTTTATAGAGCTCTTTTCACAGCTAAAATTGACAAAATAAATTGCTCGTTCAATGAAGAGTTGAGCAAAATCACTCATTTGCGGCTAAAATTGAGAAATAGAGCTCATTCACGCGGGTAAAATTGAGGAAAAACTGTTCTTTTGCGGCTGAACTTGGCAGAACGCACCAATTCGCGGTTAGACGATGCCCAGTGCTGGCCGTAATTGAAATAGTAAATCAAAAATGCGTTATTTCACGGTTTTTTGAGACCTTTTCATGGCTAAAATGAAGAAAACGGGCTAGTTCAAGGTAGAATTGAGAAAAAGCACTCAGTTTCAGCTAAAGTTAAGGAAAACGTCAATTCGAGGCTAAAAACAGTGCTCATTCACGAGTAAAATCGGGGAAAAACTCTGTGTAACTACTCTTGAGAAAAACTGGATCCACGCCTGATGGATATGGCGTATGAGCCGACTACGGCTTTGGCGCCCTCGACTCGGCATGGCCGATTACGGGCTCACTGATTGATTGATTGATATGTGAGCAGCTTGACTAGCGAAACTATCAGATGCACCGTTGCCCTTTCGCAGGCTTTTAACAGGATCTGGAGGTGAGAATCGCGTCAATTCACGGTCATCAGAGATTAAATTTGCACAGAAATGGCCACAATCCGTCAAAAAATAAATATCTGTTGGAAAACTGTCGTTTATGTAGCCTTCTATTTCGGATTTCACGTCGAAAAACTGAAATTTCTCCCCCCGAAAAGTGATACTTTTGTATCTAAACTTCAAATTTTAGATCTAAGACGGTAAGCAGAGCTGGCATTTCCTCCCCCACCATACAAGTCTGGATGACAGAGCGGGCCAAGCGCGGTTTGAGCTAGCCAAAACACAAGAAATTGCCCGTCGAACCTGCGAAAATTGGATTTTAGTGCGAAAAATCAGCAAAATCGGTTTCCAATTTAAGCCGACCCTCGAAATCGGTTTGTCAGCAACAAACATCCGCGAATTTTGGATTTTCGGTGAAACCGATAAGCGAAAATGTGGTCTTTTTTAGTGAGAAAAATCCGTAAAATTGGTTTCGATGCCTTAGTAGTCGAAATCAGGGATGCTGGTTGCTTAGTGAGGCAGAGTTTTGTAGTGTGCGAAATTTGGTTTTCACCACAAAAAAACAGCGATTTTTTTTTTTTTTTTTTTTTTTTTTTAATATGCGAAATTTGAGGAATTGGTTCTGTTGCTGAGCAAGTCCTGCGAAAGTTTTAAGCTGGATTTTAATAATTAAAATTGTAACTTTTTGATGGAATTTAGGGGTGGGCAGCTGCCCCACGAAATCTGCGCTTTTTATTCTATGGGAGGGCAATTGCCCACCCCTGCCTCCCGCTGACTACGCCCATGCTTGGGAGCCCTTGGATATTCCTTCCTACAGTTCCCAGTGGGTGTCGGTTTTCTACTCTACTCAAGAGTAGAAATATCTCGCGTCTTACATCGTAAAACGGCTCAAAAAGTGATTGGGACGTCGTCGTTTAAGTTAGCCTAGAGTGCTAGACCATTCGATAACGGATTAGCTGTTCAAAAAAAGAAATGAAGAAGTAACTTCCGTCACTTTTGGTATTTCGGTATATTACTTTAGTCTGTTGAGTCCAATACCAGGTGTCGAAAAATTCGTGGCTAAATCGACTGTTTATCTTCGTTGAATTGTGAGTTTCTACGGTCAATTTCCTCGTCCAGGACAGCCTGGCTCTTTCTGTAGCATGCCACAGAGGCAAATCGCCAAAAAACGCCTAGATTCCCATTTTAGCGGGGTTTGGGGTTCATTCCAATTCCTCCACTAACAAACACTATAAGGAGACGGCGATTGCGCCTCCCTCACTGAAATTTTTTTTCTGGCGATATTTACTGCGATGACGTGGTAGAGAGAATTTTTCATTAAAATTTACGTTTTTCGTCCAAGCAAATCGTTCAATTACCGTTCTGGCTGTTCACGACCCTTCAACTGTGCTTATTCAGTTTCGGGGGGTCGAATAGACGATTTCTTGCGTCGATTTATTTCGCCGATACCGAGTTCCCTTTCTGGCGAGAAATAGGCGTTGGGATGCGTCTGATTTATGTTCTCACGTGGAGCTGCCCACCCCTTGCTTTAGATCGAAGGCTGGCTACTCCTCTGCAGTGAACAAGCGATTTTCCCTCTTTTTGGCAAGAATTAGCGTTTTTTCACAATTTTGAACGAGAATTAGCTATTTTTCTCATTTTTATCCACGATTAGCGTTTTCTTAGCCGTGAAGCTTTTTCTCAATTAGCGCATTTCAAAAATTGTAGTCGACACTATGACTTATTCTCGATTTTAGCCACAATTAGCAATTTCTTTTGCTTTAGCTGTAACTTTGCACCATATCTCAGCAATGAAGTGACCGTTGAAAGGATGCTGCACAAATTATCATCTTTCTAAAATTTAGCCGCGGTTCAGAGCTTTTCCAAAATTATTTCCAACCATGCCATGAGTTAGCACTTTTTCTACATTTTAGCAGCGAATTTGCGATTTTCCAGTTTTAGCAACGAATTAGCGCTTTTTATTTATGTTACCCAGTGAATTGGCAACGTATTCACATGTAGCAATTAATTAGCACTTTTCTCATTTTTAGCCCCAAATTAGAGCCTCTTCTCAATTTCTGCTTTAAAAGAGCCCTTGTTCTCATTTTTAGCGTCAATTAGCACTTTTCCTTAATTTTTGCCGTGAATGTGCGATTTTTTCACATTTAGGCATGCGAGTTAGCGCTTTTTCCCCATTTTAGCAGCGAGTTCGCGATTTGACTCAATTTTAGGGTGCCGGGTTGATTTTTGCTTGCGTCAGTAAATTTGATAGATGGCCCGCAAAATTTTCGCTTTCTTCAAAAGTCGCGCATTAGAGCTTTTTCGAAATGATTTCACATTTTTAGTAATGAGTTACCAATTTTTCTCAATTAGCACTTTTTCCCTACGCTACCAGCGAATTAGCGATGTATCCGCTGACTGTATGTGCGGCCTATTCATAAATAGCTCGACTGAGTAAAAATGGCTTGACAGTAATTCACTACCTTAAAACTGTTAAACTGACTATAATCGCGCCCCAAAATGGGAAAACTGGCGATTCGAGCATTGAAAATGACTATTGGCATTTACTTAAAATAGCCAAACTGCCGATTCCCGCTCTAAAATGGCCAAAAACACTCTAGGTGGCCTAGAAATGCCTTAACAGATTGTTCCCGTCTTAAAAGCTGCAAAATAGACCATTTGCGTGCCAAGACTGGTCAGAATAACCATCAGGCCTAAGTGCCTATAGAAGTGAGTAAATGCACCCTACTAAACATATCAAAACTGACGATTCACGCCTGGAAATGGCAAAATCGACCGCAGTCGCGCGCCAAAAATGCCCTGACTTACCATTATCGCCTTTGTTTGACGTCCTATTTGCGCCCTAGAAATTTCAAAACTCATGACTAGGCGCCCTAAAAGTGACCAAACTGGCTATCCAAGCCATGAAATCGGCAAAACTGACTCTATCTGCCCTAAAAATTGCTTAACTGACGATTCGCGCCTTGAAATGCCTATAAACAGGCGATTCCTGTCCTTAAATTGGCCAAAATGACCATTAGCGCTGGGAAAACTGGAAATTTATGGCTCTAAAAACAGCAAAACTGACCATTTCGACTGGTAAAACTGATGGTTCGAACACTGGAAATATCACATTGACTATTCATGCCTCAGAAATGACCATATACTGACAGTTTGCGCCCCCCCCCCCACATTTTACGGTTACAGCATTACTCGCTCGCGCTATAAAGTGGCTGTCAAGACTGACTATTCGCAAGGCAGTTGTATGTCGTGAAGTCCGAATGTGTCGAATTTTTTGCGGACCCAGTGAGCACCCGGGCATGGGTGGTTGGTACGCGTACGCCAATCCAATGCGTGGGTCTCCTGTGTCTGAGAGACAAATAAATCCCTTGAACATATGTGTGTCCTGGGTGACAATTGAAGGGACTAAAACAACTTTTTTTCCTCGTCTGAATATAAGTAATTGTGTAGTTCACGTTGCAAAATCGTTCGTTTTACGTGGACCAGGAACTCATGTTTGACCGTTTCCGGTCCACACGAATGGCTGGAGGGAGGCAAAGTCCAAGTTTCACGGTCAATTAATCCCCCGGTCCCCGCCTACCCTTAAAAAAGGGGCGCTGCTCACATGACCCCCCCCCCCCCCCGAGGCTCCGGGCCCGGCGGCCGTTAGGCCTGGATGTGGGAAGTAAACTCCCAACTGATAAACTGACAACTGTACTCAGAACTAGAGTGAACTTCCTAAATAGTTTCCTTCTCATCTCAACAGGCGAGGGGGGGTTGAAAATGATTTATAGATGAATCCCTTTTTCTACAACCCTATCTAATCCTTGCCCTTGTCCATGCTATCTAAACCCTTCTATTCTTTTCACAATATGAACATTCTTTTTTTTTAAAAAAAAAAAAAAAAAAAAACATGGTTCACGCAGAATTTTCCTTAAATTACGTCATATTTAGAATGCATTTTTATAATAAATTAATAATTAGCCAAGTCAATTTCCACCCTGTTACTAAAAAACCAGTCAGTGGTTTGAAATCAAACATGTTTCAGTCGAACTGACAATTTAATTAATGATCCTAAAGGGCCTAATAAAAGCGTTTCAGGGCAGAATTGACGGTTTCCTGGGCGTATGCAGAGGCGTAGACTTAATGTATTGGTGGAGGGGGGGGGGGTCAGCTGTCTGTCCCGTGGTCTTGGATGAGCGGAGGGGGCGTCTAGAAAAGACTGTGATTTCTTTGGTGGTATACCTACGCAGAAATTCTTCCAACTATAGCAAGCATAACAAATTAACAATATAACGACTGACCTCGTCTACCTCGTCAATACCTCGTCTATTTTCTAGAGCAATAATGGAGAAGACGAAGGCAAAAACCGCTAAAATTTGTCCAAATTGTCGTAATTTCAATTTGAAGTCGGACAAAATGTTGTTTGGGATGGGGAAAAGGAGAAAAAACGCTACTGAAATTGACCCTCATTTGGCTTATTGTTAGTGCTTAAATAATTCATCAGACCCGTTCACTTTGAGGAATCATTTGTCAATTAGTGCCTGTCATTTCGTGAAGGGGGAATCGATTAACAAATGAGGCATTTTCCTGTTTGCTCGAGATTTTCCATTTAGGTTGCGGATCGAAGTCGAAGGTTTCTCTACTCTCCCCGACACACTCACTCTTTTAAATAATTTTCAATCGTCTGTATGACAAAACATCACGCTTTTAGTGAGACGTGAAGCTGAAATCAAGGAAGGGATATATGGTCTGAGATCGTGAGCGTCCATTTCAACAGGTTTCACCATTGATTTTTCCTGGGCTCTGCGCACTGGAGATACATCTGTGTTTACCCCCTAACCCATCCTACCAAAATAATTTGACCTCACAACCGTATAAAAGGTGGAAAAAGGGCTAGTACAAGTTTACATTGACGGGATGGATACACGAAAGGAGTGACTTGTTTGTTTGAGAAGCCCTCTCGGGCAATATACGACTCTTGATACTGAGAATCGGTAGGCAAGAGCGTCTTATTCAATGTCTTGGATACTTATAATTTATTATAATTTTAATCGTTTCAAATTAGTTGTTTATTTAGCATCCTCTCACATATTTTTCATGAATTGAAAGTATTCAACTCAACATGAAAATAATTATTAATCTTTCACTTTTTGAATGCATGACTATCCCAAAGTGCTCCTATTCGAGCGTGTTACTTGACCTAGCAGACCCCAAGGCTAGTTACTGATGCCTGGTAACATGCCCTTCCTCAAGCTTAGATGCCTCGACTACTTACGAACTCTCTACTCTCTTCCTTTTTTTTCCAGTCGAGAGGTTACCACCGTAGAATTTGTTCCTCGCATGCATGAGACTGAGCCCCGAGCCATAAAGCCACGTCAAAATCCAGTTGTTATGTAATGGGCAGCCTTCCGAACCTAGCGCACGTCGGCGACGACCACTTTCATTCGCATTGCAACTCCCGACGTCCCGTAAGAGTGAAATGCATGTTACAGATCCCATTTGTTATGACCAGTTTCACCGTCCCTCACAAGCGGGCTTTGAGACACACCCGAAGTTTGGGTAACTGCCATCCATTTAGCGTCCAGTCTGATAAATGCTGCCATATCTTGAAAATTGAGGTTCGGGCGTTCAAAATCTAATTTCCGATACCCATCATAATACAATGTGTATGTTGATTCTATTACAGGACACCACACCGGCTAATTTGTCGGCCTACTCGAGCGGTTGTGCAATTCACCACTGTTCCAGCATCCTCAATCCACATCAATATTCAATTCAAAGGGATTCAATGTCGAGCTCAGCCGGAGCATTGTCCGTGCGGAGACTCATAGCCGTGGTGAGATCAACACCTTCAGCCAACGGGCCAGTATATTCCAGAAGGCTCCTACTGAAGAATTTTACAGCTCTTTGTTTGGGCCATGGAATGATAACGGCAGCCTTTGTCCCGTTCTTAGCCCTTGAAAGCTCAATGACCATCTGGAAACCAGACTATGCTGCTTCGTATTATGGAATTGGCTCCATTCTAATAGCTTCTCTCTTTGCCGTTGGCTCCCTTTCCACTTTTTTCACAGTGTACATTGTGAACAAGTTAGGCTCAAATTGGACATTAATTTCGAGCTATTTCTGCTCGTGTATTTTCATCGCTGCTCATTTGTACCCAAAGATGTACACATTAATACCCGCGTATATCCTGCTGGGCTTTTGGTTGGGCCCTCTAACATTGGCTAGAATGTCTAGTTTGATGACTTTGTCCTCAAAATTGACTTATGTGATGTCACAAAAAGAGGAGGCGGAAGTCGATTGTAGGCTAGGCATACAAAAAGTTGAGGTGGCAATTTATAAATTTGCCCGAGGAATGCAAATTGCTCAAGACGTCGGTCTAATACTGGGAAACATCGCGACTTCATTCCTTATGTGGTATACAATAGGCAATGCTCGCCGTCCAACACCATTCGATACCAACTTGGACTACATGTTTCCTGAAGAGAATGGCGATAGAGTTTGCGGAAGTGACATTTGTCCTCGACCCTATTCCATTCCGCAAAACATCTCGAATGACTTCGAAAGTATCGATTGTAAAACTGGGACACTTCTCGCGAGCGTCTTTCTCGGATTCTGCGTCATGGCGGTCGCAGTCACGGCCGCCTTTATGGACAATATCAAGAGCTCAATTCACAAGGAGGTGTCATTTCGTCGAGCATGTTCGACGTCACTGAAGCTGACTGTTGACGTTTTCAAGGATCGTAAAATGCAACTTGCTGCTCCTTTGGCAATTTTTATTGGACTTGAACAAGGTTTTATGCTCAACGATTTCACTCAGGTAAATTGAAATTATTTCAGCGTTTCATCCTTCACGTGAAAACTAAAATCACATTTTACAGTCTTACGTCGCATGCGCACTAGGCATTGGCAGCATTTCATTAGTGTTTTTAAGCCTAGGAGTTCTTCAAGCTATCGCCGCTTTCACTTTAAGCTTGGTATTGCAACATATTCGTCGTCACATGATCATCGGTAGAAACACACTTTTTCACACTTTTTTACAACTGTTTCAGCAACAAATGATTTTGTTTCAGTTGTAGGATTCATCTTCCAGGCCTGTCTTTTGCTAGTTTTATTTTTATGGAAACCCACTAAAGAAGATCCAGCATTATTCTACGTAATCCCAGCCGCTTGGGGGGTATGCAATGCCATCTGGGACACGCTCAACTTCAGTAAGATTCAGCACTAATCAGATTCAACTTTGTCTAACTGTTTTTTTTGTTTTTATTTATTTTCAGCTCTCATAGCTTCCATCTATCCCGAGTCCTGGCACGGCCCCTTCACTCACTCCTACTTTTTCAGACACCTAGGGCTTGCCTTCGCCTTTGGAATCAACAGTTGGGTGTGTAACGTATCGAAATTATACGGTCTCACCGCTTCAATGGTGTTCGCCGTGACGCCCTACGCTTGGCTTGAGTACAGAGAGGAGGCCGAAAGAAAGTTTAAAGCGCGTCAGTAAGTCTTTTTGACGCTCAAAAGTTTTTAAACCCCCCCTCGAACTACCACGGCGAATTGCAGCCAGTTCCTGGGCTGCCTGAGGTTTCACCAGAAGTTCCCCTCCACTCCACTCGAGGATTTATAATTTATTTTAGGCGTGACGACAATTCAATATTTCAATAAAATGGACCATCGGTGGATAACAACATTTGTCCACAGTTGCGTTCACGTTCATATTTCGAAAACCCCTTGGGTTTCCATATTTGTTCTGTTCGAATCGAAGGGGTCGGGGAGTAATAATTGTAATAAATAAATGCACAATGTTGTTCGTTTAAATTAATTGTTGCTCAAAGTCCCATAACAATGTTGTCTATACAAATCGAAATTCTATCTTTTGTACATGAAGAAATTTATTACGATAAGACAAAAGACAAATTTTTATTTTTCTTTCGCCGCCCTTTTTGTTTATGTCTATTGTATAGCACTGCTAAGGGCGTCCCAGTAGTTTTAAGCGGGTAGTTCATCCTTGCGGATACCGAACTGCTGTTTTCCACAAAGGCCTATGAGAAAATCGTGTCAAGACAAGAGAGCACTATGAGCTCGCAGCAGGGTAAAACAATAAACAGAAATAAATGTATCGATGTTTCGAATGAAATCAAATTTAAAGTCGCTCAAATCTTCAAATTTATCATGTTGTTAAAATGTTTAGATGGTGTATCACGTGTTTACAAATCGTAGGTCGTAAACCGTGAAAAGACAAATGTAGTAAAACAGTTTTATTGTTGTTTTAACAGCATTTCCTGAACGTCTAATAATACAATTATTTTTCTCCAGTGTCAACTGATTATTTTCTAAATCGTCATTAACTTGATGAATCAAGGCTGCCTATCCCATTCCCAAGCTCCCATCTCAGCTGCAAAGCTTAACATGGTCCCCTCCTCACAAGAAGGCGGTGGTGGAGAGGAGCGGGTGGCCAAAATTTCAAATTGGACAAAACTGCGTGTCTTTAGAGTTTGACGTCTCGAGGAATCCGAAAAGGGAGGGGTTTCGCTCCCGTGATTTGCACGCGAACAACTAGACCCAGGGCCCCAGTTAACGAGGGGGGGGGGGGCTCAGCCCAAAATCAGTTTTTTCGAATATCCAAACAAGCAAAACTGATTTTATAAAAAGCTAAAAGCAAAGAAATTTAGTCTTCGAAAGAGTGAAAATGCGCGAAATTGAAGTTCGAAACAGCGGATAAAATTAAGGATAAAGATTAAGGCTATAATGTGCGTTAATTGAGCTGAATCGTAGCTGAATTATAAGAGAAAAAGCGCTCATTCACTGCAAAAAATCCAGAAAACGCCAAATCACGGTAACTGGAGCATACTTTCAGGATAAAATTCAGATAAAGCGGTAATGCGCCGCTGAAATTGAGAAAAAGCGATAATATACGAAAACGCCAACTGCAGGCGGTGTCTGGAATTCTGTACGCAGATTCATAGTTAAAACAAAGCAAAGCAATAATAATTCACGGATAAAATTAAGAATTAGCGCTATTAATTCACAGCTTGGATTGAGAAATAGCGATCATCCACTGAAATCAAGAATATGCTAATTTATATTTAAATTATTTTTGCTTTTTTATATTTAAATTTTTTTAAAATGCAATCGCAGGTACAATTAAGAAAAACCGCTAATTCGCGACTAAAATTGGAAAAAGTGCAAACTCGCAGCTTAAATTGACCTGAAGAGCACATTTGTGGTTAAATAATTGAGAAAAAGGGCTTATTCACTTCTATCAACTTCGCGGATAAATTCAGATAAATTCGCGGACAAAATTGAAAAAAGAGCTAATATAAAGATAAATTGAGAAAATGGGGTTTTTAGAGAGAGAGAATTTTACTCGCTTTTTATTAATTGAATTACTGTTAATCTGAATTTAGACACGAAGTGAACAAGCCCTTTTTCTCCAGGGGCGGACCGGGGTGTCATGGCGCTGGGGGGGGGGGCTTGGTTTAAGGGGGCGCCGATTGCGGGCTCAGGGCAGAAATCCCCTAGGGGCTCCCCAAGTTGAGTTTACTCCACATCAGCAGCAAATTAGCAATTTTTCTATATTTTAGCACTGTTTTCAGTTTGAGATGAAAATTAGCGTTGTTTTACGTATTTTCCTCAATAGTAGCCTCAAAATAGCAGGGTTTTCCGAATTTTTGCCACAAAGCGCATTTTTTTGTTCATCACGCGCCATGAATTAGCGATTTTTCTCAGCTGCAAATCAGCGGTATGGTTTTACCTATATAGGCGTTTTTTCTCAATTTTAACCACAAAGTCGCAAGTTGCCCGCGATTCAAATTGACATTTCTCACAATTTTACACGCGAATTATCGCTTTTTCTTAATTTTAGCAGCACAGTAGCGTTTCTAGCTGGCGTTTTTTTTGCAATTCCAGCGGCAAATTGGCTATTTTTTCCATTTTTAGCAGCAAATTAGCATTTTTTTACATCTTAGCACCGCGCTTGCAATTTTGTGTTACTTTTGTTGGAATATTGCAACAATGAGTTTAGTGCAACAAATAATTTTTAGTTCACCTGTTGTAAAAAAAAAAGATTGTTAGCTGATTTTTGAAGACAAATAAAAAAAAAAGACCAATTCGTTTTTCGTTAAAGTTAAAAGACGAGCGTGTTCATTTTAAATTGTAATTGGTTATGGGCCTACGCAACTGAAGGAAAGCTGAAACCAAAGAAGAAAAATGGATGCTACGAGAATAGTCATCAAGCCATTGGAGGGCAGAAGAGACTGGCCAACCTGGAAGTACAAAATCACGGCGATTCTAAGTGGAATTCCTGGGGCTCTCGAAGTTACTGAGGGGCAGTTAAAAGAACCAGTGGCCCCAGCGGGTGAAGCTGGTGACGATGGACCGACTATGTATGACGCAGAGTCGTTAAAGTACAAGGAGTACAACATCAAAGCATTGACTGTGATCATCAGTAACTTGGCTGATGAGACGTTACAAAAAATCATGAGATTCCGCTCAGCTTACGAAGTATGGACAGAACTTCACCGACTATTCGATGGCGTAACAGAAGACAAAGCTTATTGTGCTTGCGATTTTTTTGCCATACTATGGACCCATCGGATGACGTGTCATTTCATCTCTCCAAGCTAAAAACTTTGTGGACCGACCTACAGCTAGAACTTTCAAAAGAAGGTAAGGCTGTCGATCTACCTGAAATCCTGCTTATTTGTAAGATCCTTGGCACTTTCCCAGAAAGTTATTTCTCATTCAGAGCTAGTTGGATGTAGTGGAAGAGAGAACAATAGACAATCTTACAAATCAGCTATGCGCTTATGAAAATGCCTTAGCTAATAAGAGCGAAAGTTCCTCAATGGTCGAAGCCCTCAACGTGAAAGGTTTTGGTTCGAAAGAGACGGAGCGTCGAGAGTTTAAGCCTAGAAGTTCAGAGATAGTGTGCTTTTACTGTAAAAGAACTGGACACATTTTACGCAATTGTAGAAAGTATGGATATCTGACGGTCGACCCCCAAGAAGTCAAAACCAAGCAAACAGATTTGAAGAGGGAACTGACGTTAATATGTTTTTGATGACTGTGCATGAAGATTTGCCCTTTGGTCAAAATGTTGACGATTGGCTTGTCGACAATGGTGCCACTAGCGTGCCCAAGACGGGCGGTCATATTGGTGGGTGTAGCCACCAATTTGTCCGTAGTGTATATCGGACAAATTGGTGGGCCACCAGAATGTCCGGAGACTCCTTCGGACAAATTGGTGGGCCACCAATATGACCATAGTCGGTTCCGGACAAAGCGGTGGGTCCGCCAGTATGACCAAACCATCAGGAGTTCGATTTCATCTGAAAATGTCTTGAGTCGTGTCCCTACCAAATTAGTCAAATAATTGATAAATAAAACAAAGAAGTAAGTATTTCCGAAAAACCTAGCGAACTTTAAATCCTACACTTCGCAATTCATTTCCTTTCAAAGCAGACGCGTATAGGCCTTGAAGCTATCCGGGTTGTAGAGAGGGAGGTAGGTAATTAATACTTATTATGTGTTAAAATTAATTTTTTATCCTACTCCTCGATGTGAAAACGCGTGCTTTCATGACTCGCAACTGTCATGAAAATATGATTTTCATGCCTAGACATGAAAATTTTTGCCAAAATTTGTCACCAAGTTGCGCTTCGGATAGCTACCTATTGCATTTTGTTTCCTGTTCCTGCAGGGGTTTTTCTCGTTGCCACGCAACGCACCTCTCCTCACTCCTCCACACCGACCGATGTCGCTCCCACTCACTGAGGCGTTGTCGTTTGTCTAGATGCACTTTTGTTTTGTATTTTGTCAAGTACAGATAGGTAAACGTTTTCTTTTTATTCCACCTTCCAGTTTCAAACTCAATACTAATTTATTAGTTTCTTCCCCTTCTTGCGTAGGATAAAACATCATGTGTACGCCTCGGCAGAATGGCGTATTCTGGGCCTCGAAAAACTGGGCCACTTGGGGCCCGGAAAAGTACGCGTCTGCCTAACACGGCAACCCAGCCCCCCCCCCTTTTTTCAGCACCACCTCATTTTTTCTCAAAGTGTTCAAAAACAAGACGATCTTTGGCCCTATGTCTTCCCCTTTCAAAGATTAGGGTTTTCCCCCGTCACCTCATAAAAAAAAAACAGTCGCTAATGGGTCGTTCTCAACGCTAGAACCGCATAGGATCAAGTTCTTTTTTCGTTACTTTCAAGTGATAAATAATCCTGTGAAGTGTGAACCGATATAAGCACGTGTCTTTTAAACAACTCCTTCCAAGCCCGACTACCCTCCAACTCTGTCAACCGTTAATATACAGACCAATCGTGAATCTCCGCGTTCAGAGCTCTGAAAAATAATTCGCGTGCCTACGTTGGTCCCAGACGTTGGATAAAGGTGAGTCGTTTTCCTGATTTATTCCAATTCCATACAGAGTCGTCCGCACCATACTCCCCTAAATTTCTGGTCCTCACGGGCTGCGGATCTCCTTTCAAAGACACGTTTGCTTGTTGGACAATTCACATGATTTTCTCTTAGTTTCTCTATCACAATATTCAATTTCTTTAAACACGAAAAAAAAGAAGGCATTATTCTCTCTCTAGTTTCAGGGGTCAATCTCAAAGTTAGCTGCGTTCTTAACCAGTTCTCCTCTCTAAGATAAGTTTCTACACCCCCCTCTACCGTTTAAAAAAAAAGAATATCTCTACCGCTAATCAGTTTTCTTTCTCTCTTTCCGTCATTCGTAACATTTAAAGTTAAACGTAAACCTTTTCACTCCATCTATCACCTTTTTTAAATTTTCCTCTCCCTTTCAAGTATAATCTAAATACCGCATAAAAATGACGGACAACGCAGGAACCTTATTAAAATCACTTCGACATCGAGCAGAAATTCGCTTTTCTCGCCTTCAAATCACCTATGATTTGGGGAAAAAATGTACAGAAGCGCCTCTCCAAAGATTACGCGCATCTGCCGTTGATTTAGAAGATTTTCAATCCCGTGTCACCACTGTCGATGACGATTTCAAAGCATTTCTAGATATATGCCAAGAAATCGACGACGCAAATGAATCAGTTGCCGTTAAAGATAAAGTTGACTGCACTAATATGAGAACCTCGTACGAAGCAATGTATTTTAAGGTGCTAACTTTTCGTAGGAGTCTAGACGCTGCAAAACCTGCATCACACCAGGAATCCGTCCGTACAAGCCCTCCCTCTTATTCGGCAAAACTACCGAAATTCATATCGATCCCTTTTCGGGTTCTATTGAGGATTGGCCTAATTTCTACGCTCTTTTCTCATCCCTCGTCGATAAAAATGAAAGCCTCTCTGGCATTGAAAAGTTAACTTATTTACGAAGTCTTCTCAAAAATCACGCTCTTTCATTAATCGAAACGCTCGAAATCACCGAAGCTAATTACAACATAGCATGGGAGGCAATCACCAAACGCTTTCAAAATAAAAGGTTACTCGCGTCTAATTATCTAGACAAAATTCACAATTTCCACCCCTTTGTAGATGAAAATGTCGCTCATCTCATAAGCTTTCTCTATGTCTTCGACACCAACCTCGCCGCTCTAAAGGCTCTCGGTCTTAACGACTTATTTGATTTCGCCATGCTCCACTCTGGTCTTCGTGTTCTTCCCGGCACTCTTCGCCGAGATTTTGAATCCTCGATTCACGACATACCTTCGTTCAAACAATTGATTGAATTCGTTCGTCAACGTGTCAAGATCCTCGAGCTATCCCCGACTAGCGGCTCAAAACCTAAGGAGAACATCAAGTCAAATTTCCATCGTCAGGCTCCTAAAGTCCATTCAAGTTCGCCTCGAAACAGCCTAATTGTATCCTCAAATTCGACTGTTCAAGACCAAATGGTCTCCTGCCCTGTATGTAGCAGCAATCACAAAATCTACGCCTGCCTCAAGTTCAGAGCTTTCGATGTTGACCAACGCTTTGATATCGTGAAGAAAAAATCGCTATGTTTCTCTTGTTTAGGATTTCATCGGAAAAATGATTGTAAATCCAATTCCCGTTGCCTGCATTGTAATGGTCAACACCACTCGCTCCTTCACAAATCAAACTCATCGCAAGCCCGCTCATCAGTAAGCCTGATCCAATCGACTTCTTGTACTACCGATTCGTCTCCCCCTAGTCAAACCCCCCTCTCCCAGAGCGGCGATGAAAACATTTCTTCTCTTCAAGCCCTATCGTGCTCTATAAATTCGGGCTCAGATTCAAAAACGGTCATGTTAGGTACCGCTTTGATAGGAATACGCGATCACATGGGTTTTCTTCGCCCCGTCCGAGCAATAATCGATCCTGGTTCTCAGGTCAGTTTAATCACAGACTCGTGCGTACAAAGGCTCGGTCTCAAACGCCATCGTGCTCATGTACAGGTAAACGGCGTCTCGAACGCTCCCGCTCCAAGAAACCGAGGAATGGTTTCTTGTTCTATAAGCCCTCTAGGCCGCGATGACCCTGTAATCCGAACCTCAGCATTGATCTTGAGTACGATCTCAGTTGATCAACCAAATATGACAGTCGATCCTTCCGTCCGCAAACGCTTCGCAAATCTCAAATTAGCCGATATATCGTTCGACTCCCTCTCCCCCGTCGACTTCCTCCTTGGCTTCGATGTATTCATCGACGTTTTAAGTGAGTCCTCTATGGTGATCAAGGGCCAACCAGGTGCCATAAACTCAATATTTGGTTGGATAATCGGTGGAACCATCCCATCGTCAGTAGCTGACAGTGCACATGAGCCAGCCACTAGTCTCCTCACGTGTTGCGAATCTCTTGATCATTCAATCAGAAAGTTCTGGGAGCAAGAGGAAGCCACACCACGGAATATTGTCAATCCCGAAGATGAAATATGTGAAAACCATTTCCTGTCGACGCATGTTCGCAACGCTCATGGCCGATACGTCGTAAGACTCCCGTTAAAATCCTTGGAGTATAAGCTATCCGACACTCGTTCTCATGCCATCCGTCGTTTGACTTCATTAGAACGACGTCTTCAGGCCCAACCTGCACTCTTCCATGAATACCATCGCTTTATGAATGATTACATTGCGCAAGGTCATATGACGATTGCAGAATCGCCCTCAAACTACGTTATTCCGCATCATTGCATACAGAAAGAAGAAAGTACCAGCACAAAATTAAGAGCAGTATTCGACGCATCCTTTTCGCCATCACCGAACATTCCCGCCTTGAATGATTTATTGATGAAAGGTCCAAAACTCCAAACTGACGTTGGGGACATAATTTCTTTATTCCGTCTTGGCGCAATCACTGTCTGCTGTGACATTCGCCAAATGTACCGGCAAATTCTCGTTCACCCCGATGATTGGAAATTTCAACATGTTTTCTACCGCGAAAAAATCGATGGTCCCATTCAAGAGTACGCCCTGACCACTGTCACGTACGACCTTTCTTCATCCGCCTTTCAAGCTCTGCGCGTCCTACACCAGTTGGTCAAGGACGAAGGCACCCGTTACCCTCTCGCTTCCCGCGCCATAATCGAACAAACCTTCGTAGACGATATATGCACAAGCGTCGATTCCGTCGACAAAGCAATATGTTTACAAAGAGAACTCGTTGATTTATTGAGTCTAGGCGGTTTCGAATTAAGAAAGTGGTCTAGCAATCACCCCGCTGTGCTCGAAAAAATCCCTCTAGAACATCGTGAAGGACCGCTATCTCTACGAGTTGAAGGTGATCACTCACTGAAAATTCTCGGAATACAATACGAGCCCCAAAGTGACTGTTTCTCTTACGCTATTCATCCGAACCCTATTACATTCACCCAAAGAAGTATGATGTCCGAAATTGCCCGAATATTCGACCCTCTGGGATGGGTAATCTCCACTAACGCTCCTGGCAAAGGCTCTCATCCAACAAAGTTGGCTCCAAGGTTTGGATTGGGATGAAAAACTCCCCCCTCCGCTTCAATATCAATGGCAACAGTTCGTCGAAGGTCTCCCGTCGCTCTCAAAAATCAAGATCCCGCGCCATGTTCCAATCACCTGCAACGATATCCGTCAGATCATTGGATTTTGCGATGGATCAAGCAAAGGTTATGGAGCCGTTGTCTATGCCCGCTCTGAGTCCCCGACAGGATTTCAAGTACAGCTCCTGAAAGCCAAAGCAAAGGTCGCTCCGGTTAAGCCAATGAGTATACCCCGCTTAGAATTAGCTGTAGCGGTTCTTCTCAGTGATTTGATCGCATCTTTGAAACCCTTCATCGAAAGAGTCCAAACGACTTCGATCCACCTGTTTTGTGACTCCCCAGATAGCAAGCAATATCCTAGGAATGTTCCCACATTCTTCGATTTCGAATGTGAATAATCTGAACAACATGAGATTATTCTTATATTATATAAGTTTTCCTAGAATATTCTGAAACTAAATGATTCGATTATCCTTAGGTGGGTTCAAAAGGATTATGCCTGGAACATTCGTAGCGGAACATGATTATCTTATTTTGAATAATTAACCTAGGTATGTTCTTTTAGCAGTTTCTAAGAATTAATTGTTACATCCATCGATCTCCGTAATTTTTGTCGTGAGATTGATGCCGGCATAAAGCCGTTTCGGTTTTTATTTGAAATTAGAAATCCCAAATAAATGCTGAGGTTCAGTTTCACTTTTTTTTAGTGCATTTCATTCAAAAAATACACTATTGGTCTCGCCCTGATAATCGCACATGTGGGTTATGATACTTTTTATTATTATTACTTTTTTTTTTTTTTTTTTTTTTTTTTTTTTTTTTTTTTTTTTTTTTTAAGGCATTGACTACTGAGGCCACTAGCCTTCACGCAAGTAGGCATTTCAATTACATTGTATATTCTCTGTTCTGCGTCTGTCAGCCTCCGCTCATGGCTTCAAGCGCATTATTATTATTATTCGAAACAAGATGATCATGTTCCGCTACGAATGTTCCAGGCATAATCTTTTTGAACCCACCTAAGGATAATCGAATCATATAGTAACAGAATATTAGGATTTATTATTTAATAAGTATATAAGGTTATTGGACGGACCAGGGCTGCCAGGTGTGGGGATTTTGGAACACCTTTGGGGAAATGGGGAATCCGTCGGTGAAGTGGGGATTTTATATAAGTATTCTATATAGAGTAATGAGGCAGTTTCACATTTTCAAAACAAATATTTTTTTTTTAGAAAAAAGAGAGGATGCTGGCGTATCAATCCTTCCATGTAAATAAATAAAATATTGGAACCCTTCGGAAATATATTTTTTAATTAAAAAAATTGGCATTTTTGAAATCCTACCAAATCGAACGTTTTCCACAACACAACATTCGCTGCCTTCTCGCCCTTCTCGGTCGCTTGCACGGTCCTTTTCTTGCCTCTAAATTGCTCATCATCATCCATTCGTTTATTATTCGAGAGCAAACATATGCTAGCTGGCGTTATTTAAATGACGGGAGAGTTCCTAAATTCAGCAGGTGAGTAAAAATGTCCCTCTTATTTATCATGCGTTAGTATGGTAACCTAATCCATCGATGAATTTAGGAACACAACCAACCTAAAAATTGTGAAACGTTTTATACCTTGGAATTTATGTCCCTGTTGCCTATTTGTTCTTAAAATAAATTGATTTGTTTGTTTTTTTCGAGTTTTGACTTTTGAGCCTTGACTGGCATGGATTGGCGAGAGGATTTGGGGGGGGGGGGAAGCTGAGTGGGGAAATTAGTGGTTCTGTGGGGAAAAAAGTGGGGACAACCTCTTCAGGGGACCTGGCAGCCCTGGGACGGACCAGCGTCATCGGTTTCGTTTCTTGAAAAAAAAAAAATGCAAAGGTTTCCATTTCACCATCCATCTCACCCACTCGATCCCTATCCACACTCAAACATTAAAAGTTCGTACCCTGTTCTTATATTATGATGTGTGCTTGTGTGGTGTTGATCGGTAAAGTTCGTGTCAGTGGGTTTAGTGGTGGGAGGTCTTCGACTCTCCGATTCGTCCATTTTGCTCTCCTCTCTACGACAGACGCGGGAACTCTTTCTTAACTTTCTGGTTCTTTCTACAAGCACAATTCAACGTGGCTCGAGCCCATCTAGTTTTTCTCGCGTTTTTCTTCTCGAATTTTCTTCGGGCACGCCTAAAATTGGAAAACGTCACATCATTTGATTTGCAGGTAAGGCGACAATTTGCTTGTTAACCTTTAAATCTGATTGTACATGTTTGTTTAATGTAATTTGCAGGTGCAAGTTTCACGACTAATTCGTCATTAATTGGTCCTACGTCGATATTTATTTTTCTGCCTGTCAACTTTTCTCAGCGACCAATTTTCGGTGATCGAGCCAGTAGCTACAAGTAATATACTGAAGTAAAGTGTGTATTTCGGATTGTACGATAATTGTGGGATTTTGTTTTCAGGCCCGCGTCGTCTATGTCCCATCGCCGCGGCGTCGTATTATTTTCTTGGCGTTCTGTTAGTGTGTAGTTGTTTCTCAGCGTGTTTTTTTTTTTTTTTTGTAGTGTCAGTATTTTTTCATTCGTTTCCAAATTGTATGCATCAT
Source organism: Corythucha ciliata (assembly GCA_038030265.1). Lineage (NCBI taxonomy): Eukaryota > Metazoa > Arthropoda > Insecta > Hemiptera > Tingidae > Corythucha > Corythucha ciliata. The sequence goes on along the minus strand of CM075940.1, from coordinate 30,327,203 downwards.
GAATTAAAAATAAAGTAAAATAATTCTGTTCCGTGCGAATATTCTTTTGGAACATTCACGGAATATATACAACATGTCCCGTTTGGACCTCCTTACAATATTCGTACCCGACACTATATATCTGAATGTTCTAGAGCGATTCTAAAAAAACATTCTTTGAACGTTCAAACTTATCGTTCTGAATATATTCCACGAATCTTCTAGTAGAATATTCCGTTGGAACATTCACGGATTATATACAACCTGTCCCGTCTGGACCTCCATACAATATTCGCAAAAAAACCAATATCTTCCACGAATATTCTTGGAAAAAAGGTAAATTCCAAAAAGATAATCAAGGAACATTCGGGTAATATTTCCTTGCTATCTGGGTCCATGATTGTACTTTCCTGGATTCGCACTCCTCCCTACAAGCTTAAGACATTCGTAGCAAACAGAGTGGTCTCCATCCTGGAAAACACCATACCTTCTCAATGGGCTCGCATAAAATCCGAAGAGAATCCTAGCGATTGCGCCAGCAGAGGTTTCAATCCTGAGGAGCTTGCCAATTTCCATCTCTCGTGGAATGGACCAAACTTTCTCTATACTCCATATGCCTCGTGGAATATCGCCACTCCAGAATTGACTCCTCTCTCCCAGCTTTCCGAAGTGAAAGCCCTTCTTACCTCACAATCTCCCGGAACGATATTACAAGATTTGAGTGAGCGCACTTCAAGCTTATTGAAGCTTCAACGAATTGTAGCATTTATTCATCGCTTCGCACACAACGCTCGAGCAGCCCGCTTTTCCTCACCACGGCTCGCAGGACCTCTAAAGCTCACCGAACTCGACACTGCTCTTGAAACTTTGATAAAAGATCTCCAAACTTCCGCATTTCGCAAAGAAATAGCTGCTCTAAAGGCCTCAGCAGTTCTTCCTTCAAAGATTCGGCCTCTTTCTCCATTCCTCGACGAACGGGGTGTTCTCAGGGTGGGCGGTAGGCTGACAAATTCAATATTAAGCTACAACGGAAAACACCCGATTATACTGCCTCGTTCTCGCCTAGCCTCACTTATCTGCGACCACATGCATCGCTGCGGAATCCACGCCGGCCCAAGATTGACTCAGTCCTTGGTCCAACAAAGATATTTCATTCCATCTCTCCGCCGCTTGGTCCGCAGCGCATCTATAAATGTCTCCCCTGTTTTAAGGCCAGAGCAGCGGTAAAATCTCCACAAATGGCCGAGCTTCCCAATGCTCGTGTTCAACCATCACGCCCTTTCAATATCACAGGAATTGATTTCGCCGAACCTTGGACGATAAAGGAGAGCTACAGAAGGAAATCACCTCAATCTAAAGGATACATGGCCATCTTCATTTGCCTCTCGACTAGAGCCGTTCACCTAGAATTTGTGTCAAGTCTCTCGACAAATTGCCTACTTGCTACAATGGACAGATTCATAGCCCGTCGCGGCATTCCACAAGAAATTAGGAGCGACCGAGGGACGAACTTTCAGGGCGCATCGCGATATTACCGAGAAGTTCTACCACTATTACGCGAAGAAAATCCATTCATTGCCGACTACCTTTCTTCGAAGGAAATCCAATGGACTCTCAACCCACCTTCAGCACCGCACTTCGGCGGTATCTGGGAATCGGCTGTAAAGTCCGCGAAACACCACCTCTCTCGCATTCTCGCAAATTTAATTCTCACATTTGAAGAAATGAGCACAATCACCGCTCGTATCGAAGCAGTCCTAAACAGTCGGCCCTACATTCCAGTAACATTTGACCCGAACGATGACGCCGAATATTTAACGCCTGGCCATTTTCTCGTTGGGGCATCTCTCATATCTCCGCCGGAAAGAAACTTGATCGATGTCCCTTCTATCCGCCGGGATCGATTCCAGCTGCTCCAGCAAGTCACCCAAAGTTTTTGGAAGAGCTGGTCCCGAGACTATTTGCCCCACCTGTTGACCCGCCCTAAGTGGAAAATGCCTTCCCCTAACCTTCAAGTAGGCGATGTAGTATTTTTGAAGCAAGATCGTTGCCCTTCTCAAAATTGGCCACTTGGCAGAATCCGAGAGGTTTTCCCCAGTAAAGATGGCGTCGTGCGGGTTGTGAAGGTGAAGACGCGATACGGAGAGTACATCCGTCCGGTTCACAAGTTGATCCACCTACCCTGTACCGAAACCTGAGATACTTGACTCCCTCCTTCCATGTTAGCCCTTGTAAATACGAAGTATCCCTTTCATATCCACGCTTGTTATTTGTTAAAAATTTGTATTGATTTATATTTATTTATTTTGGCCACTCCTTCGTGATATTCTTTAAAAATTGATTATTATATCTAAAGGCCTGCCCATTCTCAATTCATTCAAACCTGTTGATTTTTTTCTTAAGTCGCAACTTATTAGTTCCGGATGGGCGGTATGTTTGAGACCACTGTCTGCCTAACACGGCAACCCAGCCCCCCCCCCTTTTTTTCAGCACCACCTCATTTTTTCTCAAAGTGTTCAAAAACAAGACGATCTTTGGCCCTATGTCTTCCCCTTTCAAAGATTAGGGTTTTCCCCCGTCACCTCATAAAAAAAAAACAGTCGCTAATGGGTCGTTCTCAACGCTAGAACCGCATAGGATCAATTCGTTCTTTTTTCGTTACTTTCAAGTGATAAATAATCCTGTGAAGTGTGAACCGATATAAGCACGTGTCTTTTAAACAACTCCTTCCAAGCCCGACTACCCTCCAACTCTGTCAACCGTTAATATACAGGCCAATCGTGAATCTCCGCGTTCAGAGCTCTGAAAAATAATTCACGTGCCTACGTTGGTCCCAGACGTTGGATAAAGGTGAGTCGTTTTCCTGATTTATTCCAATTCCATACAGAGTCGTCCGCACCACATTGTTATACCAAAAAATGATGCAATTAGGCCCATTTTGAGTGCCTACTAGAAGATCAAGAGCCATTCCCAAAATTTTTTTTTTTCAGCTTAATTCACTTTTCCTATGCTAATCTACGAGGACAGACAAATAAAAGTGGAATAAGCTGAAAAAAATTTCTTGAAATAGCTTTCGTATCTTCTTTTAGGCACTCAAAATGGGCCTGATTGCCTCATTTTTTGGTATAACAATAGATTTTTCTCAAAACTTGCGAAGGACAAGAGGACAAGAGTAAAATAAGCATGAAGTATTAAACCTAGTTACTTCATACAGTTTTAGAGGAATTTGCCGGGCGCTGGGAGCACCATGGCTAATGTAGTCTAGCTTTGAACAGTTGTCAAAAACTGACATTTTTTAAAATATCCTGATATTTTCCCAGTTTACTCCAAGAATCTTTCGCTAACTTTGGACAAAATGTCCTTACTCACACAGAAAAAAGTATGCTCTTTCCATTGGTATCGTTGGATTTAACATAGGACGCATGCTTCCCAAGTTACAGCTGTCGTGTAACTTAAGGTGTCGAAGACATAGAGAAAGCTTATGAGATGAGCGACATTTTCATCTACAAAGGGGTGGAAATTGTGAATTTTGTCTAGATAATTAGACGCGAGTAACCTTTTATTTTGAAAGCGTTTGGTGATTGCCTCCCATGCTATGTTGTAATTAGCTTCGGTGATTTCGAGCGTTTCGATTAATGAAAGAGCGTGATTTTTGAGAAGACTTCGTAAATAAGTTAACTTTTCAATGCCAGAGAGGCTTTCATTTTTATCGACGAGGGATGAGAAAAGAGCGTAGAAATTAGGCCAATCCTCAATAGAACCCGAAAAGGGATCGATATGAATTTCGGTAGTTTTGCCGAATAAGAGGGAGGGCTTGTACGGACGGATTCCTGGTGTGATGCAGGTTTTGCAGCGTCTAGACTCCTACGAAAAGTTAGCACCTTAAAATACATTGCTTCGTACGAGGTTCTCATACTAGTGCAGTCAACTTTATCTTTAACGGCAACTGATTCATTTGCGTCGTCGATTTCTTGGCATATATCTAGAAATGCTTTGAAATCGTCATCGACAGTGGTGACCCGGGATTGAAAATCTTCTAAATCAACGGCAGATGCGCGTAATCTTTGGAGAGGCGCTTCTGTACATTTTTTCCCCAAATCATAGGTGATTTGAAGGCGAGAAAAGCGAATTTCTGCTCGATGTCGAAGTGATTTTAATAAGGTTACTGCGTTGTCCGTCATTTTTATGCGGTATTTAGATTATACTTGAAAGGGAGAGGAAAATTTAAAAAAGGTGATAGATGGAGTGAAAAGGTTTACGTTTAACTTTAAATGTTACGAATGACGGAAAGAGAGAAAGAACTGATTAGCGGTAGAGATATTCATTTTTTTTAAACGGTAGAGGGGGGTGTAGAAACTTATCTTAGAGAGGAGAACTGGTTAAGAACGCAGCTAACTTTGAGATTGACCCCTGAAACTTGAGAGAGAATAATGCCTTCTTTTTTTTCGTGTTTAAAGAAATTGAATATTGCGATAGAGAAACTAAGAGAAAATCATGTGAATTGTCCAACAAGCAAACGTGTCTTTGAAAGGAGATCCGCAGCCCGTGAGGACCAGAAATTTAGGGGAGTATGGTGCGGACGACTCTGTATGGAATTGGAATAAATCAGGAAAACGACTCACCTTTATCCAACGTCTGGGACCAACGTAGGCACGCGAATTATTATTCAGAGCTCTGAACGCGGAGATTCACGATTGGTCTGTATATTAACGGTTGACAGAGTTGGAGGGTAGTCGGGCTTGGAAGGAGTTGTTTAAAAGACACGTGCTTATATCGGTTCACACTTCACAGGATTATTTATCACTTGAAAGTAACGAAAAAAGAACTTGATCCTATGCGGTTCTAGCGTTGAGAACGACCCATTAGCGACTGTTTTTTTTTTATGAGGTGACGGGGGAAAACCCTAATCTTTGAAAGGGGAAGACATAGGGCCAAAGATCGTCTTGTTTTTGAACACTTTGAGAAAAAATGAGGTGGTGCTGAAAAAAGGGGGGGGGGGCTGGGTTGCCGTGTTAGGCAGACAGTGGTCTCAAACACAATGGATTTTTATCAAAAAATTGCAAAGGACAGGAGTAAAATAAGCATGAAGTTTTAAACTAAGTTTCTTCATACAGTTTTAGAGAAACTTGCCAGGTGCTGGGAGCACCATGGCTAATGTAGTCTAGCTTTGAACAGTTGTCAAAAACTGACATTTTTTAAAACATCCTGATATTTTCCCAGTTTACTCAAAGAATCTTTCGCTATCATTAGACAAAATGTCTTACTCACACACAAAAAAAGAGTGCTATTTCAGTGGTGTCGTTGGATTTAACATAGGACGCATGCTTCCCAAGTTACAGCTGTTTTTGTTTGCGAAAACCAGTGATGTGCTGAAAAACGCGAAAAAATCTATTATCTCGACTAGGAAAGGAAATCGGACCCTAGGTCATGAGACAATTTTTGTTGCATTTTTTATGTTTAATCACCCCTACTATTTTGCTCAGCCAAGTACCAGTCACCCTGTCCTATAGAATATCCAGGCGAAAATAAATTTTAGGCAATAGCGTCAGATTCAAATTGAGCTACTGCCTAAGAATTATTCTCGCGTGGATATTCTGTAGGAACATTATGTTTGAGTGCTACGGGTCTTGAAAAATAATCCTATCAATAAAATCTCGCTTTTTGGCCATATTACATATTTCTTGATTGGCTGTTTCTCCGAAAATAACAAACGTAGGACGCTCGGACTGGGCTTAAATTGTAGCAAATTTAGTTGGCTTCAACAATGTATACTTTGGTTATGCTCGAAAAATGCTTTCTTCTGGTATTTTTGTTCAACAACCTAAAACATTGATGGAATTTCGTGGTTTTTCGAGTGCCATGAGTTGAGCACAATGTATTGAAGGTTGCAAACTTGGGTATAAACTACTCTCATTGGCCTTAACAATGTGCAAAAGAAAAAACAATTACATGCATATTTGCAATGTTTGATTTTTATATTGACTGGCCTAATGGTATTTCATTGTACGATGATCATTCTTTGTGGCATTGCTTTTCAACTTCATGTTGTTTGAAACGTTGGGCGAGTGAGAGCAGATTCTCAGTCTCCTAGCGCTGAAGTTCAATGGATGTATGCTATCCGTGAGTGGTTGACCGTAATATAATACTACGTTATAGCAAGAATTGTATCATTTAACTTCATCATTTAAACGTAGGTACTTAGCAGTGAAGTTCCGATGGTATATTTTCACGGTGATTCGCGTTATAGCTCCTGTGGGCTACTCTGTAACTTGTCTAAAATTCCGATTCGGATCACAATAACGGGGGAAAAAACACAAAAAAAACGACTTACCAAATAGATTGACTAAATTCCGATAGAATGAATGAAGAGCATTAGAAAATCTGGTTCCTCGTAGTTACAGATGACCCCCCTCCCCACACTCTCACAACCTCATGGGGTTGCTGACGCAATAATGCGCAAGGCTACTAGCATTCGTTTTTTTAATAATTTCAGCATAGTTGAAAAATATAGTTTGCAGTAGGATCTGTAATAGTTTGATTGAATGTGAATGACTCATATTGAGCACGTGTCTATAATAGTATAAGTAAAAAAAGGAAGAAAACCTGAAGATACCCGTGCATAGTTACTGATGCCTATTTAATATCTTCACGACTTGTCCGATGTTTAGGATAGTATTTTTTTTAAATCAGTGGGAAATCAGATATGCATTGCGGCGCTGTACGGTATGAGGATGTAATCAACGGCGCCGCTAAGCAGAGAGATTAAATTCGCTCGGTTCTAATCGCCCATTACAACTATTGCAAGTAGTATTGCAACTTAATTCGGCAGTTATAGATGTATAAGATTTCCCCTCACTAACAGCACACATTGATGGAGGGAGAATTCCATCTCAAAGCCGCGGATACGCTATATTAATTCGGTATAAGACTGCGGTTTCAATGCAAACAATTGCGTATCATTCAACTTTCTTCAGCACCTAATTCGAAAACGTCGAATTTGAATTTGCACCTAGCATCACGAATCCAACACATTGTTCATTAGAATAAAAAACTTTGATGAAATGTTAGTTTAGAGTGCCAGACGGTTTTCACAAAATGAGCAATCCACTGACTTTCACAAAGCAGGTATATATGTTACCGGCAAAGTGGGAAATCCAGGCATTGTGGAAAATGCCTAGGCATTGTTGACAATGCCTGGTGAAATCAGGCAATGTGGGAAAAGAGGGTGAAAGAAGAAATATTTCCCACTTTGCCTAGGCATTGTGCACATTATCTAACGCTAAGCAGGCATTGTGCACAATGCCTATAACAGCACTGCCGGCAATGTCAGAATCAGCTTATTTCTTGGGAGTCATAATGCTGTTAATTTATTTATTACTATTATTTAATTTGTGTGAAGGGAGGTAAAATCCCAGCCTCCTATAATGTATAGAAGGATTTTACCGAAAATTCATCACTGACCCAAAACGGAACCATCAAATACCGTAAACAGATGTCTTACCAGGGGGGGGGGGGTATCCGGCTATCCTCGTGGCATTGATGCAGAGGGCCAAGCTCCACACTTGACGACATAGAAAACACAGCAACGCCCCAAACATACCAAAGAACAAGAGGTGGTGAGTCTTGGAGCACCTCACTTCCATCGTGTGGAATCAGTGGCGTAGCTTGTTGAAAATGTCCCCCTTCCTCGGCCAAACCAGCCTTTGACGCCCCTTCGTCCCATGATTGCCAGTTCAAGCTTAAGAGTAAATGAGAAGGGAGAGTTTGACGTTTTGTAATGGAATTCCTCATCACAGTTTTTCAAGTGCAACGCTGTACGCGAAAACATTGGAATCAGGAGAAATATGGGATGTTCTCGTCGCGTAAAATAATTTATTGGTATCGGTTTCGGCTGACTGCAGCCCTTTTCAACCGTATAAAACCAAATAGAAAAATTAAAAAACAAATAAATTATTAACTACAAATTTAAAATTGTCTACTTGATCCGCGAATTAGCGTTTTCATTTGTTATTTTAGCTGGGAGTGAGCGCTTATGGCGGTGTTTCAGGCGGGTTCCTCGACCCCTTCCGAGTCACCCTCCCCCCAAACTTCGCACACAAATTTTGGCTCCATTTCTGCACCAATATTCGATTTCAAAGTCTAATCTCAATCTTCAAGAAGTTCTACAGTGACGTTAGATCATGCGTTTTAAAATTTCCTCCCTGAAATTACCTTAAAACACTTCGAATTCCAAAGTTTGGGGTTATTGGGATTTTGGGGTTATTTTAGAAATGAAATTTGAAAGAGACCAATAGTGCGTTTTTTGAATGAAATGCACTAAAAGCAAGATCTAACGTCACTGAAGATTGAAAAACGACTTTGAAATCGAATATTGGTGCAGAAATGGAGCCATTTATGTGCGAAGCTTAGGCGAGGGTAGACTGGGAAGGGGTCGAGGAAACCCACCTCAATCTTGATTTTAGCCGGGAATTATCGGTTTTTCTCAGTTTCAGCCACGTATATCAGAAGGTTTTCCCAAAAAGATCCGTTAATTAACGTTTTTATCGATTTTAACCGCGAATTATTTCCTTGTTTCAGTCGCGAATCATTTATTCAATTTTAACCCCGGGGAACCAGCAGCTTTTCTCATATTTATCCATGAATTTTGTTTCCTTCATTTCAGCCGCGAATGAGTGTTTTTTGTCAACTTTAGCCGCGAATTCACGCTTTTTCTCCATTTTAGCTGTGAATTACCGGCTTTTCACAAATGTATCCACGAATTATCATCATATTATCTGAATATCAGCCCTGAATTCACGCTTTTCCACTATTTCAGCCGTGAATATTAGCGCTTTTTTCCAACTTTTTGCCACGCTCTTGCTCCAAGACTAGCACACTTGCGTGCCTATTCAAGCATAGTTGCCATCAGATACCCCTGTGCCGTACTGGTTGCATTGAGAATTTTTTTGTGTATTTTTCCTAAGTTTGGAGGCAAGTGAACCCATTCCTCAATATTAGCCGCAAATAGTTAAATTGTAGTCATGCGAAGTTGCCTCAAGAAACCACGAATTAGGGGTATTTCGCAGTGATTAATAGCTGAGTTGTCTCAATTTTAGCCGTGAATTTGCGTTTTTCCACCTTTTAACGGTTCTCAATTTGAGCTGTGAGTTAACGTTTGGCTGTGGTTAACGCTAATGCAAAAAAAAAAAAAAGTTTTTCTCAATTCTAGCCCTTCAATTCTAGAGGTTTTTTTTTTTTATTGGCATTTTTCTCACCCTATCTGGGAACCAGGACAGAGTAGCTATGGTAGCTGAAAGTCTGAAGTCGGAACGGAGACTAGAGCGCACTTCTTTGCATCCTGGGCGCCTCTCAAGTCTGCCGGTGGAATCCATTTCTTGGTGTGCATTGTATTTTCCACCGGGCGCTTGAATTAATTGCCGGTATGATTCACTTTTTTGCCAGGAATTTTTCCTTTCTTGACGGGCGGAAAAATCGCTAAAAAAAAATTGAAATGACAGCCGCTGAAAGTTGCCGCTGGAAGGTCTAGAAAGCAACTAGGCCCTCCCCTTCATCCGCTTCTGCCGACATAGATAAATAAATAGATGGTAACAATTCTCCAAGCCCCCCCTCTCCGTGACTGTGGGGGCTATTGCTACGCCCCTGCGTACGTGCAGTGCAGTGACATTAAATTCAGTACCGATGTTCTAAAGGAAAAAATAAGAACTTCAAGCACCACACTATTAAATTTCCCACTTTGCCTGAGTGTTGTTAGGTATTATCCACAATGCCTGATAACAGCCAGGCAATGTGAGAAATAATGAAAAAATTTCCCACATTGCCTAACAGGGTCAGGCATTGTGAACAATGTCTAGGCATTTCCCACAATGCCTGATTTCCCACTTTGCCGGTAACATATATACCATCATCCACCTTGGGTTGCGGAAAAAGCAGTGCTTCTTGGTAAAAAGTTCTTATCGGCGAAGATCAATCGCGTCTTCATAAAAGGTTCTTTTAGATTTACGGCAGGGTAAAGTCCACCCCACAGCAGGATTATCCTGGTAAAATTAACACCCTTTTGCTCTATTCCACACGTTTGAGGGAGGCTGACTTTCCCTACAACCCTTTGTCGGTGAAATAATTAACCATTTTCCTTGAATATTTCTCTTGGAAAGCAGTGCTTTATGTATTTATATATTTTTTTTAAAAGATGCGGGTGCACGGTGCAGAGGAAGGTTCTTAGTAAGTATAACGGAATTAATTTAGATAGATGTCATCAAACTCCGTTTTATTTTCATTTGCAATGAGAAGTAGTGTGTTTAATTAAATTTTTTCATCTTCATTTTTTCGCAAAGACTTCTTGCAAAGAACACCCCAAAAAAGCTCTTTTCGCTCGGAATGTGTTCAATTCTTTGAAATGTTACAAAGGGGTGCGATAATTTGAGTTTGGTATTTTGGTCCTGACTAATCAGGCAAGTTTTTACGAAATTCGCCAAACCTGGATAGCATTTCAAGATTCGCTATATCATGCGATCAAGTTACGGCTAAACTGCATAAAATTGATACAAACCTCCACAATCTCACTGATAGCTGGAAAAGTACTGTGGTACGTTTTGTTACTCTAGGAATCGGGGAGGGTGGAGGAATGGAGATAAATTTGCGATTCGAATGGTTGAACAAAATTATATTTTTTACACTAAAATAATGAAATAATTGTCTCAGGGAACGAGTTCTTGAACACGAATAACACTAAAATAATAAAAAAAAATAGAAAAAAAAAGACAATAGAATAATAGTAATAAAAGAAAAAAACTGTTCTAATTCTTATATCCACGTGCGAATGGACTTCGTCCGGAAATTAAGTTCGAAACTTCGCTCGCCGCTCTTCGGAGGCGAGGGGAAATACGGGGCTGGCTATAAGAATTTTTTTTGGTTATGCGAGTGAACAGGAGGACGAGGGGGAAAAGGAGAGTGACTCACCGATACGGCGACCGGGGTAACTGGCAATTCCGCGTGACTGCGTCACGATGAGTGCGATAGGCGATGTCTGCGACGGGTAGCTCGTCCGGGTAAGCCGCGTCGGGAAATGGTTGTCCTGGGCCGTCGAATGCGAGTAAGGGCGCCGCAGGGCGCAGCGGCTCGAGTCTGGGGTGTCGCGCTTGGTTCAATAAGCCGCGCGTTATCGCTGCTTTGCACGTTGCTCGACGTAGTTAGGTATCGTTGTGCAGCGTCGGGCGGGTGCTGCGTTCGCTACGTGCTCCGTTGCGTCGGAAAATGCGCCTGCGCCTCGGCGTGGAATTTCCCTTCGGGCTGTCGCTTGTACGGCACAAACACTCTAGCGCACAGTCCACCTTGCACTGACCGACAACTTGCGTTAGGCACTTTTACGGTGTGGCGCATACACGAGCCCGGACACTACTGAGAACCGACTGACTCCACACTTGGCTTTGCTCTTGATTGGGAGAATACACTATGCACGTTTCGCGACGTTGACCCTTTTGCGCTTTCTCCTGCACGGTTCCTTACCCTGTTTGTACTCGACTTGCACTCGTCACTTGCGGCAGTTGGTTTCGCTCGACTCTAGTCTCCAATTGCGCCAAGACTAGATCAGACCAACTCTGTGTGTCTCGTGTCTTGTTACCTCGGCTTATATACCCCGGCTCGTGGTGGTAGGGGCTTGCGTGAAAAGGATGGGACTTGAGGAAGGAATTCAGGGTCTTTCCAATAGAGGGCGAGCGAAGTTTCTTTCTCAGCTATTACTAATTTTCTTTCGAGTTACGACTTAAATTTAATTTATTTTCTTCATTAACTTAAAACTAACTATAGTTATGACACCTAAAAACTAAAACAAAACTTTAAAAACATTATTTACATTCCTTCCCCCTTGGCAAGAGGCGAAAAAGGGTTGGACACAGCCCTTTTTGCCGATGTTTGCCTTCGGAAACGCTGCATTCGTTGAACTAAACACGCCTTGCAGGACAAGTTCCCGATTTCCGTTGCGGCGTTGTCGCAGGTTGCCAGGTGGGGCCAGGGTTTCCTTTTGTCCTGCCGTAAAATATGTTCGCAGCGGAAACACCTCGTTAAAATTCTGGCCGGGCGTTCCATCCCGCAAATAGGACACGTGATCATGAAAGAGGTGGCTTTGCGTTGGCCGACGTTTGTGCCCACCGATCCGTTGTCTTGCTCGGCCGTTGATTCAATTGTCATAACCCCAGATCTATCCGGGATGTTGTTATTTTTGTCGGTTGCGACGTCTTTAGGTGGTTTCGTTGTGTCTTCCATTGGTATTTTAGTTACCCTTACGTCCGGGTCATTTCCCTTTCTGCTGTTCTCTGGCGTCGATAAGTGGGCAGCCGTCGAGGAGCTGGAAGACGAGGATCTCGATGACGACGAGGAACTTGAAGAGGTCGAGGTGTCGCTGTCCGATATTGGCGAGTAATCCACCGCCGGCTCGCGCTTTCTTTTTCTTAGTACGACCGGTGGCTCCACGGGTCCTTCAAGATTGCTGTTGCTTAGCGTCATTAGTGCTGCAACATTTTCTGCGGTGTTAGGTTCGCTCGGAGGGATGTGCTGCGTTGCTGCGTTGGTCTCGTCCTTTTGGGTTAGAATCGGTAATTCTGACGCGTGAAGTCGAACAGTCGCCAGCCAGATTTGATACTCCATGTGTAGTAATTCTAACTTTTTATTACCTTTGGCGTGCTGCTCCAGGCTTTTTAACAACGAGACGCCTCGCTCTAAGTCTATGGCTAGCAACGTAGCGGGGTTGGCGGTTCGGGTATTTGTCCTTTCCAGGTCGGATTGCGAGTCACTCTCAGGTTTACTTGATGGTTGTACTGACGCTAATAGGTCGGACGCGTGTAGTCGATTCATGAGCAGCCACACCCGCACTTCGGCGGCTAAGAGTTCTATCTTTTGTTGTCCTTTGCCGTGTAGTTCCAGTGAACGTAGCAGGGAGTTGCCTCGTTCTAGGTCCACTGTTAGCAGCGTCGCGAGGTTTACCGTGTGCGACAATGTTGAATTGGTACTATTCATGTTGGCTACGGTCTCGGAGGGTCTCCTTTCGCAACCACCACACGATAACGAATGAGGAGAACGATAGGAGCCAAGCTGAGGGTGGCAAGGATAGGTGGGGGAACTTGACGTCAGAGAATTGATGAGGCTTATGTCGTGAGTTCCCCTTGTACCGATTAGTCATGGTCGGGGTGCTAAGTCACGTTGGCCCGTGGAATGTAGGGCTTTGAAATTCCATCGAGGCGTGGGTCTTAGATTGTAAGGGCTTCTCGTTCCCTCCGCACTGACCCGGGGGGGCTCCACACTCGTCTGGACTGGGGTTTCGTTCGGGACAGGTGGTTCTAGAAGGTTGTTATTGTCTTCAATGAATAACGGTTCGCAATCAACAGGCTCATCAATATGAGCAAATTCATTTTCGGGAGACTTCGTGGTAAAGGGTAGTGCAATTTCCTCCCTCACAAAGCCTGGCCGGTCGATTACCCCTTCCTTGGAGTAGGCCGGTTTTAGTCGTTGTACATTTACTACCTGAGTCTTTCCTATACAGTCTATGATCTCATAAACTACGTCGCTCAGGCGACGAGTCACCGTAAATGGGCCTCGCCAGGGTGATGAGAATTTCCGACATTCCTTGGTCGTGTTTGAGGCATGAGTAAGTAAACTTCATTGCCTTCGTGGAAATACCTTGGATTTCTCCTTTTATTGACGAACTCCGCTCGTTTAGCCCAACTTATTTCCGCGATTTCCTCGCTAAGTGGCTAGCTTGCTCGTATTTTTTTCGTTTACTGCTCCACTCTTCGTTTGTCCGGGGGATGTTTAGAGCGGCTTCTATGGGAGTACGGAGCTCGCGACCTAGATATAAGTAATTTGGGGAATAACCCGTGCTCGAGTGTTTGTGGTTCCGGTATGCGGCCAAAATGTATCCCACCCACTGATCCCAATCTGTTCCGAGAGACTTGGTGTATTTTGCCACTCCATCCCCCAAATTTTTGTGGAATCGTTCCAGGATTCCGTTGCTCTGGGGGTGGTATGCTGTTGTTTGCAGCTTATCGATCCCCAGAGTTCGACATAGTTTTTTGAAGGTTTCAGCTGTAAAATTTCTTCCCCGATCCGTGAGGATTTTTTCGGGTATTCCGTGTTGGGTAATGTGAGTTTTTAGGGCTTGTACAATCGTGTCGGTGGTTTGATCCGGCAACGGGTATGCCTCAGCATATCTTGAAAAATGATCAATAGCGGTGAGTATGTACTTGTTACCCATTTTGGTGATCGGCAGAGGTCCCACGATGTCCAGGGCAAGTACTTGTCCTGGTCTGACCGGAAAATACGGGGTTTGTATTGGAGGGCTTAGTCCTTTGGGAGTATTCCGCCTCTGACACGGCCCGCAGGCCTTTACGTAATCCCGCACGTGCTTCTCCAAGTTAGGCCAATAAGCCATACGCCTTACGAGTTCGACTGTCCTGTCAAAACCGGGGTGACTGGCCCATGAAGAGTCATGGCACAGCTGGAGGACCGATTCTCGGAGGGAAGACGGCACCACTACCCGCCATCGTTCGGTATCCGAGTGGTTATGTACATAGAACTTAATTCCCAGATTTTCTTTTATTTTCGGAGACACTCCAGGTTTAAGTGACTGTACCCAGGGGTCAATGTCTTGTGCCGCCCGGATAAGGGAGTCCGTGAACAAAGTGGGCGCCTGCTCCACTATTTCCAGTTTGCACATGCGACTCAACGCATCTGCATTTCCATTTTGGGTTCCGGGCCTATAAATAGGCGTGTAGTCGTATTCGGCTAGTTTTATTACCCACCGTGCAATTCGTGAGGTAGGGTCCTTAACGTTCAAGCTCCACACGAGTGGTGCGTGGTCTGTTCGTAACTGAAAGGATTTTCCTAACAGATAACAGCGGAAGTGCTGCACTGACCAGACTACGGCTAACATTTCTTTTTCGGTTACAGAATATTTCACCTCCGATTTATTTAATGTTCGACTTGCATATGCAATGGGTTTTTCTGCCCCGTTTTCTTCTTGGGCCAATACCGCACCGATAGCATTGCAAGAAGCATCGGTCGACAAAATAAAGGATTTGTTGAAATCGGGATAGATCAGTATTGGCTCCGAGGTCAAGGCCTCTTTTAAGTCTTCTAACGCCGCCTGCTGGTCGGCCTTCCATTCAAAGGGAGTGTTTTTCTTTGTCAATTGAGTCAGAGGTTTCGCTTTTTGGGCATAACTTGGGATGAACCTACGATAGAAACCTGAAAGTCCTAGAAACGATTTAACGTCTCTTATGTTCCGGGGGGTAGGGAAGCATTGGACAGCCTTGATCTTAGATGGATCGAGGCGGACCCCTTCCGGCGTAACGATATGCCCCAAGTAACTAACAGACCGTTCAAAAAACCGACACTTTTTGACATTCAGGCGGAGCCGGGCTCCACGAAGCTTGTTGAGCACTTCTTTAACGTCACGAATGTGTGATTTCCAATCCGGACTATGGATTATTATGTCATCGAGGTATAGAAGAGTAGTACGCCCTTTGAGTTCACCCAGCAGCGAATCCATGGCGCGCTGGAAAGTCGCAGGCGCATTCCGCAAGCCAAACGCGACCTTGTTAAAATGAAAATGGTGGCCTAAAGTGCGAAAAGCGGTTTTGTCACGGTCTTCTGGTGCTACGGGAATCTGGTGATAACCTGAGGTCAGATCGATCACTGAAAAATATTGACTTCCCCCTAGTTGATCCAATGTGTCTTGTATGAGGGGCATTGGGTACGCGTCTGCCGTCGTGACCGCGTTCAGCTGCCTGTAGTCAACGCAAAATCGTATTTTGTCTTCGCCGTCAGGCATTCGTTTACGGACTAGGACCACTGGGGCTGCCCACGCGCTTTGCGTAGGCGAGATAATTCCGCGCTCCAACAAGTCTTGCAAGTGGTCCTCCATGGTTTGTTTGAGCGCATGAGGCACCTGATATGGACGTACCGATATTGGACTAGTATCGTTAGGAATACTTATTGTATGCGCTACATCTAGGGAGCAGCCTTGTGCATCTACGGGGTCCCAGAGTTCTGAAAATTCTTTGTAAAGTTCCCGTACTATTTCCTTAAGAGGATCTGGTAACGCTTCTACGCGTGTTTGGATTATTTGGTCTCGTGTTTCCTTATCCGATATTTTTTCGAGTGACTCAACCTCACACGGAAATTCTTCCTCGTCTTCGAACGGCATGAAAGCTTCGGCGGGTCGTAGTTCGTCCTCTTTAAGGAGGCCTACTGCTACGCTACTCTCTGTTACGCCGCATTCCGCGTATTGCTGCGTCGCGTCGGGGAAGGCTTCATGCACCGTGACTTCTGCATGGAGCCTATCGCTCCGCGCATTCGGGGTTTGTCGTAACTCGAACTTTTCTCTCGAAATTAAGGGGTCGTCTGGTTTACCCGAAATGGGAAAATCAATGGCTTTTTCCTTTTCTTTTGTTGAGCCTGCCACCTCGGCCAGTAAGACCTGTGATCTGACTGTTAGCTCCTTGAACGGACAGGGTGCTACGTAGGTAATTTTTCCCTGTACTGGATCAATCAAAATCGGTAACCTTTTCAACGCGTCTAATCCTAGTAGACCAAGAGAAGAGTGAGGTTTTTGTGGTACCGCGAAGGAGTGTACTAGTTCATGCCCAAGTATGGAAACTTTTACTGTCTGTCTTCCTGGCAGTGGTAATTCGGATCCGTCTGCCAAGCGTGCAATCAACGTAGATGTTTCAATGGGGACACCCGGAATAGCATTGGGGAGAATAGAAGTTTGGGCTCCCGTGTCCACGATCATTTGGATAACGTTTCCTTGCGTGGTCATATCAAGGGTAATGAGAGGTGGTCCCGCGGTCTTAACGTGAGGAACATTTACGTGATTGACACTTCCGGTTACAGGACTGGTTGTCCCTCGCTCCGTTGGAGCAGTTTTACGTTTGGAAACGTCTGAGGTATATCTCCGACAGACATTCCGTTCATGACCATCGATGCCACAGTAATCGCATCTGAGCGCATACAAGGGTTCTTTCCGGTCACAGAAAGCTGGGAAATGTTCCAGTGATTGGCAGTATTCGCACGGCTTGAGAGGTCGCCTAAAGGAGCCGTTATTTCGATCTTGTGAGGTTCGGGGGGTCATAGAATGCGCCTCGTTTGAGCCCTTGGGACAATTCCTCTTCAAGTGCCCATATTCCTTACATCCAAAACATTGAAGGTTTGGAGAGCTCTGGGTCGTGGTTCGGGTAAAGGGGGTCTGTTGTAGGGTAAAGAGATTGGGAAATTCGATATCGTTCTTCTGAATTTGCTGTTTCTCCAGCTTCTCCGCCCTACGAATGGCATCTTCCAAGGTTACGGGTTCCAGGGCGGTCATAATTGCCGCGTTCCCGTTCTTTAAGCCAGTAACAAAAGCATGTAATGCACGCTGTTGAATAGCTTCTCTTTGGGCTAGGGGTTCCTGACGGGATTCTAAAGGCGTCAACGTCCTTTCAGCCAGAGCCACGACGCGTTCGGCATATTTTCGAGGGCCTTCATCTTCCCGCTGTTTGGCCTCAAACAATAGTTTGACAGACTCTTCGGGAGTTCGCGAATCAGAAAACCGTTCCAGGAGAGCGTCACGAATGCGTTCGAATGCATGAGCACCCCCCCGTAAATCAGACAACGTTAGGAAGTAATCGAGGGCCCCTTTTTTCAATTTACTCTGTAAGAATATGATCTTTTGTTCATTGGACAGTCCGTTAGTCGCATTTTCTATTAAAGCAAAGAATTGTCGAATCGTAAGCCCATCGTCTTTACCCGGTTCCCATGAGTCTACTGAGTGGAATAAAAGGGTTGAGGCTGGGACATTTGGAGGAACTCCTCTATTTTCGTTATTCTGCGTTTGGAGGACCCGTTGGAACAGTTCCGTCAAGGCTTGAAGTGCGTCATTTCCGTTTGCCATTATGAAATACGGTTACTAAAGTTATGGGACTAATTTGATCGTATGCCTTTTAAAACTATGAATTTACGAAATACTTAAACTACGTATGTTCTAGGTTTACGGTTCCTATCACCTATCAGCTATACATCCCACCTAATACCCCAGACATTTATCAACAATTCGTCCAACCTGCCCTTTGACTTCCTTTTTAGAGTAACCCCACACCTGGCACCAATTTTGTGGTACGTTTTGTTACTCTAGGAATCGGGGAGGGTGGAGGAATGGAGATAAATTTGCGATTCGAATGGTTGAACAAAATTATATTTTTTACACTAAAATAATGAAATAATTGTCTCAGGGAACGAGTTCTTGAACACGAATAACACTAAAATAATAAAAAAAATAGAAAAAAAAAGACAATAGAATAATAGTAATAAAAGAAAAAAACTGTTCTAATTCTTATATCCACGTGCGAATGGACTTCGTCCGGAAATTAAGTTCGAAACTTCGCTCGCCGCTCTTCGGAGGCGAGGGGAAATACGGGGCTGGCTATAAGAATTTTTTTTGGTTATGCGAGTGAACAGGAGGACGAGGGGGAAAAGGAGAGTGACTCACCGATACGGCGACCGGGGTAACTGGCAATTCCGCGTGACTGCGTCACGATGAGTGCGATAGGCGATGTCTGCGACGGGTAGCTCGTCCGGGTAAGCCGCGTCGGGAAATGGTTGTCCTGGGCCGTCGAATGCGAGTAAGGGCGCCGCAGGGCGCAGCGGCTCGAGTCTGGGGTGTCGCGCTTGGTTCAATAAGCCGCGCGTTATCGCTGCTTTGCACGTTGCTCGACGTAATTAGGTATCGTTGTGCAGCGTCGGGCGGGTGCTGCGTTCGCTACGTGCTCCGTTGCGTCGGAAAATGCGCCTGCGCCTCGGCGTTGAATTTCCCTTCGGGCTGTCGCTTGTACGGCACAAACACTCTAGCGCACAGTCCACCTTGCACTGACCGACAACTTGCGTTAGGCACTTTTACGGTGTGGCGCATACACGAGCCCGGACACTACTGAGAACCGACTGACTCCACACTTGGCTTTGCTCTTGGTTGGGAGAATACACTATGCACGTTTCGCGACGTTGACCCTTTTGCGCTTTCTGCTGCTCGGTTCCTTACCCTGCTTGTACTCGACTTGCACTCGTCACTTGCGGCAGTTGGTTTCGCACGACTCTAGTCTCCAATTGCGCCAAGACTAGCTCAGACCAACTCTGTGTGTCTCGTGTCTTGTTACCTCGGCTTATATACCCCGGCTCGTGGTGGTAGGGGCTTGCGTGAAAAGGATGGGACTTGAGGAAGGAATTCAGGGTCTTTCCAATAGAGGGCGAGCGAAGTTTCTTTCTCAGCTATTACTAATTTTCTTTCGAGTTACGACTTAAATTTAATTTATTTTCTTCATTAACTTAAAACTAACTATAGTTATGACACCTAAAAACTAAAACAAAACTTTAAAAACATTATTTACAGTACGACTACTTCTGGAGATAACTGGACCAATTCACACTGAAAAATGTTTGCTCTTTCAATTAGTGCCATCAGATTGCATGTACGTGCAACCGTTCTCGACTTATAAGCGCTGAATCCAATAAAACCAACGTCAGGACTAAAAATTCTAAAATATTGATTATTTCGAAAACGGTTGAAAATCGGACCTATGTCTATAGGGACTTTTTTGGTTCATTTTGGACCTAGAAAACCCCCATAATTTTTTTTATTATTATTCTAATGAACGATGTGTGAAGAGCTAGGGATTAGAAGATGGCATGGAAGAAAAGATGTCCTTTTACTCGTTCCGATGAGATGAATGACCTACAGGAAAACTCCTGCAAGATCTTTATTTTTTTTGCCATCATTAAAGCAAAACGACATCATAAAAAAGTCCGTTAATTGTCACCTGCATTTGTTACCTAAATCCCTATAGCACCTAAAGTGAAAAATATTGCGTCGTTGTTAGCGCGCGTGCTTTTACCGCGCTCGTTATTTGACGAATACCAGCGAGCATAGATAAATAATACTTGGAGGGAGCGAAAACGAAAGCAAAAATTCATATTTCACATCTATGCAGAGACAGCACGCAACTATATTCATAACACTGCTTAACCTGAGGGTGAAGAAGAGAATACAATTTTTTTTTTTTTTGCCAACAATTACGTTATTGTTACCTTTCCCCGCCCATCAAAATGCATGACCGGACCTTTTTTTTCTTCTTTTGATCGGACACACGAAGCTACTAAAAAGAAACCAAACTGTTTGGAAATTTCAATCACTACCGTGTGTGGAGTCTTGTCAAAATACATGGAAGAGACTCAAAGGTGACTGGTTTGTAACTCGAGTTTCCAACCAGTTTCTTTTCAGTCGCTCCGTGTGTAGACGGGCTTAGTGAATAATTTCTGTTGGTAGCAGAGTCGTGAACGAATGAAACAGAAACACTATTTTTTTTATTAGGACAACAAAAAACTTGAATAAAATATGATCCATATGTTGGAGGCTGTGTA
The DNA here is from genome assembly GCA_038030265.1 of Corythucha ciliata. Taxonomy (NCBI): domain Eukaryota; kingdom Metazoa; phylum Arthropoda; class Insecta; order Hemiptera; family Tingidae; genus Corythucha; species Corythucha ciliata. Next base: position 30,306,788 of record CM075940.1, on the reverse strand, counting down.
CAAAATTACCCAGTCCAACACACCCTCCTTAATTTTGTATTTAAAAAGGGTTTAAAATCAAGATGTCACCATCTGACTTTTGAAGTTTGCAAATTTGGTAGTATGAAGCGGCTTAGTGAGCAAATCAGCAAGTTGTTGGTTCGTAGGACAATATTCAACATTGATGATCTTCTTGTCGGATAGTTCTTTTATGAAATGAAATCTAACGTCAATGTGTTTACTTCTTCTGTTGAAATTTCCTTTTTTGATTAGACTTATGGCACTCTGATTATCAACTTTGATGGTCGCTCTGATAGTTTTGTTTGTCATTTCTTCATACAGGCTCTTTAAATATACAACTTCTTTAGAGCATTCCGATGCAGCGATATATTCACTCTCAGTGCTTGATGTTGCAACGATAGGCTGCTTCTTGGAACTCCAGCTTATTGGCCCACCAGCGAAATAGATTATGTAACCCGAAGTGCTTTTTCTAGTTTCTGGATCCCCGGCGTAATCTGAGTCGCAATAAGCTGTGATTTCGTCTGTCGGATTTCGCGAATAGCGAATACCTTCATTTACTGTGCCTTTCAGGTATTTCAAGGCCCTTTTTAAGTTTAAAAGGTCATTCTCGGTAGGATTTTCGACTGCTCATTCCAACAGCGAAAGCCAAATCAGGTCGAGTTTTTGTGGATATGTACAACAAGCTGCCGACGGCTTCTCTGAAAGGAAATCCTGAGACCAAAGATTCGTTTTTCTCCGAAGGATTAAGGAAAGGTGTAGGTGCCGGCTTGCATTCTTGCATTCCATATTTGTTTAAAACTTGTTTTGCGTATTCTGCTTGACATATTTTCACACCATCTTTTTCTTTAGCGACTTCTAGCCCGAGAAATGTTTTGGGATTTTTAACAGCACTCATTTCAAATTCTTGTGTCAGCTGAAAGAGTAATTTTGAAATCTTGTTTTCATCGTCGGAGGCCAGAATTCCATCATCGACGTGAATTGCAAGGAATAACGTAGAGTCCTCGTTTTTAAAAATGCACGGCTCATGCATTAGAGCCTTCAGCCCACTTTTAGAAAGAAATTCGGTAAAGCGCTTATTCCACCTGAGTGGAGCTTCTCGAAGGCCGTACAGAGCCTTTTCTAGTTTACATACTTTGTTTTTAATTTGTTGCCAACCTTCAGGTATCTCCATGTAAACAGGTTTTTCTAATATTCCGTAAAGAAAAGCTGATCGCACATCGAATTTCGCCATGTGATAATTTTTCTGAGCAATCAAAGCATGCATCAGTCGCAAAGCATCACTACTGACAACTGGACTGAACGTTTCGTCGTTGTGACCGAGTTTTTGCTCACACCCCCTTGCGACGAGGCGGGCTTTGTATCTGCCATCGTCTTTTACGCGAAATACCCATCTGTTTGACAATATTTTTTGATTCCCAGCTTCTTCTCGATTGACTAGAGTCCATGTGTTGTTTTTTGCTAATGACTTCTTTTCATCTTCTATTGCTTGACGCCATTGAATATTTTCATTGCTTTTGAGAGCATCTTTAAATGACAACAATGCGGTTTCTTCTAGGGTTTCCAGTGAGTCTAAATTGAGGTGATAGTCATTTAACTTTTGGGGTAAATTTTTAGTTCTCGTTGATCTTCTTAAATATTCTTGCTTTGTGGTGTTTGGAGTTTCATTGTCCGTTTCTTCCGCTGTAATTATTTCTTCATCGTCATTAGGTATGTCTGCGATTGGTTGTTCCAGACGATTGGTATTATCTTCAATGTCGTCATCGTCATTTGTTAATAAGTTGTCGTTGTCGGTCTCATTTGTGGGAGTTTTAGCGTCATCACTCAAATCAAAATCAAGGTTGACAATTAGAGATGTTTTTCGACGATGTTTTTCGTCATGAGTGTTAAAGTAGACGTCTCTAGATACGACAATTTTTCGTCTTTCAGTATCCCAGAGTCTGTAAGCGTTAGGTGTATAGCCTACGAAGACGTATTTCTTTACTTTGGGATCAAGTTTCCCGGTATGAGTCAATATTTTTGAGTACGCGGCTGACCCAAAGACTTGTAGATGAGACAAATCAGGCTTTTTACCGAACCATAATTCAGCAGGTGTTGAATTTACTGCTTTTGACGGACTTCGGTTCAGAAGGTAAGTGGCTGTGAGAAGACATTCACCCCACATTTCCTTTTCGAGACCAGAATCAAAGAGAATAGCTCTGGTCTTGTCCATTAAAGTCCTTCCTAGTCTTTCGGCGTGAGAGTTCAGTTGAGGAGTGTGAGGTGGAGTATAGTCGAGTTCAATCCCCTTTTGATCACAGTACTGTTTGAAATCGTGGGAAACATACTCTCCTCCGTTGTCCATCCTTATTTTCTGAACTTTCGACGACCATTTATTTTCAATTTTAGCGATGTAGTTTTTAAGAATTTGTTTTACTTCGTCCTTGCTTTTCAAGAGAAACGTAGCAACAAAATGCGTGTTATCATCCATGAGAGAGACGAAATAACGGTTGTTGTCCCAAGTGTACGTTTCAATAGGTCCTACAACGTCAGTATGAAGGATTTCGAGGGGTTTTACTGCTCGAGAACGGTTTTGACCGAAAGATTTGCGACAGGCTTTTGCTTTTAGACATACTTCACAAGTTTGAAGCGATTTGAAGTCTGCGTCGGTCAATTTTAATCCGTTAGACAAATTTACGAGTTTTTTGATATATTCCGGACCGAGGTGTCCTAGTTTTCGATGCCATGCCACTGCGATGTCACTGCTCGAGGCAATAAAGGCTTTAGCGGATTCAGATGGTGATGACGAGTTCATCCTTTTGGTAGATTTCAACATGATTGTTTTGAAAAACTACTTTTCCGTCTTTTTCGGTTATTGCGTTCACCGATAGAAGATTAGCAGGGAGTTCTGGTACGTATAGAACGTTATTCAGTTTACAGTCGGTTGATTCGAATTTTCCCATGCTAACAGCTCGAACGAAACTGCTTCCTTTTGCGACGGTTATTTTAGTGTTAGTGGGACGCTGTTGTTTTAATTCTTTGTTATTATTCGTCATGTGCGCACTTGCGCCGCTGTCGACGATCCATGTAGAATCACCGGTTTTAGTGGTTGATTGACTCTCTGCGAAAAATGCTGCCTGGTTTCTACCATTGTTTTTGTTACGGAAATAACAGTCTTTTGGCTCGTGGTTATTCTTTTTGCATATTGTGCATCGAAACTGAGATTTGCCGTCGTTTACGAAAATAGTCATTTGACGCTTTTTGGAGTTGCCAAAATCATTACGTGGTCGAAAATTTCGTTTTTCTTTCGAGTAAAAAGCTATGGAGCTTGAGGAATCGGCGTCAGTTTTCCGAGTTTCTTCGCTCAGAAGTCGGGACGTCATGTTAGGGAAGGTCTTTTCAATTTTCGTCGTCGAGTTCCAAGAAGTAATAAATGAGTCATAATTCGACGGGAGACACGAAATTATTTTTGCCATCAACATTTCATCGTCGATTTTGTCTCTGGAGAGAGAATTAAGTTGAAAACGTAGATTTTCCAAAGAGCTCAAATTTGTAGCCATGTCCTTGCTGCTATCAAATTTGTACGAGAAGAATTTTTCGTACGTCGACGTTCTTTGATGCTCCGAGTCTCTTTCGAAAATAGTACAGAGCTTTTTGTACATTTCCGACGACGTCGTACATGAAAGAATGTGTGAACGATGTTTTTTATGGAGAGAGCCGACAATAATTTGCCGAGCTTTGGCATCTCTTTGCATCTTGGCATCTTCCTGTAAGTTTTCGGTTCCCTCGACGATATTAATTAAACCCTTCGACTCAAATATTATGTTAATTTCGAATTTCCAAAGAGGAAACGATGCCGAATCGGTAAGTTTTTCAATATTATTTACGACGACCTCGAACTCACCCATTTCTTCGATCTTTCGTTTTAACTCTCTTGCGTCTTATTCGTTTTACGTCTTAGCTTTTTTGAACTGCCACTCTTCTGTAATCGTTCACAATCACGCTTTTAATTGGACATGGGCGCCATAACCTGTTGGTAGCAGAGTCGTGAACGAATGAAACAGAAACACTATTTTTTTTTATTAGGACAACAAAAAACTTGAATAAAATATGATCCATATGTTGGAGGCTGAGTACAAAATTACCCAGTCCAACAATTTCTGAGATAATCTGCATCTGCCTACTACCAAAGAATATTTATTTTGATGACAAAACAGGTAAATTTGTTGATCAACACCTTAACCATCAGCAATTGATAAAGCCCTTATAGGCCTCTCAAATTTTATCCAACGTGATAACATTATACAAGGCACATACACGTCTGGTTTGAAAGGAAATAAATTGCGAAATGTGTGCCTCACTCACGTTCACTTGGATTTTAAGTTCGCTGGGTTATCCGGAATTAATTACTTCTTTGTTTTATTTATCAATTATATCAGAAGGGACCTTCTGGGATAGAAGGGAAATCCCCTTACGAACTTTGGTACGGGAGGAAACCTAGCATCAAGCACCTAAGAGTTATTGGCTGTACCTGCTACCCTCATATTCCGAAGCAAAAACGCAAGAAGTTGGACAAAAAGGCGGAAGAAGGAATTTTAATTGGGTATGAAGGTGATTTCGAGGGTTACCGGATATGGTCAAAGAAAACTGGAAAGCTTATTCGATCAAGGGACGTAATATTCAAAGAAGACACACTGAGCAGCGCAGACTGTAGTGTAGATTTATCCGCGTTTGACGAAAATTTGAATAAAAATAAATACTCCATGAAGCTGAAGGCAACGCCAAATGAAATGATCAAAATTAATAACCGAAAGTTCCCATGGGATGCCAGTGAAAACGAGGGCCCAGACATCGGAATCGAACAAAGAGAAGAAGAAAATACACAAGAGCAGGAAAGAGTAAACGACATGAGTATTGAAAGCGAAGAACAATTAGTGCAGGGTGGTGAGGATCTTGAAGATGAAAATAACGAGACGATGAGAAACGAAGATGAAGAAGAGGGAATAACGACAACTGGATCAGACAGCCCAGTAAACATTTCAAGGCCTAATTAAAGTCTATTAGACGTCACCGGGTTGATCTTTTTTAAATCTAATGTATGTCTACTAATACGTATAATTAGGGTCTATATGCGACGCTATTTTACGTTTCATAAACGTCTAGATAGGGTCTAAATTACATCTACAAGACGTCGATTGAGGCTCTACATAACGTCCATTTGACGCCACGGATTCTTCTATATTATGTCTATTATACGTATATTAAACGTCAATCAAAGAGTCTGAATAACGTCTCCTTTGGGGACTAGATAATTTCTAGTAGACGTCTCGAGTCAGTCACGTCTATTTAGTGAATAGTGATGACCGATATATAGTACCGATATATAGTACCGATATATAGGACCCTATTATATAGTACCTGTTGTGCATTAGGTACACCTTTTAGACGTCTTTCGATGTCTGAGTAACGTAAAACGAAAAAAAATCCTTACACTCCATATAATTGATGATTTATTTTTGGATTCTTTTCTCCTTCTTCCAAAATCGTCAAAATATAGGCCACCTCGCCAACAGAACACTAACCGAACAAAAATAATGACTTCCGTATGTAAATTATAACAAAAAAATTAAACGCACCGACCGCAAAATACAATAAAATGACCAAGGCCACCTCGCTAACCGAACAAAAATGATGACTTTCGTATGTAAATCATAACAAAAACATTAAGGGCCAATTTCACCACCGCGAGTTAGATTGGAGTTTCCCAACTCTAACATTGTTTACATAAATAGTGACGCCTTTTTTCAGTTAATTCTGAGTTAACGTAACTCAAACCTTACCTCTCGGTGGTGAAATCCACCATAAAGGGACCGACCGCAAAATACAATAAAATGACCAAGGCCACATCGCCAACAGAACGCTAACCGAACAAAATAATGACTTCCGTATGTAAATCATAACAATAAAATAAATAAATAGGCACCGTCCGCAAAATACAATAAAATGCGACCAATCGTTTAAAATCGTTTTAAAAAAATTACACGGTCAAATTTCTTTTGGCCCGGCCGTCAATTCTTGTAGTCGCCAGTCTTAGCCAGCTCTGAATTTTTCTTTTAATGTCGATCTCACTTGACGTTGTGACTACTCGAATCAGGGGCGTAGCAAGGGCAAGTGATGCCCGGTGCGGGTCTCTTTTTGATACCCCCCCCCCCCTGAGGATTAAACTCGGGTTAAACTTTTGACCATTAGTACCCCTAAAGTTCATTCGTCTTTTATAAATCCAAAACAAAAAATATCGCGTTTTCTTTCAATAGCATAATTATACCGACAGTTCCAGGCATTCCAACCTCGATAGATCATATCCACTCGCTATTCCGAAACATGATCAAAAGAGGATCATCAAGCATACAGCGATGCGAGCATAAATCAGCGCGGAACTATGAGTGAAACCCCTTCCATCTCAGTTCAAATGAGTTAGCCCCACCCAGTAGCGTACCGAGGTAGTGGCGAGGGGGGAGGACCGCCCAGGGCCCCCTGACAGGCGGGGCCCCCGAAAAGCTTAGTAAATAAGGAAAAATGAGGATTTTTAGGTTCATTCATGTGAAAAGGTTGGACAGCGATTTGGCTCCTTTCTACGAATTTCAGTCTATATCCGACCTGGAGAATATAACGTTACAAGTGATATCAGCAAAGAGTGTGGGCTGACTATTCGATTGAGCCCCCGAGAGTGCTATTCTGGTGGCTGAAATACAGAAATTTGCGCCTACTTGAGAAAAATCATGGATAAAATAACGAAAACAGACCGTCCCCAGTTTCGTTAGGTCACTACAAAGGCGCACAACTGTACTATAGGCAATTTAGAACTGGCTGACGCGGCAAAATCTTATGAACATAAGCTACTATTCGTGGCTATAACTTCCGAAAAAAGCGCTCCTGATTCGAATCGTGTTGATCCTCGATGCACGACGAAAAAGACGAAAGAGAGACGAACGAGCGAACGAAGAAGAGAGTCGAAGAGCGAAGAAGAGAGACCGAAGAGCCAGACGAAGAGACGAAGAAGAGAGACGAAGAGACGAAGAAGAGAGACGAAGAGACGAAGAAGAGAGACGAAGAGACGAAGAAGAGAGACGAAGAGACGAAGAAGAGAGACGAAGAGACGAAGAAGAGAGACGAAGAGACGAAGAAGAGAGACGAAGAGACGAAGAAGAGAGACGAAGAAGAGAGACGAAGAGACGAAGAAGAGAGACGAAGAGACGAAGAAGAGAGACGAAGAGACGAAGAAGAGAGACGAAGAGACGAAGAAGAGAGACGAAGAGACGAAGAAGAGAGACGAAGAGACGAAGAAGAGAGACGAAGAAGAGAGACGAAGAGACGAAGAAGAGAGACGAAGAGACGAAGAAGAGAGACGAAGAGACGAAGAAGAGAGACGAAGAGACGAAGAAGAGAGACGAAGAGACGAAGAAGAGAGACGAAGAGACGAAGAAGAGAGACGAAGAGACGAAGAAGAGAGACGAAGAGACGAAGAAGAGAGACGAAGAGACGAAGAAGAGAGACGAAGAGACGAAGAAGAGAGACGAAGAGACGAAGAAGAGAGACGAAGAGACGAAGAAGAGAGACGAAGAGACGAAGAAGAGAGACGAAGAGACGAAGAAGAGAGACGAAGAGACGAAGAAGAGAGACGAAGAAGAGAGACGAAGAGACGAAGAAGAGAGACGAAGAAGAGAGACGAAGAGACGAAGAAGAGAGACGAAGAGACGAAGAAGAGAGACGAAGAGACGAAGAAGAGAGACGAAGAAGAGAGACGAAGAAGAGAGACGAAGAGACGAAGAAGAGAGACGAAGAGACGAAGAAGAGAGACGAAGAGACGAAGAAGAGAGACGAAGAGACGAAGAAGAGAGACGAAGAGACGAAGAAGAGAGACGAAGAAGAGAGACGAAGAGACGAAGAAGAGAGACGAAGAGACGAAGAAGAGAGACGAAGAGACGAAGAAGAGAGACGAAGAGACGAAGAAGAGAGACGAAGAGACGAAGAAGAGAGACGAAGAAGAGAGACGAAGAGACGAAGAAGAGAGACGAAGAGAGACGAAGAGAGAGACGAAGAGACGAAGAAGAGAGACGAAGAGACGAAGAAGAGAGACGAAGAGACGAAGAAGAGAGACGAAGAGACGAAGAAGAGAGACGAAGAGACGAAGAAGAGAGACGAAGAGACGAAGAAGAGAGACGAAGAGACGAAGAAGAGAGACGAAGAGACGAAGAAGAGAGACGAAGAGACGAAGAAGAGAGACGAAGAGACGAAGAAGAGAGACGAAGAGACGAAGAAGAGAGACGAAGAGACGAAGAAGAGAGACGAAGAGACGAAGAAGAGAGACGAAGAGACGAAGAAGAGAGACGAAGAGACGAAGAAGAGAGACGAAGAGACGAAGAAGAGAGACGAAGAGACGAAGAAGAGAGACGAAGAGACGAAGAAGAGAGACGAAGAGACGAAGAAGAGAGACGAAGAGACGAAGAAGAGAGACGAAGAGACGAAGAAGAGAGACGAAGAGACGAAGAAGAGAGACGAAGAGACGAAGAAGAGAGACGAAGAGACGAAGAAGAGAGACGAAGAGACGAAGCTAAACCATAGCAGAAAGTGAATAGAAAGAAAAATTCTTATGCGGGCCTAAAATCTAAAAAACAACACGGCCGAAATTGAAAAAAAAATAATAATAGACGGCTCACATTAAGAAAAACACTAATTTTCAACTCAAACTGAGAAAAAGTGCTATTTTCGGTAGTATAAATGAAACGAGAAAACGATAATGTCCGTGGCTAAACAATTGAGTGCAAATCGCTAACCCCGGCCTAAAATAGGGGAAATCACTAAAAAAGTCGAGGCTATAAAACTAAAGCAATAAACGCTAATCCATAAGGCAAAAAATTGAAGTGGAAAAAATTCCAATGTGAAACTGAAATGTAAAAAAAAAAACAAAAAAAAAAACGCAGCTAATATTGAAAACATTCACTAATTAGCCCGGCACAACATAAAATAGAAAACTCAAGTTTTCAGCCTCAAATAGGGAAAAATGGCTATCCCCGGCTAAAAATTGAATGAAAACGCCAATTCGCGTCTAAAATTGAGAAAATCCGCGAATTCACAGGCTAAAAACGCTTCTACGCAGCTAAAAAAGGAAAAAAGCGCTAATTCGCGGCTAAAATTGAGGAAAAAAATTGCGGATAAAGTGTTTAAGAATTTATAATTCCGCCATCTCGCCTTCTGAGGGCAACTTTGTGACTGAAATTGAGAAAAACGGCAAATTCATGGTTATAAGTAAAAAAAAAAAACACTAATCCACGGCTAGAACTGAGAAAAAGCGCTAATCCATAGTTAAAATTTAAAAAATGCTGATGCGGTGCTAAAATGGAGAAGAACCCGCTAATTGCAGCTAATATTGAGAAAATCAGTAATTATTCTGGCTAAAATTAAGAGAAAGGTTAATTTTCAGCCTGAATTGATAGAAGTGCTAGTACGCTGCCAAAAATGGAAAAATTGCCAATTTGCCAATTCGTGGTTAAAATGAACAGACGCAGACGGGTTAGAAACGCTACTACGCTGCGCTAATTCGCGGCTGAAATATAGGGGAATCACTAATTCTAGGCTAAAAATGAGAAAATTCGCGACTTCCTCAACTTTGAGGCTAAAATTGAGAAAAAGCGCCAATTTATGGCTATGGGTGAAAAACCCGCAAATTCGCGGCAAAAACTGAGAAAAAAACTCTGATCCGTAGCGTATGGTTATGGTGAACATGAAAATGCTAATTTGTCGTAAACATTTAGAAAAACCCGCTATTTTGCGGCTAATATTGAGTAAAACGCTAATTTTCAGCTCAAACCGAGTAAAGTGCTAATTCTCTGGTCCCTTCTAGAAAAAATCGCTAATTTGTGAAAATTGTGAAAAACGCAAACTCGAGAAAAAGTTAAGAAACATCGCTGATTCACAGGATAAAAAAGCTACTTTGCCGCTAAAGTTCAGAAAAAGCGCGTTTTTATGTCTATAAGGTGGGGAGGGGTGGGAATACCCCACTAATCCGCGGCTAATTTGCGGCGAAAAGCGCTAATTTGGTGGTAAAGTTGACAAAAAGCACTCATTCTCGGCTAAAATGGAGAAATTCGCGGCTTAAACTTGGCATAAGCGCTGTTTGGCGGATAGGTTTGGGAAATAGCGGTGATTTGCCTAAAACAAGGAAAAGGCCTTGGCTACAATTAGGAAAAGGCCTTAGCGGTTACCAATAGAGGTTTGTAATAGGTATGTATATAATTAGAGACTTTTAGGGGCCTCTTGAAGGTTTCCGCCCGGGACCCCGATACGTGTAGGTCCGCCAGTGGCCCCACCCATCAACCGATGTTGCGTGTTGGATCGGTGGGGAGCTTAGCTGCTTACTGCTTGGGTTTCCTAGGAACTAGGAAGGCGCAAGGCGTGCCGTAATGTTTCGGCCGTCGGCCGATGTCTTCGCTAAAAACGTTCCCTTACAAATTCACTTTCTTGTTTCCTATTTCTAGGTAGCAGTGATCGCATAACATGACAGCGGATTTGATGCCCCCAGGGTAATGATGCCCGGTGCGGACCGCACACGCCGCACTCGAATATTTCTTTAATTTATGATCTCACTAGATGCCGATCCGTGCTTTGCCAGTACCACATCTGAAAAAAAAAAAATCAATTAGCAGGTACACTACATGTTTGAAACAAATAATTAAGAAAGGGTTACCCAAAAGATGTAAAAGACGGGAAGAAAGGCTTCAAGAGTTCAAGACGAGAGTTCAATTCAACGCGTTCAACACCGAAATGCTTACGGTAGCATTGGCATTTGGCAACGGAAGGCCTCGATATTGGATGATGATGAAGTAGAGTGGCGATGGTGGGAGTGGATGGGGAGGGTGGCGTTGGTGAACATGGATATGGTGGAGCATGGACTGCAAGGAGGGGACTTTAACTTTACGGAACTGTGACTCAACAACTCTCACACCACCTGACCATCACACGCTTGCGCTTTTTGCTTATAGCTAGCCTTTTTTTTCATTGCTCCAGCGTTAAACAATATAATGATAATAATAATTTAATAAGCAATATAGGTAATAAGTGTAAAGATTCACGTTTAAAAAAGGCTGGCGTTCTCTCCATTTTAGGTACATACATATACGTACGTCAATGGGAGTATGTAGATGGGGGAATAAAGTAAAAGGGAAATATCAGAGTTAATAAATTAGTTTTTTTTTCAATTTATCGCGATCAATTTAACGCGATTCTGTGGATTTAACTTGACTTTCTATGGATGACATGGATTTCGAAGGGAACGTATGAAATGTCACGTTTGAGGTCCTGTTATAATGTTTCTACCCTAGCGAGCGGGACACAAAATCTAGTTGATGTCTGAATATGAATTTCAAAGAGTCGTCTAATAGACATTATGATTTAATATCCAATAGAATCCCAAACGTGGACGTTATAGAGATGTCTTATAGACAGTGAGTTACGACATCTAATAAGCGTGTACCCATAGATGTGACATATATGTCTAATACAGTTTATTCTTTGACGTCTAGTAGTCGTATGAAAGTGGATGTTATCCACACGTTTGAAAGACGTTGCATCATGACACCCAACAGACGTCTACACATGGATATTATATGGATGTTCATTAGACGTTATTCCTCAATGACTAAAATACGTTGACTTTTAGGTGTTACATAGACGTCTAATAGACGTAAAAGTTAGACAGAAAATTTACGTAGACCTTGGGTAGACGTTAGACCTTAAATAGACAAAAAATAGACGTCTACTAGACGTACAATTTTTCTCAATGTTTACTGGGAGACAGTTGCGCATGATCGTTCGCTGATTCGCCTACCGACTAGATTCAAGGATTTCATTATGTCAGCTGTAAGCGTTGTTTTAGAATATGACGAACCGACCTCATTCAACGAAGATGTATCTTGCCAGGAAAAAGATGACTGGGTGAAAACGATGGACAATGAAATGGCATCATTGCGTGAGAATCAGACCTGGATACTAGAAAAGTTGCCTACAGGAAAACAAGCTCTGAAGTGCAAATGGGTTTACAAAGTGAAGACAAATCCAGACGGAAAAATGGAGAAATTCAAGGCACGATTAGTTGCGAAAGGCTTCCTTCAGAAGAAAGGGCAGGACTATGAAGAAACATTCAGCCCAGTAGCCAGGACTTTTACGATCCGAGCAATTCTGAGCATAGCAGCCAACGAAAATATGTCGTTGCTGCAATTCGATGTGTCTACCGCGTTCCTTTATGGTTATTTACAAGAAGAAGTGCATATGGATCAGCCAGAAGGATACGATGACGGTACCGGAAGAGTCTGTCATTTAAAACGAAGCCTTTATGGTCTAAAACAATCACCGAGATGCTGGAATAATCGATTCGATCAATTTCTTTCAAAACTCGGCTTTGAGAAGAGTGATGCAGATCCATGTTTATACTTCAAAGTGAATAGAAACGAAAGACAAATAGTGACACTCTACGTTGACGGCAGACTGATAGCTGGTACGAACATGACTGACATAAACGATTTTCTTGAGAAACTCGAAGGCGAATTCAAAATCACAGTGAAACCAGCGACGTTCTACTTGTGCTTGGAAATAGAGAGAGACCGAAGTGGAAACATTAAGGAGGGACAGAAATCGTACACAAAGAAAATTTTGGAGAGATTCGGAATGAGCGATTGTCGTCCTGTACCAACCCCTATAATAAAGGAAGGTTTCGAGTCAGGGAAAGTCGAGGAAACAGGAAGCATTAAGTTTCCCTACAGACAATCCGTCGGCGCACTTATTTATCTCATGACAGGAACCCGACCGGACATAGCGTACTCTGTGAGTATAGCCGCCAGACACCTGGAAAATCCTACTGACGAAGATGTTGTAAGAGTAAAGCGCGTATTCAGGTACCTGAAGGGAACAGAAAGTTGTGGCATTACGTACAAGAGCAGCTATATATGTCTGGGGAATCGGAAGGCTACAGCGACGCAGATCATGGTGGAGACGTTGGCACCGGGCGATCAACTACGGGAATAATTTGTTTGTATTCTGGAGGAGCTATCAGCTAGCAAAGTCAAAGGCAAGTTTCAGTGGCCATTTCGACAACGGAGGCTGAACTGGTAGCAGCGAGTGAGGCTGTAAGAGAAATGATTTGGCTCAAGAGACTTTTCAGTGATATTATTCGAATGGAGATTTGCCATTTTTGCCCAATTTTAACCCTAATTAGCGTTGCTTTTGTCATGTGAATTAGTAGCACGTTTTCTAAATTTTAGCCGCGGACTGGGCCCAAAAACTACACTTTTGCGTTTATTTATACATTTTAGCCGTAGAATGGCCTCCATACACCGCGTAGTATCAGCGATTTTTTTTCACAATATTGGTCTGGAAGTTGGAAAGTGAGACCACGAATCAGTGCTTTCTCGCAGTTATAGCCACGAATATTGGCGCTTATTTCAAAGTATATGCCGCGTCGCCATTTGAATATTGACGATCAGCACATTAGTGCGCTCAGGGACCTAACGAAACATGGGACGGTGTATTTTTCTCCATTTTAGCCGCGAATTAGCGATTTGTCTCCATTTTAGCCGTGAATTAGCGATTTGTCTCCATTTTAGCCGTGAATTAGCGATTTGTCTCCATTTTAGCCGTGAATTAGCGATTTATCTCCATTTCCAGTGTTTTTCCTGATTTGAGCCGCTAATGAGCGATTTTACCCGTGAGTTAGCTCTACATTTTCTAATTTTAGCCACGAAGTTGTCAACGAAATCCACGACTTGTCATTAAACTCAATTTATTTTTGTGAAACAACAAATTTTCTCAATTTAACCCCATAAGTAGCCACTTTTCTTGACTTCAACAGTGAATTAGCGTTTCACCTAATTTTAGCTCCTAGCGAGTCATCAATGAGACTTTTGTATCCAAATTTTCGCTGCGAATTAACGCTTCTTCTGGATTTTTTCCGCGAATTAGTGCATTATCCCCATTTAGCCGTGAATTAGCGATTTATCTCCATTTCCAGTGTTTTTCCTGATTTGAGCCGCTAATGAGCGATTTTACCCGTGAGTTAGCTCTACATTTTCTAATTTTAGCCACGAAGTTGTCAACGAAATCCACGACTTGTCATTAAACTCAATTTATTTTTGTGAAACAACAAATTTTCTCAATTTAACCCCATAAGTAGCCACTTTTCTTGACTTCAACAGTGAATTAGCGTTTCACCTAATTTTAGCTCCTAGCGAGTCATCAATGAGACTTTTGTATCCAAATTTTCGCTGCGAATTAACGCTTCTTCTGGATTTTTTCCGCGAATTAGTGCATTATCCCCATTTAGCCGTGAATTAGCGATTTGTCTCCATTTTAGCCGTGAATTAGCGATTTATCTCCATTTCCAGTGTTTTTCCTGATTTGAGCCGCTAATGAGCGATTTTACCCGTGAGTTAGCTCTACATTTTCTAATTTTAGCCACGAAGTTGTCAACGAAATCCACGACTTGTCATTAAACTCAATTTATTTTTGTGAAACAACAAATTTTCTCAATTTAACCCCATAAGTAGCCACTTTTCTTGACTTCAACAGTGAATTAGCGTTTCACCTAATTTTAGCTCCTAGCGAGTCATCAATGAGACTTTTGTATCCAAATTTTCGCTGCGAATTAACGCTTCTTCTGGATTTTTTCCGCGAATTAGTGCATTATCCCCATTTAGCCGTGAATTAGCGATTTGTCTCCATTTTAGCCGTGAATTAGCGATTTGTCTCCATTTTAGCCGTGAATTAGCGATTTGTCTCCATTTTAGCCGTGAATTAGCGATTTATCTCCATTTCCAGTGTTTTTCCTGATTTGAGCCGCTAATGAGCGATTTTACCCGTGAGTTAGCTCTACATTTTCTAATTTTAGCCACGAAGTTGTCAACGAAATCCACGACTTGTCATTAAACTCAATTTATTTTTGTGAAACAACAAATTTTCTCAATTTAACCCCATAAGTAGCCACTTTTCTTGACTTCAACAGTGAATTAGCGTTTCACCTAATTTTAGCTCCTAGCGAGTCATCAATGAGACTTTTGTATCCAAATTTTCGCTGCGAATTAACGCTTCTTCTGGATTTTTTCCGCGAATTAGTGCATTATCCCCATTTAGCGCGTGAATTAGCGATTTGTCTCCATTTTAGCCGTGAATTAGCGATTTATCTCCATTTCCAGTGTTTTTCCTGATTTGAGCCGCTAATGAGCGATTTTACCCGTGAGTTAGCTCTACATTTTCTAATTTTAGCCACGAAGTTGTCAACGAAATCCACGACTTGTCATTAAACTCAATTTATTTTTGTGAAACAACAAATTTTCTCAATTTAACCCCATAAGTAGCCACTTTTCTTGACTTCAACAGTGAATTAGCGTTTCACCTAATTTTAGCTCCTAGCGAGTCATCAATGAGACTTTTGTATCCAAATTTTCGCTGCGAATTAACGCTTCTTCTGGATTTTTTCCGCGAATTAGCGCATTATCCCCATTTAGCCGTGAATTAACGAGTCTGTTCACTTTCAGCCACGAACCTTGAGAAGCCGCAAATGGGTGTTTCCTCCATTTTAACCGTTGAATTACCGTTTTTCCCATACGTCAGCGCGTCTTCTCAATTTTATCGGTGAATTACCGATTTGTCCCCATTTTAGCCGCGAAGTAGATTTTTGTTTATATTTTAGCGATTTTTCACCATTTTAGCTGTGAATTAGCGATTTATCTTAATTTTGCAGTGAATTCGTGTTTTTCCTGATTTCAGTCGCTAATTAGCGATTTCCTTCAATTTCGTCCATTGAATCAGCAACTTTTCTTACTTTTAGCTGCGAATTAGCGATTTGTTTCGCTTTTAGCTATGGATTAGCGTTTTTTTGCAGTTTTAGCCACGAACTTGCCTTCAGAAGCGGAAAATTGTCGTTTCCATACTTCTAGCGTCTATAGCGCTTTAATATATATATAATTTATTCTCCACTATAGCCGTGAATACGTGATTTTAACCGCTAAAGAGCGATTTTCCCCAATTTAATCCGTGAATTAACACTTTTCTCAATTTTCCCCGCGAATTATTGTTTTTCCCATTTTATAGCCATGAATTAGCGTTTTTTCAGGTTGTGCCACGAGCTTGCATTCTGAATAAGCCGAGAATTCATGTTTTCATAATTTTAGGCTCGAATTAGCGCTTTTTCTCAAAACCGTGAAATAGCGGGTTTCGTAATCTTAAACGCAAAATGCCGTTTCTTGCACTTTTTCAACGATTTAAGAGCTTTTTCCGCTGCCGTGAAGTAACGTTTTACCTCGAAAATTAGGTATGCATTTTTCTCAATTTTATTCGTGATTTAGCACTTATTCTCACTTCTGTCCGTGAATAAGTTATTTCTCTCAATAATTTCAGCCTTGATTTATCTCAACTTCAGCCCCAAATTAGTGTTGTTTTCAGTTTTGGTCTGAAGTCTGAATTAAGTGCTGGGCATTTAGTGGGGGAATAGCCAACCACGAGGGGACGCGAATTGTGGCGTTTTCCATTTGTACAAAAATCCGAGTGGCGCCAAAATTGAACATTAAAAATGATAATTTAACACTGTAGGTCACGGGTGGGGGCCATTGTGAAAGGCTCAGCGGGCCACTACTTGGCACTAATTGGCCCGCTGGCCCCGGGTTGGCAACCCCTGTCCTTGACCATAAGAAACGACCTGCGCAGGTGCCAGACACGATCAAATGACCCGGATTTTTCATACGGTGGGCTGTTCGGACTATTTTTATGGCGTTTCATTAACTAATCGATGAAAACCACCAGTATAATTGTGCATAACCTGAAAAGAATATTGTCTTGCACATGTGAAAAAAGATCCCCGGGGAGGGGTTTGAAAAAAGGGGGCCCTTGTCAATCAGTTGCGTAGGGGCCTCTCGTTCTTTAAATCCGGCTCTGCATCCTCACCCACAAACTGTGCTCTTCAGGTCAATTTTAGCCGCGAGATTGCACTTTTTAAAATTTTTTGGCGCGAATTAGCGTTTTTTCTTAATTTTAGCTGCGAATTTGCATTTTTTAAAAATTTTATACATGAAAATGCCAGATCCCCCCCCTCCCCAATTAGCATATTCTTGATTTCAGTGAATGACCGCTTTTTCTCAAGCTTAGCTGTGAATTTGCGCTAATTCTTAATTTAATTCGTGAATTATTATTTTGCTTTGTTTAACCTATGAAACTACGTCCAGCCACACGCGCATGATTGGATAGGGATCAGATTGTGTGCCAAAATGAATGGTTTTCGGTCGAAAGTTCTGAATTCTGGGGGCAAAATTTCCATAATTTTTTGGTGTAATAAAGGCATGACAACGTGGGGGGGGGGGCAATGGACCAATAAATGGCTCGAACATTCTTTCAAAAAAAGAAAGAGTTCATTAGATTCAAAAGGTGGAACCCCTCCCAAGATAAAATCCCCCTCCAATCTGACATTGCCCTTGACAATGCCACGAGAAGTAGCTGGATATACAGCACGGTAATCGATATAGGGGGGGGGGGGCTATCTACACCACTCTTCATTCACACCCTTTTAACGGATTCTCGTTAGTGCTTTTAGTCACAATTATATAATTCCGGGGATTTGTATTGTTCTCGCAGACCCTTCAGAAGGCTGCAGGGTTCTCAAAATCGATGGTTCTTAAGGTTCGACGAATTCCCGGGCTGTTTCCCAGGGCTCCCCGAGGTTCTGATAAAAATGTACTAGAGGTAAAGTAAGAATGGAAGAAGACGAAGTAGGCAACTACTGTGAGAATAATTGTATGAGTCTTGCTTCATGATGGGTCCTTTCTAAATGATGATGCAACTCATATATACCTACTCGCCTTCTACATGTCCTTTCACTCCCTCGAAACTTCAGTGAATTGTTGTTAGAAGATGGAGGGCTGAAACGTGAAAAATAATTGGCAAAATATGGTTGTAGGGGGAAGGGAAGTGTCTTCAGGTTATAGTTTCTGTGTTGAAAAAAGCGAAAGTCGTTTTAAATTTCAACTGATTCGTCCTTCCTATTAACGATGCTCCCTGAGCTAAAATGGAACATTCAAAGCGTCGAAGTGAAATATTCATAGCTGTTTTACGTATTTAAAAAAAAAAATAGTAGTTTCCTGTTTTATGAGTTGGACGTAGCAATCTCGTGATCAGCCTTTTTCGCTACCCCCCCCCCCTCCCTTCACTATCTACACATATATCGACGTAGGTTTTGACCGGCAGAAGAGAGAACCGTCGTATAAAGTCTAGGAGAAAATAGCTTTCGTCAAAACGCAATACAATTTTGACGAATTGGGTGAGTGGCTGAATGTATAGGTATACCAAAGCCTTGGCTGTTTTTATTAGGTACTTCCAGGGACCGGGTCCGAACTAATACACAGTGGCGGAAGAACATCTATCGGGGACCGGGGCGGAAATCTTTAGGAGGCCCTTCAGTCTCTAATTAAACTAAAAATACTTTTTAGTAGCGTTGAAGTACATATTTTTCTCAATTTTAGCTACGCAATTGTCTACGATAACCGTATACGTGCGTTTTCTCAATTTAAACTGCGAATGAGCGTTTCTTCTCAATTCTACTAGCATATTTTAATAGCTATAGAACTGCGAATTTTAGCTTTTTCCTCAATTTTATCCGCGAATTAGCTCATTTTCCCATTTTTAGACGCGAATCGGCGCTTTTTATAAGCTCTTAGCCGTGAAGTTGCCTCAAGAATCTGCAAGTTGGGTAGCGTTTGAGTGCTCTTTCCCAATTTTATCCACTAATTAGCAAGTTTTCTAAATTTAAGCCGCGAATTGGCGCTTTTTTCCATTTCAAACGCCAATTCGTGTTTTTCTGTATTGTTACCCGCAAACTAGCACTTTTTCATAGTTTTAGCCGCTTGAATTAGCGCTTTTTCTCAATTGTATTCCCCAAGTGCCTCAGGAATCCGCGAGTTGGTGTTCTCTCAATTTCAGCTGTGAATTCGCCTTTTTTACCCTCAATTTTAGCAGCGAATGAGCACATTTCTTAATTTTAGCTGCGAATTATAGCACTTTTTCTAGATTTTATCCGTAAAATCGCAATTTTTCATAGGTACCTTAGCTGGGAATTGGATTTTTTCTCCATTTTTAGACGTGGATTCGCCGTGAATCAGCGCTTTTTCTCAATGTCAGTCTTAGCCCCGAGAATCCGTGAGTTGGCGTTATCTCAATTTTAGGTGTGAATAATTGCGCTTTTTCTCCATTTTTAATGCTCCGAAATTGTAACACTCTATCACAATTTTTGACGTGAACAGCGTCTTCCTCTATTTTAAGACTCAAATTCGCGTTGTTCTCGCGAAATTAGCGATTTCTCATCAGTTTTAGCCACGTGAAAAGAGCACTTTTCCTCCGTGTCAGCCCTGAAGTTGCCCCAAGATTCAGCGAGTTGGCGTTTTCTAATTTTAAAGCTGTGAATCAGCGTTTTTTCCTCAATTTTAGCAGTGAATTAGCACATTTCTTAGTTTTAGCTGCGAATTATAGCACTTTTTCTCGATTTCATCCGTAAAATCGCAAGTTTGTGGACATGAACTATCGTTTTCCTCCACTTTTGGACGCGAATTCGCGTTTTTGTCTATTTCACTCGTGAATTAGCGCTTTTTCAAAATTTCAGTCCCAGTGTTGCCCCGAGAATCCATGAGTTGGCGTTTCTCCCCAGAGCTGTGAATTCCCTTTTTTTCTCAATTTTTATAGCTGCTAAATTGTAGCACTTCATCATAATTTTAGCTATGAATTATAGCTTGTTTCTTCATTTTTAAGATGCGAATCTCAGTTTTAGCCGCGTGAATAAGGGCTTTTTCCCGATTTCAGTCCCGAGTTTGCCCCAGAATTCGTGATTTTGCGTTGTCTCAATGTCAGCTGTGAACTACGGATATTTCTTAAGTTCTAAAGCCGCATGTTGTTGCGCTTAATCACAATTATAGCCGAGAATTAGCGTTTTTCTCCATTTTTGGCCGAAAGTACTAGTTTTGCGAAATTTCAGGCATTTTTCTCAATTTTAGCGTTTTTTCCCTTCAATTTCAGCTGCGAACTAGCAGCTAGCACTTTTTGTGTATTCTTTCCACAAATTCGCGTTTCTTAACTAATTTTTCTCTCTTATTCTACCCATCGAATTACCGTTTGTCTCATTGCATTGCGAAGTTACTATAGTCGAAGAAACGCGTTTTCTCAATTTCAGCTGTGAATTAGCCCTTTTTTCAATATTAACAACCGCTTTTATAGAAATTTTTCTCAATTTCAGCCGCGAATCAGCGTTTTTCTCAATTGTACAACCAATTTTTTCACGTTTAAGCTTTTCAGGGGCCCCATCCGAACGGGGGGCCCGGGGCGGTCGGCCCCCCTCGCCCCTGCCTCGGTACGCTAGAGCATACATATACATGCTAATCTCCTAGGCTTTGAGGCAGCCCTTTAAAGAGTGATTCCTTCAGAAAATCATATATTTGGTAAACAAGATAACTCATTTTCATGAGCGGAGTTTTCATTTTGAGGGCCGAAAATAGTATATTACGATCCAAGGGCGGTATGATGCTCATTACAGCCGAAGGCAGTTGTCGCCCATGAGGAATACCGCCCGAGTGTTGTACGCTATTTTTTGTAAAGCCGAAGTCCATAATTATTACAATAATAATCATAAAAACCAGTCTTTAAAGCCCCGTTCAGAAGCTTTGTGCTATGCATCTGTGGAGTCTATGCAACCAATCAAATTAATTCCTTCGAAAAATGAAGCATTTTGATAGGTTGCACAAACTCCACAGACGCATAGCATATGGTTTGTTTAATAAACTGAAGTGAACCCACACTCTAACCAGCGAATGGAAGGATAACGTAGCTGACACAGAGAGAACTTTAATCGCCTCTCAGCGTAATTTATATTGCTTATTTTTGTGTTTTTAGTGCTAATGTACAATTTAAAAACAAAATTAGGAAGAACATTTTTTTAAAAAACAACAAAAGGCCTAAAAGAAGACGCAGTGGGCTAGTATTTTTCTTTACGCCCGGCGGGCGGAATGAACCTCATGTCGCCCGCTCAAGACTCTCCCAGCGGTCGAATTTCGAGTCTTTACGCCCGGCTGTACAAAAAAGCTGTCTCTTGCATACATCTCCTGTTTCTTTAGCCAAAAATCAATATTTTGGCATCGATATTTCTACATGGCCCTCAAAATGATAATTCCGCTCATGAAAATTAGTCATCATCTATAGAGGACGGCATATAATGCAGCCAGAGACAAGTTGGCTTAGTGAGTGGCAACTTGAAGACCCAGAGGGCCAGAGGGTTCTGTTGCGCCCCTTGAAATTATGTATGAATTAGAGAATTGAGACCCTTCCCCTCGACAACAACCTTTTTTAGTTGTTCCCTGAAACTGAAAATTGAGCTGCCTTTCTCTGTGCGGCCTTCAACTTATTCAGAAGGGCTCTGGATAACTTTTAAAATATGCGAGGATGAAAATACTGATATGCGGGCGCACGTGGTAAGTGAGAAAAAAATATTAATGGAGTACAGTGATTGGAAATTGTTTGTTTCCTGAGTGTTGTATTCGCAACATCACAGTTACAGAAAAAAAAAACAACAACAAAGTTAATTGTATGGCATTTCTGCCGGCCTATTAGACTACAAACACTAGACATCATTCTCGCACGGTCTTCCTCAACGTGACCTGGAGTGTCCAATAAACTGAGTAAAACAACCCGGCGTAGTTACTTTTTGCGAGCACTCCGATTTGGTCTTCGAAATAGCTGTTAACAGGAAAGAAATACAGATTCAGGAGGAAAGAGTTACAGATTTCGTATGTCTGGCCTAAATAGAATGCGCCTTTCATACCTTGCAAGAAAATTCACTTTCGCCACTTTTTACAAGGTCAATAAAAGTAATCAGTGATTTTCGTGCTTTCTCTGTTTCTTCAAGTCGGATGCTCCCTAATTAAAACTGAAGATTCATCCGTCATTCACAATTTCATGCTTTGTAATTAAATTAATGTGGGTTACAAAAGCAAAAACGATTATACATGAAAGTTGCAATGCAATTAGGAAATGTTAGTCCGATTCCAATTAGTTTACTGTCTTCTCTACCCAGTGTAAGTACTTAGAGAGGTCACTCGTTTCTATGGTGAGTGATCCTTTTACGATTTTCTTTCATTCCCCTCATCATAAAACCAGAATTATATAGGGGAAACAAGTGCACGTTGGGAATGCTTCGAATTTCTTCGCAGTGAAGCAAAACTTGTCTTTCTTTTGTTTCATTATTCCGTTTGAATTGTTACTGTAAGCCCTAAAAGTTTCATGAGCTAATTGCTAGTCAGCTGGTACTTAAAAGGGCTGATGTCTCTGGAACGAAGTCCACATGAAAATAAGAAACAATCTTCAAAGGTTATTTGAGCGGATTACGTCGAAGGCACTAATTATCGCGAGGGAAGCGACTAATGATCTTCCTACTGCAAGAGTCATTTTTTCCTCCACCTCCCTCGCTTAATGCTCCTAATTATCACGCAACGAGATTTCTGTGACGCTGTGCTTTCGTACCCATCTTCTCGACGGCCCACATCAAAATTTAAAAATAATGTTATAAGTTGGTCATAAGAAATTTGGACGGATTCACTACTTTTACTCTCTCCTTGGGGGTACCAATATATACTTTCTCTGGTGGGTCGGGGTCATAACACACTAGAACTCTTAAAATTGAGAATCTCGTTGCTTTCTTACATTCATCCTTCCACGTGAAAGTAACGCCTGTATTTCAAGTGTTGCGTCGGATGTTGTTTCGTATTGTTTGAAGATGAATAAAAGAAGAAGAAGAAAAAAAAACAACTCAGAGGCACTAAAAAAGAGAAGTGGACACAAGTTCTTTAAACGGCTTTCTATCCCCATTATGGCCCTTTTTTTTTGTTTTGTTTTGGCAGATGATCTAAGAGGCGCAGGAAAATCGGATTGAAACAGGAAGCACCTTCTTGTCTTTTTGTAGCAAACCCGAGCGCTCTTTCCTAGTTTAATTTTTTTTTTCTATACGATCCAGACCATACTATGTCAAGTTTCACTCTGACCGCGAATATCCACCTCATTCCTAAGGGGAGAATTTTGCTATTTAAATTCGTTGCGTGAATGTGGAGAGGAGGAGAGAAAGCACCGGTTGCCAACTCTAAAAAGAAAATATTTTTTTAAATCCTCTCTTCAGACAGGAGTTCTTAATAAACGATTCAAACTCTGATCTTACAATCTTACATCCACTTTCAAATTTCGTTTCCTTTCTATTCGAATAAATGGAAATACTTTATTTAATGATGTGACACAAGATGAAATAAAATTACTTGGTCACTGCCACTGTACGCTTCCAGTCTATACCCTCAAGGCTATTTTTTTTCAGCAAGTTTTAACAAGAGAAGAGCACCCCTCCCCATCGATTTCATCATTATAAATCGAAAGGAACGAAAACATTCAAATACAAATAAATGAGTTAAGTACCCATTTTATATTTGTAAACTCCAGGGCCTTCTGGGTGCAACAGGTCAACCCCCCCCCCCTCCTCGAATAAGAGTAAAGACAGGGCAGAAGTTTGACTTTCATGAGATGCGAGAAATTAAAACAATAGACAATTCTATATCCTGATTCGACAGGCCGTTTTGTTTTCAGCCCTGGACGAACGCCTCGCAGGATTACCGAACGCTTTTTTGGACTTCAGGCCAGCCCCAACCGGAGGTTTTGAAGTGCCTTATAACCACCCTTATCCGGCCTTAAAGCCTCTTCTTTTAACTCAAAATCCATGACTTGCAGGAAAAATAAAAAAAAACAAAACCTGGAATTGCTAGTCAATCAAAATACAAATATGCATACTAGGGATGGAATCGGGCCGGGCCGCAAACGTCTGGCCTCGGGCCGGGCCGATTTTGAGTCGAAGCCCGGCCCAAAGCCCGGCCCGAGTCTGGAAACTTCGGCCAGCCCGAGTTTTTTACGCTTGCATAAATAGAGCATAAATCTGCACTCCAATGCAATGGCTAAAAAGCCCGCATTCCACCAATCACATGTACTTCGAGAGCGAGGAAAAAACACCAAATATGTGAGGGAGAAGAATTTTTCACAAAAGCACGCCTTTGCCTTGAACAAACGCTTGCTGTGTGGCTGTTGAGCTTTTTCGGTTCACACACTCTGGTGGACATTTCTCCCACAAGTCGACAACCTTTTAGCGTTACAGGGGGGGGGGGGTTGGACTAGACTCACGGCTCCAAGGGTAGCACAATAAGGTACCTATAGGCTTCCTTGCTAAGGGGAAATTGCCCCTGCCCTCCAGATGAGATTGACCAGACGTAGACTTGAGCTTTTTGGTGAAAAGAGGTAATCTCTCCATGTGGTTTCGGTCGACTATACCATCTTCAGATAAGGTTTAGGGCGTAAAAACCACTCTCGCCACATGACTTTTACTAAAACGAGCCATGATCACAGGCCTGTCGGATTAGCCTGTGATCACTGCTCGTTTTACTAAAAGTCGTGTGAAGAGGGTGGTTCTTACGCCCTAAACTTTGTCTGAAGATGGTCTAGCTCTAATGAACCGAAACGATGGTCACGAATTAATAAAGACACTTCAAACGTGGAGAGATTAGCCTTTTTCACCAAAAAACTTGAGTCATCCAAACTGCACTATCTCACCTCGCATCAATACAATGAGACGATCAATGAGATTGAAAAACGCTCGTCACCAGGAAATTCCGCACTCGCGTATGATCTTGCTTTCCTACATAAGTCGTCGAAAAAGCGAGAATTTTCAATAGTGATGAGCAAAAATGGTCTTGGTCTTCTCGCGAGACTCTTGCAGCAAGACCAAGACTCTCTAACGGCTGCAAGACCAAGACTTGAAATGCAAGACCAAGACTTTCTACAAGACCTTACGAACGAGTCTTGCGCAAGACCAAGACTGTGTTGCAAGAGTCTTGCAAAAAGAAGTTCTGCTTTTAAAAACCGAATTTTGTGGGTTTTGCTCTTCCAAGAACACATTTTGCTGATTTGGCTCCTTTAAAACCTAGTTTTGGCGATTTTTGCATCATCAAAAACACATTTTCGTGGCTTTAGCTCTTTATTTGTTCTAGGAAGAAAAAGAAGGAATGAAGGGGGGGAGAAGGTTTTCGGTTGGTTCCAAAAAGAACGACATTTTGTGATTTTGGATTTTTCTAACCCCAATTTCACCGGAAATTTTCAGTCTGCCGTAACAAAAGTCTCAGAATTGGCACCTTCAAAATCCAATTTCACAGATTCTTGCCATTTTAGACCCCGCAATTTCGCGAATTTACCCGTTATTAAATACCAAATTACGTAGTTTTAGCTCTTATTGAAATCAGTTTTTTACAGATTTGGCTCTTCAGAAAACTTATTTCGCTCTTTTCAAACCCCAAGTCCTGGATTTGGCTCAATTCAAACCCAAACATAAATGCCCCAATTTTTGTATATTTAAACTCTTTCAAAACGTAATTTCGTGAATTTGGCTCCTTCAAAAACTCACAGATGTTTGCCATATAAAAACAAACGTGAGTTTAGCTCTTTCTGAAATCTGTTTCACGGGTTCGGCCATTTATAAAAACTAAATAGTCGAAAAACTAAAAAAACAAATTTCGTGATTTTGGCGCTCAACCATATTTTCGCTCTTCCACAACCAAATTTCACCGATTTTTTCAAGTCACGGACTTGATCCGTGTGAATGGCTACGAACCTTTTACGGGGTTCGTTTCCCCCTATCGGGCGCATCCCCCGGGTTGCGGATGGGGGACCCCGCCATCGGGCCGGCCCCCTCCCTGATACGGTGCGATGGTGGGCTGGGTCGGAATAAGGCGCACCGTGTGCGGTGGGGAGTCCGTTATCGGACACACCCATTGGACATGGGGGGGGGGGCCGAATACGACCCCGTGGACAAACAACGGGTTAAGGGGTGTCCTGAGTCCGGGACAGAAGGGGGTGGAGTCTCCTACCTCCTCCAGCTATTCCTCCCCCTCCCACAAGACAAGGTGTTTGGTCCGTACCTAAGGTCTGCATGGCACAGGGGACAAAGTGTGCTTCAAACGGACTCCCAGGGCACTGGCCGATCCCCTGGTGTAATAGGCTTACCGCACGCCTCGGCGCTTACGGTTACCGGGCTCTGCCGGCGGTAGACATATATTACACTGGCTTCTGGCTGGACCTTGAAGAACTCACCCAGAAGTTTATATGAAGAACTCGGAGGGGGCTCAAAGAATCTTCCGTGAACGCCGCAGTCATCGGCTGCTCCGTCCATGGATACCACCGAGGTCAAACACGACACTGATGGGACCAGGGACGTACCTACCTGTGGAGGGCAGTTCTAAGGAGCATACCCGCCAAGGGGAGTTTTTAAAAAACATACCCTCGGCGGGCCGTTCTAAAGTACACACCCCAGTGCAGGGGCTTATCTTTTCGAGTGTAACGCTCTCCGCGCGCGCTTGCTCGTCATCCTTGTCACTCTCGTGCTCAAGGGTCCAGTTAGCGATTAACTCTTACCGCTTCTAAGAAGCGACGACCTCTAACCTTATTAAGAGGAGAGAGCTATCTTCGCAGGATCAGCATTTTCGGGCTTCACACGCCTGATATGTTCCGGCCAGCGACCACCTCAACCTCATACGGTGAGGGGGACTCTAGACTAGATCAACCGATCCAAGAGCGTCACAATAATCCACTTAGGATTCCGTGCCTGGGGCGGGTGCCATACCCCTGCTCTTGGATAGTGGAGGTAAAATAATAATAATAATTTTCGGATTTTAGCTGCGAATTGGCGATTTTATTCGTGAATTAGCACTTGTTAATAATTTTAACCCTCCCCCCCACCAATTAGCCAAGTATTTTTCTTAATTTTAGCCGTTATTTAGCGTTTTTTCTTTACTTGTGTAAGCACAGAAAAATGGCTGATTCACGGCTGAAATTGAGAAAATTCTGTGATTCACGAGAATCAGCAAGCAGTTTCAGACGTGAATTAACCATTTTTCTCAATTCCATCCACAAATTAGCTCCTGGAGGTTGCATCGAGAAACCTGGAATTCTTCTAATATTTGGACTTTCCGAACTTTTAGCCATTTCCACTTACCCGAAGTACAGCACATAGTGCACCTACTCAATTTTAGCCGCCATAAGACCTATAAAAACTGGAGATCAGCGTATTTTTTCTATTTCAGGCGTAAAGTTGCTTCCAGTAGGCGCTAATTAGTGCATTTCGCTTGACCTCTGAATAAAGTGGTTATTTGTACAAAGGCAATCTCATTCTCTTGACGAAAGAAACACTTCTTAACAAACAATCTTAGCGGGGTATTTCTTAACATCACGTCACAGAGTGAAACGAAAATACATTTCCGTTACTGCTAGGACAGCTTTAGTGCGAAACTCGCGGGTAAAGTGGCGCTTTACTCACTCGCTGTGACAAAAACTATTCTGATATACTGTCGTCCGCCCTTTCCCCCCTCGGCCCCCTCGTTTTGCTTGACGCACCCCCGGGCGGTCCCCTCCCCCATCAGGCTAGCCCTGAATGTAGTTTTTCATGAAAATGAGTCAAAGAAAAGTAATAAAACCAAATAAATAAAATTGTATCTTTATCGAGTCAGGGAGGTGATTCTGTAACTTTTTCCCGTATCGAATTTCATATCGGAAAGTCATGCGATTTCATTCATTTTATTTAAAAATCGATGAAATCAGTTGAATTTTCGATATAGAAAATCCGATGCGGAAAAGTTACAGAATAGTCCCTCAGCTGCGATTCCGGAATCTAAGTGTGAAGGAGCGCCTTGTCTGTAGTGTAATTTCAGTATCCTCGATACGGGAATCGGATACCGGAATCTCAAGTGTGAAAAGGGCCTTAACGCAAGCGTTAGCGAAATAAACAATTAAGGTGAATAATTGAAAATAATCAGCTGAGAAATTTGGCTAACGCACGCGTTAAGAGTAACAGAAAGGAGGGGGGGGGGCAGATCTGAAACAGAGCACCGCGGCTATAAGTTAAAAATAATAACAATGATAAGCGACAAGCAGCTACACCTCTACAGTTTTTGTGCCAATAATAATAATAATAATAATAATAATAACTGATCTGAAGAGAGCTGAAAAAAAAACGAAAGAGAAACTAATGCCCGCCGTATTTTATGAACGTTCTTTCTAGGAACCCTTGAAATTCATAGAAAAATATGTTTTTAATGATATTTTTAGTAAGATCGCTTAAACTACGAGGGTAAGTAATGCATGCATAAAGTTGTAGCCGTAGGAGCTTACATTGCCAGTCTTCCCTCGTTGAGGTGCGTCAAAAACGGGTCGGTTTCGGCTGTTCGCCATCTTCAGCGCGTGGAAGTACAACTGAAACAATACAAGTACAACTCCAGTTGTACTCCCATACGTTGAAGATGGCAAAAATCTATTTAGATCCTCTGTGTGTGTGATGCTATGATGGATATCATCAATTCTGATTGGGGGGGGGGGAGTTAAGCGCCACTGTCTCGCTCTGAGAGTTCCACAGCGATGTCAGAAACTGACGTGTGCTACCTTTTAACGTTGCACGATGCATTACACGTTGTCTCGTTTAGCTTCATTGGCCAATTATACCCCTGAGCTGTGATTTCTTTTCCGATTCGTTGAATTCTTTCAAGGGAAAAAATTATCAGTTATTGTGATAATCCTAATATCTGACTGTGATCATACCTTATTTATGTACTCTGTGGTTATTTGTTTATATTTGATTATCATTGTCGTTGTTCTGACTGCTCTGTTTGTTGTTTATTAATGTTGAGCTGAAAAATAAATGAAATGAAATAATGTTACTTCAAAGATATTGATATCATTTCAGTTCATGGGAGCACACAAAGCGTGCCAATAACGAAGAAAAACTAGCGTAACAGGAAGATGCCCTTCAACGCGCTAATTAGATATTTCATTTGAGATGCGAGAGAAAGAGAACGGAATTAAAGTTCGTCTGCCGCTAATTAGACATTTTAGTTGAGAAGCGATAAATTCGAGAGACACGAAGTTTTATTTCAAACTTCGATCGATTGTCTCAGTTTTCTGACAAACACGGGTCACATAACAATAATAATAATGACGTCTCGGAGAGTCGTTCACCCGTCTGTTGTATATAGGTGCGTATAGCGCCACATCACGACCAAAATTGACTATTTAAGACATTTCGCTTAAAACCGGGGGATTTGAGCGTCCCCCGATGGACGTCAAACCCCAAGACTGTCCTGGTGAATATCTGGGACGATAGGTTTACCCAGTAGGAAAATAACTTAAATTTTGTGGTCGTTATGGTTCTCCCTTCATTCCCGGACAAAAACGCCTCGTAAAAGATAACACGTCCCCGGAATAAATAAAAAACTTTTCTTCCATTTTTATAGACCTCAATGGAGAAATTCTATAAAATGATGAATCTGTCAAGATCGAATTTACTAAGCGCGTGACTTATAAGACGCTCGCTGATGAGGGGAAAGGGGTTGTTGATGAGGAGGTGCGCGTGACAAGCATTCTCATAACATTACGAAGGCGTTGAGTACGCGAAACAACCGCAATGTTCCGTGTCCGAACTTTTTCTCGCCTTTCAATGAAGTCATACGCGCGTGTGGCTCTGTTATTACAATTACGTTCGACGGTGGGGGAGGGGGGAGGGAGACCAAGCAATTCCCCAAGAATTGACACTTGTTCCTTCTTGAACCCCCCCCTTTTTTTTTCACATAAACGCACACACAAAATAATAAAAGGTAGAAGGGAAGATGAAAAGACCGCGTCGAAGAGAAGGGAGAGCTGCTGTAAAGCGGTGAGGAAAGTCCTGTCTGTTCTGTTTGTGAAAGGAGAGAGCCCTCAATCCTTCAGTTACTCGGTGGTATACAGGGAAGTGTTTTTCCGTCTTTAAAACGATAAATTCAATAATTAGTCAAACAGATACAGGAGCATGGTAACAACTGTGTAGTCCGCGTAAGAAGTTACCCAGGATGGTTGTGTACGGAAGGGTGAGTAACGTATTCATTTTTAATGCAAGGGGGCGCATCAACATTGATGTAGAGAGACCCAGAGCACATGTGTTGTTATGCGTCCTATTATTTTAAAATAAAATTGTCCGAAAATAAACAAAAAAACTCGCCCGTTATGCAATATTCTGATGCAAACAATTTTTTTTTTCAAAGCATATAATATACAGCTTAATTTTGCGTGAAAAAACTGTATTGAAACAACCATCATTCTGAAGAAGAAAACATTTTTATGTAATCACCAGCAGGTTTACCTCTGACCATAATTGACAACAACTACTGTATTTTGTATATAAAAATCGAGTAAATAAGGGGGGGGGGGATGATATGTGTTATCCGAATCAGACTTTAAATATTTTTGAACGAGGGTGTTCAACATTTTTTTTTTAATTTTAAAAACGGGATTTGCTGGAGAGACGGCTGCCGGCACTTTCACCTTGTTGTGGGTGCATTTTTTAAGTGTGAGAGGAAGATATAAGGTAATCTTCTACCTGAAGAATACATTAAGGTTGACACTGATTCTCAGCCCTTTTTTTTAATAGAAAAATATGGTTATCATCGAGCTTGCTCTAATTGTTCAGATTGGAATTTTAGATATAGTTTCGGTAAAAAAAAAAAGAGGTTGGGCCTTAGATGCTTCCTATAGCTGAAATGTGCCCGTCTAGATTTAGCAAACTGGTATTTTGTTATTGCTTGAAGTACCTACGGCATTTTTTATGCATTTTTTAATTTTTTTCATTTGGCCGTTTTCAAGAACTATCATTTTTAGTGGAAAGAAACCCCAATATTGAGGGAAAAGCAGATGAACTCATTGAGTCGTATATGAATAAATGATGAGCAAAAAGGCTCTTCCAGACAAATACAGAAGAATCATGATATTTCCGTCTGAGTTTACACAGAAAAAAGCATTTGTTTGTCGCTATTCCGACCGTTTCTTTGGAGCTTTGGAGTTTCTCATAAAATGGACGAGAGCGATGATCATTGCTCCCATAAAATTAAAATCGAACGTGTTCATTAGCCCTGTTCAAGGGTATGGAACGTTCATAATCTCGCGCAATTCACCTAATTGGGGGATTGTTTTTGTAATCAAGACTCTTTCAAATAATTCCTCTTCTTTCGGTTGAAGAGGGCTTGTTTTCGCTTCGTCAACGCTTGAATTAACGTGATGTGTCATTTCTTGCGTTCGCCGGGATGCTTACCGCACATCATACCAACTTTCATTTGCGCAGGAGAAATGAAATATTCCTGGAAAGCGTTTTATCATGCCTTATTATTCGCTTCAAGTGGTGGGAAAGGGGGGTAACCAACGCGTTCTTCAACCTGTTGTGAAACCGTTCAAATAGGTTTTTAACCCCTTCGTCCCAAATAGGATTGAAATTTAAGATTGAATGTCGTGCTGTGTCTAGCAATTATCATTATTTTCATTAACAGGTTTATTCTTGGGGCTTGACTCCGCTGATCGGAACTTTCTAAAAATCTTTATTTCATATTGAAAAAAAAAACCATAACTCGCTCACCAGGAACCCAAATTCTTGTTGACAGCCTACATTTGTCGCGTGAAGCCTTCTTACACCATCAATGAAGACGTTACAACTTCAAAAGCCTTTCGCGCCTTATTTTCCTTGTCCACTTTATACACCATGAACAGCTCAATTTTCTATTTATATTGAGTTTTGCCCTCTTCTCCATACACCCCCCCCCCCCATCACATTATCATACCACATTGGAGACAACATAAAGTCGTACTCCACACGAGTGCAGGCAGGTGGCACCTTTCCAACATTTCCGGTCTTGCCTTTTTACGGCGAATTTAATTCCTCTCCGTTTCGTTTTCACTTTTTTTCGAGTGAATTATCGCTCGTCCGTTTAAGTCGAGTCCTTGACTACCGAAGTGAGTGTGGCATACGCGTAATAAAACCCATTTGCCAAGAATGGGACGCCAACGGATTTTCATTCAAACCTCCCCTCACCGTCACCGTGTTTTGGGAAAGCCACAGTGAAACCCAAGGTCTGGCGCGCAGCCCAGTCCTTTTTCTTTATCGAAGTTGGTGGGGGGTGGGGACGAGAGGGAAAAACTTCACGGAAACCAACAAGGATCGTGCCGCGAAAAAAATTTCTTCCTCACACAAGAAAGTATTAAACAGCTTGTAAACATTTTGATTCTTCAACTTTAAACCAGAGAGAAAGTCAACAGCGGCGAGAAGGAATGCTATGGCTCGTGTCAGGAAAAACACATCTTACTTAATAATACCTTCCACCCCCGCATTTATCATGTCCATTCAATCTGCTTGTATGTGGTGAGAGAGAGTGAGTATGAGAGGGGGGGGGGTAGATTGAGATGGGACGCACGAGGACTGGCTGACACCTCAAATTGTGAACGATCTCAGCAAATAAATTCAGACTGAGGTATTTTCACCAAATATTCGTAAATAATGAATTACTTGTGAAAGTAAGTAACTTGGGTTTTTTTTATGTGTTATATCACGTCACAATGTTCAGAGAAAGTGCAAAACCGAAACATTTGCACTAATAACCATACTTCCCTTATAATTTTATAGTAATTAACAGCATTTAAAAAACTGAAGAAACTTGTAGCTTAAAATGAAAAGCCCTAAAAACATTCCAGGGTTAAAACAGTGCTACGAGACGAATTAATGCCGTTGAACGAGATTTCCTTTACAACACATTGTAAAATACACGCGAGAAACTTAATGGTTGAGGGTGCGCTTGATTTATATCCCTCGAGAAAATTGCGCAAGGCATTGTTGGAAGGCGTTAATGGTTTATGGCTCGGGAGTCTTCTCACAACATTGAAATTGTACTATAGCGCTTGCTAGAGCTGTAAAATATGTTAACGAATGGCATACAAAATCGGGGAGACAGTTGTGATTAGAGGCATCCATGGAGTAGCGGGGAAGGGGGACAATATCACCTAAACCTTTCGGTTTTATTATAGAATTTGATTTGTTCAAGAGGTAGGATTTTTTATGTTTTTCGAAGGCTGAACAAATCTATAGGATTGCGGACGAGAACCCATCATGCTCAGTTTTCCGGCGATGAACCCGCGAGTTTATAGATCCACTGGCCAGTTAATACTACAACATATTTAGCGGCTCAACTGAGTCTCCGAGTCATGCTGCACCTGCGGAAAAATTTCAAGTGTATAAGGGAGACCACAGGGGATGTGGGCAATGGTTTTTTTTTTTTTTTTTTTTTTTTTTGAGGGTGCGGACTCGGACTAACCGAGCCCGCTGGCACCTAAGCTCTTGTGGCCCTTACGCCATACCCTGTGACTCCATCAGCTGTGCACTTCACACCCGTACTACGCGGGCGTTTCGGTCGATGCGCGGTTTGTCATACGCACACCGCCGTGAACGCCCACACGAAGCCGAGTGAGCCGTGTCACAGCTCGCCGCAGCCTTATAGTGTAATGGGCAATAGCTGGATTCGAACCCAGGCCCGCTGGGTTACGAAGCGAGCATTGTATCCATTACACCATCGAGGCGCTCGTGGGCAATGGTACTAACCGATGATATAGTGAATTTGTCGTGTTTAAAGTCCCAACGATCCCGTCATATTAACCCTGTAATTGTGTACGACACTTTTTTTCTATTTAGAGTCCACCGCCACCAGACTAACCTAAAGACACTCTTTATAAGGTCCTATAGGTCCCGTTTTAGAAACCCTGAGGGGTGACTTCACGCTGACAGTTACACTATTTTCAGTCACTTCTTCAATTTTTTCTGTTTAGATCTAATTTTGAACTATTTATCACAAGCTTGTTTGGAGCTCGTAATACTTTCACGTTAAGAACCTAGCGCTTACGTTCGTAAAAAACCTTTTTTATACAGCCGGGCGTAAAGACTCGAAATTCGCCCGCTGGAAGAGCCTTGAGCGGGCGACATGAGGTTCATTCCGCCCGCCGGGCGTAAAGAAAAATATTAGCCCACTGCTTCTTCTTTTAGGCCTTTTGTTGTTTTTTTAAAAAATATTTCTTCCTAATTTTGTTTTTAAATTGTACATTAGCATTAAAAACACAAAAATAAGGACTATAAATTACGCTGAGAGGCGATTAAAGTTCTCTCTGTATCAGCTACGTCATCCTTCCATTCGCTGGCTAGAGTGTGGGTTCACTTCAGTTTATTAAACAAACCATATGCTATGCGTCTGTGGAGTTTGTGCAACCTATCAAAATGCTTCATTTTTCGAAGGAATTAATTTGATTGGTTGCATAGACTCCACAGATGCATAGCACAAAGCTTCTGAACGGGGCTTTAAAGATTGGTTTTTATGATTATTATTGTTATTATTATGAACTTCGGCTGTACAAAAAATAGCGTACAACACTCGGGCGGTATTCGTCATTACGCCCTTGGATCGTAATATACTATTGCTCACGTGACTCTGTTCTCGGTCATGAAGAAACAAGGATAAGGTGGTAAAAAGGACGGTAAATACCTGCTCCATAAAGAAATGGCATGAAATCACATGTTTGTATTTTACTTTCTCGGACGATCGTGTGAACCTGGGACCTGGGCCGTTTAAATGGAATTTGAAGTACAATTTTACACTTCTTGAATTCTGCGTTGCAACTAACAATTATTCGGTTGCGCTGTCCAATAGAGGCGGTATGGACGGGGGGGGGGAGGGCGTGAAAATTTAATTTCAACGCAGCTAGCAAAAGCATGCGGTGGAATTTAGTTATATTTCAAACTTCACGAGTGCTCATTCACTCTCTCAGCCTTCAACGAAGATTAGTAGGCCACGTGGCCGTTGAAAACTACCCACAATCAAATTAGACCGCTTGATTCGATCTCAACTTCTTCCTATAAGTAAAGTTGCCCAAGATTTTCTCACCTTCGGACACTGTCACTTTTCAATACGTCCTTAATGATCCAAATTAACTCAAAACAACTGCAACTGATTCGTCAAATTGGAAAGGGGGAAGGGGTCGTTCAAATTGAGTTTAAAAGCGCGATTTTCCAGATTTATTAGAGCGAAACGAAATGCCATGAAACAAAAGCAATTTATATTTGTTAAGAATGGCTTCTCTGGTAATTTACGGATGAGTATTTTTTTTGTCATTTTAACGATGAAATAATGCCAGTTTGATTGAAGAAAGAGACAATGATGCTACAAAAATATGAGTCCTGTGTGAAGAGAAAATCCTTGGAAGGAGAGGTTGCATAATCTTTCACTCGTTTTATTGACTTGGCTCGCAGAGGAAGAGCCGACACGAGTGACTTTCTTTTAGAACTCGCAATGAATTTGATTTCTGGGGAGTGGCTTTTTTTCCAGTGATTCAAGGAAATTTTGACCTTACGATCCCATGAATCATTAAGTGACCATGCCCCAAAGGAAGACGTAAATTTAGCGTTCCATTTACTGGAAAGTTAAAAACCCCAAGTTCCTATTACAACAATGTTTTTTTTTTTTTAATTTAAAGAAGTGAATATTTTGTTTGATTATTTCCAACCGAATTATCAAGTTCGACAAGCACAACGGCGAAATATAACCAACAAAAATAAAAATAAACAAACACAACTTCTTTTTTTTTCTTACAGAAAAACTAATGAAAGTTTCAAATCAGATTAGTAGGAGAGCTGTTTCTTTTCTCAAGAGCTCACTCTTTTCCAATAAATTCTATTGATTTTATTAAATAATCGAATTTAGTCCTTCGGGCCTCCCCTGCATGAGTATGTTCAAACAAACTGTTTACAGGAAGTATCATTTTACCGAATTCGATGAAAGTGGTCCCCTTTTATTCAAAAAGACAATACTACCCATATTTGAAACAATCAGACGTCTTCCATACAGTACGGGAACTCATATCGAACGCTATTTTGTGATTCTTGAGGCCGTTTCCCACGTTATTTCGTAACTTTTTTTCCCCCCCTTCAGTAGCGCGTGTCTAAATTGCTGTTCAAGCCGTGTTAGACGCGCTTTTTCCCATACATTTGATACCTCCTCGCTTCAAGTTTTTCAGGATCAAATAAGAATCGTAGCCCCTCCTCACTGACCATAACAATCCACTCGAGAATCTGTGACAGTCGCGTTTCGTTAACAAATAAAAAAAAAGTTACGGAATCGAAGAATAGTATTTATTTTGCGCTAAAGCGCGTAAGGTAAGGATTTCCTTTTATTGTTACAGCACATAGCATGAAGAGGACTATGGGAAAGAATGCCAAGGAGGGATGTTCACGACGGAAAATTCCTTTTTGTGTTCAAAATGAACTTTATCTATTAGCAGATACTTTTCAGTCTTGGCAACTGACGAAATATATGAGCGTCATCTTCATTAACAAAACGTCATGGTTTCATTAAATTTACTTCAATGGGAGAACTTAGATAAAGTACATACATGTTTCACAATCTCAATTATAATGACGTTCGGGGCACTCCAGCTTCGTAAGGCGAGAGCATGTGGGGAGATTTGCACTTTTTCAAAAGTTCAGGAGGGGCTCAAATGAAATTTTTATTTTATTTTTTTACAATATGATTTTTTTTTACTGCACCATTTCCTTTTCTTTTTCGTTCCCTCGTGTCGTTTTTACTCGATTTTAATTATCGTTCAGTATGAAATTAACACTTGCAAAGTTTGACGGAACACTAGGGGGGGAGGGGGCACAGAACTTTGCGACAGCCCGCACGCCAGCTTGAACACGCACCACGTACCCCGGCCGGGAAGGAAGGCTAGTTTCAGCCCTAGCTTACTATTAAACTGAGTTGGCGAGACCCTTTTGGGGTTCCCTCCGGTGTTTTGCTAACATACGGGAACTTTCTGACTTTAAGCCCTTATGGCAAAGTTTCAATTTTGCCCCCCCCCCCACCATCACTGCAAGTGCAATCTTACCACTTCGCACGTCCCACTTTCACTCGTAATTGATATGGACACGTTTTTAATCCTTTTCTCTTGTCAACATTCATTATTACCCAGCAATATGAACAGGTCAGAAAGCAACAAATGCAATGAGTTCAATTTCTTACTTTATCTGTTTCAGGCAATCCTTCTAGGATTAGTCTTCGGAGCAGTAGCCTGGACGCAAGGCGATGTTCCTCAGAAGAAGGGCGAACCCCTGAGAAGGCTTCCTAGCCCACAAATGCGACGCCGGCTAAGGCCAAATATGCCCCCTCCCCCGTACGCAGTTCAAATGGAGCCAGTCATCAAGTACTCTCAGATGGATCCTTTGTATCATCAAAAAATTAAAAATAATACCAACGAGATTTTGTCTAGAGGTGACTACGAGCCGGAAGCTAGCAACAATGTGGCGGAATTGGTGACTGGCTACGAGGGAGATTCGTACGACGGCGGTTATGCTCATTCTTATTACCAAGAACCTGAGCCCATAATCGAAATAATCATAAAAGAGTCGAATGAGAGCCTTCCAGCTCCACCTCCTCAACCGACTCTCCCACCGGCGCCATCGACAAAAGAACCAGTCCACGTGTTTTACGTCAAGTACAAGAAAAACCCTCACGCAAGTGGAAAACCTGGCGAATCTGATGTTATATACGAACCTCCTGTCCCTGCCTTGACGGAGCATACAACTGAAACAGTCGAAATTGACCCACACGCGTCAGTTACAGAGGTAGCGCCAGTTTACACGGCTCCTCCATCGCAGCCACCAAGTACAACATTCAGAGCGATTATAAGGCCTGAGTCTGAGACATATTATGGATCAAACCTCAAGGTTACTTTCGGAAAATCTGAGAAATCAAATCCTCACCATGACCACGAGCTACATGTAAGTGCTTCAGAGCCCGAGGGGGCTCTGCCTGTAGTCGATCGTGCACAAAACAGGGACTCTTCCGAGTCAGTGAAAGCCCCAACTTTCAAGAGACAACAAAGTCATTTTGACAACCCTCCTCCTCGTCAACCGTCGCGCTCACCACCACCCCCCGCGTTGACACACTATCAAAAACCACCGGGTCGTCAACAAGTTGGACAACCAACACAAGCCATTTTACAGAGAGGACCCTCAAATGTTAATTTCGGTCCTCCTCCGCCATCCAGGCAACAACACACTACAGCCATATTTCACAGGCCCCAGCAATTCACACAAGCCTCGAGTCCGTCGCAAACTCACTCTGCAGCCTTTCCTACGCCATCCGATCGTCAACGATTTCAATACAACGAACGAAACAAAAACCGACCACCACAACTCCCAATTCAAAGTTCGAGTAACAATGGATTCAATCAGGGTGTCGCTCCGTCTCCTTCGCATAGACCCCAGTTTCAACCTACGCTCGCTGCTCAAATTGAAGAGTACAAAAAACATAAATTGTTTCTGCATCAACAAAATTTAAGGCATCAAGCTCTTCAAAATGGTAATTTACAGCATCAGGAGCAGACCTTTCAAGTTCCTCCAGTCCAACAGTTTCACACTCAGCAGCCAATTCATGTTCAAGCACCCAACCGAGGACAGATCCCACGCAATCCCTACCAACAAAAGGACGAAACAATTGCGTCCTCTACGCCTTCACCACAAACGTACACCATCGTGAGACAGGAGCCTCAAGACAGTAAGCAACCTCAGCAGAGTGTCCAGCAGCAGCAGCAGCAAACAAGAACATCTTCTGATTTCCCAAGGAGAAGGCCGTCATATACACCGAACGAGCAAAACGACGAAGTAAATCAAAATCAAGGAATCGGTGCTGTGTCACGTGACCAGATTAGTCAATCGCCGATCCAAACCTTCACCAACGGTGAAATCGTCAAATCTATCTCACAACTTGAAGCTCACCAAATCTCACCGCCGAGAGGAGGAGGAGAAGGAGGAGGACACGAAAACATCGAGTACACGTTTGACTCTCAGAAAAAAGCGTTCGCTCCCCGAACGCCCGAAACCAATCCCGCTGTTTTCTCGCAACAGCCCCAAGAGCAGCCTCCGCAAAACCGGCAGAATTTTGTCACTTACCGACCGGACAATCATAGATTTGAGCAACAACAGTCCGTGGAGTACAGGTCGACAACGCAGAGGCCGAGGCCGACGTTCACTTCAAGAACTTCGACGGCTCCTCCGATTGAGAGGGATGAAGTTGTGACTGAGAAAAATGAATCTGAGGAGGTGTCGGAAGAGCCAACGAAAGAAGAGTTGGAAAAGAAAAAGGCTAATTTGGCTGCTCTGCCTGATGAGGTTCCGGATGATTTGAGAGAACAGTTACTTTCGTCTGGTATTCTTGGAAACGCTGATATTCAGATTCTTGATTATGATAAAGTTGGGGATATTCCACTAGAGAATCTTCCCCCAGAGGCATTGGAAAGTCTATATGGCGCGGGATCGGCTCCCGTCCCATCTGTCCTCAATGCTGATGGTTCTCCCGCGGAGCCCCAATCACCCACGAGGAAAGACGTTGAAATGAAAGTGGTCCGTTACAACCCCAACACGAAAGAAGGTCAGAACATTCCCGAGGCGTACGTTCGCGAAGACGCGACTCAGTTAGACCCTGTCGTCCTCAACGACTCTCGCTACAATCGCTACCTTCCGTTGAAAGTGAGTGGAACGAGGTTTCCAATTCCCGACGTCCCTCAACTCAAAGACAAAACAGTTTCGAGCGTTGTCGTTCTCGCTCCGGTCGATTACGATTTTCTAAAGTCTCGCGAAGAGTCTGACGGTGCGGAGCGATCCTCGAGGACTGTTCAAGTTCAGGGCGTAAGGTTTGTGGCGGGCGAGGCGCTCAAGGCTGTTGTCAAAGAACCGACGACTGAAAACTTCGAGAAATGGCTTGATATGGAGAGAAGCACTTCACCAGGGCAACAGTCCGTCGTTCTACTTGTTACCAGGTAAACATTCAAAATGTACGAGTGCGAGTGCGAGTATACGCTGTATGGGGAGCAGCAAAACACTCCAACCATGTTTAACACATCTTTAAACCGAAAATACAAATGTACAAAACTGAATGATAGAAATAGATCCTACAAACTCTGCCCATGTCAACAGAAAAACAAAATTAAAAATTCTCCAGTAATCAATTACACAGGGGGGGGGGGGGTTCGAATGAAGTTGTAAGCTACGTGATGTCCTAACCCCTATATACCCACCATGCATTCAATTGGTAATTTTTTTATTTTTTTCGATCATTACGTTTACGGTTGCATAGGACGAGAGTGTTCTTCCTTC
This sequence comes from Corythucha ciliata, assembly GCA_038030265.1. NCBI lineage: Eukaryota > Metazoa > Arthropoda > Insecta > Hemiptera > Tingidae > Corythucha > Corythucha ciliata. The sequence goes on along the minus strand of CM075940.1, from coordinate 30,266,638 downwards.
CTTTCCAACTTTTCAGCAATTCGATACCGATGTTAACAGGCATCCGCTAATGTTGAAGGAAAAAAATTGAATCTTTCCAGTCACGCACTTGGAAAGTTAATGCTTCTTTTATTTACTTCTTCGTCTTTCTTTCTATCTAACTCGATCTATATCCATCAATTGGTTCGGTTCAACTGAAAGTAACTTAACTCCGTTGAATTTTCATTATAATTCTACTGTTGTCCTTCTTTTCCAAAAATGCAAACTGTCACTACTCATTTCTTACAAAGATTTTTCCTCTTTTGTTTGCAGCAACGGAAGCAATGGCGGTGAGCCGGACAAACAGGAGGAGATTTTCATGTACGACGTCGCGACGACCAAAGTGAGCAAGCTCAAGGGTGAATTGAGCTCTACTTTCGTCGAAGTCGCGGAAGCCAATTCATCCAGTAAAGAATTGGAACAACTCCCAGTAGTAGCGCCTTCGCCGTCAGGCTCAACGAGTGACATCAAGCCTGACACTCAACTGTGATTTCCGGTTATTTTTATTTTTTATTTTTAAAGCTGTGGACAATGCAATTTATTATGTGAACAATAACGAAGTTTTTTCCCCCTCGAGTCTGTATTATTTGTCTGTATTAAATTGTTAAATTATTTGTCTGTATAATTTAACGAAAATTAGTGTTTTTTATACCATGATTCGTTTCGAAAGAACGTCTTTTTTAACAACTTAATTTAAAATAAAAGTTTTTTGTACTTTTTCTTTAACTTTTTTCGTTTCATGAAGGGGCCTTGTGTGGGGGGGGGGGAGTAGTTACACACGTCACTTCATGCATTGCTTGAAAGTGCGTTCATTTGCAACCCGGGACCGTTTCGAACTGTACGAATTTCCCAAAAACTGTTATTTTTGCCACACTTCCATCATTCTTCTATTACTGACAGGAGCCCTAAAAACCACTCGTCTTAAAATTTAATCTCCAGACTTCACATTTCAGCTAGCTTGAATTCGCAATACTCTGGTATTTATAGGAGTTTTTGGGGGGATTCTTCAGCTTCCTGGAGCTAGATAACGCTCAACACGGAGACATCTCCGTAACCTTGGACCACATAATTTTTAGGAACTCAAGCAAACATTCACAAATTTAGGAACATCGTCGAAAATCCAAGGCAAGGCAAACAAAAGAAAAGCTCACTCATTCAAAAAACGAGCGCTCGAGGATTATAATTATGGGCGAAACGGGTTTCAATGTCTATTCGTGGGGAATAAATCTTCTCCGGCCTCGCATCGGCAATGCAAAACGCTCATTTTCATCCACTTTAAAGGGCGCTGACACGGGGGGCGTTATTGTGATTTAAAGCGAGAGTTGGAAATTGAACAAGTTATTTATTTGAGATTAAATCAGAATAACAAAACTAGTTTTTAAAATGGTTCCCATATGGATGAAACCATAACAGGCTTCTAACACGGGGGGTTGGGGTTAGACGCTGTCGGCTCAAAACGATATCAGGGGGGGGGGACACTAATTCGCGGCTTAAATAATTAGATAGATAAAGTGTGGAAAAGGCGCTGATTCCCGGGTCACGGCTAAAATTAAGATTGAGCCATAATTGAACGCTACGTAAAATTCATATTTCGTGAGTTCGTGTAGAGGTCCGCCAGCCGCCACGGAATCCATTGTGATTCGAGAGAGAGAGAAAGAGAGAGAGATTGATTGATTTCGATTAATTTTTTCTCGCAAATTTTGGTCAATGGACCACTCTTCCAATTAACGAGATTTGATTAAACGAATAATAATTCTCATTGTAAGTTTTACGTAGTAACTGAAATATATAATGACGTTAAATGACACAATAAATAATTTATTATTATTAGCCTGACGAGAGAGAGAGAAAGAGAATGATAGTGAGAACATCGGCCCCAAAAAAATGAAGCCGCTGTACCCCCATGTGGTTGCAGCCGAGTGCGCGTGCTCCTTTGCACCCCTTAGATACGGTCAGGTCCTTTTATTTGTTTCGGGAGTGCTTCAGCGATATGAAATATCACCAGATTTCATTGAATTTTTGAACAATTATTGAATTTGAGAACAGTAAAAACTAGCATTATGACGTCACTGAAAATATATAGGAATTTACTGTACAAAAAGTAAATTTTACTGATTCACTTCAGTAGATTCCATCGAAAGGACAGTCATTTCTGCCACTCAGTTCGAAGTTTCACTGTTCTCAGTGAACTAGCTATTGTCACATAGCTATGCAGCTATGTCAAACCGCATACCAAAACTCCTTTTCACCTAAAAATCCTAATTTTTCCATCTTTAAGCTTTTCGGTGATGGCACCCTCTGGAAGGGCCCGAAGTGCTCCGCCCCCGACCGCTCCTACGCAACTGATTCACGGAAAGAAGCGAGAAAAAGCGCTAAATTGCGGCTAAAATTAAGAAAAATACTTCGTGGCTAAATTTTCTTGAAGCTTCCGCGGATAACGTGTAGAAAGAGCGCTAATTAGAGGCTAGACGATAGAAGGGAAGTTCGTGGCTCAAACAGAAATAGCACTAATTCATAGCTAAAAGCGAAAAAATCGCTAAATTCACAGCTAAAATTAAGAGAAAGTGCTAATTTATGGATGAAATTGAGAAAGTCGATCATTAGCGGCTAAAATCAGGAAAAATGCGTATTCGCTACAAAAATTCAGAAAAATCGCTAGTTTACAGCTAACGTGCGAAAAAATTCCTACTCCACGCGGCTAAAATAGAGAAAAATCGCTAATTCACTAATCCGATAAAATTGCGAAGATAAGCGCTGAAGTGAGGAGAACACGATAATTCACGGTTTAATTGAGAAAAAGTCAAATCGCGGCTTCTGATAGTATAACTGCGGGCTAAAAAGTGAAAAAAGTGATAATCCGTGGCCAAATTCAGAAAAAAGTTAGGTAATTGGCGGTGAACATTGGGAAACAACTCTAATTCGTGTCTGAAATGTAGAAAAATCTATATTTAGCGGTTAAAATGAGGAAAAATTCTAATTTTCGGCTAAAATAAAGAAAAATGGCTAATTTGGGGGTTAATTTGATAAAATTCGCTCATTTACAGAAAATTGAGAACATTTCAAGCCGTAGTTTCCGGAGGCAACTTCGTGGCCAATTACGAAAAAGCGCTTTAATTGACGGCAACAATTGAGAAAAAACGGTTATTCACCGCTAAAATGGAGGAAAATAGCTAATTCACTGAGAAGAAGCGCTGATTTGTAGAAAAAACTCTAATCCGCGGTTAAAATGGGGAAAATGCCAAATCACGGCTTATATTCTGAACGGTAACTTTATAGGGGCGATGGTGAAAAATTCGCCCGGGGGTGTCAAATGTCTAAGGCCGGCACTGGGCGATAGTTCTCTTGTTATCCTTTAAATCTGATACATTTTTGTTTAATATAATTTGCAGGTGCAAGTTTCACGACTAATTCGTCATTGGTCCTACGTCGATATATTCATTTTTCTGCCTGTCAACTTTTCTCAGCGTCCAATTTTCGGTGATCGAGCCAGTAGCTCCACTAGCCAGTAGCTCCACTAGCCAGTAGCTCCATTAGCCAGTAGCTCGCTTCAGTAGCTATACTGAAGCGGGCTCGATTTGTTGAACGCCCACACGAAGCCGAGAGCGCTGTGCCACAGCTCGCCTCAGCCTTATGATGGCAAATTTGGCAATATCCGGATAGCAGTGGCGTACCTACACCTTTCGAAGCCCAGGGCTGAAGTCTCTATATGAGCCCCTTGCCATCTTCCGCTTGTCCAAATGACCAAATTCGAGGGTTTGGTACTTCCAGAAAACCGAATTTCCTGGAATTGGTTCTTCATAAATGTCAATTTCGCTTAAGCGCTTCCAAAATTCAATGTGCATGCCTTTATCTCATTCAAAGCCGATTTGGCTGTTTTACCTCCAATACAAAATCGTTTTGCGGGGTTGGTACTTTCACTAAGCCAGCCTTCTGAATGATCGATTTTTCTTAATTTTAGCCGTGAATCGGCGCTTTTCCTGAATTCAAGTCGTGGATTTGCCCGAACTCAAGAACGTTTTAATCTCAAATTTGTCCGGGAAGTTGAATCAGTAACGAGACGAATTGACAAATTTTCTCAATTTTAGCCACGGATGAGCGCTTTTTTTCGCAATTTCAGCCAAGAATATCAGCATTTTTATAACTTTTTAAAAAAGCGCGGGGCGAGTAATTGCCCCGTGTCTTCTCAATTTAAGCCGCCTAAGGACGTACAGAAACTGAGAATTAGCGTTTTTTCTCAATTTTAGGCGTAGGCTAGCCCGTATATAAGCTTGCTCACAGAAAATAACTGCGCACAGGGACCTCGATAGGTCACCATCTTTGGCCAATCGCGTGAGGACACCACAAAAAAACCCCAACGACAAGGCCACAAATGTGTCATTTCGGCGGCGCCGACGACCACCGCGAGCGGAGTCACCGACGACCAGTCAGGTCCGGTAAAAATGGACCTGAAAATCGCCCACTCCGCGTCGGTTAGGCAAAAATGGACAAATTTGGCGCGTATTGCAAAGAAAATTTACTTCCCGAATATTCAGCCAGGAAACTTTCGATTTTAGCGGTTATTTAGCTCCCAAATGTTGACATTTTGCGACCAACTACAGACTTTGTGAGCGCTGTTGTGGGCGGCTAAACCGCGGGTTCCACAATCATTTTTTTTTTTTTTTTTTTTTTTTTTTTGTCGGGGGCGCCGGGCTTTGAACCCGGCAGGCGCCTAGGCCTCCATTGGGCTTCTACGCCATACCCAGATCTAACTGTGCACTTCACACGCGTACTACGCGGGCGTTTCGGTCGGTGCGCGGTTTGTTGAACGCACACCGCCGGGAACGCCCACACGAAGCCGAGTGTGCCGTGTCACAAGCTCACCGCAGCCTTATAGTATTACAATCATAAAAAGAAGCCAGAAACTTGCGATTCGCAAAAATAAAGACCAGAAACTAGCTATTTCGCGAATACTTATAGCCCTGAAACTCAAATTTCGGGAAAATGAAGACCAGAAAATTGGTAAGAAAATAACTTGTATTTTAGTATTAATTTAGTAGACACACAATTTGCGGGAAAATTAGTGAAATTGGAATGTGAAGGGGCCAAATCCGAGACATTTGGTTATGAAAGAGCGAAAATCGTGAGAAATTGTGGTGTGAAAGAGCCAAAATCACCACATTTGGTTATTTATAAGCCGAATTAATTTGTTAATTAGCAAAAACTGTACAAAAAACTGAAGCTATGAAACTTGTTTTAAACATGAATCCTGAAATTTGGATATGATGGGTTTGAAAGACTGAAAGTATGTGAAATTGTGGTTCGGAAAGAGCCAAATCCACTAAATTTGGCTCTTGAAAAAGCATAGCCAACGGAATAAAAGAGCAAAATCGCCTGAAATTGGGAATTGATCGAGACGCATGCGGAGGTTTTCCGTTCGGAAATCCGTGTAACTATAGGGTTTGCAATAGCAAAAATAACAAAATCTGGCTTTTTGAGATACCTAAATTAAAAAAATGAACGAAAACGAGTTTAGAACGAACTAAAGCCACAAACTTGTTATTGATTTTTTTTTTTTTTGAAAGAGGAAAAGGAAGAGTTTTTAAAAGAGGAAAAACCGCGCAAATGATGTTTGAAATGACATATTCTGTTTTGAAGAAGCCGAATCCATGACATTTGGTAATAGAAGAGCGAATTTCCGTGGCAATACTGTCATCTGAAAAGGCCAAAGTCACTAAATTTGGTTTTCAAATAAGACAAACTAGTTTTTCGTATAAAAAATATATATATAGAAATAATTTATGCCCTATTGGTTTATCATAAACCGTAATTCGCCGAAATTGGGTTTTGAAAGAGCCACACCAACGCAATTTTGTCACTATCAAAATTGTCAAATCACTAAAATTTGGATTTGAACGAGCGAAATCCGTAAAATTTGATTTTGAGAAAGCGAAAATTTGTTTTCTTCTTTTTTCTTCTCTCTTTTGGCATTGGCTTTGTGCCATACAGCCATTGCATTTATGCGTGATACAGGAAAATTTACGTAGCGGTGGTGTTGTTGTTGTAATTACTGTTATTTCCTATATAGTATGTGTGTTTTTGTGGGTTCTTGGATTTCTTATTGAGTAATAATATTGTTAGGGTTAGGTACGTTATACACATATATTTTATGTTATTTAAGTGTTGATTATTATTGAATGTCGATATTTACTTATTTTTAAATTATTCTTAATTAGTGTTAATATTGAGCTTTACACAAATTATTGAAGTTTCTACTTTGTATGCCTTTATTTTGTTATTATTATTTTTTTATATTTTATGAATTTAGGTTTTTATTGGTATATCTTATTTTAATGAGTGTGTATTCTTGGAAAAAATTAATCTTTAGTTAAGTTTTATATTCTTATTTTTGCGTCCTTAATGAATTTGATTATGTGTTTTGTTGCTATACCTGCTTTAGAAGGATGGATTTGTAATCGAATGGTAGGTCTAAAATTGGTGATATTTGAGCGAACATTTCTTGTCTGGGCCTGTTAAACTTGTAACATGTTAGTATGATATGCTATACATGATAGTATGATATGGGAAACTTATGTACAAAATAGACTCAATTGCGATACATTTTGACATATTTGGTTTTAGAAATAGCCAAACGCGCAGGACTTGTTTTGGACCAGATATTGAAAAAAAAATACCTGGATTTGATAGAATGTTCTGGACTATGGGGCCGTATTCCCAGATTTTTTGTTTTATTCAAATCGCCACACCACATTCGCTTGTATTCTTGAGTAGGTATCACACACTGCAATATAAAATCCGGTCTTTGGATAACAGAGGCAGTGCGCTTTCGGGTTCGGGGTACTGTTTTTTATATGTGTAAGAAAATTAAGAAATTAGGCGAATTGGATAAGTGGGGGGGGGGGGAAAGAACACATTTTACCGCCACCCCCGTCACGGAGGCCTAAAACCGCCCCTGATTCAACTTCATAGTGAAGGTCGCCAAGACACGTCACGATCGTTCCTGGAACCCAACGCGATTGATTTTTGGAGTATTGTCCAGCCATTACTTTATCGCCTGGAGAAAACGCTCGTCTGAAGCTTGCGTTTTCCATCGAGATTTATTTTGGGATCAGGGCGAACTAGGTCGAGACGAGTTTTGATTATCCGTCCAAGAAATAGAAGGGACGGTGGCTTGCCAGTAGCTTGATTAGGGGACTTGTGGTATTGTTGCAGGAAATTATTGAGAGCACTTTGAAGGTTGTGTGCATTAGCTCCTGACACTTTAATAGTTTTTTCTAGTGTCTGTAACCATCTCTCAGCCTGCCCGTTGGTCGAGGGGCGATGTGGAGCAGTCGTCTGCTTGTGGAACCTGACTCCTTTCTATTTTAAAAACTCATGCTCATGTGAGAGCCTCCACAGCCTTTACAGGGGCTTGTAGGCTGCGCGGTTGAAACGACAGTTTGTTTACCGTTTGTTGAAGCTTGGCGTGATTTACCTTTCCGGGTTCGAGTGCCTGAGGCGAGGACGACTTTCATGAGAGAATTTGAATTGACTAGACGTCGTAGACGACACAAATTTTGCTCCAGCAGCTGCTTCTCGCGTATAGACTCCATATCAGAGGCTATCTTTACCGTCTCATCGAATTTTTCCGGTTTGAACACGATCGCATCTCGAATGTCGTCGGAGGAAACGCCATGAATAAACTGAACGATTAGCGAATAATAGTCGAGAAATTCGTTGAATTGACAGTAACGAGCGCCGGCTTTCGCATGCAGGATGGATTCAATCGTCGCCATTTATGTCGTTGATGCATATGGGCATCCGATCACAAAATAGAACGCTAAGAAATACTAACTTTTAGAATGCAACTTTTATTCTTCAAATCAAATTAATAAGTTATTTACATATGTAACAATGCATGCATGAAACTGTATCCGTAGGAGCCTACGTTGTCTGTCTTCCCTCGTTGAGGTGCGTTAGAAACGAACCGGTTTCGGCTGCTCGCCATCTTCAGCGTCTGTAAGTACAACTGAAACTTACAGACGATGAAGATGGCGAGCAGCCGAAACCGGTTCGTGAAAAAAACAATTTCGCGTGTCGATTTCAACAAAAATATAACTTTCGCTTTTTGCTGTTTGTTGCAGCCAAACCAATTCTGAAGAAGCGGATTATTTCAGAGACCAATTTCGCCGACTTTTCGCACTTGAACGACATTTTTGCGGGTTTGACTCACCAAAAAAAAAAAAAAAAAATCGCAAATTTTTTTAGCAAATGAAAAACATTTTTCCTGATCTGACTCACTGCAAAATAAATTTCTCGGACTTTGCTCGCTGAGCAACCCCTACTAATTTCAATTGTCAGCAAACCAATTTTGCCGCGTCACCCAATTCAGATGGCTCTCTGAATTTGTTTCGCATAGTTGAGAAAAATCCGAGAAATTTATGACGCAAAATGCCACGTCTTGGGCCAAATTTCCCGAAAACCCTCACCCAGAGAAAACTTGGCGCGAAATGCCCCATTGTAGGCAAAACGCAACATTCGGCAAAATACTCACGTGCGAAATTTACGTGAAAAGCCTCAGCAAGGGCAATTTTATGGTGAAATTGTATATTTCATCACAAAACTTGTAATTTTCACGATGAAATTGTCAACATTATACGGGAATTGTCTATTTTATGAGAAAACTTGCAATATTTTATGGAAAATCGTCAATTAATAGTTTATAGAGAGGGGGTGGTGAGATAAATGATTTTATAAGGACATAATCGGTTTAAGAGGTGCCGTTTGATTATTAAATCGTCAGTTTTGTAAAGATATATTCAATTTTATGAGGAAATTGTCATTTTTGAGGAAATCAATTTTATGAGGAATTGGACAGTTTGATTAGAAAATTGTGAATTTCAAAAGGTAATCCTAAATTTTCTAGGAATTGTTAATTTTATGAGGAAATGTCCAGGTTCTCGAGGAAGTTGTCATTTTTATAGGCGAAACGTCAATATTGGCCCCGTTTTAAAACTCAAAAAATTGCTCAGCACTTGATGTAAAATAAGAGGAAAAGATTAATCGCAATTAATCGTGTTATAGTTTTACAACAGACCCATTGTTAGGAAATTGTCAATTTGAAGCATACCTTGTCAGCTATTTAGGGAAATTGCATGCAAAAATTGTCAATATGAACTATAAATTGGCAGTTTGAAGCAGAAATTGTCAATTTCATAAAGAAATTGGAATTACTTCTTCTCAGTAGTTTTATATTTTGGTCTTTTAACTTATTAGTTTGACTCGAACGGCAGTTGTTCTTTCGGTAATTATTGTTAATACGTAACTGGATATCGTTAATTCGGGTTTTAAACTTGAAATCCAAAGCGGAAATTGCCGAGATTGTTTGCGGAAATTGTCAATTTTATGAACAACCAATTTCGGGGATTTGTGTTGCCAGGAAACCAATTTCGCTGGGTGGTCCAATTCAGAGAAAGATTACACAGATTTTTCGCCATTTTTTTTTTGAAACAACACCCACGGGTAGGAGGGTTGCCCCCCCCCCCGGCACGGAATCCTAGGTGGATTATTGTGCCCCCCCCTGGGTCTGTGGATCTAGTCCAGGATTCCCTTCCCTCTGACGAGGTTTAGGAGGTCCTCGGCTAGAGTTTCGCCGGTCGGAGCACCCTCGAGTTGGTCGGCCCCGAAGATGCTAAGCCGACGGCCCGCGAGCGCCTCACATTCGAACACGATGTGATGGGCGGTCTCGTCTTCTTCCCCACACAGTCTGCACACCGGGGACTCCGTGGTTACCCCGATGCGGTGTAGATGATAACGGAGCTGGCAGGATCCCGTAATAAGGCCTACCACCGTTCTAAGGTCTCTCCGGCTAAGTCGGAGCAATTTGCTCGTAAGCTTCCTGCACGGTCCTTCGACCATGCGCTTACTCTGCTGATGTCCCTCCAGTCTCTGCCAGCGAATAGCCGCCTGGGCATTAACCCACTTGGCTATCGCCATCCTGAAGGTCGATGGCGGGACGCCGATGCGCCGGCTCCGGGCCAGTGAAGTCTCCATTCGAGCCCTCCCTGGCCAAGGAGTCCGCCTGCTCGTTCCCGTAGATACCCTTGTGTCCCGGTACCCATTCAAGACTTACCTTGTTATCCTGGGCCAGCAGACTAAGGCTTTGGCGGCAGTCCCATACAAGCCCGGAGCTCACTATCGGAGCCGTTAGTGCCTTAATGGCAGCCTGGCTATCCGTGAGTATACGTATATGGGCATTTTGCACGTCCCTACGTATATTCTCAGCAGCACAGGCCTTGATTGCGTAGACTTCGGCTTGGAATACCGAGGTGTATACCCCCAGAGGTGTAGACAGCCTCCATTCTGGTTCCACCCCGTACACCCCCGCACCAGTCCCGTTATTCGTTTTAGAGCCGTCTGTAAACCACAATCGCTCCTTGTGATTTCTTTTCACTGCCTGCCCCTCACCGTACCCAAGGCGGACGGAGAAGGGACAGCGTTCACCGAGGGTTTCACCGAGGGGGGGGGGGGAGCACTGGGTCCCGAACCGTGTCCAGGATCCCAGTGTGGGTCCTCCTAGAATTAAGGCTCCCATCCCTCCATAAACCACCCCATTTATGCCTTAGGGCCGACATTGCCGCCGCCCCCTTGATGAAGATGTCAACGGGAGGGAGTCCCGTCAGTATCTCCGCAGTAGGAGTGGAGTGCATAGCCCCAGTGACCATTAGGCACGCCAGTCTCTGAACACTAGTGAGGGTATTTCTGGCCCCACTTGTTCCGCTTTGTGCCACCAGACCACTGAGCAATATGTCAGTGCGGGTCTGACTATCGCCGTATATAGCCATAAGACCATTTGTGGCCTCAGTCCCCACGTTTTGCCGCAGGCATTTTTCGTCCTTTCGTCCTCATAAGCAGCATTTTACCCCTGTCGGCAACCCTGCCCAGGTGCTTGTTCCAGGTGAGCGTGGAGTCCAGGGTTACCCCCAGATACTTCACTTCCCTCCGAAGAGATAGCCTGGTATCGTAGAACAGGGGTTCTTTAAAGTCCCCCAAATTCCTCTTTCTAGTGAAGGCCACTAGGTTGGTCTTGTCAGGGTTTACATTCAGCCCTTCCTTCCCACACCAGTCCTTCACTATATTCAATGCTGACTGAGTCAAGTCCGACACCACCCCGACATGTCGCCCTCTAATGACGACGACAATGTCGTCCGCGTATCCCTGGACATAGAACCCATTATCAGCCAGCCGCATCAATAAGGAATTGGCCACCATGCCCCACATTCGGGGTGACAAACCCCCCCCCTGTGGGCATCCCTTCTTTACATCCACCTTCAGGGATTCCCCAAGGAGCGTGGCGGTAACTGTTCTGCTTTCAAGCAGCACCCTCAACCACCTACTAATGGTGTCGCAGATGCCATGTCGTCCTGCAGCTTCAATAACCGAGGATATAGAGGTATTGTCAAAGGCACCCTCTATGTCCAGGAAGATTCCCACCGCTAGTTCCTTGTGCTCTAGAGTATCCTCCAGCCTAGCAACCAGCTGGTGTAGTGCCGTTTCGCAGGACTTTCCCTGTTGGTAGGCAAATTGACCTGGGTGTAGTGGCCTCGAAGGGAGGCAGCTTTCCCAGATATGCCTATCCACCAGTTTTTCCAACGTCTTCAAAACGAAAGACGTTAGACATATGGGTCGGTACGCCTTAGCCAGTGCATAACGACAGTGCACCAGGAAAACCTCGTAAGTCCATTTTCGGGGTTTTTAATGTTTTGATGTCATTCGGTTCATTGAGGGTCCCTGCGTCTTTGTTATGATGCGGGACCATGTCAGATAAATGTTACGCTATTTATCGTCAATTGGAATATCTTGTAAGTCCAACCCTTCTCTGCGTAAACCTCGTAAGTTGTGAAGTTTGCGTTTTAGGCAATACGATTCTGAACAGCTCTATAGATGAGTTATATAATCCACAGCTCTATACGAATGTTAAGAAGGACACAAAATGAATGCCGAAACTATGTATTTTAACCAAAGATTCTGTTTTTAGCGTCTCCTGCAAAATTTATTAAAAGAGACTTACGAGGTTTTCCGGGTGCACTGTCGAATTATGACGGGCGCCCCGGCTTAGGAATAAACACAACCCGTGCTTTCCGCCACACCTCAGGGATTCTGCCCATTGCCAGGCAAGCCCTGAAGATGCAGCACAGTCGTCTGGCAACCTCTGGCCCCCCCTCCTGCAGGTGTTTGGGGATTATGCCGTCCGGTCCAGGAGCTTTGAAGGGAGAAAACGAGCCAATGGCCCATTGTACCCTTCCCAATGTGACCACCTCCCTAGCCACATGCCAGTCCACCCTTGTCGCCCTCCTTCGCGAGGGCTCCACGGGTGGAATGGACGATACAACCCCCACGGCCCCCGGAAAGTGCACCCCCATCAGGGTCGTCAACGTTTCCGACGCCGTCGTAGTGTAACTACCGTCCACTTTCATCAGTGTGCCAACAGGATTCAGCGGGTCCTTGGAGAGAAGGCGCTGAAGGCGAGCCACCGAGGAGGTATTTTCAGCCTCCTCACAGAATCCCCTCCAGGACGCCCTCTTCGAACTCCTCAGCCCCCGCCGATACTCCGCCAGCTTGGCCCTATAGGCCTCCCACTGCCCGCCGCGGACTGCCCGATTAAATAGCCTCCGCGATGCTTTTCTGAACCCCTCGAGCTCCTCATTCCACCAGGGAACCTTCCTGGTCGATGAGCGCGAGCTCAGGGGAGTATTTGCTTGATACGAGGTTACCAGCACCTCCTGCAACTCCTGTGCTGCCCCCTCAATATCGTCACCATCTCGTAGGTCCAGCTCACCCCCAAAACTAAGCCTACCATTCACTTCCTCTGCGAAACCACCCCAATCCGTCTTACGAGGGTTGTAGTATGTCTCTTGTATCCTCTCCACCCCCCGGATTTCCATGATGACATACCTGTGGTCCGAGAACGATGGAGCCTCGGACACACTCCAGTTCCTGACCCTACCGGCCAGTAAGGAAGTAGAGAGGGTGAGGTCGAGGACCTCCCTCCTACTTGATGTTACAAAGGTGGGCTTATTGCCCCTGTTCAACACGGATAAATCACTAGTTGCCAGGTACTCAAATAAGGACTCACCTCTGGAGTTTGTGTTGGTGCTGCCCCATGCCAAGTGATGGGCGTTGGCATCCACACCGATAAGCAGTTGTTCGCCATTGCGCCTGCAGGCGTCGACCAGGTTAATCACCTCCCTCGGTGGCGGGCCCTGATCGCTGTCTCCAGGGAAGTACGCCGAGGTCGCAACAAGCTGCTCCCTCGTGGCCCCCTCCTGGTAGGTCAGCCTGACAGCTACCATGTCCCTGAAACAGAACTCGTTAACCGTCAATGCTCTCAATCCGCTTCTAACGTAGATGCATGCACGTGGAGTATCGACAAATCTAGAATAAATTAACTCACCTCCAATGCCGCTCAGTCCCGCCACTCTTCCCCTTGAGATCCAAGGTTCCTGAATGAGGGCGACGTCGTAGCTGCCTGCTGCAAGCTGACTGCAGGTTCACCTGAATGACCCGCAGCATCAGAGGAGGAGGCACTCCCCGCCACCTTGAAGTTGACTCTCTGGAATGCGAAGTACGGTTGCCCGTTATCCTTCAGCCACTTCAGAGTGTCCTTGCCGATCCCGAGTACCAGCGTCATTCCCTTGGGGTCCGCCGCACTCGAGATCAATTGCCATCCCTCAGTCGAGAGCCCTTTATTCTGGGTCTCGAAAAGAGGGATGAGTTTCCTTGGGTCAGATTCCCCAACGAGGTCAGTGGGCACCCACACGACCACCTTGGTGACCTGAACCACTTGCCGGGCAGGTCCAACTCGCAGGTTAGCCCCGTCCCAGGGTTTCATTTCTTTGACGTGGGCTTCCAGCCAGGCTTTCGCCTCGCCATCAGCGCACGTCACATATACCACCCCACCGCTGGCGTAGCTATTTGAGAACTTGGGGCCCTCCCCCTTAGGGCATTTAAAAACGCCCTTCAGGACCTCCCCAAGCACCTTCCTGCCATCCTCATCCGACAGCCTGACCCTAGGGTACTCCCCAGGGACGATGGCCATCTTGGTTGAGGTAAGAGCCTCCTTAAAGTCTTTATTCCCGCCAGCCGCGGGTGTCTTAGGTCGGGTTCCCTGCCCTTCCTTGGGCCTCTTTAGAACCCGGTTGTGTTCGCCCGTTGAGGGCGTAGATTGAGGGGTCCTACCCCGCTTTTGCGCGGTGTTTCCCCACTCAATCCAGGTTTTGGGTGCACATCACTGATGTGGCCTTGCCGGGCATCCGTAGACGTCCCAGCAACCGCACCTGGGGTGCAATCTTCGTAAATGTTTGGTGGGCACATAGCCCCCTACATCCAACTTTTTCTTATCCAAAAATATCACTTCCTGTAGGGGGGGGGGGGGTATTCAACGGAAATTCCGAAATAGAATGAAAAAAAAGACAGTTTTACAGCAGAGATGTTAGGTTTTGACAGCTCACGACCCTTTTACTGTGGTAATTCAGTCTCTTGGATCGGTTTGACAATTTCTGGCGTCGATTTACCTCGCGTAACCGAGCTCTCCGAGTGAGCTACCGAGTTTTCTCTCAACCCCGAATGTAAGCCTACAATAGGCATTGAGATTCATCTGACTTTGATCTAGAGCTGCCCACCTCTAGATCAAATGCTGGCTACGCCTCTGAGTAGAATCTCGGCTAGGCTAATTTATTTGTGTCTAGTGAGTTGTGCCCCCCCCCACCACCCAACTATATACCGCGTATTTCACGGATAAGTTGACATAACATTCTAGGGGAGGTTTGGCCAGTTTTTTACGTATCCTGGAAACAAAAAACATATTTTGGTAAGTGATTTACCAGGAGCCTTTTTGTGTTTAACGTTTCCTGTTGCAATAGGTGTCACCCCTTCCCACCCCATAACCAAAAGTTAGCATAATAATTGTAAGTATGAAAGTCCAGCAGGTCTTTCAAGTTTCAAGCAAGTTTTATTCTCTGCTTGAAGTTATGCACTCCTCGGAACAAGTTAAATATTATATTGTTTTTGAAAGAATACACCCCGAAAAATGAAAAAAACCGGTAACTTCTCGACTATCTATGAGATTTGTCCGTCATACCCGCCAGAGCTCAGCACAAACTGTGAAGGCATTCCTTATCATTCGAAGCGCCCTGCCCTATCAATCACGGATGTCAGCCGTCTCTTGAAAGTTTGTTTAATTGTAGCGTTGCAAAACTCGGGGCTCGTGTTTAAATTAAACGCTTAAGTGTAGAATTAAGTGCTTACTGGAGTTTTGCAACGGTGATTTGTATCGCGATGGGAAAGGCCATCGAAACACCTCCGAACGTGTTTTGTTTGATTTTAAACACTTTCTCAACGCTGAGCTAGATTGACAGTTTTGCAACGGCAAAAGACTAAGTGCTCATTAAGCGCTGAACAAGTGTGAAGTTTTGCAACGCGGCCACTGTTTGGGATTAATTATTCAACCCGTTTAACTTGTAAAATGGATGAACCCAGCACCAGCAAAAGTGGTGAGTGAAAGCTTTTTTGGAACACCAAATGCCTTCTAGCATGACCTCAGGGATCGGTGGAACTGCTTCGGCTTGTTACCGAATAGATAATTCCCTGCTTGGGGCTTCACTATTTGTACTTTCCTCAAGACGCTCAAGACTCTCGATAAAATTGGCACAAAAGTGTCACTGAAACATACATATGTAGGTATATTTAATCGAGGGAACACGATGTTTTGATAGCCAATGGTGTGGAACAACTGTAGATCACTCCGACTGTTTCGGACCCTTAAAAGTCTGAATTTTCAGCAGTAAACAGGATCTGTCCTCTGTTCCACCCCTTCGGGTGAATTTCGAGGATTAGCAGCAGGAGGTGGAGAGTCTGTTTGTCGTTCAGAGCTGAAAAGTCGCGGTTCTATCAACTTTTCCAGGCGGGCACGAGGGGGGGGGGCAGATGGGTACTTGGAAATGTCAATTATTAAAAATGAATCGTGCCCTTATTCAGGGGTTTAAAAACTGTAGTGGTATCACAAGAGTATATAGAACAAGTTTTGTCCCGCACATTTTGCCCTTATCCTCATTTGTCAGCCTCTATGAGTGATTACTGCCCCCGAAGCAATTTCTCTCAAAGTACTCAACCGAATTTCATGAAATTTGGAAAATTGCCTCATACTGGCCGTATGATGATGTAAAATTGTGGGAATTCGCTCTGAATAATACAGGGAGCTTTCTCTTAGTTTTTTATTTAAAAGCGTAACTAAGATAAAGGGAAACATAGACAATTAATCAATCATGCGGCATTTATCTCGTTCTCCAACACCCCCACTTGACGCACAGGTTCGAGTGACAGACCCATGTTGGTTGTCCACCAACGATGCTTGGCTCCAGGTAGAGCCTTAGTAAAGATGTCGGTATCTGCGTATCCATGCACTGGATTCCATGATTTTCTATACACAAGCTTATTTGCGTCGGCGGTCTTCCGTAAGTATCGAAAAACCCTCTTGAAATTAATTGCATTGTGATTTTTGGGATAATTAACTAGCTTCCAGGACTTGTCAAAACTTGAAGGATCGTCGTGTGAATCAATCGATAGAGTATCGCACATTATAAAGTCGTCAAATCGCCGGGGTAACTTGCGTTGTCTCTCAGGAATTTCTTTCCTTGAAGCCTCGGTCGTAGAAATAGTCAATTCACCCGAAGTTCTGGGTTGTATAGACCTTCTTCTTGAGAACAAGCCTCTTGAAAATCTGCTTCTCCGATTTCTTCGTCATTTTGATGGGAAGTGGCAGGTGTCGCTGACAGTATAGGCTCCCGATCATCTGTAGTTTTCCCAATTCTAGTCTGCAAAAAATCGATCAAGGTCCATTCTTTTTTACTTCTCATCAGAATCTCCTTTAAACAAAGTCTCGTCAAAAATCACGTCTCTTGACTTGATAAGGCCTTCGTTAGAACGATTAATGAGCCGATATCCCTTCGAATCGTCACAATAGCCGGTGAATATAAATTCCTTAGATTTAGGATCCCACTTGGTTATTTTGCACTTAGGAACGAGGGCGTAAGCCGAGCAACCAAAAACCTTTTGGTGTCTCAAGTCAGTTTTTGAATGCGACCATGCTTCATGAGGTGTCAAATTATTTACGGCAATGGTAGGGCTTACGTTCTTTAAGCAGCAAGCAGTATTCACGGCTTCTGCCCAATATTTCGCAGGCAAATTGGCATTCAGCATCATCGAGCGAGCTTTTTCGACTGAAGTCCGGTTGACTGGTTCGGAGACTCCATTTTGTTCAGGGCAGTAATCGATCGTTTTTTTGGTGTTGTATGCCATTCTTTGAACAAAATTCCGAAAAGGCTTTGTTGACGAATTCCTTTCCGTTGTCTGACCTTAAAAATCGAATTTTCTTGTTAGTCTCCGTCTCAACGTTTGCCTTAAATTCTTTAAATTCGCCAGAGCTTCGTCTTTTCCTTTCAAGAAATAATCGAAGGTTTTCCTCGTTTTATCGTCGGTGAAGGTCATGAAGTAGCGTTTCCCGCTAATTGAGTTTTCTTTCATAGGCCCGCACAAATCTGTGTGGATCAACTCCAAAATTTCATTGGCGCGGTGAGCTTTGCCCGTCGAAAATGGCTTTCGGGTATGCTTGCCATAAACACAGCCTTCACAAATTCGGTCGCTGGGTGTAGCTGTGAAATTAAAACCAGTCGCCGTGCCACCTAGCAGGCGACTCATTCCACCCGGACTCAAATGTCCTAGTGTTTTATGCCAAATTTGAAAGGCATCATCTGATGAAGCAGTCACGTCGACGCTTACCGAGTGTTCGGCTCGTAAAAGTTTAAATAAGCCACTCCCCGATGACACATCAACAGCGACAATTGCGCCTGACTCACGATCTACGATTTCACATCTGTGTTCGTTTTTGAATGTCGTTCGCAGGCCTTTTCGACTAAGTTCCGCGCAGGAAATCAAATTTAACTGAAGTCCAGGTACATTAGTCACATTTCTGATTGGTGTCTTCTTAACTTTCCATCAATATCGAGCAAAATGTGACCATCTCCCACCGCAGTAACGGCCAACTTCTCACCCGAAGCCGTTGAAACTGAAGGCTGACAATTTGGATCTCGAATATTGGTTAGCCAATCCTTTCTTCCTGTGACGTGGATCGTAGTGCCTGAATAGATTCCATACCAATCATTGGAATTGAGTGCCGCAGCTGACAAAATCGAATTTTCCAAAATGTGCCCTTTGTCTGCACTCACAAGATTTTTGCATGACCCACCTCGATCTTTCTTTGTAGCTCGACAATTATTGGCGAAGTGGCCGAATTTGTTACAATTAAAGCACTTTACTTTACTTAATCCACCTTTTTTGCTTCTATCAGGCTTTGAAAGCAGCAACGCTCTTTCATAAGAAGCTTCGTACTTGCAAGACTCGGCCATTAACCTTTCCTTGACTAAATCTGATGTCAACTTCAACCCGCAATTTTTGAGGGCCATAATGAGGGGTTTGAAATGATCAGGAAGACTCACGAACATCAATGCTGCGAGTACCCCATCTTTGATTTCATGATCAATTGACTTCAACTTGATTTTTTCGTTAACGTAATCGGCCATATTAAGGCAATTTTCATACCTCACAGCCACGAGTTGTTCAATGAGTGGTGCAACTCTCGAAAAAACTTTAGGCTCGTAGATTTCTTCAAGCATTTTCCACACGTCTTTCCCGAGTTTTAAGTGAGGAATATCAGCGTAGATATGTGATTTGACGCCGGAAACGATGGCTGCCATTGCCCTCTTGCCCATCTTTTCGTCGTACGAGATGTATTTCCAATCGATGAAATTACTGCTCCTCTCGAATTTTTCGGACTAGTATTTGTGATCGTAGTCATCATCCTTACGATTTCACGTTAACTGGGCCCGATAACCTGTTAAATTGTGGGAATTCGCTCTGAATAATACAGGGAACTTTCTCTTAGACTTTTATTTTAAAGCGTAACCAAGATAATGGGAAACATGAACAATTAATCAATCATGCGGCATTTATCTCGTACTCAAACAAATGAATATATTCTGTAGGCGAAACGATCCGACCACTCTAATGGGAGGGGGGTTAGGAGGGGTGTACAATGAAATCATACTAGTTTGCTTTAATTCGCGTGAAAACAAAGGGAAACTGATGGTTAAACTGGTTTGTCTTCTATTCGATGATTGGGTAGAAATATTTGCTCCCTTGGAGCAGAGATTTTGGGCTAATTCTGGGTTTTTTCCCCAATAGTCCACCGTCTACAACCCGAAAATTCGTGAAATGCTGCATTTTAGTGAGGAGGGAGGAGGTCGTGGGTTCGAATCCCACCTTGGGAGCATTTTTTTTCTCGGATCTCAAAACAAGTAAAATGGTACCTAGTAAGTATTTCTCTGAAAGTTTAATTTCTTTATTTTCAGCCTCACCACCCCCTCGAATTCACAGTTGTGACTAGGGTGGTGCGGTGAGGGGTGGGTGTGATCCCTGAAATGTCCTTAGGGTCATCTGAGCTCAATTATTCAATTAATTGTCGGACGCATAAAGAAAAAAGTGACGTATGACATGCACTGACCCGATAGGTGCAGTTTGAGTTCCGAGATGGGATTATCTCCCGGGTGGATTCGCTCTTTGCGTGGACTCCCGGGTGGCTCAGTTGGTTAGAGCACCTGCCGCGAAACTAGGTGGTCGTGGGTTCGAATCCCACCTTTGGAGCTCAAAACGAGTAAAATGGTAAGTATTTCTCTGAAAATTAAATTTCTTTATTTTCAGCCTCACAAATTCACACTTGTGACTTGTGAAACTTGTGTGTTGGTGGTGCGGTGAGGGGGGAGTAATCCCTTACATTTCTGTAGATAGGGTCATCTAAGCTCAATCATTCAATTAATTGTGGAACACATAAAGAAAAAAGTGACGTATGACAAGATAGATGCAGTTTAAGTTCCGAGAGGGGATTTCTCCCGGGTGGCTCAGTTGGTTAAAGCCTTGTCGAAAACCTCATGTCCCATGCACTATGGCATGCAAGCTTTTCAAAATGGTATGTGTGACAACAAAAAGTACGACATTACTGTTTAGAACCACTAGTGTGCAGTTCGTTTTTCTTGATTTGTTTTCATTGTTTTGTTGTTGTTCATTGTGTTGTTTCGAACACGTTCGGAGCAGAGTTGCCATGAAACCAGTCAATGAAATGGAACATCTTAAGTTTTAATCGCTGGTCCCATGGTAACTCTGCTCTGAACATGTTCCAAACACGTTGCTGGCATCTTAGTTTAATAATCAAACATTCCTATTAGTTGCTAACTCATACGTTCAAAAAAGCTAACTCGAATCTGGAGCATCGTCGCTTCTTCAGGATTGACCAATTGCAGTAATCTGCTGCAATCGCCAAGACAAGAAGACATTTCCCAAGGTAAACACTTGGGGGAAAATACCCAGAATAAGCCCAAAATCTCTGCTCCAAGGAAGTAAATATTTCCACCCAATCACCGAATTAAAGACAAAAAAGTTTAACCATCAGTTTCCCTTTGTTTTCACCCGAATTACAGCAAATACACAGCGTACAGCAATTACAACAGGATGTACAGCAGTACACCCCTCCTCCCATACCCTCCTAAACGCCCCCCCCCCTTAGAGTGGTCGGATCGACCCCTGTGCCGTCCCCAGTAGTAAAAGTTGATGGAACCGCGACTCAAATCTTTCTAATTGGTCCGTAGAACATTCCTGCAAAGTTTGGTGCTGTCTTCACTAAAATGCAGTATTTTACGATTTTTGGGGTTGTAGACGGCGGACTAAAAGTCATGTAGAAAACCAAGTTGTTTCACTGAATGAAAAAAGTGACTACAAACGTGTGTTTGAAATTTTTATCCCGTCAGAGTGCACCACTGTCCCTATTTGGCCGACCAGCACAGTGGAAATTCATGGGACAACTTATACTTTTCTCTCATTAAAACATTATAAATTTGTGTATTTGCGTTTTGAACTATTTACTTGCGCAAATAAGCACTTTTGGAGAGAGAGGCTGTTATTGCGCTTGACGCGCATTTGAGAATTTAGCCAGGAGAACCAGTTGACGGTCCTACGGTTGTAACTAGCATGAAAATAGACTAAACCAAAGTAAACTTTTTTTTTTTTTATAGGGAAATTGAATAACAAAAACTTACAAATTGACTAGTGAACAAAATTTCTCCCGAAATGAGTAAAACACCGCAAATTCACACAACCCAAATCACACTGAGAATGCTAAAGCTAGGACAAAAAGCTACCGCCACGCTCCTAACTCGCAAAAATTATAACACACGTTTAGCTTCAATCCGCCTTCTAGTAAGTGGGATAATTTGGTTTTCTATATGACTTTGACGCAGACCTGGATCACCTGGAGATGTATGGGGCTGAAGTGAAACTTGATAAGTCCCATAAGCCGAAGAAGAAATGTGGAGTGAAAATTCTATTGCCTGTGGAAAATATCACAAAACTGTCAAATGGATCAAATAATTTCGTAATGTTGAAACTCCTGCCTCCTCTGATTATTCGTCTTAAACCCGGGGGAATTGAAACCAGAAATGAACTTGAAATTGTAGATCAGCTGCGAAACTGACAGCGCAGCCCGCCGAAACTAACCACGTGATTATGAAACTTTAATTCCTTCAAAAAAAGTTAAACTTTTCCTACAATTATTGTACTTTGACTAGAAACTCAGGGTGCCTAAATGTGCAGGGTGCCTGAATTATAACCACTAAGTCTGGGGGGGGGGGGGTTTGATTCAAAACCTATTGTTGTTGAACGACGTTCCGTAACTCCTTTTCCCTCAATTTAGATTTTTCAGACCTCCTGACGCCAATTATAAGTTATGAGGATTATGAAATTATCGAGAAGTCTAGCAAACTGGGTCGTTTGATGTATCGGTTGATTTTCAGCGCATGGGAAGTGCCTTGCTTGGAAGAGTTCCAGGAAGAATTTATCGAGTAATACTGGTTTGACACCATATTCATTCGTACGTTCGATAATTGTATCTCTTTTTTAAAGTGAATTCATCTCAAACCGAACGTCTTCCTCCGAAGAGCTGAACAATTTGAGATTTTGCATGTCTCACGTTCTATTCGCGTTTCATTCTCGAAACGAAAGCCTCAAATGGGTAGGTGTTTTTCGTACATCTCTAAAATCCCGAGTACTTTGTCATTGTTTTGTTCCAGCCTCTTCAGTCCCCTAATTATTTGAAAAAAATGTCGAAGATTGTGGCTTTCAGCAATGATTTAAAATTTAAGAACGCCAGGGATAAGTATACTAAGTATGTCAACGACAATGTTGTTTCAATGAATGCCACTCACATGTCGCTTTCCGCAGTATGTTCGACATAAAACCAGTGGATAGAATAGCGACTACCGTAGTGACCGATCTTTTTATTTTTCTTGGTCGTTCAATCGAGCACATTCTCGATGCCATACTGTTCATGGAATGTATGACTGAGGACTATAGTCTGCTGGCCGTCAAAGTATTGAGGTAAAATAATATTTCAGCTTGTTTTCAGTGATTTTTAACTCTTTCATTGACGATGATTTATTGATAGGAAGGTTTTAAAATGCGTTCCGTCTGTCGTCGACTGTGTCACATTTTTAAGGGTCGAAACTGTGTTTCAACTCTATCTACTCCTAACACGGACGACTCACGATATTCTTCCAGAGACTGATAATAGTATCATGGACATGATTTCTAGACTGAAAATACCGCCTCGCTGTTCGAAACATGTTAACCTGCCTATGGTGAGATACTTTTTCTTTATTTCCGCTCAATTTTCGGAATGAAACGTGTTTTGTTTGAACAGAATTACAAGAGGCTTAAAAGAAGCGCTGAAAAACTATTCAAGCTACCCAAGGTAAGTGAGACTGATCTCGCAGTGTGGCAGTTGATTCCAATACAGAACCATAGATTGTCAAGTTGGTCATCTCAATGACCGTGCGACTGTTTTTGTAGGAAGGAAATGTGAATACACCCACTCCTGGACCGTCAACTTCCGACTGTCAGCCTCGAAAAAAAAAATTCAAGCCCAACCCTCCTTCCCCAAAGAAATCGACTGATGCCTTGAAACCAGGAAAAGTGAGCACTCATCGATGAAAGATCCCTCCCCCCCTCTTTTCGTGTATTTTGTCTGCCACTTGAAATGTTTTCAGGCTCGATCGTCATCGAAAAATGATGAAACATCCCTAGTTACTGAATTGAAGCCCCCGAAAGTTCCTAAAAAGAATCGCCGAGGTAAAGTAGTGATGTTGCTTTTTTCACTTTTTACCGTTGTGAATTTCGTTTCATAAAACTAATTGTTCACTTTAATCCTCAGCTTCTTCAAAATTCATTGGATTCTATTTCTATAAAATAATTTATCTAAACGTAAAGTTAATTAACGTAAGCTCGCAAAATTTTTGGAGTTTTTCTATCACAGTCAAGTGCCATAGTTGAAGATTACCAACATAAATACGACGGACAGCTAGACTTGCTTTTTAAGATTCTTTTTAATTCATTCAGTATTGATTTGGATTGAAAAAAAAAAAGAAGAAGAACGGTGGAAAGTATTCCAAGAAGATGAACAACTGATGAAGTGAACTACTTCGTGGAAGATCAAATGCAATTTTTACAAGAAACATTCCAATTTTTCATATTTTTTGACCGCATCTCGAACGGTGTAACTTCATTTGCTGACTAGTATTTGATCTAATAACTTTGAATTCGGAAGTTATCAAAATAACTATTTCAATTTTTTTTTAAATTAAATTTTTGAGTACCGAAGAAAACGAAAACTACGGATAAGGTATGTTCTAACCTAAGTACTCTGTGAGTATGTGAACCAGTTAGTGACTCAGCATTTTTGGGAAATCAAGCGAATTGCGGGAAAAAAGAAAAATAATTATTTTTGACGTATTTACAGGAAAAAGAAAATTACCCAAGAGGCCTAGACAAATCGAGGTACAGGAAATATTGTCATTTAGTTGTCACTCTCTTTAAATGCAATTATTTGTGCTCTTTTCAAGAATTTCAGACTTGCAGATTCACCCTCTCTTGATGAAATCTACGTGCCTGGTCTCTCGCCAGATCCGACTTGTTCTCAACTTAAAGATGATTTTGAATTTCTCGAACTCACCGATAAGGTGTAAAAAATTCCGAGTTTGACCTTTGTAGTATGAGATTTCAATAACAAATTTTGGTCGTCCACAGTCTTTCAAATTCTCATGGACTTCCCCTTTGAATAGTTTTCTTTGCGAAAAGCTCGGAGTTTCTCGTAAGTACATTGTGTGTCGCATGAAGCTTTCATCAATTATTCTAATTGTTTTTCTGGTTGGCCTGTTGAAAAGCTGTCCAAAAAAAACCAAAGAAACGGGAAGATTCTCCCGAGGGAGATGACGACGTTAGCCTATTTCTACCTTTCAAATTTATAGACATATTATCTAGGAAAAGTCTTCACAGCGACGATATATTGAGTGAACTTGAAGGTATGTATGAAACTATCGAATCCGGCGGGACGAAATGACAATTATGTCTCTATTTCCCAGAAATTGATGATTCGGCCAAGAAAGTTGAAGAACCACAACCTCCGAAGAAGGTATGGTTTTAATTAATTTTTATTTGTTGAAGTTTCTTTTATTATCAACATTAATGTAAAACAGATCCAAAAAGTGGAGTTGGTGTCGCAGGATGAGTATCCTCCGAGCGAAAACACCACTCCGTGCGATGACATAACTTTGTGCGATGACGTCACTCCGTGCGATGGCATCTCTTGCGATGACCTCTTCACCATTGACGATCGTAAGTCAAATTCTCTATTTATTCCTACTGTTGAAACAGTAGGATGGTAAGAGAAATATGAAATGTCAAAATCCACTTCTTTTCATTTGAATTTCCGAGGAAGCGGAAGCCATCTTTAGAGCACTTTATAAATTTTACCAGCGAATGGCTTCCAGAAATAACGAGCTACGCGTTTTATACCATAAAGTCTGATGGGCAGAAGTAATGCAGGTCGGGGGGAAGGGAGTCACAGTTTCACGATCAAATAGTCAGTGATTTTTGGCCATTTCTCGTAGATGGGTTTCACTCTGATTGGGAAGAACTTGGAGGGGAAAAATAAATATTTCTGGAGCCTCCTCCGCGTCACTAGAGCGAATCCCTCTCCATGGACGCAAAATTAACGGTTTCCCTATTAGCCTAGTTATGTGCAATTTGAAGGGAAACTGATTAGGGAGGGGGGGGGGGCAAATAGTCGGGTTTTAAGATGAATTGACCCTTTTTTTTTGGACCGAAAATGAAATTCCACTGCTTTTTCTCGGTGGAATTAAAATTTTCCCTTTGGCCAGATGACCATTTACGGAATTTGAAAAGGAGAAAAACCACATTTATCTTGTGGTTTTCTTCGTTGGTAAATTTGGAAAGGGGAGGGTGGACACAAGAAAGCGAAGACATACCCCCCCCCCTATGTGTGATGGAGGGGTGTGTGTGTGATGAAATGTTTGCAAACCTGTCAAAGAAAACCTGGAAAAGTCAGAGAATTCCATACGATTCATTCTGTGGCAACCCTGTCAATAATTCAGCCCAAGAATGTGTCCCCCCCCCCACACACACACACACACACGCGCACAAAAAAAAAAAAATAACGAAAAATTGTTTTTACAGTCCCACATATTGAATTTTTCCCTCCATCGTTGGAGGCAGACATCAATTTTGACGCCTTTTTTCTTCATTCACCTCCATGTTCTCCAGAAGGTTAGTGTATTGCATTACGGAGTCCGGATGCTTTTTAACACAGTTGACGCTTTTTGCCCTCAGAAATCCCGATCGAATTATCCCCGAAACATGACGACCCACCGCAAGAGAACAATGTAAGCTGTCAACTACGCTTTTCTGATCAACATTATAATAATTTTTTTTTTTTTTGTTAATTTTTATGTGGTTCAGGAGTTTTCTGGAGTCACATCGTATGATTATTGTCAGTCGGATTGGTACACACAGTGTGAGTTATGAGCTTTAGAAATTTGCTCGACTGTTGATGGTGGGGGGGGGGGAGCGCGATAGGTAACTCAAATTGCTTTTTTTTTACAGCGGCCGACGCTCTAACGTATATGTGCAACCAAGGCTTCGACGCTCTTTTGATGCCTTAAGTAAACACCTTGTAATTCGTGATTGGCCGTGTTTGTTTTACCTCGAGGCGATGGAACAGTTTTACGATTCGGAGGATGCCGAGATGAGTTGTGACAAGTTACCTTTTTCCCGTTTAATTTATGTTTTGTAAATCAAACTCGTTTATTCCTTTAATTATAAGTGTTTCATAAATTAATATTTTTGTTAGTGCATTTCGCTTATGTGTAAAATGTACAATTGGTCCCGACGCCTTGGTGGCAAACAGGTCTTCCGTTATTCTATTGTGTCCAGAAGCAGGAATCTCAACTGACTGATGACAGAGGGGGGGGGGGTCACTTAAGAAGAGAAAAAGGTCAGGAGAGTTCCTATAAGTTGCTCAAAACAGAAAAATTGTACGCACAACTGAGAAGGAAGCCACATCTATGAAATCCTAAGAACTTGTCGGCTGAACTCATGAATATGTTAAAAAAAAACTGTTTATCTCAACAATCGTCACAAACTCAAGCGAAGAAGCCCTTCGCTCAAGGCAACAAAATGTGAGAATTTGATCGACTGTTGATGGTGGGGGGGGGGGAGAAAAAAAATCACAAAAACAACAAAAAGAAACAAATGCAAATTACCTGACCATACAACCACGGTTTATGCATCCCCCTAGATACAGAAAGTCCTCTCATCTCTTCCCTTTCGAAGATCA
Source organism: Corythucha ciliata (assembly GCA_038030265.1). Classification (NCBI taxonomy): domain Eukaryota; kingdom Metazoa; phylum Arthropoda; class Insecta; order Hemiptera; family Tingidae; genus Corythucha; species Corythucha ciliata. Next base: position 30,239,796 of record CM075940.1, on the reverse strand, counting down.
ACCTGTAAAACCTCCCACCATAATATTATGGTATTCGTGTGTCCTTTGTTAGATAGTTACCTAGATGATTCGTTTAGAAATGACACCTATGAAATACCAACTCTGCATTCCCCCTTTTCTAATTGATCGAAGTTGATTTGAGAAAATTCCAAATAAATCAGCAATAATTTGGTTGTTGGTAAAAGGATTACTAAAATTTACGAACTTCAAATCAATGATATCATAGTGTGACTACATTCCGGGGGGGGGGGGTGTCAAGAAGACAAGCTGATTTCACAAGTTTGGAAGGTTCATTAGACTGGTCACACTACAACTCAAGAGATAATCCTCCAAGTCTCAAAAAATCCGAGTTGGGATAGTCTTCCTGAAGATAACGCAACCCACAAGTTCAGGCTGACACAACAAACTACCCAGCAAACATTTTTAGGTCTGATTGGCATCTAATAGACGTCACACCTAACGTATATATAATGTCCATTGGACCTCCAATATAAATCTATTTTGGGTCTAAAAGAAACACTTTTTGGCATCTATGAGATGTCTACTATTGATGTATAAGACATTCATTAGACGTTTACGTTAAGTCCATGTTACATCTCCTAGACGTTTTTTTTCATTGTTTTTTATCGTCTAATTGACGACTCACCGGACCTATATTAAACATCTATTTGACTTCTGTAATATGTATATTCAGAGTCTAAAAAAAAACCTTTTTAGCATCTATGGGACGTCTTTTTTTGAGCTAAGCGATGCACATAGAACGTTTATATAAAGTCTGTATTACATCTGTTGGACATCTCTTTTTAGCTCTTTTTTGGATCTAATAGATGCCACACCGGATTTATATTTAACGTCTTTTGAACTTCTGTTTTTCACTTATATTTAACTTTTGCAACGCTTGTCCAGTTGGTCTCTCCACAAGTTTCCTTTCGATGCTACCACTCTAGCAACGTTCAGTCAAAAATTGTTAGCACTCCGAATTCCCCCTTTCACTCCGGGAGAGTGGTCCTTTCTCACCCTGGGGGCATCTCTATCACAGTACGATACGTTCGCCCCATTCTTCCAGAGAAATACCCTGCATGCGACTGGGTTTTGAATTAAGCAAATCTGATAAAAAAGTTTTTCGTAAAAAACAAGAAATGTATTTTTTTGCACTAATTAATTTTGACGAGTCTGCCTTTTATCCTCGTCGTCGCTAGGCGAAGCCAATTCTTAATTACGTTTTGCACGTCCCCTTCTCCACCTTCACCAGAGTGTTTCTCCAAAACTATATCTGAAATGAGTGTATAGTGTAATAAAATTGTAATTTCCACACATGAATATCGCAACAGGACATACCGATTATCAAAGAATTTAATTTTAAATTTATGAAAGCGTCCTTTTCGCCTTTTCTTCCATAATAATTATATTTTGATGCACATTGGTCTGACATTAAGCCCTTGAGCATCCTGACCGTTGACTCTCTTAACGACTTCCCAGTCAACTGTCGGAGCCGTGTTCTCTAAAAAGGTAGTTTTAAAAGCCCTTTAAAGAGTTATTTAATTCCTCGGGCCCAATAATTGGGTTCAAGAGCAACCAAAAAATGATTATGCATAAAAATTAAAAAACCTCACCAATGAGTCAATCATTTCGGGGTCGAGCAATTTTTGCTCAGTGCGCATTACTTCTTCCGCCGATTGAAGTGGAAGCGAGAACATTGCGTTCAGCATCTCCCTACCTTTCGCTGAAATATTTGGTGGGGAGGAACTATTTGAAGGGCCTTGCCCTTCGCCCTGCGCAATAAGTGTGTGCAGTGCCGCCAGGATTTTTTCATTCATCCTTTGGTTCTTTTTCTGCCCTTCAACGATCTCTTCAAGTAAAGTTATAATTGAAGTGGTTGAGGATTGCCCAGATTCATGTTCGATGTCATTGTCTGGTTCACTCAGATTGACGCTCGTGGGTGCGGGGGGTGAACGCGACAAACGATAACGAGGGGACTGCTGGGATGAGCTAAAAGCCAGATCTATAATGCGATACAAAATTACGAACGCTGTTTTAAGGAATAAGTTGATGAAAAGAAAGACTCGCCGTTATTAAGAGGCCTGAAGTTATCCGGCACTTTTGGAGTTCCCGGAAGGGACGGGCTAAAGACAGATCTTCCGTGGCATTCTTTCGTGATCCTTCTTCTTTTTCCACGTCCACGGTCTTCGTCGGCTGTAGAAGAACCAGCGAAATCTGATTCGTCTACGAACCTCTTTAATTTTAACCTGCCCTCTTCATAATTGCCTTTCATGAGGAATGTTACCCATTACAATAAAATATTTCGTATAAAAATTATAAAAACTGCTTTACTATATTCCCGGAGCACTCTACACTTGAATGAGGTCCAGGCATTATCTGGGTAGCACCGTTTTCTAATAAGCTTAGAGGCATCAGAGCTCTTGGGTGGCCATCGGCAATAGGTCTGACCTTCTATCAACTCAACCCACGAAGTAGGGACGAGTTCTCGAAACTCGCTCCCGTCCTCCGGCAACTCGATTTCACACATCGCGAAGCCTTGGGTGAGCGTCATTACACCTGAGGAAGAGTACGAAATTAAGACAGCTTAGTCTACTCAACGCATTTATGACGTTCTACTTAATCATGTTAGTGCAAACACGAAAAGACCACGTACTCTTCGCCTTCAAGTGAATGCGAAGCACGAAGACGTAAGGCCTTTGAGGAAACATCTTTTATATTGATACAGGTGGGCTCTATAGATAACTTCTTGCAGGAGTAAACACCCACTGCGTTTGATGGACAGGGATAATCAAAAAAATCAGCTATTTCCTCATACTTCTGGCAAATTAAAAATGTCCCTTTCTTGGTTTTACAGATGTTAACTATTTCTAGCACTGATCCATCTATAGAAATGACACAGCTGTTGGCCTCGTCAACACCCAGAATAAATTTTGCGGTAGAAACTTTTTTAAACGAGTCCCCCTCAATTCCAGGAAAGCATGGGCCGGAGACGTTTTTTTTGGAAAATTTTGGAAACGCGTTATCAGGAACGTGACTTAATTCCACGTTGTCTTCTTCCATTCGATTTCGGAGCTGTTCAAGAACATGAGTTTTCTTTTTCAGCTTCTTCTTCAAATCTTGAAATTTGTTTTCGAACGGAAATGCACTAAATGAATCAAGATCGCCGTAAAACTTGCAATCATTTGCCAAATGGATAAGACTATGAATATTGTATGACACGTGTTCTGGGCCATACAGCTCACTGAATTCCTCGACGAAAAATGTTAATAGTTCGCCGGCGTAATCAGCCATCGATACTGTACGTTTGCAGGCTAGTATTCGAATGCTCGTGTGCAAAATCATGAAATGTTTAAATATCGGAAGTGGTACTAAATTTTTCAATGCTACTGGACCGAGGTAAAGAAGAAATGTTCGTAATTCTGTCGCTTTCCATCTTGGTAAATCACACAAAGACCTAGGCTTTCTCGAGAATTCACATGGAATAAAGGGAGTCATTTCGAGGAGACGCGAAGAAATTGCCTTGGACGAAGAAGCTTGTAGTCTGACGGACAACGGGCCAGATACCAGAAGAGAAAGCATTTTTTTTTTGCGTTCCAAGACAAACCAAATGCATGTACTCCAAAGGAAAGTGGGATATCATTTTCGTTCCCGGTATTTCCAAAAGAGGGGAAACTCCCCTACAATGGGTTTCGTCATAGGAGCCATCAGCAAATTCGTCATCTATGCGGTTCGGTGCTTGCAGGTTTCTGAACGACATCCTATTAGATATAAATTCTCCTTCAACTGTACATTTCTCACAAGAGAAATAACCGTTGTGCCCTTTGACAACTTTAACCATGGCGCGTGCTGGCGCATCACAAATGTAGCCTGCTATTTCAAAAGGCAATTGGATTCCATCTATGCCGATTCCATTCAGCACTAGTTTTTTCGCCTCGTCAACAAAGTCCGCTAAGTACTCACTGATATTGGCAGGCTCCTTCGTTCCGTAATACGCACCAATTATGAAAGGATCGTTGTAAACAGCTGACAGTGCACAACTTATAGGCCAGAGTGACGAATTAGTGCTTTTGCTTAAGGGTAACCCGTCGAAATTCACGAAGACCTTGCATGTATCGACATTCCTCAGAGGACCCCTTGCATATTTCTTCCAATGTTTTTTTATTCCATTTTCTAACCCAAAGTGGATGTATTTGCCGAAATCTCCCACTATCTTTGTCGGAGCGATGTCTTTTGGCGTCATCATAAGCGTGCGGGCGTCCCTTGGAAGGCTAAGAATTTCTTGAGGTTCACTGTCCCTTAAAATATGTAAAAGCTTTGAAGTGACAATGTGAGCAACGCTGTTTTCCAACACCCATTTCCTCAGTTTTGAAGACAAAGATGTTCCTGAAGAATCTTCAGACGAAAACGAATGAAAGTGACCGTTTCTGTCAGTAGAAGAAGAGTTATGACACTCTTGCTCTTGTGCATTAGGAGAATGCTCATCATTTTCGGAGTTGGGAGTTGAGTAATAATAATTTTCACGGTATCGGTCTTGCTCATTCAATGATGTATTGGCATTTAGAGAGGTTGATGATAGTGAGGATGAGCCCTCAACACGACTAGGGCATGTGTGATTTAATGATGGATTTCTTGCAATCAAGGAATTCAATCTTCGGTACTTTTGAATTCGGGAAAGTTCATTAAATGGCTTATAAGGCAATTTAGGCATTGTTTTCAATTTGTGGGGGGGGGGGGGTGGAGAAGTGAGACAAAGACAGTTGGAGGAAATGAAAAAAAAAAACAAAAAAAATAATTCGCAACTTAGGAAAACCGCCTAAAAACATACAACGGCGATATAAGACGAATTTAATGCTGATGAAGTTAATAGAAAATTACCTTTGGCTGAAGACCTTCTACAAGCCGCACCAAAAAAAGAAGAATTAAAAGAAATGAAAAGACTTGGCGAGCTTTCGCGGGGTGCCTAAAATCATACAGTGGTGGATTATTAGAGAAACTTTAGTCTCATAAATAAATAGGTAATAGAAATTTACCTTTTGGCTAAAAGCCTTCAACAAGCCGCACCACAAGAAGAAAAAAAAAATGAATATGCAAGCGACGATTTGACGACTGGCTTCACAGAGCGACTAAATGGCAGAGCCGTGTCAAGACGAGGTTTAGAGTGCATGCAAAAAAAATGTTAATGATACTTACAATTCACAAAAATTCAGTTGAAATCTATGCAGTTCGTGGTAATTCTTCGTCGTAATTTTACAACACGAAATAAACGGGAAGTTCTCAGAACACAATTATAGCAATTAAAGCATTATGTTTTATTTGGACCATCGATTTCCCTCAATAAATAATGCAGTATATATTTTTAAAAAATGTGATAAAATAGTCTTCAAATAGACATCCAGTAGATCTAAGTTTCATGACGTCTTACAGACGTCAACCAACATACGTCTATTATACGTATATATTCTGACCTCTGTTAGACGTCTACATATAGATTTCCCATAGACGTCAAATATATGTATGTGCATACACGTCTAATATATGTCTTTCAAGGAACATCTAATAGATGTAAAATATACGTAATTTATTTTACGAACATTAGACGTCAATTGATGTACGTATAATAGGCGTCAAATAGACGTTATGCATGTGACCAAAACCTGCGCTAGACCTTAAATATACGTTAGACTTTAAATAGACCCAATATTGACGTCTACTAGACGTCTACCATTTCTCAATGTTTACTGGGTACCCAATTTTCTTCGTTCATGCCTTAACGGATAAAATAGATGCTACTGGGGTTTAACCGAGCTGACGGAGCAAAATTGTTCCATTTTATTGCGACGTAATGAAACATGCACCAGGGTCATCTTAATCGAAAATTTACAGTCATTTAAATGTAGCTATTAATTTATCACTGTCTGAGTAGTGATGAAACCATGTTATCACAGCTCGTTATTTAAACGTTTCGCCCAGTTATTGTTATCGTCGTTAAGGTTAATTTTTGTGTCCAGCGACAACGAATTATGAATCAAAAGAGCGACGTTTTGCGCTCCAATGAGACTCGTTTCCATAGCACTTGCAGCCCACTCCATTGCGTTACTGTAGTAGAGATTGTCATCAAGAAGAAACGAATCAGTTCGTTTTTCGCTTCGATAGCTTGGGTAAGCCAGCCAGTCGGTTACACTCTCAACATTGAAATCTTTGAACAGATCGCTCAATTGACGATTCGTCAGGAGTTCACTGGAGAACACTTTCCAAATCTTGACAGTCGTCTCCCTTGAGCCGTCCACAGGTAACACTCTGGACACTGAATTGTAGAAGAGATTCTCGGAAACGCTGAAAATTGGATTTGGGACGTCGGACGAGCTTTTGAAACCGAAAAACGTGTTGTTCAGTTCTCCTCGGACCAATGTGCAGACAGTCTTATGATAACGGCCGGGGACGCGTATCTCATTTTTAAAATTTGTGAACGTAATCCTGTGAGGGCGATTTTCGTCCGTGATGGGAGTGCTAATGACGACGTCGTCGTAAATTCGTTCGTTTGAATCCGTCGCAACTGTTATCTTTGAATCGTTACCTTTAGCCACTCGGCGAACGATTTCTCTCAAATGGTTAGCACCTGAGAATTTGAGAAGCCTTTCAGGCAATTGTTTATTTCCTCCGACGATTGAAAAACAGAAGCCTCCGAAGATTGGGGCTAGGGAAACCGAACCTGAAAAATACGAGTCGATCGTCAAATTTTTTTAGCGCGCGGGGGGGGGGGGGCTTTCCAGGTTTACCGACGAATTTCGGCACGCTCGTCGACTGTCCATAATTACATCGAAGAGTTGCTTGAATCAGCTCTTGAATAGTTCTTTCAGAGAATCCTTCGGCTAGGAATCCATCCAGCGTTGAAATCTGAGTGAGCTTGACAAAATCTGGATCAGCAGCTTTGAGTAATTTATCCACTGACGTGAATGACTGTTTGTTGTTTTGAAGGGTGTATATTCTACAAATGAGGCGATTCATTTGTTACACAGCAAACTATCAGTGCGAATTGGTGATATAACCTGTCAAAAGAGTCCAGCATGCTTTTTATTTTTTGCGACAGTGAAACCAAGTCGAAACCATATCTCCAGAATAATTTCATGTAGGTTACAGCAGAGTATTTGCTGCATACCAGCACAAAGCCACTATCGCTAATGAACCCAGCGAACTCGTCGTCACCGTCCATGTCTCTATATTTGTCAAGGCCTAAGGAAGTTACGTTAGAACAGAGGTTAGAATGAAACTATAAAGGTGTACTAGAAACCTACCAAGTTTTTCGGTCAAAATCGACGCGTGTCTGTTCCGGCTATGAATTATGGTTCCTCCCGTTTCATAATCCTTTCCATCTATGTGAGCAGTGGCCAGTCGTCCACCAAGCGGCCCTGGCTCGTACAAATCAACTTGAACGCCGGTGGAGAGCAGTTGTCTCAGGTAGTAGGCCGTTGAAGTGCCGCTGATTCCGCCACCAATGATAGCTAGCAAGTTGTAGCGATTTTATAGGTATAGGTAGGGGGTAATATTTTCAGATTGTATTTCAATTCATACCAATCCTTCGAGTGGTGGCAAATGTAGAACCAGCCATCAGAGTGAATAAAGCGGCCAACAAAATGTTTCTGGGAGTCATTTCAGAGAGCTGGTGACATCACTGGACATGATAAAGGGAAATAACGATCTTTTTTGACGACGTTTTTGACAGCATGAAGACTTAATTTTCAAAATAGCCCCACAGTGGAGCATTTATGCCATTGAGTCAACCACTTTCTGATAGTTAACTAATCAGTTGAAATCAATTACAAATAAATTAAATTATTTACCCTTAGGAAATAGTTATCGTACCTTGCGATGAATACTCGTCCCCGAGTTTTTAGTTTGTACTTAGCGATTAATTTATTCGGCCAGGGAAATTTTAGCGCGAACGTAATGAATGAAAATAAACTCCGGCGTGATTTCTCAAGCACCAGGTGCCGCTGCATCTTTGATTTTTGACTATCATTTTTATCATCAAACACGACGGAGAGATTCCTCCTGTGCCTTTGACTGATGTTGTTGTGACGAGCGTTGTCAGCGTCGTCGCGATTGTGAGCCTCTGAATCCTCACCGGCTTCCCTTTTCATCCTAAAGCATCTCAAATTGTAAGTGCTGAGCCTATTTAATTATAAAAAACTTCAAAAAATAATTCAAAACAAAGCTGTTTCGCGTAACGCGGAGTCTTTTGCTTTGAATGCTGAGCGTGTGCCTCTGTGACCGAGACACATGTCAAGGGAATGCTGAAAGTTAGTAACATCAAACAGAAGGATAGGCAACTTTTCGTGTTGCCAAATTGAGGGAGGGGGGGGGGTTGTGCCATGAGTTGGTTCTGTTGGATTTGTTAAATACTCTTTATTCAAATATAATACGAGAAGGCAAGGAATCATATGAATAATCAAAACATAATAAGATAGGAGGGGGCTGTGTAGTGTATACTATTCAACATTTCCTCCCCGCAGTGGGAGTTTACCAATCATCTGGTCTATATTTGTTGGGTGGTCGTCGAATTCGAGTTGAACGCCTTAGGACGTTCGGTAGACCAAAACTTGGTGGAGTATTAGGAGTAACTGGTGCTGGATATGTGCTATTCTGGCTAGGTGAGGCATGATCTGAAGGTTGGTGAGGTGGCGAAGGTTGTTGATGGTCTACTGTTGGTAGCTGAAGCTAGCGTCCATAATAGTGTATTCGTCTTTCACTTCGCCTCTTCTCCGGTACAGCAGCAGTTTCTGAAATGTCTTCCCTGCAGGGCTTTATTTTTGATCGATGTGGCGCCGGAAGCGTCGATGTTTAAATTTAATCTCATAATGAACGTCTCCTAGGCGCCGAGATATTCTTCCCTTGATCCACTTATCCATGCGAGGGTTTCAGTGGCGGCGGAAGTATTTTGGTTCAGGGGGGGCGAAAATTAAGGCGCTTCCCCCCTTCCCTTCCCCACAATACCCTACACTACCATCACTTCCTTAGTTTTCATCAATAGAAGGTGAAGTGTAGTGTAGTTCTCAATTTTAAGTAAATAGAGGAGGCAAGGTATTGTATGGAGGTGCCCAATAGTCTTGAATTTTCAGCATTTAGGGAATGATTTGAATGTGGTATACAACGGCCTGATTCTTGATAGGTTTTTGACTAATAATATTTTATTTTTATCCCACATGATACTAAAACCGAATTTTACGGCCGCAAATGAGTCCCAAAAGTGTCTCTTTTCATGCCTAGGAACTAAAGTATTTTTCAAGCGACATGCTCCGAAAGTAGTCATTTTCTGTACCCAAAAATGTCTGGGAAATTGACCATTACCGCACAGTGACATTCGAGAAATTTTCTGTACTAGTCCAGAAAATATTTTCCGTCCTAGTACGGAGAGTAAATGAACTCGGGTTATAACCTCGTTTAAGGTCTTCTTAAACTAAAGACACGAGAAGTCAGTTGTCAATTTGTCAAAGTCAGTTTTATCATTTCCTTGCTGTCGCGTGAAAAAAATTCTTACATCACTCGTAGGAAGGGGATTTACCTCGCCTCGCCCGCCGGGCTTGTAATGTAATGTACCACGGCAAATTTTACGGCGTTTTAGAGCCACGACTTTAGCTCCTGCGTATACATATACTATTATTGATTTCTTAGTTGTTTTTTTGCCACAAGAATATGGTAAGTATTCGTTTTAAATAATAAACGATAATCATTCGTACTCAAATAAAACAGCAAAGTGTGGGAATGCAGGTAGGGGCATAACTAGAAATCCGGATCCGGGGTTCGGATGGGGGCCCCTGAATAGCTTGAAGACGAAAAATCGGGATTTTCAAGTAGATAAGATGAAAACGAATGGCTAAACTCGCTTGTAAAAGTGAGTAAAACGCTGATTCGCGGCTGAAATTGAGAAAAATTGCTGAAATTTATGGCTGTTAATATTAAGAAAAAGCGCTAGCTAATTCACAGCTGACATTAAGATAACGCAAAATCACGAATTGTTGGGGCGAAATTAAGAAAAAGCGCTAATTTACGCAGCTAAAACTGAGAAAAGCGCTAATTCAAGGATGAAAAAGAGAAAAACGCAAATTCGCGTCGTCTTGAAAAGAAAAAAAAATTTCGCTCCGGCAGCTGGCGGTCGGAAAGAGTGCATTTCATTTTGTATACGGATACCCTAAGCCGTCCCAGAAGTAGTAATGTTGAGACCATGATTGTTTCGTTTATGTTTGACCCTCCCTCGTACTGTTTGCTGCCGGGTTTGTTTAAGCTGAACTTAATGGGAGTCAAAGGCTATTTCAAAATGGAATCATCATACCGAATATAATGCTTCTGGAATCAACTAGTGATTTGTAGTGATTTTTTTACCATTTTAACCCCTTTTTTCCCCCCTCCACCTTGACCGATTTGGCCCAAATGCAATACCGACCGGGGCCTTATGACTACTGATTTTTGTGCCAAAGCGCGTTCCGCTAAATTAATTTCTACGAGAGTTATCGTGCTAACAAGGCCTCACACTTACTTCCACCCCGGGGACATCGCCCCCTCCCCCTCGACTTTTTCAAAAAATTAAAATTGGAATCAAAGGCTACTTTAACATGGAGTATACGTACTGAATATGATGCTTTTAGAATGAACTGGTGATTTTTAGTGATTTTTTAACCATTTCAGCCCCTATTTTCCCCCCCTCCACCTTGACCGATTTCGCCCAAATGCAATACCGACCGGGATCTTATGACTACTGATTTTTTAGATAAAGCGCGTTCTGCTAAATTAATTTCTACGAGAGTTATCGTGCTAACAAGACCACACACTTACTTCCACCCCGAGGGCACCACCCCCTCCCCCTTGACTTTTTCTAAAAATGAAAATGGGAATCAAAGGCTAGTCTAACATGGAGTATACGTACCGAATATGATGCTTCTAGAATCAACTGGTGATTTTTTGACGACTTCAAGCCCGATTTTCCCCCCCTCCACCTTGACCGATTTGGCCCAAATGCAATACCGACCGGTGTCTTATGACTAATGATTTTTGTGCCAAAGCGCGTTCCGCTAAATTAACTTCTACGAGAGTTATCGTGCTTACAAGGAAACGGCCATAATATTATAAATATATAAATATATATAAAGAAATATATATATATGAATTCCGGAGACCACTGAATTCGTGTTCTAGAGGTTCTGAAACATGAAAAAAACATGACATGACCCATGTTTGCCACCATCACGACGAGACCAATAGTGCATTTTCAGAATGAAATGCACTAAAAAAAAAAAAAAACACGCTAATTTACAGCTAAAATTGTGATAAAGTGCTACAATTTAGCAACTTTCAAAATTTAGAACAAGCGCAAATTCACAGCTAAAAGGGAGAAACGCCAACTCAAGGATTCTCGGAGCAACATTGGGACTAAAATTTAGAAAAAGCGCTAATTCACGGGTGAAATAGTCAAAAACGCGAATTCGCGTCTAGATAAAAGTGGAGGAAAACTCAGCTAAGGTATGAAAAATTACGATTTTACGGATAAAATCGAGAAAAAACGCTAAAAATCGTAGCTAAAATTAAGAAAATGTGCTAATTTACTGCTAAAATTGAGAAACAAAACGCTAATTCACAGCTGAAAATGAGAGAAAACGCCAATTCGCCAATTCTTAGGGGCAACTTTAAGGCTGAAGTTGAAAAGCGCTAATTCACGCGCTAAAGATGAGAAAAACGCTAATTCAAGGATAAAAAAGAGAACAACGCGAATTCGAGTCTAAAAATAGAGAAACACGCTATTATGATAAAGTGTTACAATTTGGCAGCTTTAAACATTGGGAAAAAGCGCGAATTCACAGAAAACGCCAACTCACGGATTCTCAGGACTGGGACTGAAATTGAGAAAAAGCGCTGCGATTCACGGCGTGAAATAGAGAAAAACGCGAATTTGCGTCTAAAAGTGGAGGAAAACTTTAATTCACAACTAAGGTACAAAACATTTCAATTTTGCAGATAAAATCGAGAAAAAGTGCTATAATTTCCAGCTAAAATTAAAAAATGTGCCCACTCACTGCTAAATTGGGGGTAAAAAGGCTAATTCACAGCTGAAATTGAAAATACCCCAACTTGCACATTCTTGGGGAACTTTGGGAATAAAATTGAGAAAAAGCGCTAATTCAAGCGGCTAAAACTGTGAAAAAGCGCTAATTCGAGGGTAATAAATAGAGAAAAACACGAATGGTTTTTTTTTGTAATGGAGAAAAGCGCGAATTTACGGCTTAAATTTAGAAAAATTGCTAATTTGCGGATAAAATTGGGAAAGAGCACTTAAACGCTACCTAATTTGCGGATTCTTAAGGCAACTTCACGGTAAGAGCTTGTAAAAAGCGCCGATTCGCAGCTAAAAATTAGAAAATGAGCTAATTCGCGGAAAAAATTGAGAAAACGCACTTTAGAGGCAATTTCGTGGCTAAAATTGAGGAAAATATATACTTCAAAGCTGCAAAAAAGTATATTTACGGTTTAATTTGAGACTAAAGGGCCTCCTAGAGATTTCCGCCCCGGGCCCCGGACAAGTGTTGTTCCGCCACTGGGTAGCGGTGATCGCATAACAAAACAGCGGGTTTGATGCCCCCAGGGTAGAGATGCCCGGTGCGCACCGCACACGCCGCACGCCCCTTGCTACGCCTGTGCTTCATATTGCTTAAATTTGGGCTAAAACCCTCTCCGGGGAGGGTGGCCGATAGGTGGATCGCCCTCCTTTGCCAGATGGCAGGGGTAAAGTGTAGAAGAAGAATCAATAATATACCTAACAAAAAGTCTGCAGAAAAGTGAAAGATGGGGGGGGGGGCGAATGTTCTAGGCATTGCTATTTTTCATCTTCTCGGAAATGATCCAGGGTTTTCGATCTGAGTGACGGTCGCTTGGTCCTCGAATAAGAAGCGAAAAGGATAGAATAAGAACTTTGGGTGCAGTATTCGGGATAGAAGATTGGCATTGAAGCCTGGGGGGGCGGCCGCCCACCCTGCCCCCCGGTTCCGCCGCCACTGGGGTTTTCAGACGTGAAGTACACCATAGCGTTATCTTCAAATTCTCGAAACGAAGGTACAAAATTCGACTGCTGTTTTTCTTGAATTTTGGCTCCAACATTTTGTGGCCGGACGAGGTCCAGTTTTGTGCGGATATTTCGTCCTAAGAAGAGTAGAGCGGGTGGTTCATTCGTTGTCGAATGAGGAGCTTTTCTGTACTGTTGCAGAAATTCATTGAGGCTTCTCCTAAGACTACCTGGTGTCGTATTCATGCTTCTTAAGGCATCCATTACTGTTTCAACGCATCGTTCAGCCAGGCCGTTTGTCGAGGGATGGCACGGAGCGGTGCGCTTGTGGCACTTGACTCCTGAAGACATTAGAAAAGATCTGAATTCATCTGATGTGAATTGTGGTCCATTATCTGAAACGATAGTGACTGGAACCCCGAAGGAAGAAAAAAAAAAATTCGCTCCGGCAGCTGGCGGTCGGAAAGAGTGCATTTCATTATGTATACGGATATCCTAAGCCGTCCCAGAAGTAATAATTTTGATACCATTATTTGTTTCATTAAGCCGAACTTCTTCCTCTATTTTCACCATCCTCTCTTCAAAATGTCGAAAAGTTTCGGTAGTTTTCCAAGGGCTTTGTAATATTAAATTTTTGTGCCGTATTTTATAATAGCTAAACGTGTGAATTTAAGCTTTTTCTTTTTGAAATTTCATCCCCCATTTCACCCTCCCCCATCAAAGTTTTCGATAAATCTCAATGGGACCCAGGGCTTTCGTTACATTAAATTATTGAGTCGAATTTTAGAGCGCTAAGATGAACTAGTGAAGTTCAACGCTATTTTTACACTTCCACACCGGAAGGACCACCCCCACCACCTTGACTTTTTCGAAAAATTAAAATTGGAATCAAAGGCTACTCTAACATGGAGTATACGTACCGAATCTAATGCTTCTAGAATCAACTGGTGAATTACAGTGATTTATTGACAATTTAACCCCTATTTCCCCCCCCCCCCCTCCACCTTGACCGATTTGGCCCAAATGCAATACCGACCTGGGTCTTATGACTACTGATTTTTGTGCCAAAGCGCGTTCCGCTAAACTAATTTCTTCGAGAGTTATCGTGCTAACAAGAAAACGGCCATAATATTATAAATAATCTATATATATATATATATATGAATCCTGGAGACCACTGAATTCGTGTTCTAGAGGTTCTGAAACGTGAAAAAAACATGACATGACCCATTTTTGCCACCATCACGACGAGACCAATAGTGCATTTTTCAGAATGAAATGCACTAAAAGTCTGTCCAGGATTTCGATCGTAGCGATCGTCGTGGTTGATGTAGTAATAGAAACTTCAATCCATTTGCTGTAATCTTCAACCACTATTAGAAGCATTGATCCTGCAAAAGGTCCCCTGCAAAGGTTCTCAAGGTGTTGAACTTGAGCGGAAAAGAATTATTCAGTTAGATGAATATAATGAATAAATCTGTCGCCGGTATTTTAATTAGTTAATTGATTAGACTGAACAACATCTAGACAAGATAAAATTCGGCGTGGTTTACCGATCAGGAGAAGCGCCTAGGGTTTCGAGAAAGAATGGATTTGGGTGGGGTTCGGCTTAGCTCCCCTCAATGCTTGAAGTAAGGATTCAATTCATAATGAGCCTCAGAATTTGCGATGTTTCTCAATTTTTGCCGCGAGTTAGCGATTTTTTTAAATTTTTGCCGTAAATTAGCGCTTTTTGCTAATTGGCTGCAAAGTTGCCTCCGGAAGCCTCGGCTTGCCATTTTCTCAATTAGCAAATTTTCTCAACTTAACCCACAATTATAACCACACATTAGTGTTTTTCCTCATTTTAGCCGCTAAAATTATAGATTTTTATGCATTTCGATTTCAGCCACGAATTAGAGGTTGCCCCAATTTTCGTCGCGAACTACGTAAAGCTTTTTCTGAATTTGGCTGTGGATTAGCGATTTTTTCACTTTCTGGCACAAAGCTACCTTTAGAAGCGGCGAATTTGACGTTTTGTCCATTTAAATCGCAAATTAGCGTTTTTCCTCACTTCAGCGCTTCTCAATTTTATCGGTGAATTAGCCACGGATCAGCGATTTTTCGCCATTTCAGCGTTGAATTATCGTTTTTTCTGAGTTTTTGCGGTGATTTCGTATTTTTATTGATTTTAACCGCTAATGAGCCATTTTTCTCAATTTCATTCATGAATTAGTGCTTTTTCTGTACTTTATCCGCGGAAGCTTTAAGGAAACTTGTAGCCGCGAAGTAGCGCTTTTTCTCACTTCTGTCCGTGAATTAGTAGCGGCGTATCGAGACCGTGCCGAGTGGCGAGGGGGCCAGATCGCCCCGGGCTCCCTATGTGGGCCTATAAATGTGGATATTAAGGATCTATGTCCGGGTGAGTTTTCGGCATGCAGTTCGACAGCGATATTGGCTCCTTTCGACGATTTTCAATCCATCCGACCCAGGATGGAGTGCTTGCAGGTGATTAGCATAGAGTGTAGCTGAATAATCGATTTAGCCCACAAAAGCGCTACGCTACGCTGCTCCCCAGTGTCCGTAAGAGGATAAAGATGAGAAGGCGTACTAATATGCTATTCTTGCAGGCAAGTATCAACGCTGCAAAAAGTTGGGGAAAAAGCGCTAGTATTCATGGCCAAAACTGTTCAAAAGCTTTCATTCGCGGTATCTAGATGAAACATCCAGGCCGAAATTGAGAAAAAATCGCTTATTCGCGGTGTATAGATGCCACTTTATGCCCAAAATGAAGAAAAAACGCTAATTTGCTGTTGATAAAATTGAGACGTGGCCCAGTTTTAGCATTTCTGCAAGCGCTAAAAGGCACCCTCTGTTTGTTTGGCGGATTCGGCATCTTCAAAAACGAAATTTCGAGGGCTTCAATCAGTTGATACCCAGCTAAATTCCTGGAAAAACATGAAATCCTAGCAGATGGATGAATTTTCCTTCTGAGCTGAACTCTGAATCCACGCCATGTTTAGTGTCTCATGGTTCAAGCGTTTGGTGTTCAGAGCTTTCTGTAGTTTGAGTGTTTCGCAATTACAGCTTTTTGTGGAGAGTGCATTTTGAGGGAACATCTTGTGGTCTGAGCGTTTTTGTGATTGGAGCTGTTTGCGGCTTGAAAATTGAGAAAAAGCGCTAATAGACGGCTAAATTTTAGATAATCCGCTATTTCGGGGCTAAAATTGAGAAAAAGTGTTAATTTATCGTTGTATGTGAATACATCGTTAATTCACTGCTAAAATGCATAAAAAGTACTCGCTGCTGAAATAGAGAAAAATCGCTAATTCGCTGCTAAAATCGGGGAAAAGCGCTCATTTAAAGCAAAACTTGAGAAAACGCCAATTTGCGATTCATGTATGTGAATAAATCGTTTATTCACTGCTAAAATGCATCTTCGCTGCTGAAAAAGAAAATCGCTGTTAATTCGCGGGTAAAATTGAGAAAAGCGATAATTTGCCGCTAAAATTGAGAAAACGCCTATTCGTTGTTTTTTAGGCAACTTAGTGGCTGAAATTAAGAAAAAGCGCTAACTCATGGCTAAATGTGAAAAAAATCGCTAATTCACCGCTTAAATTGAGGGAAAGCGATAATTTTTGGCTAAATGTGACTAGATCTCTAATAAGTCACTGCTCAAATTGAAAACAGCGCTAATTTGCTGCTAAAATGGAGACAACGTGCTAACTTGCTGCAAACATGAACAAAAACTGCAAAATAACGGGTAAATTTGAAAGGGTCGATTATACGATGCTAAATTCAAGAAGAAGCGCTGATTTGTATCTACATTTATACATGTGAAGACACGATGATTCACTGCTGCAGTTTAGGAAAAGCGCTAATTCATGGTTAAATGGAAAGACATCGCTACATTGCTGCTGAAATTGAGAAAAAGCTCTCATTCACTGCTAAAATTTAGAAAGCGCAAACTCGCGATTTCTGGGGGCAACTTCGTGGCTAAAATTCAGAAAAAGCGCTAATTCATGGCTAAATATGAAAAAATTGCTAATTCACGGCTAAAATTGAGGGAAAGCGCTAATTCGTGGCCGAGAGACCTAACTAAGATTACCATCCCAGTGTAGTTTCGCCAGTAATTACACTATACACAAGCCTTGGATTTTGGATTGGCATGCTCAAGTGTTGATCACCTGGCAAGTCAGCAACTGAACCCGGACTTCCTCTTCTAACCTGGCGGCTAGTCAGGGGCGGATTTAGGGTAAAATGTTCTTGGGGGGGGGGGCGTAGCCCTGAGCTCAAGATCCCATCCCCTCTCGAAGATGAAAAGCAAAGCTGCCCTACAAAAGTGCTAAATCTGTGTGCCATTGCTGTGTGTGCGTGCATCTTCTCCCTACGGGGGGAAAACCACGGATTTGGCTCATTAAAAACCAGTTTCGTGGGACAGGTTCGCTCCCATAAAAGGGTTTTTGTGGGTTTCGCTGCTATAACAAAGTATAATTTCGCGTTGTTGACCAATTCAAAAATGCAATTTCATGGTGTCATTTTACTTCCACGTTCCTGAACCTCAGAAATGTTTTTAAGTGAAGTGGTTTTAAGAAAAGTGGTTTTCGGATTGGCGTCGGCCTTTCCGTCTTAAGAGCAATTTTACAGGTCTGATTCCTTACAAAAACAGAATTTCGCCTAGTTGATCATTCAAAACAATTAAGCGGGATCTGCAGGAGAAATTTCGCTGTTTCAGCTCCTTCTATGTTATGATTTGCGGTAAATTGATTTCCCGTTTAGTTTTGGCCGGTTGGGAAGAGGTGCTCCCTCAACTTTGGGACAGATGAGCTCCAGCCCCGGGATGAACGTTGTCATTGAATCACATTTCTTATTTGTTTTGCCCGAAAAGGGGCTTGAGAATGATTGTATTGGGTGGGGGGGGGGCTAATACTATCAACTTGGAGGACTCAGTCCCTTTAGCCCCCTCCCTTAAATCCGTCCGGGGTAGGGCAATTCTAGACGACAGCTTTTGGCTTTTGGTACTTTTCGGGTTCATGTTGTTGTGGTTCAATTTTGTTTTTAGTTGTACTCATTGTGGTTCGAGCGTTTTGAGTTCCAAGCTAAGTGCTTTTTGTGGTGAAAGCTTTTTCGTGTTTGGTACATTTTTGACCAGAAGTTTTTGTGATTACAGCTTCTTGCGGTTAGAGTATTTTATTATTTGCGCATTTTGGGATTGCTGATTTTTTGCAGTTCGAATTTTTTGTGGTCAAGTGTTTTTTGAGGTTACAGCATTTTGCTGATATATGAGTGCTTTTTGTGGTTAGGAGGTCCATAGATGCACAATTTTTATTGCGCACTAATTTGTGCAATATTTTGACTTTTGCCCTACACGTACAATATATTGCCAAATATTTGAGTTTTTGCTTTATCTTTCAGACCTTTTTTGCCTGAGCTTCTATTTCTTTTTGCGCTCTGTTGGAGCGTTTTGTTATTAGCGCATTTTAGGGTGACTGCTTTCTGTGGTTCGAGCTTTTCGTGGTTCATTCATTTTGTGGTATCTTGCTTCTTTTGGTTAGAATTTTAATGATTCTAGTTTTTTTTTAGGTTAGAGAATTTTGTGGTTACAGTTCAATCTTGTCGTTAGTGTGTTGAAGTTTTTTGTGGTTCCATCTTTTTGGCGTTCAAGTTTTTGCAGTTCATCTTTTTCATGGTTAAACATTTATGCGGTCACATCTTTTCACGGTTAGAGCTTTTTGTGGTTAATTGCATGTTATGGTTAGAGCGATTTGTGGGTTGAAAGGTTTTTTGTGGTTCAATATTTTTGTGGTTAGAGCATATTCTGGTTAAGAGCTTTTTGTGGTTAGAGCTTCTTGTAGTTAGAGTTCAAGCACATCCTTCGCGAGTGCCCTCTATGACAACACCAGATTGACTCAAATGGAGAATCATCTCAAGTCAAGCGCCCCGCCTTTTTTCCTTCGGTCCCAGCAGCGTTTTCACTTTGTCCCGATTTTGTCTTTCGGTGTAGCAACCCTAATTATGTGTTGCAATTTTGCCGCTATTCACCAGACAGGCTGGCTAGCCCGAGTTCCGCGGACACTTAATAAAGCCCCGAAACGTGCAATTTCGCAGATGTTTAGCTCAGAGTGATGTATTACTTCCTTGTGTTTGATTTGCCAGGCTTTGGGCGATTGAAAGCGACCACTAAAATAAAGGCCTGATTGCAAGTTAACAGATTTTTAGCACCCAATATAGTAATTTCGCGGCGATTCGGCTACAAGTTGCAATTGAGCGGATTTTTGCCCTTGAAATTTGTTTATTGACTGACTAATGCGCTTAGCGATGTTCAATGACGACAGGTATAATCCCAAAAGCAAAATTATTGATTTAAAATTTAGCCCCTCCCCCCTTGCTGCATTACTGATTTTGCGGCCATTTATCCTCGTAAACATGTAGTTTCGAGACTATTTCTGTGGCTATTTTTGTTTATAATGATATTGGTTGTTCTTGCACAAAGACACAGATTTAGCCTCAAAACTTGCAATTTCAAGACTATTTATCCTTCGAATCTCGATTCTCTGGCCACTGCTTGCAATTTTTGCGGATATGAAGCCCCAGAACTAACAATTTCATTGCTATTGAGCCCTGAATCTTGGCAGTTTTTTGGTTTGGCCACTGAAGGATCACAAGGTTCAGACCCTAGATAACCAATTTAGGAGCTGAACAATTTGTTTCTAAGGCAAAATTTGAATTTTACGAAAAACAACAAACTGGTGGTTGTCTACGAGGGTGAAATTGAAGACCTCTTGAGATAAACTTCATTAAGTTTCAAGGTCAAAAAACTCCTTTTGACCGCAGTTTATCGAGTATTTGCTTTTTCAGGACTTCAACTCACTTTTTACAGCCAAGTCAATCAGGTTCTGGGGCATAAATTTCCTTTTTCTGTTTGAATGGTCGGTTCTGGGGAGGGGGGGGGGTTGTCAGTTTCTAAACGACTTCATCAAATTCTTGGTAAAAAGTCTCTTTAAAAAAAAATTCTGGACGAAAAATTGCCTTTTTTTTTCAGAGGCGGTTTTATGGGGGGGGGGGGCGATCGCCATCCCCGTCAGTTCAGCCACCCTCAGAGAAACGGGGGCACAATAAAAAAAAGGTGAAGAGATACCAATGTGAGGGAAAGCAAATCACATTTAGGTCCCAGAGCTAGGAAGTTGGAAAATACCTTATTTTACTATTAATTGGTACATTCTACCAATTTGCGGAAAAATTAGTGAAATTGGCTTTTGAATGAGCCAAATCCTAGCCATTTGGTTATGGAAGAGCGAAGAAAAAGCGAAATTGTGGTTTGAAAGAGCCAACCCCACGATAATGTTGCTTCTGAAAGAGCATATCCCACGGAATTGGGGTTTTAAAAGAGCAAAATTGCCTGAAATTCGGATTTGATGGAGACAAATGTGAAGGTTTTCCGTTTGGAAATCCGTGTAACTGGCGTTTGTTATAGCCAAAATATCAACATTTGGCTTTTTGAGCTACCCAAATTCATAAATTTGGTTTTTGAAAAAGATACCTAAATTAGCTTTCGAATTAATTAATAGTATAAGTAGGACGCCTGAAAACAAGTCAACAACGACTAATCAATCGTTGATCAGTTTAATATTAAAAAATTGTTTTCTAGTTCGAATGAATCAAATCCACAAAATTAGATTTTGAAAGTCCGAAAAATTGGGTGGGGGCCCAAATGACGAAATTCAAGTTTTGAACAAACCAAATTTGAAAATTTGGTTTTTTGAAAGAGCCAAATTAATTTATAAATTAGCCAATTAACTTTCAAAACTGATTTCAGTAGGAGCGAAACCCACGAAATTTGGGTTATAAAAGCGTGAAAATCCACGAAATTGGGGTCGGAAATAAAAAAAAAATCTGTTGAATTGTTCCAAATTTGAAACATTTTGTCATGGAAGAGAAAAATTGGAGGTTACGTCGAAATTGCAAAATTTGCTTTTCTATCGTTCGTATTCCGCCCAATTAGTTATTCGAATTTACTGAACCTGCGAAACTAATTTTAGAAATAGCTGTATGCTAAAGCCACGAAATTTTATTTTTGATCAGGCAAATATCCCCAAAATCGGGTTTTAAAGGACCAAAGCTCACGAAAATTTGGTTTTGAAGAGCAGAACTCACGAAATGTGGTTTGTAAAAGCGTCGTTGGACGACAACGGTGGCAAGGGGGTGCCTCGGAGCTCGGAGTGGTAGTTTGTTGGTGAGTAACGAGTGAAGTGAGGAGCTCTTCGCTGCTCCATTGATGCCAGACGCTTTAGTGGATTGTTTGCATCACCTTTATTCTTTAAATAACAAAATTAATTCGGGCATTAATGGGTTAATAGGTATTAAGCACGAGAGAAAAGCATTTTAAAACTCTCCCAAACAAAAAAGATGTTTCACGTCAAAAACTTACGGTAGTGTATCAATACTATCCACCATATTTATTTATTTATTTATTTTTTTTTTTGAAAGAGCGAAACCTACGAAATTGGGGTTTTAAAATAGAAAACCCCACGAAATTGGTATTTGAGCGAGGCAAATCAGCAAAATTTTGTTTTTGAATGAAAAAAATTCGGCAAAATAGGGTTGGCAGAGTTGAAATGACGAAATTTGGTTTTGGTAAAGTGCCAAACGCGAGTGATTGTCCAAAATGTCTGTTTTGTCGGTCGAATGTTCTAATTAGTGGGGTGAGTGCCAGATTCTAAGCCCCAAAGTTTGAACGTGAAAGATATGTTGCGACTAGACGTTACAAGTTGAGACAGAAAAGTAGGACAAAAAAAGAGGACTATTTGACCTCTCCCCGGACACATGAAAGATGAGCGTAGTAGGACATTTCGTGGGAAGGTAGGACGTCTGGTCACCCTAATCCGAGGAGGTGGAATGAGTGCCTTACATCCTTAAAAGATTTTCTTCTCCACCCCCACCACATTCACACAAGGCACTTCAAAATTGGAGCCATTTTTTAAAATAAACATTACAAACCGAGAGCTGGCGGCAGTCCCATTCAACCGGAAGAACATAGTCCTGAAACTTGTCTCATTTGATAGGTTTTGTGGAGCTGAATATGAATATGAGTGTCTGCCAATGTCTGTCTGGGGCATTTGCCCTCAGCGGCCAGTCAAATTCTTCAAATTTGGAACATTAATTAACTACGAATGAACTTGATCATGTAAATGTGGTCTCATTCGGCCCTCTTAGGGACCGACCATCAACTTCCCGAATGGCTGGCCCCCATACCTACAGATCTCGAATCAGCCGAGTACAAAAAACAGTGCCATCGAGCAGCTCTGATTCGCTGGCAGAGTGAATGGGACAACGGGACCACCGGCCGTTTCACCCACGACGTCATCCCAGTGATCGAGGAGCGCCTGCGATGGAAGTGGCGCTTTCTCAGCTACCCAGCAGTGCAACTACTGTCAGGACACGGCTCCTTCAACCGCAAGCTCCACTTCCACCGCCGCCGAGAGAACCCCGACTGCCCATGCGGAGGCGAGGCCGAAACGGCGGAGCATGTGCTCTTCCGCTGCCCGCTCTATCAAGACATCAGGGACCTGTGGCGAATCCCTCAAAACCCGCGTCTTCTCGTCGCAACAAAATCGTCGGCCCGTCGTTTCCTCTAGAGGTGTGACGTGACAGCTTTTGTCGGTCACAGTGACAACTAGCTCCGGTGACTGTGCAGTCACTGTGACAAAAACCAGTGATTTTGTCACTTAAGTGACTACTGAGGGCCTGTTCTATAGCTTTTTAATGTCACTATCACTGTTTGTTTCCATCCGTCCTCCCCATCAACATGTGATTTAAGGATATTCCTAGGAACCCTGAAATCTTACAGGACAGGCCCCCTGTAGCAGTTTGTTTAAGCAAATGCCTAATGTAACCGGACTCGACGGTATATCTGTGTGAATTTCATTCCCAGACCCAACAAAGCCTATTAATAGGACAAATGAGAGACACGATTTCGCAAATCAATTTTGTTTACATCGGTTATAAAAAAAATTTATAATTCTTTTTCTAACTTAATCCGTGGAAAACTCCTATGAACGGCGAACCCACAGCCTCAAATGCAAACATGAAGGTGAGTCATGGATCAAAAACTGCAATGCACGAATTTACCTAGGAACATAGGCATAGCCAGAGGGGAGCAGAGCTAGGCAGCTGCCCTCCCCTAGACTCAAAAATGCAGATTCAGTGGGGTAGTTGCCCACCCCTAGATGCATTCTGATAGTAAAAATCTTTCAGGAGAATCACATTGTGCTTCGTCGGCGCTCACTAAAAAAATAACTTCACGGATTTCACTAATTAAAAAAATAAATTTCAACGGGTTTTGTCGCTCACAAAACGGACATCGCAAGGGTGACATAATACAAAGACCAAATTCGCCGTTTTTTCGTCCTAGAATACCATTTTCGCAGACAGACGCGGATTCAGTATTTGCTCAAGAGAGGTGCTAGAGAAATGCTGTGGTTCGCTCTACTAAAACTGGTTTGACAGCCTTTTCACTGCCTAAAAATAGTTAAAACTAGCTATTTACACTATAAGAACGGCTAAAGTAACTAAAGTCACGCCCAAAAAAACAAAACTGTCGATTCGCAATTTGAAAATGGCTAAAACTGGACTTCACGCGCCCTAAAAATTGGTGGCGACTGGTGAACTTCTGAAAATGCCTAAAAAGATCATGTCTACCGCCCGGAAGTAGCTAAATCGACCATTCGGGCGCTAAAATTGATCAGACTGGCCATTCTTGAGCCAAATATGACCATAATGCGCGCTTTTGGCTTGACGGACTAATCAAGCCCTGAAAACGGCCAAAGTGACTTCACGTGTCCTGGAAATGCCTAAAAAGATTATTCCTTCCCTGAAAATGGCAAAATCGACAATTTGCGCACCAGGAATGGTCAAACTTCATGGCCTTGGCTTGATGGACTAGGTATTTGAGCCCTGAAAATGGCAAAACTGACGATTTGTGTCTTTAAAATGGCTAAAATTACTATATTTGAGCCCTAGAAATTGCCGAATTTACTTTACGTGCTCTAGAAATGGATTACCCGACGAATCGAGCTCTAAAAATGCCTGAACAAGTGACTCTTGCCCTGAAAATGGCAAAATAGACCATTCGGAGCGCCGAAAACGCCCAACCCGGCTGTTCTCGCCTTGACTTGGGACGTACTGTTCGCTCCTATAACTGGAAAGACTGACTTTATGCGCCTTAAAAATGGCAATTATAGCTATTCCAGCCTTGAAATCGTCAAAACTCACTCAATGTGCCCTGAAAAGCTGTGCCCAACAAAGTAAAATATCAATTTTGAAGTAAAATATTCAGTTTTGAGGTAAAGTCATATTTTTGGGGTGGAACCGCAAGTTTCAGGGTGAAATCTTCAGTTTAGGAACGTTTTTGGGATGAAGTCGTAAGTTTTGGAATTAAAACAGTCAGTTTTGGGGTAAAATGGCCAGTTTTGTATTAACGTCATCAGTTATGGGGCAACACGTCAGCTTTGGCGTGAAATCGTCTGTTTTGGTATAAAATCGTCACATTTGCGATGAATTTGTCATTTTTTGTTGTGAAATCACCTGTTTTCAAGGCAGAATGGTCTAAAATCACTGGTTTTGAGGAAAACTTGAGTTAAAGTGTGACATTGTCAGTTTTGCAGTAAATTGTTTTGTTTTGTTTTTTTTACTAAAATCGTCAATTGAAGGATATAATCGGCAGTTTTTAGTACTGAGTGGTCTGTTAATTGTAATTAAGATCATTTTTTTTGATCCGTTTTGGGTTAAACCCGCCATTTTTAGGCGGAATTCACCAGTTTTGGGGGTAAAGACTTGGATTTTAAAAGTTGTGCTGTGAAATTTTGGCTTATTATTTCTCAATAATAAGTCTTTGTAATCGTATCGCAAAAAAATTTTTTTGACCCCCCCTCAAAATTTGTAGTTTTACGTTTCAAAGTGCGTAGAATCCAAATCTGCAATACAAAAAAAAACAAAAAAAAGCCATATCTTGCCCTAGGATTGCTCGAAAAAACTCGTTCTTTCGCACATAGACTCCATTTGGGGTCTAGTTGGTCCTAACATCTGATCAGTTTGATCAAACAACCTCCTTGGGTTTTATGGGCCAAAAGCGGGTCCAAAATGGGGATTTTCAAAGGATTTGGGGTCATAGGGGTGTGGGGTGTCGATTTTCATGTAATTTCAAGCCGGATTTGACTACATCCATGAATAATAAACCCACAGTCGAAATAATAAGGCATTGTTCGATAATTCGCAGCGTTTTTAGTTTAGGCGTAAACACTTCGTCTTTGGCGAAGAAACGTCAGTTTTGAAGTAAAATATTCAGTTATACTAGAGTGAAATATTCAGTTTTTTTGTTAAAAAAACGTCAGTTTTGAGTTAAAACCTGTTATTGTTTGATTAAAAAATGTTTAATTTTTACGTCTCTCAGACAAGACGTTGATGAAAAGACGGTCACCCTGTATATTTTGTAAGATGGTTCACTGGAGACGGGGGGGGGGGGAATCGGAACAGGATGGGTCGGCTGGCTATGTCAAGGGCAAAGTAAAAGTCAACACCCGTATGTGGTGGCTGATCAATTGGGTTTATTTGTTTGTGAAACAACTATAGTGGTTTAGTGGTCGGGAAACAACATAAATTGTACACTTGAACAATACGCTTCGTATTTTCGGGAGGGTAGGGAAAATTTATAATTTACTGCTTCGATTAGGAGGAGTGAAATCCCGTCCGCTGATCGGAAGTAGACTTCTAACAAACAAAATAACCACAGGTGAATTTCCTATGGGCGTGCGATAATGGTGGAGTAGAGACGGGAGGGGGGGGGAAGGAAATAAGGATAGGAGGGTCAGTCACCTGAGAAAGTCTTAACTTATCAACTAGAGACTACTTCAAGTCCAGCGGATAGTCCAAGTGGCGCGGGGATTAAAGAGGACAAATTAAAGTCTACCCAAACTGGGGGGGGGGGGGAAGGGCAACGAAATGCCTTAAAGGTAGGCGTTAAATAAACGGATCGTTGATGATTGCTTATCTGCACCAGGTTCCTTCTCCTGGCGATGTCCGACGTCGTCCCAGGACGAACGGGGAAATGATATTTCCGGGCGGATGTGGGAAGTGTCAGAGTTTCGCTCTCGAACGTCTATACGGTGGCGATCTTCCAAGTAAGGGGGAGGATTTCTCCCGCGTACACGGTGCCCTAAAGGGGAACATTACGTATTATTATGCTACTAGGAAAGAATACGTTTCTTTCGGTCAAACGACTCACCTACGACAGTAGGGCACGAGGAAACGGAATAACCAACGATGGTCCTGGCCAGATAGTTTGGCCGCCGTCTCCCACAATTCGTCGGGAGGGAAAGCCTTTCGCGAGCCAAATATAATTTTCCAAATATGATTTGCAGCGTACAGTGGAACGTACCCACGGTAGACGATAAACGATAAGGATTAACTGTGAAACAGTACGCGTTGCCTCGGGGCTCAAGGCAGACTAACGGAGGCATTAACTTATCTTCTTTAGTTAAACGCGTACTATGCCCGATCCTGCACTTCTTTCGTTTTATTTTATTTAGAAAATCAACGCCACCGTGATCACGGTTACACCCCCACACTTAGATTATCGATAGATAGTACCGAAAGCTACCCCGGCAGACTCGTGAATGTGAACTTGGGGCGACACGGAAAGCAACGGAACACTTTGATTCGAGATGTAGAGGGGTGAAGGGGGGGAAAAACACAGTTCGGTAACTTACGGCAGGGGAACGAAAGGCTGAAGGATTAGGGCGAATTATGGTGCCGGAGAGTCCAGTTGGGACTCCAGCACTGCTTCTGGCCGAAACCGTTTTAGTTGGGACACGTGAAATTTTCCCAAGTTCTTCTTGGTAGAGGATTCAAGAAGATAAGTATTTGTTCCTAAACATTTCCGTATACGGAAGGGACCCTGAAACTTAGGAGTCAATTTCTGAGTAAAGTGGTCCGCTGCAGAAGACAGTAAGTGACTTCGTTTCCAAACGAGGTCCCCTACCTCGAAACGTTCCGATCGCCGTCGCAAATTATAGTACCGACTTTGGCGTGAACTTGCCTGCAGAATATTATCCTGGGCTTTACGGCAGTTAGTATCAAGTTGACGAAGTGTATCCACCCAATCGCTACGGTTTTGGGTTAAGTTGCTCTCTTCGTCAACGCTCGCAACCGGGGCCTCCACTGGGTGATGATGTAACTCTCTCCCTAAATTTAGAAACGCTGGGGAATAACCGGTGCTAGAGTTTTTGCTGGTGTTGATCGAAAACGCAAATTGAGGTAGCAGAGCGTCCCAGTCCTGCTGCTCCCGGTCTACGTAAGACGTAATCATTCGCTTGAGGACCTGATTGGTCCGCTCCACTGGATTTGACTGTGGGTGGTAAGCAGGAGTGGTACGATGCTGTATACCCAACCTTCGAAGGGGACCAGTGAACTCCTGGCCCAGGAAGGGGGTTCCTTGGTCAGAGATGAATTCCTTGGGGCTACCCCATCGATACAGCACTCGTTGAGAAAAATGGTCCCAGACAACTTTAGAAGTCGCACTCCGAACCGGGATTATTTCAACCCATTTCGTGAAACAGTCGAGAAAGGCTAAAATGTATTTATTCCCTCTTCTGGACCGTGGGAAAGGCCCCATAAAATCGGCCGACACGTTGGTCCAAGGTCCCTCAGGCACCCGGGGCCGCATGAGTCCTGTAGGAGAGGAAGTTTGGTGCTTGGTCGATTGGCACACCGTGCATCCCTGAATGTAACGGTACACATCGCCAGACATTCCCGGCCAGTGATACAAGGTGTGTATCCGGCTCAGGGTCTTATCTCGACCCAGGTGTCCCGCTTCTGGCACGTCGTGACATTCGTTGAGGGCAGTCAAGCGTAGGCTACTGGGCAACACCAGGCGCCAGACGTTTTTGCCTTGCTCAGATTTTGGCGATTTATGGAAGAGAATCTCCTCTTCGGCCAACCACTCTGGATATTTAGAGGGCTCCTCCCGCACTCGAGTTAGCTGTCGGCAATACCACGGGTCCTGTTCGATCAGGGGCAACAGATCCGCCTTCTGTATCACGCAAAGTTTATTCCCTTCAAACTCCCGGGACAAGGCATCCGGTAGTTGATTCTGAGTGCCTGGTCTATACTGGACATCAATATTGTGCGCTTGAAGACGAATTATCCACCGAGCTAATCGACCAGTGGGATTCTTTATTCCCATCAGCCAGCGTAAGCTAGCGTGGTCCGTCAGGACCTTGACCGGCCCACCTTCGACGTAGGGCCGGAATTTCTCCAGGCCAAAGATCAGGGCTAGGCATTCCAACTCGGTTGCCGAATAATTCCGTTCGGCGGGATTGAGTGCCCGACTCCCGTACGCGACTACCCGTTCCTGCCCCTCTTGGATTTGAGTTAACACGGCCCCCAAACCGGTGGTACTTGCGTCAGTTTGAATGACGAATGGTTTTGAAAAGTCGGGTCGAGCTAGCACTGGAGCCGTCGTAAGAAGGGATTTAATTCGGCTAACTGCCATTTCCTGTTCCGGACCCCACTCAAAGGGAGCGCCCTTTTTAAGTAGATCAGACAGAGGCTGCGCGATTTGGGAAGCATTTTTGAAGAAGCGCCTATACCACGAGAACATTCCCAGGAAACGGCGAACCGTCCTCACGGAAGAGGGGCGAGGATAATCGAGTACGGGCTTAATCTTATCGGGATCAGGACTGATTCCATCGGAATTGATTAAAAACCCTAGGTAGGTTAGCTGTTCGGCACCAAATTCGCATTTTTCCCAATTGACGCGTAGACCAAATTTTTGTAAGCGGGTAAACAACGTCTTCAGGCAATCGAGGTGTACCCTGTAGGTGGGAGTAACAACCAATAAGTCGTCTAAATAGGCATGAACGTAGGGACGCAGTTCTGCCGTGAGAAGGGCATCGACTAGACGCTGAAATGTGGCTGGTGAGTTGGTTAGGCCAAACGGTAGAAATTTGAACTGAAAGTGGCCTTTTCCCGGAACACTAAATGCGGTTACGGGCGCACTCTCGGGTTCTAACGGTACTTGAAGGTATGCCTGCTTCAAATCAATTTTTGAAAGTACTGCCACATTTTCTAGGTTCTCCAGTAAGGACCCCATATGAGGAAGCGGATAAGCGTCTTTCCGGGTCTGGCTGTTGACCCTGCGGAAATCAATGCACATCCGGTAAGTGTTATCGGGTTTGGGGACCATGACCACGGGACTACTCCATGGAGAGTCCGAGGGTTCTATGATACCTTCCTCCAATAGTCGATCCACCTCCTCTTCAATTTTACCCTTGATGAGAGGTGAAGTTCGGTAACTTCTCTGCTTGACTGGTTGTGGATCAAGTAACTCTATGCGATGACGTATCGGAACTTTACCGAGACAAAAGAGTTCGCT
Source organism: Corythucha ciliata (assembly GCA_038030265.1). Lineage (NCBI taxonomy): Eukaryota > Metazoa > Arthropoda > Insecta > Hemiptera > Tingidae > Corythucha > Corythucha ciliata. The sequence continues at coordinate 30,210,343 of CM075940.1, read as the reverse complement.
ATGACGAAAATGTTCCACAACCTGGCTTAATTGGTCGCGCTCCTCCAGCGAAAGGGATTGGATGCTGGATAATGGAGAAATCAAGGCGCTTTCATTTGTAACTAGACTATACCGCGCATCACGACCGTTGATGGAGTATTCCCCGGAATCGAAGAAAAGGTGAATTCCCAATGTTTTCAGGCTGTCGAGTCCCAGAATACACTTCAATGCCAGATTTGGGAGGAAAAGAAATTTTAAGGTAAAACTGGTCTCATGACAGTGAACTGGTAACTCAATAGTCTGTTGAACCAACTCTATCTTACCGTTTGCCAACTGGACCGCCTGTGGCGAGATTGGGTCAAGCTGGGGGACTGAGAGGCCGAGATGACCCAGACCTTCTAAACTTAGGTAAGAGTGTGAAGCCCCGGTGTCCACCAAAGCGGTCAATTCGATGTTACGCACGCGTAATGATAAATTTACGCGGGGAAATGACGAAGACCCGAATCCCAGGGTACAAAGCCGATAGTTATCGGTAGGGTTGGAGGAGGAGGCACGAGTTCGAGGTGGGCAACGACAGGTTTTAACCGTTTCGCCTTTCTTCCCACAGCGGTAACAAAAGACCACTCGGGGCTGTGTGCATTTAGCATATCCGTGATCGGTACTCCCACAGTTCCAACAGTCGCCCCCCTTCCAAGCGGTTACCGAAACTGTATTTAAGCTTAAAACTTTTGGCCAGGGGCTCTGGCCTCGAGTGCTGTTAGTGGTCGTGGTGGGGCAGGCAAATTGTGGCGCGTGACTGGTAGTTGGAGCGGGAGGGGCTCGATAATTTTCACATTCCGCCTCCATTTGTTCCACCTGTTTGCCAGCGGAAACCAACTCCTGAACGGTCCCAAATTTCTTTCCCAACAAGTGGCGCTTCATATTTGGATTTAGGTTCTTTGTGACCTTTCTTAGCACTTTAGCTGGGGTAGGGGCTTGAGGTAGTCGCATCATTAGTCCTTGCAAGCAGTCTGCGTAATCCGCGATAGGCTCTTTGACCCCTTGTGTGCGTTTCCGGATCTCGGATTTCAACACCTCGGTGAATTCCTGAGGAATAAAGCGCTCCTCGAATGCCCTGAGAAACGCGGGCCAAGTTTCCCATGAATCTTGATTAAGTCTTAGCCAGTGAAGGGGTGTTCCCGAGAACAGTGACCCAATTTCCTTGAGCACTTGATCGTCCCGTAATTCACAGCGCGAGCGTTTTTCGCGTAAATTTAAGAGAAAATCTGACGGAGACTCCCCCGGGGAATTGGAGAAAGATATACCCCACCCTTGAATGACCCGATAGGGGGGTTCCTGGAGGAAGCTCTGCACGTTTACCACTTGTGGCGAGAGGGAAGAAGTGGCGTCTACCTTTGCCTTAGCCATTAAGTTTTCCGATTTCTCTCTCACAATACGCCTAGCCTCAACCCGCAACTGGTCGAGGGTAGTGCTTTCCAACGTGGCCCCTTCACGGAGTTGATACCCCAAACTACCGAGAACTTTAAGTAAGGACTCTTTGTCTAAGGTCTGAATCCATGACGTTGGGAATTCAGCCATCTTTATTATTTCCGTATCTGTTAAGTCAATAAACAAGGGGAACCAAAATTAAACAAAATACCAAATAAAAATTGGAAAAATAAAAATTTACCTGGAGAAATGACAAGAGAAATTACTGCGAAAATAACGAACACCCGGTGGGGCGGGATTACGTGTTACCTCAGCCCCTTTACCAAAAGGGGGGGGGACCATGGAGAGGTGTCAACGAGACGAAATAAAAGCTTGGTCTTGGTTTTGAGCAAAACCAAAAGATAAATCATAAACGCACTATTCGCACTACTTACCGAGAAATTCTAACACGGCTTTTGCCTATTCGGCAACTAAAATCCCGAATAAGGGAAGAGAGAGAGTAGGAAAACTCTTTTAGGTGCTGGAACAGCAAAGTTCACGAAGAAAACCTGGGCAGGGGGGAAACATTTATATTACATCTTAAAAGGTCCAAGCGGAAGAGAAGATTTCTGCCTGGGAGGGGAATGAACCCTAATAGCAATATTCCCAATAATTACCAAGGGAAGGAGACTCCGACACGATACTATTAGACTCTACTATGCCCTGACATAGCCCCACGTTGATTGCGCCAATTTGTAAGATGGTTCACTGGAGACGGGGGGGGGGGGGAATCGGAACAGGATGGGTCGGCTGGCTATGTCAAGGGCAAAGTAAAAGTCAACACCCGTATGTGGTGGCTGATCAATTGGGTTTATTTGTTTGTGAAACAACTATAGTGGTTTAGTGGTCGGGAAACAACATAAATTGTACACTTGAACAATACGCTTCGTATTTTCGGGAGGGTAGGGAAAATTTATAATTTACTGCTTCGATTAGGAGGAGTGAAATCCCGTCCGCTGATCGGAAGTAGACTTCTAACAAACAAAATAACCACAGGTGAATTTCCTATGGGCGTGCGATAATGGTGGAGTAGAGACGGGAGGGGGGGGGAAGGAAATAAGGATAGGAGGGTCAGTCACCTGAGAAAGTCTTAACTTATCAACTAGAGACTACTTCAAGTCCAGCGGATAGTCCAAGTGGCGCGGGGATTAAAGAGGACAAATTAAAGTCTACCCAAACTGGGGGGGGGGGGAAGGGCAACGAAATGCCTTAAAGGTAGGCGTTAAATAAACGGATCGTTGATGATTGCTTATCTGCACCAGGTTCCTTCTCCTGGCGATGTCCGACGTCGTCCCAGGACGAACGGGGAAATGATATTTCCGGGCGGATGTGGGAAGTGTCAGAGTTTCGCTCTCGAACGTCTATACGGTGGCGATCTTCCAAGTAAGGGGGAGGATTTCTCCCGCGTACACGGTGCCCTAAAGGGGAACATTACGTATTATTATGCTACTAGGAAAGAATACGTTTCTTTCGGTCAAACGACTCACCTACGACAGTAGGGCACGAGGAAACGGAATAACCAACGATGGTCCTGGCCAGATAGTTTGGCCGCCGTCTCCCACAATTCGTCGGGAGGGAAAGCCTTTCGCGAGCCAAATATAATTTTCCAAATATGATTTGCAGCGTACAGTGGAACGTACCCACGGTAGACGATAAACGATAAGGATTAACTGTGAAACAGTACGCGTTGCCTCGGGGCTCAAGGCAGACTAACGGAGGCATTAACTTATCTTCTTTAGTTAAACGCGTACTATGCCCGATCCTGCACTTCTTTCGTTTTATTTTATTTAGAAAATCAACGCCACCGTGATCACGGTTACAATTTGAATGCCAAGTAACGATTTCTGGGGAAATCGAATTGTCTGTTAATAGAAAAAGTCTGAATAGAATTGTCAGTTTTTGGATAGAAAATCAGGAATAGAAGGCTAAAATAGTTAATTTCCGAACGAAGATGTTAGTTTTTGATGGATTACGACCCTTTTTTGTGAAAACTGTTTCCGGGGAAAAATTTGACGATTCATTGCGCTACAAGTTCTTTTGTTGGGGTCTCTAGTTTCCATAACGTCTGTCATATTCTGCCCAGCCTTTGGTCAAGGGCTGGCCCCTGCCCCTGCCTAGGAAGGTGTTTTTAAAAAAGTAAAATTATACAAGATCACTGTAGCACAGGTCTTGGAAAACGAAGTGAATAAAAATATATTACCGACACTAAAGGTTCAATACTAACTATAAGTCCAAGAAAAAAAGTCAACGGACGAGGGATAGACTTGGGGAGAATGCTACTGAGTTCATTGGAGCGATCGTAGAACTGGTAAAGTGGTGGTAACCTGCAAGAGACTCTAGCGCAGTGAAGCGATAGAAGTGTCGAATGAAGAGGCGATTATAAATGATAAGGAATGTCACCGTTAGAGGGTCGGAACGGTGATTTCAACGTGGTCGTCACCGGAGCCAACAGTGACGGAGTAGTCACAGTGACAAAATCACCGACAGTGAAATCACACCTCACCTCTAGTTTCCTCGCCTTCGCTAATGCCTGGTACCACCGTCGGGGCACAGGCCCAACAATGGCAAATGTTGGTGACCCTTCTACCAGCCAACTCTCGGCCTCGGATACCCAAGGTACTGGGACCTAGAGAACCAGTGACCACCGCATCTCATCATCACCGTCACGCTCTCATCGTCGACTTCGCTCTCCGAGCCTCTACCAGACCGCCGCTTGTTCCCGTCCGCGGAATCTCTGAGCTCTAGGTCCCGGTGCCCCCACCTTTCCGAACAATACGGGTATCACTCTCCACCTCAAATTTTACCTGTAAAACTCCCCACCGCCAAGCGGTCCACACCGGTAACGTGTCAGTTTTGACCAGCTGGCACGGCTGACGGGGAGTGGGGTGGAGATAACCAGGACCTGCACGTGCCGGGTCACTTCCCGGCCGCCAAGTCCGGCATTCCCGGTACTGCGCCCTAAAGGGCGTTCCACCGGGGCGGGAAGAAGGCACAATCCTGGTCTCATTCGGCGAGTTTCATGGAACCGAATGCGAGCGTCTGGCGCCATCCGCCAGTGGCATTTGCCCTCAGTGGGCAATCAAAATACTTGAGACATGAATTACCTAACCGGAAGAACTAGAGCCGGAATTTTGGAGCTGAATACGAATATGTGCGTCGGTTGGCGTCTGCCAGGGGCGTTTGCCCTCAGCGGTAAATCCTCGAATTTGGGACATGAATCTAACCGTTGGAACATATTCATGAAAATGGTCCCATTTGATAGTTTGTTTTTGAAGCTGAATACGAATATTTCCGTCTGCCAACCACGTGCCTTCGAAAACTTTATTTCGTGGGCGTACAAGGAAAATCCACTAAGTCCATTTTTTCTCAAAATGAGTTTAAAGCTTCATTATGACCTTCTAAGTGGTCTCCAATAGTACGCGGATTGAAGACGTCGTGCTGAGCGAAAATGAAGTCGATAACGAAGAACTCAGCCAACAATGATGAAAATATTCATTTTCCCACTACCGAGGCTCCAGTGAATATCTAGTTTCGTAATTTCCTAATTCAGTATTCCTATTACTTTTTGACAGTTCCTAACTAAGTGATTTCAATTTAATTAATAAAAATATTTCTACAACAATATTGTCAATACTTGAATTTACATTCCGCCTAAAAAACTAAAACCCATTTATCTCAAAACTCTAATTTTGGACTTAGTGGATTTTCCTTGTACGCCCACGATTTGCTGCCAAGAGCAAACGCCCCTAGCAGTCGCCGACCGACGCTCATATTCGTATTCAGCTCCAAAATACCTGTCAAATGTGGCGAGAGACACGACGACGAATGAGACAAGTGAAATGATCAAGTTCATCCGGTTTATTCATGTCCCAAATTTAGGGAATTTGAGGGATAGACGCTCATATATCCTTATTCAGCTCCAAAAATCCTACTGAGTTTGTCAAGTTACAAGACTACTTTCTTTCTGCTAATTATTTTTCCAAATTTAGGGAAATTGATTGATTGGTCGTGGAGGGCTAAAGTGAGTTGTGACTATTTTTCAAAGATTTTTTCATTTTTAGGTCTTCATTTAAGTCTTGTCTGATTTATTCCGAAAGAGAGAGTGTCTTTTGTGGTATGTGTATGAGGGGGGGGGGTAAATACCCAATTTACTATGAGATACTCTTTAGGGATAACTATCATTTTCTGAAGCGGTGTATCTACAGAACAGTTGGTCCGAAAAATTCCGTTCGGATCACAACTTGTAGGAATTTTTGTGTTGTCTCAATGTATATGATAGGTTTTCACGTCAGTCGCACTCTTACGAAGTTATGAATGAAAAAGCAGGAAAAAAATACCAAAATTTCGGCGTTTTTCACCGATAACGCCGAAATCTCCAAACGCAACACGCAATTTTGTTGGAAAACTTCAAATTCGGATTTAGCACCCAAAAACACAAAAATCAAATGAAAACCCGAGGTTTCCATTTTTTTCCACGTCCAACTACCATTTGACTGTATTATTGGCGATTTATTTATTTTTCGCTCATTTTTTGGTTTATTAGCCAGTTTGTAGGGGTTTTGATTCCTCTTCATGAGTGTGCCATGAATGTGGTAGATATCCGGGGAACAGAAATCAGTGAACCGATCAACTCTAGGCCCGAGTGGTGGGGCAAAAATGTGTTTTGAGGAGAGGTCCGACATGCCAGCAAGGGGGAGGGAGGGAGATCCGGTAGATACCTGTTAACACTCACCCCGGAGGCTCTTAATTCAACTCTTCGAATCTTTTGCAGGGGTTAGAAATGAAATTCAACAAACTTGTAACGGCTTCCCGAAGGAAGAACCGTAAGAGGCACTTCTCCGCTCCATCGCACATTCGAAGGAAGCTCATGTCGGCCCCTTTGTCGAAGGAGTTGAGACAGAAGTACAACGTCCGTTCTATGCCCATTCGAAAGGATGACGAAGTTCAGGTTTGAAAATCAAACAAACAAAAATCATCCCCCCACCCCCTCCCAACCACAAACTTGAATCAACGCATCATTTTGCTTTTCCTTTTGTGCAGGTAGTGCGCGGGCATTACAAAGGTCAACAAATTGGCAAAGTGATTCAAGCGTACAGAAAAAAATACGTTATTTACATCGAAAGGATTCAACGAGACAAAGCTAATGGCGCCAGTGTGTACGTCGGAATACATCCGTCGAAAACTGTGATAGTCAAATTGAAAATTGACAAGGACAGAAAGAAAATACTGGACCGAAGAGCCAAAGGACGCGCTCTTGCCCTCGGCAAAGACAAGGGTAAATACACTGAGGACACCACCAAAACCGCAATGGACACATCGTGAATGTGCTAATTATTCACACACCAATCCGTTGACTTTTTTTTTATTACCAAACAAATAATTTAATAAATCAATGAAAATTACTGATTTTTTATTTTTTCCCCGTTGGCTCAGAAAATTATATCTCAAACGGATATAATGCACATTTGCTCATAAACATCGTGTACAAAATTATACGTCATGCGTAGTACAAAAATATAGCCATCTATAATCGTTGAGGCACCAACATGTACACATTTTGTGTAAATGATTGTTCAACTAAAAAAATATATAATTTGAAACAAAAGATACAACAATTAAAAATCTTTGAAACAAAAGTAAAACAAATGCCATGACTAGTAGTTTACTCAACTGGTTGTTCAGTTGAAATTGAAAATATTCAGCACATTTACACTGGTGTGTATTTTGTTCAACTGAAATTCCTTCAAAACTGCTTGCCAGAAGGTGGTCAAGCTATATAATTCAAGCGTCATTCAGACAATTGCAATCTTTTAAAAAACTTAACTTAATATATTTTGATACAATTTTACGGAGTAATTAATTTTTCCAGATATGTTTAACAAAGTTTACCTGGAACCCCCTTGAAATACGTAGGCTAGGAATGAACAAGGAGGAATGTATTATTAAAAGCCTAGTTAGCGTCAGAAAATTGGCCAAAGCGGCAATTTGGTCAAGAGAGCGTAGGCCATGATGGGAGGGGGGAGGGGATTCTTCTATTTAGTTTACGTGCGTTCGACTGATATCAACTGGCAAGGGCTCACGTTAATAATTGTCACAAGACTTGAGTAATCTGAGCGGTTTTACAACCGTGGAAACTGGGGGAAATCACGGATATCCAAATATTGGCCAGTTTGAAATAACAGAAATGGAGGAAATCAGAGCGAGTGAAGGTGAAATGTAAGTGCCGTTATTACCAAATTACCTCAGGCCAATTTTCTTTCGGGTCATTTTTCACCAATCCCGTTAGTACATAGTAACTAGAAGTCGCTCCTAAAAGCGCTATTGAACAACAGATTCAAGGCCAAACTTTGTTAAAGAGATCCATGAAACTGTCGTAGATCATAAAAGTAATCGCAACGTCGAGGCACACTCGAGATAAGCGAGGAATCGTTCCTTTGTAGAAGCTAATAACACACAAAAAAAAGTTTGAAATGAATTTGACGAGAAGCAGCGGAATGGGTTACTTACGCGAGAACGCCTTCATTCTTCCATATTTTAAGGAAACAGTCTACAGTTGAGGAATATTTACTGGCTTCAAGACCCTGCATACGAGTTTTAACAACGTCGATGGGAGTGTTGCCAAACACAGAGGCAGCACCGGCTATGGCACCAAAAGCTCCAACAATCTACAAAAGGTTAGACAAAGTTTGAAGAGAGGGCCGGAAATGATAATAATAAATAAATAAAACGCGACGGTTACTAACATATTTAGGGACGGGTTTCGATGGATCGCCTCCTCTGTATTTATCTTTGAGCGTTTCCATGACGTAGAACCTAATGGCTTGGTTGCTACCCTGTTTTAAAATTGTGGCCGTGAGACCCTGGTAGACTCCTCGAACGCCCTGTTCTTTGATTATGTGAGTGACGCCGTGAAAGAACCCTTTATATTTAGGATTGCCCGATCGCTGGTCGTTAATAAATTTAACTTTGACAGTTTCCATCGGAGTGACGGCGAAAATAGCCTCGCAGACTCCAGCACCCAGTCCACACAGAACCCTACTTTGAGGATTCAGGTTTCCTTTTTCGTCTATGGCGTACGATTTGAAATATTCGAAGGCGCCAAAGCTGTAAATGAGCGACCGAAATAGGCGGGGGGGTGAAGGGAGGGGAGTCAAAATTTTGACGCCTCGAAAACAAACTATAGAATGGTTTAAAAATGACATCACGCACACCGAACGGCGGACTTGGGTATTGAGCCGTACAGAAGAACGCTGAGTCCTCGATAGAGACCGAAGAAACCGTGATTTTTGACCGTTTTCTTGACACAGTCAACGATACCTGTGTACTGTTTCTTTCCTGTGCCACTGGTTCCTTTTTCATCGAGCTGAAGCTGTGTTTTGACGTACTCTGTGGGGTAAGTGATACAGATCTCGATTCCACCTGTGATGCCACCTGGAAAATTTTAAAAGAGAACACAGGCTCAGTCTTAACAACCTGGTGACTTTGTTAGTTGGAGCTCATCAAGCAGTGGACAACCGAGAGCCCTTGGGAATCAGTGCTAGGCCGTTAGGCTCAGCATGCGTCCGGTTTCGGGACTGAGAATTCGGACAGAGCTGTAGGACAGAGAATTCGGGCCCTCAATATGCAAAAGTCATGGCTGGGTATTTTTGTATCTGCACCATGCCTTCCGAGTCCGACTTGGGTCGTGACGTTTGAGCCAGTGTCAGCTTATAGGTGCCTCGAACTTGGCGGCACGAGCAAATCGTTTAATACCATTAATAATAAAATGCACAAATGCATAATTCGTCTCAACTTTAGAAGACAAAACAAATATCAGGAGGAGAGAAGTCAGTTGCTTTGTTCGGTGGCTGCTGCCAGTAAAGTAAAATTGCCAGTTGGATGGGGAAGCGTGTTTTGACCAATCAAATTAGTGTGTTTTGTTTTCTTCTGTTTTATGAGCAATACTGGAAGCAGCCAACGAACAAATCTAATTAAAAATTTACAATACGATGTTGGCATGATCAGAAATTTGAAAATTGTTTTAAAAATTTTAATTTACAATGCAAACTACTTTTTTTGGCTTGAATCCTTGGACCACTTGCCAAGGCCAAGGAAAACAGGATAAAATGAGGGGAATAACTGGAAGTGTACAATGCACAATAAACTCAAGGCGCTCTGTTGTAATATCCTTGCCGTTTTTTTTTTCGTTTTTTTACACCAAAATCAGCCAACAGCTCTACCAATCTATTGAATTATATGAGCTGAGCTAATCTTTTGCCTTGACCGAGAGCTAACAGATTATCAGCTAATCCATTTTAAAGATTATTCGAGGGGTAAATTCAAGAAAATTAACAAAGGTATACCTGCAATTATTCCCTTAAGCCCTTTGTTGCTTCCACCTGCAGCTGCAGCGGCACCACTTGCTGTCATCCAAGGGCGACAAAACGGATTCGGAAATAAAATATTACTCGGAGACGGATTCATTGCGGTGGAAGAGAAGTTCAGGATGATTTAAACAATAAAATATTCAAACAATCAATTGTTGTTCGGTTGTTTTTAAGACGAGTGAAAGGTTCCGGCGATGAAAGCGACGAAGCAAAATAAAATACGAGCTTAAAAACGATTTAATTTTATGAGAACGACACAATGCGAAACAACACACAGAACTGACAGCGTGAGCCCGAACTCAAAGTCACTCGTAGGCTCATTAAACACGAGAATGATGTCATGTTATCAGCTTATCTCCCTCACTTCTCTTAAATCCCTTCCAACGTCATTATTCCCGCCAGCTCATAGAGCAACAATTTAACGGCCACTTTGCCGGGGTCACTTGAGAAAGTGCATTTTTACGATAATGCACTGGTTTTGGCAAATTGGTTTGGCACAGTGAAATAACTTAAGGTTCTAAGGAACTTTTAGTTTCGTAGAAATTGATATTTTATTTTTCTAGAAATCTTTTTTTAGAATGGGGAAATTAATCATATTGTAATTGTTTTGTGAAGTAAGTGGGGATGGTTGAAGTAATGGAATGAAGCATGAATATAACAATCTTCCCGGGAAAAGAAGATTATAATGCTAAACGATTGGGTCTTCGGCGGATCCTAGTTGACCGTCTTAACGAAGTTAGCGCAGGTTCCGTCTGAGGTGGAGGTATTTCTGAATCTGGAAGATCGTCTGATTCGGGTGGAATTTCTTCTTGTTCTTGAGTTCCGAAGTCAGTCTTTTTAGTCGATTGAGGTAAATAAACATAATGGTCGCAGTCATCATGGATACCAGTGTTCCTAGTGTTCTTTTTGACGATAGGGAACGATGGATTTGAAACTGATGATTTTTTGTATGGATCTGAATCTGTTAGATTTGTTTTCCTAAGTTGGTCAATATGACGTCTGACGGTTTTTTCCCCTACGTTGACATCATACATCAAATTCCCGATCCTTCCGACAACTTGTCCAAAATTCAATTTTTCATTATTTTTATCGAAACAGCGAACAAGCATCCTTTCCCCTACGCTGAAGAACCTTTTGGGAATTTCAGTTTTCAAAGTAAGATTTGCGTTATTTGTTTTTGGACATTCTTTTATTAAATCAAGACGGACCCTTAAATTAGTTTTCAGTAGTATCTCAGCTGGACTTTTTGACTTTGACATATTTATAATTTTCCTCAACTGCATTAATAATCGACATAATTTAGTATGTAGGTCTCCGGTTTCGTCCATCATGGCCCTTAACTTTTTTTTTTAGCGTTTGGACATATCGTTCAGCCTGTCCATTTGATGATGGATGGTAAGGTGCTGTGAAAATGTGATTTATTCCGTTTGACGTTGTGAATGATTTGAATTCGGCTGATTTGAAAACCGATCCCTTGTCACTTACAATAACTTTTGGTAGTCCAAAGCGAGCAAATATTTCTCTTAATTTTTTTATTGTTGAATTTGAATTAATTTTTTTCTGAATTACAATTTCTACCCATTTGGAGTATGAATCCACCACTACTAAAAAATAGTTGCCAAGGAAGGGTCCAGCGTGGTCGACGTGAATCCTTTCCCAGGGTTCTTTTGTCGGAGACCAAGGTTCTTGAGTTTTTTCTGGAATATTCACATACATTTACTTTTACATCTACTTACATTTACTTGCTATGTGGTTCATCCTTCCACAACGGAAACATTGAATTTGAGTTTTCCTCTCCATTGACTTCTTATTATTATGACTGACCTTATTTATTTGCGTGTCACCTGAAGAAGTTTCTCGGAAGAATCCACTGTCGTTTAAAGTTGCTTCGGTGATATTTCGACCGCACTTTTGAACGTTAGTGTTTTCTCTTGTAGTAATCTACGACGGATCTCGGAATTGTTCAAGCCACGTATAAATTGTGTTCGCAGATGTACGTCATTTGTACTCGTTTTGCACGTTGAACATTTGAAAATGCAATTTAAGGTTAAACTTTTAAGTTCTTTGACATAAACGGCGATTGGCTCACCTTCTTTTTGAATTCGACAGTAGAATTTGTTTTGTTCGACGATTTCATTTGGCAATGGATTCAAATGTTCGCTCAGAATTTGTAATAATTCGTTGTAAGATTTTGTACTCGGTTTTTCAGGAGCCGTCAAGTCAACTAAAAGTTGGAAGTATTTAGGACTTAAATAATTTAGAAGTAACTGTACTCTTTTTTTTTCTGTCTCGGCGTCGTCTTCGTTTAGATTGTTCAGGTCGAAGTAATTGTCTAAACGCTGTAGGTAGGTATTGAAGGTTTCAAAATTCTCATCGAATGGTTCAAGCCTTGCGTGGTAACCTTGTCTAACTTCTTTTTGAAAAGCGATTGCGTGGTCGCCCGTCGCCATTGAAATAACTTAAGGTTCTAAGGAACTTTAAGTTTCGTAGAAATTGATATTTTATTTTTCTAGAAATCTTTTTTTAGAATGGGGAAATTAATCATATTGTAATTGGATTGTGAAGTAAGTGGGGATGGTTGAAGTAATGGAATGAAGCATGAATATAACCCACAGGTGCGCAGTGGCGTAGCGTATGGAGAGGCGGTGGGGCGGCCCGCCCTGGGCATCACTTGAAATGGAGCATCAGTCGGTTGAGGCTTTTATTATTATTATTTTTTCAACGTGAATATGTTAAAGAGCCGAGCACAGTCTGTTGAAATAAATAAAGAGTCCTTTTGCGCACCACTGGTACAAAACGCTCCACATCTATCAGCCCTGTCTAACCGATGGGCTGGGCGGTGGAGACACTTGGGGGAATTTTTTTCTAATAGGTTTTTTGATTCATGACTTAGTTCTAACTGCGAAAAGAAGACATCGCTCTGGTCGAATTCCCCTCCTACATTCTGATTGGCTGAAAACCTCATTGGTGGGGATCTGCTCTGAAAAGGAGAGAGATAGAAGATAGAACTTCAAAATATGCTGAGTTGCTGACTTAACCGAAAATTAACTATCAAGAATCTTCTTTTGCTATTTTCCATTTTCGTTCGCCCGATTCTTATTTCTTATTCGACTTACGATCGCTTACCGCCCTTGGACGCTCTTCACTGCACTTTTGGTAACACGTATTCTGCATGTTTTATTTTGGAATTAATTATGTCGCTGAAGAAATGCCAGGTTGATGGGTGCGAGAGTGAATTTGATTGCGGATTTTATTTCTTTCGCTTCCCAAAGCTGGGTGATAGCAGGTACGTAATATTATTTTGATACCAATTTTAAATGAGCTTTTTCTATCCTTGTTAGCTGGTTATTTTCATCGTGAAGTTGGTGTTTGACTCGTTTAATGCCTTCACAGAATGGGGTGCTAGCTGTTAGTAGCAATGATTTGAATCATAGTGCTAGAATTGGGTTTGCATTTTTCTTAGATATGCTGTGACTTCTTCGGAGGCATTCGGCCCCTGTCCTATTTTTGATTTTGTATTTGTGCGACATCTGTGCATAACTGCATACTTTCCATATAACTTGAAGTTTTGGAAAGAGCATGACCTTTTGCTTCAATTTTTTCAAGCATGTTGGTTGTGCTGTGGGGCCACTTGGAATGAAAAGCATCAATTTCATTAATATAAACTGACGACCATGTGCTCAAAAAATTAATAATAAGGTCATGCTCATTTTTACACATAATGGCTCTTTGTTTTTCTGCCACAACTTATTTGGTTTGATGCCGAGAGCAGGACATCCTCACCTTACTCGGTTACTCGTCTTGCCATATCTCTCGTTATTCTTATGCTCAGTGTAGAAACAGTGGCGTAGCTATAGGGTGGATAACGCCTGGCACCAAGCTCCTTTTTATTCCCAAGAAATCACATGAAACAAGGCGTTTATCAAGCAAAGGGCTTTTTGCAAACCCCCCCCCCCACACCCGTTTTTGCCATGGCATAAATATACAACTAAAATACCCCGTCCACGAAGAGGTGAGTATTCGTCAATGAAGCTAGCTACATCCGGCATAAAACTGTCAATAGTGCCAGAAAATAACATTGGTACGAAACAACCCTACGTTTTGTATGAAAGTAATTATTTTTTCCTGAAACTAATAGCGTTCCCCATTTGCACAAAATTCTGCATTTGGGCAGTTCATTTCCACCCGTCTTCACTGAATTAAATCATATGTTAGTGGAGAAGACGGGTGGAAATGAATAGCCCCGTTGCTGAATTTTGTGCAAATGGGGAACGCTATAGAGCTCAGCAAAGCAATTAGAAAAATGGCTGGTCTGAATTGTCTCTCAGGCAATTTTGCCAATTTTGAACTTCTCTTATAGCTATTTTGACCCCAAAGCTGGAAATCCTGGAGTAAATCAATACATACATCCAAAAATCCTCATTTTTTGCCGAAAAATGTTTTTTTGTCCCTAGATAAAAACTTCAATATTCAGCTTGACTGTTAAGAAGAAGAAGAAAAAAAAAACACGCTTCTTAAATTGTTTGGAACTGCTGAATTTCTGTTCAGAACTTGATTACACAAAATTGAAAACCTGGCACTAGCAGCAGGGTTTCCTTACTACCACCCTTCTCCATTCATATTTAGTCGTTCAAGCAAGCTTGGAATACCTAATCCCAGCAATTTTAAAATTCTGGGATCACTTCTCTTTTTTTTAAATGGGTTTTCATTTTTAAGGCATTGAAATTATCATGATTTATTCCTTGATTGTTTTGCTAGACTTGAGACGTGGATTAAATTCTGCCGGAATCCTTCGCTGTCAATAAAAGATTGCAGCTCACTGAAATTCAAATCAATTTGTTCCCTACATTTTGAAGATAAGTTCTGTCTTGAGTCGTCAACCCGTGTCTGTTGTATGTTGTCTTTAGGGGTCTAAATTTAGCATTTAATACGGGAGAACACTTTAACTCGTTTATTGCATTAATATTAAAACAAGGGTATGTTTCTCTAGGACGCGTTCTCTTTACATTTTTTCTTTTTCGCCATCTTCTATATCTTGAGAGGTTTTACCAAAGTTATATAGACATACAAGTTTCCCCACTCGGGCCTTATCAGTTAAAAAGAGGGTCACTTCATCAGTCCCGTCTTTTGCTCCCGCCAGGGTGCTCTGAAAACAGTCGATCAGCTTTCACGACCCAAAAAGCGTTACTTTAAAGTCACAGGATGTGCATTTTTACCACTTTTTACACAATCTCAGCACATTTCACGCTATTTCCTGCGAATTGAAAAAAATACTGAAAATCCCTAACAGCGCGAAAAAGGCTTTACGTGGGCGCATAGGATTTAGGGATTTGTTCTAGAAACCAAAGCAGATCATAATATCAGCTGCATCCTGCATCACCATAAAACCTCATGAATTCATTTCATTTTCCTGGATATTAAATGCGCATTATTTGGTCGCTGGGTCTATGGTCGCTTGGTCGCACAGTCTTATGGACGGGATTGGAAGCGTTCCATCAACGAATATCGGTGAATAGACTTCGTTGGCCCGGAATTTACTGTATAGCAATCGGCTGTGGGAAAGGTCCCGTATTCCTCAAGACTCTCCAAAACATAAATATTTTTTCTATAATTATTGTTACTAAGATATAAGAACACTTTCAAAAATCAGAAACCTCTCAGGATTTGACCTGAAATTACTGAATTAATGGAGAAGATATTCCCTCTCACATTGCATTGTCCCATATAAATGTATAAATCTAGTACATCGTACAAAAATATAAATTATTACTTCATTCGACCAATCAGTATCTTACTCCGACTTACCTCCCCCCCCCCCTAGAAACAATATTATTGTACAGCCAGGGTGTAGTGATGACCCTTCAACAGCTAAAACGCGATGGCTCGAGCCACTGTAAAGGATTTAATTTTTTTCTTTCTTTCTAGCCGAAATCCGGGCATCCCTGCATGCAGGAAGGTTGGGCTGGGATTAAATCCCCCCCCCCCCCCCTCGAAGATGATCCTGAAGATGTTCAGCTGCGCGGACAGTGAACCAATTGGGCCGGGAATTTTTTCCTCAGCAGGATTTAAGGAAAGAAATTATTTAAATAACCTACTTTTCCAGGATTCACTATTTCATTTTCAGAAGGCCCCACCAAATTGTCGGGACTATTCACGTGTTTCCGAAAAACGTTGACTCTCACCGTGGCTATAAACGAGTGATTTGTGCCATTTTTTTCGAGTGTTTTGATGTGCGCCAAACACGGTTTGTGAATCTCACAAGCCGTGCTTATTTGAGAAATGCAGCCAGCCTCGGCCAAAATGCTCTTAAGGGGCTCGTCAACGCCTCTCAAACCCCTGAAAACAGGCCGCAGGGTCAAAAACACGGGAATCATGGAATGAACCACTTCAAATGCTCGTGTTGAGCGAAAAGCCAATTCGATTTTCGGATTCCTTCTACGGACCATGAGATACGCGAGGTTTCTGAATTTTGGCCATTTTCGCCAAATAGACCCATCATGATTAAGATTAGCTGATTATTGAGTAAATTTCCTGATGTTGGAAAAAATGTCTGCGGTGAGTTTATTTTATTTTATTTTTTTCATTTGCCGGTTTTCATAAAAAGAGAAAAGTCTTATTTATTATGAGGAAAATGGGCGTGTTCCTATATTGGCCCATCGATGGGATGGGTAATGGTAATAATAATAATGGTACAGAACAAATACATGATAATTGTGAGGGAAAGATCAATCACTGTGGAAACCTAAATCCATCGATGGGTCATCGATGAATATAGGAACACGCCCAACATTTGATGAAAATGACGAAAATATTACCTATTTTGAGAAAAATGCTTGATACTAAGGGCCGTATTCAGAAACCAACCTTAACCTTTACATCTCCTTTAAAGCACTTCAAAACAGATGACATATTTTTATAAACCGTCACATTTTTCAACTCCTTTAGTTAAGGCTTTGTAAAGGAGGGTTTCTGAATACGGCCCTAAGAAAAATATTTAATTGGAGAATAATTGTGTGATTTTTATGAAAACGGTTTATTTTGCAAAAAACGACTCATTGATGACAATTGTCGTTGGCAAAAATTTGTGCGGGTTTGGCTCATTCGAAGAACCTCTTGTGAGTTTGGCTCTCTAAAAATTGAATTTCACGAGGTCGACAGCTTTCAAGAAACAAATTTTACGGGTTGGGACCTTTACGATCATTTTCACGGGCTTGGCTCTTTACAACAAAACGAACGTCGCCGCAGTTTCACGCTCCCAAAAGGCAATTTCGCGATGTTGGTGCTGTCAGCTTTCACGGGGGAGTTGTACATGTGTTTCCTCGACCCCCCTCCAATCTTACCTCGCCTACTCCGCGTTACGGAAATTACCGCCGTATTTCTGCACCAATCGTGGACTTCAAGGGCTCATTTAAATCTTCAGGAAATTCCGCACAAGCGTACGATCTTCCTTTTTCATATTTCATCCCTAAAATAACTGTAAAACGCACACAAACTTTTACCTTGAAAATTCACACTCTTTCGACGACTTATTTAGGAAAGCAAGATTTTCACCAACAAAATTGATCTCGTTTAAAGTTGATCGTGATTAGTTGCCGATAGCGACCCATATGAATTTTGATACAAGTGTTAACATTGTAATCGTGATTAGTTGTTGATCTTGGTTTAAGAAGTTGGTGAAATCGGGCCTTAATAAATAAGCAATGGGTTTGTGGCTCGTTCGAAGAACCCAATTTCTAGGGTTTGACTCGGTAAAAACCATTTTCGTTAAGCTGAGCACGGAATTTCGTATAGGTTTGGAACTTTGAACCCCAGTAATTTGACTGGATGCGACATCTACCAAATGGGTTTTACATAGAACCAAACTCGTTAAATTTGGTTCGTCGAGCTTGTCATACCCCTAGAAACATTTTCTGGAGAGGCAGAGTGGGGGATTTTCTTAATAAGCCAACGACACAAACCCCGTTTTTAAGAACCTAACCCACGACATTTGATTTCTTTGAGTCCTTCGATCTCGTGATATTGATTTTAACGGGCGTGAACCCGCGAAATTCGTGTTTCAAAGAGTTAACCCCTCGAAATTGGGTTTTGTAAAGAGACAAATGTCGATATAGTCTGAAAATCATTTGTCGTGGCTGCCTTTCACCATGCCAATTTTCACTGCTTCGAATGGTTTGTCTTTGCACTGAAATGACGAACACACTCGGTTATCATTCTAGTTCTCTAATTCAGTTAAGCAATTTGCAATTTGATCCTCAAAGTCGGTTTGCTGGGACGAATATAAAAGCTCACCCTTCCCTGTGGTCCGGTGGCATTAATTTTAATAAATATAATTAATTAAGTTTGGATGATATTTGACCCCAAATTGACTATTATTAGGCTCCAAATACTAATCATTTGTAACTCTAAATAACTGGCCACGGTACGTAAATGGCCATTTTTCTTCCGAAACTTAAAAATTTGCCTGGAAATTGTCATGTGGTTTCTGAAAATCTCAATTTACCGGGTCATGAATGTTAGTTTTAGAGGCAATTCATGTTTCGAATAGGTTCTTTTGGGGTTACAGTGCTCCAACCTAAAAGTAGTCAAGAAAGACAACAAGAAAGAAAATGTACCGTTTTAATTGTGATCATTAAAAGTTCTCTTGCTTGTTAAGTGTCTTTTTACTCTAAATTACAAAAGGTTATGGGCCCAGTTCGGTGACTTGAGTCTGAACGGAAATAAATTAACGGAAATCGGCCGGAAAAACAAGTAGGAAACTCGGAAATGGCTTTGAGTGTTGTTACTGGGACGGGACTAAGTTTTGCGTCGCGGTTTGATGGAACCGGTTCGTTTGAAAATTGGGAGTTTCGTGTCAGCCTGCTCCTGGAACATAAAGGAGTTCTGTTTGTCATCGAGGAAGAACCCCCGGAAAACGTCGAAGAACTTGCCAAATTCAAGAAGGATGATGTGCTCGCCCGGAACATTATCGCTCAGAGCCTTGAGGACAACGTTTTGGTTTCAATTAGAGCATGTAAAACAGCAAAGGAAATCATGACGGCCTTGAGAGGAACGTATCTTCGACAAGGAATTGCCAGGCAAGTCGAGCTGCAACGGAAATTACGAAGCATGCGATTTGACGGTGTCAGTCCACTTAATAACTTTCTCGTTGAATACGAAAAGACAATCTCTGATCTAAGAGCTTGTGGGGGAGAGATTAAACAATCGGAAATTATCACTCAGCTTCTCAGCTCGATGCCGGAATCGTTTCAGTCGCTCACTACCTCTATAGACGTTCTCTATTGCCAAGATCAAACCAAAATTACTCTGGAGTTTGTGAAGAACAAGCTACTGATGGAAGAAGACAGGCAAAAGAAGAGCAGTACCTCAGCTGAAGACCAACATACCATGGCTGCCTTAAAGTACAGAAAGTGGACCAAGCCAAGTCAACAAGTCGAAAGCACACGACAGCGGAATGATGATTACTTTCCATTCAATTGCCACGGATGCGGAAAAGTGGGCCACATGCGACGGAATTGCCCACGAAATCGATTCAACGGACGGCGACAAAATAATATGGCTGAAGTTGACGCGGAAGAGGAAACGACGTTTCTAACAGGAAATGTGAGTAGCAAGGGTCTACTTTCGTTCGTTGTTGACAGCGGTTGTACCCATCATCTTGTTAATTCGGAATTCGGGAAGTATTTGCACGATGTCGAAATAGTTGATTTCCCAATCAACGTGGCGAAAAAGGGATCTTCCGTCTACGCCAAAAAACGTGGAACGTTGTACGTCAAAGATCTCAACGGGAAGCCGATTAGAATAAACGATGTTCTCGAGTGTGAAGAATTGGCAACCAACCTGCTGTCGGTCAGAAAAATTGAAAGTGAAGGTCACCACGTCATTTTTGCTGACGGAAGAGTGACAATCGCCGACAAAAACTCAAAACACCTTATCGAAGGTGTACTTGAGGGGGGTCTATACAGAATCGAGTTGACTCCTCGCCGGTTGGAAGAATGTAATTTAACTATCGGCAGCGACCTTTTGCACCGTCGAATGGGACACTCATCGTTGTTTCCTGTGAATAAACCCTGCGTTACCTGTCTAAAGGGAAAACAAACGAGACAACCTTTCTCATCATTGCCACCTGAAAAACGTCCAACTCGCATTCTCGAGGTGGTGTCATCGGACGTGGCCGGGCCATTTACTCCTGCTACTTTCGATGGTATGCGGTATTATGTCACTTTCATAGACAATTACTCTCACTTCTCTTATGTATACCTCATCAAGAATAAAGATGAAGTAATAGAAAAATTTAGAGAATACTCTGCTGAAGTTGAGAGTAAGTTTGAAAGAAGAATTTCACGGCTTCGCTGCGACAACGGCGGTGAGTATTCTTCACTTGCCTTCAAGAATTTATGTAAGGAAAAGGGAATCAAAATTGAATACAACGTCCCTCGTACACCAGAGCAGAACGGCGTGAGTGAACGGTTTAACAGGACAGTTATGAATATGGCCAGATGTAACCTATTCGATGCAAAACTCGACAAATCATTCTGGGGAGAAAGCGTGAAAGCGGCGGCTTACGTAATCAACAGGATCAAAACGTCGGCAACTAAAGAGGACAGGACTCCGGCAGAAATATGGTTTGATCGAAAAGTTGAAACCCACAACATTCGTGTTTTTGGATCACAGGCTTTTGTACACGTTCCCAAAGAAGATCGCAACAAACTTGATTCCCGATCGCAAGAAATGAAAATGATGGGATACACGAGCAATGGCTACAGGCTTTGGGACCCACTTCGTCGCAAAATAGTGACTGCTCGAAACGTGACTTTCAACGAAAGTCCAGGAAGACAAGAATCGGTTGTAGATTTGGAAGAAGACAGGGATTCCTCCTCTTCGAGTGATTCTTCCTCGGAAACCATTCCAAATCCGGAGGATGCACAACAAGAAGTTCGTCGGAGCAGTATTCGAACAAAAACTGCACCAAAGAAACTTGATGACTATGAATTGTACTACGCGCTGTCTGCAGGATGCCTAGTTTCTGAACTGCCAAAAACCTACCATGAGGCAATTGAGAAGGACCGTGGTTGGAAAGAAGCTGTAAATGAGGAATTGACCTGTTTGGACAAAAATGAAACTTGGGAATTAGTCGAGCCTCCAACCCATACCAAAATTATCGACTCGAAATGGGTTTTCCGTGAAAAACAAATTGATGGCCGCACAGTCAAAAGAGCTCGTCTGGTCGCCAGAGGTTTTCAACAGCCTTCTTCATTTGAAATACTCTACGCACCAGTCGCAAGAATGGTATCTGTTCGTTCGCTGTTAGCCCTAGCAGTGGAAAAGGACTGGCATATTCTTCAATTGGACGTCAAATCGGCGTTCTTGCACGGTACGCTGAAAGAACCTGTCTTTATGTATCAACCGGACGGACTCGAGGGGCATTCTCCAAATTTGGTATGTAAATTAAAGAAGTCACTGTATGGTTTAAAAAATGCGCCTAAATGCTGGAATGACTGTTTTCACGATCAAATCACAACTTTGGGGTTCAAGAGGTGTAATTCAGATCCATGTTTATATATTATGGAAAATATTATCCTTTTGGTTTATGTTGACGACATTTTGTTGTTTAGTTCCGATCGAAGTAGTCTTTTGACGACGAAAGTCAAATTGGGAAACATTTTTGACATGAACGAATCAGAAGTTGATTGGAAAGTTATTAAGTTTTTAGGGCTCGAAATTACGCGAGAAAAAGAATGCTTAACAATTTCTCAGAAAGAACTTATTTCAAAGGTGTTGATGTCATTTAATATGAATGATTGTAAACCGTCAGATATCCCTATGCAGCCCAAGCTCCAGTTGAACAATGCGCATAAGGGGGCTGAGGAAAGCTTGCCTTACAAAGAATTGATTGGTTGTTTGATGTACATAATGCTAGGAAGTAGACCAGATTTATGCTACCCCGTAACTTTTTTCAGTCAATTTCAGAACTCATACGATGTGAGCCATTGGAAGCATTTAAAATCAATTTTGCGATATCTTAAAATGACACAAAATTTCGGGCTGAAATACAGCAAATATGAAAGTAGAGCGATTTCACTTACCGCTTATGTTGACTCTGATTTTGCTTCTGATGAATTGGACAGAAAAAGCTTAACTGGATTCTTGTTAAAAATTAATAATAATGTAGTTTTCTGGAAAACAAAAAAACAGCAAGTGGTGGCTCTTTCAAGCGCAGAAGCGGAATACATTGCTTTATGCACTTGCGCTACTGAATGTCTATTTCTCTCTCAGTTGTTGAAGGAAGTACTATCCACTGAATTAACTAAAATACTCGTTTTCGAAGACAATCAGTCTTGTATTAAGATGGCGTCAACTCTTGAGACTAAGCGTTCCAAGCATATTGATGTAAAACTTCATTTTATTCGTGATTGTGTCATGAAAAACATTATTGAAATTAAATACGTTAGCACCTCTCAGCAACCGGCAGATTTACTTACTAAAGCTCTTGCTTGCAACCAGTTCAAAAGGTTGAGAGATCTGATTGGAGTAATTGAAGTCTAGAAAATTATTGTACCTTTCATTTTTATTGTTTCATGATGTCGTTTGTTTTTCGTTTTAATGCTGTTTACTTCAGTGCGTTTACTACTTATACTATTATAATTTCTTTGTATTGGGGTTTTCAAGAATTGGGGGGGGGAGTGTTAGTTTTAGAGGCAATTCATGTTTCGAATAGGTTCTTTTGGGGTTACAGTGCTCCAACCTAAAAGTAGTCAAGAAAGACAACAAGAAAGAAAATGTACCGTTTTAATTGTGATCATTAAAAGTTCTCTTGCTTGTTAAGTGCCTTTTTACTCTAAATTACAAAAATGAATAGCCCATTTTATTTATTCCGGTAGCAGAGCGGAAACTTGGACTTGATTTTAATTTTACTTCTTTAAAAATAAGCCTCGAGTTCTTAATTCAAAAATAAGTTTTCACGGGTTTCCACATTTTAGTTCTAGTAATACATAATTTAATTCAGTAATGTTATGTGGCTTGATCGACTCCCACTGACAACGGGGAGTATACATATAAACGTTATGGAATGAAAAACGTCAAAATAGATCGTAGGAAAGACTTTAATTTATTTCATGTTTAAACTTCCAGTTGACTACATGCGTTAATTCAAGAGTAGAAGGAGCTCATAATTAACAATTCCAAGTTTGCCTACCGGAAACAAGCCAAGCTTCGTAGAGAATGACCAGACCACTGGTTAGCAGAGCTCTCTATAGTGATCGATTTTCCCTACATGCTCAGTGACCGCGCGTTATCACGAGTGGGGAAACTTGTAATCTATATAACTTTGGGTTTTACACTGAGGGAGTGGGGAGCGCCCTAACTCTAAGGGGAGCACTAAAGTGCCTACTACACTTCCTCCTTAATATTTACACAGAGATACAATTATTATCAAACAAAATTTACAGAGCACAGTTACAAAAATTAATTTAAACAATCACATTTACAAAATAAACATAGATATACATTCATGTATCTCTTTATTCTATTTCATTTTGACACTTTAATACTCTACATCAATAATGAGAGGATTTCACAACAGTTTAGTTTTTCATTTTATTACAAGTTTATAATTTATTTATTCTATCAACAAGTCATTTATTTTGCTTATTAATTTAATAGTTTCCTTATTATCCTTATTTTATTTTTGTTTACTTTTATTAGGTATTATATATATATATATATATATCAACATTATTTTATTTTATTTTCAAATTTTTTATTTAACATCAAATCCCTGAAACTGTTTCGGAAACTTAACAATTCGACCTGAATGAGTTCTATAGGGATTTTCATGATTTGTTGCTAATTCTTCGGGTTCAACACTATCGCCAATCCCTGTACTGCCTCGAATTGAGTTATTTAAAAGTGTATCAGCATTTTGGATAGTGCTATTATTCGGGTTGACGGGGTTAGGAATTTTCGTAACGGGTTTTATTTCAAAATCACTATAGTCGGCTTCTACTTCACGCAAGGTTCTTCCTCTGTTAATTTTTAAAAATTTGGAATTCCTTTGAAGGATAGTTCCTGTGTTATTTAGTTTTACGAAATAGGACCTTGGGATTTCGGCTTTCTTCACGACCTTCCCTGGTTCCCAGATTCTTTTAAATTTGTCGTATACGAATACTGGGTCATTTTTATTGAAATCAGGCTTGGTTCGGGTTCGAGGGTCATAATACTTTTTAGCCTTTTCTTTGCTTGCTTTTAGTGAGCTTTTTATTTCAGGAATTTGTGGCTTCAACTTTGCTGAAGTGATCGGTATCAGAGTTCTCTGTCTCCTAGACATTAATAATTGAGCAGGGGAGTAGCCGTTTACTACTGGGGTATTTCGGTATTCTAATAGAGCCAAATTAAGATCAGTTTTGGCTTCGGATGACTTTTTTATTATCTTTTTAATCGTCTGTATGGTTCTTTCAATTTGTCCGTTGGATTGGCTGTACCTGGGACTTGTATTTATTACCGAAAATTGCCAACTTTTTGCAAATTGTTTAAAATCATAAGAATTAAAGGGATTATTGTCTGCGACAACTTCCAATGGGATTCCATGAATGCTAAATATTTTTTTTTAGAATTTTCACGCACTCAAATGACGATTTGGATCGTATCACTTCCAATTCGACCCATTTTGAAAAATAATCGATCAAAACTAAGTACGAGTTCCCTGCGTACTCCGCAATGTCGATTCCTATTTTAATGAAGGGTAATTCTGGAATATCGTGAGGTAAAAAGGGTTCGGCCATTGCAGCATTTGCATATTTATTGCAAAGATAGCATTCAGTGATCATGTTCTCTATGTCTGTTGTGATTCCCGGCCAAAACAAAACTTCTCTCGCTCTAGCCTTAGTTTTTTCAATGCCCAAATGGCTTTGATGTAAAAGTTTTAACATGGGTTGTTTTAATATTTCGGGTACAAGAATTTTATTATTGTAAAGAATTATACCGTTTTCAATGTGGAGGTCATTTTTGAATTTCCAGTATACTCGGGCATGTTGGGGGACTCGATCTTTTGAAAGGGGCCAACCGTCTTGGTGGTACTCTTTGACCAGAGATAGAGCTGGGTCGTTTCTGGTGGCCTCCCTGAATTCTATGATTTTATTTTCAGTGATGGGCATGTGTTTCAACACAATAGAGTGCACAACTGATTCGTCCCTGAATTCTTGTTCTACGTCTGATTTCGTGGGAATGATATTTGAACGTGATAAATTATCAGCCACGGCCATTTGTTTGCCTGGCCTGTATTTAAGGGTCAAATTATATTTTAAAAGTTTTAGTCTGATTCGTTGTAGCCTGGGAGACATAATTTTACAAATTGGCTTGTTCATGACTGATTCAAGAGGTTTCGAGTCATTATAAATGGTAAAATTCTGGCCATATACAAGATTATGAAATTTCGTAACAGCGAAGTAGACACTTAAAAATTCCTTTTCTACTTGTGCCCAATTAATTTCAGTGTCGGAAAGGCTTCGGGATGCGAAAGCTATGGGCCGGTTTTCCTGGGTTAAACTGCATCCCAAACCTTCCTTCTGCAAAAATTTCTATAGGTTTAGTTGGGTCGAAGATCGCTAAGACCGGTGGGCTTGTGAGAGCTTCCTTCAACTGGTTTACAGCTTTTGAATGGTAGGGGAGCCACGACCATACCGTGGATTTCTTTAAGAGTTCTCGCAAAGGTGTCGTAATTTGGGACATATTAGGGATGAAACGCCGGAAGAAATTGAACATTCCGAGCATTCTCATCAATTCTGTTTTATTTTTGGGGTCTTCAAGATTTATTACGGCCCTGACGTGATCGCGATCGACTTCTAGACCATCTGATGAAATTATATGACCTAAATATTTTATTTGTGGAACTTTATACTGGAGTTTGTCTTCATTAAACTTTACATTTAGGAGACGAGCTCTACCGATCACTTTAGCAAGGGTATCATCGTGTTCTTTTTCCGTTTTAGCTGAAATCAACATGTCATCAAAAAATATGTTAACGCCCGTAATGTCCCCAAAATGGTCATGAACGTACTTTTGAAAAATTTGGGGGGGCTACAGAAAGACCAAATGGTAATCTGAGGAATTTATAGGAACCAAAAGGGCTGCTAAAAGTCGTGAGATCAGTAGATTCGTCCGTCAAAGGAATATACCAAAACCCGTTACGAATATCAAGGGATGAGAAATACTTATGTCCTTCTAATTTATTCAAAATTTCATCAAGGGTAGGAATTAGGCAGGTTTCAGGCACCAATGACTTATTCAACTCCTTCGGATCAATACAAATTCGAAGGGACTTGTTTGGTTTTTCAACTATGACAAGAGCGTTGACCCAATTCTTTGGATGGTCTACTTTAATTATGATGTTTTTTTCAACTAAATCATCCAACGTCGCTTTTAAGACAGGCATTAGCGCGTTAGGGACTCTTCTGGCCGGCTTAATTACAGGGTCTACTGAGTCTTTCATTTTTAGTGTACATTTTTTTTCGAAACAGCCAGTTCCACGGAAAACGTCTTTATTGTTCTGCGTGAAATTTTGTTTTTCTGCGTCACTGCTTAACGAGTGAGCAACTCGGTTAATCAAATTTAGTTTTAGGCTAGTGGCAAGGCCAATAATGGGGACACATTGGTTTCTCAGGCTGTTTACTACCGTGAATTTAATTGAAATTTGATTAATTTGATTTGTAGAGCACTTAAGAATGACGTGGCCCAGAGTTTCGATTCTGGAACCACCGTAAGCATTTAATAATATTTTATTGGGGATTAACTGCCCTTTAAATTCGATTTTATCAAGTAGTTCTCGCGTTATTAAATGTACATCGGCACCTGTATCAATTTTGAATTCCACTGGGTGACCATTGATTATTAAAGTTTCATACCAAAACGAATCATTCCCGATTGAACTAACATGGAACCTTTCGCACGCCACATCGTGCACTTCGTTATAACCGGCTCTGCAGCCATTTTTAAAATGATTTAATTTATTGCAGTTACTGCACTTTTTCCCATAGGCAGGGCACTTAAAGGCCGCGTGAAAAGTTCCACATTTTTTACAATTGTATTCTATTGTATTACTTGTTGTTGCGTCGTTGCTGTCGGTGGTCTTCCCTCTCACAGTCGTTCTTGATGAATGCCAACTCGTCTGAGGGTAGTTCGTTTGTTTAGCCCGATGGCTTTGAAGAGCCTGGACCGTCTTCTCGTCCGATTTTCTTGAAATTTCTTCCAGCTGCTGCTTACTAGATTCAGCCAACTGGCAGTACTGTACCGCTTCCTCCAGTCGAAGGTCGGGGAGTCGTAAGAGTCGTCCTTTAAGAGCTTCATCCTGGATGCCAAGAACCACTTTATCCCTTATAAAGCTGCACTCCTGATCGCCGAAGTCGCAGTCGCTTGCTAATTTTTTTAAATCAGTCAGGTATCGCATGAACGGCTCTCCTTCATTTTGAGTACGGCTGAAGAACAAGTGTCGAAGGTAAACGACGTTTTTCTTCGCCCCGCAGTAGTCGTCAAACGCCTTAAACACCGCGTTCAGAGTGAGTTTTTCGATGTCGCCCAATTTGAATGTGAAAAATATGGCTAGGGCTTCTGTGCCAATAGTTTTCAAGAACTGAGCAACTTTAACACTCTCGGGTTTTTCATTTGACTCGGTGGCACTCAGATATATTCGGAATTGCTCTTTAAACATTTGCCAATTATTGCCTTGGGCATTCACATCAAGTCCGGAAGGCGGCTTAAACGTAGACATGACGATAAATTGAATTTGCTTTACTCACTCAACTACGTAGAGTTTCACTAAGGAAACGGAGTCTTTGACACTCACTAAACGTTGTCGAGTTCAGGTTCGCGAGGTATTATATCCTTTTCGACCGCGCCATGTTGTATGTTGTCTTTAGGGGTCTAAATTTAGCATTTAATACGGGAGAACACTTTAACTCGTTTATTGCATAAATATTAAAACAAGGGTATGTTTCTCTAGGACGCGTTCTCTTTACATTTTTTCTTTTTCGCCATCTTCTATATCTCGAGGGGTTTTACACTGAGGGAGTGGGGAGCGCCCTAACTCTAAGGGGAGCACTAAAGTGCCTACTACAGTGACCGTTTGAGTAAAACTGCCATTCCCACGTTGTATGCTCCAATCGTACATGTTCGCAGCCCTTGTGAAATTAATGTCGTGTCTCATTTGCCCTCCTTAGACCCTACTTCCAACCATCCTCTACTTATTGTTCCAAATGTAGAGTCTGAAAGTAGTACCAGTTGTAAAATTAATGTTGGGCCCTCAATTTGTGAGATTAACTCTCCGACAAACGACCAACCACTTTTAGCTCCGTGTGTCGAGACGTTATCCCTTGCATGTCGCATGCCGGTTGAGGGGGGGAATGCAGACCCATGCTCCTCAAAAAGAACATTCGAATCGACTTGTTGCCCTACTTCAAAAATTTTGTCAGAACTTGGCCTTGAAAGTGACGATATAACCCCGAAAAAGAAAATTCTGCTGGAAAGTCTTCGAAGTACCAGACGGAAGGTCACTAAAGTCAAAAATAATAATTTGAAAAACGTTTTAGGAAATTTAGAAACAACGGGCAATCTTTTCCAGATCTTAGAGAAAAAAAAAGTTTCTCAACATTTCATGATTCTCGTTTCTTCCCAAATTAATAACGCTTCTTTAAAACCGAAAGCTAGAAAGTGGAAGTTTCAAGATATATTGTTGAGTCTGAGTATCTTCAAAAGAAGCCCTAAATGTTACCGTTTCCTCTGCAGAATAATGGCACTCCCATGTAAAACCACTTTGAATAGACTACTCTCATCAATCCCTCTTCGACGTGGCATTAATGAATTCATTTTCGACAATTTAAAAAGTAAATTCAAATCATTTGTTGACCCAAAACAAAAAGTTTGCACTTTATTGTTTGACGAGGTATCCATAAGGGAGTGTCTCTCGTACATTTCAAGGTTAGATTCCGTTGAGGGTTTCGAAGATTTTGGGCAAGATCACCCTTCCACCAATTTAGTAGCGAATCACGCATTAGTGTTTATGGTCAAAGCAGTTACTGGATCCTGGAAAATGCCAATAGCTTTTTATTTTTGCAAAGATTCTGCTAAAGCCAACAGATTAGTTACATTAATTCCCTTGGTTATTTCGAAATTACAATCAATAGACGATTTCCACGCATGCGCTCTCCAGTCCTACTTCAACAGTTTTGCAACCCGCTTAGGCCAGGTTATGGGTTACTCTTGTCTTGTGCTGTGTAAAGTGAATTTATTTTTCTCTCATTCCCGTCAAACTAAAACCACATTTGCAGTTATTCAATTCTGATTTTATTCTTCAGCCTCCGTCTCACGAAACGTATCGATGAAAACTCGTCGTTCCGGGGGCACCTTAACACGAAGTCCCATCATAGTTGCGCATTTATCACACTCCTTCACATGTACTTTCTCTTCACTTTTTCCTCAATTTGGGACGTTTTCAGTCAAGTGCCGATAAGGTTGAGGGAAAGGGATAAATTTAGTAGCTGGGTCAAAACCAGGTCGACCCGGAATGGAAGAACTCGAACTCTTACAGTCACTGAAGCAGCAATAGTATCGCATATTTCTGACTTTAGACGAGAAGCACGCGAAGGAAGTGTAATTGCAGACTCGAAATAAACGAAAAACTCAAAAATCATGTAGTATTTGAAACCGAAATACACTCGTAGTAATGCTAGTAATGTAAAAAAAAAAAATACTGTTAAAGAGGCTCTAGGCAACTAGAAATAAACCCATAACCTGCAGTTCTAAACCTTCGCTTTTTCCACGGAAATCGTCTATTGGCCTTCATCCTGTGGCAACTATTTGCGACCAGGGTTCCTCAAATGTAGCTGCAATAAAGCAATTGACGAACCATAGTTTTTTTTTCAAAGTTAACGGTCACGTAATTTATGCTCTTTTTGATACCCCCCACTTACTTAAAAATATCAGAAACAATTTTATCCAGTACAATGTTCAATTCAGTAGCAGAATGGAAACACCTCGAGGAATGCCATAGTGTCGACCAAAATTTTTTTTGTGTAGATCGTAAAATTACCGATGAGCATTTGAAGCCATCGGGCAAAAACAAAATGAAAGTGAGCCTAGCCGCTCAAGTATTGAGTCATACTATGTACGCTGCTCTAGGTTCTCTATCTGCTCTTGGGAAAATTTCAAAGGAAGCCATTCACACTGGGAATTTTGTTAAAACTGTAGATTCTTTGTTCGATACGTTTAATGGGAAAGAAGTATTTTCGAAGAGAAGCAAGAAACCTTTTTGCACTTGTTTGTCGGATGACAGCCCTCACATTGCTTTTTGGAATGAAGTTTACCCTAAATTAGACTCCATGGCTTTTTTCGACAGTAATAGGACAGTGCATAGGCCTCCATGTCAGAATGGGTGGCTTCATAATATTACAGCTGTAAAACATTTGTGGAAAGACTTGAAAAATCAAGGCTTCAGTTTCCTGGTTATGAAACACTTGAACCAAGATTCTCTTGAAATATTTTTTTTTGCATTATTAGACAAAACTGTGGAAGTAATGAAAACCCGACTGCAGCCCAGTTCATATCTGCTTTTAAAACCGTTGTAATTAATAGCGTAACTTCCCATTATTCGTCAGTAGCTAATTGCGAAGACGATCAAGTTTCATTTTTAAGTAATTTGCATTCATCCCTAAATAATGACCAGAGTAGTTCATCATGCAGTCAGAGTTGCTCAACTGAAGATAATTTTTATCAAGATCTCGAGTCCTCATCTTTGAAACTCCCGTCCAACATTGTTGTGGAGCAGTCAACTGCCTACATTGCGGGATATATTATTTTAAAAATCCTCAAAACCAATCCCACTTTTTGCCTTGATTGTTTAGATAGTTTGACTAGTGATGTAATAACCGACCAAACTTTATTAATTGCAAACAAAGAGTATTCCAATAGTTCTCGCTTGATGTATCCCAGCGAAAATTTAATCGACATCGTTTTATTAGCTAGCCAAGTAATGCTAAAAGAGTCTTGGAAGGTGTTTCACCTACCTCATGTCCTCCAAACATTAACTTCTTTGAAATTTCCGCCTTCTCTTTTTCTATTTATTCATTCTGAACACCGGGAAGAACTTACTCGGGCAATTTTAAAAATCTTAGGGGTTATTACTGTCTACAATAAGTGCAAAAAGTTAAATAGACTAATTTCCAAGAAATACAAATTCCGACAAGACAGGATAAAAATGAAAAAAATTACGCATAGGTGAAAGATTTTATACTGAAATTGGCTTTGATTGTTTTTACATAAATGTTAAATAAATTAATTCGAACCATAATGCCTACTACCAGCCTGCCCGTGGCGTCCCCTGCACAGCTGCAGCTCACAAGTTCCAGCTGACTGATGGTAGAGGCAATTTGTTTTCGCCAAAATTTTAAATTTGTGTTTTAAAATGATCTAACATGATTTTATTTGTTTCATATCAATTCTTCAATGAGCCGATGATCGACCAATGCATGAAACTGTGACTATGTACTAGAATGGTGCCGTCGCAAACTGAATTGTTGACGTAAGTTACTCTCATCATTCGCCTGTCTATACCATTCTTAGCTAAATGTTATCTCTGTGTTCCAGGACCTCGACGCACGTGTCAGTTTCAACACCTTACTAACGCTGCCGGATTCAGTGACCCATAATTCAGCGAAATTACTGAAGACGTATCAACTGATTTAATTGGGTATTAACGGACATAAACCGGGTCCAGCAGGCACAAGTTATAATTTTTTTTTATTTGACTGCTTCTTAAAACCTACTTATTGGCTGTAGATTTATTTATTGACTTAACATCGGATATGACTGTACTCTTGCATTTTTGATATGTGACTAGGGATCACCCTCATAGCATGCTTCATTTTTTGCGACCCTTGTAAATGTAAGTTAGTAGAGGCTGACAAGTATAAAATAACGGGATTTGTGCGTTTTTTAAACAGTTTTTCGAGAGATATTTAGTGAATTCTTTGAAGTATTACTGTTTAGAATAGATGAGATTATGCTGAAATTTCAGGCCTGAGTCAACTCAGTAGCCAAAGTGCCACCAGAGACCCCGTAAAATTTAATTTTCATTGCAGGGAAAACCCCGTAGGCTATTTGGGTGGTCCCTAACAACAAAATAAATGTAAAACGACATATTTCTTGCCTATATAAAAAATAATGTAACAGGGGTCGTAGTACTTGAATCATAGAGGGTAAATGCGAAGATTAGGCCGGAGGGACAAGATTTGTTGATTCAATTTTGTAAAACGGCTACCATATGAACTTGACCAGTGTTGAGAACTATTTTTACTTATTCATACATAACTATTGCGTAATATAATCAGCATAGAATAAATATTTCTCACAAAAAAAATTGTGACTTCGTGTTCGTGTGTTCGTAAAAAAAGGAAGGAAAAGGCATCTCAGTGATAACAATAATATTTCTTTTTGTGAAAATTGCTCTTTAAAAAACTTCATTCAAATAATTAAACAGCAATTTTTTCACTAAAGAAATGTGTTGTTCTCACTTGAGAATGGGCGCTTAATTCCAATATTTCCAGTGCGAGCGAAAAGGGAGCTGTGGAAGGGGTCGAGGGGGGAAGCCTTCCAGGCGCAGGCGCGGATGCCTTCTGTTGTCAACTGCGAAAACGAGACATCGCTAGGTACTTGTTCTCTCCTCGCCCCCACTCTTCAGATAACTCTCTTTTGTTAATATATTTTATTCTCCTTGACATCTATTCAACTGCCCTGTGCCCATGGTTGCCAGGTGCTCCGACAAAGAAATCGTGGCTTCAGGTCTACCAAGAGGTTACCAAAACCGCACAAAATGGTTCACTGCAGACCAGGGCACCCCCTAGAGAGCTATCTATAACAGTATAACAACTGCCAGTTGGCAGAAGGAGACGTAAAAACTACTATGAACTTGACCGAAAGCCTTTATATATAGTCTTTGGCGATGCCGATGCCGTGGCTCTCTTAGAAGGCAAAACAGTCTAAAAACTGGCCAGAGCGTGCTCACAACCTGGTTAATGTTCCACGCAAACACGCTCCGTCCCTCCACACGCCAACTGTAAGCTGGAAGAATTTGGCAGAGCCAATCTCACGGAATTGAGGTTTTTTGATTAACCAAAGGAGGAAAAATTGTTTTTATGGGGAGCCGAATCCGTAAAATTATTTTTATCGAGCCAAACAACCCGAAAAATTGGTATTTTGAGTATGCTAAGTTCCACGAATTCTGTTACTTGTGACGAACAGACTAATACTATTCCGAAATCCCGGAGACGAAACAAAGGGACTGTATCGAAATGACGTCACTACGAAAATATTTAAAAAGGAATCAGATGGCAAAAAAAAGAAAAAGAAGAGGATTTTAGTTCCTTTCTGGAATCAAAGCGAGGTGGGCCTGCTTTTGACAAATTAAAAAAAAAAAGGTAGAGATCTCGTCCATAGAAACTCGCGACGTAAGCGCTCATCAATTCATACGCGACGTTAAATAAACATCCGTCTGATCATCACGAAACCGATAACCGAAAAGTATTGAATCACGGCCGTCGGATTGACTTTATCAAATTCATCAGGAATCGAAAATTCCATTGTTGGGCCATCGGCGTTTGGAGGAAATTGAAATAACCTCGTCGGTCATCGATCAAGAAATCCACTCAAGAACAAAAAAAGATACAGAAGCCAGAAGAAAGAGGAAAGGAAGTCTTTTCAAAAATTAAAAAAAAAAAATAAAAAAATAGATTCATTTTAAATTTCAATTCAAACTCTTTCATTTCAGTTACAATTAATAATTCTTTTTTTAAAATAAAATAACGGGAACGTTACATTGGCGCCCGATCGAGTTACACGTATCCTGGTTCCTCGTAAGACTACGACTCTAAAGTAAAAATGATGCTGCGAAGTAAAAGAAATGTTGAACAACTAACTACTGAGACCCAAACTGATGACCATTTTGACGAAATCATCAAAGGTAAAGCGCACGAAGTATTTACAGATTTCGTAGCCAAATTTGTACAAGAACAAGCCATTGAAAAACAAAAATTACTCGACAATATTTCTAACCAACAGCTTAAAAATATGCAGTACATTTTAGAATTAGTCAATACTGACAAAGAGACACGAAAGCATGAACATCTGAACACCGAACTATTACACAGCACAGACCACTTAACCGAGACAGCTCACAACACCAATGAATTTATGTTAGAACACGTTAATTCTTGTGAAAAAACATTTAAAACATTCCACGGCGAATTGAAGAAATTGCAGGACGGACATCACAAGCTAAAAACACGTGTGAATAAAACGTGTGTAGAGACTAATAATTTTAGAGAAACAGTGGATGGTGAATTTAATGATCTGTCTAAAAAAATAGCTCAAAATTCTGTCCTACTCCATAAAAATAACATCGAAATGCAAAAAAATCCCTTGCTTTGGTCAACTCCCAATGAGCTCGATAATAAAATGCGATCCCTAGGGGAGTGTGTCGAAAATTTGAAAACAAAAATTTTTCTTATCCAACAACAACTAAAGAGAACGGATGATTCTATCAGCCCCCAAAAAGATACCTCAGTTCAAAAACAGGACAATCATAGTAACAAATCATTTCACTCCATTGACAACAGACCATTATTTTTCTCGGACTTCAGGAAACACAAACCGATACAATTTTTGGAGTCGATAAAAAATAAATATAAATATTTTTCTGATTATCCTATAAAAGAGTTTCTTGCACCCCACTTCTCAGGAGAAGCTCAAGTATGGTTCTTAAGACATCAAAATTCCATTCTCAATTTAGAAGACTTTGAAGTTAAATTTAAAAAAGAATTTTTAAACGACAATTATCATTGTTTCGTGACCCAACTCCTCTATAATGGTAGATACAATTATTCCTATAACACACCACCGGATCTTTATATCGCTAATTTACTAGTGAGACTTGATGAAATAAATTTAAGAATCCCTGAATTTAGTCTTTTAAGAACACTGGCATCCCACTTCGGCCAAGAAATTTACCAACACGTAATAGTAAAAGATTACCAAACAGTCGATGAATTGATTACGCACTTGAAGGATAGACACCGAAATCGGTTACTCACACGAAATGTTACCCCCAATATTAATCAAAATAAAAATACAGTGACATCTAATATTCAATCCAAAAATTATAAAAATTCTAATTATAGTAATAGATACAGAGACCAAACTAAAAACATTCATAAAATTCAAGTTCATAGGAACGCTCGATCTCAGAATACTGAAGGTACGATTGAAATTGAAGGTACTGAGAATAGCTACGACCCTGTTTATTACAGCGAGGGAAAGATATCAAAAAACTGTCTCTGCGAGACAGCAGAGAGCAGCCACTTATTCAATATCATAAATTCAGACATTTTAAATGAATTCAATGACAACTTTGAAACCCCATCAAATTTACAATGCCCGCACATAAATATCATTTTAACGATGTGTCAGTAAAAGCATTGGTGGCTCACAAATTAGTGCCATGAATCTTGAATATTTTAAGAAATATATTGAGCCACACATAACATTCAAAAACCTCCCAATGTCAAAAACTAGTATAGTGGGAGCTGTCTCGCATAAATCTGTATTAGCCAGTAAACAAATATTGATAAATACATCGATAGGATCGTTGAATTTACCAATAATTTTTATATTAATTCCGAATTTAAATAATTATGTTATATTGGGAATCGATACACTAAATTTATACAATGCTAAAATTGATTGTAGCGCACGTTCTTTATCCATTCGATTCGATAATATGGAAACAAAGGTTCCAACTGTTGACATGAGCAATTCCTTAATGCTAAAATCAGTAAGCCTTGGCGTGCCGATTACGGAAATTAATACGTCCAACAATGATCATTCGGGAACATTTAAAGTAAAAAGGTGCAGTAATATCACTCATCAAAAATTACCTCAAATAATTTCTCATTTCACAGAATCATTGAGTCATATACCCCCCGGTGTTTTGGATCAACTGAAGCAAATATTGCTTAAATATGCAAACGTATTCAGAGATGAAATAGGTCTAATACAAGGATATACACATGAGATCATTGTAACGGATAACAACCCATATAAACTCCCATGCTACCCCATAAAGCCCACTCTTCTCACTATGGCCAGAAAAGAAATATTTAAATGGCTTGACCAAGGGATAATCGAACGTTCGAACAGTCCATTTTTAAACCCTATCTTATTCATTCCAAAAAATGATCAGACGGTAAGGCCGTGCTTGGATGCTAGGTTTCTGAACAGTCGAACCGTTCCAGAAGTCGACGAATTTTTCAAAGAATTGGGGGGTTGTTCGTTCTTTTCGGCGCTTGATCTCCAATCTAGTTTTCTTCAAGTTCCTTTACATCCTAAATCACGCCCCCACACAGCGTTTAAATTTGAAGGTATTGTTTATCAATTTACACGTGTAGCTTTTGGATTAAAAAACAGTCTCCCAAGCCTGATAAAAAGCTTATCACTAGTTTTTACACCAGATTATTCAAAATTTCTAAAACTTTACATCGATGATATCACGGTGGCGTCCCTTACTGTAAACGACCATTTAAAACACCTGGAGTTATTACTCCAAAGGTGTCAAACTCACAACGTTACATTAAAATTAAATAAATGTCAATTCTTAAAAGAAAAAATAAATATGCTAGGCTTCGTAATATCTCGAGATGGCATATTCAAAGACAATTCGAAATTGACAGCCATTAAAGATTATCCAGAACCCTGTAACACAAAAAACCTAAAATCGTTTCTTGGTTTAATTGGATATTATTCACGTTTTACGTCACAATTATCAAAATTAGCATTACCTTTATTTGATTTACTGAAATCCAACAGAAAATGGACCTGGGATGAGATTCACCGTAACGCTTTCTCTAAATTAAAGCTTGAACTCTGAAAAGAAATTTCATTATCATTCCCAGATTTCAGCAAACCATTTTATTTAGAATGTGACAGTTCAGATTTTGCGGCAGGGGCTCATTTATATCAGAACGGTGGTAATATACCAATCAGATCTTTAGGATTCATGAGTAAGACATTTTCAAAAACCGAGCAAAATTACACTACAACTGAGAAAGAATTACTTGCGGTAATTCTGGCCATAAAAAAGTTCCATGATATAATAGCGGGGTATGAAATAATCGTAAAAACTGACCACCAAGCGATAGTATTCCTCAATACTTGTAAAAACCCAACTCAACGACTTCGGCGTTGGAACGTTACAGGACCGGGCAAAGGAGGAAAAAGGGACGAAACGGACGTGTTTTTGAACAAATTATTTAATATAATAATCAAAATTTTGAGGGAATTATTACATATACAATTTGGGGGGTCAACAGGGATTTTTATGAATGATTAAAAGAATAAGGATAACTTATAAAACTCACCAGATATGGAAAGGGTGGTAGGAGACGCTCTCGGTTCGGGAGATCGGAAAAGAATGATTCTCAATTTTTATTTCTCAAAAAGGGAGGAAAAAAAGGGGAGAGAAAAAGGAGGAATAAAATTTATTATATTTCTTGGCCGTCAGCACCTTCTTCTTTTTAGTTGCATCGTAAACGGGACTTATGATCGGCGACCGCCTTCATTCGGTCGCAGGACATGACCTTTTTAAGGCAGGGTATTTGGGAGACACAGAGATCCTTTCGGTGCCTTTAGCTGGACTTCCCGGCTAACCGAAAGGTCCCGTATTTGTGCTCCCATCACCTCCTTATATGTGACATGGGTCACAACTTCCCCCCTCCGCTGATTTGCGAAGCACATGGGGGCGTGAGTACGAAACTCGAAATTTTTGGGTAATAAATGAGACTGGGGAATGCTGCGGAATAGGGTCGCTGACGGCGGAAAATCGTATTGGATTGGGGCTTTGGAACTGGATATAAGGCGGATGGTGAGTTTGTCATGATTACTGGGGGAGAATGATTTCTTTTATGAATACAGTACTGAAATGACTAGGGTGAGTAACATATTTATGTACATCGAGTTCGAGAAATGTGGTGCGGTGAGTCGTAGCAATGACTAGCGTTGGTGTGCGAAGACAGATGATGGCATGACGGGATGAAATATTGGCGGGGACGTCGCCGTTGCAATTTCGAAGTTTCGGAGGTGTACGGTTGATAGACGGCTTCGTCTTGATGTTGGGGACAAGGAGCGTACGATTGGCTCACGAAGGCAAGAGTTAGGTGAGTTTACGGTCGTTCTGCAAGTTAAGAGAGAGCAGTGTCTGGGCTTGGATTCATATGCTTGTTCTTTTGATGGTGGTACGCACCGGGTGTGGGCGCCGCCAACGTACGAGCCTTGGAATTTTGCCTTTGAGGCGTCCTAGCCGTTGCACGCTGGGCGGCTACGGACGAGACGATCTGGTTCTGGATAGTCGTATTATCCGAAGGGGTAACTTGGTACAACTTGAGTTGAGATACGTGGGCAGATTTGACATCAAGGGGATCGTTTGGATTTTGAACTGTGTAGGATACTGGTGAGTTTATTTTAATTATTTTGTAGGGATCTGAATACCTGTAACTCAGCTGTTTTGTAATTTTCTTCAACTTGTTGGACAAGATATACTGTTTTAGTAAAACTAGGTCACCGATGTCAAACTTGACGGCGGAATGCGTTTTATTATAATTGCGGGCTAACTTATTTTGGGTGAGGAGGAGATTATGGTATGCTTGGTGTAGCATTTGTTTGTAGGTGGCCGTGCCATATTGGGGTATTGATCAAGGTCTATATCCCATTGAAGATGGATAGGGCTCAAGGGTTGACGGCCCAGGAAAAGTTGGGATGGGCTGTAACCAGTGGATGAGTGGACGACGGAATTTAAGGTTAATTGGATGGACGGTATTTTTGTGTCCCAATCGCGTTGGTTTTCGGCGTGATAGGTGACTAGAGTTGTATTAAGAGTGCGGATTTGTCGTTCTGCGAGCGATGCGTTGGGGTAGTAACGGATCATATACAATGGTTTGATTCCACGAGTAAAAAGAAAATTCCGGTAAATTTGGGAACGGAAAATGCTCGCGCGATCAGAGCATAGGATGGAACAATAACCGAAATACTTGAAAAAGGAGTTGTCTAGGACCTTGATTATTTCAGAGGATGTGGCGGAACGAAGAGGGAAAATAAGGGTGAATTTTGAAAAGGCGTCTACTAGGATAAGAATATACTGGTGGCCAAAACGAGAACGAGGTAAAGGACCTGCTGTATCGATAAGATAATTCACCGGCGGGACGGCGTTGTATTGGTTTGGCCCGCTGACAGGGGAGACACTGATGAATGGCTTTTGTGACGTATTCGCGGACTTGAGGCCAGTGGAAAAGCGACTGAATGGATTGAATTGTCTTTGAGATGCCTAGGTGACAGCCAAATTCGCTTTCGTGGAAATATTTGAATATTACCTGGTACAGAGATGAGGGAACGAGAACGACTAATTTTGGTTTTGATGAGTGGGACGGGGCATGTGCTAATTTCTTGTTTTCTGTTTTGTAGGGGCCAGTGTGGGTTTTGTTCTTGATGTCATTAATAATTTGTGAAAGGTGAGGATCAGACGTTTGGTGGGACCACAGGTCGGTGAAAATTTCCGGGAAATGTGCCAGGACGAATAGGTTGTCTTGATAGTCTTCTTTTGTTGTCGGAGCGGAAATGAGGCATAAGGAGAGAAGAGTAGTTTGTTCCACTGGATCGGCCGGTTCGATCGGATTCCTGCTGAGGTAATCGGCGATTGAGTTCATTTTGCCTGGGAGGTGGTGAGGAGTGTAACGGAAATTCATAAGTTTTAGCATTGTGCGCAGGACACGGGGCTTCGTTTTTGCGGACGTCGACATAAAATGTTAAAGCGGCGTTGTCCGTGTAGAGGTCAAAATGACGATCCTCTAAGTAAGTTCGAAATTTCAGCATGCCGAATTCGATTGCTAAGAGTTCTTGCTCATACATCTGAATATCGCGTCTCTCGATCATTGAATTTTTTGCTTGCGTAAGCTATAGGGACGAAGGCTTGATGGTCATCTTTTTGAGTGAGGACCGCATACATGCCTAATTTTGATGCATCGGTAAATAGGGCGAATTTTCTATTGAAATCTGGGAGGGACAATATGGGGGGAGTAGTCAATCTTTCGCGAATTTCTTGCCATGCCATTTTTCACAATTTGGGGACCAGTGGAATGGTACTTCTTTCTTTTTAAAATTATTAAGAGGGGCTGAAAGGGTGGCTAGGTCTGGAATGAAACGCGCGAAAAACTGAATGGCTCCCAGAAAACTGGAAACCTGTTTGAGGTTGGTAGGTCTGGGGATGTCTAGAAGTGCTTGTATGCGATCATTGGAAGTACTAATGTGCCCACGTGAAATGACGTGGCCTAAGTATGATTCTTGGGTCTGGGCTACTTTAATTTTGGAGGGGTCGACCGTTAAATTGGCGGATCGGAGGCGCTGGAGGACCAAATGGATATTCTTGATATGTCCCTTTTTTGTTTGGGAGTATATTAAGACGTCGTCTAAATAATTGAATACGAATTTGTACTTGAATTCACCCAAAACTTCATTCATCAGGGAAGAAAGGAGCTGGCCTCCTGTCGCCAAGCCGAAGGGAATGGCGGTGTATGAGTAAGTGCCAAATGGCGTTGAAAATGCAGTGAAGAGTTGGGAGTCTGGGTGAACGGGGATTTGATGGTAAGCTTTACTGAGGTCGAGAATTGAGAAATATCGGGCGTTTTGCAAGTGGAGGAAAGCTTCGTCAATTGTTGGGAGGGGGTAATCGATAAATTGAATGTTTTTGTTTACTGCCCTGTAGTCGCAAACGAGGCGCCACTTGGGGTGATTTGCATCATCAGATTCCTTTTTGACGAGAAAACACGGAGACGCGTAAGGGACTTGACATTTTTCTATGATGCCGTTTTGGAGGAGATCATCAATGTGGGTCTTTAAAATTTTCAATTTATCGGGATTAACATGATAACTCTTGGCAGTTCTGGGCCACTGGGGGTTGGGCTGGAGCTCAATTTTGTAACTAATGAGGTCGGTACGTCCGAGACTGGTCGTGAGAACGTCGGGATATTGGGTAACGTAATATTGAAGGAGGTCTGGGTCGTTTGGCAAAGTTTCCGGGGTGTGAATGGAATTCAATATGCCAAATTGTGGCTTGTGGGATAGCCTACGGGTTTCCTGGAGTGGGGTTAAAAATTTGATTTTCTTACGTTTGTTGTATTCGAAATGGCAATAATTACGGGATAAATTCAAAATGAGCCGGGCCGACCTGAGGAAGTCGGTTCCTAGAATGAGGTCAACACTTAAATTGGGGACAATTAAGAAGGTGTGTTGGAAAGTTTTTCCTGCCATATTAAAATGTAGGGAAATATCTTTGGTTATCTGCAGAGAGGAAGAGTCTGCAAGTTGGACGTGAAAAGGTTGTTTCAATTTAGCAGGGCACAGAGAGGGAAAATTGGTGGTTAAAAGGGACGAATTAACGAAACTCCTCGTCGCACCGGAGTCGAGAAGAGTGAGGCATCGGATTTTGTTGTTAATACGAGTGAATACTTTACTTGAAGCAGAAGGGTTTATGCGACAAAGAATGATGGAAGGGGGGGTCTCTGTGTCCTGTGGTCTTAGTTTTTTTGGTTCGTATAGCGGGCTTTACTACTTTGATTTTTTGGGGTCTTTGCCTTATTATTTTGGGACGTTTGTGTGTTATGGGGAGAAGTCGGAGCGGTGGAACGGTGGTTGGGGGGGTGTAATTGATCGTGGGCTGTATATTGGTATTGGATTGGGATGATTTTGAGTACTGGGGCGGGACTGGAAACATGACAGTTCCTGTC
The DNA here is from genome assembly GCA_038030265.1 of Corythucha ciliata. NCBI lineage: Eukaryota > Metazoa > Arthropoda > Insecta > Hemiptera > Tingidae > Corythucha > Corythucha ciliata. The sequence goes on along the minus strand of CM075940.1, from coordinate 30,168,669 downwards.
TAGGATGCGAGTACCGTTGTGACTGACGTGAACTGTAAGTCGGTGAACGTTCCGGGGATGGAGATACATAGGGAGGAGGTCGGTATTCTCTGTCGAAGAGTGAGGGGGGTTTGGAGTACTGGTTGTAACTTGGGGGTGAATTATTGTGATTTGTTTTCTTGGGTGCATAATTAGAGTATTGGTACGTGAAGGGACGAAAGGTGGTATTGTATGTGGTTTTGTGGGGGACGGGTGAATAATTTAGTTCTAAGCTTTCAATTTGGGAGACGAACATTTCAAGTGACGAAAAATCTGTTGGGGGAGGGATGTGAAAATAATTAGATTTAGTCGTCAGATTTGCTTGGTGAAGTATTATTTCTATTACTTCTTGCTCTGTGTGAGTTTCGAGGATTGCCGTAATATTTTTGATATTCTGTGCAAATGTGCGGAAGGGCTCATACTTATTTTGTTGGCGAAATAAATACTTCATCTGAATTTGAATTTTGTTTTTTGTATTTGTGAGTTCCGAGAAGAAACTATCTCGTACTGCTTTGAATGTTAATTCATTGAACGTAAAAATTATACGTTTCAGGAAATCTGATTTCTGTAAAATTGCCAGGTTCATCATTGCTGAGGGGAAGTATTGGTGTGATAGGTTTTCCAATTCTTGAATGGCTAAAAGAAAATCCGTAACGGAGTCAAGGTTGGACGTTTGGAGCTTTTTAATTTCTTGGATTGCAGTATTGAGAAATTTGGGTAATTTTGACGTGAAATCAATTTTTGAGGGGGTCGCAGCTTCCTCGTGAGAGGCCATTGTTAAGGGGTCTTCTCTCTGCGGTGGTGGTTGCTCGGAGTCGGAAAAGGGAGCGCCCGAAAGAGGGGCGGAAGTCCTAGAAGAGGGGACGTTGGGCTGTGGGGGCGGCTGTGTTTTGGCCGTGGTCTGGGGGGTGGGGGGTGGTGGTTGTGTCGTAAGTGGGAGGCCTGATTGCTTTAATAAAATTTGCAAAATTTGGGCATTTTGAGTCTGTAGCGCCAGGATTTGCTCAGACTGGTTGGAATGAACTTGCTGCATTGCTTTGGTCAATTCGCTAATTGCTTGTAACTCTCGAGATTGTTGAGTTATTATCTTCTTTTGTTCATCGTGGTACTCGGTCAGCTTTTTGACTTGCGTGTATATAAAGTTCATTGAACGATTGACCTTGAGTATAGGGTCTTCACATGTGTTGACGAACGTTGCCCTACGCTCTTGGTTTAATTTTTTGAAGTTAATTAATGTGATATTATAATCTTTTTCGCACAACTTTTTTGAACAATATGAGCACACGATAGCGTTGGATAGTGGGAAAGTATTTGAACACTCAGCACATTGAAATTGCTCGGACATTTTCTGTGGAGGGCTTTTTTGTACAGTGTAATGAAGAAGCAGAGAATGGAGGAATATGAAAAATGTAGATGGGTGGCGGAGTGGGGTTTTGAGCAAATAGGTGAATCTTAGTTGGGAACTTCGCGGGCGGTGTGATGTGCTGACAAATGGATATTAAATAAAAAGGAGAGAAAAGAGATTTTTTTAAAATATATATATTCGCGACGAGGTACGGGGGGTGGGGGGGGGGTTTGGCAAGTTAGAGGGATCCAACTAATTTGGAAAAGGAACCGTATGAGGGTTATTTGTTAAACAGGGAGCAATTTATGGAGGATTTAAAATTTCGACTGCGCCATAATCTGTGACGAACAGACTAAAACTATTCCGAAATCCCGGAGACGAAACAAAGGGACCGGGCAAAGGAGGAAAAAGGGACGAAACGGACGTGTTTTTGAATAAATTATTTAATATAATAATCAAAATTTTGAGGGAATTATTACATATACAATTTGGGGGGTCAACAGGGATTCTTATTAAAGATTAAAAGAATAAGGATAACTTTTAAAACTCACCAGATATGGAAAGGGAGGTAGGAGACGCTCTCGGTTCGGGAGATCGGAAAAAAGAATGATTCTCAATTTTTATTTCTCAAAAAGGGAGGAAAAAAAGGGGGGAGAAAAAGGAGGAATAAAATTTATTATATTTCTTGGTTGTCAGCACCTTCTTCTTTTTAGTTGCATCGTAAACGGGACTTATGATCGGCGACCGCCTTCATTCGGTCGCAGGACATGACCTTTTTAAGGCAGGGTATTTGGGAGACACAGAGATCCTTTTCGGCGCCTTTAGCTGGACTTCCCGGCTAACCGAAAGGTCCCGTATTTGTGCTCCCATCACCTCCTTATAATGTGACATGGGTCACATACTAACCATCAAGATTGGTTTTTTGAACGACTAAAGCCCTTTAGATTGGTTTATTATTGAAGCGCAAAACCTGTGAACAGGGTGTCTACAGCTTCCCCAGAATAAAATTCCCTGACTCAGCAAATTTTTCATAGTTATCCAAATTGATATTGTAAGCAGAGGCGTAGGTACGAGGAGGATACGGGGGATAGATCCCCCCCCCCACCAGAGCTACAAGTATACGAACGAAGGAGCACTAGTACCACAACGAAGAGCCCCATAAAATCTCCAAAAATGAGCGTTTCACGTTGAAGTTAGGTTTAGCAGATTTTCTGAAGCAGCCCAAAAAAGTCCGAGTACGTCCACCTTTTTTTTTGGACTTCAAACCCAACGCAGTAGTGTACCGTGGTACGGGGGAGGGGGGTTCGCCCCGCGGACCCTCTATCAGACAAAAATCGGTAATATTCGTGGCTATAGCTGCTAAAAAGCGCTGATTCATGGTCTCGCGATGCAACTTCCAGACTAAAATTAAGAAAAAATCGCTTACTCGCGGTACATGGAGGCCATTCTACGAATAAATTGTGGAAATCAACGCAAAAGTGTTGTATTTTGGCAAACCCCGCGGTTAAAGTTGGGAAAACACGCTATAATATTGACAAATAAAACACGCTTTCGGGTTAAATTGGACAAAAATGGCAAATTCACACTAAAATGGCGTAAAATCGTCCATTCGCGTATGAAAAAGGGAATAGGATGCTGAATGGCCGCAAAATTAGCACAAAACGCTATTTCACAGCTGAAATTGGGAAAAATCGCTAGTTTGCAATTAGCAGATATAAAGTTGTGGAAAAACGTTAATTCGCGGATCCAAAATGAAGAAAATCACTAATTCGTGGCAAAAATTGAAAAAATCACCAATTAGCACAGCCAAAATTAAGAAAAACGTTGATTTTCAGTTCAAATTGAGGAAAAGTGGTAATTCTCAGTTAAAAATGGAAAAAAATTCTAATTTGGAGCTTAAATTGAGTCAAACGCCAATTGTTGGCAAAAATTGACAAAACTCGGTAGGTAATGCACGGGTTGGAAACGCTACCACGCTGCTAAAATTTAGAAAAAGCGAAAATTCGCTGCTAAAATTGAGAAACATCTCTAATTCTCGAATTAAGTTGTCGTGAAATTTATAATTTAAAAATGATTATTTTTTGACAGAAATGGATAGATAGATGTAAATTTTGTGGTTTGAACAAAAAAATTTACATTTATAATTTAAATTCGTACCTTTTGAAGGCATTTTTGTGACTAAGAGGTGTGGATCAGATTAAAATCAAGTTGCGGTGAGGGGAGGGGGTAATTTCACATTTTAGCCATCATTCCACCCAGCCTGCACACTCTTAAATCTATCGGACATCTTTCTGGCCCCATCATATAGCCTTGCCCGAGAACAAAATTACTATTAATCCCTGATTCATCCAGACATTCCAAAATTTTCTTTTCGATAAATCGTTATGGAATGAGTAGAGTAGAGGCTAGTCTGCTAGTCTCATGAAGTTCTCCCGGATGCAGATCGACGAATTCGATGATACGAGTGCAAACGCACACTTTTACTCAATTCACGGGACAGTGGTGGCCACTCCATGGTGTTGGTAAGGAAACCGCGTACGTTGGTCAATTGAGCATATCTCCACGCGACGCATACTTTCGGCTCAAATTGAAATACTCAGAAAAAATGACCCTAGAAATCTCTCAGTTGGGCGATTTTTTAGAGGAAACGGCTAAAATTTAGAAATGGATGAAACCGCGTATCGTGGGGTCACTGGCGGACCTACACCTATCGGGGCCCAATCGCGGAAATCTCCAAGAGACCCCTGAGTCTCTCTGTATGAACAAGACATATAATTTTCACTTAGCCTTTTCCTTATTTTAGCCACGAATTACCGCTATTTCACCTTTTCTATCCGCCAATTAGCGCTTTATGACCAGTTTAAGCCGAGAATTTATCCATTTTAGCCATGAATGAGTGCTTTTTGTCAACTTTACCCGCAAATCAGCGCCTATTTTTTCAATGTTGGCCGCGTTTATCGTTCTTCTCAATTTCAGCCGCGGATTAGCAGTTTTTCCCCCTCTCCCATAACCATGAATTTGCGCATTTTCTTAACTTCAGCAGCAAAGTAGCGTTTTTATCCCGTGAGCGAGTTGCTTAATTTTCCACGAGTTTTGGAGCTTTACTCAATTTTAGCAGCAAATTAGCGATTTTATTAGCAGGGGATTAGCACTTTTCTCAGTTTTAGCTGAAAATTATAGTTTTCCTTAAGTGTTTTCCTCAATATTAGCCGCGAAACAGAGGGCTTTTCACGAATTAGGATTTTTTTGGTTCACCATATGCTATGCATGAGCGATTCACACTGTAAATCTAGTTTTCTCCAAAACGTATATTTTTAGGAAAGCGAGTTTTTAGGCCAAAAAAGACGACGACTACTTTGAAAACCGGCGATTTCACCACAAAACTGTCGAATTCATTCAAATTTTGACGATTTTATACCAAAACAGACGATTTCACGCCAAAGCCGACTTTTTCTCAATTTTTGGTGCGAATTAGCCTCTTTTTTCTATTTTATCATCGACTTGGTGATGTATTAACATACACCAATGAATTCGCGTTTTGTCAATTTTGCCATTGAATGGACAGTTCTTCTTAATTTTTTCTTTGAATTAGCGCTTCTCCCCAATTGTAGCTGAGGACTAGCGATTTTTTCCATTTTCGCAATGAAATAGCACTTTTTATTCATTTTAGAAGCGGATTAGCCAGGTATTCACATATAGCGATGAATGTTAGCAATTTTTTTGACGATGACTTCCCTTTTAAACACGAATTAGCGCTTTTCCACAGCTTAAGCAGTGTGAATTAGCGATGTCTTCACATTTTTATCTACGAATTAGTGATTGTTCTTAAGTTTAGCAGCAAATTATCATAGCTTTCATACTTTAGCTATGATTTAGCGCTTTCTCTCTATTTCAACAGCAAATTAGCGCTTTTTTCTCGTTAATATCAGCGAATTATAACGTAATTTCTCCAATTCCAGCGCTGTTTCACAATTTGAGCAGAGAATTATCAGGGATGTGTTCACATTTTGCCGCGAATTAGCGTTTCCTTCTATTTTAGCCGCTAATCAGCGATTTTTCTTAATTTTAGCTGAGAATTAGCGCCTTTTCTCCATATTATCATCACTTCGCCATGTATACCAACGAATTGGCGCTATTTTTCTCAATTTCAGCCATGAATAAGTTGCCTCCGGAAATTGCGGATTGGCGTTCACACAATTTTGAAATACAACGCGTAGTTTCTCTTAATTTTTGCTGTGAATTAGGTGATGAGTTTTAGCAATTTTTCCATTTTAGCAGTGAATTAACACTTTGGAGCGAATTAGTGATGTATTCACGCAAAAATGTTTTTTCAGCAGAGAAATATCCGCAAAACGGATTTTCAGAGAGTGAAATCGGAGAAGTTTGTTTTTAGTGGGCCAGAGCATGATTGGATCTTGGCGGGGGAGGCTATAGCACCGGGCGGCAGATTTTGAGGGTTGGCGAAATTTGAGGAGGGGGATAAGACAAATCGAACCAGAAGAAGGAGATGACGGTGAATAGGAAGACTTTTTATGTATGACACGCCCTGGTAGGCTGTTGCCTGTGGCCTTGGATATTGGGCGCCCCCGGATGAATATTTCACCAGCCTTTGTAATAATAACGAGAGCTGTTCAAATGAACACGAAAAGCAAATCTATATTTTTGTAATAATAAATCCAAAGCAATTAACATATGATCACTCACATAGGTACACACATGCTCCTATGGAGATCTCATTACACTGTAATGATTACAGCCTTCAGTAGCCGCGATTTGGCGCTTCCTCCATTTCTACCGCGAATTACAGCGTTTTTTCCTCACTTCAGCGCTTCTTCTCAATTTCATCGATAATTAACGATTTGCCTCCATTTTAGTCGCGATTTTTCTCAATTTTTGCCATGAACTTGTATATTTTCTATTTTAGCCGCGAATAAGCGCTTTTTCCTAATTTTAGCCATTTTGAAGTTACCCCTCGCAACTTGCCATTTTTCCAATTTATTTCTATGAATTAGCAAATGCTTCCAGTTTAACCAATAATTATAGCCTCTTTTCTTGATTTTAGCCGCTGTATTAGCGTTTTCTTAATTTTAGCCGCTAATTAGCGATTTTTCGCATCGAATTAACGCTGTTTGTGAATTTTATCCATGAATTAGCGCTTTTTCCTCATTTAGCCGCGGATTAGCGATTTTGTTCATTTTCAGCCACGTGAAGTTGCACTTCAGAAGCCGCGAATTGGCGTTTTCTCCAATTTAACGGGTTTTCCACACTTAGCGTTTCTTCTCAATTGTATCGGTGAACTAGCGATTTTTCTCCAATTCCTGCTAATGAGCGATTTTCCCGAATTTTAACCGTGTTTTAGCACTTTCATCATTTTAATAGACGTGAATTAGCGTGTTTCGTAATTTTAACTTCGCGAATTACTGCTTTTTCAACATTTCATCCACGATTTTAGCAATTTTTCTTAATTTTAGCCGCAAAAGTAACCGCAATATTCATCCGTTATTTAGGCGCTTTTTCTCGCTTCTGTCCGTGAATCAGAGATTTTTCTTGATTTCAGCCGTGAATTAGCCATTTATCTCAATTTCAGCCCCAAATTAGCGTTATTCTCAAATTTGGTCTGGATCCCACTCGTGGTTTTGATTTCCTCGCTAAATTCATGAAAATAAAGACCAGAAACAACGAATTTCGCGTCCAACTGTTCAACCGGATACCAAATCTACACCTATGAGAATAGACGTAAAAATCCTGATTTTTCCATGTTTAAGCTTTTCGAGGCCCGGGCGACTGGGCGAGTCTGTCCTGTCCCCCTCGCTACAACCTCGGGATGCCGTTGAACGGGATTTAAACCCATCAGGAACGATGGCTTATGCCCTGAAAACCGAGTCGGGGAGAAACCTGGCTCACGAGAACCGACGCGTGAGGGCAAAACGGGGACTGGGGGCGTTGCGGCTGGACGCCATGCCGCTGCCCATTAAGCGTATCAAAACGGCTCACTCAATTTTGCCAAGTTGGGTCGGGGCCGGGGCCGGGGCCCGAGTTTGTAGTGCAGTGGCAATTTTCTTGATTGTGCGATGAGTATAAACCCCCAAAGTCATTCACGTTCATCACTAAAAGCCAATATTTCATCATTCTTGGGTTCTCGTCAACTTGAGGTTTTTCCACCTTACTGAAGAAATGCATATTGTTGCAAACACGTGCCGCCGCCCCCCCGCGCCCCGCAGTACCCATCGGGCCCCGAGGACAGTGGCCCCAGCCGTGTCACGCTGCCGCCACCGAAGAGGGAGACGGCTCCGCCTCTACCTCCACCGGGGGAACGACTGAACCAACGGGAAGGCTGCAGGGGAGGGAAATAAAATAAAGAGAGGAAAAGGAAAATTATAAAGGGGAGAAAATAATGTAGAAATGGAAGAGTTTTGAAGGAGTTTTGAGTCAGTTTTGTAGTCAGTCCTTTGGAGAGTTGTCAATCATTTTGTAAATCCGTGCGAGTGTGGGTCCAGGAATAAAAGAACGTGTGATCGATCTAATCGTGTTGGGAGACTTTTTTCCGAACCCTTAGCCCACTCCAGACCCTATCCCGGGGAAAAGGTTACGGGGATGCAGATTGGGGAGGCATCCAGATAGAATCCCGTAACAAACTGGTGGAGGCGCCGGGTAGGGCATGAAAACGGGCAGGGCGGAATGAATTCGGGAATCACGGGCCGGAGAGACAGATGGTGAGAACGCGAAGTGGTGCGGTGTCTGGTAAAAGTGTGAGCGACTCGAGCCTAGAGCTGTCGGACGACGAAAAAGCGCAAATTGAAGGAATCATGCAAGCGGAACGCTCGATGGCGTCGGTGAGACCACCTTTTTTCCGTGGAGGCGGAGAGGAAGACCCCCCGAAAATGTGTTAAGGCATTCGACCGCGCCGCCAGGGCAAACGGATGGACGGAGGCGCAAAAGCTCGTACAGCTACCGTGCTACTTGGAAGGACTCGCTGCTGACTGGTACGACCGCTTCGAGGAAGAGTGGACAATATACGAGGAAGCGACCATCGGGCTTATTTCGGCCTTCCGAGGGGGAGCTCAGGACGAGAAAATGTACTTCGAGCTAATGTCACGGCGCCAACAGCCAGGAGAGCCCGTAAGCGCTACCAACAAAATTCGTAAATTTTGCGAGCTTGACAGCCGAATATTTATTTTTGTTTAGAAAAATTCGTAAAATTGTTGTTTTAAGAGAGTGAAATCCGAGAAATTTGTTTTGCATTGAGCCAGATCCAGAAAAATTGCCAATTTTTTCGCTAGAAAAATCAGGAAAATTGATATCTCAGTGATCGAAAGAAATTAATTTGAATTAGGCCACCCCGCGAAATTGGGGCTTCGTAAAAAAAAAGCTACAGAATTGGTGACATCCTAGAAATTCGTTTATTGCTGAGCCAGGGCCGGAACCATTTTGACGAAACAAAATGTAGCGAACCTGTTGGATTTTAACTTATTGTTGATGGTTTCTGGGGGTGGGCACCTGCCTCACTAAATCCACGCTTTCGAGTCTAGGGGAGGGCAACTGCCCACCCCTGCTCCCCTCTGGCTACACCCATGCCTATAATTATTATGAATAACCAGGACATGTGGGGTGGCACGAACAATCGGTCGCCTCTACCCCGACCCCCCTCACCATCATTGGATTAGCGAAACATTGAAGAAACATTTCTCTCTTGAATCATATTTTTTGATCCAGTAATGGTCACAGAGTGACTAATTGTACAATTGTTGACAATTGTAAAATTGTCAGATTAGGCTTAAGTCCAGAAACTGGTTTCTTAGCCAATTTTCACCAAACAAAGCTGGCAGAATGCAACAAATAATTGAACAATTTATCCCAGTGTGTGTTTTTCTTGCATAGAAATGCGTGATTGCGCCTCAGAATTGTATTTTTTTGGGTCTCTATACTATGCGGTCTACCAAAGTTGAAATCTATATAATTTGACAAAAAGTTAGTCCCAATGTCATTTACACGTCACGAATTCATGAAATTATTGAAACAAAATATAAATCTTTTTTTATTTGTAGACTAAGGGCCCTCATTTGTAGTTTCCGCCTCGGGTTCACAACTGATGGTCTCAGCGGAGAAGCGAGTTGTTGCCTACAGCCCAAACTCTATCATTTTCCGAAAGGGACTGTATCCGTACTCAGTTGCTGTTCATTCGAACAAGCATCCCCCTCTACCTTCGAAAAAGGCGATTCTGTTACATGAAACAGGAAAATTGTCCCAGAAAAAAGCGAAATGAGGACATATAATAACTCGGAAATCCACACAATGTAGACCATACTTCACTCCGGACAAAAAACGATCATTTCCCTATATCCATTGTAAACTTCTTGGATAAAAAAAAAAATCCCTAGAAGTTTCAATTTTTGCACAATGGAAACTAGCTCTTCATTGTTACGACTGGCACTTTGTTCCTTCCTAACTAGTTTGCTCACAAGATGGACCAAGAGTCAAATGGATTTTGCGCCTGGGAACAGGTTGAGGAAACTTGAAACGCGCAAGAAAATCCAAGGCATTATTGTCCTGACCTGTGGCATAGAATTTCTTCACGGGTTATAAAGTTCAAGTAAGAGGTTCAACTATAAACAATTATTTTTAGTGTCCACGTTAGATTATGCACAATTGAAAAACAACTCAAGTCAGTTAAGGTCTTCATCGCTACAGGTCGCTACAGAAATCTGGAGACATTTCATCCACTAATCTTGACTGCTAATAAAAACAAAAGTACATGGGTCGGCGATTACATTTACGGTAAATACAAACTGAGACTTACAGACTTTACGCTTCGTGATGACTCCTTGCGGATCACGGTCAAGACGACGGAATCGCCAATATTTGCCATCAGATTCACGAAGGTGTGCCCCTCAACTAAATAGCTTAATAACGTCCCATTAACCTGTTGAAAAAAATAAAAACAATTCCTGCCTTCACCAACGAATTGACGCCCATACTTGAATTATTTCATCATAGGATTTCAACAGCCCACTTGCCGCACCCCCCAGCTCAACGGTTTTCACAAATAGTTTTCCGTCGTGATACGTGAATGTAAATCCAAACTTTTTCGAATGGGTGCATCGGTGCAGGACGACCTACACGTTTATTTATTAGTTATTCCATTTGATCTTTTTAGTATAGTCGCGTCAAAAGGTTACCTTCATTTTTCTTTCTGATGGCTCGTCCTTAAATTCAATCCAACAGGTCGAGCTAAATGAAGAATTTAATGGAACTGGAATTGATCCAAGTGAAAGATATTCGTGTCGACGAATTTCAAAGTTTTTGAGCCGGGGGCAGTACCTCGAATCCAGGGGCACGGGGTGCCAAAAATCAAATTTCAAATGAGCCTTGCTGATTCGGTCAAGGCTTGAACTGACAGTTGCAACTGACTCGAGGCAGTTTTTTAATAATCCACTGGGAAAAGTAAAGTCACTCTGGGTGTACACTGAGGGACGAGCGCTGGATCCCTCTTTAAATTACAATCCAATGTTTCACTGTGTTTTACGACTTCAACCGTCATTATACCGTCAAGCTCAAGCGATGATGTAAAACTGCCGCCATTTGAGCAACTGCTCTCCATGCCCCAGTCTAAAATTTCGCTACTGTCAGCTCGCGATGAATAAATCATGTCTGCCTGGTGTGTGCTACTGCTTTGAAATGAGCCTCTCCCACTGTCGTTACTGAATGATTTATCTAAGGACGAAAAGTTAGCAGTGAATTATCGTTACGATGGCACTTTTCAATTATGTAGGGAGGACAATGGGTGAGAAGAAGCTTTTGAATTAGATAGTTTAAGGTAAAACCGTTAGAAAGCTCTCAATGTTCGAGATATTAAAGAAATGGTTTCCCGTGAAAAACTAGATGGTGAAAAACGGGTTTTTGTGGAGTTTATTCGCTCTGTCTGCCTGAAGTTGAAAAGGGGGTGGTGGAACAGGTTTTTAGAACTTTGTTCTCTCTCCGGAAATAACCTCAGGCTTCGGGATGTTCCGCAATGAAATCAATAAATACATACAAAATTGAAGTTTGTGAGAGCATAATACGGTTATTCCTTTGATTTCGGTGGAAAATATTCCTACAAAATATTGTATTTTACTTGTTATGAGCTCAAGACGCAAAGTATGTCCACTTGATTGAATCACTTGCTCAGCAGCTTCCTTGTCGTTCACTTTCACTCCATTTATAAAAACCACTATGTCTCCCACATCAATCTGGCCACATCTATGTGCGATTGAGCCACGCATCACGTCTGACACAACAACTTCATGGTCGAAACCTATATGAACAGAAATTAAATGCATTATGCGGCTTCCGCGCCTTTAAAAATCAGAGTTACGAACAAGCGACCGAAAGTCCGAAATTACGCTCGAACTGTCGCTGCAGTGAGACGGTAGTCAGAGGCTTTCTTACGTCAGGCCACACTTGAACGTCAAAATGTACCAATAGATGAAGCGTGGTGTCGACGTCCTCGAGCTTTACAATTTCTTCGGTGAAAGCTAGGCCGTTGACCATGGCGATTCTGTCGCCGATTTGAAGGACGCCGGACTGCCCCGCTGGACTGTCGGGAGTGACGTTACAAATGACGGCACCCTGAACGACGTGAGCTTGCTTGTACCCAATGCCGTACTCGCTGAATGATGATAATTCTAATGTTACCATTTGATTTTCCACGCGAAAGCTTGGAAAATGAGCTGAAAAAAAAAAGGTCTCAGGGGTTTTTTTTCCACTAAAGGTGTGATTCTGCGGCCGCTCGACTGGAATCGCGCGGCTTAAAAAAGAAACCTATTCAAAGTAAAGTAATGAAACTCTTTCCTATGCGATCCTTGAGACGCATGGCTCGAATGCTTTCACACTACAGATCGGATCTGATAATATTTTCCGTTAATTGAAACTTACTGCTGTTCGAACTTTGACCCCAAATAGAATAACTTCGCCCCATGTCATTAATTTCGTGGGTTTTGACAGGCGTTTCTACTGCCTTTTCGACTTCGCGTTTTTCATCTGTAATTTAATCTTATATACTTATATTATTATTAAACTGCTAAATCATTATTAAGACATTAATTGATTAATTACGTGGAACTAATATCTCAATCCAGAATGAATCAGGCTTCTCGTTGATTAATTTTGCCATGTTTTTGAATATTGATCGACCTGTAAACATCGTTCCATAGCCTCCTAATGTAAGTATAGTGTCACCAACTTGAAACGCTCCACATCTGAATGACGAAAGAGGCAACTCAATTTCCCTTCGAGTGTCGGTATAATTTCCTCACCTTTCAGCAAAACTGCCCGGTCGAATTTTCTTAATTATAGTGAAAGGCGATGTATCGGCTATCGTTAGGCCCAAGTTTCCCCTTTTGACCATGACAAATTCGTTTGTTTTTTTTTGTTTATTTTTGTTAACGAGTACAACCCTAATGTGCTTACCTGAAATAACTGACTTCGATCACAATTCGACCAGCGGATCGTACGTCTGAAATTACGGAAACGTCGTACTCAATTGTCAGAACTGAGTGTTTTCCACCTCTTGCCGCGTTTGTAAAAAAAATGTTCCACTCCGCCACGCTAAATTTGCTCAAAGGAATTCCGTTTATTTCCAAAATTCGGTCTCCAACTCTAATGACTCCGTGTCTTTTGAACAACGCGTAAGGAAAAAACTATTTTCTCGCATTAGTCATTGTATAATATTTACTTGTCAGCCGGTCCATTCCTGTCAATGCCAATAACTACCGGCACTTTGTGACTCGTAACTCCGACGCTCATCCCGAGACCACGAATTCGACAACTTTTGAGGGACACCGTCATGGTGCGTAAATGTTTTTCGCCCGTCATTTCTATTCGTTGAAAGAGTGATTTATATATTGAAAAAAAAAGTGCGATAATGAAAATGCCGTACTTTCTCTTGAGTCAATTGCCCTGGAAATGTATTTTCCTTTGTTAAGAGCTCAAGAGCACTAAAGTCAGTTCAATTTGTGTAAAGTAACTGAGTTTCATCCTCGCAACAACCATTTAATACTAACTAAGAACTTTGATCTTCGGTTAATGGTATAAACAACCTTATGATGTCAAGCGGAAACTGGTGGCGGTGTATTTTGAACTATTTCAATTGAATTTTGTATGATAACATTCCCCCTCTCTTTCTCTTATTTCATTTATTAATATTTTTGTGCATAGAAATATATCATGCAGCGGGTGACATAAAACAAAACAGCGTGGAATTCCTCTTACTCTCATAGCTTCCGCCTGTAATCCAAATGTGTTAAATTTAGGTGGTGCCTACTGAGGCGCTTAGCTACGCGCGGACCGTCCGTCGTTTGCCCTAATCAACAGTGAATATGCCAACAAATTGCAGGTTCTTCCTGCAGTTTTTATTTTCCCCGCAATTTGTCGTGAGCGGGTGACTATACCAATAAGTCTCGTATTTAATTATATTTCCTACTTGGCAGCCCTTTCACCAACCACGGGTGGGAGGGGGGGGGGCTTCCAAGCACTTCATGATTTCATCTTTTACACCTATACCCATGGCCAGAAAAGAAAGAAAACATTACAATTCCGATTAAATAATTGAAATCCCCCAACCGTGAAATTTCCTAAATCGGCCCAAAACTATCAATTTCGGCAATCAATGTTGCACCGGCAACTGTAGTTATGAAAGAAATAGCTAAGAAACGAGAAATTGACTATTCGTTCGTTTTAGCTTGAAAAAATCGATGAATCATGCAAGAAGCTCGACATTTTCTGAAGAAAAAATCAGAATAAACAGAAAATAAGTGGCAATTTCTTGACTTGAAATGGTCATTCAGTGGCTTGCGGAAACCGCGGCTAATCGGCGTGAAATTGCAAGATTTTGAGCTGATTACCAATGAAATAACAAGTTTCGTTTATATTTAATAAATTCAGTGAAATTGCAAGTTTTGGGCCCGGTTTTGACCTCGTGGATGCCCCCAAAAAATGAGCTCATTTTCCGAATTGTTAGCCTCGTATTTTCCTCTGGAAGAGCACATTAGTGCTTTTTCTTAATTATAAACTAGAAGTTGAGTCCAGACACTTTGAATCAGCTATTTTTATCAATTTTAGCCGCGGAGTAGCCTCCAGGGATGGCTTAATTGATTATTATCTTAATTTTAGCCTTGAAATCGCCTCCAGAGCTCATCAATTAGGTAGTTGTTTTCTCACTTGTAGCCGGGGCTTCATGATTACGCAGCATTTGAAACTAAATCTCCGGGAAATTGCTAGTTTCGGGGCCTTTTTTGAGGGCTCCGAGCTAATAGCTGTCAACGATGGATGGTGTCTCGAAGACTGGCTCGGCTCATACGCCTATATAGAGAAAAGGGTTGCTCTATAACTAAAGAAATCAATTTGGAGGGGTTGATGAGAGAGTTTATTTATTTTGATGAAACATTGTTGTCCGAATTAAGAATTGAAAATTGTTTTTTGTACAGCCGGGCGTGAAGACTCAAAATTCGACCGCTGGGAGAGTCTTGAGCGGGTGACATGAGGTTCATTCCGCCCGCCGGGCGTAAAGAAAAATATCAGCCCGCTGCGTCTGCTTTTGGGGTTTTTTGTTTTTAATTTATCTTTCTAATTTTGTTTTTAAATTGTACACTAGCCATTAAAACACTAAAATAAGCACTGTAAAACTCGCAGGGAGGCGAGATTGAAGTTCTCTCTCAGCTTCATACCCCATGCCGCTATCCCGTACAACTTATACGAGTAAAAGTAACCATAGCAGACTGATTTCAAAGTCTCCAGAGAAACGATCCACTCCAGACGACGGAGAACGAAAATAGCCCTTGAGAGCTTGTAACCCAAATTCACAATGTGTGAGTCCCATGAGTCTCTATTGTCAACAGTGAGCCCCCAGGAAGACGACCGTACTCCGGCGAGACGAACCATCGAGTCAGACATCTAGATCCTGCGCTGGGCCGTCTTTACTGAAGTTGGGGACCCGGGCCCGGGATAAGATCGGGGCCCCTCCATGCTACGTAATAATAATAATTAGTGAGCGCCGGGTTTCGAACCCGGCAGGCGCCAAAGCCTCCTTTGGGCTCATACGCCGTACCCTGATCCAACTGTGCACTTCACACCCGTACTACGCGGGCGTTTCGGTCGGTGCGCGGTTTGTTGAACGCACAGCGCCGGGAACGCCCACACGAAGCCGAGTGTGCCGTGTCACAGTTCGCCGCTGCCTTGTAGTGAAATGGGCAATAGCTAGATTCGAACCCAGGCCCGCTGGGTTGCGAAGCGAGTATTGTATCCATTACACCACCGAGGCGCGCCTCCATGCTACGTGATGCATTTTGTGTGTCAATGCTGAGTTAACGTAACTCAAAGTTTACTTCTCTGGTGAAATCCACCATAAGAACCAAACCAATTTATCGGATTTCACTCACTAAAAAATAAAATTTCACCAGTTTTTGCAGCTGATAAAATAATTTCACGGCATGGCGTGATAAAAAGATACAAATTTCACAGATTTTCTGCACTAAACCCCTATTTTTGCAGGTCTAACTCACTAGAAATTATTTTCATTGATTTCACGTTCTAAAAACATTTTCGCTGATTTTCTAACTACGTATTAACCAATTTTCAGGGTTCTGGCTCACAGAAACCCTGATTTCACGGTTGTGTTTTTGCTGAAAATCCAATTTCGTGGCCTTTTGTAGCTGAAAAACCAATTTCTTGACCTTTTGCTCAATTAAAAAGAAGAACATCTTAAAGACTCGCTGAGCACGATTATCACAGTGACAAAAGGCCTTTAGTCTCGTTTATAGTCGTGAAGTTGCCCCCGGAAACAGCGAATGTCCGATTTTTCAATTTTAGCTATGATTGAGCGCTATTGACAGTGGCGTGCCCAGGACTTTTTCTTTGGAGGGGTTTTCAAGTTAAAGTGTTTCTAACTAAGCTGTATGCGGTTTCGGCTTTCGGCCGGTCGCGGCTGAGGCGCGAAGGCTCCGTTTGGACATTTTAGAAGCACGAATGCTCCGTTTAGCCATTGGGGGGGGGGGGGTGATTAGCTAGTCAAGTAATATGTGAAGTAGTCACTTTATCCAGCCCTTTTAGGTGCGTGCAACCAACGCAGGGAAGGGACTTGGCAAGGTAGGGTCGGCTCATGTTCAGTGCGCTAACTCCAGTGGTCAGTATATCGTTTTAAGGCGAGAATAGCCACGTTGGCCTTTTTTTTTTAGTGCACATAGCCATTTTAAAGGCGCGAATCGTCATTAAACACCATCTGTAGCCTCTGTAGAAATGAGTCAGTTTGGCAATTTTTCTAGAGTGAAGCGTAAA
Organism: Corythucha ciliata; assembly: GCA_038030265.1. NCBI lineage: Eukaryota > Metazoa > Arthropoda > Insecta > Hemiptera > Tingidae > Corythucha > Corythucha ciliata. The sequence continues at coordinate 30,152,000 of CM075940.1, read as the reverse complement.
TTTCAAGTACGAATATGCCACTTTTACGGTGTGAATAGTCAGTTTTGCTATTTTTAGGGCACGAATCGTCAATTTTGAAAGCATGAAGGCTCAATTTGGCAAATTTTTGACGCGCGACTCGTCGACTTTGCCATTTTTAGGACAGGAATCGTCTTTTTTAGGCCTTTTAAAAGCGCGAATCATCAGCTTAACTATTCACAGGAGACATTATAGGAGTCAGTGTTGTCGATTTTTGGGCGTGAATAGCCAGTTTGGCCATATTTTTTCGGCGCTAACTGTCATCATGGCTATTTTCAGGGCGTTAATAGTCAGTGTGTTATTTTCAGGGCTGGAATCGTCACTTTTGGTTATTTTTGGGTCCGAACGGTCAGTTATGCCGTCGTTAGAGCGAGAATTGTCAGTTTGGCCATTTTTAGGGCACAAGTGATCAATTCAAGGTGCAAATGGCCACTTTTGCCTTTCTTGGTATCCAATTGGCCGATTTTGTAAATTCACATGGCGGGAATCATCTGCGCATATGCTTTTCCTTGCCTTGAATAGTCACTTTAGCAGTTTGTAGGGCGCAAGTAGTCCGAGAAGCCAAGGCGCGCATTGTCAGTTTGGTCGTTTTTGACACGCGAGTGGTCAATTTCGCCATTTTCATGGCGGGTATCATGATCTTTCAGGAATTTTCAGGGCTGCACGAATCGTTGGTTTAGTCATTTTCAGGGTTCGTGAAGTCATTTTTGCTATTTTTATGGCACAAATAGTCAGTTCAAGGCGCGAATAATCAGTTTTGCGATATTTTGGCGCAAGTATAGTCAGCCTATCCATTTTTATGGTCGGAATAGCTAATTTAGCTATGTTTAAGCTAGACGAATGTTTACTGAACCACTCTATTAGTAAATGATAAATTGGTGTAGTTATCGTGGAATTGTAGTGAAGTGAATGTCATGGAAAGTGGTGTAGTATTTATTATTTACGAGTCATTTTTTCGCAAAGTCCAAAATTCACCGGCCACTAAGCCTTTTTTTTTTTCTTTCGTCAAAAAGTTGTGTTTTACTACACCACTTTCGACGTTTTCACACAAATTTTACTACACCACTTTCGCGGCGTTAATAGCTATGTTTGGCTCTCAAGCCATTTTTAGTAGATCGAAGCACGCAATTTTTCAAGCCTGGTCAGTGGTATAAATAACATTGATGCAGTGGATATAATTAGTTAGCGAGGCTGAGTGGCAACATTTTAGGGCCAAACTAATCCGGTTTTTCTCGTTTCTTTTGTTTGTTTGTTTTTGTTATTTTAATTGTTTATAGTTATTTATATTTTTTAGAGTTTTTTGTAATTTTTCAACTATGCAGGTCTGAAATACTCTGGGAGGGGTTCTGACCCCCAAAACCCTCCCCATGGGCTCGCCACTGGCTATTGATGATGAGTATCTTTGTTCCCATGTTGGGAAAAAGAAATCTGAACAATCCGGGGCCCCCCTAGACGCGGGGCCCCTGCCTAAAGACAACACTGATCCTGCGTCTTCTCCTCATTCAGGACAAGACGATTGGCAAGGCACCAAGAGCGAACCTCACTGGAGGCAGACACGAGCCCATCGCTCTCTTTCTCTTCTATGCGCGAATGGTCGGTTCAGCTATTCGGGCGCATAGAGTCAGTTTGGCCGATTGCATGGCTTGGAGCACTAAGGTGGGAAGGGTGGGAATCGATTCGAGCCATTACCAGTACCTGGTCAGTAGAGAAAACACTCTGAGGAAAACCCGTCTGGTTTGTTCTATGCAAAATGTAACCTCGATCTGAGCATTTTAAGTACCTGATCAGTAAAGATAACTTTAGGGTTAGTAAATTAAGAATTCCCGACCGAGAGCTGGCGACAGTCCCAGTCAGCCGGAAGAACATAGACATGAAACTAGCTCCATTGGGTAGATAATGGTGAGCTGAGTACGAATATGAACGTCTGCCTGGGGCATTTGCCCTCAGCAGCCAATCATAATCTCTGGAAATGATACACAAATTAACCGGAACAAATTACAAGTAGAACAAATTGGTTTTAATGATTTCTAGGTTTCTTTAGAATGTGTTTCAACTATAGTTCTAGGGGATGTTGGAACAAACCTCCTGTTTCAGACCACCTATACCAAAATCTATGTTATTTTGTGTTCATTTTTGGGCTCTTGCTTCCATTCCCCCCCCCCCTTGTTACCTCCCGACGACGTCTATAATATATGGAAACTGAAGCCCTATCCCGCAGACACCCACCGCCCACGCCTCCCTAATGCCTATGATGCTTCCGTTTTTGATTTATGAAAAATGTTCGTAGGATCAACTAACTAGATGGAATTCTGCAACCCCACAAGCCGAACGGGATTTAACTCTCAAAGACAAAGTTTGTGCCTTTCATTTTCAAGAAGAGGACATGTTGAAAACTGGCGGACCGACCGACACCTGTCGGGGCTCGGGGCGGAAATCTCTATGAGGCCCCTTGAGTCACTAAATAAGCAAGAAATATGCTCAATTTAAGCCGCAAATTGGATATTTTATCAATTTTAGTCGGGAAGTAGCGGATGTTTTTACACGTATTTTGTCATGAATTCGCGGTTTTTCTCAATTTTAGCCACAAAGTTGCCTTCAGAATCCGCAAATTTGCGTATTTTCACTAACAGTCGAAAATTTGAATACTTTAACTTTTACCAACGAATGATAGCTTTTTCTACACAATTTATCCACGAACTAGTGAGTTTCCTCAATTTTAGCCGCGATTTGGAGTTTTCCTCAATTTTTGCTGCAACTTACAGCTATGTTTTACCTTTTTTACTGCGAATTATCACTGATTCCCAATTTGAAAAAAAATTGCAAATGTTATCGTTTCTCTAATTTTTAGGCGGGCTAGCTAGTGATTTTTCTCAATATCAACCGCAAATTAGTGGATTTTTGAACATTTTTGCCCCGCATTATCTTTTTTTTTTTTTGTTCACTTTCATCCGTGGAAGCGTTTTTCTCAGTTTTAGCCCCGAACAAAACGCAGATGCCTCGGACTGGCGTACTTTCAACCACAGCCGAAAATTATAATTTCTTCAATTTTAGCCGTGAATTAGATATTTTTCTGCAATTTTCCCGCGAATTAGTATAAGTGTCGTCAATTTTAGCAGCGACGTAGCGTTTTCATTCCGTAAAAGCGATTTTTCTTGGTCGTGACTTTGAATTGGCGTTTTCCTCAATTTTTGCTGCAAATTTGGGATGTTTTACCTTTTTAGCAGTGAATTAACACTTTTCCCCGATTTGAACTGCAAATGGCGTTTTTAATCAAATTAGCCATGCTAATGAGTGATTTTTCTCAGTAATGGCAGCAAATTAGGAAATTATTTTTAAATTGGTGCTATGGATTAGCGCTTTTTCCGAGTTTTAAGCCCGAAGTTGACTTCAGAGGCCACGGATTTGCGTTTACCTACATTTTAGCCGCTAATTTGGAGTTTATCTATTGTTTCAATTTTAACCGCATATTACAATTTCTTTCGCACTTTATGCGCGTTCCCCAATTTTTGCAGCGAAATGTGAAATAGCGTTTTTAATTCCTTGAAAGCGAGTTTTTTCTCCTGATTATAGCGATGTTTTGCCTTTTTAGCAGCTAATTTGAGCAACAAAATAGAGTTTTTCTTAGAGTTTTAGCCGTGCCAGCGTGATTTTTCTCACTAATGGCAGAAAATCAACAGTTTTTTAAACATCTTCGCTCTGCATTATAATTTTTCTCCACTCTTAGTTATGGAATAGCGCATTTTCTCAGTTTTAAGCCCGAAGTTCCCTTCGAAGGCCACGGATTCACATTTTCCTAAATTTGACCATCGAGTCAGCGTTTTCATAAATTTTAGCCGCGAATTAGGGTTTCTCTCAATTTTAGCTACCTACTAAATTAGCGGTCTTAGCGCGCCTCGGTGGTGTAATGGATACAATACTCGCTTCGCAACCCAGCGGGCCTGGGTTCGAATCTAGCTATTGCCCATTTCACTACAAGGCAGCGGCGAACTGTGAAACGGCACGCTCGGCTTCGTGTGGGCGTTCCCGGCGCTGTGCGTTCAACAAACCGCGCACCGACCGAAACGCCCGCGTAGTACGGGTGTGAAGTGCACAGTTGGATCAGGGTACGGCGTATGAGCCCAAAGGAGGCTTTGGCGCCTGCCGGGTTCGAAACCCGGCGCTCACTAATTATTATTATTATTAAATTAGCGGTATTTCTTGTTTGTTCTAGACTTTATCCGCGAATTAGCGATTTTACTCAATTTAGGCCCAAATTATTAATTAGTGATTCTTTCCAATTTCGGCCGAGAATTAGCCTTTTGTTGAATTTTAGCCGCTAATTAGCGCTTTTTGTCAATTTCATTCGTGATTTGCCTTAATTTTAGCAGCGATTTTATTGGTGATTTTTTTCATCGTCACTTCAACTAATTTGAGCTGATAATTAATAATTTGTCTTAATATCGTGAATTATCGTTTTTCGCAATTTCCGTAGAGAATGTTACTTTTTAAGCCCCACTCTTAATTTCAGCCCTACCTAGCGTTTTTTCTTGTTTTTTTTTTTCAATTATATGCGCAATTTTTTTTTTTTTTTTTACTTTTACAGCTTTGAATTAGCACTTTTTCACCATTTCAGCCACGAGTTTGGCCAAAGAGCAGCACGTTAGAATTTTTGTTCTCATTTTATTCGTAAAGTGGCCCCTACCCACTGCGAAATGAACAATTTTAGTCCGGAATTTGCGTCGAGAAACCACAAATGAACGTTTTTTCGCAGTTTTAGCCACGGATATTGGCGCTTTTTCCAAACTTTTTGTTACGTTTTTCCTAACCTAAAGATCGTGATTTTTCCATCTTTAAGTTTTTCGGGGGCCCCCTCTCCACCCCCCTCGCCAATCCGTCGGTACGCTACTGATCTTGAAATATTTTGAGACCAAACTTCCGAACGGGGAAATTCATAAAATTCCACGAGAAAGATGGTCTTTAGTATAAAGGGTGCTATCCCCAGGATTTTTCCCGGGTGTCCAGAACGACTTCAAAAAGTTGTAAAGACGAGGAAGCCTCCAGCACCAAGACAACAACACCGTCATCCATCTCAGTCAACACAAACATAGAGCTTGTGAACGGGCCTTAAGGAAAACAGACCAGCGGGCCTATTCTGTAACTCATAACGCGTGCGTTAACAAAATTTCTCAGCTGATTTTTTATAATTATTCGGCTTGTTGATTTCGCTAACGCAAGAATTACAGAATAGGGAGGCTGGGGCCTTAATCACTAATGCCCGTATTTATGAACGTTCCTTGACGTTATAAATATTCAGAACAGATGATTTTATTGTGATAACAACTGATCTCAATGGTTCCTTGACTCAAGGAAGCTTCAAGTAACGTTCATAAATACGGGTCTAACTTTTTTTTTTTTTTTTTCAAAAAGCATGTGTTTCCGTTCAGTTTTCGTTCACAAGCTCTATGTTTGCGTTCTGTGGAGTCTATGCAACCAAACAAATTTATTCCCTCGAAAAATGAAGCATTTTGATAGGTTACACGGACTCCACAGACGCATTGCACAGAACTTGTGAACGGGTCAAACGGCCCGTATTCATAGTCGCTACTTAAGTTAAAATACTTCTCTTAAGTAAAAATCAAATCAGTTGTTGTAGGAAAAAAAAATCAGCTGTTTAGACGTCCACTTAGGGAAATTGAAGTTTAAGAAATGTCTTTGAATACGTGCATAGATTTCATAAATGAGATTTCAATGTTTCTACCTAAGTAAAGTTTTCATTTCGTTGGAGAATAAGGCCCCTTAATTGCCCGAATTTCAATAACTTAAGCAGAAGTAGTGGCCTTACGTTTTCGAGCTCGAACATAAATGCATTTATGCTGGACTACGAGCCCCACGGGATGAAAAACGTGTTTCTTTTCTTCCCACGAATGATGAGTCATATGTCTAAAACTATCAACATTTTGATTCAGAAGTAATGTTCATAATATAAACTCCAATATTACTGACTTAGTGATCCTAAGCTCCTAAATGTGCGTTAAATTCATTTTAATTCTCAAATTAGGTGTTTAATTAACCATTGGAACAAGAAAAACGTAAAATAACACACTTGAACTCATTTACTGCTATTGCTAAATAGACGTGCTAGCGGAGCCAGACCTCTCTGACGGGAGCGATTTTCCCTTCGACCTTGAGAACCGCGCGTCATCACAAGCGAAGCAACTTGATATCTATACAACTTTGAAAATAACATCGAATTATGGTTTTAGCATTGCCCCAAAAAACTACAATTTTTAACCAAATCCGCCGCATTTGATGGTAACGAATTTTCTAGTAACGGCATGATTGTGTCAGAGAGTCCGCTATCGAGAGTGAGAGAGTGCACTTCGTTCCTTCTCGCCTCCCGCGTATTTATTTATTTACTGTTATTGTTATTGTTATTATTCATTATTTATTATTATTATTATTATTATTATTATTATTATTATTATTATCCTGCGTGTGCAAATAAGTTCAACATAAGTCTAAGGACACTAAACTATTGTAATAACTCAACTAAACCAACTCAACAAACAACAACAAACCTCTTCAGAGATGGTTGGGAATGAACCGTCCGCTGCTAAGAAGCAAAAGGTAAATAATGGCTCTCCATTCTTTACTTCCAATCGGTTCGCACCTCTAGAAAATATGGAAACACAAAACCTAACCACCGAAAGACAAAACCAAGCCACTGAGACTCCGCCGAGACCACCGCCTATTTTTATTAACAATCTAAAGGACATAAATGCATTGATACCACAGATTAAAATATTATGCAACGGCAAGTTCAAACATATTACTATCGAAAACAAGTTGAAACTCAACTTCGAAGAGGTCGAAGATTACCGAAAGGTGATAGCCTATTTACAGACAACAGACGCACAATACCACACGTTCCAGCTAAAAACTGGACTCAACTTCCAAGTGGTGCTGAGAGGGCTTCACCCAACGTGCGATATTGAATCAATGCTAAAAGAATTAAAAGAAAAGGGATTCAACCCTGTTCAAATGATTCCTGTACACCATCCAGTCAAGAAATCCCCACTCCCGCTATTCTTTCTCGACTTGGCACCCAACAGGGATAATCCGAAAATATATTCCCTTACCGACCTATTCTACTGTAAAGTGAAAGTCGAACCTCCCAAACCAAGGAGATCTGTGGTCCAATGTTTGAGATGCCAAGCCTATGGCCACTCGAAAAACTATTGCAAAAACCTACCAAAATGCGTAAAGTGCGATTCCAATCATTCATCAGATCAATGCACCAAACCTACAAGTACTCCCCCTATCTGCGTAAACTGTAAAGGTCAGCACACGGCAAACTACAAAGGGTGTCCAGTCCACAAAGTAATGCAAAATCTCCGAAGGGGACCAAGTGGACAATTGACAAGTCCAAACTCCAAAATCCTCCACCTACAAACCTGTACTCTAATCGCATTTCAAACGATACTTCTCAAAGTGTTGAGTATCCCCCTCTACCCGGTAACAAAACGTATGCCAGTGCAACCGCCCCTTCACCCTTCTCGCCTGAGCAGCTGTACCACAAAATTGATAAATTACTCGCCACACTCACGCCATTAATCGAAATGTTCGCCCAAATCCTTCCCAAACTACTTAAAATATAAAATGGCTGTACATACTATTAACAACTTGCGAATCAGCACTTGGAACTGCTGCGAAATTGGAAACAAAATCCACGAACTAACTCTGTACCTACCTACAACATTACAATATCGATATGATTCTTCTATCCGAAACCAAACTTGCACCTCACATAACGTTCTTCATCCCAGGTTATAGAACATATCGATCTGACCATCCTAGCGGTAGGCGAAAGGGAGGATCTGCGTTTCTAATCAGAAACCACCTTGGACACGACGAACTTCCACCAATAGTGGAAAACGAAATGCAAGCTTGCCAAATCACACTACATACGCCCAACATACCTAACTTGAGAATTTGTTCCTTCTACTCCGCTCCGGAGAATCGAGTTCAAATGGGCGACTTTCTATCTCTGATTCATGAACTGCAAAACTGCTTCATACTAGGGGGGGACTTCAACGCAAAACATCCTCGATTTGGTTGCCAAACAACAAACCCGAGAGGCAGGCTCCTTCACGACGTTACCATACAGCATGCCTTAGAAGTAATATCACCACACGAGCCAACTCACTACCCTGATAGTGGTCTTTCACCAGATATTCTGGACTTTTTCATTTGCAAACGAGCATATCATCTCATAACAGGTACACAAGTCCTACACGAAATGAGCTCTGACCACTTTCCCGTGCTAATAGAAATCCAGTTGCAAGGCACCTACATGCACAACCATCGTTCACTTGTAAATTACCCAGTTGATTGGGAAAGATACAAAGCTACGATACAAGACCTGGTGAACCTACAGATACCTTTGAAGTCTCCATCTGACATAGACGTAGCTGCATCCACTCTAACAAATATAATTCACATTGCAGCAGAAGCAGCTTCATCGCCAAAAATAATATCAATCCACAACAATAATAACAATTTCATTTCGCCAGTAATTATGGATCTACTAAACAACAAGCGAGCAGCAAGAAGACAATGGGAGTTGACTAAAAATCCACAAGACAAAAACAGATACAACAATGCAACAAAAATACTTAGACTAGCAAAAAAAGAAGAAACAGACAAGGCAGAAATGAACAAGTTAAAAACTTTAAACACCCAAGACAACTCTCTATGGCTTAAAACGAAGAGCATAACAAAAGAGCGCAGCGACATACCACCTCTAAAGTATGCTGGTCAATGGCATACAACAGCACAGGCGAAAGTCGACATCTTCTCAACAATTCTTACCAAACAATTCTCGCCAAACCCAGACGATGATTTGTTATTTTCAGAACAGATACAACAAAAGCTCGGAGAACCCCTGGAACTCAGTAAATTCTCTAGTTTCTTCAGTCCTGGTGACGTCAGAAACGTAATAAACAGAACCGCTAGTAAAAAATCTCCTGGTGCCGACCTCATTACCCCTCAACTAATAAAAAACCTACCACGGAAAGGTATTGTCCTATTGACACAAATTTTCAACGCTATGCTGAGAACGACCCACATACCAAGGAAATGGAAACATGCCGTGGTAGTTATGATTAAAAAACCCAACAAGAGAAGCAACGACCCTCACAGCTATCGGCCAATCAGCCTCTTACCCATCTTTTCTAAGCTATTCGAGAGACGTCTGCTACCTAAACTCCTCGAACACCTAAATGCGCTAATTCCAGACACACAGTTCGGCTTTAGACCGACCCACTCCTGCCCCATGCAGCTACACCGAGTAATAGACCAGATCCTGGAAACTTTTGAATCAAAGAAGGTTTGCTTGGGTGTTTTCCTTGACACGGAGAAATGTTTTGATAAGGTAGTGCATGAAAGCCTCCTCTATAAAATCAAACCCCACCTACCAGACAAGTACTACAGACTTGTCCAATCGTACCTAGCAGGAAGGACTTTCTCAGTGAGATACAAGAACGCTGCATCCTCCTCCAAGCCAATACTAGCAGGAGTTGCCCAGGGGAGCGTCCTTGCACCATTCCTATACCTTATATATGCAAATGACCTACCTCAATCGGAAAGCGCAACACTCGCACAATTTGCAGATGATGTGGCTATCCTTCAAGTGGACGACTCCTTTGAGGAAGCAGCCATCAAAACCCAATCCACACTTAATACAACCAGCAACTGGTGCTCAAAGTGGAGAGTGAAAATGAACTCCTCGAAGTCTATCGTGATCCCATTCACCAAGCGAAGAACCAACTTTCAGGGTATCCTCCACATCAACAACAATCCAATACCACAGGACACGAAGGTTCGCTACCTGGGTGTCTTCTTGGACAAGACGCTGACCTGGGAAACCCACATAAAATATCTGATCAACAAAATAAGACAGAGAATTCACCAACTCAAGCCCCTCCTACTTGATCGTTCCCCATTAAGCTTATCTACAAAGCGGCTGCTCTACCTATCCATAATCCGGCCAATCTGGGAGTACTCATGTGGACTATGGGGATCCGCTGCTGCAAGCCATATAAAGAAAATACAGGTGACACAAAATCGAGTTTTACGTATCATAACTGGAGCTCCCTGGTACATTCGCAACTCAACCCTGCACAATGACCTGGGTATACCCACCGTACAGGAAGTGATCCAGAACTCATGCAGGAGACTAAACACAAAAATGGCAGAACATGAAAACTCGCTGATTGCTAGCATCCCACAGAACCCACCTCCACCACCAGAAAGAAGACGGCTTAAGAGGAAAAGGCCACAGGATCAGCTGATCGATTAATCCATCTCCATCTATTACTATCCCGCCTACATAATGTTAATTTTGTTGTCAAATCCTATTTATTTAACCCTATCTATTGTTATCTACTTACATAATTATCTATCTCACGTGTTCACTTTGTTATAAAATCCAACTTTAAGTACTTACAAACTAACGCTATTTAAATATATATTTATGTTAACCTACTCATAGTATGTACTGATGTAGGACAGCCAATGGGCTGCACCTAGGGCATGTATCATGTAAATTAATTTTAAATTACTGATACACATAACTGTAATGTCAACATTGACAATAAAGTTTATCAAAAAAAAAAAAAAGGCATGATTGTGTGGGATGTCAGCTTCTTTAGGCTGGCAGCAACTGGCTGGATAAAGACTCTAAGCTATTTCAGTTGATCAAAGTTGTTGTTTGAAGGAACGGGGGAAAAAGTCACAAAAAAGGGTGATTTTGGTGATTAAAAAAAAAAAACCCCTATTTTGGTGCTTTTTGAGGGAGATAACCTTGCCTTATTCATTGATAGTCCTCCTGCACTTCTAGAAATTCCCTTACCTCCCTAATTGAACACTGCTTCATAGAGAAACAATTATTCAGTTGTAATGAGAAAAATCCTTAAACTTTTATACTAAACAAAATGTTCAATGGTTTCAATCAAAAAACAGTTAACGCAGGAATTTCCTTTTTTATATAATTTATTTCTCAGAGATTTGGTTTAACGCAGAAAAGGTGCATGCGCTAACACGATTCGAGGGGACCGTCACGTCCTCAATCTAATCACCTCTTTCCTCGTCACCCTTCTCACACAATCAACTACTCAACCCCTAACCCTTTCACCTTCCAATCTCTCTCTCGACACTTCCTCTTATTTTCAGGACCCTTAACACGGATGACCCTCTGCGTACTACGTGAGACTGATTTATCATTCAGCAAAGCACTTCAATGCGTTCTTCCTTGTAAAATTTCTTTTTGGATAGAAGAGTGTTCAGGGGGAATTTGCAAATCTTGGTAAATTTTTTGAATAGTAATGCAATCACTGGGAACTTGATAATGCCCCTATTAAAGAGAATGTTTGATGAAAAAAAGAACCGACTGCGATTGATAGGTAAATTCATATTTCCAAAAGCCCCATTTCAAAGATCAATCAATCAGATAAATTTCAAGTTGAGAAGTAAACGTTATTTGAAAATAAAAGACGCCAGCAAGGAGGTGAAAATGAACAGTTGGGAGGGATATAGCAGCCATCTGCGGCCAGAGCTTGAGTTCGGGATTAACTTGCTACTGTTCATATAACCTCCGGAGGCCAATCGATACGCTTGCCTTCACAAAGCACTAAAGCAGTTCCTCCCTTTACCACCCACCCTTTCCACGGATATTCTTTTAAGTGAATTCTCGTTACAAATAAATTACCCGTTTCCCATAACATGCTGTTTTGATTTGATGACTTAGTTTTAGAGAACAGTTCGCATCGTGCAAATATTATTCGAATCCATTGATCGTTAATTCACAATTTCAAGCGTTTGATAAGTTCCTTTTCTTGGAAATTGAAAGACCTGACATGTCCACACAAGCGTCACGAAACCATTAAATAAAAAAATCAAAACCATTTGTTTAAGCGTCGTTTACGTAAACAATACTCTATTTTCGCTCCCTTGATTCAACAAACAAACGATTATCCGCTTATAGATAAATTCATACACGGATGAAGTGAAACGCATTGTGCCGGTCGCACAATGATTGCATTAACGGAACAGTATAAACACTGTGAGTGCTTTTCGAATTAATTAATCTTGAATCAATGACCAGTTAAATTTACACGGCTAAATCTTAATACTCGAACGGGTAAAACGCCCTTTTTGAAAATTATTTACTGCTGCATAACTGCGACAGATCTTTTGTTATTTCTTTCATAGTGAGAATAACATAGTGTTGAGCTTCTACCCGAAAAAACAAAATATTAACGACTATCTAAAGGTGATAATAAAGATATTGACTCACTTAGTGAGGACTGTTAAGTCAAATCCTCCGACATCTGGGCTTTATGCCCTATGAACAACTTTTCCTACGGCCAAAAACTACGTCTCGTGTTCCGGCAAACTGCACATAGATTGCCACGAACCTGATGGTATGCGTTGCTTGGTGTCTTACGGCTGGATCCATAAATGGAATGGAAGGGTTTAAAATTAGACCATTCCGTGCCACGCTTGTAGTACATTTTTATTTTTTAAAAGAGAAGCATTTTATTTACGTAGCATAACACTGTAATCGTTTATTTCAGTGACTTCTCTCACTTTATCGTCGTTCAATAGCTTCAACAATTTCATCGTTATTGTTCGACAAGGGTCAAACCTTCCCTCGTCCCAAATCTCATAAAAATGATAGTATGAAATTAATCTCCTAAAAAGCGGTCTCATTACGGCTTTACTGGCTGAAGTAACGAGTACGTTTATTGCCGAACGTTTTACTGCAACCTCTGTGTCGTTAAATATCGTTTATAATGATAGGATAAATAAATTCTGTGTCTGTTAGTAACAAACAAAGACAATGTTATAATTCTCCGTCCTTGGGATGGCAGAAGAGAACGGCGAAATTATGCATTTTCCTGCACGACACTCCGTGTCGTGCGGGCTTCCCCTATCATTTGAATTCTCTTTTCGTCGATGTTTTATTCACGGATGAGGGAACGCTTGACGCTAAATGGCTAAATATTTAGTCGTTGAAAAGATTTAGACACTTTACAGTCTTTTGTTTGTTCTTGACATGGCAAAGTGATGAGCCGAGAATGCTTCCGTCTTGAAATTGTCAATTAATTGCTCACCTTTCTTAAATAAATTAGTGGCAAAACACATTTTTCCCACCCTTCTTTCGTTTTTTTCTTCCTCTTTTGCTTAGTAATAAGGGTAAAGTGAAGAAGATTAGGTGAAGCTGATTCCACGGGAAACACAAGGGCGAGAGAATAGAGATATAAAGCAAAAGAGTGACAAGGTGAGGGGGAATAGACGAGTGAATTTCAGGAGAGAGAGAGAATAAGTCCCCATAGCAACCCGAGGAGGGCTCACTATGCGACCTACCAAAAATAACGAGGTTCGCTTCCTCAAAGAGACCTTTCCTCCCTCTCTTTACAGCCTCTCCTCGCCCTTTTCTTTCAAACAGCGAACCAATTAGGAAATTTTCTGAATCAATACGAATTAAATTCTTCATTTAGCTACGGGATTCATTTCGAATTTATTTGTATTTTCTTATGTCTTGTATATTTCTTCAGAATTTTTAAAATTTGTCTCAGTCAGTGCATAAGAGAACATTATAACGTGTCAAAACGTCACAAAAACACACAAAAGGCTCAATGTTTGCGTTAGCTCCGTTTTAATTATTCCGCCCCTTTATTTTGTTAGTGTCCCCACCTTATACCTTTTAGGGCATGCACCTATTTCACCCTTGAATGGTCCTTAATATGAATGATAGTCAACAGGTCGCGTGATGGAAAAGAGTTAATAAGGTCTGCGAATGGAAGGAAGCAGTCGCTGTGTGGAATGGTTGAGGAGATGAGGGCGGAAAAGGCCTGGCGGTGACGTTGCCTGTCCCTTACAGCCCATCCGTACCTGCCCCTCCTCTTTATTCAATCTGACATAAATCTATTAAATAATGGCCACATGTCACTCTCCTTTAGCCCATCTTTGCGTCAAGAACAACCGTTTGACTTCTCTTGTACGTTTCTCCGCGATTTGTTTGATGAAAGGTTGAGCATTTTTCGGTCGAATAAATAACGTTTTTGTTGTCCGAGGAACGGGAAACGAAATGAATGAAGGAATGAATGAATTTAATTGTTTACAGAGATTAAGCTTGAGTTAATTGAATTTTTTTTTGTGTGTGGTTTGAATAACCGAATGTTTTCTGGCCTAATGCACGGAAAAGTCATCCGTGCTTACTAACTACCGTTTATTTATTTTTTTTTTTTTTGCGTGTATTCAAACCAATCCCATTTCCCTCTCTACCTGTTACTTGATCGCCGACGAATTTTTGTTGAAAAATGTCATCCCGGATCATTTCATCCATTTTATGGAATCGATTTAAACCCCCCCCCCCCGCTCCCGCCTAACGTATTGCCTTTGCATTGTTTTACGTAACTGGAAAAGGTTGCGACTGAAATTCCTTTCTCGCCCGCTCCCTTCTGTCACACTCACCCCCTTCCCCCTACCCCATTCAATCACACTCAGTCACTCTCTCTCTCTCAGGGGAATAATGTCAAAAGCTCACTCAATCCAATGTGGTAAACGAAGTGTGGCTCAATTGTTCGTGATTTGAATCCCTCGCATTGCCCTCATTAAACATAACACACTCTTGTCTGTCTCCCTCCTGAACCATTCTACTGTGTCTCTCTTAGTACTCGTTCGGTTAATGTTATTTACTCCTGATAAGCACATTGTGACAAAATTCCCCACCCCCGCCCCTTTTAAAAAAATTAAATTGATTGAACCAATTTTACAAACGAGGATATTATTTACGAATTTTTATTAACACGATGAACTTGTAAAGATTTCGATAACAATTTCATAACAATCTTGAGCTCGAATAATAAAAAAAAGGTTTTTGGTCGGGAAACCATCAAATTCCCCACCCTACCCCAGCATCAATCATAATCAAACTCAACTCACATGCCTCATTAAATCAGAAAAGAGAATGGGCGTGTCGTCAGGAAAACACGTTATTTCTCCATCAATTGAAATTTTATTTTTGATTGGGAGAAGTCCGCTACATTGAAATATTGATGTGAGTGAGGGGGGGGGGGGCGTTCGATTTTCAAACGAGAAGCCAAGGGAGTTAATTAATTGCTTAAGCGGCCTTGAAAGGGGTTTGTTGGGTGGGGGTAGGGAGAAATCACGTTCTCTGAATCCTGTGAGAAAAGTCTTGAAGCAAATTTTGATAGGGGCTTGGTTGCTGGGAGGCTGAAATATTGCTAAACTTGTGGGATGAGAGGAACAGAGTAACGGTTGAATATTTTTTTAGGGGGATTTAAATTTATTCTTAATCTCAGAATCATAAAACACGGAGTCTGGAAGACTATATGAATAAGGGTAAAAGTAGAAGGATTAGTATTAAGAAATGGAATTAACTTTGAGAGCGCAACATTGTGTACAGATCGAAATTCCATTTGGGTTTGGTGAAGCAGTTGAGGGGGAAACGAGGGTGAGACCACGCCCAAGAATCACTGAGTCAGGGGGCGACCAATGGGATTAATTTGTAAGGGCCAATGGGGCCTGGGAGGCGGATCGGGGTGGAATAATAGCAGGCAGTAAGAGCGTCAGCCTTAAGGCGATGTTAAGGCGTTTAATTCATAGAAGGACGGGGGTGAGACGTATATAGTGGTGGGCGGGTCGTCGGGCGAGGTCGAACGTTAAAGGGATAAAAATCTAGTGTGTTCATGCCGGAGGATGGAGGGCTTCGCTGGTTGGTTGACTGACTCCTAGCGGGTCAGAGGGATTACCCCTGCTGTACAATCAATACAGTACGGCGACACCACCAAGCATCTATTTGCCATGGCTCTCGTTCCCCAGACACATGACTCTGACACTAGAGGTAAGTTAACAATAAGCCTTACTCTCGCTAATTAGTACAATTTAATCTTTAACAACAGCTCAGGCCCATTACTCATCCGATTAATTGTAAAGCAGTAAATGTTGACGTTCAAGCACAGAAATTATTTGTTTATAAACACCAAACCAATCTATTAACAATTTTAGTTACATTACCTCAGTGTAGCAGTAAATATGCAAATTTGCTGATAAAGTGGCATGAGCCTTTAGTTCATCAATCAGCTCTCATTGTATTAAAGTTGACAAAGCGTGTACAATGACGAGCTGTTCAAAGCTTAATTTTTTTCCAGCGTGGTTTACAATGCATGCATTTGTTTGTGCGGTGGTAACTGACGCATAATATTGCCAAAAATTTCGGGTAAAACCGAGAACTTGAAAGGCAAAATTGTTATGAAAATGTTGAAAAAATCAAAATGGAGCCATGTTTTGGTTTCGGAAGTCACTTAATAGCGCAGGGGGATGTTGGAGTTGGGAAAAGATTTAGTATTTAGGGTCTCTCTCGAAAACTATACTTGATGGGGATTAAGTGATGGTGTGAGATCAAAACTTATAGAGCAAAACGTCATGTTGCCCCTTTCTCACCTCTTTTATTCGCGTAGAGGGATCGAATCTTTAGTGTACAACGGTATACGCATCAGTAATATTTTGTAGATTTCTCGGTCGAATTCAGCCTATTTTCACCAAAACACCAGTAGCTCAGGTCGTAAATGAATTACGACGATTCGCTCTATTGAGAAAATAATTTAAAAGTCTTAAATTTAAAAGACTCAATAAGGTGACAGGAAGAACGATGGGCTCATTACATTTTTTTTGAGGGGGGGGGGGCTTTAATTTTTGGATGATTATTTCAACAATTTTGCTTCAAATCATACGAGAAAGCCATCGATCTGAAATTCTTCAGACTGTATTGAAGCCTCCAAAAGTGCGCGAATACGTTATCAGTTTGGACTCATTTTGCTTTCTATACCCCGACACACTTCAGTTGGGGGAAAACAGTCTTTGGGTCTGTAGAGAAACGTATTAAAATATTAGCCCGCGCAAGTTTCTGTGATGCTGGTCATCAGCTACATTATATGTACAGTCTGCACTGCGCAAACACAGAAGAGAAAAATAATTATAAATAAAATGAATAAATAAATAAATCAAGCACCAACCGGGAATTTAGTTGTTTTTTATTATTTTTTGTTTCTTCTGAAGACCATCTCCCCCCCCCCCCTATCGGCTGATGATCAGCCGAAAGTGCGCGCGACGAGCTCGAGGAAGTTTCAACAAAGGGAAGCGTTATCCGTATCTACATTATAAAGTAAAGTAAGTAAAGTAATCGTTGGTAAACCAATGGAGCTTTACGTCCAACTACCTTTACGGTTGTCGTGGACGAGGGCGAGAGAGCACACACTTTACTTGTTAACTTTTTTACACATAATTTGACCTTTGCTCAAAATAATCCAACCTGTAGTGGGAGTCGAACCCACTCAGCAGACGATACCTGGACATAAGAGTCGACGCCCTAGCTACCTCGGCCACTCTGCTGTGCTGTATCTTCCTTATATTTTCCCCTTTTTGAGACGAAATAGTTCTTCTACGCGTCAAAGTCAAATTATCAAGAGGCGGCTATATTTGGCACGAATGAAAGCTATTCTCGTTCCTGACCTACTAAAACGCCGTTTCAACCGGCGTTGTTATTGACTTAATCTTAAAATTAATGATTTTCCGCTAGAATCAGCATGAAATGTTTTATCAGATGCGGTGATCAGCCGCTCCCTGAAACGTTCCCCTCCCCACCTTAAAGGACTTGATTTTCTTTTTTTCTGAGATCTGCTGAAGATTGGAAAATTTAGAGATTTTGTTTGGATTTTCTTATCTTTTTAAGCTTTCAAGAGTGTATGGCTTCGATGGGAAATAGTACTTTAGAGCAGTAACATCGATGTGCGGCGTATTTATGGACCCAAGATCTCCCCCCTCCCTTCCGTGCCACTGGAGTTGATGTCACTTTAACCAAACCATCTTCAAAATCACCTCTCAAATCCAACTGGGAGGCGTGGTCGTCTCCTTTTCATATTTTGGTCGTTTCTCAAAGGTAATTGTTTGGCATAACAGTGTGGCCGACACAGTGCCCCTTGAAGTGTCCATAAACGAATGTTTCGCGTGGTCCTTGGTTTCAGCCAATTTTCACCACTCCGGTAGAACTTTTCCAACATTGTGAGCAAACAGTAAGTTTACCCGGCTGCATAAGCCGTTTACCTATAGGACTCACGCTGCGTTGAATTTTTTGAACGTTTTCAAGGGAGTCTGACGATTAGGAGAGTGGAAAGGGGAGGACATCTCCAGGATGGCTACGGGGAATACCCTCAACTTCGTTAAGGAGTGGTGGTGGAGGACGGGTTGGAAACTATAGCGTCTTCCTTTGGCAGGGCAACCTGCGAGGATACCACAATAGATCTTATAGGGCGAGTAGGGCGAGTTGGTAGGAGGTCGGAGATTGTTTCTTCTAGGCTTTTCTTCCCGTTTTTAATTTAAAAAAAAAGATGCATTTCACTTGAGCGCTGAACCTTTTGAAAAACTTAACAAATAAACACCCCCATTCAGTAATGAAATTTCAGTGGGGCAGGAAAAATGAAAGAGGAATTAAAACTTGTGACTCTGGGAGGGAATCTAGCCTCCACCCCCCCTATCTAGGTCCCTGCCATCACAATGAGAATGAACACACAGTGCGGCCAGGAACCACTGACTCCTCCCCCTCAATTTGAAAAAGAAAAAAAAAATTAAAAAAGTCATGTCGTCGGAATCAAACATTCCCTACTTTGAGGCAAAATTGAAGTTAGAGGGTAAATCATTTGTTATTCCTCTTCAAGCCCCATTGATTTACAGTCAAACAGAATTTCCAGCTTTAGGTACAGATAATAACTCTAATGCTCGGAAATATGCATCATCTCTCCCCCCCCCCCTCAGGAAAGAGGCATTCAAATTATTTAAACAAAGACCATCCCTGTCGACCTATTTAAAGTTCAAAAATAAAAGTGCAGCCGCCAAAAGAGTGTATAAAAATGCAAAAAGAGAATCCTGGAAAGCTTTCTGTGAAAAACTTAACAGGAACACACCTATAAAAAATGTCTGGTCCCAACTTAAAGCATTAAAAAACTCAGCCATCCCTCTTCCACCCCTCGCTATACCCGGAGAATGGTGTGACGATTTTCTACGCAAACTTACACCGGATCTCGCCTCCCCCCCCCCCCACCAATTGAAACAGGATACAACGGTCTTATCATGTCTTCTCTATTAACCAGAGAAATTTCGCTAAAAGAACTGGATAGAGTTCTCCCGCGGGTTCTTGTAACACTGCTCCTGGGATGGATCATTTCGACTACCCCATAATAAAACATCTGCCTCTGACAACAAAAATTGACTTAGTTAAACTATTTAATAAAATAATTAGGGAATGCAAAGTACCGGAAGACTGGAAAGATTTCTGCGTTTTTACCCGTACTCAAAGCAGGTAAAAAGCCGAACGTTAGTGAGTCTTATCGACCAATATCGTTATCCTCATGTTTTCTCAAGACTTTCGAAAGAGATCTTGAAAAACAGGCTCGAATATTGGCTGGAGAACAATAGGGCTCAGCCGTACAGCCAGTTTGGCTTCAGAAGAGGTCGATCTTGTATCGACTCCGGCTTTAACTTTAAAGTAAAATATAACGAAAACCCCTCGCTTGCTAATGCCGTCGTCATAACACAGGAAAAATAAATCTCCATAACATTCCCAGATAACTATCAATTATTTACAGATGGCTCCGCTACTAATTCTCATGTAGGGTGTGCTATCTTTGACGCCGTGCTTGATTCTGGAAAACAATTCATATTTTCGCCCTCCACTTCAATCTTTACAGCTGAACTGTTTGCAGTGCAAGAAGCTATAAAATACTTCATTGAAACTGGACATACAAAATTAGTAATTCTTTTGTGACAGTAAAAGTGTTGTAAGTTGCCTAAAAATATCACAATTAGCTCGAAAACTCACAATATCATTATTGAAATTATTAAATTAATAGCTGATATGGCAGACTACAAATCTATTGTTCTACAATGGATCCCCGCTATACGGGCACAAAGGGTAATAATCGAACGAATCACTTAACGAAAACGTGTCACCTCAATCCCTCTGCCATAATAGTGAACCAGTCCTTTCCATATTTTGATCATTTTCGTCCACTCTTGTCTTCACACCTCAAATTATGGGAACAATTATTCTCAATATCCAATAAGGGCGCTTTCTAAAAAAAAAAAAATGTTTCCCAAACCCTCTCAGGTTCTCAGGAATACTTGAATAAAGACTTTATAAGATCAATATGTCGGTTACGGTCCAACCATGGACTGTGTCAGCAGTACTTAACAAAAGTTGGGTGTGACCTTGTCTGGCAGTTGCGATCGGTGCGAGGCACCAGGGACGCTGGAGCACGCGATAATGGAATGCCTTAATTATGACAATTGAAGAGCCTCGCTGTTCCGTAAATTGAGTGACCTGATAGTGTCACCGTTCAACTATCAGTCCATATTGGCCTCCAATTCGGTTGAAGTTTACAAAAGTCTTTACAAGTTCATTGTCGATATTAATCTCAAAGTATAATTTAGTAACAAAACACTTAATCCTAACATCAATGTAACTCCCTCACATTCTCGTTCCATGTCTTAAGAAATAACGCTTCAAAGTAGCCTCTGGCGTCAGGAGAACCTGCGTAAGCTAACTAAACGATACATTTTAACATGAAGTCGCTTATTGAAGGATCCCTGGCGTGGGAGAAATCCCCCTAAATCCTAATAAAAGGTAAACATTAAACCCTAATCTCCTAATCCTAAAAAGTATATATTATGGCTGTATGATTTCTTAATCAATGCCAAAAAAAAAAATATATAAAAAAAAATAAATAAAAAAGGTCACAAAGCTCTGTAGCAAGTAACCTCGAAACAAAAAAAGAAAAAAGTATTTTTAAACAAGTTTTTCCAAGTAATGTGAACAGCAGCTCTCAGAACAAAACGTTCCTCGTACCATATTGGCTGCTGAATTGATCGAATGGGGGGAGCAAGTGCAACACTCTTGGATATTTGTTCGATTTTTAGCGATTTTGTAAACAAAATGGACTTCATGGAAAAACTTCATTTTTATTTATTTAATTATTCTTATTATTTAATGATTTAGGAAAACGTGTAAAAAACACAGTTTCTGCTGTAGTTTTTTCGAGTTTACACGAAAGCTTTGCCATCTTATGTTCATAGGACATTTTTTGATCAGCTTAACTACTCTGCGCTTAGTTTGGGGATGAATTGATCGTTTCATGTTGGGATTGATATACAGGGTGGGGCCACTTTTAGTGCGAATACAATAAATGTAATGTAGGGAACTCGGCGTAGTTGAACTGGTTTTGAACCCACGTGACTATTCGGCCGAATATTGAGGACATTTTTACCTTCAAATCGCTTACCGAACTGATCTGATGGCTCGGGGTCGGGAAACCGTCAAGTTTACGCTGCATTCTCTTCTTGGCTTTTACGCTGCCAAAAACCATAAAATGATACCTTTTTTCGTCGTAAACTATCGCCGTTATGGCGTTATCCATGAGGCTAACTAAACTGCCTAAAGTGGCCAGGAAACTGATTATTTTTATATACATATTTTTAGATTTAACTGAAATCTCAAAGACAGAGAAACTGTAAATACCACTGGAATCTGATTGCGTCGGTTATGAAACGCATATTTCCACCTTTGAACACAGCGGAGAGCTTTGATTTTGTTATCCCCCCCCCCCTGTCATGTTTTTATTTTCATATGAGTTATCAAAATATTCGAAATATATAAAAGAAGTTTCTAAACTCGGTTCTACGATTAACGTGTAAAAAGGCACAAAAATTGGCGACTCGGTGAGAATTTCCAGCCAACAGGAAGACAAGTATACTTCAACTAGGCTAAAATGGAGCCGGAACAGTTTGAAAGGCTTTTAAACGCATTTACACAGTCACAACTCAGCCTAATCCAGTTTTTTTCAAGCCATCCAATCCAACCGCAATCGTCTTCCTCGTCACATGAAAACAATGTATCGAGTGTGCAACCTTTTGAACATTTCGATTCGAAAAAAAAAAAAAAAAAAGTATTTTTAAACAAGTTTTTCCAAGTAATGTGAACAGCAGCTCTCAGAACAAAACGTTCCTCGTACCATATTGGCTGCTGAATTGATCGAATGGGGGGAGCAAGTGCAACACTCTTGGATATTTGTTCGATTTTTAGCGATTTTGTAAACAAAATGGACTTCATGGAAAAACTTCATTTTTATTTATTAATTATTCTTATTATTTAGTGATTTAGGAAAACGTGTAAAAAACACTGTTTCTGCTGTAGTTTTTTCGAGTTTACACGAAAGCTTTGCCATCCTATGTTCATAGGACATTTTTTGATCAGCTTAACTACTCTGCGCTTAGTTTGGGGATGAATTGATCGTTTCATGTTGGGATTGATATACAGGGTGGGGCCACTTTTAGTGCGAATACAATAAATGTAATGTAGGGAACTCGGCGTAGTTGAACTGGTTTTGAACCCACGTGACTATTCGGCCGAATATTGAAGACATTTTTACCTTCAAATCGCTTACCGAACTGATCTGATGGCTCGGGGTCGGGAAACCGTCAAGTTTACGCTGCATTCTCTTCTTGGCTTTTACGCTGCCAAAAACCATAAAATGATACCTTTTTTCGTCGTAAACTATCGCCGTTATGGCGTTATCCATGAGGCTAACTGCCTAATGTGACCAGGAAACTGATTATTTTTATATACATATTTTTAGATTTAACTGAAATCTCAAATACTGAGAAACTGTAAATACCACTGGAATCTGATTGCGTCGGTTATGAAACGCATATTTCAACCTTTGAACACAGCGGAGAGCTTTGATTTTGTTATCCCCCCCCCCTGTCATGTTTTTATTTTCATACGAGTTATCAAAATATTCGAAATATATAAAAGAAGTTTCTAAACTCAGTTCTGCGATTAACGTGTAAAAAGGCACAAAAATTGGCGACTCGGTGAGAATTTCCAGCCAACAGGAAGACAAGTATACTTCAACTAGGCTAAAATGGAGCCGGAACAGTTTGAAAGGCTTTTAAACGCATTTACACAGTCACAACTCAGCCTAATCCAGTTTTTTTCAAGCCATCCAATCCAACCGCAATCGTCTTCCTCGTCACATGAAAACAATGTATCGAGTGTGCAACCTTTTGAACATTTCGATTCGACAAAAAAAAAAAAAAAAAGTTCAACCGTTACATCGAACGGCTCGATAATTGCTTAACAATTAAAAATCTCTCGGATCAGACTCGTCAAGCTCAGCTACTGTGCGCCTCAATTGGGCCCACTCATTTACAGCAATCCAGCCTCATTTCTCGGTCCTGACCAGGGGTGGCTCGTCCACTAGGGCATTTGAGCACACGCCCCACCAAAATATTAAAAAAAAAAAACAAGAAAAAAAGGGCAAAACGACTTTAGAAAAATTAGAAATTCCAGAAAAAATAATTAAAAAGTTAGCTTCTGTTTTGCAATTTTCAGAAATTATCTTCTCATTTTGCTTCCAACAGGCGGAGATTCAACTGTTCTTAGTGGCCTTTCGGTCTTCTAGTTTTCAGCCGGTTTTCATGACTCTGTGTACTGTTATTGTCAATTGTTGTCGTCTCGGTATTTTTTTTCTTTCCTTCGAGGTGCGCTTTGTGATTTGTGCGAGGTGGTTCAGTCTTTTAGTGTGCGCAGTTACAAATTTCACATTAAAAATAAAGTAGAACACGTGTGTTAATTCATCAATACAGGTACGCAGTTTCAAGTTAGTTTCAGCATGAATAGTGTCAAAATCTGCTGGCTCTTGGTATTTTCTTGAGAGAATTGAGATTAAGAATCTCGGTCGATTGACTCCTTCTCTGAACTTGACGCCGACAGCTAGTAAAGGAAAAGGCAAACCACCCGGAACGCGAAATGTAGAACCTATTCAAAAGCTGAATGGCTCGACACGTCCACGTGGTGTCGGGATTGAGTTTTTCTCAAATGGCCATGCAGAGCAATACCTGTTGAACGCTTGTGAATGTACGTATTTCTTTAAAACGACGGGGATGATTTCGTGACTTTCGTGTGACTTGTGCAGGCCGGCACCGCGCTAACTTTCAGCCTAGGTAGGGCCTATTGTATTATCAGTTCCAGCGGTTCAGTCACTGTATTGTATGGTTGACAGCGTGCGGCGACCTTTAATCGTAGTAGTCCATTTGCGTAAAATTCTGCTCTGGGCAGTTCATTTCCAACCTTCTTCTACATTAACATATTTAATTAAGAGAAAACGTATGGAAATTTACTGTCGCGAGGCAGATTTTTTGGGGAATCGAAATTGCTATTAGGCCCTCCTCAAATTGAACCTGTGAACATACACATACTGGTTCACACATTCACAGTCAATTATTTTTTGTCCGCGCGTGGGAGTGGCCTGGGTTCAATTTACAGTGGGTCACCCGGTATATATTTATGTAATACACGACTCGTATATGTATAGGCCGGTTTTCGAGCTTTTCAAATCTGGCAACCCTATGTCCAACAACGAATTTATCCGAAGCCCGAACTCTTTTCCTTCAAGGCACTCTGGCTTTTACGTACACAACGAATCGTGAACTACCTATTCAGACTGGTTGAAAAGCAGGACCGTTTTTACTTAAAGTTGGGGCCCCGGGTCCGGGATAAAATTGGGCCCCCCATCTGTAGGCTGTGTGTGTGGGGGGGGGGGGCGCACTTTCTTTCCCACGGGGGGTTCACATAGCTTCAAATTAGTTTTCAAAAGTACTTTTTGTAAAAAGTACAGTGGTGTTCGGGTAAAGAGGTAATATTTGTAGCTTGATTTATATTTTATTTTTATGGTTTTGGCTTATTGTAGGGCTTAACAACTAATAATATTAATAATCTTTGTAGCTGATCAACCGATTTCACGGGGTGCCGTGATTAAAAGAGACCAATTTCGCAAATTTTGCGCCCCAAAAACCCATTTTTTCAGGTCTGACTTACACAAAAAGAAAAAACAAAAAAAATCACATTTGCTCTGATTTCACCCTACAAAAACCACTTCTCGGATTTTTGTCGCTAAACCCCCATTTTCGTTGTTCTGGCTCACTGAAAACCAAATTTTGCGGTTGTTTTGTTGCTGAAAAAACCAATTTCGTGATTCCAAAATCTCGTGAAATCCGAATTATCTCGGATTTTCACTCGCTATTGGCGATTGTAGCTATTACTAGCGGCTAAGCTTGATAGCGTTTGTGTGATAATGAATCCGGTACTCCCCAGTCCCCACATATGTTATGTAACAAGTATATCAAGGCCAAGGAATATTTCAGTTCTTCAAAGACAAAAGAGAAACGAATCGATGGAAATCCATGAGAACGCCTAGTAAGCAGTTTCCCCTCCCTAACCACCGATATCCCCAGTCCCCAGCACGAGGAGGGCATTGAGGAAAAAGAAAAATTAGAAGAGAGAGTCCCTGTCCGGCGTTCCCTTCATCAACACCACCTACTAGCTTTTGCCCCCCTCCCCTGTTAATAGAGAGTCCTCTTCCAGCCCTCCCTTGAATCTGAATAATTGTGAGAAGAGTTGAGAGAATACTGTTTAAATACTTTACTAAAAAAAATACCTATTGGACCCAAAAAACTATCATTTATTATTCCTCCCTTAAAATCTCCCTCGTTAACGGGCTTATTCCCACCCGTTAGTTATTTTTAGTGAATGGTTGAACAAATTTTGTGTTTTTTAAAAATGTTTTTTCGTGGTCAACGTCCGTAACATACCGGGAAAAAAGTAGTCATTTGGCCTTAAGTGACGAAAACAGACGAACATGGTTTCTGATACATTTTTACGCAAACGTCAAGCAAGCTCCCAAGCCTTTTGTCGGTCGACCCTCTCCCAACACTGGGCTAATTGATAACTGACACCGTTGAACCCTCAATTTTTGGGAAACAATGAAATGACAATGTTGTGTCTCGGTTACGACGGGAAGAGCAGCCGAAGACACAGCAGTTTTCTCTGGATTCACCCTTGAAAGACATCCCACGAGCGCCTTATCATTTCTTTATTGGTACTCGCCAGCTCGCTGTTTCGTTTTAGTTGGTCGAAAGCGTGTTTGAATCGGTGTTTTCGAGTTTTCCTGCCCCAAAAAGTAGCCGATAGTGAAAGTTTCTGTACGGGTGTACCGCGTAACCCGCATAACCGTCTTGTTTTCTTGATTCTGTGATGCCAATGGTACAATATCGAGGCCTCCTCGTCACTGTCGGATTATTCAGCCGTAGTTCACGGTAAAAAAGTGTCACTGACCAACATTTTTGATACATGGAACTTCCTCATTGTAGAAAATCTTTATGAGGGTTTAAATGTCCAACCAGGCCTCTTTTTTGATTAATTTATTAACAATCGCCCGACGTTTCGCCCCTGTTAGGGCATGTTCACGGGTACATCTAAAACCATATGAAATTATTATCACCACAAATGGCAACACATACATCTGCTACAGCTGATCCCTCTTACTTTATTATTTAACATTTTTAACTATATTCACTAGGGTCCGTAGGCTTGAAGTCCTACCTTCCCTCGTCCACTTGTAGCACCGCGAGAAGCTCGCTCAGTCTTATAAATATACATTATCACAGGCACTAGGCAGAACGTCAAATCAATTTAACTAAGGGAAACAGACGAGGCGAGCAGAAGTCCATCGTTTCTAGATCTCTATTGTTTAAATTAAGTAAGTCATTATTATCTAAGGGTTTACTACTTATTGACGGTGTATGTGCTTTAGATCGAGGCGGAGTACGCCGGATAACTCACAGCTTTAATAAAAATAAAACATTTCTAGTCAAAATGTGATATAACCTGTAGGGAGTGTAAACGTGAGTTTCGCTATTTGTTTCAAGTTAATGTGTATAAATTAATTAATGTTTCCCTTAGTTAAATTGATTGGACGTTCTGCCTAGTGCCTGTGATAATGTATATTTATAAGACTGAGCGAGCTTCTCGCGGTGCTACAAGTGGACGAGGGAAGGTAGGACTTCATGCCTACGGACCCGAGTGAATATAGTTAAAAATGTTAAATAACAAAGTAAGAGGAATCAGCCGTAGCAGATGTATGTGTTGCCATTTGTGGTGATATTAATTTTATATGGTTTTATATGTACCCGTGAACATGCCCTTACAGGGGCGAAACGTCTGGCGATTGTTAATAAATTAATCAAAAAGAGGCCTGGTTGGACATTTAAACCCTCAGACTCATTATGGCCTCATCCAAAAACAACCGAAAATCTTTATTGTAATTTGTTGTCGAACGAAAACAACAAATCACATGGAGTACTGGACTCAATGTTTCACTGAAACGCCGCCAGATATCGTATCCCTTAGCTACAATCGCCAATATTTCCTAAAATTTCACGGAAATTGTATGAAATCCCAATTTCACACGACTCATAACTCATAACCACAACCGTCATAACCGTTCATAACTCATTCAAAACCACAATTACGTGGTTTTAGCACGCTAATGAAAACATCTTCACGATTCTGCCTCATTGAAACGCAAATCCCCCCCTCAAGACCACTAAAGCACTAATTTCGCGGTGTCTTCTCGCTGAAGAACTGAAACCCCAATTTCGCGGGTTTTCGGCTTGCGGAAAACCAAATTTCGTGCTTGAAATGATCCATTTTACATATTTGGCTCACTAAAAAACTATTTATTTATTTAAATAAGCATGCAGTAGGCATTGGAATGCATCTGAATTGTTCTCACGTGAAGCTGCCTTCGTCTAGATCAAAGCTGGACACGTCACTGCCAAGAATTAGCGTTTTTTCCCCAATTTGCTTTCTCAAATTTATTCGCGAATTGGGTTTTTAAAATTTTTAGCTGTTAATAAGTGCTTTTTCTCAACTAGCGTTTTTCACGCATTTCAGTCGACGATATGAGTTAAGCTCGATTTTAGCAACGAATTAGCAATTTCTTTCGGTTTAGCCATGAATTTGCACTTAATTTCACTCCAAGCGGTCGTTGGCAACCGTGAATTTTCTCAATTTTGGCTGTGAATGTGCTCTTTTTCTTCATTTTAGCCGCGAATGAGCGCTTTCTTTATCTTGTTTTTAGCCGCGAAGTTGCCCCCGGAAACAGTGAACTTCCTATTTTTCCATTTTGTAGCAATGATTGAGAGCTATTCCTTAATTTTATCCGCGAATTAGTGTTTTTTTCAATTTTATCCGCGAATTCATTATGGCTGAATTTCAGCTCCGAAACCCTGGTTCCCCAAAAGACTCGCACAAGATTTTTCAGAATTTTCAGTCGGATTCGCCACCTCAGCCTCGTTCGCAAATATTAGGGGTCCCTTTTCCAACGTCTTCCAACGTCCAAAAAATCTAATCAACTCTCCACGATAAACAACGAACATCAAATCGGCTCTCCGACACCGTCCCATCAGACCTCCTCACCGGATCTACAATCGACGCCTAAGTGCCGAGCAACAAGATGAAGAATCAGCGCCTCAAACATTACCTAGTTCACCGCGTCCGGAACATTATTTTAAATATTAGCCTGGGCGCTATATAATTCTCTAATTCATCTTTTATCATATGGTACAGTATTCTTGTTTATTCGCAATAAACTATAAGACAATAAGAGGAATTGAAGGAAAATCCACGGTGCGGGGCAAGATGATGGATTTCGATCGAAGAAGCAAAGTTTCCCTCTCCTGGAAGAATGACCCTCTCATTCAGTTCATTAACATATTCTTATGGCAACCCTAGATTGAACTCTGCTTCGATTGCTTTTTGCGAAACAGCTTTCACGCGCATTTAATGGAATGAACTTCTCCAATCTCGCCTGAATGGCAACGACGGTCTGCGTGATAGTTAAACCGAGTAAGGGATTTTCATATGGGAAGCGTATGATCAAATAAAGCTTTATTCTAATTTGGCTTTCTTTTCAATTGGCGCTATAAACAGATTTTTTTTTAATAACTTGGAGTGCAGTTTACAGAGCGAGAAACAATTTATTGTCCAAGTAGTTTTAGCCTTAAAAAAACAAAAAAGCTTTTGTTTAAAATAGATCAACACTTTTTGCTGTGAAGGATCACAAGGCATTTAATCAAAGCCATTCCAAGTGCTTTGTTTTTTGTTTTAACCGATGTTTGCCGTGAAGCTTCAATCTTCAATAGCTACGTTTGATTCTGAGCACGCGCAAGCTTATAAACAGCCTTGGGCACCTCCCATTTCCCTCCCATTTGAAGTTTACTCGGAAATCTCATCTGCTCGATTTCTAGCTTTCAAGCTCACAAGTTAAAAATTATTTTATTATTTCACGACACTTGCGAAACATTTGCTTCGCCCCCCCCCCTCTCCAAACGGCAGATTTCCCGGCACAAATCTCATTTAATCTTCGTCTGCATAAGAAGAAGAGGGTCCGTGTTGGTAAAACAGTATAATGGCACCCGCGGGATATGATAATTAATTCTCGATTCTCTCACCCCTCCCGGGGAGATTTGAGCTCTAAACGCTATCTCATTTCGTTAATACCATAGCCCCCCTCCCTTTCCTTGATGACCTCAGCCGTGTTCAAAATAAATCAATCATAGGGCCCTAGAGCCACAGATGCGAGCCCTCCAACTCTTTCCAAACATTTTAATTGTTTCTTTATTCCCCCCGTTCAATTCATTCTGGGCGCTCTTTACTCGAAATTGATTTTGTTTTCTTCGTGGAATGTGTCAAAAGTTGTTAAAGAAAAAATTGATTACAAGCTGAAGGCATCAAAATTCCACACTCGTTTTTTTCCACGTGGAAATGGCGGCTATTGGTGGTTAAGGGAGGGGGGCTCACCGCACTGGATTCATCTCCGCCTTCGTCCATTTCGGGGCACAAATCAGGTTAGACGGTATTCTTGTTAGGAGTTGTCAAATGAATAACTGAGTTAAGCAGAGGTGAATAACAAGAGTAGCAAGTGGCTGATTGCATTAGTGGCACTGTGGCGGAATGATCGGCTAAGTAGACTCAGGCGACACAAGAGGCATTAACGCAAAGGGGCGACTCAACAATGGCTCCCCTACCTTACCCCTCCTCATGCCGGTATCCAAAGCCACCTCCCCTGTTCTGTCAAATCCTCAATAAAAGGGTAATCACGTCAAAAACATCCAACCGTATACCACTCAGTGAAAAGCTCTTTTCCGCGTAGTAATTATTATCAGTAATTAATTTCATCACTTTATGTACTTATTCTATAAATTACTTCAAAGGCATCCTAAAGAGAAAGACTCGCGAAACTGTATACGTGCTTAATTTGTGGATTCCCGCGTGACGCTATAGAGTATGTTTGTGCGTGAGTCTGTTAGCGATGCCTTCCAAAATACACGATGCGGACTTCAATTTTCAAAATAAATAGTTTCTTCTTACTCCTGCGAGCAAATGTGGTCACTTTTCCAGCACGTCTTATGTTAGACAAACAAAATACGTGTTTACTCCCTGACATAAATGTGACTCCCCCCCCCTCCTACAGCCTTAAACATTTTCTTCGACACTTTGCTGTGTACCGAAAAATAGCCTGCTGACCGCAAGGCCCTCGTCGCAGCCATTTTGAACTGGGCACATTCAGGGCTGCACCGGGCAAATTGTTGAACAATGTAAAACCCTAAATTCAAAATGTTTTCGTTCTGTGATATTTATTCTCGCATTCCTCGAGAAAGAATTTATTAGAGCAGGAAGGGGGAAAAAAGTTGATACTTTCAACCCTTAGAAAGACGAATAGTGAAAGCATAAAGACGATGTTGTGGAGGGTTGAAGATTTTCTGTGGGCTGAAGATGAAAAGGGATGTGGTTAGATAAATGAGGATGGACCCGTGGGCTCTTATATTTATATACTCTTTTTTCTCTCTCTCTCTCTCTCTCTTCATTTCTTCCCCTTCCTTTTCTTTGAATTGCCTTTGGACAAATGGGACGCTGTCTTTCACTTTCGCATTCAAGCTCGGATTATCCTTCACTTTGGAAAATAAAACCCCCGCTCTTTTGGATCAGTTCTCGTTGTATCATGTATATAAAAACGGTTTACGGCGAGGCCCCCGGTTAACCTTGCCCAGCTAATATTTTTTTCGCGGCCCAACACACGAAAAAATGAGCTGCAAATAGCAGGTGGAATAGTTGGAGAAACCCTTCAACCCCTGTAACTATCGAGGGACGAGAGTCTGGCAGGTGAAGTAAGGGACTGCCTTGACGGTTTAAAATTCATTGAGACCCTTACGTTCACGGTTAAAATAAATTATGTCTCGAAAACGGACCCTTCGATTGTAATTTGTATTACAAAACCTCTAGAAACCGCTAAATGGCGTTTTCTTAATTTGAGCCGCGATTTTTTCTTTCACGCATTAATAATAATAGAGATGAACATTTTTTTTCTTTACAAGGCTAATTTAAGAATATTCACAAAAATGCTGCGGTTCCCTTTTCTAAGTACACGTAAAGCGCTTCGTCCCAATTTTAGAATCGAATTAGTGCATTATTTCACGTTTTGTCCTCGAATTGAGTTTTTTCACTATTTTAGCCACAAACTTAAGTTTTAATTTTCAATTTAATCCGCAAATTAGAATTTTTTTTTTTCACTTTTAACCATGAGTTAGCGCTGTATCTTGATTG
Organism: Corythucha ciliata; assembly: GCA_038030265.1. Taxonomy (NCBI): domain Eukaryota; kingdom Metazoa; phylum Arthropoda; class Insecta; order Hemiptera; family Tingidae; genus Corythucha; species Corythucha ciliata. Next base: position 30,120,361 of record CM075940.1, on the reverse strand, counting down.
TAGCCCAATAAATCAATTTGCCTCCAGAAACCAAAAATTGACCCATTTTCTCAGCGTACCCGCGAATTAGCGCCTTTTCTCTGTTTTAGGCACACATTCAATTGAGCGCCTATTGTTACTTTTGCTATACTCCAGCCGCGAATTAACGTTTTTCTCCATTTTAGCCATGGATTAGGATTTCTATCAAATATTTCAGTCGTGAGTTAAAAGCTTTTTCTTGGTTTTAACCGAATTCACCTACGGAAACCGCAAATTGGCGCTTTACCTCAATTTTTTAGGCGCGAATATGCTTCTTTTTTATTCACTTTTAGCCCTGAATAACCGTTTTTTAACATTTTAACCGCGGATTTGCAGCTTTTTTTTTAACCGTAAAAGGGCTGATTTTGCGAGAGCGATTTTGTTGCCAATTTCGTTCTTGAAGTTGTATCGAAATGCCGTGGAATTAGAGCATTTTCTCATATTTATAGCAACGAACGAGCGCTCTTTCGCAAATTTAGCCTCGACAACTCTATTTTTTTCCCAAACTTTTAGCCGCGCGTACTTGCCCCGAGAACAGCACTTCAACGCGCCTGCTCAATTTTAGCCGCCTAAGGGGACCTATAGAGAAACATGAGGATCGGCGTATGCGAGCCAAATCACCCTCCAGCCCACCAAGTCTATATTTTTCACGTTCCATGACCATAAAACCTGAAAAAACCAAACATCGGTGAACGGGGGCCCGGGCCGGTTCGCCACGCCCCCTCGCTCCTATACATATATACGTCGGTACGCTATTTAACTGTCAAAGAAAAAGCCCGTTCCGGTGAGATTTTCTGTAGCGAATCTCTGTGCTCAGAGTCAGACCTCTGCGTTTTAAGGCTAAATTGATGGTTTTATAATGTATGGATTGCCAGTGTGTCGGGTAAAAATCGCAATTCATGATCTCATTGTGAGTTCCTGATGAGAAATGGGACGTTACATGTAGCGTGCAAAGCCATGGACCCCGGCCCTGGCAAAACAAAAAGAGAGAGAGAGAGAGAGACAGAGTGAGAGAGAGAGAGAGAATCAAGTGTGAATACTTGGCCTCAGAAAATTATTATTTTCCCCAGAAACTGATTGTTTAGCTTCAAATATTGACATTTCTCCATAGAAACTCACTTCGATTATGATCTGTCACAAAATCCTTAATTTGGTTGAAAACTGTCCATTTTTGCCGCTAAAACTGTTTAATTATAGCCTGAAGAACTAAATAGTATTCGTCTCTTTTATTTCTGATTTTTCGAGATTTAGGCCCGTATTCAGAAACCAACCTTAACCTAACTCACAATTTAAATCATCGCACTCCTTCAATAAAAAAAAATTTGAGATGAAACAAAACAAAATCATCGCACAAGGCTCATTTCTGGGCTAAAAACGAGTAAATGACGGGTAGTATTTACTTGACTAGCACAACCGTGCTAGTCTGTCTCTGCGTCTGTAGCCTTCAGAAATCTCATTTAACATGAGGATCTTTTTTTTAGCCCCCCTCCTCACCGTGTCAAAGTTTACGGTGGAAGGGTGTAGCTAAAATGAAGATGCTCAGCAGTAATGAATTTTCTTATGGCACTCATGATTTATTTGGTCTACTGAAGATTTGTTTAACCGGCACAACCATTCGTAGTTGTCAGAAAATTCAGTACTTGTGAGGATCTTCATTTTAGCACCCCCCCACCCCCACCATAACAGGTGACACGGAGGGGGAGGGGGTCTAAAAATAAGATCCTCACGAGTAATGAATTTTCTGAAGACTAAAGACGGTTTTGCAAGTCAAGTAAATCTTCAAAATGAGGCTTGTGTCATGATTTTTTTCGTTCTATCTCACATTTTCTTATTGCAGGAGTGCGATAAACTGTGAGTACACAGTTGGAAAGCTGAGAAAATGAAGTTTTTGTGAGGTTTTATTATCCGCACAGGCACAGTTTGTAAAGGTTTTTTTGTGAGCGCAGATAATTCAGACATCTTTAGGGATTAATCGCCAGTTTTTTTGTTAATAATTAACTTTTAAAGGCCCCCTCACAAGCCCAGAATTTTTCTTTCCAAGAAAAAAATGTGGCCACCCTAACTATAGGATAATTCGTTAACTTAACAATGCTGGGACGTGAGCGATTGAAGTGTACCCACAGTGCGGATATAAAAGGAAAAGTCTAAATAACGGGAGGGGCAATCGCCCTCTCTTTATTGTATCCGCCAGTGGATGTAGCGGAATAACCCCCACTCTACCCAAATGGGAATTTATAGGCTCTGTTGGGACTGCTTCGTGTAACAGAAAGAGCCAGGATGAACCGTAGAACCCTCACAATTCAACGATAATACAGTCGGTTTAGACATGAAAGTGGATTTTCGACACTGCTAGTTTCCTTCCTCCCTGGCCTGGAGTAATGGACTAAACAGACTAAAGTAATGGACCAAAAGTAGCGGAAGTTACTTCATTATTTATTTTTTATCGAAGTAACGATATCGTCGTTAATCCGCTACTGAAAATTGTAACTCCGTTAGTAACGGGATAATGAGTGCCTAGCTCTGGTTGTTTCGGTGCTCTGGGGGACCTACCCCTATCGGGGGCCTGGGCGGAAACTCTATGAGGCCCCTGAAAGTTCATTATGTATTAACATGAAATACAATTCGTATACATAGCATTAAACATAATGACCTTTTCCTTATTTTAACACGAATTGGCAATATGTCTAAACCCTATCCGTCAATTATCGCTTACGATCAGTGTAAGCCGTAAATTGACGAATTTCTCTATTTTAGCCGCGAATGAGTGTTTTTTGTCAATGTTACCCGCGATATAGAGCTTTTCTCAATTTTGTTTTGGCCCCGCGGGCAACGTTTTTGTCAATTTCGTCCGTCAATTAGACAGTTATTTGTTCTTTTTTTCACCTAAAGCCAAGAATTTGCGCTGTTTCTCAATTTTAGGGCCACAAAGTTGCCATCAGAAGCCACGATTTTAGACACAAATTGAATTTTTTCTGTATTTTTTACCCGCGAATCGCAAAGTATAGTGTTTTCATTCCAGAAATTAGGCAATTTTTCTCAATTTTAACTAATTTTTTAAATTTTTTCAAAATTTGAAGAGAAAATGAGCGTTTTTCATAATTTTAGCCACCTTAATTCAATTTTAGCTTTGGATTAGCGTTTTTTCTCCATTTTGGTCCACAAATAAGTTGCATTCAGAAGCTGAGAATTAGCGTATTTTCAGTTGAAATTTGTTTCTATTTCACCTGCGAATTTAGCGCTTTTTCTTAGTCTTAGCACTTAGCTGCAAATTTGCGTTTTTATCTTATGAATTAGCGTTTTTTTAATTTCCCCCACAAATTAGCGTTTTCCTCTATTTTAGCTGCGAATTAGCAATTTTCTCAATATGAGCTATGAAATTATCGTTTTCTTAATTTTAATTATGAACGCTTTCTTAATTAGCTATTTCTTAATTTTAGGCACGATTATTGGTTATTTTACAAAATTAGCTGCAAATTAGTGTTCCTTATTGCATTTCAACCCTGCATTAACAAATTTTTCTTCAATTTTTGCTGTGGAATAGCGCTTTTCTCCAGTTTTTGCACGATTTAGCGGGATTTTTCATCCGTAGTCATGAATTGGCGCTATTTCTCAATTTCTGCCAGAGATAAATTGCCTTCAGAAGCCGTGAAATGGCATATTTTCGACATTAGACGTAATTTGAAATTGTTCCATATTTCGATCGTGAATTAGAGCTAATACTACACTTTATCTACAGCTGCTTAGCAATGATTTCCATTCTTAGCAAAGAATTAGCACATTTCCTCATTTGAGCTGAAAATGAGCGTTTCTCTTAATTTTTAGCCGCGCTAATTAGTGATTACCCAAAATTATCCGCAAATTTGACGGGGTTTTTACATTTTAGTTCCGGAATAAAAATGTTTCGTGTGTTTTTAGCTATGTATTAGCGATTTTTCTGACTTTTAGCCTCAAATAAGTTGCCTTCAGATGGCGTTTTTTTTTTCAATTTTGAACACAAAACTGAAATTTTTATCTATTATAGCCATGAATTGTCCCTTTTTCCTCATTTTAGCCGGGAATTAGCACATTTTCTCAGTTTGAACTGCAAATTAGCCATTTTTCTTAATTTCAGCCACAAATTGGCGTTTTCCTCACTTTTTAGCAAGGAATTGGCACTTTTTCTCAATTTGAGATGAAAGTCACAGTTTTTCTTAATTTTAGCCGCGCTAATTAGCGATTTTATCAATAGGGAGTTATTGCATAGCCGTCTGACGCTTAACGTTTACGATTATGTGACGTCACCATAACGTTAACGTTAACCGTCAGACGGTTATGCAATAACACTCAAATACTAGCCGTGAATTAGCGTTTATTTTTTTTGTAATTTATTATACATTTTAGCCCCGTATTGGCAATTTTTTTTCTAATTTTAGCTATCGGTTAGCACGTTTTCACGGGATATCCTTCACTAGCTACGGAATGGTGTTTTCTCAATTTTAGCCGCGAATTAGTGATTTTTTTTCATTTGTATCCACGAATTGACGTTTTTCCTATACAGGTTATCCACGAATTGGGGTTTTTTCTCAGTCAAGTGAGATAGCCTTGATACAGCGTATTTCCCAATTTTAACCGCGGGCTTGGCCCAAAAACAGCATCTTAGCGTTTTTTTGTACATTTTAGCCGCAAAATTGCCTCTGTACACTGGGAATCAGCGACTTTTCTCTTAATTATGGTCTGAAAGTTGTTTCGAGAAACCGCGAATGAGCGCTTTTTCACAGTTTTAGCCACGAATACTACGTATATCGGCAAATTAGAGCGCATTCTTAATTTTATCCGCTTAAGGACCTAAATATAATTGAGGATCAGCGTATTTTCTCTATTTCAATTGCAAATTCACCTCCAGAAGGCGTGAATTTTCTCAATTTGAGCCATCATAATAGCGCTTTTGTGTGCTCAATCGTATGTTCAGCCACACTGTTTGCTGATCACCTGCAACGTTCTATTCTCCAGGTCGGTTGGACTGAAAATCGTCGAAAAGAGTCAAATCGCTGACCGAATGTGTTTCACGTGCCACAATGAACATGTAGAACCTAAAAATCATCATCCTCGGCTACCCTCTCTCGCCACTACCTCGGTACGCTAATGTAACTCCGTTAGGGGGCCCTGTGAGGGCTGAAATTCTGGAAACGGCCCTGTAGTATACGACCTTCCAAGAGTATTTCTTCGAGTCGGTGACATTTCATTGTCGTGGTTGGTCATGTCCAGTGAAAGAGACGATGCTCTTTCGCTATATTTTGCATTTTGTGAGAAGGCGAAAAACCGGTACCGCTTTATAATACCGTGAGAACTTGAGAAGTATATGTATAAGTCAAATTGTCAGCATGTTCGCCAGTGCTTAAACTTCTTGAAAACTTGACTAAAACTTCTTGACAACTGGCGAGACTTAAGATTTCCTTTCATTTTTTATTTATTTATTATTGTTCCAGGCGTCGAAGAGTACAATAATAGATGGAACTGCGGGCCCCTGACCGTGGTTAGAGCAACAAGATCACCCCCTGCGCAGCAACTTGGCAACTCTAAATTGAAAACACTGGGACTCACTTGCGTCGTTTGCGGAGACACGAGCTCAGGAAAACATTACGGGATTCTGGCCTGTAACGGTTGCTCCGGGTTTTTTAAACGCAGCGTTCGTCGAAAATTGATATACAGGTGACACAACAAAAATCATTATTTTTCAGTGTGCATTTTTTTTTTTTTTTTTTCACAATGATTCGTTCAGATTCGTACACAAATGCCAGATAAAATGTGCATGAGAACAGGATTTACCCTATAAAAGCTAACCTGAAGTGAGCGAGGAGGCACTCAAAGAAATGAATGCCAACCGACTATTTCTATGGAAATTATGTGAACTTATAGGGGGCTCGTTTCCTAGTGAACAAACCCTTCCCCGAGCCCATTTCACCCTTCAAGTCTGGAGGAATGACATTTTCTTCTGGTCACCTTAACGCAATACTTTAAGTTGAATTTTCTTTACCGATGTAATCGCGTAAATGTTGGGCCGACAATAGAGAAAAAGACGTTAGGGGGTTTCTGTATGCATCCAAGTTTATTTTGGTAGAAGTGCACAACAGCGGACTTGAAATGGAAATAGCGTCACGGAGACAGTCTGCTATATTCTGATGCTCCCTTGACTTGGGGGGGGGGGGGTCTAGAAAACGACCAACTCTCGAACGCCCGGAAAACAATATATATAAGTGAATTGCGAAGGAACGTGCGAGGAGAAGAAACTATTAAACCAGTCGAGTCTGATTGTGAAAGATGGGCGGGAACGGGGAAACACATTCGTTAACTTGTTGATGGCAAAAAAATAAAGTTGGGGTGCGGCTGAACAATGGAAGCCCCTAGTGTTAACTCTGTTGCTCGGTCAAGCTTTAGCGAGCGCTTTTAGGATTCTCTCTCGAGATTTTTCGCTCTAATTTCCAATCCCCGTACCCTTCTTTCTAGTTTCGAGAGCAACATTTGGTTGTTCCCCAACTCAAAAGTCGACGGGGGGGGAAAAAACGAAAGTGGGTCTTTGGTGGGATGACAGAATCGAATGGAAAAATCCGTTTTAAGTCCCGCGGGAGTTATTGCGAGCCTTTATCAATAATTCAATATAGTGAGGGGGTTCGAAGAAAGACTTAAGAGTTTGAAGAAAGAAACGAACAGACACGCATGGCTCTTAAGTATTGCGTTACATTCGTTTTTGAGCCTAGTTACAGTGCCCGGCGAAAATTGTGATAGCAGTCTAACTCGATCAAGAGTATACAGTTGGATTGAAAAAAAATAAAATTAAGAACATCCTCCCCTCCCTCCAAATCATCCCAAAAACGATACTTGAAGGGTATGATTCCTGTTCTTATTAAAAGAGGAACAAGGGGGTGCAGGTGTTAGGACTATAGTCGCAGGGGGCGAAATCAATCTCAGCCCCTTCGACCGATTGATGGTTCAATTTCCAGGGCAAAGCCGTCTCCCTTCGGCTTCCAATCAAAAACTACCGCAATGACTCCCTCCCGCCAACCAAAGTGATCCCTCAATAACTTTCCATCGCAAGAAAAGGGATCTCTTTTTCCTTTAACAGTAACTCATAACTCCCCCTCCTTTTCTTTTTACAAATCCCTTTAGTCTTTAATTTCACTGGCATTATTTGTAGCTCCCCAAGGGGGAAAAAAACTTGAATATTATTTAACTTTGAACGCAAACCCAAGATTTCCCCCACTTAAAACTTGTTTGTAAAAAAAAATTGAAGTGAAAAAGCTCTTGTTTCAGATGTCAGGCTGGTACAGGTAGATGCGTGGTCGACAAAGCTCACAGAAATCAGTGCCAAGCTTGCAGACTAAAAAAATGCCTAACGATGGGAATGAACAAAGATGGTAAGTGGTTATTAGTTATGGAATGGTAATGCATTGTTAGGAGGGGGACCAGCAACAAATAATTGCATAGAGTCGAAAATTGATAACTGACTTCCCTCCCCTTTTTACGGCTCGTAATCTATTTCATATGGAGAAATAAAATGGGGCTTTCATTTCATTGATCACTTTAGATGTGACAGATGTGGTTCAGGGATGCTCAACCCTAATCCTTTTTCGTATATGTATTGGGTGGTTTTAAAAGCGGTATTACTGGGAAATTTGGAGTCCGTCGCAGTTTATTTGAGTTGCATTATTAAAAGGATGTTTGAATCGTCGGCGCGAGAACATTTGAAATGAGCGAAAACTTGATGTGAACTATTTTTTTGTTAAAAGAGCGTTTTACTTCCAAGTATTTTTCTGCCTCAATAAACGTCTTCAACGGACCTACTAAACCGATTTCTCTCTTTAAAAAAAAAATAAAAAAAAAATAACCGTGTGAGGAGCGTTAAAAGGGAGGAGGTCGAGCGTCATTTAAAAAAACAACCTCATCAGCCGCTTGAAAGACACAGTGCCACGCGCCTCTCCACACCCCCTCGGAAACCCTTTTTTTCCTTTTTTATATTTTTTAAATAACTGTTGCATACATTATGGATCTCCGACGAGCCATGGTTAATTGTGGGAGAGCAGGGGTTTGTGTTGGAGTGTCGCTAAAAAGCGGCCACCACACCTCCTCGTTATAGCCGCTCGCTGGGCGGCTTTGATCCCTTGTTCTTTTGGATCACTCTGTCTCTCTCGTGTCGCCCTCGAGGCGTCACGCAATTAACCGCACTTTGCCTAGGCTCTCATTAGGGCACTTTTTTGTATTCAATTCGCTCGTTCATTCGCTTATTTAAATAAAATAATTTCACCTTTTTCTTTTGTACAATCATAATGGTTTTAAAGGGCATTTCTAGTTCAACCGAAAGATTCAACAAATCAAACAGAATTACTTTAACTTTTTATAATTAAACTGTGTTCCAGCTGTCCAAAATGAACGACAGCCGAGGAACACGGCGACTATTCGTCCTGAAGCTCTAGCCGATATGGCCGATCACGAAAGAGTCATACGAGAAGCTGTGGGAGCTGTTGGCGTATTCGGGTAAGTCGATTGATTTGTCCAAGTTCAAGATCAGAGAGAATGAACTTAATTCTCTGTCGATTGTGATAGTTTTACACGGAAGAATTGCAAACACTTGTACCTCACTCCTCCCTGGAATTCCAAGCACACATGGTTCCCCTTATTTGGTATTCTTGTCGCGAGAAACCTTCAGCTTCTTCTTCATTTTTTTTATATTCATGCATTTCAGAGGTAAAACCATCTATAAACCCAAGTTCATTTTCCCATGAGCATTTGTTTTCCTGCTTCAGACAAAAAAGACACTGGAGATAAACATAAACCGAAACCTATCGTCAAAAAAGTCAAAACAGATCGCACAAACGTGACAATGGGTACATAAACCTGACCAGAAAAAAAAAAGAGTACGAAGTGAGAATTACCGACCTTGAAATAATACGACAGCGTTAAAATTTGAAGGAGAGCAAAAAGGGTGACAGGATCGGAAGTGGCGAAGTGAACTGAAGCGAGTCAGTTACCAACCACCATCAAGTCCTTTTGTCACAGTATCACACCTCTCGCGCTCTCACTTCACAGTTAACTTAACAGACGTTGATTATTTCACTTCAGGTTCACACACTTCACACCTTTCCCCTTTTTAGTTGTAATATTTCAGTTGTGACAAATTGCTTATAGAACCACGCCCCTCCACCAAGCACCGATATACTTGGCTCTGTTATGACGAATTTTTGAGCCTCTGTGACTAAATTCAGTGTTCGAATTAGTCATTAATTTATTATCTTTAATTATTTTACAAGGCATTAGTATTGCTTTTATAGATGGCTCTTCTGATGTTTATGTGCTCAAATGGTGGGGGGGGGGGGAGCCGCCGAATGGACACCAAAAACGTTTACCGCATTATTTGTGGGCGAGTGGAGAAAAATGCATTCTCCTTTTTGTGGCGGGTGGGTGTGGGTGGAATTCACCACAACCAAAATTTTTGACTGCCGGAGCTAAAGTGTCAGTTTGTTGGTCGTGGAGAAATTTGGTTTCAATAAGAGGCAAACACGCGAAATTGGTTTTTCTGAGAACCAATCCCGCGTAAAATGAGGTTTCATTACGAGTCAAACGCGTGAAACACGAGTTTCACTTTTGGAAAAACCAAATTAGGCGAGTCAGGGGTTTTAAAAACTACATTTAACAGGTTTGACTCTACAATAAAAACATATTTCGTGGATTCGAATAATCTTAACAGCCGAATTTTAAAAACTAAATATGTAGGTAATAATAAACAACAATTTCGAGGGTTTCGCTAATGCAAAAACCTAATTTCACGATCTTGGCTTCTATGAAAATCAAATTTCGTGGGTTTGAATCGTATTATTATCAAATTTCAAGAATTTTCAACAGAAGAACCACTATAGCAGGGTTTGCTCTTACCAAAACAAACAGCCAACATTGGGGGCAAGGGGCTGTCTTGTATCACTCCAAAGAAAACAATTTTGAAGTTTTCTCACACCAAAACCTTTCAATATTTTGGCTCCTAAAAAATGGACTCATAAGCTCTCGGATAGCCCAACTTTGCGGGTTTAGCTCTCTACAAATTACTATATGTCACGTGTTCAAACGGTAAATTTCGTGACTTCGGCTCTTTCAAAGCTATATTTCACGATTTTGGCTCTTTTCAACCAATCACATGGTGCGGCTCTTTCAAACCCGATCTGAATCCCGGCTGAAATTGAGAAAGCCCTCTAATTTGCGGCTAAAAATGTGATAGAACAGCGGTAATTTGCGGCTTAAACTTGGCAAAAGCGGCAAAAATTGTTAATTTATAAAATTGAGATCGTGAAAAGGAAACTTATTGGTACCCTGTTGGACAACTATGCGGATAAAAGTTCCGAAAAAGCGCTAATACTCGTGGCTAAAAATTGCGAAAATGTGTTTGTTCGCAAATAGAGGTGGGAAAAAGCGCAAATAGAGGTGGGAAAAAGCGCAAATCGAGAGGTAAAATTTTGAAAAATGTACACTCGCAGCTGGAATTGCCAAAAAGCATTCATTCTCGGCTCTGACAATGAAACCTCTCATTCGCAGCTAAAATTTTGAATTTCAGGGTGAGAACCGCTCATTCCACGCTCAATTCAAGAAAAATCGTGGCACTCAATTGAGAAAAAACCAGCGTTTGCAGCTGAGATTGAGAAAAACGCCAATTCGCGGCTGAAATTGAAGAAAAAATTGCTAATTTGAGGGTTAAAGTAGGAAACAATTGAAAATTGAGATAACGTATAATGCTCTAATTTACCACTAAAATTGAGGAAAACCGCTAATTAGCAGCAAAAATGAGAAAAAGCGCCAATTCACGGCTAAAATTGAGAAAACCCCAAAATTCGCGGTTTCTGGAGGCCAATTTGTTTCTAAAATTAGGAATAAACCATGATTGAACGGTGAGTACATGAAAATTATATTTCTTTGTTTATTTATAGACTTTTAGAGACTAGGGGCTTCAAAGCTCATAATGGGGCTCTGGTGCCTGACGGAATTGTGGACCTGCGCCCCACGAAAAAAAGGGGCCTGCTTGAGATTTCCGCACTGTGACCCGCTAGGTATAGGTAGGTACGCCACTGCAAACGGACGGTTGTCGATACACTTATTTTTTGCAAATGGTTCGTGTCCCTTAGTACGTGAATGTGTTGTTCGTTTCGGTAACTGAGCATTTCTTTGAAGGACTGAGGTCTGAGGTTTCTTTGAACAGAAAGCGTTGATGGATGATGGTGAAGGGGGGTGGACGAAGGCCCTGCATGAAACGTATGCCCAGGGCCCCGCAGTGGCTCTCCCACTGTGGGGGAGTCATTGTATACCCTACCTAACATGATAGGAGGGCTTTCTAGCCCCATAGACTTCTTCTTCTGCATTTCGCATGCATTTTCGCTAGAATTCTCGAAAAATGCAATTGCCGTGGATATTCATCTAGCCAGGAAACTTCCAATTTCACTGGTACTCGTCAGGATTTCTTCTTCTTCAGCTCCAAAATGTTGCAATTTTGGTGAAAGTTATAAATCGCTGCAGTTAGTGCGATATAGTTCCTCCCAGTCCCAAGTTGCAAGGAACTATTTCAGCGTGTTTCATATCCATTTTAAAGAACTACAGAAAACAACTGCATCGAGTTTACGTTAATACAAGGCTTATTCACGGTACAGTTCGTAACAGTTCTTGAACGTCACGCGGATGCGGCAGTGGGATTTGAGAATTCTAAAATCGCTTCCACGTATGCGTGAGAGATTCAAGAACTGGTCGAAACTGTACTGCGAACAAGCCCACAGTATAAAATTGCTGGTTAAAGATTAAAGAAAGTTGAAAAAACTCGTTGTTTCATATAATTCTACTTACCGGTCTCTCCACTGCAAGCGGGTGTTTATGATAGCTGTTTTAATTATATTACAAGTTCATTAATGAAATAAACGAAACAATTTATATAATAGGAAAAAAATAAGAAACAAAAAAGAAGAAAAAGACCGCGAACATAAACTCAGGCGTCGTATGGTTCATTTAAAGTTTTAAAATTCATCCATGAATTGAGGCAGTGAAGGCTTCGGGCTGACTCACTGTTGAGCCGATTTCTTGCTTTCCTCAACACCAGCCCTGCTTTTGAAAAAAGTCTTTCCACGGGCACTGAGATTGCAGTTATTGAAAATAAATCTCGTGCCATGGCGCTCAATACCGGGTACGATGATTGGTGGTGCTGCCACCACCTTAGAATATCTTGATGGCTGTCACACCGAGGCAGAGAAACATATCGCTTGAATTCGTCGTCGAATTCCTCGGCAATTTTTTTCCTCTTACTTTTGAATAGGCTTTCGAGATTGAATTCGTCGTCATCGCCTTCGGTTGAGGAAGATATTTGCCTTTCTCAAGCTTATATTGGCGATAGATCTCCATGCATTTATTTAAAGGTGTTTCTTTTAAATCTTTTCCCCACTCTGCCAGGACAAACGTTTCGACTTTGTGCCTGGGGTCTAAAACCAAAACAGCAACTATAGATCCAATTGGTGAGAATTTTGTCTCTCGTGGTTTGATAAGCGATTATCAGCCTCTCATCAATTACCGTTCGACCCGGTTTGTCGTCAAGCAACATTGTCTTCTCCTCAACTTTATCGAGGAGCATATTGACGCTGATTATGAATGATGGGAGCGTCATATAATTTTTCCCTCCGAGCTTCTGGGAAACTTCGAAGAACATCCCAAGAAACTTGTCAACGTCTTCAAGGAGTGTCCACTCATCAGCCGTGAGTTTGAAAGCCAACAGGTTGGGATGACTGTCGCTCAAGCATGCGATGCCTTTTTTGAGCCGAAGAGCTACCTCTAGCATGCTATGTGTGGAATGGATGAGTGGGGAGCGGATTTATCTACTTTTACTTTACTATTGTAACTACGTCCGGTGATAGTAACGCCCAATAATATAGTTTTGAAATTTAAGAATAATTTTATTACTTTCGACCAGACACCAGAGATACCGTTATAAAAAAATGTCTAAATATGGCCCGAAATGAAAATCAGTTTTCCATCCCTATCCCGTACAGCGTACAGCCTTAATCACGCCCTGTGCGAATAGCTGCACGCTCCCCGACCCATGAACAAAATCGTTTGTTTAGCGCCGTTTGTAAGTACAGTCGAAATTATAGTTTTTTTCGTGTTTATTCAGACGAAATTTTTGGCGAAAAATATGGCTAAGCAAACGTAGACAAACGATTCCAGATATGCGGCTGAACAAACGATTTCGTTCACGTGTAAGGAGCGTGAAGCCTAGCGGCACCCAAGTTAGTTTGTTGTTCAAAGTGCTTGAAAGGCTAAATACACGGAAATTTCGACTAAACCAACTATATCAAGGCTTAGAAATGGCGCTAAACAAACAATTCCGTTCGTGGGTCGGATAACGTGAAGTTGGCCGCACCCATCTGTTTTCTTTAAAAAGTATAGTTGAAATGCTTAGTTAAACAAACGAATAGGACCGTTTTCGTGATTGTATGCGTTATGGGTCGGGCTTTACATGCATAGAAAACCATTCGATTCTCTGTCTGCGGAATTGTAATTGTACTACATACAATGCTAATATAATTCACCTGTGTTTTGTTACTTGGAAATTATGATAAAAACCAGCAGTTTTGCACGATTTAAATCCACCAAATGATCACTATATGCGAACATTTTTGTTTTTTTCAATATCTAGGCCTCCTGCGGTTGCCGCTATCGGCAATTTGGGAACGATGCACTTTCCCGGAAGGTTGGGCAGCCTTCCAAGCAACACCGAGTCATCGTCACCGCGAAGCAATAATACCGCAACGCTCGCCAATAGTAACAATAACAGCTCGGAGAATGAAGATCAAAGTATAGCCGTGTACAGTCAAGTCTCGTCGCCTCATCAAGCATCAGGAAACGAAGACAATGATGATGGTAATCTTTAGTCTTAAGTGCTGAGAGTATTCGAGGGGGTGTCTGTCGGTTCTGCCCAAATAATTTTTAGTTAGAGATCGCAATTAAGGGGTGTTATTATGGTCGTTATTCATTTCCTTCGAGGCATGAAATGTTTATTTTACGTTTCACATGGCTCAGAAGTCAGACGCCAAGGTTATACCACAGGGAAGATCCTTAAAATATTTTTATTTATTTTTTTATTTTTTTCATCCCTAGGGGCTCACGTCATAAGTCTCTAGACTCATGATTTCCTTTAAGCAAGGAAAGAATTCACATAAAATGAAAAGAGAAACCGCCTCCCCCCACCCCTCACCACGACAATATAGTACGTCCAGGAATTCCGAAACCCCTCTCATTCTGTTTGACGAATGTGTAGCCTAAAAACCTCACAAAAATTTCGTTGGTTTCGTAAGGGGAAAAAAAAAAAAAAAAAAAAAAAAAAAGCCTCTTTAGGCCTTTCTTTGTTCTCCGATTAATGCAAAGTGACCCTCGGTATTTCGTTTTGACTCGCTAATTAGCCTCGTTTAGTCTTGGGTCACTGGTCCACGTTTTCTCTTTAGGTGATTTCGGTAATATTGACGTTTTATAAACATTATTATGTATACATTGTATCGACTAGAACATCATTTCCTCCTGGTCATAACCCAAAGATTAGCAAAGCTCTGACCTTTTAAACAAGTTCTCAACCTTCGAAGGCCATGCTTTGGAAAGCCGGACGTGCATTAATTTTAGGATAATAAATGCTTTTTTAAAAGGTTTGTGCTTCGTCCTTCGACTTTTTTTGTTTTTTTGTTTTTGGGGGTAAACGGATCTGTAAACAGTTTACCATTATTTCACTTTATTTTAAAAAACGAACAAGGCTCTCGTAAGAGCATCCTCTTACGTAAAGAATTTCCTTTTGAGAAGTTATAGGAGGTTGACTGTATAGGGGCTCTAGTATAATTGGTGTATTACTTTCTAACAAATGAAATTTTCTCAGATGATCCCATTGATGTAACTGCTGACGAGCCTCCAGTCAAACCTGAGTTTAGAGGCAGTTCAACCGGCTTCCACCCCGACCAATTCTATCCTCAGGTCCAAGAGACTGTCTACGAGACTGCAGCCAGACTCCTATTCATGGCCGTCAAATGGGCGAAAAATCTCCCATCATTCGCCCTTCTTCCATTCAGAGATCAAGTACTGTCAAATTTAATTTTAAACAAATTTTCACGAAGATGTTAACGCAGTACCCGTCGTCCACAAGGTGATACTGTTGGAAGAGTGTTGGGCGGAACTGTTTATTTTGAACGCCGTTCAGTGGTGTCTACCTCTTGACCCAAACCCTCTGTTTTGCGTTGCTAACCACGCCATGTCGGGGTCGAATAGTCGACACATAGCCGTCGACGTTCGAATCCTTAATGACATCTACCAAAGATATCGAACTGTGGCTGTGGACGCGGCGGAATTCGCCTACCTTAAAGCTATTGTCATTTTCAGAGCAGGTAACAACCTCCTCTTTTTCATTCATTTCAAAAAAAAAAATCCCTAAATATTATCGTCATTGTTTTTTGTTTTAGAAACCAGAGGCTTGAAGGATCCTCTTCAAGTTGAAAATCTACAAGACCAAGCGCAAGTCATGCTTTGCTCCCACGCCCGAACCCGAAGTCCAAATCTGGGTACTCGGTTCGGTCGCCTGCTTCTCATGATACCGTTGCTTAAGGCTGTCCCGACGCACCGCGTCGAGCATATTTTTTTCCAGAAAACAATAGGAAACACTCCGATGGAGAAAGTCCTATGCGACATGTACAAGAACTAGAGAGACAAACAAAAATAACGACCAAATGATAAGTTTAAAACACGTGAATCTGATCCGACGCTGATTTTGTCATTTATTTCAAAGTAATTATATTCGTTGTTATTTTGTTATTTAGTTAGTACGTTCGTAAAAAATTATTCAAGCTCATAACGTACTGAAGCTTTACACTAAAATTAATTCAATCCAGTGGATTTCAATCAGGCATTGACAACTATACGAATTTTCTCTTTGTATTGCGTTTTAAAGCACTTTTGTTCAATTTCATGTTAAAAAAAAAAGAAGCTCACATTGCAATCGGGCTATTCGAGTGTATTTCGGAATACCGCGGGCCTAAAAACCTTTTTTTAACTCGTGCGTCACGGTTAACATCCCATCGAAGCGTAAAATTTTTGTATTACGCACAAGAGCATCATAACCCTTCTCGCTTTAAAATAACCCCTGGTTTAAAATGTTTATTAATTTTAAAAGAATTGCCACCCCTTACCTTACCCACTGACAGGGAGGAAAAAACTGGCTGATTCTCTGTGCTGTTTGTATTTTATCTTTTTTCAGCGCCCATTGCGTGGAATGAAATCAAAAGTGCCTTTCTGACAATTTTTTAATCATGAAGAACTTGGCTGAGCATTTTTGAGTTTTTCTGATGGTAAAACGTAGCGAATGGGCCTAACAGTTACTTGATTTTTTTTTAATATTTCATTCAAACATTTTCTACCTTTTTCTTTTCAATACGTGAATTATTTGTATTTGTAGGAGTTTTGATGTTCAACGTGAGTAAAATCGGCTACGACTTCCTTTTGCACTTTAAATAAAATGCACTTCAAATTTTTGCGCCATGTTACTCCACTGGTGCTACAGTGTGTACGACAGAAGAAAAAAAGTTGAACAATCAACTTATAAAATATGTTAATTTTACACTGTAAGATTAAACGTTATGAATTTTCGTGATGCGTCACTCTTTGTTGGTGTAAAAATGCATTTACTCTGCGCTGTATATGCTTTCAGTAATAAATATTAATTTCATGTAATTCGCTCTTCCTATATGGCACGCCCTGATACGCGAGTCGTTCGACACTTTCACTACAACGCTGCGGAAAAATTAGAGGCGAGGACAATACCGTATGGAGAGTTTGCCATAAATCTGACATTTTCGAGACAAAATTGAGAATATGAAGGTAAATTAATGAATAAATTAAACATGAATGAATAATTATATTGGTCCAGTGTTTATTTCACTATAGAAAAGAGAGCGAATTTGGCAGTGTGAGAGAGACAAATATGCCCCGGAGGCTTTTACCAGCCGTATCCACCGCCCCAGCCGAATCCGCCATATTTGCCATAGCCTCGATTCCATCCACCACCGCCCCAGCCGCCTCCGTATCCACCGCCGTAGCCTCCGTAGCCCCAACCACCGCCGCCGAAGCCCTTGTGCCATCCAATGCCGAATCCCTTGTGCCATCCGCCGCCCCAGCCCCATCCTTTGTGACCCCAGCCGGTTTCGGACGACTCGAGATCGTCGGATGATGGCGCCGCGAAGGCAACGGCCAGCGTGACAAAAGCGAAGAAGACCTGCAACGAAAGTATTAACAATTTCGAAATCAATGTTTTTTCAGTAAGACAGCAGCTTTAAGACAAAATATTAAAGAACGCCCGTTCATTAATTTTCCCCGTTCAAGAATTTGTCATACGATCAGTCATGAATACAAATTCAAGAAAACTTTAATCCACGTTTTGATATCATTCGAAAAATGCAATAGTTTTACAAAAACCACAATTACGGGCTCACCTGAATTTTGAAGTTCATTTCGCCGTGCTCGGACTCAACTTGAATAATATCTTTCATCTTCCCTTCTTACGCTCTTATATACACACAAAAAAAGACGGAGCGTCCTTGCGGCGCGCGCACATCCTTCCTAAATTTGGAGGACCATGTTGTATTGCAGGTACTTTTTTAATGTAATAGGTGTCATCTTAGACGCGTATAAACTTCAATTTATTTCCCCTCCCCTCTCTCCACGGTATCAAGACACATCTCTTGTTATGATCAGAAAACTGGTGAATCGGTCCAAAAAAAAAGATGGCGATACTGCACAACCCTTAATTGGCAATTTTTCTTGATTTTAGCCGCGAATTAGCGTTTTACCTAATAAGGAAGTAACACATTTTCCAAAATCTGCAATAACAACGAGAGAAAAAGCAGCGGTTAGTCACTTCAGCACGCTCACCTAATGTTGAAAAAAGTCAATTTTCTCGAGGCAACTTCGTGACTAAACTTTGCTACTTAACTGAAACTTTTGGTTTGAAAGCATTGTTTCGCGGCTAATATTGAGAAAAACGACTAATTTGCGAATAAATTGAGAAAAAACACCGATTAGTGGATAAAGCGTAGAAAAACGCTAAATTGACTAAATATCACTAATTCACGGCTGAAATTAAGGAAAACGCCAATTCGCTGGCAAAACGTTAAATCATGACTAAAATTAAGAAAATTGCTAATAAACAGCTGAAATTGACAAAAAAAATTACTCATTTAGGGCTAAAATTAAGGAAAACGCCAGTTATTGGCCGCTAAAACAGATAAAATGCGAAATTGTGGCTAAAATCAAGATTTATTTCTAATTCACAGCTATAACTTTGAGAAAAAGCTGCGATGAATCGCTCAGCAGGATTAGCTATTATTTTTAAAAAATCCAATTAATGGTTTCTAGAGGCAACTTCGTGACTAACTTACACTACTAACTTAAATTTTTGGTTTTAAAGCACTGATTCGCGGGTAATATTGAGAAAAAGAGCTCATTTGCCTCTAAAATTAAGGAAAATACACCAATTCTTAAGATAACCAGCACGGCCTGGTTATCTGAAGGCATATTCGCTACTAAAATAAAGAAAATGCGCAAACCATAATTTTTGTTTAGACCATTAATTCGAGGCTAAATTGAGAAAGCTTGCAAGTGTGCTGATCTATGGGCAAGTACGTGACAAAATTTTTAGTACAATTACTAATATTCGCGGCTGATGCAGAGGAAAAGCGCTAATTCCTAGCAAAATGCGACAAACTCACGAATTTGAGGGCTCAAAATTATGAAAAACGCGAAATCACGGTCATGCTTGAGAAAAACCCGCTAATTCGAGGCAATAAAATTGAGAAAAAGCAGCGATGAGAATCGCTCGTCGCGGCTAAAATTAAGCGCTAATTCACGGCCACCATTTTATAAAATAATGTTAATTCACGGACAGTTTGAGAAAAGCACCCGAAATTGACGGCTAAAATGGAAAAAATTCGTAAAATCTACTAAGGTTGTCAAAAAGCAGTCATTCGCAGCTAAAATTAAATAAAAAATCAATTTGAGAAAAGTCGTTGATTTCCCGAGGCTAAAATTGAATAAAAATGGTAGGTACTTCGCGGCTGAAACTAGGAAAATAAATTGCTGCTAAAATTGAGGAAAAAAACGCTGATTAAAATTAGGATAAAACTCTCGTCCGTACAAAAAAAATGGATACAAACGCTAATTCGAGGATCAAAAAGAGAAAATTTGTGAATTCACTGCTAAAATTGAGTTAAAGCGGTGATTGTCGCATAAAGTTGAGAAATAATTCGCGGCTATAACTGAGAAAGACCTTTTAATTTCCCGGTATTAATTGAAATAAGCGTAATTCCCGCCTAAAGTTGACAAAAAGCACTCATTTTCAGCTTAAAATGGTGAAAAACATAATTTTCGCGGATCAAAATGAAAAAAATCGGCGAATTCACGACTAAAATAGAGTCGAAACTGGACCGAAAAAGGACCCACTCACCCTCTAGAAGATGTTCGCCCTTTAAACTGTCAATTTCCCCCCAGGAACTGGCATACTTTGTGACTTGGAAACTGTCTTCTATTTCCTCACACATAACAAAAGATCCCAAACCGTAATTTCCAAGGATTTGTAAGAACCCTTCACCGGAAACAGTCGAATATTAGAAACTGACTGGCAAATTCGACCTTGAAACTGTCAATTTTGTCCTGGAATTGTCAACTTCGTCATTCAAGACTGTCAATTTCGTCATAAAAACAGTCCATAAATTTCGTCCATGGAACTGTCAATTTCGTCATATAAACTTTAAATTTCTAAATGGTCAATTTCACCCTATGAATGTCAATTTCACCGTTCTGAACTGTCAAAT
Source organism: Corythucha ciliata (assembly GCA_038030265.1). Taxonomy (NCBI): domain Eukaryota; kingdom Metazoa; phylum Arthropoda; class Insecta; order Hemiptera; family Tingidae; genus Corythucha; species Corythucha ciliata. Next base: position 30,100,460 of record CM075940.1, on the reverse strand, counting down.
GCGTCCTTAAAAATGTAAAATTCGACCAAGAAATGTCAATTTCGTCAGCCAAAACTGTCAATTTCGTCGTTCAAAACTGTAAAAGTTGTCGTTCAAAACGGTCAATTCCGTCCTACAATGTCAATTTTGTCGTTCATAGGCGGTGTTATCAAAAGCACCACCTATGTCCAGGAAGCAGCCCAGCGCAGTTTCTTTCGCCTCCAGAGATTTTTCAACCTTACCCACCAGTTCGTTTAGGGCGGTCTCAGTAGACTTGCCCGACTGGTAGGCATGCTGCCCCCCCTCTGGATTGGTTTAATTTTAAGGCAACCGTCCTTGATATCCAGGTCAATTACCTTTTCCATTGTTTTAAGGAGGAAGAACGTGAGGCTTATGGGTCGGTACGCCTTTGCCTGGGCCGAGGAGTTTATTGCTCCCGACTTAGGAATGAACACAACCCGGACCTCCCTCCATGCCTTCGGTATATACGATAATGCATAACTCGCCCTAAATATCCTTCTGAGGCGTGGCTCCAGGACCTGCAGGCCACGCTGTAGCACGACCGGGAATATCCCGTCCGGCCCAGGGGATTTATAGGGCTTAAATGAGCCAATAGCCCATTTAATTTTCGCGGGCGTACAATTTCCTCGATGCGCTCCATATTGCATTATTTGCTGGCTGGCAGTCAGCCACCACTTCGCCCTGAACATCTGAGGCCCCTGCATCCCTAGAATCAGGGAAATGACTACGCAGGAGGACCTCCAGGGTCTCTTTAGCGCTCTCGGTATACGCCCCATCTGCCCTTTTCATTAGACCAATTTGGCCCGGGCTCTCTTTGGACAGGACCCTCTGCAGTCTGCTCATAACGGACACATTCTCCATCCCCTCACAGAAGGTCCTCCACGTGGCCCGCTTTGCTTTCCTAAGGGCCTTGTTATACTCCGTGAGGGAGTGCCTATAAGCCTCCCACTCCCCACGTGATCTGGCCCTATTGTAAAGCCTCCTCGTTTCTCTTCTGAGCATCTCCAGCTCATTGTTCCACCAAGGGACTTCCCTGTTCTCCTTCTTCACCTTAACAGGACAGCTTTCCTCATACGCACTGAGGACCGCTGAATTGATCGCCTCCACCGCCCTATCAAGGTCGGCTTGGCACTGAATGTCAAGGTCGATCTCAGACAATTCCTGTTCAAGATGCCCCTTAAAGACTTCCCAATCCGCGTTTTTGGGATTCCGGTACGCTGTACTTCTAACCCTAGGAAACTCGACCTCAAACGAGATCAGCCTATGGTCAGACATTGATGTTTCTGACATGACTTTCCAATCTCTATTGGAAAAAAACTGGCTGGCCAGAGTAAAATCCAGGACCTGACTCCTCGCACTTGTCACGAAAGTAGGGATCGAGCCCTGATTTACCACCACCAGTTCATGCGTCATCAAAAATTGAAAGAGTACTCACCCCCTGGCGTTGACATCTGTACTTCCCCAGATGGTATGGAGAGCACTCGCATCACAACCCACAATCAGCTGCAGGTTCCTCGCGCTGCAGTACAGGACCAAACGCTGAAGCTCCTCCGGCGGCGTCACCTCAGCGTCCCCCGGTAAGTACGCGGAAGCTACCACACACCTCCGGGGCCGGTCCTCGTCCTTGGCTTCCAGGATGACAGCTGTCAAATCTCTGCACAGAAATTCTGGCATAGTTGAAAATTTCACTGTGGGACTTAGAAGCAGCGCAATTCGCGGCCGCTCCTCATCCCTACAGTAAACCAAATTACCTGCTGTCGCAGAGAGGCCCTTGACCTGCCTCTCCCATGCCCATGGCGACGTCATAGCTTCCCCCAGTGAACACCCTGCTCAAGACGGCCGATGCCACTGCCGCACGATGCAGATTCACCTGGAGGAAGCGCAACCCCGTAGCGGTCACTTATTCCCCTTATCTCCGCGATTGCTTCTCCAGCATCGCCTTACTCGGAGTAGGGTGTGGTTTCCGTGCCCGACCTGCCACCTTCGGGACTCTTTCATCCCCCTCTGGTCCGACACTATCACCTCTCTCCCACGCCTTGCTAGTAGATGGCCTAGCGTATGAGGGAGCTACCTGCGTTGACTGCCCGGATGCCGTGGCGCCAACTGTTGTTCCCACAGATAGAACTTCCTGCCGCGGTGCGGGGGTGGTACCCCGCACAGCAGTGGCTACCTGATCCACCTCCATCGGCTGCTGCCGGGGGCCGGAGGATGATCCTTCCCCCTTCCGAGCCTTAGGCCGGATGGTCCCCTTGCCGAACCTGATGTGGACTACATTATTCCTTTCCAGGATCTTCGCCGACTTTTCATCGATGAGCAGGGTCATCATCAAAGCCGGCGTGCCTTGAGGCACACTCCTGGACAGTACCTTACTGTCCCACATTTAACCCCCGATTTTGGCGCACGAGGAACTGAAGGACTTGCTCATTCCCCAGATCCGCGCACTTCAAGAGAAATGCAACCGCCACCCTGGGCTTGGGCAGGTCACTCCCCTCAACCACCTTCAACCTTGCCCCCTCCCAGGGTACAATACTTTCAACGAGCGACTTTATCCAAACAGCCGTCCCGTCGTCCTCGCAGGTGATGGATAGCCATCCCCTCCTTCGCACCAGACCATCAAACTGGGGCACTACCTCCCCAGCTTTAGGTTCCAGCGCAACAATGGCAGCTTCAATGCTCCTTTCCAGGGCCTCAAGCTGGTCGTCCAAGAGGAGAGCTGCTAGGTAGTCTCTATGAACCACACCAAGCTTCCTTCCCTTGAGCGCTCCGGTGTACGAAGGACCCTGTGCGGTCGTCCTTCGCTTCTTTTTCACGGCTCCCTCCGGAGTCGTCTCTGCAGAGGCTCTCCCCTTCTTCCTCTTCTCTACCATCTGCAGAGCACTCGCCCTGGCGGCTTCCGGTTCCTTTCCCTTCTTCCGAACCAGCCACAAAAAGCGTCGCCTCTGATCCCTGTTCAGGCCAGAGACGTACTTGTCGAAATCAGCGATCTCCTGGTCTCCAGGCACCGCTGTTGCGGGATCGACGGGTTCGGATACCGTTCCCTGACCCGCTTGTAATTCGGGTACTACTCCCTCAGCGACACCACCGGAGGTTCCGGGCTCAACCACCTCCATTGAGGTGGTCTCCCTCGTCATCTCCGCGGTGCCGGACTGAGCAGGCTGAGGGCTACTGAGAAGCTCGTCCTCAACCTGCTCCAGGGTTTTAAACCCCGGGTTTGACAAAGTAATTCGATCGCGATCCATAAACAGTCCCACGAAGCAGCTAGGGAAATAAAAGTCACCCACGGCAGAGGCCCGCATGCCGTGGGAAGGCTTAATACTCAGGGAGGTCGCCTGGTATCCCTCCGTTAGATACACAGCTAACCCTGTGTCACGCACCCTTCGGCACGGATCGCATAACGCCTTGGGTTGGTAGCGAGTTCTTTTAAGACCGTGCCCTCGCCACTACACGGCCCATACCCCTCCTCCATTTGTTAGGAGAGAGGGAAACACTCATGCGCGCAACTCGCAAACTGTATATTATGAGGAATTGGCAATTTCAGTGTTGCTATCATGAGAAAATTATCTATTTGGAGCCGAAAATGGGAAATAATTCACGTAAAACGCAACAATGAAGGCGTCATTAATATGAAGAATTCCCCATTTCAGAGCGAAACGTCACATCCAGGCCAATATTTAAGCGTAAGGCTTCATTCGGGCGATCATTAAGGTCAAAATCCATGCAAAACTGCGCATTCTACAGGCAGCATTTACGCGAATTGTCGCATTCGAAGAGGAATTTGCACAGAATGCCCCACTGTGGGCAAAACGCAACATTCTGGGAAACACTCACGCGAATCGCCAATTTTAAGGCCACGAAATCATGGCCTCCTCCTTAAGCCGACCCTGGATCCGCGCCTGGCACCTTTTAATGCTCTATCCTCCTAGTCAGATGGACTGAAATTCGTCGAAAGGAGCCAAATCCCCGCCCAACCGTATCCAAGACTCCGTTTCACCAGCTGCTTCCACCTTCCCCCCCGCTTCAGCGTCAAGTGGTTGAGTCGCAGGGAAGACCCTTCGAAAACTTCGCCTGATAAAGTAACAATCATGTGAATGATGAATCAAGCTGAATGAAATAATTCCCCCGGCACCTTAGGGGCGGTAATATAATGCTTGGGCCCTCGTTACCAGTGTGCGGCCAAATAAACCTTGCCCCCCCCACCCACTGATAAAATCCTAGTCCAATGCTGTCGTGCTTTGTCCTGGATTACTCCCCCTCTTCGTGCACACACCAACGAAGAAGTTTCGGACAGCATCCCCCCCCCACCCCCGCGAGTTTTTTATACACTTCCCCACCACCTCGAATAACTTCCATTGACGACGTTTAGCTCCCCCCCCCCCACTAGCGTCCGATGTGTAGACACCTCTGCGCTGGTTAGCCCACAAAACTGAATATTTTCAGCCCGAAACTCGTTTATTGGCCTAGTACGACACAATGCGCTGTAGAGCCTGCAAAATTAAATGTTCTCAGGCCAAAACTATAACCATTATCACGAGCAATTAGTAGGTATCATAGATGACTATTTAGGCCACTGAGTATAGCATCGTCCCAATTACACTGGCCATTTATGGGCCAATTTACGTAACAATTCGTTGTTAAAGCAATAAAGCTGAGTATCATCGCCCAAAAACTGGCCATTTTGGAAACAAACGTGGATAATGAATGGGGTTTGGGGGGGGGGGGGGTGACTCCTTCAAACTGGACTGCTCTATAACCCACGGTTATAGCTGTCCAACGCGGGCCCCAGCAATCCTCTACGCCTTAAAACAGGAAACTTCGTCCAAAAATATTATTTTTATAAATAAGATTTTTCATAAATATAAATATCTTCGTGGAGGTAATGCTGCAGAATAGATGGGTGGTGGTGGTGCTGGGGGGTGTGGAAGTGGAGGTGAAGGCTGAGAGGGGAACCCCTCAAGGCTCCTGCCTTTCCCCCTGCTCTGGTGTTTGGTCATAGAGGGGCTCATACGAGTTTTGGAGAGAGAGGGTATTTATTGTCAGTTCTTTGCGGATGATGGGGTGATATTGGTGAGGGGGAAGGACTTGAGCACCTAGTGTGGTCTCATGAATCAGGCGGTTCACGTAATGAATAACTGGTGTGCAGGCAGAGGACTTGCGGTAAACCCGGAAAAAGCCAAGCTTATACTCTTTACGAAGAAGAGGAGCTTGGCAGGGTGGGGGCCGATTAGGATGAACGGAAGAGAAATAGAAAGGGTGTCAGAAGCTAAATATTTGGGGGTGACCCTGAACGGTAAACTGTCGTGGAGGACCCACGTGGACAATGTGTGTAAACGAGCGGTGAGGACATTTCATCAATGTAGGCGAGTAGTGGGGAGTACCTGGGGCTTAACCCCCCAACGGATGCTGTGGCTATACACAGGTATAATTAGGCCCAGAATATTGTATGGCGCTTTGGCTTGGTGGAAAGTGGTGGAGTGGTCCTGGGGGCGGGAGTTGCTCGGCAGGGTCCAGCGTCTGGCCTGTCTGGCGGCTCTGGGGGCCTTCAGGACGACTCCAACGGCAGCGATGGAAATGTTGCTTCGGCTGCGACCCCTATATTTGGAGGTCAAGATGCGCGCAATGGAAACATGTTATGGGTTGCAAGTCCATGGGAAATGGGCGGTTAGGGGGAGAGATTTGGGACACAGGGAAGTGGTGACGGAGCTCCAGCGGGTGGCGCCTGTCACCCAGATGAGGAGTGACAAAACCGTGAAGCGATTGGACTTGGGAAGGAAGATACGGATTCGAGTTAGTACGAGAGAGGAATTCAGGGTGCAAGAGGGAACCATGAATTGCTTCACGGATGGGTCTAAGTTGGAATCGGGGATGACAGGATCTGGGTTCTGGATACCGGAGTTTGAAGGTGGGAACTGTAGGCCCCTAGGAAAGTTGGCCACGGTTTTTCAGGCAGAGGTCGTGGCGATAAATGACTGTGTCCTGGAGCTAATTAGGAAGCATGTGAGGTTCAGGGAAGTGGTGATCTACGCGGACAGCCGCGCAGCCCTGGGAGCGGTGACCAGGCCGGTTGTTGCAGATGCGCATAAAAAGCTAGGACAATTTTATCAAAATTGTATTATTTAAAGAAAGAAAAACTGTGTGAACTTGGGAACAACATTTTTCATAAAAGCACGATAGCAATCACAATTTTTATATAAGAAGTTGGAGGGGTCTCTTAAAGTTCTGACTGAAGGGAGCATAACATTTGCTACTGTGAAGCAATAAAATCCAACACGCCCCCTCGAATGATATGCGAACAATTGAAAATTACAAAACACAAATTACTTGGAGACTAAACATTTTTGAGCCCTACTAATTTCACAAATCGAGCATGCGTTGGTCCCGGCAATGCTTTCGTGAAAACATCTGCCATCATGTTTTCCGTTGGCATATATTTGACAACGATGGTTCCACTTTTTATATGGTCGCGAACGAAATGGTATCTGATGTCGATGTGTTTGCTTCTTTGGGTGATCATGTCGTTGTGAGCCCAATTTGTCGCACCCGAGTTATCACAAAATACAATCGTAGGCTTCTTCTCAATATTAGGGTAAAATTCTGAAGTCAGTCGTCTTAGCCAAATGGTTTCTTGGATACTGAGGGATAGTGCCATGTACTCAGCTTCGTTGGTACAAATTGAGATTGATTTCTGTTTACGACTAGCCCAAGAGATAAAATTGTTTCCGATTTCCGAACAACAGCCGGTAACTGAAGATCTTTCGTTCAATTTGTTTCCCCAGTCTGCATCACTGTAAGTGAATAGTTCGAAATTTTGAGTCTTGGAGTATTCAAGTTTTAGGTCGAGAGAACCTTTAAGATATCTCAGTATTCGTTTCACAGCAATCCAATGTCTTTTTTGAAAGTTGGTATTGAAACGGCTAAGAACATTAACTGCAAAAACGATGTAAGGTCGGGATATTAGAGATACATACAGTAGTGTACCAATAGCCTCTTGATAAGGGACGTTTCTATCGAAGGGCTCGTTAGACTTGCTCTTCTGGGAGATCCAAAGCTTTCCGGAATCTCGGTCACGACTGATGTCCATTCCAAGGCAGTTTTTCAGGCTTCCGAGGTTGTTCATTTCGAACTCTTGATGAAGCCGGTGTTTGATTTCTTCCTTAATTTTTTTATTGTCGGAAAGAAGAATGAGATCGTCGACGTAGAGAGCGATTACAGCCATCCTCTTCTCGCTCGAACGGGAATAAATACAAGGATCGGCGGCTGAACGGGTGAACTGAAGCTCTCGCAAGACAGAGTCAATTTTTGTGTTCCAACATCGTCCGGACTGTTTAAGCCCGTACATGGATTTGTTAAGACGCCAGACTTTTCCTCTTTCATGGGGTTCGAGAAATTCTGGAGGAGGAGAGACGTAAATTTCTTCCGGTAAATCTCCATAGAGATAGGCAGTCTTGACATCAAGGTGGTCGATGTCCAAGTTGTTTTGAGCGGCGAAGGCCAAGAGAAATCTAATTGAAGTGTATTTCACAACCGGTGATAGGTTTCGGCGTAGTCAATACCAGATTTTTGGGAGCATCCGCGAACAACGAGTCTAGCCTTGAAACGTTTGCGGTCGCCGTCATTTTTCACCTTGTATAGGTACCCATTTGGTAGATAAAGCTTTTTTTCCTGGAGGAAGGTCAGCTACGGTGAATGTATTGTTCTTTTTGAATGAAACAAATTCGTCTTTCATTGCTGCTGCCCATTCGGAAGAATTGTTGCTGTCCATAGCCTCTTGGTAGGTCATGGGAAAGTCCAAGTCTTCTTCTGCGAGGAAAGAGATAAAGTCAGTCCAGACGACTGGTTTAGGCGTGCGCTCTGATCGTCGCACCGGAGCGGCCTGTGTGGGCTCATCAACGTTTTCAGGGGGAACCTCGTAAATGTCGTCTGTGTCATCGTCGTTAAGTACGACTGTGCAATTTGAGATCGATGATTGATCATCAATACTAGAAGTGTCCTCCGCAGCTTGTATTTCCATTGAATCCAAAGGAATTGTCGTAGTAGGAATAATTTTTGTGGGTGGCGCATTACTTCTGGGAGAGAGCGCGGTTATAATTGTCGAAGTTGGCTTGATAGAAGGTTTTGTGTCGGAATCTTCTAGAAACACGACGTCTCGACTGATTGTGACGGCCTTTGTTGAAGGGTTGATGAGTCGATAACCATTTGTCTCCGTACAGTAGCCTACAAAAAGCATTTTTTCCGACTTTCGGTCCCATTTCTTGCGACGCTCCTTTGGAATGTGAACCATAGCGTCGCACCCGAAAATCCTGAGGTTGGCCAGGTTTGGCCTTGATCCTTCCCACAATTCATACGGGGTCGTGCCATTGAGTGCACGAGCAGGAGATCTGTTTACGAGATACGCAGCCGTGGCGATGGCTTCTGCCCAATATTCTTTGCCTAGGCCAGCATCAGCGAGCATAGTTCTCGCTTTTTCGACTAACGTACGATTCATACGCTCAGCTAAGCCGTTTGAAGATGGCGAGTAACGGTGCGTGGTTTGTTGAACAATGCCAACATTTTTGAAATATGTCTTCACTTTTTCATTTAAGTATTCTGACCCTTGGTCGCTTCGAAAAATCTTGATTTTTTTATCTTTTTGACGTTGGACCATTGTGCAGTACTGTTTAATGCAGTCTGCAGCTTGACTTTTATGAGTCAAGAAGTAAACTGTGACGTAACGAGAATGGTCGTCAATTAGTGTCAAAAAGTACGAACTTCCTCCTATGGATTTCTGTTCCATGGGACCACAAAGATCGCTTACAATTAAATTAAGAAGTTCATTTGAGCGATTTCCTTTTGACTTAAATGGAAATCTGGTTTGTTTGCCGATCATGCATAACTCACATGTTCCTGAAACTTCTGTGTTTCCTGTTATGCCAATGGAGTGGCTTTTTAGGATGGCGATTCCTTTGGCATTGAGGTGACCTAAGCGGCGGTGCCAGAGGGCGTCATTATCGCGGGAGAAGAATGCTGTCTTCATTGGAACATTCATTCGATAAATCCCGTTGATCTCGTGAGCTGTAGCGAATATTTGACCATTTTCGTCGTAAATGTGACCACCATCTTTATTGAATACGACTGTGTTGCCTTTCTTGACGATGCGACTCACAGACAGGAGGTTGGCGGCAGCATTTGGTGCGTAAAGGACATTATTGACCTCAATATCGGTTGAGTCGAGTGGGTCCGAAAAGCAGTTACCGAAAAATTCACTGTGCCTGTGGAAGTAGCAGTCAGATTTTGGTTGTCAACACCGAGAATTTGTGTGTCAGACGTGGCATGAGGCACAAAGTTTTTAGTATCATTAGTGATATGTGACGAGGCGGCGGAATCCAAAAACCAGGATTTCGTTGATCCTCTAGTCATGGCAGTAAAACCACAAGCGAAGAACGTTTTTTTTCTTGTTTTTGTATCGATGGTTGGCAGCTGACTGATTTTGTTCAGACTGATAACGATTACACTGTCTGGCGCGACAATGTGAGGCATAATGGCCTAAACGATGGCACTTGTCACACTTTGGCTGGCTTGTCAATCCTGTGATTTGGCTTGGAGTAGAAAGCGTTATCACTAGTCGATTGATCCGTATTTTTGTCATGATGACCGATTTCTTGAAGGAGCTTGACCTTTACAGAGTCAGATGTAATTTTGGTGCCGGAGCTCTCAAGTCCCATGATCATAGGTCGGTACTCTTCGGGGAGACCAGCTAGGAGCAGGGAACCGATCCACTCGTCACTGACGTCAAACTTAATTTCATTAAGTTTCTGAGCGGTCGTAAGAATGTGGTTACAATACTCCTCGACGTTGGGGAAATCGTTGAGCTTGACGAGCAACGATTGTAGTAACGAGATACGTCTAGTTTAGCCCCGAGTCTTCAAATGCACGATTTAGTGCTTCCCAGCATTCTTTCGCCGTCGTAGTCTTCATGATATGGGGATAAATTACTTTATCCACAGCGAGGATAATCTCAGAACGAGCTTTCCTGTCCTTCTTAGGATCGTCTGTGGTAAGATTTTACCACGACGTGGGGAGTCTTACCCTGTGGAGAGGCTGTTAGGAGAGGAGTAATGAAATGTAGACTTAATTGTGCTTAACTTCTTTTATTTAAACGTTATTTTCGAAATCTTCCTCTAGCTACGAATAATGACTTGAAATTTAAATCACCATCAAATAATTAATGAAACGAAACGACTTAAAAAGAACACAATGAATTTACGATAATAAATTGATCTAGTATTTTATTCAAGAATGTTCACTGGTTCCCCAGGACATGAGAAAAACGGGGTTATCGAAAGGAGAACAGACAGTACTCACTGATCAGTAATGGGTTTCGGTTCAGAATCGGTCCAACGTGTTAATGTACGGCGGATGACGAGGAAGGGCGCAATAGTACGCGCCGACGAAACTTGGACGAGAACTGGAGAAGGACTGCGTAAAATTACACACCGACGAAACTTGGAGACTTGGATGAGACAAGACGAGTACTGCGTAAAACACGCACTGACGAATACTGGGGGAGGACTGCGTAAAAGTACGCACGACGAACTTGGAGGAGACAAGACGAGTATTGCGTAAAACACGCACTGACGAGTACTGGAGAGGGCTGCGTAAAAGTACGCACCGACGAAACGACGAAGTTTGGGGAAGACAAGACGAGTATTGCGTAAAACACGCACTGACGAGTACTGGAGAGGGCTGCGTAAAAGTACGCACCGACGAAACGACGAAGTTTGGAGAAGACAAGACGAGTATTGCGTAAAACACGCACTGACGGTCACAACGAGGATACTAACACACCGCGAGAACTGAATGAGACTGCGTAGACGTACACACTGGCAACACGACGAGGACGACAACACACAGCGAGAACTGAACGAGACTGCGCAAGCGTACGCACTGGCAACACGACGAGAATGACAACACACAGCGAGGACTGAACGAGACTGCGTAAACTTGCACCACTCGCTGACAAACTGCTCGTTTACACGTACCGACTTGATGAACCAATTTTCCCTACCACCGGGAATCTCAAGGGCGTATGGAGTCTTCACTACTCTCCAAGACGGTCTACGAGCAACTGTCTGCTTTTTGGTTTGGTTGGGTGAGGTAAAGGTTAGAATGGAAAAGTCATCGAGGAGTGGTGGGGAGATTTTAAGAGGGGTGTGAACATTCTTCCTTCTCAGAATTAATTAGAGATTAACGAATTTGACTGCCTGATAATTAACTAGTTTATTACGAAGTTGTTATATCTAAAATATAGTTCCTTTTGGGACTTCTGTCTCCCCTTATATTATTATAAACTACTGAACTCAAATCGAATCCTATAAACTACAACTAATTCTTTTGTATAAACTTATAACTAATAACATATATCCAAAAAGAGGGGGGGGGGGCCGTGACCCTTCACATCCCTCCCTTCACCGAAGACGGCGAAACGGCGATCTATTCGTCTTTCGCCGAGGGTTCTCCCTTTAGGCGTCGGGCGCGGGCCACTAGGCAAGCTGAACACCGGAGATCCTCTTGTCCGTTTGCCGTGTGGTTCTCGGTATTATGTTTCAGACGCTCACGATCGTCTAGGCGAAGTAAATATTCGCAGGAGTAACACCGCGTTTTTACTCGGGCTCTTTTCCTTAGCCGACATACGGGACAGTCGATTAGGGACGACGATCGCGACGGGCCGGCACGTGTAGGTTCGCTACGACGGCGAACGGTTCGGCGCTGAGGCTGTACTTTTTCATCCTTTCGGTCCCCTTGTTCCAGTTCTGGCGCGGTCGACGGTTGACTTGCTGAGCTGGTACTTCTGAGATGTCGAGAGGCCCGACGGCGACGGGGTTGTCCCACAGAGGGAGCTGATGAAGTATCAGATTCGTTACCATCGGCATTTAATTCATTCAGTTCTGGTGGAGGGGGAGGAGGCGGATTGGTGATGCACGAGAGGAGCGTCGGCAAATCCAACGCACGCCGTGGCATCTCCAACTCTGTCTGACTTCGTCTCTGATTGATATTTTCCACGAAAGCGTCAACTCGTAGTCGATGAGCTTCAAACCAACCGGCTAGTTCCTCATACTGTGTGTAGAGCTCTTGGGCTACGCTACGGAATGGTTCGGGCAGAATCCTCAGTTTCTGTTCTATTATAAGTTCGGCATCGTTTGTGTTGGACGACCCTGTTTCTGAGTTAGTCTCCTCAGGTGATTCAATTTCGAGGGAAACCAATCCGTCAAGTTTTGTTGAATCAAGGCATGCGTCTGCAACTTCGTCCTTTGGGAGGGGCAGAGGATTCGGGGTTCGATCATGGGAAATGGGACTGTCATTTTCCTCCGACGGTGAGAGCGACTCGATGTTTCTCTTAGTAGGATATTCGCGAGTTCCGTCTGTTTGTTCGGACCTTACAGACATTCCCGCCAAAGTGGCACATGTTCCCGAAAAAGTCTCCTTCGAAGTGTCGGATGTGGATGTTATTAACTTTCGGCCAGGGGAATGGGTCGATTGAAAGTTGGGCTCTTCTAATATGACTCGCCCGCGTGCAAGATCAAGCCAAACGGGTAATTTGCGGAGAAGGTCTAGGCCCATCAGTCCATAACTAGAACATGAGGTGGATGGTACGGCAAAAGAGTGACGTAATGTTAGTCCGAGGATGGTCACGTCGACTGTTTGTCTTCCCGGAAGCAACATCTCGGAGCCATCTGCTAGCCGGGCTACAAGGGTGGAGGGTTCCATTGGAATATGCGGTAGAGCTCGCGGAAGAATGGAAGTCTGGGCTCCTGAATCGACAATCATTTGATACTCTCGGTTGTTAATTTTCATTTGGAGGGTTATAAGTGGGGGACCAGGGGTTTGTACGTGAGGAACAATAACGACGTTGACCTCTTTGTTTCGAGGTTCAACACTATTCATTGGACTGGAACTTGTCTTGCTTATTGCCGCTTGATACTGCCTACATTTACTCTGGTCATGTCCCAAATATCCACAATAGTCACACGAGATGGTCGACGGGGTATGCAAGCGAGGACAATTCGACGGAAAATGCTCGAGGGACTGACAATACATACACGGTTTGGATGGTTTAGCAAGCCGTTTCGGGTCACGAGGGGAATTGGGAAAACTCGAATTAGTTTCTGACGAATTTTTAGGACAGTTACGTTTCACATGGCCCACTTCATTACACACAAAACACCGGACGGAGGTCATCTGGGTATTCCTTTGTTGTGAACCCGTATGGGGAAAGGACTGCTGTACGCTGAAAAGGTGGGGAATGTCAGTTTCTTCTTCACGAGTTTTTTGTTTTTCTAACTTTTCAGCGCGGCGTACCGCGTCTTCGAGACTGACAGGTTCAAGGGCAGCCATTATTCCGGAATTGCCATTTTTGAGGCCCGTAACGAAGGCATGTAATGCTCGCTGTTGGATGGCTTGAGGTTGGTCTTGGGGAGTTTGTCGAGCTTCGAGGGGAGTCAACGTTCTTTCAGCCAGCAAAGTGAGACGTTCAGCGTACTTGCGAGGGGTTTCATCGGGTCGTTGTTTGGTTTCGAATAAAGTTCTAAGGGATTCCTCAGGGGTTTTGGTGTCGGAAAATCGGTCAATGAGGGCGTCTCGTACGCGAGTAAAGGGCTGTTCTTCGGTCCAGAGGTCTTTTAAAGTCAGGTAATAATCCAGGGCTCCTCGTTTCAGCTTAGACTGTAAAAGGGACAACTTTTGTTGTTCGGTAAAGTCATTGGTCGTGTTTTCGAGAAGCGTGAAAAACTGACGAATAGACGGTCCCTCCTCCCGGACAGATAGGTTGCCAGGCATCACATTCTCGAGGGCCGAGGGGGTCCGAGTCCTTCAGTTTGTGAATGCCGTAGATAGGTTTGCGGACCCGCATTAGGCTTTTCCGAGTCCGACCCTAAGGGTATGGCGTATGAGCCGGTAACGGCTTAAGCGCTTCGGGCTCGGCTAGGCCGGGTGCGGGCCCACTGAATAATAAAAATAAATAACCTATAAGACGAGTAATCGCCATAACTCGCTGTTTACCCCGCGAGCTTTGAAATAATTGGCCCATAATAAGTATAAATAAAGTGTCCAATATACAGGGTGTTCCCTATGGACATAGGGTCGCAAACGCTTCGTTTCGGAGTTTCAGTGTTTTTCGTACTTTTTAAGCCAAACCACCTCTTTCCAACAAAAATCGTCTCTGATGGGTTAACCTTTCAAAATTGAGCAAAGTGAGTGACATTTTTGTAAAGAGCACAAAATTTCGCTTTCGAAAACACTACACCATAACGCAAAAGTCGTCTTTAGGTATGTTTATTTATTATTACTCGAAAAAGCGAAAAAGAGTGATAATTAATTTTCGCTTGTCTTTAAGGGGCTATTTTAGTTAAATTCATGATGGGTCGAGCATCGACCGAACATAGTAAAAACATGCCCATATTGTAAGCTTTCGATTGGTCTAAAAAAAAAATTGAAATCCGTTGAGTTTTCACTGAGATATCATACCAAACGTTTGGGAAACCAGTGAAAAACGTCAAAATGAGCCATATTGAACCTACTAGGAAAATATCAAGAAAACAATATTTTCGCCGTCATGGTAATCGCACGGTCCATGGAACTGAATTTATTAGAGAGAGATAGTTAGAGAGAGATAGCAAATGAGTAGGTCTTGTTGACAAATAATAAAATTTTCAGTTTCTGACACGTCTCAAGAAGAAGAAGATGAAAACGAAGGAAAAAACTACCGGAAGAGTAAAAAACAGCCGACATTTTGGCTACAAAAAACCTCACGGTTTTTAATCTAAAAAGGGATTTTTGCTTCGAACGAGATTGATGATTTGGATCGTCAGTGTACCATTGGAAAGTTCAGACACTGGGCAAGTTTTTGTGACACTTTGGAAGTTTTTGTAACCTTCTGGAAATGGCATATGTTTTTCTAGCCCACAAAACTAGAGATTTTGGGAATTCCATGGTAAAAATGCCAGATGTTTGGGGGTTTGTGATGCATTTGAAGAATGTAATGACAATCATTGCACAGGAAATCTTCCGTATTTTCGGAAAATGTGGTCACTTTCGAGGAAATTGTAACAGCAGTCGAGCAATCTTCGTTTTTCTGGAGCAAATTCAGTTTGGAAATAAAAACACTAAAAAAAATCATAACTCTTAGGAAAATGAAGATTATCGAAAAGTACGAATGATTATCGTTTATTATTTAAAACCAGAACCAGCCACCAGAAACAGACTGTTCGCCTCAGAGAGTTACTTTTCATTAGAAGCTGACGCGGTGGACAGGCAACTGCACACAATATATGTAGATGCCCCTTGCACTGGCTAAAGTCCGTCGAGGAACCGTCAATTTTGCCTCGATTTGTGGTTTTTCGGTACCAAATACATTTTTTTGTTCGGCAATATATCTTATTGAATACCTAGTTGGTTGTGGACGTGAGTGAGCTTATCTCGGTCTGATGGCGCGTAAGCGTAAGTCACGTCGAACACTGTCATCATAATATTCGAAATTTGAAGATTATCTACTCAAATTTAGCCGCCATGCAGAATTTGCCGCCAAAGTTTTCCCGGGATTTGGTCCCCCCTCACAAACAGGTTCGCTTATCGGTGGCAAAATGTTTTAGTTTCCTCAATTTTTCAGCTATGCTTGAAGATTTGAAACAAAAGTACAAATGTTTCAGCGGCGAGAGCTCTTTTAAGACCTCGAGGACTCTCTTTCATGATTTTTGAAAACTAAAAGCTGAGAATCAACCGTCATCGTGAGCAGCACTTGAGCGGGAGCTAGTGATTACACAGATAACATGACAAACTCGTCTGAATTTGCTATCAACTGTGACTATGACTAACGAAGCTTAGCTGGTTAATTAAACGTTCCTCTTTTCCGACGGCAATTTACCTGTAGGTACTTTCGAAGACATCCGAGATTTCTTGTAATTAGAACACTTCCACCTGGTAAGCTTTTGTTTATCGTGTTCAACTGATTAAAACTGCCGTCCAATTTTAGCTGTAAATTGGCGATTTTTTCCATTTTTAGCTGCGAATTAGCAATTTTTTCCATGTTCAACTGAGAATTAGCACTTTTCCCCAATTTCAACTGAAAATTAACGTTTTTCTTAATTTTAGCTGCAAAATTTGTGATTTTTTCAATTTTTGTCGGGAATTAGTGATTTTCTTTATTTGTATCCGCGAAGTAACGTTTTTCCACAACTTCATATCTGCAAGTTGCAAATTAGCGATTTTTCCCAATTTCAGCTGTGAAATAGCGTTTTGTGCTCATTTTTGCGGCCATTCAGCATCCTATTCCCTTTTTCATGCGCGAATGGGCGATTTTACGCCATTTCAGTTGTGAATTTGCCATTTTTGTCCAATTTAACGTGAAAACGTACCTATTTTTTGTGTCAATATTATAGCGTGTTTTCTAAACTTTAACCGCGGGGTTGGGCCAAATACTACACTTTTGCGTTGATTTCCATAATTTATTCGTAGAATGGCCTCCATGCACCGCGAATCAGCGATTTTTTCTTAATTTTAGCTGCAAAATTTGTGATTTTTTCAATTTTTGTCGGGAATTAGTGATTTTCTTTATTTGTATCCGCGAAGTAACGTTTTTCCACAACTTCATATCTGCAAGTTGCAAATTAGCGATTTTTCCCAATTTCAGCTTTGAAATAATTGGCCCATAATAAGTATAAATAAAGTGTCCAATATACAGGGTGTTCCCTATGGACATAGGGTCGCAAACGCTTCGTTTCGGAGTTTCAGTGTTTTTCGTACTTTTTAAGCCAAACCACCTCTTTCCAACAAAAATCGTCTCTGATGGGTTAACCTTTCAAAATTGAGCAAAGTGAGTGACATTTTTGTAAAGAGCACAAAATTTCGCTTTCGAAAACTCTACACCATAACGCAAAAGTCGTCTTTAGGTATGTTTATTTATTATTACTCGAAAAAGCGAAAAAGAGTGATATTTAATTTTCGCTTGTCTTTAAGGGGCTATTTTAGTTAAATTCATGATGGGTCGAGCATCGACCGAACATAGTAAAAACATGCCCATATTGTAAGCTTTCGATTGGTCTAAAAAAAAAAATTGAAATCCGTTGAGTTTTCACTGAGATATCATACCAAACGTTTGGGAAACCAGTGAAAAACGTCAAAATGAGCCATATTGAACCTACTAGGAAAATATCAAGGAAACAATATTTTCGCCGTCATGGTAATCGCACGGTCCATGGAACTGAATTTATTAGAGAGAGATAGCAAATGAGCAGGTGTTGTTGCCAAATCATAAAATTGTCAGTTTCTGACACGTCTCAAGAAGAAGATGAAAACGAAGGAAAAAAAAACTACCGGAAGAGTAAAAAACAGCTGACATTTTGGCTACAAAAAACCTCACGGTTTTTAATCTAAAAAGGGATTTTTGCTTCCAAGGAGATTGATGATTTGGATCGTCAGGGTACCATTGGAAAGTTCAGACACTGGGCAAGTTTTTGTGACACTTGGCCAGACGTTTAAGTAACCTTCTGGAAATGGCATATGTTTTTCTAGCCCATAAAACTAGAGATTTTGGGAATTCCATGGTAAAAATGCCAGATGTTTGGGGGTTTGTGATGCTTTTGAATTTGAAGAATGTAATGACAATCATTGCACAGGAAATCTTCCGTATTTTCGGAAAATGTGGTCACATTCGAGGAAATTGTAACAGCAGTCGAGCAATCTTCGTTTTTCTGGAGCAAATTCAGTTTATTGGAAATAAAAACACTAAAAAAAATCATAACTCCTAGGAAAATGAAGATAGGACATCCGCGAAGGTCACATTCTACTCCAATTTTGACGTAGTTTTACCGAAAATGTTGCCACACTTATCCCGAACCACCCTGTATAAGGTCTGCTCATGTCAGATGAGGTGTGTGTGGGGGGGTTACTGCGGGATGACTTCAATTTATTGCTCCACCACTGCTGTATATTTGAAGGTTTTATTTGAGTACGAATGATTATCGTTTATTATTTAAAACCAGAACCAGTCACCAGAAACAGACTGTTCGCCTCAGAGTTACTTTTCATTAGAAGCTGACGCGGCGGACAGGCAACTGTACACAATATATGTAGATGCCCCTTGCACTGGCTAAAATCCGTCGAGGAACCGTCAATTTTGCCTCGATTTGTGGTTTTTCTGTACCAAATACATTTTTTTGTTCGGCAATATATCTTATTAGTCGCAAATAAATTGAATAGTTGGTTGTGGACGTGAGTGAGTTTATCTCGGTCTGATGGCGCGTACGCTTAAGTCTCGTCGAACACTGTCGTCATAATATTCGAAATTTGAAGATTATCTACTCAAATTTAGCCGCCATGCAGAATTTGCCGCCAAAGTTTTCCCGGGATTTGGTCCCCCCTCACAAACAGGTTCGCTTATCGTTGGCAAAATGTTTTAGTTTCCTCAATTTTTCAGCTATGCTTGAAGATTTGAAACAAAAGTACAAATGTTTCAGCGGCGAGAGCTCTTTTAAGACCTCGAGGACTCTCTTTCATGATTTTTGAAAACTAAAAGCTGAGAATCAACCGTCATCGTGAGCAGCACTTGAGCGGGAGCTAGTGATTACACAGATAACATGACAAACTCGCCTGAAAGTATTGCTATCAACTGTGACTATGACTAACGAAGCTTAGCTGGTTAATTAAACGTTCCTCTTTTCCGACGGCAATTTACCTGTAGGTACTTTCGAAGACATCCGAGATTTCTTGTAATTAGAACACTTCCACCTGGTAAGCCTTTGTTTATCGTGTTCAACTGATTAAAACTGCCGTCCAATTTTATGATGATCCGCCCCACGTATGACCCCAAGCTCCCAATTCAGCCTTCATAATTTTGTGTCTTTTCTAAGATACCTACTTCAAAAATTGACTTATTTAGGTGTTTAAAATACGACGTTAATGTTCTGATCTTGGATGCTGCATTCCAACATTTTTCTTGAGATCATACGTGTGATTCTGATATCTTGTCGCTTTTTCGCACACCTCATTTCAGTCTTCGAACTCACCTGACCTTATAAACCGCGCAGTGAGCGAGAATGGTTTGGTTGGCGCTGCAAGTTAGCTTGCCATGTTGTCATCTGTCATGATGAGGCAAGCTTCCACCACGGATGGCCAAAGTTGAGTTGATTATGAGGTCTACAGTAACTCGTGTAAACCTATCGCCAATGTAGTCGGCATCAGGCGAGGACTCTTAGCTTTCACGATCGGGCTATCTTGCCCCTGAAGCCATAAATTTATGTAATGAGCCTGAATTGAATATTTGGGAAGGGGGGGAGTCATTGGTATTATTTCTCAAACATTAAGAGGGCATACAAGTACTACCCCTCAACGTTTTACGCGCAAAGTATTTGGGATATTTCAATCAGAGGCGTAGGTAGGAATTTGTCCTTGGGGGGGTGGGGGATCAGATTGAAATCTTGTAACGATGAGGGGAGGGGGTAATTTCACATTTTAGTCATCATTCCACCCAGCCAGCACACTCTTGAATCTGGACATCTTGCTGGCCTCAATCTCTCAGTTAAGGGCGATTTTTTTGACTCTACCCGCAAATTAGCGCGTTTCTCACTTTTGGCCGAGTGTATCGTTCTTCTCAATTTCAGCCGCAGATTAGCGGTTTTGACCTTCCCCCTCCCATAGCCATGAATTTGATCATTTTCTCAACTTTAGCAGCAAAGTATCGTTTTTATCCCGTAAGCGATGTTTCATAATTATCCACGAGCGATTGGGGCCCCGATAGGTGTAGGTCCGCCAGTGACCCCACGATACGCGGTTTCATCCATTTCTAAATTTTAGCCGTTTCCTCTAAAAAATCGCCCAACTGAGAGATTTCTAGAGTCATTTTTTCTGAGTATTTCAATTTGAGCCGAAAGTATGCGTCGCGTGGAGATATGCTCAATTGACCAACGTACGCGGTTTCCTTACCAACATCATAGAGTGGCCACCACTGTCCCTTGAATTGGGTAAAAGTGTGCGTTTGCACTCGTATCATCGAATTCGTCGATCTGCATCCGGGAGAACTTCATGAGACTAGCAGACTAGCCTCTACTCTACTCATTACATAACGATTTATCGAAAAGAAAATTCTGGAATGTCTGGATGAATCAGGGATTAATAGTAATTTTGTTCTCGGGCAAGGCTATGATGGGGCCAGAAAGATGTCCGATAGATTTAAGAGTGTGGAGGCTGGGTGGAATGATGGCTAAAATGTGAAATTACCCCCTCCCCTCACCGCAACTAGATTTTAATCTGATCCCCCCCCCCTCTAGGACAAATTCCTACCTACACCACTGCTGACAATGTAGGCTCCTACGGTTGCAACTTTATGCATGCATTACCTACTAACCCTCGTAGTTTAAGCGAACTTTACTTACAATTAGTGGCGTAGGTAGGAATTTGTCCTGTAGGGGGAGGGTGAGATTGAAATCTCGTAAGGGTGAGGGGAGGGGGGTAATTCACATTTTAGTCATCATTCCACCCAGCCAGCACACTCTTGAATCTGGACATCTTGCTTGCCTCATCATTGCCTCAATCTCTTAGTTAAGGGCGAGTTTTGGACTCTACCCGCAAATTAGCGCTTTTCTCAATTTTGGCCGAGTATATCGTTCTTCTCAATTTCAGCCGCAGACTAGCGGTCTTGCCCCACCACCTCCCATAGCCATGAATTTGCGCATTTTCTCAACTTTAGCAGCAAAGTATCGTTTTTATCCCGTGAGCGATGTTTCTTATTTATCCAATTTTAGCAGCATATTAGCGACTTCTTGAATTTTTTTTTCCAGGGGATTAGCACTTTTCTCAGTTTTAGCTGTACATTAACGTTTTCTTAAGTGTTTTCACGAATTAGGATTTTTTTTTGGTTCACCATACGCAATGCATGAGCGGTTTTTCTCAGTTTACTCGCAAACTAGCGGTTTCTCCGCCTATTGCCATGAATTGTCGCTTTTTTTCAATTTCAGCCTGAAAAGTTGCCTTCAGAATCCGCAAATTGGCGTATATTCAGTTTTTGGCGAAAATTAGAATTTTTCTCAATTTCAACCGCGAATTAGCGCTTTTTTTTTAAATTGCAGCGGCGACGCGTCGTAGCGTTTCAAACTTGTGAATTAGCGAATTTTCTCGATTTCAGTCACAAAATGGCGTTTGGCGCAATTTTAGCTAATAAATTAATTAGACGATGGAAGGGCATAGCCCAACACGATTCGAGTTTCGAGAAAAAATGGCTCCCCGGCGGGATTTGAACCCGCAACCATGTCGCCGGTATTTTAATTAATGAATTAATTAGACTGATTGATTTATTCATTATATCCATCTAACAACATCTAGATAAGATAAAATTCGGCGTGGTTTACCGATCAGGAGAAGCGCCTAGAGTTTCTAGAAACAATGGACCTGGGTGGGGTTCGGCTTAGCTTATCCCTCGGAGTACGACTCTCATAGGCGTCTCCGTGGCGCAAATGGCAGCGTGCTGGACTGGTAATCCAGAGGTTGCGGGTTCAAATCCCGCCGGGGAGCCATTTTTTTCTCGAAACTCGAATCGTGTTGGGCTATATGTAGTGTTGAATCGATACCAACAAAGTATCGATACTTTACTCATTTGAAGTATCGAATGAGAAGTATCGAATGGTATTTGGTATCGAATGAAAAGTATCGATACTCATATAACTTGTTTACAGTATCGTATAAAAAGTATCGATATATACTCGGTATCGGTACAGAAGTACCGATACCAAAAGTACTTGGTATTGATTCAAAAGTATCGATACCGTAGTGGTATCGATTCAACAAGCTTGTAATAAAACCCCTCCATCACCAACCAACGAAAGCCAAAAGCACTACCATCTCTAATGATTTATCGAGTCGTCAATCACTACTCCCTTATACAAAAAGAGATTCATTTTAATTGAAACACAATGACTACTTAAGCTCGATGCACGCTATGCAACTTTTGAAATAGGATTGCCTACCGGTTTTAAAAATTATCCGGTCACTACCGGGGACCATATATTTCATTTCAACCTCCAAATAAATAGCAATATGCTACGAAAAATGCATAGTGTGCACCGAGCTTATAACTCTCTTACTTAACCGTTACTTTTACGATACCGAATGAATATACCCGATACCGAATATCTACTCATTTGAATCAACACCCATTCGATACCGAGTATTTACTTGTTTGAATCAATACCCATTCGATACCGAGTAAAAGTACTCATTTGAAACGATACCCATTCGATACCGAGTATTTACTTGTTTGAATCAATACCCATTCGATACCGAGTAAAAGTACTCATTTCAAACGATACCGAATCAGTACCCATTCGATACCGAGTATTTACTTGTTTGAATCAATACCCATTCGATACCGAGTAAAAGTACTCATTTGAAACGATACCGAATCAATACCCATTCGATACCGAGTAAAAGTACTCATTTGAATCAATACCCATTCGATACCGAGTAGAAGTACTCGAATGGGTATTGATTCAAGCGAGTAAAAACTCGGTATCGAATGGGTATCGTTTCAAATGAGTACTTTTACTCGGTATCGAATGGGTATTGATTCAAATGAGTACTTTTACTCGGTATCGAATGGGTATTGATTCAAACAAGTAAATACTCGGTATCGAATGGGTATTGATTCGGTATCGTTTCAAATGAGTACTTTTACTTGGTATCGAATGGGTATTGATTCAGTATCGTACTAGTTTTAATCAATACCCATTCGATACCAATTAAAGTACTCATTTCAAACGGTACGTTTCCGATGCCGGGAGTTCACGTGTTTAAATTAATTTAAAAAATGTAAAAAAATAAAAAATACTCGGTATTGATTAATAAGTATCGAATCGTACTCAGTATCGAATGAAAAATATCGGTTCCTGAAGTACTCATTTCCCAGTATCGAATCAAAGTATCGAAATAGTACTTGGTATCGAAAAAAATTATCGATACCAAAACTATCGATTGAAAAGTATCGATATTTTACTCTATTTACTGGTATCGATTCAACACTAGCTATATGCCCTTCCATCGTCGTCCGGATAATATCAGTCTAATTAATTTATTAATTAAAATACCGGCGACAGATTTATTCATTATATCCGTCCAATTTTAGCTGTAAATTGGCGATTTTTTCCATTTTTAGCTGCGAATTAGGAATTTTCTCAATTTTTAGGCTTAAAATTAACCTTTCTCTAAATTTTGACCAGGCTATTTATTTTATTTTCTAAATAATACCCGCAAATTAGCGGGTTTTCACATTTTACCATCGCATTAGCCATTTTTTTATAACTTTTATAGGTATAGATTATTGCTTCATTTCAGTTCTAGCTGTGATAATTAGCGTATTTTTTAACATTACACTATAGCCATACATGAATTTGCTATTTTTCCGAATTTCTAGGTTCGAATTTAAATTATAAATGTTTTTTTTTCAAACCAAAAAATTTACTTCTATCCATCCATTTCTGTCAAAAAATCATCATTTATTCGAGAATTAGTGATGTTTCTCAATTTTAGCAGCGAATTTTCGCTTTTTCTAGATTTTAGCAGCGTTGTAGCGTTTTCAACCTGTGCATTACCTACCGAGTTTTGTCCATTTTTTCAAAGAATTGGCGTTTGACTCAATTTAAGCTGCAAATTAGCAATTTTTTCCATGTTCAACTGAGAATTAGCACTTTTCCCCAATTTCAACTGAAAATTAACGTTTTTCTTAATTTTAGCTGCAAAATTTGTGATTTTTTCAATTTTTGTCGGGAATTAGTGATTTTCTTTATTTGTATCCGCGAAGTAACGTTTTTCCACAACTTCATATCTGCAAGTTGCAAATTAGCGATGTTTCCCAATTTCAGCTGTGAAATAGCGTTTTGTGCTCATTTTTGCGGCCATTCAGCATCCTATTCCCTTTTTCATGCGCGAATGGGCGATTTTACGCCATTTCAGTTGTGAATTTGCCATTTTTGTCCAATTTAACGTGAAAACGTACCTATTTTTTGTGTCAATATTATAGCGTGTTTTCTAAACTTTAACCGCGGGGTTGGGCCAAATACTACACTTTTGCGTTGATTTCCATAATTTATTCATAGAATGGCCTCCATGCACCGCGAATCAGCGATTTTTTCTTAATTTTAGTCTGGAAGTTGCATCGCGGGACCACGAATCATCGCTTTTTAGCAGATTGCAGCTGATATAACTGGTTATAGCTACTATAAAACTAGCGCTTTCGGGGGCTCAATCGAATATTCAGCTCGCACACTCTTTGCTGATATTACTTGCAACGTTATATTCTCCAGGTCGGATAGACTGAAATTCGTAGAAAGGAGCCAAATCGCTTTCCAACCGTACGACCCATTCACATACCTACATCCATGGATAACCTATAAATAGTAATTTTCTTTATTTAAGCTTTTCGGGGGCCCCGTCTGATAGAGGGTCCGGGGCGAACCCCCCCCCCCTCACCCTTACCACGGTACGCTACTGCGTGGGGTCTGATTCGAAGGAAACAGCTGGACGTACTCTGACCTTCTCGAGCTGCTTCAAGTCCAGAAAATCTGCTAAACCTAACCTCTACGCGAAACGTTCATTTTTGGAGATTTTATATGGGGCTCTTCGTTGGTACTATAGTGCCCCTTCGTTCGTATACTTGTAGCTCTGGGGGGCGGGATCTATCCCCCAAATCCCCCCCCCCCGTAACTACGCACCTGATTTCAATTTTTATGGTCTCATATGTTACCTTATAGGCGTGAGACAAGGCCAGCAGAGCCTGAATTTCAATTTTGACTTTCCTCGAATTTTAAATTAAATTCATAAAAGTTCTAGTAATTATATCAAGTTGATTTAAGATTAAAGGAAAGTCAAAATTGAAATTCAGGCTCTGCTGGCCTTGCCTCAGGCCTATAAGGTTTCATTTGAGACCATAAAAAATAAAATATTCCAAACACTACGCGTATAACGGTGAGGGAATAATGGGCGAGGGGCAGGGGCGGCTTTAGGCCTCCGTGACGGGGGTGGCGATAGAATGTGTTCTCACCCCCCCCCCCCAACTTATCTCATTGGCCTAATTTCTTAATTTTCTTATATAAAAAAAAGTAGCCCGAAAGCGCACTGTCTTTGTTTCCCAAAACCCGGATTTTATATTGCAGTGTCTGATATCTGCTTAAGAATCTGAGCGAATGTCGTGCTGGCAATTTGATTAAAACCAAAAATCTTGGAATACTGCCTTGGAATCTAGAATATTCTACCAAAAAACCAGGTCCAAAACAGGTTCTGCGCGTTTGGCCCTTTAAAAAACGAAATATCGCATTTGAGTCTATTATTAATCTGATTTTTGCTCTCTCAAAACCAAATTTTACGGATTTCGATCGTTTAAATCCAAATTTTAGGGATTTTTTATCTCTCTAAAACAAAATTTCGTTAGTTTTGATCTTCCAAACCTCAATTTCGCGGTCATTTGCTCTTCTTAAAACTGAATTTTGCGAATTCTTCTTGTTCAGACCCCGATATCGTGAAGTTTACTCTTTCCTATACCCGAATTTCGTTTGTTTTGCTCTTTCAAAAACCAATTTCACGAACTTTAGCTCTTTCAAACCCCAATTTCGTGAACTTGGTCCCTTAAACCCTAATTTCGAGGATTTTCACTCTTTGAAAACCAATTTTTTTTTTTTTTTTTGGATTTGGCTCTTTCAAAACTCAATTTTGGCGATTTACAATTCATGATAAACCAAATTTTAGGGCAAACACTCTTTCTATATATTTTTTTAATACGAAAAAATAGTCTGGCCCATTTGAAAACCAAATGGCGTGACTTCGGCTCGTCCAAAACCAAATGTCTTGGATTCGGCTTCTTCAAAACAGAATTGGTCATTTTAAACACCAATTTCGCGGTTTTTCCTCTTTCAAAAACAAAGAAAAACAAAATCAACAAAATTTGTGTGGCTTTAGCTCTTTCTAAACTTGTTTTAGCAGCTTTTACTAATTAGAAAACAAATTTATTTTTTTCAAATACAATTTTTTTATTTGGGTAACTTAAAAAGCCAAATTTTGTTATTTTGGCTATTAAAAGCCCCAGTTACACGGATTTCTTGAGAAAAACCTCCGCACTCGTCCCCTTGAAATCCCAAGTTCCGCCGATTTTACTCTTTTATTCCGAAAACTATGCTTTTCAAGAGCCAAATTTCGTGGATTTGGCTTTTACAAAACCACAATTTCGCATACTTTCACTCTTTCAAACCCAACTTTTTTTTGGATTTGACTCCTTCAAATCCAACTTTCGGGATTTATGTTTAAAACAAGTTTCATGGCTTCATGCAGCCTTTTGTATAATTTTGGCTAATTAAAAAACTAATGTGGTTCATTAAAAACCAAATGTCGAGATTTTGGCTCTTTCATACCACAATTTCTGCTGATTTTCGCTCTCCCATAACCAAATGTCTCGGATTCGGTCCCTTCACAATCCAATTTCTCCGCAAATGGTGTACTACTAAGTAATATTAAAATAAGTAATTTTCTTACTTCCTAGTTCTATAGGATCTGGATACGATTTGCTTTCTGTAGGATCTAGATACGATTTTCTTTCTCTAACATTTGTATTGTACGGGATAGCGTAAGACGGTACAATAAGAAAATTTCTGTTCGTGGAACAAACACAACTGATGATTTTATTTTTGTTTTATCAAATTCAATAATTAATGGAATTAATTATGGCGTCGCTACACTACCCTCCTTTCAGTGAAGGCTTGGACGGTGCGTGAGCGATGTCGAGATTGGTGAATGTAGTGGTATAATAATATGGTTTCTCGGGAGGAGATCGTGGATGCGGTTGTGTCGGTTAGTTCAGATTCCAGTGTGGTAGTGACGGCTTGCAGTTGTCTTTCATTAAGCTATCCCTTCCATGCATTCTCGAGCCATTAGAAGAAATATTCAACACCTCACTCCAGGGGTCTGTTTATCCAGTGTCGTGGAAGTCTGCCTTGGTGCTGCCCCTGCCGAAGAAAAGAAATGCGGTGCAGATGGAGGATTTTCGCCCTATTTCATTGCTTTGTTGTTTGGCGAAGGCTCTTGAAAAGTGCGTTTATGGTCAGTTGTCGAAATTTTTGGAATCGGCGGGACTCACTGATCGATATCAAAGTGGATTTCGTGCACATCATGGAACTCAGACGGCTTTGCTTAAGATGACGTCTGACGTAGTTGGCGCAGTTGATGAGTATAAGGTGACTGCGATGGTTCAACTCGATTTTAGTCGAGCTTTTGATAGAGTTAATCATGGTAAACTGTTGGTTAAGCTTACTGGCATTGGATTGTCTCGTGGTGCGTGTGTTTGGTTTTTGTCGTATCTGACTGGTGCAGACAGGCTGTCGTGTCCTCTTCGGACCGCTCATTGTCCTCTTTCTTGCTTCCTGAGAGTGGCGTTCCGCAGGGGTCGGTTTTGGGGCCACTTTTGTTTTCAGTTTACGAGTGTGACCTACCCGCTTGTATTACGCACTCCAAGTACCACATGTATGCGGACGATGTTAAGCTGTACTTTTCGTTTGAGCCACATCTTATTTGTGATGCAGTGGAAAAACTGAACAGTGATGTGACTGTCATTCCTGGTTGGGCACGAAGGAACGACCTTATAATTAATCGACAAAAGACTCAGGCTATATTGTTTGGGACTAGATATTTTCTATCGGCATTGTCTGAGGGTGACATTCCCAGTGTGGTGGTGGGCGGCTGTGCGATTCCGTGGGCATCCAGCGTGACTACGCTCGGTGTGACTCTGGATCAGGGTCTTGTCTGGGATTCGCACGTCTCATCCGTGTGTCGAAGTGTCTTCCGAATCCTTGCCCAGCTTTCCTCGATAAAGGAGTCTCTGCCGATTGCTGTGAGAAAATTGCTTATTCGATCTCTGGTATTCCCGCAATTCGATTATTGCTCAGCTGATTCCAGAGGCGGAACATGAGTTGTAAGACGCGAACTGTCAGCGGTGAGTTGAGCGAGAGAATTGTGCTCCTGGAGAAGGAATGCAGGCTTCAGATGATCGACCGAAATAACGACGTGTTTTCCGTTTTTGTCGAGAGTGAAATATTTGTCGTATTTGGTAATCACGAGGTAGGGTCCTTCGTATGGTTGTTGAAGAGGTTTCTTGACGGAGTCGACCCGGCCTTAAACGTGACGAGAAGTAGGTAAATCAGAATGCACGAACGTTTTCCTCGAATTATTTCGTGTGATGTTGATAGGTTGTGCATCATCGAAGAAGGCTCTTAGACGGTGAAGGAATGGATTTGGGTTGGTGGGCAAAGGATGAGTTGGATCGAAGATGCATCCGGCGTACGTAAAGGAGTTCCAAGGTGCAGTTCGGCTGCCGTGTAATCGCCGCTATTGGTAACCGTGCGTAAACCGAGGAGAACTGTTGGCAGTCTGGAGTACCAATCGGGAGATTCGTGGCACTTGAGAGCGGCTTTGAGGGATCTGTGCCATCGTTCGACTTTCCCGTTGGATTGAGGGTGGTAGGCAGTGGTGAGGAAATGTCGAATGCGTAGGAGTTCGTTAATGCTACGGAAAAGATTGTCAAACTGTCGGCCTCTGTCAGTGATGAGTCAAGAGGGTGTACCGTAACGAGCGATCCACTCTGTGAGGAAAGTTTCAGCGACAGTCAGGGATGGTGTTGCTTCCAGCCAGGATGAAAATAGGTCTATCATCGTAAAAATGTATCGGAAGTTCTGGAAGACGGATGAGATGAGTTATGAAAGAGAGAAAAAGCTTGACGACGAAGAGGAGTGGGGATGAAAACGCGTCGTTTGTCGTCACAGTAAAGTGAGTAGTCGCGGCCAGGAAATGTTGTGAGATGAAGATTGAGGGACGAATCGTGAGATGAAAGGAGTTTTTTTACTTCGAAGTCGTCTTTTTGAAGTTTAGCGACTTCGGCGAAATCAAAGAGAGAAACCGATTCGAGTCTGGAAAGACAATCGGCTACGACGTTGTCTTTTCCTCTGATATGGCGAATGTCAGTCGTAAACTGCGCTATAAAGTCCAGATGACGATACTGGCGGGGCGAGGCTTTGTCAGGGTTTTGGTTGAAAGCGAAAGTGAGGGGCCTGTGATCTGTGTAGATGGTAAGATGTTGTCCTTCGACGAAATGGCGGAAGTGTTTTATGGAACCATAAATAGCGAGGATCTCTTTGTCATAAGCACTATATCGTTTTTCCGCGTCGGTTAGTTTTCGAGAAAAGAAGGCCAGCGGCTGAGCGGTACTGTCAAATGTCTGAAGCATCGACTCGAAGAATGAGGGGAGAGTCTGGCTTCGGGTGGACGAGAATTGTAGCGTTAGCAAGGCCTGTGATGCATTCGTTGTAGGCTGTGATGAGTTCATCGGTCCAAACGATAAGAGAATTATCGGTTTTTCGAGCTGTGAGAGCGTCTCGAAGAGCAACTTGAGATGAAGCTGCGTGAGGCATAAAGCGTCGATAGAAATTAAGAGTTCCGAGGAACCGGCGAAGAGCTCGAAAGGTGGATGGTCGTTCGGCCTGTGTTAGATCGTGGATGCGATGAGGGAGAGGTGAGAGGTGAGATACCGGACGGTGTTATACGGAAGCTGAGAAAATCAATTTCTTCGACGCCGAAAACACATTTATTCGTGTTTAGACAAACACCGTAGCTCCGAAAGCGTTGAAAGACAAGCGATAGGTGTTCTATATGTTCTTCGTGGGATCGAGAGGCTAGTAGAACGTTGTCGAGGTAGCTGAAAGCAAAGGGTAGGTCTCGAAGGACTTCATCCGTGAATCTTTGGAAAGTTGGGCCGGCGTTCCTAAGGCCGAATATCATCATGGAAAATTTGAAAAGGCCAAATGGAGTGATGATGACGGTCTTTTCGATGTCCGGGGGCGCAATAGGGATTTGATTGTACGCACGTAGAAGGTCGAGCTTCGAGAAAATTTTGGCACCTCTTAAGTTAGCTGCAAAATCGTGGATATGGGGTAAGGGGTAGCGGTCGGGTTTCGTAACGGCGTTTAAACGTCTGAAGTCGCCGCAAGGGCGCCAGCTCCCATCTTTTTTGGGAACCATGTGAAGGGGGCTAGACCAGCTTGACTTTGAAGTTCTACATATGCCGAGATCAAGTAAGATTTGAAACTCTACTTTGGCTGCATTGAGTTTTTCGGGAGGAAGACGGCGAAAGCGTGAGCGAAATGGGGCTCCATGCGTATCGATCACATGTTGGGTGTTGTGGGGGGATTGTGTGGTGTGAAAGACGAGTTTTATCGGTATACTGCTGAAGAATTTTGCGAATTTATTATCTGAGTTTGCGATTGATTGAAGTGCGACGGGCCAAGAAGCTGATATTGGAGCATTGATGGCGAGAGTAAAAAGACGGGTGTTACTATCGATTAGCCGATTGCTGCTGAGATCGACGATTAGGTTGAAATATTTCAAGAAGTCGGCGCCGATAATGGGATGTGTGACTTCGGCGATGACGAAGGGCCAGCGAAACGGACGCCGGAGGTCGAGATCGAGGTGGGGTGCACCTTTGGCAGTGAAAAGTGTGAACTTCTGAGGCGAATTCTGTTTTTCGCGCCGAGTGAGTGGTAAAACGCTAACTTCCGCGCCCGAGTCTATTAAAAAACGAGTCACCTTGTCGGTGATAAAAAGACGGTTTGTGGAATTACGGCGATCACTAGCTGCTACCTGGGAGCGAGAAGTCGTTTTCTTGGGAAAGAAGCACGGTGGGCGACAATTTTGGGCTTGGTTACCGAATCTCGAGTGATAATAGCCAAACTCTGGGGTAAAAGTCGTCGGGCTCGGGGAGTTTTGTCGGCGAGGTTGGTTTTGATGACGATCACGTGAATTGGAACGATGATGTTCGAGACGTTTGCGAAGAATCACGTTGGGGTCACCAGCTTGTACGGGCTAGCGTAAATTATGGTGTCGCTACAGTATCTTTTCACTTTCCCTTCCTTTACTTATACCCCTCCCCCCGGTTTCCCACCGTATCACTGAGGGTGGCTGACCTGACGGGGGTGGCGATCGCCCCTCCATAAAACCGCCCCTGGCGAGGGGTAGTATTGTATGCCCCCTTAATCGGTTTTCTTCATAAATTTGACTCTGTCTGTTACGATAATGAACCTCAGAAATGTTCAATTCCCTCGTATCCCCTGACCAATGGGAAGCGTAGCTCAGCGTAGCGTGTTAAGGGCATTGTGGCCGTGATAAATAAAAAAAAAAAAAAAAAATTCGATTAGACGCCGATGCCCCGGGACACGAAGTACTTTGGACGCAATTATGCCCCTCTCACACTAGAAGAAGCAAGACGCCGACGCGCGCGTCAGCTGTAAAAACACATAGAACTCTTCGGGACCTTTCACATTAGACTCGCGTGTCGGCGTCTTTTTTTCTCGTAGTGTGAAAAGGCTCTAAGTAATTTCTTCCCTGACATTAACTATTCTGGCAGAGACAAGATAGTTTTTGCCATAGCCAGTTGGAATTGTTCTTCCAGGCCCATCAACTGGTGTGTTCTGGCTCACTTCGCTGTCACCTAACCATTCGACCGTGAACCCCAACATTCACTCTCCTGTGTCACTTGGGTTTCTAGACTATGAGCTCTCATTCAACTAGCTGAAGGAAGCCATATGTGAACTGAAATAATTTTAGGCTAAAATGCTTGCTACATCATAGAGACCTTCTCCCCTCCCACTAAATCTATGAGTTTCACCGGTGTGAAACCTTTGGTAAGATGATTTATAAGTGTGTAGATACGCGCAAATTGAATTTAGCATAAATAGCCTAAATAACGCCTTTTTGAAGCAATTCTATTCTTGGAACAAAACGTCTCGAAAACGTGGTTTATAACCCTGTCAGGAAACTGTTTTTCTTCAAGGGTTGAGGAGTCTCGGTTTGGATTCATATTTCCAACTTTTTGGTCCATGAAGTTTGCGTCCGGTCTTTTCCCAGACACGTTTCCTTCGTCCCATAGATTTTTCACGCTCCATTTCACTATCTCTGCATTATTTTAATACGAGTGTTTATATTTCTTTGTTCTAGTTTTTGCCACACATTTAAACAATGGACGAATCAGATTCATCATCGTCATCATCATCCGACTACTCGTCCTCGGACTCAGACAGTTTGATTGATCGTCGCTCGCGTTTGTGGAATCGTGAAGGAAACAAGTGTCTTTTTTGTCATAAAATAATGGAAAACGTGGTTGACGCGCTAAACCACTGTAAGACTGATCATAATTTCGACGTTTTTGAAATGGTGGTACGTTTTTACAAGATTGTATTGAAAAGGTGCCATTTTGTCACTCGATCTTTTTCTCTTCTAAGGAAAAGTTCAGTATGACTCGAACGGAGTACACGCGTTTTATCAACTACATCAGAACGAAGAAACCAAACGCTTCGGCTTTAAACCAGTGCAATAGACCAGTATGGAAAAAGGCGAACTGTACAAGAGTCTACCTTAAGAATGATCTTTGGCTCATCAATGGTGAGCAGTGCACGTCATTAACTCAAATGACTCGTGTGAGCTATCAGTGTTTTCCACCGTAGATATCGTGGGCCTTAAATCAAAGTGCGATGATCCCATGCCAAAGTATGTCAACTCTGAAAGTGGTAAAGTTGTGATGTTCGTACACCACTTCTTAGAACTCCAAAAGCGCCTTCAAGAACTGTCGGACAAAGTGAAAGAGATGGGACGTGAAATAAATGATGCTCAAGAGCGTTACTTTGATTCTGGACCACCCAGTCAGTGTGTTGACGGTCAAAATAAAACTGTTTCTTGCAGCTGGCAAAGGGAATATTTGTGTGCTCGAGTGAGTCATGTTATTGGTATTATTTTATTTTAATATTTATTAAGATTTAAATTTTGTCTTTAGGATCACGTTCGGTCATTTGGCTCCGCTCTAGCATGCTCTGTGATTCTGTCCGGCAAAACTGTTCTTGCCGCCGGCTGGGGTTCTATCAGTCTAGCTTTGCTCGCCCTTGACGCGGAAGCTCAATCGGTAGGCGTTCTCGCTCGTGACATCGACGAAGTTCAACTTTTCCGCCGAGTCACGTCTGAAAATAATCTGTCCGAACGGCTTAACCTTGTCGAAGACGATGAAAGCTCGACCCGCCAATTCGACTTCGTCTTGTGCGATTGGATGGGTCACTTTTTATTTTTTGAAAACAAACTTGATTCGGCATTGTTCGCTCGTGATAAACTTCTGGCTCCTAATGGCCGTATCGTTCCTAGTAAATTCTCTATTTCCATGTTTGGAATCAACGACGGTAGGTGTACAACTAAATAATCGTTGGCAGAATATTTTATGCTGAATTCTCTTCGAATTTCGCAGGAAATCTTCCCACTGAACTTCGCATTGCTAATTACAACCTCGGTTGTATGATTAAACCGGAACTGATAAAACCGGTTCGCCAAGCGGTTAACGTGTCCGATATAATCACCGACTCCGCTGTTATTTACTCAATGGACTTGAGAACGTTTACTAAAAGTGACTTGTGTTTCGAAACTGATTTCGTTCTTCACGGCCAACGATGTTCCGATGTTACTGCTCTGGTTGGATACTTCGAAGCTTTCGTTGACGAGCGTCGTACTCATCCGCCCCTGGTGTCGACTTCACCTCACGCTCACCCGTCTCGTTGGGAACAGACTGTTTTTCACTTGAGTGAAAAGGAGCCGTGTGAAAAAGGTTGGTTGTCTGCTACCATTACGTACTCGATTTTACCATCTTAATATTTTTACTTTTGAAGGGTCTATTCTGCATTGCCGTTTAAAATGCTTGGTGCATCCGAGAAAGCCTAGTAATTTTATTATTCTACTGAGTATCAACTCTAAAAATCATTCCTACGAATTTCCTTTGCCTTAATCACTTATTTTAAACAATTTTTGATCTTTCGTAATTACGTTACTTCCATGCACCCTAAATCTGAACAAATAAAGACTGAGAATTATGCATGCCTATTCCCTATTCAATATCAAATTAACCATAATGGGGAATATTACTTATAGCCGGTCTGATGAGACCGAGTAGTTCTGGTAGCTAAAGGTCTGAGGTCGGAACGGAGGCTGGGCCGTGCAATTTTTAGGGTTTGAGAACTTTCTTCGGTCAAAGACATAGGCCTGTTGCGGGACCTCAGTCGAACTCCATCGAATTCACCCCGCCCCTGAACTTCCCCCTGACTCCTGAAATTTGTCAATTTCAATTATTTTTTCATGAACTACCTCTCACCGGAACTTCTAGGTCGCTGCACTCATTTAAAGAGCCACTTTAGCTGCAACATTAGTGTTTCCCGTCCCCTAAAGCTGATCAATAACGCAAGAAATGCGTATATAGTTCTGTCAGAGAACTGGAGAATACTCCAAATGCTTTTTACCGCGAGGTCATAAATCTGCCTGAAACTGATACTTGTCTCAAATGATTCTTAGTGGTCAGGGATGAGTTTATTAATGATTTCGCTTCGGGAATTGAATAATCCGCCAGGTATCTAGAAATTACGCCTCATAATCTTATTTTTTGGCCAAAAGAGTAGAGAGCTTGGAAAAAAATGAGGGGCAATCGCCCCACTCACACCTTCGTTTGCATCCCCCAGTAGGGTGGGGGTCCTATAATTCTCAGTTTGGTGATCTAAACAGCGTGCTACAGTGCTTAATTTCGAAAGAGGTAACGACCAAGTTTTGGCAATATGGAGCCTAAAAATTCTGACATTTTCTGGGCACGCTTCTCACTTCTTTCGGCAAATTCAAAACTTTGATTGGCAAACAATATGCATTTTCAGCAAACATATGCAGATTTGTGTGGGAAAGTGCCGGTTGGAGGGTCGTCTCATGAAAGGGGGATTTAACTGGAACAAATTGTTCCAGGCGAGTAAATTGGCGTACTCTGGTGAGCTATTTTGGCTTTATAGCGTGTCCCTATATGGCAAACTGAGTGGTTGTCAAGGGGAAGCCGAAATTATCAATTTTGTTGGGGGGGGGGGGTACAGTTAATTTGTGTGCAAGTTGCATGAGCTTACAAATATTACACTCCTACTATTTCACATTTGATGAACCACATGAGGCGACCCCGTAGGGTTTATACTTTTCACTAGAGAACCAAAGCAGGTGAGCGTACCGAACTTTTGGGGCATTGGTACGACCGAACTGCTGGGAATAATTTCGCCACCGCTTCAAAGACCTCTTGGGCTTCTCCACGGTATTTCTACCTAGGGTTGCCAGATAGCCGAGGATCTTCGCCCGGAGATTCGGTTGGGGGGGGGGGGTTTCATATCGACACCTGAGCGCCCAAAAGGCACATCTGCACTATTTGAACACAAGAGCCGATCTGGATTAATTGGACCAAAGGGATAATCTGAAAGCGGTTAGAGGTCCTAAATCAGTGGGGCCAAACTGATGGCGTTTTACATTTACATACAATTCCTCTCTGGAGCCGAGCATTTCCACCCGTCTTCTCTGTTACCATATGATATAATTAAGAGAAGACGGGTGGACATGCTCGATTGCTCGGCTTCAGAGCGGAATTTTATGTGAATTGCAAACGCTATGAAATTTCTCGAGCATGTTTTTAGGGCCAATCTGCAAGTAATCTTTCACCCAATCACATATGTTTTTGTCAATCCAAAGGTCCAAATACTTCGCTCATTCATTTTATGCTCATCTGCGCCAACATTCTGGCGAGTGATGAGTCTTTTTGTTTAGTGCTTCTTGTGGTTAGAGTCTACAGTGGATCCAGAGGGGGCTCGCCCCCACCTATTGGCCATTCCAGTTAGTCAAAAACTCAGAAAACTTTGACCCGCGATTTGGTGATCCAAAACTGGCCTGTTCGCCTTCAAGGCAGAATTATGTCTTCAAAGTTTAATTTATTAACTCAAAGAATCGAAATTTCTGTACAAATAAAGTTTACAGCGCGTGCTGTTAAGCTCTGAAATGTAACACTCGGGTCAAAAAAACATTTTGACCCAAGACATGGCTACAATTCACGGCTTTCTTCCCCCATTAAACTCGAATTTCACGGATTATTGGCACTTGCGCAACCAAATTTCTCGGGTTTTGCTCATTCAAAAAGCCGATTCAGCGTATCAGCACGTAAGAAACCAATTTCGAGTGGTCAACCTCCCCTTAAAAAAAGTCAACTTCACGGGTTTCACGCCTTCAAAATCAAAACTTCCGGACATTCGCTCATATTGAAGAGAAATTTCGTGGGTCCAACTTTCAAAAACCAAATTTCGGAGGGGTTGGCCCCGAACTTCGTGGAATTCGCTCGCCAAAAAGAAATAATTTCGGGTTTAGAGAAAACTCGAAGGCGGGGGGGGGGGTGTATATCTGTCATTTTCAAAAATGAAATTTTGCAATTTTGGCTCTTTAAAAACCAATTTACGGGGTTGACTCACCCAAGTAAGCAAGCAATTTCACGGAATTTGCGATGTTTAAAGCAATTTCGAGGGTTTTTCTCATTTAAATAATCTCTTAACTGCGGATTTAGCTCATTCAAACCCTTAATTTCGTGGATTTGGCCCTTTCAGAAACTTTTTTTTCGCGGATTTGGCACTTTCAACTACAAATTCCGAGTTGAGACCCATATCTGCTGCTATCTAAGAGAGAGAGAGAGTGTGAAAGAGAGAAAAAGCTGCAACTGTGTGGTTGTCGCTGGTGGCGTGTGCCCCTTTTTTTATCCCTTTAGGTGCGCTCCTGTCCCCCTCGGAACGTTTAAATTCCTGGGAAAACATGAAATCCTGGCATGAGTTTTCCTTGGTTGGTTTGTCACACGAGGTGGGGACGGGGCTTCTTTATGCGCAGTCGCTTGAGCTGAACTCTGAATCAGCGCCTGCGGTTAAATCTGAGTCTTGTGTTTCGAGCTTTTGGTGTTCGGAGCTAATTCGTCTCTACATATATGTGAATACATCGTTGATTCGCTGTTAAAATGAATATAAGTACTAATTCGCTGCAAAATTGAGAAAAACTTTGCTCAAACTGGGAGATTGAGGAAAGGCGCTCATTTAAAGCTAAAGTTGAGAAATCACCAATTCGCGATTTCTGGGGACAACTTCATGGCTGAAATTGAGAAAAAGCGCTAATTCATGGCTAAACGTAACGACATCGCTGATTAACTGCTGAAGTTGAGGGAATAAAGCGTTAATTCGTGGCTATAAAAGTGAGCGCAAATATTGAGTGCTCAAATTGAGAAACATCGCTAATTTGCTTCTAAAATATAGAAAAAACGCTAACTTACTCCCAAATGGAAAAACGCTAATTCGGCGCTATAATTGAGAAAAAGCGATAATGCAAAGGTAAAATTAAGAAAACACCAAACCGCGATTTCTGGAGGCGCTTTCACGGCTAAAATTGGGGGGGGGGAACAACAACGTTAATTCGGGGCTAAAATGGAGATAAAGTACTAATTTGTTGCTATTATGAGACCACATCACCAATTCGCTGACAATACCGAAGAAAAAGCGAAATTTGCTGCTAAAATTGGGGAATAGCGCTAATTCACCGCTAAAATGGAGAAAAAGATCCAAATCATCGATAAATGTGAAGAAGTCGCTAATATTCTGCTAGTTTGAAAGCGATATAGCGCTAATTCGTAGTTCTAGCTGGAAGACACAGTTGATTTGGTGTTGAAGTTGAGAAAAGCGCATTTTCGTGGCTAAAATTGAGATATAAACCGCTTATTCACAGCTAAAATTGAGATAACGCAAATTCAAAATTTCCGAAGGCAACTTGAAAATTGAGAAGAAGCGCTAATTCGTGGCTATAAATGTGAAAAATGGCTAATTCACTGCTGAAATTGAGAAAAATCGTTAATTCGTGCCTAAAAACATTGACATTTCGCTGCTAAAACTGAGAAAAAGCTCTGAATCGCTGCTAACAATGATAAAAAGCTCTAAAAATAAAGCGCTAATTCATGGCTAAAAGTCAAAAGAATTGCTAATTCACTACTGAAATTAAGAAATTCGCTAATTTGTAGCTAAATTAGAGACAAAAATGTCTCATTCGTATACATAAAATTGAGAGAACACCAATTCACGATTTCTGGTGGCTAAAATTCAGCAAAATCCATTTAACGCTACGTAAATTTATATTCCTCGATTGTATTGAGACTGAGAGGTCTCATTGAGATTGCAGTCCCAGGCCCTCATGTGTAGTTTCACCGGTGGTTACACTACGACATATAGGCCTTTGGATCTTGGATCAACCAGTTGGGGCGATTTCATGGTCAAATAAGCAATTTCAGTGATTATTTAACGGTTTTCGTCCCATGTGAGTTATTGGGAAGCAAAATTCGCAATTTTTTAGGCCAAATATCATCTTTATTGGGGGAAGAAAAATCCTTTAATTTCTTAAACGAAAGTTCGGGCTAATTTTCCGGTAAATATGTTCAGAGAGTAGGATTTGTTGACGTTTTAATTGGAAAAGCAGACCGTTTAGTTATAATTAAATTTTGTACGAGCTGCCTCAACAGGGTCTCGGGGAAATTTTATATTTTCTTCGCATGCGGTAAGGGATGAGAACAGGCCCATATTTGGACAGAACTTTCTTGGGGTTGGAACATTGTGTGGTCGATACTTTTTTGTTGTTTGAACCTTTTGAAGAGATAGCCGAAATAAATCCAACGGTTTTGTTGTTACTTTCTGAACTAAAGCGAAATATTTTTTGACCCGGAGATATTCTCGGCCCGGCCGGAGACCTGAGATCGGGTCCCAGGCCCGGAGACCCGGCAACCCTATTTCTACCTCCATTCACGTAGAATTTCATCCACCCAAAAATTGACGTTGGGACGATGAGTTTACTCGGTTGTGTAGTTGCCTTACTTTTCACTGATGTCCAAGGGTGAGCCAGAGCGAGACGTCTGGCACAGACTGACAGGCGGTTGATATGGGAGGGCAATTGCCCACTTCTGCCCCCTCCCCTGACTACGCCAATGACGTTACGACTCTTTAATGTGGGTGGTCCACGTCAAACGGCAATTTCAACCACATACTCAGGTATTTTGCCTCCGACGCGAGATGTTTTTTCTACCCTTCGTGTAATGTAGTAGGTGGCACACGGGCTCTAGATTCCGCCTAGTTTACAGTTGTTCATCCCCATGAAAATTCCTGTCTGCGCCACTTCACCTTTCGATTTTTATTTTTCCTCTTTTATCAGACTCATGTCGCAAGTTCTTTGTGAGAAAAAAAAAAAAACTGCAGGCGTGACTCATTCACTTGCTTCTCTAATTAAGCCAAACGAGACTGATGACATCAGTAATCAGTGGCAAAGATATCAGATTTTTATCATTTAGCGTTTGTTGTATGTTTGTATCTCCAAGATTTGAGGTCTGTTAGCTATTTGACTAATTTTCGACTGTTTTCTTTGTAATTATTACTGATACTAACGTATTTTTAAAAAATTGAAATGCAGGCTGAGATCTTAGCCATTTTATGATTTATCGGAACCGGATTTGTAGCTCCAGTGATAAAAAATTATTACCTGAGGAAACTTCAGTTACGAACTATGGACAAGGCAAATGCTGCTCTGAGAAGGTGATTTCATTATTTTTTGCTTCCTACCGTTTTAATTGATGAATTATAAGAGTTTAGAGTTTCAAGATACCTCTTATGCACATGGGTGTGGGTGTGAATTGAACACGAATGCACCTCAAGATCAGAAGCTTCCCAATCAGTCGAAAAACAAGGTGGGTTTTTCCTGTTCCTGTCGTGTACAAGTTTCCTGGCCGAATATACGTGAAATTGACTGTCTCCGGTCTTAATTCCCCTAAGACCCTGATTGAGTGACCGGGATGGTCCGCCCCCTCGCCCGTAACTCGTTACGCTACTGGCACTAGGCGTTACAAATTGAGACCGAAAAGTACGACAAAATATACTCTCCCCGGACACCTTAAAAATGAGCCCGTACGCTCCAAAAAGAAGAACATTTCGGGGAAAGTAAGACGTCTGATTACCTTATGCAGGGCACACCTTCACCAGTGACCGTTGGGCGCAGTCAGTGAAGACAGGTTCGAGTAGGACAACTGACGGTCGACAGACCCGTCTGATCAACGTCGTGCTCCAAAGCGTTGAAAATTGGAGAGAAAAAAAATGTATCCTTTCACAGTCCGTGAAAGAGATCCACCGCCCCAAACACGGGTAAAATGGGTACAGCAGTCAGAACGTTGCTGACGAAGAACGAAGTAAAGGCGTTATGACACGCATAAATGTACTTACAGCTCATGAAAAGCTTCATCGGCGTCAGCTTGCTCATAAAAAGAGCAAAGGACCATTTTTGTTGAGCAATACATAAAATCAAACAAAAAGTCTTACTAAATTAACAAAATTGAACATGGAAGGCCCAGAGAGCACCGACAGAAAAGAAGTACACCGATCTTTTTAGTTCAGAAGATTCTTTTCTCTTTTGTCTGTGACTTAAATACACAAAAAACACATCGCGACCGCGTTTGGAAGTGAAGAATTGGGAAGTGTGAACTGTCAGTCACGTATGCATGATTTTTTGTATTAAAAGTGAATTA
The DNA here is from genome assembly GCA_038030265.1 of Corythucha ciliata. Lineage (NCBI taxonomy): Eukaryota > Metazoa > Arthropoda > Insecta > Hemiptera > Tingidae > Corythucha > Corythucha ciliata. The sequence goes on along the minus strand of CM075940.1, from coordinate 30,059,968 downwards.
ACTCTAATTCTAATGCAGTAATCCACAAATTGCATTACATAAATTTGAAGCTTATTGAATGGGGCAATGTTCGGTGAATTTGGAGTTTCCGAGCCCAAAACAAGAGGGGTGAAATCATTGAGCGTTTAGGGGGCAGATTGTAATGCCGAATAATTGCGTCCCGCTTAGATTGCCGACTGTCAGTCTTACAGTCAATTATATCGAATGATAATGGTTATATCCTATGGGAATTTTCACGAGGCTTCCGAAAATGAGGTCATTAATGGATTTTGGACAATTAAAAGTCCAGAAATTGAACTTTTCCCAGTAAAATAGTCTAAATTTTCAAAAATGCAAAATTACCCGTATATTTGTTGGAAATTGTTTTTGACCAACGCTTATTTCACCAAATCGTAATATTTTCAGGTCAGGAATAAGCCTGTAAAAGGATGCCGTAAAGTTCTGAAACACCCTATCCGTAAACAGAATAGTTTAGCCACATACAACTTTTTATATCCCAAATTGCAGACAATTTTCGCCACGGAGCGACGATTCAATCGGAAAACCCGCGCGGTTGTAGGCTCGGTGAGCTAAACAGTACACTTTACACAGTAACAGTTCACTTGTGCCGAAAACTAAGATTTCTGAACAAAGTTTCCAAATTTTTGCCGACTTCTCCCGGCTAAATCACCAATTTTTCTATATATTGGAGCTTCAGAGGCTCAATTTCAAAATTTTTCACTAGAATTATCAGTTTTCAGGCCACTTGGGAACTTTTCAAGAAAAAATTGACAGTAATGTAGGAGGGCATTGATCGTTTTCAGGGCGAAATCGGTAGTTTCCAGGAGGAAATTTCCAATATATGAGACGAAATTGATAGTTAACAGGATAAAATTGACAGTTCCCAGGACGACATTGATAGTTTTGAACGGCGAAAAAATTTACGATTTTGAGTGACGAAATGGACGGTCTATTGGACAAAATTGAAAGTTTCTAGGATGGGATCAATAGTTTTGAATGAGGAAATTGACATTTATAGGACAAAATTGACAGTTTCTCGAACGAAATTGACAGTTTTGAACGACAAAAATTACAGTTGCGAATGAAGAAATTGACATTTCTGGTGAAATGGACAGTTTTAATTCGAAATTGACAGTTCATGAGACGAAATAGTCAGTTTTTGGGACAAATGTCCACTGATGCTTTCCAAGACGAAATTGAAGTTTCAAACGACGAAATTGACATTTCTGGGACGGAATTGACAGTTTCAAGGTCGAAATTGACAGTAGTACCTACTCGACGGTTTCCGGTGAACGGGCTTGGTCTGAGCCCGAATTGTCTGATGTCTCCCTCGGTTTGGGATCTTTTGTTATGACGTAGAACGAAATTGACAATTTCCGAGTCGAAACTTTCAGTTCCTGAGGGTGAAATTGATAGTTTGAAGAACGAATTTGACAGTTCCTAGAACGAAATTGACAATTTTCGAGGGAGGGCTTGGACAGTGCCGGCCTTAGACATATTCGCCCCCGGGCGAATCTTTCACCAGTGCCCCCATGAAGTCACCGTTCAGATTAAGCCACGATTTGGCGTTTCCTCCACGTTAACCACGAATTAGCGTTTTTTCAAAACTTCAGCGTTCTTCTCAATTTCATCGATGAATTAGATATTTTCCCCCATTTTAGCTGTGAATAAGCGATTTGTCTCCATTTTAGCGCGAGTTAGCGATTTTCTCAATTTATGCCGAAAATTAGCGCTTTTTGCTAATTGTTCACGAAGTTACCTCCAGATAAGCGGCTCGCCATTTTCTCAATTTTCTTTAAATTAGCGACTTTTTCTCAATTTAACTCCCAATTAGCCATTTATCTTGATTTTAACAACAACACATTAGCGTTTTTTCTCATGTTAGCCGCTAAAATCATAGATTCGTCTATATTTCAGCCACGAACTAGAGTTTTTCCCCAATTACCTAGTGCTTTTTCTGAATTTTGCCATGGATTCGCGAAATTTTTCTTTTTCTGGCACTAAGTCACGTTCAGAAGCCGCGAATTTGAAGTTTTCGCGTTAGCAATTGTTAGCAGAAGCTTATGCTACGAGGGTTAGTAAGTAGTGCATGCAAAAAATCGTAGCCGTGAGAGTCGTGTCAGTCTTCCCTCGTCGAGGTGTTTCATCGACGGACCGGTTTCGGCTGCTTGTTGTCGATTATGCACCTCGACGAGGAAAGACTGACGACGTAGGCTCCTACGGCTACGATTTGATTTTTGCATGCATTTTTCACCATTTTAGCCGCGAATAAGCGATTTTTCTTAATCATTGTAGTGAATTCGTTTTTTTCCCTAATTTTAACCGCTAATGAGCCATTTTTCTCAATTTAATCCATGAATTAGCATTTTTTTTCAATTTTAGCTTCAAATTTAGCATTTTTTTCGCTTTTAGCGCTGATTTAGTGCTTTTTCTCAGTTTGAGACACGAACTTGCCTTCAAAAGTCAAAAATTGTCGTTTCTATACTTCTATCCTCTAATTAGCACTTTTTCTGTACTTTATCCGCGGAAGCTTTAAGGAAACTTTGGCCGCGAAATAGCAAGTAGCTAAGTATTTTTCTTAATTGTAGCCGTCACTGGAACTTTGCAGGTGATCAGGAAGGAGTGTAGCTGAATATTCTATTTAACCCACGAAAGCTCTATTCTGTAGGCTCAAATTGAGAGAAAATGCGGCCTTCCGGGGGTAACTTCGCGGCTAAAATAGAGAAAATGCGCTGCTCCCCAGTTATTTAGGTCCTTAACCGGATGAAGACGAGAAGGCGCACTAATATGCTGTTCCTGCGGCCAAGTACGCAGCAAAAAGTTTGGAAAAAGCGCTAATATTTGTGGGTAAAACTGTTGAATAGCGTTCATTCCCGGTATGCCGATATGAAACATCGAGACGGAAATTGAGAAAAAAATCGCCGATTCGCGGTGTATAGACAACGCACAACAAACGCAAAAAAAACCGCTAATGTGCTGTTATTTTTGGTAATATTGAGACGTGGCCCGGTTTTTGCTTTTCTACAAGACCTAAAAGGCAAAAACAAGGCTTAGAAAAAGCAAAAAACCCGCTACGGCTGTACATTAGAAAAAACACGCTAATTCTGGGCTAAAATTGAGAAAAAATGCAAATTCGCTACTGAAATTGAAAAAAAAATCGCCCATTCGGATAAAAAAGTGAAAAGCCTCTAATTCGAAGCTAATTTTTCGAAAAATGCTAATTCACGACTCAAAAGAAGAATGGCTAATTAGCTGCATAAATCTGGACAAACGCTAATCCACGGCAAAAATTGACAACAATTGCTAATTCACTAATGATGCGCTATTAGCGGCTAAACTTGGAACAGTCCTATTTCGCGGATACAACTGAAAAGATTCGCTAATTAATTCGCGGATAGAATCGTGAAAAAACGTTAATTCGCGAATCGTAAAATGAAAAAAACCGGTTAATTCTCGGCTAAAATTGAGAAAAACGCTAATTCTCGACTAAAATTTAGTAATAACGCTGACTCGGGGCTAAAATTTTGGAAAACAGAAATCCGTGGTTTCTGGAGGCAACTTCGGGCCTAAAATTGAGAGAAAGCGGTCCATAGGTAAAATTTCTTGAAAAATGGTCAATACGGGGCAAAAATAGTTCATACACCGCTAATTTGCGGGCAATATTGAGAATAATCACTAATTATTGCGGCTGAAATTAACGTAAAACGCTATACTCTTGATGCTCAAAGTGCTAATTCACTGCTGAAAAGGTAAAAATCGCTAATTTACTGCAAAAATCGAGGAAAACTTAAATTCATGGCAAAAATTGAGAAAAATCGCTAACATGGGATAAAAACGCTAATTGATCGGCTGAAATTGAAAAAAATCCAATTTTCGTCTAATGTGTAGTTTTGAAATATTCGTAAATCAAATGCGTTTCTTAGGTCATTCTCCCCCCCCTTCCCATTTTGCTGGACGCGCCCCTTACTCGCCGGCACTGGGCTCGCCCCCCCCCCTTAAGGCCGGCACGGGGCTCGCCCCCCCCCTTAAAGCCGGCACTGGGCTTGGGAAATTTACAGCTCTGAACCCGAATTATCGTAAATGATTAATACAAATTAGATAAGTAGCCGTAGTTGCCTGCGTTGTCAGTCATACCTTGTTGAGGTGGGTCCAAGACAGACCGGTTTCGCCTGTTCGGCATCTTCAGTGTTTGAACGTCTACTGAAAACTGAGTTACCGTCGTGTGTGTGTCCCCTTATGTACCCCCCCCCCCCCCGGGTTTTCCCTGTTCCCTTCACTTTGCAGGTGTTGTTTGGACAAAAAAGTCCGTTATTTTCTGTTTCTTGATTGGTGGCTGTGTTGAGTTTTGTGGTGGTATCCTGTGTGTGGTGTGCGTGTTATTTTTGTGTCTTTTTGCTTCGGGTGAGATGATGGTATGTGCCTTTCTTTTTGTCGGGTATAAATCCTTTAGTGGTGTGAAGATTTTTTTTTTTTTTTTTTGAGGGCTCGGACGGTCTCCCGACTCCGAAGGTGCCAAAAGCCTTTCGGCCCATACACCATACCCACTTGGGGCCCGGACTCGGGAGAGCCTAGTACGGCTCCTCAAACCTATTTATCCTTTCCAGCAAACTCAGGAGACGGGTCCCATTCTCCTTTGAGAAGCTGGGGAAGGATATCCTATCGTCACCAAAAATGTTGTATCTGGCCGCCGCGTAGCCGTCACACTCGCATACGACGTGCTCCGCGGTTTCCTCAGCCTCCCCACACCTTTCGCAGTCGGGCTCCCCTACTGCCCCCTTGATTGACAGATGCCTATTAAGGGCGTAATGTCCTGTATACATCCCTACTATCCGCCTAAGCTTAACCCGTGTTAGTCCCAGCAACCATGCCGAAGCTTCCTGGTCTTCCTCATTGATTCCCAGTTTTGCTTGCCGGCACCCGGGTTCAGTCCGCCATCTCCTCAGGGCTTGGTCACTGGCCCAGGCCAGTGACCCCCTCAAGACCACCCTTCGGGCAATGCCCACCGGTGGTTCAGGTCCTATCACCAGCTGGTCCGCGCCACGCTTGGCCAGCTCGTCTGCTTTTTCATTTCCCTGCCATCCTCTATGACCCGGGATCCATCCCAACGTTAGGGAGTTCCCTTCGCCCTGGAGGTCCCGTATCCCTACTCTGCAACTCGCCACGGCCGCTGAGTCCACCGCGGGTTTGGTGATCGCCCCCAGCGCCGCCCTGCTATCAGAGTAGATGCCGATCGCCCTACCTGTCACTTTCCGCTTCAGTAGCTCCCGAATACAAGCATCGATCGCTACCACCTCGGCCTGGAAAACTGTGGCGTGTCCCCCTAGCGGGATACTTATTTCCGCCCCCAGCTCCGGCACGAAAATTCCAGCTCCGGTCGGCCCTTCCTGACCCTTCTTGGAGCCGTCCGTGTAACACACCAGCTCCCCTTGCCGGGATTCCCAACCTTCTTCTCTCATAATGACTCTCTGTTTGATTTTGGTCGAGAAGTCATTCCTTTTAACCACGTAATCCGGCCTAAGTGCCGAGGATGGGGATACTCTATTTAGTTCCCCTTCCCAGTCCCATTGGCCCTGCCTAGGCCTCTTTAGGCCTCCCTGGCATCTCAACCTGTAGGCAACTTCAAGTGCCCGACCCCTGACTTCAATGTCCAAGGGCTTCAGGCCTAGTAATCTTTCCATGGCCCTCGTAGGGGTTGTCCGGAATGGCCCCAAAATCGACAGGCAAGCAAGCCTTTGTATTTTTGCGAGCCTATCCGCCCCCCTCCCTTCTCTATCCCCCTCCACCATGCGACCGCCCCGTGCAGGATGCGCGGTCGGATGATTCCTGTGTATATCCACTTCATGACCCGTGGTTTCAGGCCCCAGGTCTTCCCTACGATTTGTCTACATTGGTGAAAGGCCACCACAGCTTTATTATAAACGCTGTCTACGTGTTCCTTCCACCTTAACTTCTCATCCAATATGACTCCCAAATATTTAACCTGTTTAGAGAGAGCGGTGGCCTCTCCCCGAAAGTGGATTGATTGCCATCCCTCCCTTTTTCTCTTGTGAGTGAACAACATCATATTCATCTTACTAGGGTTTATTGTGAGACCCCTAGGCCTACACCATGCCTCGACTATCCCCACCGCCCCCCTCATGAGGGAACACAGTGTGGATAAGTCTTTCCCCCTAACCACTATGGCTCCGTCATCCGCAAAAAATTGCGCATAATAGCCCTTTTCCACTAATTCCCTTATAAGACTATCTACCACAAGTATCCAGAGAAGAGGCGAGAGACTTGAGCCCTGGGGCACCCCCCTACTGGCTCGTTTTTCCACCCTATCGCCGCCCACCTTAGCGACCACCCACCTATGACTCAGCGAGTAGTCTATCCATTGAATCAGCCTCGTCTCCACCCCAAAGTGCCCTAGAGTTGCCACAATACACTCCCTATGTACCCTATTAAATGCCCCTTCATCAATATCCAAAAAAAGAGCCAACTCGTACTCTTTCTGGGCCACCGAGTGGTGTGAAGATAGTATCTGACGTTGTGTTGAGTTGTTCGTTGATTATGTTCCCCCCGAATGTCCTTTGTTTGTATATTTCTAAATTTTCGAGTATGTTAAGTTTCCTACCCTTGTTTTGTGAGTGTATTAAGGTCATGACCTGTGTTATGGGTTGAGGTTTATGTTTTTGTGTGCGAAATTTGAGTCGTCTTTGTTTTTGTTATATGATGCGATGTGTTCTTTGTATCGTTGTCTAAGTTTCCTACCAGTTTGTCCTATGTAAACCTCGTTGCAGGTACATGTTAGTTTGTAAACCCCGTTTTGGTCATATTTGTTGTTTTTGTCTATTTTAGTGTTGAGAGTATTTTTTATCGTGTTGTTGGTGCTGATGGCTATGTTGAGTCTCTTATTTTTGAAGAAGTTTGTGATTCGGTTAATTTCTTTACCTGTGTACGTGAATGAGGTCCTTCTTTTTATGTCGGTACTGTTTGTTGGTTCGTTACTGTGATTGTTCTGTCTTCGTGATCTGAGTCTATCTATTGTTGCTTTGCTGTATCCGTTATTTGTGGCGATCTGGTAGATTATGTTGAGTTCGTTTGTCTGATCCTGCTGTGTCACTGGTATGGTGTGTAAACGGTGTATCATGTACCTAAATGCTGATAGTTTGTGTTGGATAGGATGGTTAGATGTGGCGTGAATAACTGAGTCGGATGAAGTGGGTTTTCTGTAGATTTTAAATTGTAAGTTACCTGACTATATATCTTTCGTCACAGTGATGTCGAGGAAATTAATAGAGTTGTTTTGTTCTGTTTCAAGTGTAAATGTTAATTTTGGGTGTATAGTATTGAGGAATTGTAGTATTTGTGTTGAGTTGTCCTGAGACAGTATGCAGATAACGTCGTCTACATATCTTGCGTAAAATGTTATGTTAAAGTCGTCGTAGAGTTGTTGGACGAACTTACTTTCTAAGTGGTTTAGAAAGGTCTCGGCCAAGACTCCAGAAGTGGGGTTTCCCATTCCTAGTCCGTCCAACTATCGATAAACTTTGTTGTTGAATTTAAAGTAGTTCTGTTTCACAGTGGCCAATGTCATGTTGAATAATGTGTTAGCTGTAGTGTTGTCGCAATTTGTACGTAACAAGTCTTTGACTATTGCGAGTGTTTGATTGACTGGTATGGATGTGTACAAGTCCTTGATATCAAACGACACAAGAACAGAATTTTCGTTTATGTGTATATTTTGTAGTTTGTTAGTTAGTTCGAGTGAATTTTTAACAGCGTAAGTGTGATTGTACTGTATTTTTTGTTTTAATTGTGCGGTGAATTTTGCTAACTTGTAAGCTGGTGCGGTAGTGTAGTTAACCACAGGACGATCGGTACATCTAGTTTGTGGAGTTTCGGTTGTGAGTTTAGTGTAGGTGCTTTAGGGTTCATGTTAATGTAGAATTTTGATTGTGCTGGGTGTATTAGACTGTGTGATTCTTTAATGACTTGACGGATGTGTTCCTGAAACTGTTCTGTTGGGTCTGCGTGTAATTTGATGGCCCCTGATTTTTGTTATGAATTCGTCCGTTTTTTGAATGTATTGTTGTTTGTCCATTAGTACTGCCGTGTGTCCTTTATCTGCTTTCGTTATGATTGTGTCACTCCCCAGTTTCCTACTAAGATTGTTCAATATTTTAGTGTCGTCATTGTTCGAATGATTGTATGTTCTAATGTTGTCCTTGATGATATCTGATGACTAAGGCCCGATTTCACCAACTTCTTAAACCAGGATTAAAATGTAAACACTTATATCTATATCAGAATTCATATGGGTCGTTATTGGCAACTAATCACGATCAACTTTAAACGAGATCAATTTTGTTGGTTAAAATGGGCCTAAGTTTACAATTTTTAGAGCGTGAATAGTCATTTTGGCGATCGTCAGGGCACGAATCATCAGTTCAGCCATTTTCATGGCACAAATGGTCAGTTTTGGCCATTTTTGGAGTGCGAGTGGTTCGTTTTTGCTATTTCAAGGTCACATGTTCGTCAGTTTTTTAAGCCTTTTCAAGGCGCGAATCTGTGAGCTCGAATGACCAGTTCGCTGTTTATTAGAGCGAAACACTTTGAAGATTGACATTTTTACGACTTAGGTTATTTTAGGGCACGAATTTTTCAGTTTGGCAATTTTCAAGTGTGTGGAATGGTCTATTTGGCCATTATCAGGGTAGAAATAGTCAGTTCAAACATTTGCATGGTGCGAATAGTCAGTTTAGTCATTTTCACCAACCCGATAAAGTCATTAGCCACACTTATAAACGTGGTAGGGATCCTCCTAATTAACATATTTGCGTTTCACACCCTCCATACAAAATAATAGTAATAATAATAATAGATATTATTATTCGACAGAACCAGCGTACGACTTCGTTCGTTCAATTCAGGCAATGGCGAATTGAATTTAATAATATCTGAGCTGGGTGAGGTGAAATCTACATATAAAAAGTTCGCTAAAGCTCAAAAACAAGCGTGGCAGGACATGTCGTCGTGGGCCTCGCGGGAAAGTAATTTGGCCGTTCTCGAGACTTTTAATTATTTGTCCGAACTCAACGACTTGTGGTATGAGGTGCAAAGAGAATTTATGGGTGAGTTTTTCATCTTTATTTTCGCTTGATATTTTTTCCTTGATTACCACCCTTCTATGTGTATTTTTGTTTAGGTGGAATAAAATCGCTTCAACATCAATTCGAAATTATTTTGGAATCAGAAACACTATTGAATAAATCGCGAATGCACTTGACTTCTTGTGAGCAGAAAGAGTCAAAATTAACTAAAGAACTCAAAAAGAGTGAAGAACACGCTCCCTACAAGTTGATCGAACGTAACAAGTTGGCCAACGATCTGCGTCACGCGTCAGAAACTGTTCGAGCTGCTCAACACGAAGGTAAATTATTCAGGAAAAGAATTGTTATGAACTGTTATGTGACTCTTTTCATGGATTTAGTCAGTGCTAAGGCGGTTGAAAACGAAACCTTAAAAAACAATAAAATCAAAGAGGGAATGATTGATGTATCTGAGACTTTTATCGAATTAGCGGACAAAATGATGATCGTATTTTCTTCTCATAAAGAGGTAGCGCAGTGCCTTCCTAGTGTCGCAGGGATTGACATTCAGGACATAAAGTATACTGGTGAGGCAAGGTCATCTATCGACAATGTCTTCAGGATTAATCGAGTTTTTTTCTTCTCCTAAGGATCGGAGATATCGAAAAGATCGGTGAACAAGGCCAAAGAAGAGGTTCACTGCTATAAAAGACACTCTCATCGAACGAGTGCTCCTCCACCCTACACCAGTCCTGGTACGTCACCCATACGCTCTGATCCGCCTAGTTTTGCCAATATTAGCACGGACAGTTGTCCCACGTATGGCAACGTTCCTCACCATTTTTACTCTGAAATCCCGAACACCCCACCGTAAGTATTCAATTTTTTCTCTCTCTCGGTTTCTTCTGTAAGTAAAGGCTGCATTATTACCCCTTTGCAATTGTTTCCCCACTATTTTTTTTTCTTTAGAGTGGCTGGATTTAATTTAAGCTCTGGTGCTGCTCGTTATGACCTTCCCCCGAGAGAAAATTACGAAAATCTCCCAGGATTGGATGACTCACCAGGCGTGGCCGGTGCTTCATGGAACCGTTTCAATCCTGAAAATTGACACTCTGTTGAGCTTATTTGAGTCATTCTTTTAATGTGAATGCATTGAATCGTCGTAATGTGGGAGGGGGGGGGGTCATTCAATGCGAAATTTTTTATCTTTAATTGGGTATGATTTTGTATAGCCATTTTTTACCATACGAATTCGTGTACTCCGTCGGTGTTTGTTTCACCAGATTTTGTTGTTTTTTTTTTTTTTTTTATTGCTTTGTGCCATTCTGTACTTTTTTCATGACAAACACAATCAAATACTAGAGTCTCAATCGAAGAGACTTTAAAAAAAGCTCAAAACTATCTTTATTTTTGTAAGTTGACTGCACTGAATTATCGAACTAATTCCATTGCTGCTCAATCAAAGCTGTGCTTCAAATTATCTGAAAAGACATAATTGTAATGCAATGCGCCCAAAACCGTAACCTTGATGGTTGTTTCGTGACATCGTATATTTTGGCTGTGATTTAACCTCATCGATCATTATATAGTTTTGACGAGCATTTTTTCGTACGCAAAAATTTAATTGATGATCGTTATGCTTGATTTGCTATTGCCAGCGATTATTTTTGACTGAAAGACAAATAATCATAGTTCTGGCGCTTCATGAATCGCGGTCTACCTGTTTTAAATGTAATTACTCTACTCGGTAATCTGAAAAAAACTTATTGAATATATTTTTAAGTAAAATCTTAAGTTTCGTCATTCTTATTTATTACGTTTTCTAGTGTGGCGATTTTTTTTTTAATCAGACGAGCCGTTAAAAGGGTTCTCCTTTTCATGTCATCATGTTTGGCCACTTGGCCACAGGGGCGGTACGAATTTTCCCACCAGCGCCTGTCGCCCAATCGACTCCCACGAACCTTGATAGGCTGCTCTGGAGCCGAGAAAATTTACAAAGTTCCACGACCAGACAAAACGCTCAATTTCGGCTAGTTTAAAGAACGTCTTGAGGCGTTCTGACCGTGCCCGGCTGAACTTGTCAGTATGATCATTGACTGTGGGACTCAAAAATCAAAATACGTTGAAAAAATTGCCTGAAAAGAGGATAGTTTACCCTCTCTTCTCAATTTAAGGGGAAATATCAGGTTTCTTGACACAGGGATTTCTACATCGATCGTGGGAGGGTTTCTTCAAGTTGAACCCCCCCCCCCCCCATTGATCAATAAATTAAAAAGTTGGAAAGTTGACACACAAATTGCGCAATTGCGTTACCTGAATTGAGATATCGAGAAAAATAAAAATGTGTTTGTAAGGTCAGAGTCGTGACTATCGATATCCAGAAGGACAAAAGTCATGGTTCAAAATTGCCCATGCGCAAGCTTGGTCAAAATTGGGCTCCGACGAATTCCATCAATTGACTGTACCCGGCCGAGTTTTCGAAATATTTTATCGCAAGTGCACATTTTTTTATATTTTTTCCACATGCCCAGAATGCGATTCCAGCATGATGAAAACTGCTGCGAAAAATTTTGCATTTTTTTTCGCGATATTAAAAAAAAAATCTTCAAAATCCGGGTTTTCTGGAAAAATTACCCAAAACCGCCAATTTATATTTTTTTAGGCCCAAAACCTTCACACAATCAATCTTGATGCCCTATGAACACGTGTACCAACTTACGAAGCTCAATGTGCCCTGGAAGTTTGGAAGTTGGTAGTCAGGTAAAAATTTTGGGAGTATCCGAAAACAGTTCCAAAGTCGATGAAATTTTAAGGTGTTGCTCCGCTGTGCTAAGTATGTTTTACACGAGTTTTCCTCTCAAATTTCCTGTGGAAATTTAGGGGTTTTAGGGTGGGTGAAGATTTGCTATTTTTAAAGGGTTTGGCTCCATGAAACCTGTTGACTGAGACTACACATATATATACCTAAGTTCTTCCGGTTTAATCATGCCTCATATATGGGAGTTTGACTGGGCACTGAGGGCGAATGTCCCAGGCAGACGCCGGCACACGCTCATAATTCGTATTCAGCTCTATAAAACAGGTCGAATGAGAGCAGTTTCAGGACTATGTTCGTTTGGTTAAATTCATGTCCCAAATTAATGACTTTAATTAGCTATGTACAATTCTTAGTACCCAGATACTGCATGGCAGATTCTTGGATTTTGACAATTCCAAAAAGCGTCAAAGTGACTATATTTTCGTAAACACGCCGACAAATCTCAGTTTCGGTGCAAAACATACTTGTGTGCTCTTTTCGAATCTCGCAACAGAATTTGCGAAACGTTCGCTTGAAAATGACCAAATCGCATTTCATTGCAAAAATAGCTGAAAAAATATTGCGTTCCGGACCATGGCGTATTTCGTCTTTTCGATCGCAAATCAGGTATACTTTCACCCAATTTTTTAAAAAAAAGAATTATTCTGAAACACCCTGTATGGCTGGCGTGATTGAAATTGGCGTGATTTTTGAAAACTTCAAAAATCGCGTATTTATCCAGTGTTGGGTTATTTTACGAACGGATGCCGATTTATGCTCTATTTTAGCATAAATAAATCTTAAAAAATAAATTTACGAATAAGTTGTGACCCATGAAACTTTCTCATGATTGGAAGAAGCCTGGAATTTGTCGAATGACATCAGTGGCGGATCTAGGATTTGATCTTGGGAGTAATAAGTTTTGCAGCAATTTAATAAAAAAAAGGAAAATGGAATCTTTATTTTTTTTTTTCTTCTCTAAGAAAAACATTGACGAAAGTAAACAAAAAAATCTGATTAAAAAAAAATAACAATGCTGGATTGGACAATCAAAAATGGTTCCAATTCCAACACTTTCCCTCATTGGATTTTTTTTTTTTTTTTTTTTAAACTTGAAGACCTATTTCTCCTCTGATGGAAACAAGCCGTACCTTGGAGAGAGGCTTTGTTAGTAAGTCGGCCAACTGAAATTCCGTCGGTATTTTCTTAACCATGACATCTCCATTTGTAACCAACTCTCTGATAAAAAAATGTCGAGTACTTATGTGCTTCGTTCTTCGATGCAATTCGTAGTTATCAGACAGCCGTATTGCTGCTTCATTGTCGACATTCAACCAAGGAGTATCAAGTTTTTCCACCAAGCCACCAAATAAACGTTTCAACCAGACTGGCTGCCACTATTTCCGCTTCAGTAGTTGAAATCGACACTGAATGTTGTAGCTGGCTAAGCCATGAGATAGCTCCTCCTGCGTAGAGACATACAGTACCACTTGTTGACCTTCTGGTTGTCAAATCACCTGCGTGATCAGCATCACTGTAGCTTTCGATTATTCCGCTCTTGAAATTGCTTCTGTAGATGATTCCGAGTTGAGAAGTGCCTCTCAAATAGCGAAAAATGCGTTTAACTTTGACGCAGTCATTTCTTGTGGGATTTTCTAGTTTTCTTGATGCTACTCCAACTGCGAACGCTATATCTGGCCTTGTAGTAGTCATTAGATACATTAGAGCTCCCACTGCTTGACGATATGGAAAATCGACTTTGCCATCGTCCACTTTCCCTGCTTCATTACAGTCCTTTATCATTGGCGTACAAGCTGGACGACAATCTGCCATGCCAAAACGATTCAAAATTCGTTCGATGTAAGACTGTTGAGAAATTTTGATAGAACCATTTTCTCTTCGTTCCAGTTCGATTCCCAAATAATAACTTGCAGGCTTCATAACAACTTTGAATTCCGATTTAAATTCTTTGGTAAAATCGTCTAACATCTGAGGATTTGTTGTTGCTATGAGACCATCGTCAACGTAAAGTGCAACAATCAGCTTCTCTGAATTCTTCTGCTGGATAAAAAGACAAGGGTCCGCTTCACTTCTCTTGAATCCAATCGATTCCATGAATCCTCCAAAACGCTTATTCCAGCAGCGCGGGGCTTGCTTCAGGCCGTACAGACTCCGTTGTAGACGGCACACTTTATTCGTTCCGTCATTGAATCCTTCGGGCTGTTCGACGTAAATTTCCTCATCTAACTTCCCGTACAGGAATGCCGTTGAAACGTCAAACTGACGTAGAGTCATTCTTTCAGACGCAGCTACACATTCTTTAACTCGCTTCTTTCAAGCTATGCTGGGCCCATAACCTAATAAGTTTTGCAGCAATTTAATAAAAAAAAGGAAAATGGAATCTTAATTTTTTTTTCTTCTCTAAGAAAAACATTGACGAAAGTAAACAAAAAAATCTGATTAAAAAAAAATAACAATGCTGGATTGGACAATCAAAAATGGTTCCAATTCCAACAGGGAGGGGTTCTACCATAAATCTGAGTTACTTTCTTTTATTCTCAGTTTCAGTCACTAACTTGCCTCTAAGGAACCGTAAAAGGCGTTTTCTCCATGTTAGTCGCAAATTATTTATCAATTTTAGCCGTGATTTAGTGGATTTTCTCAGATTGATCCGCTTTTTATCATTTTTCTTCGTTTCAGCAGTGAATGGCGCCTTCTCGACTACTTTAGCCGCGAATTTTCTCATTTATTTATCCACATTTTAGACGGGAATTAGCGGTTTGTCTCACGTCAGTATATTAGCCATGAGTTGATCCGCGAATAAGCTTTATTGTTTTTCATTTCAATTTAGCAGCAAATTATTTCTGAATTTCAACCGCGAATCATCGCTTTTACTATCAATTTCAGCTCCAAATTGGAGGGTTTTTACAAAATCCGTGAATTAGCGTTTTTCTCCATTTGAGCTTCACATAAGCGTTTCTTCTCAAATTTTGCCTTGAATCAGCGATATTTCTCATTTTGGTTGCGATTTATTTCCCCAATTTTAGCGATGGATCATTTCTTAATTTCAGCCGTGAAACACCGCGTTCCTCAATCTTAATTGCAAATTAGCGCATTATCTCAAATCGATCCGTGAAATAGCGTCTTTCTTCATTTTTAGCTGGTAATAAAGCGCTTTTTGAAAACATTACAGCCACGAATTTGAGATTTGTCTCTATTTTAGCTGCGAGTAAGCTTGTGAGTGTGACATCAATATTAGAGCGGGAATGAACGATTGGTCCGAATTTGAGCCTCTCTGCTGCGGATCTCCTTAAAGATGTGGCCAAGTACCTAGGCCGTTGCCGCCTTACCTGGCCTGTACCCCATCTTTGGCCCGGACTCCCCAGCAGAGTCGGTCCCATCACACAGCTCGACCTGGTGGCCGGCCAGTCGCGCCCGAGAGGCACCACGTGGAGGTGGGTCTTTCAGAGCTGAGGATGCTGGCTTTGCGCCATGGACCGAAACCGGGCAGGGAAGGTGCCGTGATTAAGTGGGTATTATCAAGTATGTATTGATGAATTAGCGTTTTTCTGAATTTATTGTAGCAGCACATTACCTCTTATTCACTACTTTTGCCGCGAATGAGCTCTGAATTTTAGCCGGTGGATTATACCTTAATTTTAGCCGCTAATTAACGCATTTTCTTACGGATGTCTTTCTTAATTTTAGTTGCGAATGAGCGATTTACTTCGATTTGAGGTGGGACTTAGCAGATGTTCCCCGTTTTAGCCGCGAATCAAGCGCTTTTCTCAATTTCAGCTGTGAATTACCGATTTTTTTAACTTGTATCCATGTGAAAGAGCGCTTTTTCTTTTTCAGTCCCGTTGTTGCCTCGAGAAACCAGAAATTGGCATTTTTAAAAATAATATAGTTGAGCCTGCTAACGGGCCTGAGCGGTGGGCCGAAGCTTTTTCTCAATTTTATAGCGGTGAATTAGCGCTTTTTCTCAATTATCGTCGCATATTAGTGTTTTTATCCATTTTTAGCCTAAAATTAGTGACTTTTTACAATGAATCAGAGCTTTTTCGCTTTTTAGGCGTGAATATTAGCGTTTTTCCCACCGTTTTGCTTTGCCGCGTACTTGCCTCAATATTAGCACATGAGAACGCCTTCTCAATTTGTCCTCCGAAACTCAAGGTTATAGCGTATTTTCTCTGTTTTGTCCACGAAGTTGCCTTCAGATATCTATCGAATTGGTCGCTAATCAACGCTGTAACGTCTACAAATCCATACGCCCCCCCCCCGGAATGGTGACTTGGGTCGGACTGCACCACTGTGCACTATACTGCTGCATTTTAGGCGAGGAATGAATAGAGGGGGGGGGGGCTCGAGGTATCATGTGCATCAAGCGCAGCTTCGCCTTAAACAGCCCTTCGCTAAAACGTTAAAAGAAATCTTTGGAACGACTATCAAAAAATTATAGTAGATGCCATCTTCTTAGAGGGGGGGGGTTTAAAACCCCCAAAACCCACCCCGTAAATCCGCCACTGAATGACATCCACTTTTGTTGTCCACGGGTATGTCACAGCTAGAGAGATCCTGGGAATTACAGGCCTCGGGCCGAACATCCCCCCCCCCCCTCTGTAAGATTGTAATTTGGTTTGAAAATATCCTGATAAATACCGTCAATGATGGTTATGAACTTATGATGGAAGAAAGCCCCGTTAAGCCGTTAGTTTATACCTATACATGTTTGTTTTTCTTTAATATTTAGAATAAGTATAGTAAGATGACCGGTTGTTGTGCTTTTAGTTGCACGAGTAATTCAGAGAAGGGATTCCTAATGAAGCGATTCCCTAGAGATCCAGCTAGAAGGAAATTATAGGCCATCAAGGTGAAGAGGGAAAATTGGACTCCGACCAATTCTTCGTGCCTCTGTGAGGTAAATTTTACATGAACCTTGATCATTTTGTTTTCTCGCGAGCTTATTACGTTTGATCGTATATTTTCCAGTTACACTTTACCCCGGATATGTTTGAACAAAATCGCGTGGACGGAAAGCGTATGTTCAAACGTGACGCTGTTCCGACACTTTTCGTCCACGTCAGTACCAAACATTCGAGGAAGCCTCCTAAGGAGAGGGAGAATCCTCCGCCCGCTTCCAATCTTTTCGATGAAACAATCATCAGTCAGCCTTCTACTTCTGCCCAACTGCCCAAGTGAGACTTTCTACCTTAATTTTAGCATTCGTTAATAGGACTCTTCTACTATTTTTTTTAACTATTTGCTCGATTACAGGCTTTGAATCAGATTGACCCTGCTCCTGCTAGCCGTCCCTTCTCAGCAACTACGTCGTCGAGTACCTCAGGCGGCAGCATTCCTTCTCCTAACTTATTTCGCCGTATGAAGAGGAAGGAGCTGAAAGATACGACATCTAAGTACGATATGGCCTACAACAGGGTCTGCAAAAGAAATAGACTTCTAGAGAACGTTTAAGGCAGTACAAAAGAAATAGGATTGATCGTAGTGAGTACCTTAAGTGCTTGAAAAAAGTATTTAATGCGCTAATGAAGAATGTAGAAAATGTTAAAATACTAAAACGCGATGGTCCAATGAATCCATAAAAAAAAGGGCTAAAGCTCAAATTTTCCTGCGGAACAAGCGGCTACTTGGAACTTTTAAAGCAGAATTTTCCTTTGCCCTCTCTGTATGAGGGAACCCTTTTAGGCGAAGAATAAAAAATATTGATTTCAAGCCAGGTATTTTAGAAGATGTATTTGGCTTCCTAAAAATTAAAATCGACCATTTTAGCCATGAAAATGAAAGGGACAGCTGCCTGGTGCTGGATGAAATGGCCATTTCTCAGGGGCAGAGCTTACGACAATTCTTCGGGCGGTTATACCGGAGGCGTAACGCTCGGGACCAGTACTGATTTGGCGAGCCATGCTCTGGTGTTGATGGTAGCAGGAGCTTACCATTTTACTGGCGACTCGGTCAGAGGCACATTAATCAGTGCACTGATTAACGAAATAATTAGCAAATGCTATGACATTGGATTATAAATGTCATTTGCGTCACATCGGACATGGGCTCCTCGTCAAATCAGTCTCCTTCTGGAAGGACGTAGGCATAACGTCTGGAAGGTTTTAAAGGACCCAAATTTTTTTCCCACATCCCAAGGACGCCACTAAAAAAATTTTTGTAGTTGCCAGACCCCGTTCATCTTTTTAAAAATATAAGATCGGCTATTTTTAACAATAAAATAATTACAATTCCAGAGCACCCGATGTCAGAAAATAAGTTAACAAGCGCAGTCGTGAGCGCAGCTCATATTGAGGAACTGGCTAGGCATCAGGACAGAATTAAATTTTGAATTGGTTCCAAAACTGCACGAGGAAGACCTTTACACCATCGCACTTTCAAACAATGAAAGTATCGTCCGCCACTAAAGTAATTAGCCATTCGGTTAGCAGTTGCTTAAAATTTTTAGCTGAGGAGCTCAAGAGGCCAGAATACCTAACAACGGCATGGTTTCTGGACCAAATGGAAAGGTGGTTTAAATTAATGACCTCCCGCCACACTGTTTTTGCTATCTGCAAATTAGACGCCCAAAAATACGATGAAACAATAATTTTTTTTGAAAATGTTCGAGAACCTTTTCAGAACTATTGAAGTAGGAGAAAAGGCAGCATGGAGGTGCCAACGAGGTGTTCTGGTCTCCACAGACTCAGTGTTGAAATTACAGGAAGAACTTCTAGAAAATAAGCATTACAAACTTGTAATAACTAGCCGGTTCACACAAGACTGCGTGGAAAATTTATTTTCACTCGTGAGGGCCGAACAAGCGGCGCCGAATGCTCTAGTTATTAAATCAAATTTGAAATTAATATGCTTGTGGAAGACTTTGGCGATTTCTTGGAAATGGTTCCAAAAAGGGGTCCCATTACGCAAAATCCCGAAAAAATTGAATTCAAGGAACTAGCTACCATGATCCCCTTAAGCTTAAATGTAGCCGAGTTGAACTTTGTAGTATGAAGGATAGTAGTTAGTAGGATGAAAATTTCATCAAATAAAAAAATTAAAATGACTGGTAGGCCACAGTTCTGTAGTAAATCCATGGCTTTGTACCAAAAATGCTTAAATTGAATTATAGCTGTAAATTTGTATTTGTTGTTGAAGACAAAATGATGTAATGAACAATAAAAATGCCAGGTCAAGTTAGCGATCTTTTTCAGAGAACATAGCGATCCTTATCATGCAGCGATCTTTTTTCCGTCAACAGTAAAGGGGTTGGGTAGGGGGGAGGGAATGGAGGGTGTACAGATAGAAGTGAGGGGGGGCATTGACCCCATAAAACACAAAATATACGCACGCGAACGACATAAATACGGGCAGAGGCAGGATCGCTATTCCCCAAAATGACAATATCGTTATAAGGTGTCGTGCCACAACCATCTTCGGTATGGAACCTCTACAGACAGCCCCGACGCAAAAAACATGCCCGGCAATGACATTACGCCACTACTTTATAACGATATTGTCATGCCAGCGATCCTGCCCCCAGACCACCCCCGCCAATACTTATGCTAACGAGGGAAGACAGACAATTAGGCTCCTCTATGGCTACAGTTTTATGCATGCGTGACCAAAACTGACGGTGAAATCACGGTGGGCGAAGAATTTGGCCAATTTTCCGATCTGAGCCAAACATGCTGTTTATCACTTATCAGGCCATTGTGAAATGAGAAATGTTGGCGGTTTTTGCCAGGACGCTCCCAAGGGGGCATCAGCCTCCCCTTCAAAATGGCCAAAAATGATAGCGTTTATGTGCCATTTTTAAATTGTTTCGATTTTGAGGTGTACTCATGACCAGATATATGCTAAATTGAGAACTGCAGGCAGTTTTGGGCTAAATCGCTTCTGATGAGAGGGCGTCGCCCCCCCCTAAATGTGACCCAAAACTGACTGTTTCGAGCGATGTCCTTGTGGTTTCGGCAAAATTCCTACGTTTCCACGGATGGGTTAGCAAAGGTAAAAAAAAAAGGCCTCCCGAAAACGCGAATTGTTGTCTCTGTGCTCTCGGCCTGAGCGGATGTCCTCTGTCTCACGACCGATTAAACTAGTGCCGGGTAAAAAGTTAATAAGGTATGTGAACTTATCGTGTGCATTAAAAAAAAAATGCTTTGAGTGACTCGTTAATGTTAAAAAATATGAGCCACTGTAAAATCTGCAAGCGATCTTTAAGAAATTCCCCATCGATTGAGTGTTCGTTGTGTTCGGGTGTGTTTCACGGAGCGTGTTTAAATACTCCTCTTAGTGCGGATGAAATAAAGGCTGTTTCGGGCAATGGTCAACCTTGGAGGTGCGCTGACTGTTCTGTGGCGTATAAAAAAAATAAATGGCTCCGACCGTGGCAGTTAGTTCTGCAGACATAAAGTCACTCTGGGACGACATTATTGGACAAATAAAAAATGTCGAAAACAGCCTTGGAGTCTCGATTGAGAAGCTTTTCCAGCGGATGGAGGAAATTATTAAAACTAATGAAGAACGCGACAAGAAAATTGATACATGTCTCAGGCAAATTAATCTCGGAGTCAGACAGGGATCCGGTTGGGTCCGGTGTTGTTTTTGTTATTCATTAATGATTTGCCTCGCGCTTTAACTAAAGGCAACGTCAACACTATCCTGTTTGCAGAGCTTGACAAGATCCTCATTTTTTGGATCTAAATCCAAAATACAAAATCCTCTGTTCCAAAAATGGTTTAGATCAAAGATCCAGATCTTCGACTAGAAAAAGGATCGGGATCAAGATCCTTGGATTTTGAAAATCCTTTAAAGATCCAAGATATTTATTTTTTCATAAGTTAAAAATTAAATTCGGAACTCATGCTCGGAACCGATGCTGCTCATGTCCATGACACACCGACGCACATCACGTCGCGGTAATTTGAACGAATAACAAAATACGATCAATCAAAACAACAAAACTTTATGAGCCACGCGGGAACACGAAGAGCGTGCGACGGGGCGAGTTGCGAACGAAGAATGGAAACGAACTCGGTTTAAAAAGAGGAATGGGGGGGGGGACCGAGAACTCATCGTAGATTCGGTTAGTTGAAGATTGAAAGACAAAAGCAAAAGCTGACAGTGCGGCAGTAATGGCAGGGAGAACGGCATGGGCTGGTTTAATGAGCGCGGGGTGGTGCTGAAACTTCAAGCTGACTATGCTTTTTATTTTTTCTGTAACTTCGCTTTGAAGAAAACTTAAATTTAAAAAATGCGCCTAAGGTCCCATTTTGATGGTGGAAAATAATAATTATGATATGTGCGACTACGACTCATTCTCAGTACGTAAAATTTAATCGCGAAGAAAAAAACAGCAAAATGAAATGGGCGGAGGTTTTTTTTTTTTTTTTTTTTTTTTTTTTTTTTTTTTTTTTTTTAATTAAACGGGGAGGGAAGCCCAAAGGTTTTGTTTTTACTCTGGCTGACCTCAAGGTGACACGGTAGAGGAAAGGGGAACAGCGAAGATCAAAGTTGTGCCCACGCCATGCGCGTTCGTACAAGTTGTGGCGTGTTTAGAACGAGAAAAGACCTTGAGTCCGTATTATTTGCTTGCTATTGGCAGTGGCAGTACTGGCCTTCTTGTGAGCGTAAGCGATTTTCAAAACAGTTGTGGAATTTCCCTACAACAATGGGTGAGTACTAATAATTCGCATAATTCTTATACTGCCTTCTTGAGCTGTTAATAGTAAAATGTCGTTCGTTTTCAACAGCGGGACCGTGTTGTGGCGGGAAGGAAAAATTTGCCTCCGAACGAAGTAGAGACTTCAACTTCTGGAGGAGAACAGCTCGCTTAAATCGCTTCAAACGCATCATATAAAGAGTTAGCAGCAAAATAATGACGACTCGAGTAAGCAGCAACTCGATAATTTCAATCATTTTCGTGTTTGAAATTTTGGTAAATAATTTTGTCTGATTCCGTCACGCGATTTTATAAAAGTGTCATAATATATTCTTAGGTTTTATATTGATTTTAAGAATATACCCGAAATGTTTGAAAAATTACACCAGTAATTGATTTCATATTAGTACAGTTTCATCAAGGTGTTTTGAAATTGTTCGGAGCAGAGTTTCCCTGAAACCAGCCTATAAAATTTAAGATGATTACATTTTATTGGCTGGTCCCATGGCAACTCTGATCCGAACATGTTTCAAACACCTTGCTGCATCACACCCTATAATTGCCTCCTAAATATTTATTTCACGTGTTTGAACCAATATTTTTGATATACCAACCCAATATATCTATTCAATATAATGCCACAATATTTTTTGTGAACTTTTCTTGGCATATTTTATCAATGTTTATGGCGCAATATTTTCTGTACGTGAAGAATTAATCTTGACAATACATTATTAATGTTCATTGAAATAATGTTATTTAAATGGGACATTCAACATATTTTTTTAATATTCTAGAAAAACGTTTAAGCAATATTATTTCATTGAATTTTGCTACTTGGGATAATTCAATAATACACATGTGGTGAAGACAACTTTTTTAGATTTTATAAACACAACACACACGACATCTTCGCAATTAAAAAAACACAAGACTCTTAGGGAAGGGTGGGTGGGGGGTTAACGCCTATCGCCTCACCAGTATTTGAGGCCCAGAACCGCCACTGCATCACGCACCTGTGTAAGGTCCTATCGCGCAGTCTCTTCGCGATGCGACGCCTTGTGGGCCTCGTCTCGGCTCCTGTTCTGCGAATGGTGTACTACTCCTTTTTTGCGAGTCATCTGTCATACGGCGTTCTCCTGTGGGGAAATTCGACCAGCGTGACGCGCGTCTTCAAATTACAGAAAGCGGCGATAACGAATAATGTGTGGTGTTCACTCCCGCACTTCTTGCAGGCCGCTTTTTTCAGAGCTTGCGATACTCACTCTTCCGGCGCTTTATGTCCTTGAAATGGTATCGTACTTTATATCGAGCATAACTTGCGTCCTTTTCTTGGTAAAAATGTAAATGGAAATGTGATTCTCTCACGAAAAATCAAATCTAGTAGTTCTGTTGTTATTCAGTTCATAGTCCAATTTTTTGTTCCTTGTAAATATTATCTTATAGAATGTGTATCATGCGAACTAAATAAATTACGTATTTTCAATGATTGAATCTGTACAAGTTCCATTAAAACAGACGCCTTTAACAATAGTTCATCAAAATATTAGATGTCTTATAAGTAACTTTGATAAATTCCTGGTAGAGTTGTCCTCTCTAAAGGTAAAACCTGACGTTATTGTTTTGTGCAGTGAGGAATGTGTTTTGTACAGTATTGACGGGTATATCTCATTTGTAAAATGTGATAATAAGAGTAGAGCAGGAGGTGTCATGGTATTTGTAAATAGTACTATTCGTTGTCAAAATATAGCCATAGACTTGAACTCAGCTCAGGTGGTATTGTTAAATATTGTTTGTGTAGTAGGAACTCATGATGTACTGTCGGTGTACCGTAACCAAAATTTTTCTGTAAAAGATTTTCTTGTTGAGTTCAGAAAAGCTGTTGACTTATGTAAAAATATTCTTGTAGTTATTGGTGACTTGAATATTGATCTTATGAAGCAAAACACGGATACTGAACAGTATGGTGACTTTATGGTAGGAGATAGTTTCTTCTGGGCTTCCCTCCCCGTTTAATAATAAAAAAAAAAAAAAAAAAAATGGTGACTTTATGTGCTCAAAAGGCCTAAAAAGTTTGGTAAATGATCCTACCAAACTGATGTCACCAATGATCCTAGATGTCAGAAACTATCGTCCCATATCTCTTCTGAGTACTTTTTCAAAAATTCTTGAGAAACTGATGAAGTTCAGACTTTTGAGTTTCCAAAGCAAATGTAATTTAATTAGTAAAATGCAATTTGGTTTCTTAACGAAAAAAAATACTGAAAGTGCCTTAACAGATTTTCTGTCAGGCGTGTATTCGTCTCTGAACGAATCTAAAAAAGTTTCTGCGTTATTTATAGACAACACCAAAGCTTTTGACTCCCTGAATCATGATTTGTTGCTCCAAAAACTGCATAACTATAGAATAAGAGGAATTGTATTAGAATGGTTTAAAAACTATCTAATGGATCGCAGGCAGAGTGTTCATATTGGAGATTCATTTAGTTGTGACAGCATTGTGAACATCGGTATCCCACAGGGTTCAGTTTTGGGACCCCTCCTATTCTTACTTTACATCAATGACCTGTGTTGTCATGATTTTCGGGGTGATGTGGTTGTTTTCGCAGACGATGTAGCTTCAAGGTACTCAAATTGTGATGTTGAAGCGTTGCGAAAAGATATGCAGGTTGATTTGGACTTTCTATCCCTGTGATTTGATTACAATAAATTAAAGTTAAGTTAAAAGACAAAGAGCCTATTTTTCGATTTAAGTGGAAAGAGTAGTCCAGGAGGGGTGTTAAGTACCATGAAATAACATGTTTAGAAAGAAGGAGAAGCTGCACTGCAAATTGTACAGTTATGGATAACGTCAATAGTTTTAAATACCTTGGGATATCAATAGATTCTAAATTATCATGGAAGGATCACCTACTTTTTGTGTCAAATCGAGTTAGAGCGGCTACCTACATGCTGTATTTCATTAGGAATAAGTGTGATTCAAATTTTCTATTGAAATTTTATTATGCAATGATACACTCTGTGCTGGAGTACGGCTTGGTTTGTTGGGGAGGAGCGTATGCTACAAATTTGCTGTCCCTCGAAAAGTTGCAGAAAAAAGCTGTCAGGACTATTTTGAAGAGTCGGTGGTGTGATCATTCCTACCCACTATTTGTTCAGCTACTTATAATTCCAATTAGAAACTTGTATTTGTTTAGGGTCCTGAAGGAATTTTATGCGAAAAGTGGAGACGCAAACTTTTTCAAGAGCCGTGCTTACAACATTCGAGCCGTAAATTTAGTTACTGTTCCGAAGCCAAATTTTACCTTCTTTCAGCGATCGTTTGTGTACGCAGCACCGAAAGCATTCAATTCCCTACCCGATTTTTTGAGAAACGAAACTAAACCAAATAAGTTTAAATTCCTACTAAAAAAGTGGCTCTTGTGTAGTCGAGATGCTTTTAATAAGTTTTAAATTTTGTTTTAGGTTACCACGGCACTAGTTTTAAAACAATTTTTTCTACCTAAAGTGATGGCAACTCCCACATATAGGCGTATGCCTCTGGGGGTGCCTAAAGCCCTTCTGTTATTGAAAGAGTAAGTTTGTGTTAGTATATAGTATCGTAAGCTGATATTATAAAGAGTCTTGTAAACTAGTAAATAAAAGAGAAGGGGTCTTCTTCTAAAAAAAAAAAAAAAAAAAAATTGGCGTATTTTTTCCTTTTTAGCTATTAATGAGCGCTATGCTTTCCCACTGCAACAAATAAGCGCTTTTTGTCGATTTTGGCCGCGAATCGATGTTTTAAAAAATTAGCCGCTAATATCACCGATTTTCTTCATTTTAAACCGTGAATTGGCGTTTTTCAAATTTTAGCTGAGAATGAGTGCTCTTGTCAGTCTTATAGCCATGGAATAGCGCTTTTTCTCATAATATTATATCCGCGAATTAGCGTTTTTTTTTTCTCTCGATATTAGTAGCAAAACAGCGTGAATCATTGAGTTTTACAACTCTTAGACATGAATTCAGTGGCGTTCCCAGGACTTTTTCTTGGGGGGGGGGGGGGTTCAAATTACAAAATTATATACATATAGGTAATTTTATAATTTACATAAATGCAATTCAATAAGTAATTTAAAAAATGAATACCTAAATAAGGAGGGGCATTATCTTTCAAGATACGCAAATATTCAAGGGATGCATGTTCCTGAGGCAGGATGGAGACCCACGCATTGTCATTGGCGTACGCGTACCTCCCATCAGCCATGCCCGGGTGCTCACTGGGATCTGCAAAAAATTCGACCCAATCAGACTTCACGCCATAATTTTCTAAGCGCCAATGGACAGTTTGGTCAATTTTAAGGACAGGAATCGTCTGTTTAGGCATATATCCAAAGGGGCGAATCGTCAGTTAAGCTATTTTTAGGACGCACGGAGTCAGTTTTGCCTATTTCACGGCTTGGAATAGCCCAGTTTGACCAATTTTAGAGCGCATAGTCATGACTTTTGAATTTATAGGGCGCGAGTAGGACGTCAAACCAGGGCGATAATGGGTCAGTTAGGGCATTATTGGCGCGCGACTGGTCGATTTTGCCATTTTCAGGGCGCGAATAGTCAGTTTTGCTATATGTTTAGTATAGAGCGCAGAGGAGAGTAGGATTAGTAGTTCCTTCTATAGCCATTTAGCCACGAATGGTTATTTTGGCCATTCTTGGCACGCAAATGGTCTATTTGCAGCTTTCAGGAAGGAAATAATCTGTAATAAATGAGGCATTTCCAGGCCGCCTAGAGTCATTTTGGCCATTTTAGAGCGGGAATCGCCAGTTTGGCTATTTTTAGGCCGCGAGAAATCATTTTGGCTATTATTTAATAGAGTGGTAAGTGCCTTTTTTTGGGGGCACAAATAGTCATTTTCAATGCACAAATCATCAGTTTTGCCATTTTGGGGCGCGACTATAGTCAGTTTACCTGTTTTTAGGCCATTTTTAGTCAGGCGAGCGAAGTACAGAATTTCCCAAGCCCCTCCCACGAGCAAATCCTGGGATCCTCGTCTGAGGACGAGTAAGCCATTTTTAGGGCGTGTACAGCCAGTTAAGCTATTTTTAGGGTACGAATAATAAATTTAGACATTTTTAACGCGTGAAGGCTCAGTTTGGCTATTTTCGACGCGCAAAATGGTCGTTTTTCCCATTCTCAGGACAGGAATAATCTGGTTAGGCCATTTTAAGGCGCGAACCGTCAGTTATTAACTATTCATACTAATAGGCAACTCATAAAGTCTTTTTTGTTAATTTTAGGGAGTGAATAGCGAGTTAGGGAATTTTCAAGGCGCATATTGTTATTAGTTCGGCTTTTTTTTTTAGGGCACATAGAAGTGTTGCCGATTTTGTGGCTTGAATGCCCAGTCTGGCCATCTGTATGGCGCATAGTCAGTTTTGCCATTTTTAGGGCGTGAATACAGAATGTCAAGCCAAAGCGCGAGAACCGTCAGTTTGGCCAATTTTGGCGCGCGGGTGTTGATTTTGCCATTTTGAAAGCAGGAATCATCTGTTCAGGCATTTTCAGTGCACAAATTGTCAGTTGGTCCATTTTTAGGACTCTTAAGTCATTTATTTGGACATTTTTAGAGCGGGAATCGCCAGTTTGGCTATTTTTAGAGCACAAATAATCAGTTTAGCTTTTTTTCAAGGCAGAATTCATCAGTTTTGCCATTTTTAAGGTGCGAATGGCTAGTTTAGCCATTCTTAGTGCGCGAATGGTCGATTTTTCAATCCAAAGGGCGACCTGTTTAGGCTTTTCCTGGGCGTGCATATAATCAGTTTAACCGTTCTTGAGGCGCAAACGTCAACCCAAGGCGCGAATCATGATCTTTCAATAATTTTCAGGTCCACAAAAATCATTGCTTTTTAGACATTTTCAGGGCACGTGAAGCCAGTTTGGCTATTTTCATGACACAAATAGACAGTTTTGCCATTTTGGGGTGCGAATATAGTCAGTCTAGGATTCTTTGTGGTGAGAATAGCTATAATTTAGCTATTTTTAGGCAGCGAATAGCTATCAATAAGTCATCTTTAGTAGAATTTCTCAAGCCACTCTCTCTTGAACAAATTGCGGGGTGGCAGACCCAACACAACCGAAACCGAACTGCTCGCTAACTTGCGTGGTAGCGAATTGTTTTCTCCGGGCTAGGCACCCCGTTTATATAGGGACGTCCCCCACCTTTTTGGTTCGTGTGGGCAACTAAGGAGGGGAATAGGGAGTGGCGCTTGCCATAGGACGACGGGGCAAGTATCTCATTTCCCGGGTCCCACTCAGAGAGTGCGCATCGTGATCAGGACCGTTTTTAGGGGGTAGGCAGGGTAGGCGACCGCCTAGGGGCCCCGACCCACGGGGGCCCCCGGCTTGGAATAAAAATAATTACAAAATAATCGTTCAGGAGTTACAAATTAAGCTTAATTTTTATAATTTTTAGGCACTTCTGTTGAAACGATTAAAAATTGTGTTATAAAATGCCCAAGCCCAGAAAATAATGATTTTTAATGGAGAGAAAATCGTTTTCAAACGAGTCAACGAATAAAACACTTTTTGATACTTGTGTTGATACTTTTAGGGCACGAATCTATTTTTAGGGCGGTTAGAGTCAATTTTTGAAATTTTTCGGGGGCGAACTAAAGGCGGGAGTCATCTGTATAGGCATTTTTAGGGTGCGAATCGTCAGTTTTTAGCCATTTTTAGAGTGCGTGGAGCCAATTTAGCTGTTTTTTGGATGCCAAGTATCCAGAAAGCCAAAAGGCCACTTTTCGTGCGCGAATGGTCGATTTAGCCATTTTTAGGGCGCGAATGATGTACTTTTCAGGTATTTTTATGGCTCCCTAATCGTACGTCTAGCAAGTTATAAGGCACGAGAAGTCAGTTTGGCTACATTTGAGCGACACTCGCCAGTTTTGCTATTTTTAGGTCATAAATAGTAAGTTTAGTCATTTTTAAGGCGCGAAAATCTTCATTTTTTGGTGCGACTGTAGTCAGCTTATCTGGTTTTTTGTGGTATACCTAGTTTAGCTATTTGAAGGATGCGAGTGGCTGTCAAGTCAGTTTTTTGTAGAGCAAAGCATGCAATTTCTGAAACCCCCGCCTTTTAAGCAAAACCTGAATCCGCTTCTCCACCGGCTGCTAGGGGCCCCCCCGATAGTTCTCGCCTAGGGGCCCAGTGAGGGCTAGAAACGGCCCTGATCGTGATCCTACTTAAAGTCAACTAGATTCAAATATTAACATTCAAATATTTTTATTGGCTTAAAAATCAAAAAGAGAAAAGACAAAAAAAAAGGAGAAGACCATTAAGCTAACCTTATCCTAATGTACTAAACTAAATCCGAATCACACTAAATTTGGTCACAATGATAATCTAATGAATTGAGGGGGGGGGGAGGCTATTGGTCATGTCACAGTATAAATGCATTGATGCGGTGGATAGTTACTCAGCGGGGCTAAATTGCTGAATAGCAAACTTTTAGGGTCATATACAAATCAGGGGTTTGTTTCTTTTGTTTGTTTGTTTTTGTTATTTTACTTTTTTACTTATTCATTTTATTTTATTTATTTATTTGTTTTAATTCTTAACTGTGTTGGGCTGACCCCCTCGAGGGGTTCTGACCCCCAAAACCCTCCCCATGGGTACGCCACTGCATGAATTATACCCATTTTTTCTTGTCTACTGTATCAGCTCCGGAGAGATTTACTGAGGAGCTCCGGAGAGATTTTTTTCCTGTGGATTGTAAGGTGAGGCTTTGAATAGGCATAAAATTTCCACGTGGGTATTAAGCATTCTAACTCGAGGGTGATATCGGCCACATCATAAAATTTGGATCTCCCTAACACATCATTTCCCAATTAATTATTTTCAAAAAAAAAAAAAAAAAAAAACATACATTTTCGGCCCTTTTCTGAGTTTGCAGTATTAATTAAGATTTGCAGTAATAATTGGTGTTTTATCAATTTCAGCCGCAAATTAGCCCTTTTTCTCTATATTAGTAGTGATTAAGCACCGGTTCTTAATTTTTGTTGTGACTTGTCAATGTTCCTCAATTTTTATAACCGTGAATTAACGATTTTTTAAAGTCATAAATTAGCGTTTTCCATCAATTTTAGCAACGAAGTTGCTAGAAACTGAAACCGCGGGTTGGCGTTTTCTCAATTTTTTCTATGATTGAGCAGGGATTGCTTTGTTTGGGGCCGCGAATATGGCTGTCAAGCCATTTTTAGTAGTGAGAAACACACAATTTCTCAAGCTCCTCCCTTGGAGTCAATCCTGAATCTGCGTGTATGTTTAAGTGTGTGAATTGAATACAATATACAAGCCGCAAGGGCTTGAATAAATGACCGCTGGGGTTCAGTGGCGGCGGAAGTATTTTGGTTCAGGGGGGGGGGGCGAGAATTAAGGTTCTCCCCCTACCCCCCACCATACCATTCACCACCATACCCTTCATTACCATCCCATCCTTAGTTTTAATCAATAGAAAGGTGAAGTATACTGTAGTTCACAATTTTAAGTAAATAGGAGGCAAGGTATTGTATAGAGGGTGCTCAATAGTATTGAATTTTCGGCAGTTTGGGAATGTTTTGAATGTGGTAATATAGTATACTTACAACGTTCAATGCCGTGAATTAAGTTTAACTCAATTTTTCTTTGATTCACTTTTGTGGATTAGCAATTTTGAACAACAGGGTAACCATGATGAATAAAGCTCAATTCTCACAGGCGGAATAATCAGCCCACAGCACAGTGAGCAGACGAGCCATGGTGAGGGTAGAATTGTCCGTGCCCCCGTTCCCAGGAAAAACGAAGTGACCAATCGTGACTGGTCTAACTACGCCCATGATTCATCTATCCCCGCTAGTTGATGTTTTATTATTAGGGTTAAGGCTTGTTTTGCTTATTGAAGAAGATGAAGTACCCGAAGAAGATATGACAATTAAGCCAATGGCTAACGCAGCTTCAGACTTTCCAATTACAATTTCCATTGAAAACTTGCATTCTTAACGCAGATCTCTCATTCGCGTATTACAAGTGCGCAGCCCATCTACGGGTTTAAGGCTCCTTTCCCCTCGGGGAAAAATAATAATTAAAAAAAAAAAAAACGTTTTCAAAGAAATAATTAGGATCTATTGAATTTTCACTCAACATATTTACATTAATCAAATTTATAGTTTACATACACCATTTAAATTTCCATTTTAGCATATTTTTGCATCATTAAATTTTTATTAACATATTTACATAATGTAAACTATACATAACTCAAATTTTCTCTTCACATATTTTTACATAATCTAAATTTTGTCTTAACGTGCTCTTCAATTTCAACTTATTGCTCGGAAAATGAAGACCCGAATACTTTGGCTCTCTCTGCTGTTCTGCTCGAAAACTCCTTCATAACGCTGCCCAAGGACAAAGTTTTAGTTTTGTTTTTGTGAACATGTAAAATAAGTAAATGGGTCAATCTTTTTTGAGTCATTGTTGATCTTAATTTTGTTTTTACTCTGGAGAGAGCACTAAACGATCTTTCGGGGCACACTGATGTGGCAGGAACAGTTAACCACAGAGATACCAAAGAGCCGATGTCCTTCAGCAGTAGTCTGGTGGTCATGGGTAATGCTGCATATACCTCGGCATATTCGCCAACCGATTTCACGTTTTTAATGTCTATGACATTAGGTGCCAACATAAGCTGACTGGACAATTGTTGAATGTCGAAATCGGATTTGTGAATCCCAAGTACTCCTTCAAGATCGAGATTTTTATGATTGGGTGCAAGAAGCACTGTCTCCATTGCCGAAAGCTTGTCCATCGTCTCTTGACTGAAACGCCTCTTCAGTTCAGAGAGCACAAGGTCTAACGCTTCTCTAAACTCTGCATACAAGCTCTACTTCTCGCTCAGTTGGGTTCCGTCACATGGTTTGTCCGTTTGCTCAAACCGTCTTGGAATTTTCCTGCTCCTTTTTGGTGAAGCTTCAACGAGATTTAGGCGCTCCGACGCCTTAAGTGCCTCATCCCATACCTGATCAAAATCAGGTTTTTCTATCGAAGACAGTGCTTTAATCAGGGCGTTTACACTCTGTTTGGCTCCGGTAACCGTGCAGTTCTCCCCCTGTAGAGCTCTTGCTACTTCCTCACACGGCTGAAATATTTTTATGGACAGTAGTATACCCACATAAGTTCGCAATTTCGTCATTTTCCTGTGGAATCCCCTGAGTGTAGACCTAGTGTCATCAGCTATGGATGACGTTTTGTCGTAGACTATTTCCTCCAAAGTCTTGTGGATCCTTTCGTAATTTTCGACGAATCTGGCTAGAGCTTTCGTTCTTACCGTCCATCTAGTCGGGCAGAGAGCAACGACGTTATTGACACTTCCACCTCCAGACCCTTGGGTATTTTCTGCCAGTACGACAGAGTGGTAAATTTTTTTTTTCTTTTCGGGGATTCAAGAATGGCATTGCTGACCATTCTGACTAGTGTCAGCGAATCAGAAATGGTGTCACACTGTCGAGCACATTCTTGTAGGAATAGGTCCAAGGAGTGGTTCGAACAATGGACAAAAAAAGACTTTTCTTGGGCGTCTTTAATCTTTTTCTGCACGCCGTTCAATCTTCCGGCCATATTGGAAGCCCCGTCAAAACAATGGCCTCTCAAATTGTCAAAGCTTAACCCAAGGGAGATAAGCATTGTTTTTATAGTCTCAAACAATGTCGCAGCCGTCGCGTCCGGAGGTTTGAATAGCCCCATGAAGTATTCATGCACATGAAAAGAGTGTGGATCGACGAATCTAATGGTCAGACAAAATTGCTCGAATCCGGAGACATCTGTTGTACCATCTGCTGAGATGGAAAAGTACTGACTGGGGATCGCTGAACTTCATGAGCCATTATTTCCACAATTTCATTTTGAATATCGTGACTGACCCATTTATCCTTCTTTCTAAGCCACGAGGTCAATTGTGGTACGTCGAGGGCCCTTTCTTCGAGAAGGGACAGAAGATTTCCCTCACAATCTTTGTGTCCCCTTAAAGCGAGGCCTTCACATTCTAAATACCGCAATGAACTTACTACGGTTCTCAGCACAACTTGAGTATCTTTTTGCTGGGCAGCTGACTGGGCACATAACAACGAGGATATATTTGTCCCTTGTTTCATCTGAATAAGAAATGAAATCGACTGGAGGTGTTGGTGGCTTTTGGCATGTGCCTGAAATCTCTCGGTAGCTTTCTTCCAGTTTCGGAAGCCTTTGGAAATGAAAGCTTCCTCCCAAACATGCAGCGAAAGACCTTTGCTCTTGGCGCGTGAGCATTCGAAGCAAATAACACTATCAGTTTTCTCTACGTAGTGTAGCCAAGGGTAATCTCTGAACCACTTGTGACCGCAAGACCTATTGGTCTCATTTTTAGGGAATTTGAAAGTGGCTCTAGGTACATTTCGCGAGTCGGGCAAGAAAGAATCTGCTCTTCCGCTACTGTCTTGAGGAGAACCAGATTGGCGAGAGCTAGAGGGAACAATTATGCTATTATTGTTTTTGAAAGTACTACTTAAACTAGTTGAGCTCGTACTCATTTTGAGGGTCCTTCAGTGGAGCCGACACATGGATGATTTTGAGAAAGAACTTTCCTCGTGATCGTAGTGAGATATTGATCTATGGAAAAGAATATTATAAGCCGGTAGGTAAACCATGTTATTATAATTTTACGAAGTTGAAAAAATATTATTATAAGTAATCAAAAACTTGAAAAGTAATAATTCAAATGACTTTTAAGGTGGACAGGGGCAGTATGCCTCCAAGAGCTGAGTTTTACTATAAAATTAAATTTTCCTAGAAATATCCTTTTCAACCTATCCGTTCCTAATTAAATCATCCGTTGATAGGGAGGACGAGTGGAAAATTTACATAACAGAACCCCTGGAGCAGTAGTACGAAAGGACGGGAAAAAATGCCGAAAGCGAGGACGCTCGTAGCAACCTCAAGGCGGGAAACGAGCAGCAAACCGGCCCGATGCCGTGGTGATCAAGCCGGCAGAGGGTAAAAGCTACGCAGAAGTTCTTCACTCGCTGCGGCGCACAGTGGTAGCGGAGGGTTCGGCAGGAACGGAGATAACTGCCATTAGGCGGACGCAGGGAGGGGTTGTACTCGTTGAGGTAAAGAAAGGTGGGGGGGGACAGGGATGCTCTCGCCCGCATTATTTCGGAGGCAATAGGGAACACAGGCGAGGTTAAGTCTCTGACCTCGAAAAGTAGCATAGAGATCAGGGACCTGGACAGCTTAACAACAGTGGAGGAGGTGAGAC
Source organism: Corythucha ciliata (assembly GCA_038030265.1). Taxonomy (NCBI): domain Eukaryota; kingdom Metazoa; phylum Arthropoda; class Insecta; order Hemiptera; family Tingidae; genus Corythucha; species Corythucha ciliata. The sequence continues at coordinate 30,026,128 of CM075940.1, read as the reverse complement.
AAGCCTTGGTGGATAAGCTGGGGGAGTCTGCCAAACAGGCCAAAGTTGCTGTCACAAAGGTGAACAGCAGGGAACAGCGGTTAGGCATAATAGAGCTGGACGCTAAGGACGCAGAGGTGATTCTCCGGGACCGCTTTATCAAGGTGGCAATGGTCAGTTGCCGAGTTCGCCCAAGAGCGGTTGTGCGCAGTTGTTTTAAGTGCTTGGGATATGGGCACCTGGCTTTCAGGTGCTCTGGTCCGGACCACTCCAAGCTGTGCTTCAAGTGCGGGGGAGAGGGCCATAAGGCGGCTACGTGCACGCAGGAGGCCAAATGTCTGATGTGCGAAGGCAGTGGTAAAGAGGCGTCTCACGAGAGGGGCTCGGCTGGGTGCCCTGCCTTCCGAGAGGCCTTGGAGATCGCCAAGAAGAGAATATGAAGTTGAAGGTATTGCAGTGCAACCTTCACCGCAGCAGGGTTGCCCACGATTTGCTGAAGGAAATCGTGCGAGTCCATGATATAGGGATACTGCTCATCAGCGAACAATATGAAGAAATAAGAGGTTCAGGATGGTTCTCAGGCACCCTCGGTACGGCGGCCATATGGGTCCCCTGCTCGAGGGAACGTCTACACGTAGTAAAACACGGCGAGGGAGAAGGTTTCGTCTGGGTGGAGTACTCTGACTATGTATTTGTGAGTTGCTACCTCACTCCGAGTGACCCGATCTCAGATTTTCGAAGGAAGCTAGAAAATCTGGAGGACGTGGTACAAGGATTTCAGAAGAACCTGATCGTTGGCGGAGACTTCAATGCTAGAGCGGTCGAGTGGGGTGTGACCTCAACAAATGTAAGAGGGAGGCTCGTCATGGAAATGGCGGCAAGACTGAATCTGGTAGTGGCCAACGAAGGAAGTTCACCCACTTTCAGGAGGCCGGGGTGTAGGGGCACAATTCCAGACGTGACAATGATTGCGGAGCGTGCCTCATCCAAAGTGAAGAATTGGCACTTGCTGGATGAATATACCGGAAGTGATCACGAATACATCGAGTTCGAGCTGGGGGGCGCTGAGCGCTGCCGCCCGACAGCAAGCGCATTAAAGCGCTACAACACGGAAAGGTTGGACCCTGGGGTCTTCCTTTCGGTCATACGGGAAGGGAAGAGGGGAGCCCAAGAGCGAGCGAAGGAAGCGGGTGAACTCAGCCGATCGGAAGCAATTGTAAAAGAGACCACTGCTCTCATCGAAGAAGCGTGCACCTGGTCAATGCCGAGGAAAAAGGCTTTGAAGGGTAAGGCGCCAGCCTACTGGTGGACGGCAGAAATCGCGGAGCTCAGGAGGCGTTGTTTCCGACTGAGACGGGTAGCGCAGCGAGCGGCAGGAAACGAGGTGGAGAGCAAAGTGGCGGATTACAAAGAGGCTAGAAAGGCCCTGAAGAGGGCAATAGCTGATAGTAAGCGGCGCAAGTGGGACGAGCTCATAGAGGACATTAATAATGACCCCTGGGGGCTAGGCTACCGAATCGTGACTCAGAAGCTGGGGAGCATGAGCCCTCCAGCCCCAATGCCTGGAGTCGTAAAAGACAGGATTGTTGAAGGTCTGTTCCCCGATCATCCGGGGCGAGACCCGAACGTAATAGAGGAAGAACCGGAGAGCGTTCCCTTGTTTACGAAAGAGGAGCTACAGAAAGCGGCACGTTCGATGCGAAATAAGAAGGCGCCCGGACTGGACGGAATACCATCGGAGATACTGAAGATTCTGGCAACGCACGAGCCCGACTTGCTCCTTGATATGTATAATACGTGTCTTGGCGAGGGAATCTTCTGTAAGCGCTGGAAGGTAGCTAGACTGGTGCTCATCGAGAAGGGCAAAGGAGATCCGGCCTCTCCCTCGGCCTACAGGTCACTGTGTATGCTCAATACGACGGGAAAGCTCCTCGAAAAAATGCTGAAGCCGAGGCTGATGGGGGCAATCGAGGCGATAGGCGGACTTTCTGAACGACAGTTCGGCTTTGTACCAGGGAAGTCCACCGTGCAAGCGATTGGGGAGGTGGTAGCAGCGGCACGGACCGCATGGGAGGGGAATCACCACTCTAGAGAAATCTGTATGGTAGTGACACTCGACGTCAAAAATGCGTTTAACTCGGTCAGCTGGGTGGATATCTTGGAGGCACTCGAGGTGCGCTTCCAAATTCCCACCTATCTTCGCAGGATTGTGCGTAGCTACCTTCACGACAGATGGCTGCTTTACGACACGGATGAGGAGCCCAGAAGGAGGCGAGTAACGGCGGGCGCGGCGCAGGGGGCCATTCTCGGCCCGGATTTTTGGAACGCAAGCTACAACGGAATTCTCGAAATGGACATGCCGGAGAGCACCTTTCTGGTAGGGTACGCAGATGATCTGGCAGCAGTCATCACGGCCCGTAGCCTGGAGCACCTGCAGTTAAAACTGAATCAGGTGATGAGGAGAGTGGATGGTTGGATGAAGGAGCATAGTTTGCAGCTTGCCCTTCACAAGACGGAGATCGTTCTGCTGACTAGGAAGCGGATAGACCGAGTTGTCCCAATGCGGGTTATGGGGGAAACGGTTCAGACAAGCAGAGCGGTAAAGTATCTAGGAATAACGCTGGATTCGACGCTCTCCTTCTGGAATCACGTTAGTGGAGCGGCCGACAAGGCTGCTAGAGTCACGGCCAACTTAAGTCGGTTGATGGCAAATATTGGCGGGCCTTCCCCGAGGAAGCGGAAAATGTTGCTTGGCACGGCAGAAGCTATCATGCTTCTTTTTGCATGAATTAGCAAAAATAAATTATTTTAAAGATAGAATTTTGTCTACTAACTCTGATCCTAAAGAAGTATGGAAAGTGATTAGGGAAGTTGCTAATGATAGTCCTATAAATAAAGCAAGGCCTCGGTTTGAATTAATTACTGAGGACGGATCCGTTTTAATTGAGGATTGGGATGTGGCGACTGAATTTAATAAGTATTTCTCAGGAGTTGGACTAAATATAAAAAACAATTTGCCTCGGAATTCATTGAGTACGCAAATGGATGCGTGCTCGGGTATCCGTGATGTGTCGGAATCCATATTTTTTAGTCCGGTGACGGAAACTGAATTGCTTAAAGAACTGACCCGTGTTGATAAAAACTCATGCTGTGACTTGAAGGGTATTACTAATTTAGTTCTCAGTAAAGTTAAAAATTGCATTGTTCCACCGTTATTGCATATTTTCAATCTTGCGCTTTCCACGGGTGTATTTCCTAAATTATTCAAGAAAAGTATCATTGTTCCAATTTACAAAGATGGGGATAAGGGAAGACCGTGTAATTACAGACCAATCTCGTTAACTTTTTCTCTGGCAAAAGCTTTAGAGAGTTGTATCAAAACTAGAATTGTAAGCTTCGTTACGAAACATAGTATGATTAATGAGAGGCAGTATGGGTTCCAACAAGGGCTTTCCACGGAACATGCGCTTTTTGATGTGACTAAATTTATTTATGAGAATTTGGATAAATCTGTTCATGTCTTTGGACTTTTTCTTGATATAAAAAAGGCCTTCGATTCCTTGGATCATGAAACCTTGCTCCGAAAATTATATAAATATGGTATTCGTGGAACTGCTCATAGTCTATTAGCTTCTTATGTGAAAGATAGAACACAAACTGTTAAGATTAATGAAGCTGTTAGCTCTGATATCCTTGTGAGCTGTGGCGTGCCGCAAGGTACGGTGTTGGGACCACTTTTGTTTATTTTATATTTCAATAACTTTTTTTCCTTGAATCTTAGGTCTACTCCGTTTGGGTTTGCTGATGATACGGTTTTGTTGTTCTCTGGGTCTGATCTTTCCTCGTTACGGGATCAGGTTACTTCGGATTTCGCGAGTGTTTTCTCGTGGATGACTGCTAATTCACTTTCACTGAATTTGTTAAAGACTCGTTTAATTTCTTTTTCGTGGGGTCACAGAATTCTGAGAGTGGAAGCCGGTTCTGAAATTAATATATGTGTTAATAATTGTGAATCTTCTGCTAAATGTGAATGTGGCGTACTTAAATTCGTTGAGTCGTGTAAATATTTAGGAGTTATATTAGACCATAAGCTTAAGTTTGATCTTCATATTTGTGCGCTCGTGAAAAGAATTAGAAAACTATTTTACGTATTTAAACAGTTGCGCCCTATTCTTGGCTTCGGGGACTTGAGATCAGTTTATTTTGCTTTGTGCCAGTCAATTATATCATACGGAATTTTGGCTTGGGGGAATACTCATCTTTATCTACTTAAGAAATTGGATGTGGCACATAGGGCGGTTTTAAGGATATTACTCGGCAGGCCATTCTTGTATTCATCGGAACTCTTGTTCAAAGAGCTTAGTGTCCTGAGAATCCGGCAATTATACCTACGGTCGGTGGCTCTTCATTTCTTTAGAATTAATTCTTGCTGTTATTTTCATCACGCCCATTACACTCGGTTTTCTGATTCTACGAATGTTGTGCTTCCCAAAATAAATTCTGTTTTTTATTCCAGACATGCCTCTATTGTTGGCCTCAAAATTGCGATAAAGTATAGATTCAATTATGACTGCTTTGTTAATATTAATCGTTTCAAGAAATTCTTAGACTCACTGGGGGATATTGTCATTTCGTAGAGTAAATTTTGCTTTTTTCTTTTTCTTTGGACATTGTAATATGTTTTTATGTATTTTTATCGGATGTTGATTATGTTTTATCTTACTTTTTATTTCATTTAGTTTAACTAATCCAGCTCCCGCCACAAGTCTTACTTTTGGGAGCTGGCACTATGATTTTTGTCTGTGTGCAAATAAATTTCATTTGAATTTGAAATTTGAATTTGAATTTATGGCGCAGAAGTCTGGGCGGATTCTTTGCGGTTCGATAAGTACGCGGAAAGGTTGCTGGCAGTGCAGCGGAGGGCCGCGCTCCGCATATGCAGTGCCTACCGCACGGTGTCAGGTCCTGCAGCGCTTGTCATAGCTAGAGTTATCCCGCTAGATCTGCTGGCGCAGGAGCGGAAGCGGGTTGCTGCAAAGAAAGCGGAGGTCCCGAACTCCCGGGTGAGGAGGGAAGAGCGGGCCGTGACCCTTGCTGAGTGGCAGAGGAAATGGGATGCTGAAGCGCGCGGAAGGTGGACGGCGACTTTGATCCCAAAACTCCAGCCGTGGCTGGAAAGGAAGCACGGAGAGGTCAACTATTACTGACTATGTTCTTGTCGGGGCAGGGTTACTTCGGGAAGTACCTGCACCGAATTGGAAAAGAAAGTTCTCTGAACTGTATTTATTGCAGCGAGGAGGACGACGCCAGGCACACCATCTTTGAATGCCTGAATTGGGAGGCCCTTCGAAATGAGCTAATTAGACACGTGGGGGCCCTGCACCCCGCCAGTGTAGTTGAGAGGATGCTCGAGATGCAGGAGACCTGGAGTCAAATCACCAGCTTCGTGGTTGAGGTACTCAAACAGAAGAAGCGCGACATGGAAGAGAGGCCGACCTGAAATAGACCTCTGCAGGTCTAGGCCTGGGTCCAGCCGACCGTTGGAAAACAAGTAGCAGGACAGAACGGAGGTGCAAAAAAGGCACAGGAAACCTCCCCTGAAGTAATACCGAAAAGGTCGTACCGGGGGGGGGGGGTCTCTGAGGAGGAATGTCTGCGGGTTTTTTATTGGGTAAAAATCCCACACTGCAGGGGAGGCATATCCCAAGCGTCTTTTTGAAGATTTTTCCCGCAGACAATTAAAAAAAATAAATTATTATTATTATTATTATTATTATTATTATGAATTTGCTTACCCATCAACGCAAGGGGACAAGGCTGGTGAATTTACCTCAGAAGCAGGCTTCGGACGCGTACTCTCGGGACTACAAAAATATTTAACTTTATAAAAACGCTGGCTAGATAAAAGTGCACCTCATAGAGAAATGCACTCCATATTTTTCAAATGAAGTTACGTGGAGAACGTTCAAGGTGCATGTTCTCTCATTAAACTCACCATCCTTCCGGAGTAACGAATTGATCCTCTGAAGACTTTTTAGGATACCTTTTCACGAATTTATCCATTGGACGAAAAAACAAAATACGGTATGAGTATGACTATTGAATTTCTACTATAAGAAAACCAGGGAGCACCGAATTCTTCACTTCGTTCGGAGATGAAGAAACTTTTTTCTTCTTTTTTACTTCCGAAAATTAAGAAAGGAAAGAAACGCTGACCAAGCGAACTGGCAGTTTTTTTTTTCCATCACTACCGCATCCCTTAGCTCAACACACTGCTGCTTGCGCTCCTCCGTGCTCGCGAGTTTTCTATTTTCTATGAGCTGCTTAGGCATCTTCTACTCGTCCTATCCAGGCCGCATGAACCTCGACACGTTATTTTATTGATAGGTTTTTGACTAATAAAATATTATTTCTCAAACAGTTGATTATTTTAGAGGCTAGGCACCAAACACTAATTTTATAGCCGCTGTCAAACAAATCAGCCCATGTTTTAAAAAGTGATGTTTACGCCACAGCAAAAAACTGATTTTTGAGTTGAGGCTACGCCTCGCCTGTCCAATTTTTCTCTCGCCCCTAAAAAAAACATTATTTTGCACATAGGTATAAAATATACTATTATTGGTTTCAGTTGTATTTTTTTCTTATGGCAAGTATTCGTTTTAAATAATAAACGATTCGTACTCAAAATACATTGGTTTTAAATAAAAAACGTTTCTTACTCAAATAAAACATTAGATGTACTTACGTATAGCTAAGTGTGGGAGTGCAGATAGGGGCGTAACTAGAAATCTTCCCGGAGGCAGCGATTCCGGCAGCCCAAAGGCTGCTATGTGCTCGTGGGGGAGGGGTGATGTAATAAATGTTCTTCATATCGCTTAAATTTGGGCTGAAACTTTCTCCGGGGAGGGGGGTTCGAAGAATCAATAATATATAGGGTATGTAGAATTTTCAAAATTAACCACAAAAATTGTGCAGAAAAGTGAAAGAGGAGGGAGGGGCGAATGTTCTAGGCATTGTTATTTTTCATAATCTTTTCGTAAATGATCCAGGGTTTTCGATCTGAGAGACGGTCGCTTGGTCCTCGAATAAGAAGCGAAAAGGATAGAATAAGACTGGCATTGTAGCCTAGGGGGGGGGGGGGCGTAGCCAGTTGTACAACGGGTGAGCGCGGTTTCGCGGGCGTCCGAATCCATATTTCTGCCAAAATCATTGCGTTGGGGGTCATTGGTAACAATTAAAAATGATGATTTTGAAGCAATAAAAAGGCAGGCAAAACTTCGAATCTCCCGGTAGCTGCGAATGAAACGCCTGCGTCTTACGATTGGACAGGTTTTTTTTTTATTATTGTGGCGGGGGAATGTCTATGTGGGCAACGCAGTCCTTCTTGTCACTTTTGTCAGTTGAATACTGAAAAAGGTAGCGCGAACTATTGAGCTGTTTCCCAGTGTTGGAATTTCGCGTTTATTTTGTCTTTTTCCCTCTTCTTTGACTTTTCTTTCGGTAAAATTTTTACTGATGTGACAGTGTGTTAGTTCCTTCGGCTTTAAAATGGGGGTGGGACTTAAACCTCTGGAATTTACCGAGTGTATCACTGACAGCCCATCCTTTCGAGAGAAGCTCCATGCCCACGAAAAAGAACTCGAGGGCACGAGCCTTCAAATGAAAAGGCTGATCAAGGAGTTGAAAGATCTTCTGAATGCAGCACAAAGTATGATTGTTTTAATTAGTTGTTCCAATGAATAAAAGCAAAGCTTTTGTGTCATTTCTTAACGAGCTCCGTAAAATCTGTGTCACTGGCACTTTAACTTCTTATCAGCCAATGTATTTGAATTCACTATCAATCGCTTTGACTATCTGGGCCATTGATGAAAGCTTTCGTCTCCGTAGAGTACGGTAAATTAGATTTAGACGCGATTCGTGTCATGTTCCATTGGCTCATCAGCGCCCAATTTTTTTCCCCTAATGGCCTAAACGACGCTGGCCTCAGTCGCTATTAAACAAGTGTACAGCTCTCAATGAGAGAAACCAAGCGACCAATTGTTCTCTGGCAGCATTCATTGTCATATATCACCTGTAATGACCCTATTGTACAGCTTCAAACCGTTTCATTTAGCTCACATTCTCGTCTTATTGCGTTGGGTATTCAAAAAAAAAAAAAAAAATCACGTCTGCTTCCCGTGAATTTTAAACTTTTCTCGTGTTCAAATCGAAGAAAGTCTACGTTTTTTCATATGTACATGACAAACCAAGTGATCAAGTTTTGATTTCATTCGATACAATCCTGAATTATGGCATGGAAATCTTTACTCTAGAGCCTTAAACGTATAATGTGTGGGTGTTTTTCGAATGGTACATTTTACCATACCGGTGATCCAAATTCGTGATCTATTAACACGTAGGAGTTGACGCTGCATAATTCATTATTATAATGAATGAGCGTTTTTTAAGGATCCTTTTAGAGCTATGATCGTTAGAATTAGCTTCATTGTAGAATTTCAAGCTTGAATTCACAAAAGATGGGAGTTTTATTCAGTATATCGAAACTTTTTGAACTACCTGGGTAGCCTTTGGTACACTGGCGGACCTAGACCTATCGGGGCCCGGGGCGGAAATCTTGATGAGACCTCTTAGTATCTAAATAAACAAGAAATTTAATTTTAAAGTAGCGCTTAATCACGGATTTTTCCTCATTTTAGCTAATTTGCGGGGAGGGAGTCCGGCGACGCCAAGGGCCGCAAGTGGGCTCCTACGTCATACCCCATAGAGGGTCCAGCCATGAATTAGCGTTATTTCTACACCCTATTCGCCCATTAGCGCTTATGGCCAATTTAAACCGCCAATTAGCCCTATTCACAATTTTGGCCGCAAGTAGCGTTTTATCAATTTTAGCCGCAAATTAGCGGGGTTTTTCACCCAGGTGTAGCCACGAATTTGCGCTTTTTATCAATTTCTGCCACAACGTTGCCTCCGTGCAGAAGCTGCGAATTTAGCAGTGAATCAGAGCTTTTACTGCACACTATCCGTGAATTTGTGATTTTCTTAAATTTTAGCCACGAATTCACGTTTTCCTCAATTTTAGCTGCAAGTTGGTGATTTTTTCCATTTTTAGCAGCGAATAAGCTCTTTTTCTCGATTTGAGCTGCAAAATAGCGTTTTTCTTATTAGTAATTTTCCCAATATTAGCTGTTAATTAGTGATTTTTAAAATTAATATCCACGAATGCCATAGCCGTACACAGTGGGCCAGTATTGTAATTTCTCCGGGGGGGGGGGGGACTTGTTGCCACGAATTAACAGTTTTTCTACACTTCATCCGCGAGTTAGCGACTTTTCTCAATTTCAGCATCAAAGTAGAGATTTTCTTTACTATGAAGTTGCCTTCAGAAACCACGAATGGGCATTTAATCAATTTTAGCTGCGATTATAAAGGGACGTAGCCTGGACAAGGCAAGAATGGGCAGCTGCCTGCACCCATCTTCAACTAGTCTTTGTTCGAAACCGTTTGTTCGATCTGGGAAACCGTAAATTTGCCAATTCAAAATGGCTTATTGGCAATAAAACTGGACAATGTGCCCTTCAAAAACAAGGAATATAAATGTTCTGTAGAAAAAATGGTAATTTTTCGCGAAGTCGCACTAATTCACGGTTGGAATGAGGATGAAACGATAATTAGTGGCTAGAATGGAATCAAAGCGCTCATTTGCAGCGAAAAATGAGATAAATCGCTAACTCGTGGCTGATATTGAAACATATAGCGTTAATGCGCCGCTAAAATTGAGAAAAGGTGCCGATTTTTAGCTGAAATGCGCACTTTTTCTCAATTTTAGTCCTGAATTAGTGCTATTGAATTGAAGAAATATTCAGGATTGTAATTGAAAAAACGCTAAATTTTCTGGCAGCTCGCCATTAATATTTGGCGCTGTCGTGGCCGGCTTGCCTCGGCCGAGATTCCTCAAGATTCGGCCAGCACCTCACCCGTCCCCGGGTCTTATCTGGCCTGCGCCTCATCTTTGGTCCGGAAAGTTCCCGACAGAGTAGGCCCCATCTCTCAACCCCTAACCGCTTTGCCACGGCTAGTGACCGCTATGGACCACGTGGGGGTGGGCTGCATGGCTGAGGATGTTGGTACCCTTCCCGAGGGGAGCGCACCACGCGCCTTACCGAGCAGGGAAGGTAACCCTACTCGGTCTCCGATCAGGGCAGAGGCAATGGCTCTGTCCCTGGCATGTCCGGCCCTAGCCCCCTGCGCTTCAGCTACGTGCGCGAGAAGGCCAGGAGCCGGCCATACGCCCGCCGGGTGCCGACTAAGGCCGGGTCGTCCGGCGGACCCCTTTCCTCCCACTGCGAGCGGCGAATATCGTCGTGTAGCCAACAGATGCGCAACACTTGCTCGGTGGTCTCCTCCTCCTCATCACAGGGGCAATAAGGGAGTCCCGCCGCCGGAAGAACCAGAGCTTTCCATATAACGTGCCATGCCCGGTAGCCGGCTTGCTTGGGGGTTCACTGAAAATCAAGCACCGAGAATAGCAATTTCGCGCACATGAAGAACAGAAAATAACAATTTCGTGGATGTTCTGACCCAAAATTTGCAATTTCGTGAATGTTCTGACCCAAAATTTGCAATTTCGCAGATTTGAAACTCCGATGGCATATGATTTCGTGGCAGAATTTGGGCTCTGTCGTGACTGTCTTGTGCGGGTTCTTAATTTTAGCCGCTAATTAGCGATGTTTCCAAATTGATGCTGTGGATAAGCGTTTTAAAAAACAAAATTAGCTACGAATTGACTTCATTTTTCTTTTCTATCCCAGAATGGTCGATTTTTCGTAAGTTCAATTGCGAATTGACCATTTTTTAAATTTTAGTCCCAATCCCAAGTTGGGTTTTTCTTCAATTTTAGCCGTGATTTTTTTCACATTTATAGCAATGAATTAGCGCTTTTTCCATGTTAGCAAGAACACCACGGTTGCGTTTTAGTCGTAAAATGGCCTCTATATATATTTTACCGTCAAAATCCGAAATCAGTGAAAACCCGAATTGCCTAGTCAGAACTAGTTTTATCAAAGCTCCTTAGTGAATACTAGTATTCACTAGGCAAAACTAGACAATTCTAGTTTTTACTAAAAAGTTTGTAGTTAAAACTAGTTGTAGCCACTTGGTTACACCGTTATAACCCGAAATAAGTAAAAACCCGAAATTCCTGACCAAAACAATTTTCCAGGCAAAAGGTCTGACAAGCCACCAAAACTGAACGAAAAAAGGAATCCAAGGTTTTTTTTAGTATGAAACTGTTTCCAAACTGTTTGCCACGTACTTGCCCCAAGAACAGCACATTAGTGTGCCTTCTCAATTTTAGCCGCCTAAAGAGCTACAGAAACTGCGGGCATCAGCGTATTTTCTCTATTTTCCCCGCGAAGTTACCTCCAGAAGGCGCGAATTTTCTCAATTTGAGGCTTCAGAATAGCACTTTCGTGGGCCGAGCATTCGATTCAACCACTCTGAACTCCTGACCCAGATCATAACGTTCTATTCTCCAGGTCGGATTGACTGAAAACCGTCGAAAGGAGGCAAATCACTGTACAACCGTATACCAAGACTCCTTTTTACGTACCTACACTCATGAACATAGGATCTAACAATCCTAATTTTCAAATCTTGAAGCTTTTCGGGGCCCCCTATGATAGGGGGGCTCGGGGCAGTCCGCCCCCCTCGCGCCTACCTCGGTACGCTACTGCTTTGGTAAGGGAATAATACCAGGACCATAATAAGAGGGCATTATGGTCTTTCATGACCTGAAAACAGTAATTTTTCGAGATTCGTTACTTGTACCTAGCTCTGAATCTTCCATTCTCCTAATAAAATAGAATTGTTTCCAAATAATATGTATTTGCCAGGTTTTGGGCAATGTCAGGGCCGGTCAACCCGGGCTCCGAGTTCTCTAGAAAAATAACAAAAAACGCGCCAAAACTTCAATTTCGTTGAAAATACCAACAACTTGCAATTTATTAGCAAAATTAAACATCAGAAACTAGCGATTTTTCGACCTGGCAACTTCATATTTTGCGTATATTTATCTCCAAAATGTGGCAATTTTGCGGACCAGAAACTAACCGATTTCGCTAATCCGTAATTTCGTTTCTTCCGGGCTCGAATGTGAAGTTATTTCGTTGAAGACTTTGGGGCGCTGTCGTGGCCAGCCAGCCCGGGGTTTCGCGGCCACGAAAAAAAAAAGGCTCCAAAACCCAGGAAATTGTGCAGGCCTTTGGCTCCGAATGATTTCAATTTTTCGGCTATTCATCAAACTTTGCAAGCTCTCGGTACCGGCTAGATTTGCGAATGTAAACATTAGAAACGACCTATTTCGCTGGTATTCAGTCCCAAAACTTTCAATTTGTTGAATTTGTGTAGGGCTTAACGGAACTTTGTTTAAACCGATGTGGTTGACCCCCGCTACTAGCTACTAACAATTATTGCCTTTCAATTTCACTGGTTTTCTCCCATAAATTTTAGGCATAAACGTATAGGCATAGGCATAAACATAGTAGTTTGGGACGACAGTCACGAAGCATTGCACGGATTTTAGCCTTGAAATTTGCAATTTCATGCTATTTATCCATCGAATCTCGACTATTTGGTCACTGCTTGGCTTGGGGGGGGGGGGTTCTGCAACTTGATTCTTGAACATTTTTATTCTAAGGCGAAATTTCAATTTTTCGACAAATAACAAACCATCTTTTGGTGGTTGTTTACCAGGGCGAAATTTGAGATTAACCTCCCTAAGCTTCAACGGTCAAAAAGACGCTTCTGAGTTTGACCGTTATTTATCGAGCCTTTGCTGTTTTCTGGACTTCACGTTTTATATAGCCAAACCATCAGGTTCCGGGATCATTTGAAATTTTATGATTGACAGTGTCATTCCTGGGCGTGGGGAGGCGGAAGCGAAATTGTCAGTTTCGAAGCGACTTTGCCAATTTCTCGGCAGAATTGACAGTTTTTTCACGAAAAATCACCATTTTTGACGTGGAAACTCTGTTCAGTGAGCCAAATTTCAAGATTTTGTTGTTTAGCCTGTTTAATGGGCCAAATTGACGGTTTCCGAGTATGGCTTTCGGTTATTTTATTTTCACTTAAACCATGCCCTGACCAGTTTCTGGAAAAAATTCCTCCGTGGCCGAGCTCCAAGCACATCCTTATACATGTAGGAAAGTTCAATTATTGCCGCAAAACACGAGATAAAGGGGCAAAATTCTTCGCAATTGACGAGTTTTGGTGACGATTGATTAGGAGAATAGGACGAGCCGAAGCGAGGGGAAAAACTTCACTACTTAGGGTGTGGTCTGGTCCGGCCTAGAACAGTCTTGTCTTTTGCCTCAGACCCACTGTTTTTATTTTTGTATCTTCAGTTTGACCTCTAACCTGTACGATCTGGAAGTGTCGAGGAGGGCCTGAGCCGGTCATGATTTCAAAAGATTCCGCTAGATGTTGTAGACTCTTACTCATAATTTCATTTTCCCCGGAAAAATTCGTCCATTCAATCATTGATATCTCCCTGGCTAGTAGTTGAAAAACTCGTTTTGGTATCATCTTGTAGGCTATTCAGTCTTCTACAAATAAAAAACGCACTGAAAAGCCGGTAAAAACGAAAAATTTGGGAAAAGTGCGGAAAAAACTGCCAAACTTGGGGCAGAGCGTCTGTTGTGCGACCAAACTGAGCCTTCACGTCTTGAAAATGTCTAAACTGGTTATTCACGCGCTTAAAAATGGCCCAACTTATCTTTTGTGCCCTATTTACATGTAGAGGCTACAGACTGTGCTAATAACCATATTCGCGCCTTCAAAATAGTTATCAGCACGGTCGGCCAAACATTCGCGCCTTTTTCGATTCACGACCGTTAAGTTTCGCCATTTCCCGGGCACGAATGGTCCGATTAACCACTTTTAGAGCGTGATTAGCCGGCCAAGCAATTTTCTAGCGCGAGATTAGTCAGTTTTTCCAGGTGCGTGCCACCATCGCCAGGGAGGGGGGTATCAGTTGGGTGGTGGCCCGTGTTTGGTGCGCAAACACCAGTGGTTTGTTTATCGTTTTAATTAGGTGCGAAAATAGTCATGAGACTTCGTGCCTTGAAAATAGCTAAACTGCCGATGATTCGTGCACTGAAAATAGTCAAAATGATCATTCACGCATTGCTGATGGACTGACTATTCACGCCATTTAAAGTGCCTAGTCTTACCCTACACGGTCAATGTATTGCTCCATATTTGGGTTTTTACCTCATTTTTCTGATGTTTGCAAACCCATAATGCTACCCACACATGTTCAATTTTATTGTGCAATCCCTATGCGATTTTCCTACTTTTAGCCATGAATTAGCGTTTGTTCTCAATTTTAGCCGCGAATTAACTTATTTTTCCAATCATAATCGCGAATTGGCGTTTTCTAAATTTTAGCTCTGAATGAGCGCTTTTTTCTTCATCTTGACCGCGGATTTAGCGCTTTGTCTTTTTTTTTTTTTTGTTTTTGTTTTTTTTTGTTGTTGTTGTTTTTTTTTTAGCCGTGAAGTTGCCCCCGGAAACTGTGAATTTATGATTTTTCAATTTTAGCTATATGTATGAGCGTTATTTCTCAACATTATCCGCGAAATAGTGTGTTTGTCCACTTTATCCGCGAATGGGGTTTTCTTAATTTTAGCTCCGAATCAGCGCTTTTTCTCAATTTTAGCTTTGAATGAGCCCATGTTTTCAATTTAAGCCGCGGATTGGCGTTTTTCTCAATTTCCGTCGCGAATTAGCGCCCGTTTTCTTATTTCTAATTGAGAATCAGGGTTTATCACTATTTGACCGCGAATTGGCTATTAGCCTCCCTCGACCTTTCCACGTTACGCTTCTGGCTCCGAGGCAAAACCCTAAAACATTTGGGCCCATTCAACAAAATCTTATTTTATCCAATGTTTGATCAACGTTGGTCACCTTTCGATAGAAGATGAGTATCTTTCTTCCCAAATTAGAAAAAAAAACTCAAGAATCCGGTGTGCCGCGCGGTCCCCCGCCCAAAGAGGGCACTGCCCAAAACGATTCATTTCCACGGAAAAGTTGCTTTGCCCTGGAAATGTTATTGAAGAAAATGAAACATTTTTTCATCGGTGTAAGCGAAACAAAAGAATATTTTAAGCAGTTAGTTCTCGGCTCGTTGACCCTAGTTACCAACCAAGGTAACGGTGTAATGGAGACGGAAAAAGTGGTGGCTGTGACCAGTTGACAAATCGTATCCGTGGGGTCGCCAGAAAACCGTCCCCATCGATTCGCGCGCTATTTTGTTTCTTTAATATGTTATTATCCGTGTTCCCGCCGTGTCCTAGAGGGTGATCAGTGGAAGTAGCCAGAAAGATTCAACAGGGGAGGGCTAAATCCGTGTTTTTACTTCTTTCTTGTTGGGCTTATCAGAGTGGTGCAGGATCCTCGGTCCTGCTGGGTAACAGCCGCTAATTCGACTAAACATAGCTTGAACCTCAGAGCCTCAGA
This sequence comes from Corythucha ciliata, assembly GCA_038030265.1. Lineage (NCBI taxonomy): Eukaryota > Metazoa > Arthropoda > Insecta > Hemiptera > Tingidae > Corythucha > Corythucha ciliata. The sequence goes on along the minus strand of CM075940.1, from coordinate 30,010,633 downwards.
GTGCCATCTGTTAAATTCCGCCACAATTTTTTTTGTCCTCCAAGTGATTCGCCCCTAGATGTGAGACTTGAGCATCAGCTATGCACGTTATTTTTTTATTAAAAAAACGGAAGTGTTTTGATGCAACATGGTAGTCTTTTCCCCTTATTTTTGGGCTCCTCCAATCTTATCTTTGCCACTTATTAAAAAATTTAGCACTCACTGGATCGCCCACGTGAATCTTGTATTTCTTCAACTGACGTGAGCTCAACTCGGGATTTTTTTTTTGTTTCTTAACACGACCTTGCGGAGTTAAGTCAGGAAATAGGTATTTTAAACAAACCTGTTAATTATAAAAAGAGTTGAGAATTCTTGAAATTTTTCGAGTAAAAATGAAACACAAACCAAAAACTGAACGCTAGAAGATGTCGATTCTTAGGACTTTTCAATGGTTGAAATACTCAAAAGTTTTTCAGCATTTTTTTTTTTACGTATAGCCAATTGAATAGAGTCTCAGCTTTACTTAGCTCTATGTTATGGCTGGGGGATCTGCCGTTTACGTGCTTATTTTTACAGTTGAATGATAGTACTGTGGCGAAAAATAAATATTCAAGGCTGGGCATTGGTATTTTTTGGCCTGCGCGTGATACCACTGAAAATGCTGAGAATTTGTTTTAAGGAAAATTGGGTGTAAAAGTACCATTTGGAGCTGTCAATCTTAGTATTTAGCGCTATATTCAAATTGCTCCTGTTGAGTAATGCCCGTATGGTGACTATCGTCCGGACAAAACGAGCGTTACTCGAAATTGCCGATTTATTGATTAATTCTGGCTCGCTCCGTATGGCTTCAAAAGTGACCAAAGTCTGGGGAAGGTGCGGGCATTGTTTTTTCTGTCCACCTTCTCCATTGCAACTTTCAATTTTAGGCTTTGTTTATCCTCCGTTTAAACACCAAGTTATGTTTACAACCCATATTATTTCGATATCTTTCAAGGTGACTTTAACGACCGTTATCGCATGTTCTCATTTCTACTCGTTTGGGCTTGATCACTTTTGTAAATTTTCGCACCCTTATCGGCTAAAATGCACGCTGTACAGGGGAAAATAAAATATTTGAAGAATTGTCCAGCTTGCGAGTTAAATTCGTCATTTCAAACGTTTTGAATTAGAACACCTAAAACACCAGAAAAAAAATGCTTTTACACTTAAAATGTGTTTGCCTCACACACACACACACAAAAATAACGTTGAACGAGCATTCTGAAATGTTTATATCGTGACGTGTGGTCTGATTGATCCGCTTCTCTGAATAGTTTAAAAGGTTTGTTCTTCTTTGATGTGATTTCTGTTAGGAATTTGAACAGGAATACTGTTGTTTTTTTTTCTTACGTTTTTTTTTTCGCTCGTAATGTGATGAAGAAGGGAGTAATCTAATTAGCTGTTCCTCTGGCTTGATTATCTTTAGTCATTTTCTTTTTTAATGCCTTCATTTCCGAAGTGTATTTACCTTGTCAGTACTTCAAAAATGTGTCCTTCAATTACAACTGTCTTCGTCTTTGCTCTTTCCCTTCCACCGAATCTCAATTTGAATACTTTCAGAATTGTTAGGTTTACAAAAACGCCGAGGCTCTTTGTTTTACAAATTAGACGTCGTTTTATGAAACTATGTTTCATGTATGCACAATGTGCGGTTTTCTATGTATTCATTGTATTTCTTAATTTTGTCCACTCGTATTACCTTTCCGATAGGATTCGCTGTATTGCTTCGCTTGTTCTTTGTGACCAGTTAAGAATCAGAATTTGTACAACAGAATTTATTTTTATTTGTATGAAGAACCCACCCTGGTGGCAAAAGTCGAATTTTAGCTTTACAAGCGCACTGTGAAATAATTATCTATTAACGAGTGGAATAATGATTTCATTATTCATCAGTGAGCCATAAAATACAATTTAATAAAATGGCGAATAAGAGTGACTGATGATAGCAATTTCAGCTGTCTACATATTTGATGAATACATCAATTTTTCAGCGTCGCGCGGAAAGTAGCGTATGTAACTCGTGGAAAAAGTAAATTTATTTGCTCGTTTATTATCTCAGCGTTTACTCGGCTCCGCCTGATCGCTGAAGACAATGACTTACAAATGAATTGGCACTTTATCCCCTTGTTGTATAACTTATTATTTCTACAGTTTCTTCTCTAAAGTGCAAATAAATATCACAAACAAACAAAAATCTTTAAAAGTGCTTAGTTCCTCAAAATCCCATTTTTTCAGATTTATCCAAGGCTCAGCGAGCTCTCAGTTCAACGTTGAAAAACTTTAAATTTGAGTGCATTGGCGAGTCATTGACTGAGGACGAGTGCATCATCTCGCAGTCGTTCGCTGAATTTGGAAAACTCATTGATACTATTGAAGAAGAGCGAGGTAGAATGGTAAGTGTCCTCTGGGAACATTGTGCTACCTTCTCCCCCCTCCTCATGTCCTTTCCTTTCCCGCCCCATCTTTTTTTTGTGTGTTCTTTAGGTATTTTCTTTTCTTTGTGGTGTTGGACTGTTGGTGGGTTTACCTCATTCATTACTCATTGTTGGCCGGCGGGGAGGGTTATTCTTTGTGCGATGGTTGTGTTTGGTAAAAAATGCATTTTTGTTAAGGAATGTGCAAAGAGGGGTGGGGACGTGTACCAATTTCATTTTAAATTAAATTTGAGTTTCTCCATAGTGTATTATTTTCCCGAGCTCATAGCTCCAAAGTTTTATCGGTTTCTGCACGATTCTCTGACAACTATGAATAAAATTCCGTTTAATGAGAAAAAAAACGTTACTATTTCCACTTTTCGAGAAAGGGAAGGCGACGATTTATAAAAGGTTGCATCCGATGTGGAAAACTGGGGAAATTAAAATTAGTATTTCAATTTTTCCTCTTATTCATTTTTTAAATGCTTCGGTTGCCCGGTGTCCATTGTAACCCCCCACCCCAGCGTGAGGGTGGAGGATTTACTTCACGTTCCCTTTCCACGATTAAATATATTTTTTTGCTAAATGTCTCTTTTTTTAAACTCGTATTTGAGACGTTTGCCAGTGATATTTTAACGCAGTGTGATGGTTATCGAATTTTAAGTAGTTGGAAAAGTAAGATAAACACAATACGTGTCTCGCATCGGGGAAACTGATAATATCCTGACTAAAAGATGATGAGGGGCGGTGTATGAACGGGTGGTTCATACACCGTACCTAAACTTTTTTTTTTTTAAACCTGAACTCATTTTTAGGAGATGGCTTGAATGTGCAAGCGTCGTAATTGGCATAGAATAATTGTTGTAACATCCTGGTTATTGTCCATGAATCATTGTTGTTCTGCCACTCCTAAACTACACTTCCCTTCCCCCTACACAATGTTTTGATTCTTCGAGAAACTTTCGAAGGGGGGGGGGGTCAACTAGGTGCAAATTTGGGGCTTAATGTATGACAATACATGGGGTGAAGTTTTGAGCTGAAAAATATTTTTGATATGGTTGTTGAGAGTGGTGAAACAAGGTCTGTTTTAGACCAAAATATCTTCTCCCAAAGAGAAGTGCAGCTTAGAACCTTAAGTTCACTAGTCAAATTTAGATTCACGCCCCACTTCCTTACCGGAGCACCACGGTTTTTAAATATTTATATCCCAATGCAAATACTGTTAATCCGTATTTTATTATTAAAAAAGAAGGAAAGGAAAGGAAGATTCAGTATTAAAAAAATAATAGGGAAGTTGGCAAACAAAATCAAAACCACCCGAAAACCCTTTAATGCCCAATTAATTCTTCCTTTAAAATTGTTCAGCTGCCTTTCTTTGTCTTGATTTTGTATTCTCTTCTACATATTGTTTTTTGAGACACTTAAAACATGTCACAACAGCAAACATATTTAAAAAAAAAACAAACAACAAGTTATAGGAGGAATCCTTTCCGAAATAATTAATTTCGGATTTCTGATCTCCCAGACATGGTTCGTATATGAATGTGAGCCGAGTTCCGCACTTGTAAAATAGAACACCTTTTTTTAATTGATTGAATTGCTTGTACTTCCTCGTTAATATGGCTAATATGCACAATAACCCATTTCTATTACTTTAATAAAAATTCAACGGATTATAACACAATAAAAAATTATTGTTATAGTTAACGAGAACGCACGACCAAATAATAGTTCCCCTTGAAGATTTCCGGAAAAGCAAGATTGGAGGCGTTAAGGTGACCATAAAATGATTTAATTTAATGGCTTTCAGATTTTCAATAATTTTTTTTTTGTCTCAGGAAGGGAAGAAGAAATTTGAAAAACAAACGGCTAAATTCTGTCAAAGCCAAGAACGCTACTTGAGTCATTCCACTCGGAAGCATGACGCTTTTCTTCAAGAAGTAAGAGGCTAAAAAAAAAAAAAAAAAAAAAAAATTAGTTTGTTATAAAATAAAACGAATTATTTGTTTGTACACATTTAGGCTGATGCCTCGCTTGAAATGGAACAGCGCCATTTTTACCACGCTAGTCTCCAGTATGTATTTCTTTTACAAGAAGTTCAAGAGAGAAAGAAATTCGAGTTTGTTGAAATTGTAAGTCCTCCCACACACCCTCTCACCCAATCAAAAAAAAACTACGAGCGTTTCTTTTGTCTAGCTTTTAACTTTGATGCTCGGATGGCTTACTTTTTATCATCAAGGGTACGAAACGGCCGAAGAGAGTAGACCGTATTTGAACGACTTACAGTTTAGAATCCAGCGAGTAAGTGTTTTGGATTTTTTGGGTTCAAGGTTTTCTGGTATCCCAGGGATCAGAAAAAAAGGGGGTTTTGGAATTGCACGATGAGTAAAACAATTACGTAAAATTTCTGCCGTTTTAGAAAGACACACAGCGGGTGGGGTGAACTCTTTTCGACGCTCGTGGTGCGTGAGGTATACGACGTTGGGAAGCGGGGGGGGGGGTTGTGATTTGGCCTCGAGTGAAAGGGGTTGATGACCGATTACTGGGGCAGAGTTTGCTCTTCTGGCTTCCTGTGGGGGGAGTGGGGAAGGGCTCCAGATGTACAGTGGCGGGTGACTGGGTCGAGACCATCGGCTTTAATCAGTGATCGTCAGGGTCGTGGAGAGAATATCGGACCCGGGGATGGAACTCAATGGGGCCCTTTGAAAGACACGTCCCCCCCCCACACTCACAATTGTAATAGTATCTCGCTATAGTTTCAAATATTTTAAACCACAAAAAAGGCCAAACCGCAGCAAATTTCAAAACCATACCAAATCGCCAACCACAAAATATCTGTAACATCGAGCGAAGCTCCAAGCCCCAAAAAATCCCAAAACCACAGTAAAGCACCAAGCCACACCAAAGCTACAAGCCACAGTGAAAATCCAGCCACGAAGAAGGCCCAACCACTGCAAATCTCAAACCCACACAAAGTACCAAGTACAAAAATCTCTCACCTCCAACCACAGTAAAGCTCCAAACCTCAGTAAAACTACAATCACATAGAATGCCATACCCCAGCAAACCTCCAAAACACAACAGAGCTCCAAACCTCAGCAATGTACCCACAATTAAATTCTCTAACCACAGTAAAGATCCAACCACAGTGAAATGCTAACCACATCAAAGCTCCGACTACAGCAAAAGTCCAAATCACAGCCAAGATTCAAGCCACAGCAAACCCCCCCAAACATCAAAGCTGCAATCAACATCAAAGTTACAGCCACTGTTGAACATGAACCACAGCAAAGTGGCAGCAAGTGGCCATCAAAGCACCAAACCACCACAGCAAAGCTCCTAACCAGAGCAAAGTATCAACGATTAAAAGCTCTAACCACAGGAAAGCTCCGACCACAGCAGAGGTCCAACCGCAAAAAGCTCTAACCACACCAAAGCCCTAACCACAGCAAAGCCTCAAACCGCTGCGAAAATCCAAATCACCGCTAAGTTCCAAACAACAACAAAACCCCGATCCACAGCAAAGTACCAGCCATTAAAATCTCCAACCACAACAAACGTCCAACCACAAAAAGCTCTAACCACCGTGTAAAGCCCAAACCACATCAAAATCCCAAACAAGCTCCAACCACATTTAGCAGCGCATTGGTGTCGTTTTCCGTAATTTTAGCCATGAATTAGCGTTTTTCCCCGCGCGATTTTATCAACGATTAGGCGTTTTCCTCAATATTAGCCGTCAATTAGTGATTTTTGTCAATTTTAGCTGTTAATTAGCGTTTTACTACACTTAATCCACATTTTTCTTCATTCATCCGCGAATTAGCGGTTTTTCTCTATTTCATCCATGAATTAGCGTTTTCTCTGTTACAAACCGCCGATTAGCACTTTCAATTGATTTTAGCTGCGTCTCCATTTTAGCCACGCATCAGCATTTCTCTCTGTATTAGCCGCCGATTACCACATTGCCTCAATTTTAGCGTCGAATTGACGTTTTTCCCAATTTTCTGCCGTGAATTAGTGATTTTTCTCAAGTTTACTAATTGTTTGGCAATTTTACAAATTTGTGCCATGGATTAGTGTTTTTTTCCATTTTAGCCACAAAGTGGCGAAGTGGCTAAACGCAAATTGGCGTTTTTCTCAAATTTTAATCGTGAATTACTAGTGTTTTGTTTTGTTTTTTTTATTCAAATTCAGTCTTTATTTGCGTTTTGATACTCTTTATGCGTGAATCAGCGCTTTTTCTTAATTCATCCGCTAATTAGCGGTCTTTCTCAATTTTAGCTGTGAATTAGCGTTTTTCTCAATTTTAGCGTCGATTATGACTTTCTCGCAATTTTAGCGGCGAATTGACGTTTATCCGCGAATTAGTGATTTGTCTCAATTTTACCCGTAGATGAGCAGTTTTCTTCAATTTGTGCCATGAATTAGAACTTTTTCACCATTTTGGCAACAATGTTGCCTCCGAGAAGCCACGAATTGGTATTTTCTCAATTTTAGCCTCGAAGGCTTGCCCCGCCTTGGGGGGGGGGGGGCTCTTATTGGTGTGGGTCGGGTCTTTTTAAGAGTTCTGCTACGCATCAGTGAAACTGTTTCGGCGCCACTGCCCGGGGACCCAATTTGAGTTCGTTTAATAAAAAATCCGATCTCAGAGTTAATTATGTCCAGTTTTTTGCCGCATGGTTTATTTATAGGGCTCGTTAAATGAAGTTAAGTTCCGATTTGTCCACTATTTTATGGTCAAATAATCACTAAAAATTTAGTTATTAATGAGATTTTAAAGGACATTGATATTTTGACTTAAAAAAAAACAACTTAAAATGGGCCGATTTGAACAAGAGTGGGCAGCTGCCCCCACCCCCGGCTACACCCATGCATAAGCGTTTGTCCTATTGCTTCAACCACCACCTGCTGCCCTCTTGCGTCCCCAGAAAGTTCAGTGGATATGAGAGACGGACCTATCACATTATTTGATGTTTGTTCGGGTAGGAAACTTGGAAAACGTCAGAGAAAAGTTTGATAAGTCTGGGAATTCATCTAAAACGCACTCCTTTCTGTCGAATGGGATGGGAGGGACTCGAAAGACGAAAAATCTTCTATGTTGTCATCCCCCCCCACACACACACGCCTGGGGTGCCAGAATCCGTTAATTAGACCCTTGGTTGGCATAACTCGAAATCAAATTCTGATTGTTATTTGCAGACGAGAGAAAACTTCGATTCCACGAAGGATAAAACTGAATCTTTGATGAAGAAAACTTTTGAAATGCGCCAAACGGTAAGGAGTCCGTCGGTGAAACTTAGCAATGTCTCCCCCCCCCTCCCCCAAAAATAACGAATTAATTCGAACCCCCTTTCCCACAACCAGCAGCAGAAATTAGTCGAGGGCGGCGTAAATAAACCTTACACAAAAGAAGGATATTTGTTTCTCATGGAAAAAAGTAAGTTCTCGACACAGGTACCCATGTTTTTCATTTATGCGTAATGAATTTTCTGAAATTTTATAGAGGCCTTTGGTACCACATGGACGAAACATTATTGTACTTATAAGAAAGAAACCAAAGAATTTTGTATAAGGCCCTATAACCAAATGATTGGGAAATTTGTGAGTTTTCAGTGAAGTTCTCGTCTCTAAACGGTGACTTGAAATGTGTTTTTCTTGCTTAGAACCCCTGTGAAGTTTTAATGCTGGACTCATGTATTCGACGTACTTCGGACTCCATCGACAAGAGGTTTTGCTTTGATCTCACTTTTACTTCATCAGACAGGTAAGATTTCCATATAACTGAATCTAGAAGTGGGAGAGGATGGGGTGCACTAGGCACCAAAATTCGCCTTTTCCTCTTTTAGTCATGCCCCTGGCAAAACAATGGTCTTACATCAAGCTTTTCAGGACACCCATTGTGTACACATTCCAAGCTTTGTCTGAAGAAGACAGACGACAATGGATGGATATCATGGACGGAAAAGAACCGGTGAGTACACCACAGATCCTCCATTTATAATGAAGACCTTCTTTCTCCCCTGTTTCAATGAACTCTCTTATTTATGCTTAAAATACTTGCACACAAGTGGGTAATCGTGCCAGAAATGAAATATTCCGCTCTAGTATGAGTAGCTTTCAAATTTCAGTGTATGACAGTACTAATACTTAGCTTCCTATTTCTTCAGATGTTCATATTGGATATTAAGCCGTCAAAATGAAAAGGTATACGTTGCCTTAACCAAAATCTTGAGCGTTGGTATTTTGATTCATCAAATTAACATCTCATGCTACCCCAGTAAAGACTGTGACTCTAATTAATCCTTTTGAGCCTCGCGTGGCTAATAAATGTAGTTTATCAGCATGCAAACTATACTTGAATGCATAGGCTACTCAATTAAGCGAGGTACTAAACAGTTTGTGAAGCTCGTGAAAATGGTTTCAGTCATCGAAATATCCTTCTCTGGAAGATTGAGTATTTTTCTTCCAGGTTTTCCTATTTGTTGAGCATTAAAAAAAAATGAAATCATGATGACGTTTTGAATTTCGCGTTTTAAACTCAGTAAACAAGTTGTGATGAATCATTTTCTTACTCTTGAACGTTATTTCCAGACGTATAGTGCTCCAGTGGCAACAAAACACTCAAAAACTGAAGAACCTTGTGCAGCTCTCGACGACGCTGGCTTTGCATTCGTTGCTCGATGCATCGAGCTTCTTGAACCAAGTACGCTTTAACAGTTAATCCTCACCCGTTTTATTCTTACGCACCATGGGCGTGGCCAGAAAAAAAAGGGGAGGGGGCTGCCCACCCACTAGATAAATCGGTTTCAGCGGCTAACCTACCAGTTCTGAACCGAATATCCAGATTTAACGGTGATGAAATTGGCCCAAGCGTGTTTATAGGTGGACATTTTCAAGCTTTTGAAGCTAACTAAAAGTTTTCCTGTGGGCAGTGGCGGATAAACCTCAGTTATATATCATAAAACCCGGTGATTCGCGACTAAAACTGACAAAAAACAGCGCGCTGAGTCTTGGCTAAAATCGAGATAAAAAGATCACCCAAAGATCAAAAAGAAAATTTAGATAAGGCGTTGATCGCGGCTAGATTTGACAAGAAACACTTATTCGCAGCTATAAAATGGAGAAAAATGCTAATTCGAAGCTGAAATTGAGTAAAAGGGGTATTTTGCGGGGTATAATTATCGAATAATTCGCTGCTAAAACTAAGATATAGACCGCGGCTAAAACAAAGATATAGGTCGCGGCTAACACTGAAAAAAGCGCTCATTCGCAGCTAAAATGGAAACAAACGATTATGATGATTCACGGAGCAATTTGAGGAAATGCGGTGATTTAGGGCTATAATGGAGAAATGGCGCTAATTCACGTCTTAATCGAGAAGAAGCGCTAATAAATTTAATGAAACGCACTAATTTGCGGCCAAAACTGAGAAATACCGCGTGCGCTGATTGCCGGCTGAAATTGATAAAAAAGCGCTCAAAATAAACGCAAAATAATAAGACGCGGACGAACTTGAGAAAATTCGCTAATTCACGGCTGAAATTGAGGAAAAACTGTAATTTGCGGCTATAGTTGAGAAATAATTCAAGACTAAAATTGAGAAAACGTCATTTCGTGGGTTTTAAAAGCAAGTTGATGGCTAAAATTCAGAAAAATCATAATTTAATGCAATGTTGAAATTATATTACTTGTTGATTTAGAGAGTTGTTTAGTAAAACAACTTTATTCGCGTTTTAAAGAGCGTACAACACAAATCTGTGGTCATCTCGGACACAAATCATTTGTGGTTGATACTTTTTCTTCTGAAAGAACACCGCAAATCATCACAAAAAGTCAAAGTAATACAGCGATCCGGTTTTTGGATGGTGGGGACTGTGGGGAGGGGCCATGGAAGCCTGATGGACAAAATTGTAAGCTCCCGATTTTAATATAGCCAAAAGTAAAAAGTTCTTTTAGTGAACCAACTTTGTGAAACGGGTCATTTTAAAGAGGCAACCCCGCGAAACTGGGATGTCAGCAAGTCGAATTGCAAATTAGTTGGTTTTACCACAAAACTAAAATATTTCACCCCAGGTAAAAAAAGTGAAATTGACGATTTCCCTACAAAACTGACGATTTTACCCAAAAACGGACAATTTTATCCCAAGAACTGACTGGTTTCTTATGCAAAACTGACGTTACACACAAAAAAACCTATGGTTTTTACCCCAAGACTGATTATTTCACCCCGAAAAAGGTTATTTTACTCCAGAACAGACAATTTTGCACCACTGTTTATCTCTAAATCTTACGTTTTAGACGATGCTGATTTGGAAACTGATGATTTTACCACATAAGTGACGACTTTATCTCAAAAGTGAAGATTTTTCTCCGAAACAGACGATTTCAGGACAGAGCAGACGTGTTACACCAAAACTGGTGATTTTACAACAAAACTCGAGATTTTTTTTTTCTAAAACTTTACGATTTTACGACAAAAGCTGAACTGCTGTTTTGAGCGCAGTGTTTCATTTGTGCGTTTTCGATTGAAATCGCGCACTCGCTATACACATGCTCTAAACGCTTAAATGGCGCGAGTCCCGCCTCACGTGTGACACGGGGTAACTACAAAACTGGCAATTTCACAACAAAAAAAAAAAACTTGGGATTTTGCCCTAAAACTTTCATTTTAGCTCGAAAAACGGAGATTTTCATTCAAGTTAAAAAAAAAAACCTTGATTTTGTCCTGTAATGATTTTCATTCCAGGCCGGAGAGATCGGGACCCCTTAATAGGCGGGTGCGTACACTGCCTAGCCCTATAAAAACGGCCCTCTGCCTCACCTCAAGATCAAGAGCTGGCTACGCCCCCCCCCCTACTCCACTGTTACGCGCTCTTATTTTTTTCATTTTAAATTTATCAATTTTTGTAGGGCTCGATGAACAAGGGCTTTACCGAGTGGGTGGCGTCGCCTCAAAAATAACCAAGTTCTTGGCGATGGGCCTAGACCGGAAAAAATTTGAAAAAATGGACGACTCAGCTGAATGGGACACTAAAACCATTACATCCGCCCTTAAAACTTATTTTAGAAATTTGCCCGAGCCTCTTATGACATTCCAGCTTCATAGCGAATTTATAGCCTCAGCCAGTAAGTGTGCCGTAGGTACCGTAGGTAATTTCAACATTGTAATTTTTTTTTGTTTTTGTTTTTTAGAATGCGATTCAGCTGAGCAACGCCTTAAACTCATCACACATTTAGTTCATCGGCTTCCAAGAGCAAATTATAACATGTTGAAAATTTTTATGGAGCATCTTCATAGGATAACGTTAAATGCTGAAAAGAATTTAATGACTGCTAGCAATTTAGGGGTTTGTCTTGGACCATCTCTTCTTCGTCCTGAAATAGAAACAGTTGCTGCTATTATAGACATAAAATTTTATAATATCGTCGTTGAAATTTTAATTGACAAATACGAGCAGGTAATTAATCAACCCATTATGGGTATAAAATTTGTTGATTTCCAACAATTTTTTTTGGTCAGATTTTTAATATCGACGAGGATAGTTTTGAACTCGTTCAACAGCCTTCGGCTGCTCCTACAGTTAATCGACGGAAGATGGCTACTTCCCAGGTAATGAAATGTTCTTTTTTTTTTAATGTCAATTTGTTTAACAGTTAGGTGCTCTCAAGTGTGTATTGAGGGAAAAGATGCGTGCCTCCAACCTTTGAGGTGTTGACTCAAACCAAAGGTTAACTTATTAGATCCCGTGTGTGTTCTAGCTGGCGTCTAAATTTGTCTGGTCTATAGATCTCTAGCCTTTTATAAACTATTTCTGACATTTTCGGCCGAATTTAGTACCAATAGTTGTAATAAAATCTATCGATAAACAGGGCCAAACTTATTTTAATTTTAATGATACGTTTCGTCAGGCATTTTTCCCTGACCTGATCAGGAAAATTACTATTCGGTCAAAAAAAAGGGAACGGGTAAAGTGACTGAGGCTGCATTCGCACTGGTCAATGCATAAAAATGAACACACAACACTGAGCCTGTGAACACTCGCACTTCGCACGAAAAACATAAAACTTCAGACATTTCAACTTTTTAATTCGATCTGTTCAGCCTCCTGGTAAAGCTCCTTACGACGGGGCGAAATCAATAAGTAGTTCTGCGCACACCTCTCCCGTTGCTAACGCCATACCACAAGTTCCATTCCCTTCTGTGCAAAATCTGCGCGCCGGTCGCGTTTCATCGGCCGTCGCCGCTCTTTCCGAAGGAAGTCTGAACGTATCGCCGTCACACGCCAATTCGTCTCATCCTCCAACTCAAACGCATTCACCCTCGATGAAACCTCTTTTAAGTGAGTTTCTGACACCGCCCCACCCCACCATTCACACTGTTGTGAGGAGGTGCGGGGGGGGGGGTCCCATCATCATTGAGCAACATTATGAAAATAATATTTTTGATCGCAGTTAATAACTCAGCGTATCCACCGGAGTCTCTGACTAGTAGCTCAAATGAGAGTGTATCATCTTTACCCTCTCGTGATTTTCCTAACCATGCATATGGCGCTCCTCAAAAAGCTATGATGGCGTCAGCGAGAGAAGTGTCTCATTATGGTCGAGTCTATCAACACGGGTAAGTTTCCCCCCACCCCACCACGCTGCCCAAGCATTCTTCAATCTGGGTTGCTTCTTGGTGATTTTGTTCGAATGCGTCTCACCCTGTCCCTGATTTCCACTGTTTAATCGCGATTTATTCATCGCCCCTTTTTTAAGGAGGGTTCGCACGTTATACGCATGCGTCGGAGAACACGACGGCGAGTTAACTTTCGACCCTAATCAAATAATTACGAATGGTAACGTTTAGCGAATTTACTTCAACGGATAAAAAATTAGGGATTTCCATTCAAATATTTTGATTTTTCTTGGAACAGTGAGAGCTTCTCTCGAGCCAGGATGGCTTGAAGGGACACTCAATGGTAAAACTGGTCTTGTTCCCGAAAACTACGTTGAGCCTTTGCCCTGAGGTGAAATTGAATCTGGTAAGTGTACATTTTCATTAGACTGACCTCTGAAAAAGGCATATTTTCGTATATCATGATAGGAACTTTAGTAAAGTTTTATTTTCCCGTACTCCCCCCCCCCCAACTATTTACCGCTGGAAACATTCGTTTAGACAAAATAAACGTCTACCCTCCGCTCCACCACCCCAAGCCTCGAGAGCGGTAAAATAAGGCAGAGGTTAGGGTTTCGAGTTTTGTCAGTCCCACCTCTCACTCTATCCCAGTTAAATAATCTGGATTTAGAGAAACAGAAACGAGTGGTTCTCAGTTTTTATTTTTCGTTCTCGATAAATAGTAAGGTGGAGAGAGGAAGGGGCTCTAAAACGTCAGTATCATTTATCACTCATGTCAGTATTGACTATGCGCTTTGATAATTCATCGTTATTGAGCGTGCAAATACGTATCATTTTAGTAGCTCATATTAGAATTGTTTATTCATCTTGGTTCAATTTTTCGGTTCCTATGACTGGCGTGACGTAACTAGTCTTTTCTTATTTTAAATTATTAGGTGCCGTCCCTAATGTTATTATTTTATTCGCACTTCGATGCTTATTGTTATCTTTATTACTATTATTGTTATTATTCATATTTATTAACCAGAAAATAGGAGAGGAAGTGCGTGAAAAAAGTTATTTATTGTTTTCTAAAGTTATCGCGAATCGAAAATTATTGTTATTTATTATTTTCGGCTTGACAAAAATAAAACTCAAGCAACTTATCGCGTTTATATTATTATTTCTGGCCAAAATATAGGCAAACTTAAGTTAGGATCGAACAAAAAAAAAACGAACAGAAATGATAACTTATACGATTCGGATCATATAGGAGTGGTTTGGGTTTCATCATAAATCCCGGTGCCCACTTTTGAAGACTGTTGTATACCCTACCCCCTGCCAGAATATTCGTTTCAACAGCGTGTGTTCCGTTTGTTGCGGAGGAGAGGGGGGTGTCGTGCTCACCTACCCACGGCATAGGTACTGTCAATTATCAACTATGAATTCGAATAATAGTACTAATATTAACGAAACTGAAGAGCAATGCATTTCTAAGAACTCGGACTTTTTAAGTAGTAAAGCCTAATTTTAATGGTGATGATATTTAGTAATTTAAAATAAACGTTAAAATTAAGTATTTGATGCCTTTCGAATTCTCCCCCGATAATAAATTAATCCCACCTACTCCCCACCTCACCAACTGTAGCTAGTAATTTCGCTGTAAAGAACGCCAGGGCCGGGGACCAAAGAAGCATTAGACCATACAATTAAAGATAGTTTGATCGTCGTTTTTAGACGTCGAAAATATTCAAGTCATTTCAAATCTCCCCCCCCCCCTCCAATTATTTTTTTAAACATCCTGCAAAGTCACATTCTTACCACCTCCTCTCCCGGGAAAAATTTCACTGAATTTTTTAACACAGCCGAAGTCTGTAATGTGGAGCATCTCGTGGTCATGATAATAGTGATGGTTCTGTTTTTCGTCTTCAGTTTTTTTTTGTTTTTTGTTTTCAAGTTTGTTCTATTAACAACAGTAGTTGAAATCAACAGTCAATCACCTGAGTTCATTCAATTTTGACGTAATTATTAATGGAAGCATTTGTTTTACTGTCATATACTAATGTTAAAATCTACAGGCCCGGGGGGAGGTGCATTTATTATCATTATAATTTTTCAACGCTATTGGACTCGGAAAACATTGATATTAGTAATCTTTTTAATTTAATTGTTTTGTTATTTGCTAATGTAGTTATTCTTTTTTTCTTCAGAATTATATTGTATTTATTTGATATTAATTGTATTCAAAGTTGTTGAGAACAGTAAGAAATGCCAAGTTGAGTACCTTAAAAAGAACACAAGTTTACAGGCGTCGCTTATTATGACTCCTATAAATTCTCTCGTGCAGCACGTACATAAGTATTTATTGCTTGCATGTTCTTTATTAATTCAGAAGCTTACATTGAAATCCTTATTTTCCTATCCGACGGGCTGCAGGGGTACTGGATTATTTAAAATTCGCGCAATCCCAATGCCCTTTATATAAGAGTTACCAGGTTTTCACAGTGCTGTCGTTTTTTTTTTAAAAAAAAATCTATCTGAGAAAATCAACTAAAAACGTAATTGGTGACACCAATATCCGGCCATTTTAGCTCTTTTAGACTGAAAGTCTGCATTAGGGGGAAAACAGAACTATTTTTTTGTAATTTAATTATTTAGAAGGAATTTACCAACATGCCTTCTAACTCTGGGTAAGAACCATTCCAAGGTACTTTAAATCCATCATGAAATACCTTGACATTTTAATTGAACGTCTTGAGGATGTGCATTAATAATGATATAAAAATGTTAATAACAATAATACTAATAATTGTAATAATTTGAAATTAACAGTAAATAATGAATGTGTCAGTCTGTTAGCTTGTGAAACTGGTTAATAAGGTTCAATATTGTTAATTATTGTTTACTCCCAGAAAAACGTTATAGTTGAGTAATTTAATTCGAATTGTTAATTGTTTGTTTTTATATTAATAGTTGAATTTTACGGGCTTATCTGGGGAGTTGGTCTAGATAATAATTCCTTTCAAATTTCTTGTATGTTAATAAAAATAATTTTATTTTGTTTTCGTTGGTATTATAGCGTTCCTTGTCGGGAAGTTGTTTTTCTTGCGTTTTTTTTTTTTTTTCAAATGGTTAATCGTACTATTTTACTATTTTTGTAAAACAAAATTGTACATTTCTGTTCAACCAAATAATATATAAATTGTATAGTGCATCTTTCTGCGTGAAAATTATTTTATGGTGTATTCCTCAACTCTTGGGCACGTTTGATGATATCTTTTTTATTTAATTTTTCACTCAGATCATCCAGTGGCGGCGGAATTGGGGTTCATGGGCGAGTGAATGCTCCCTCAATTGAGTTTAGAGTCTACAGTGGATCCAGAGGGCCCCCCCCCCACCTATTGGGCTATTCCAGTTAGTCAAAAACACTGAAAACATTAACCCGTGATCTGGTGATCCAAAAATGGCCTGTTCGCTTTCAATTATGTCTCAAAGTTTGATTAATTAGCTCCAAGAATCGAAATTTCTGTACAAATAAAGTTTAGAGCCGTGCTGTTAAACTCTGAAATTTAACACTCTGGCCCCCAAAAAAACATTTTGACCCAAGAAATGGCTACAATTCAAGGCTTTGTCTCCATTGCGCTGGAATTTCACGGATTATTGGCACTTGCGCAACCAAATTTCTCGGGTTTTACTCATTCAAAAAGCCGATTAAGCGCATCAGCACTGTAACGCCCTAAATAGGGGTAAATAATATAGAGAAGAGGAGCTCGATCCGGGGAATTATTCGCCACTCGGTGAGTGAACCCGGCGAGCTCAGGGATGAGCGGGGTAGAATGGCCCGATATAGCGTCAACAAATCCTTGAGGATACTGCTTGTTATCACATGTCTTCGGGGTTGTAGTATAAAACCCGGGGGATTCTATAGTCAGGGGGACAGAGTCGAGTTCACAGCCAAAGTCGGGGGTCCACAGAGTCAGGGACGCACATCCGTGCAGAGGGGGGGGGGGGGCCGAAGCCTCGCGACCATCCCTCGCGCCAGCTCGTGTACACGCTACCGCAAGCCGTCGGGCCTAGGGAAAGGTGAGTCAGACTGTAAATATATAACATGTTCATCACGGGGTAAAAGTACCTCTTTGTTACCCTTTGTCGACTATCCCTGAACCCAGATCTATACGACGGTACAGCACGTAAGAAACCAATTTCGAGCGGTCGACCCTCCTAAAAAAAAAAAAGTCAACTTCACGTGTTTCACGCCTTCAAAATCAAAACTTCCGAACATACGCTCATTTTGAAGAGAAATTCCGTGGGTCTAACTTTCAAAACTAAATTTCGGAGGGGTTGGCCCATTGTCAAAACGAATTTCGTGGGATTCGCTCGTCAAAAAGAAATAATTTCTGGTTTAGAGCTAACTCAAAGAGCCTATTTGGTGGATCTGACATTTTCAAAAATGAAATTTTGCAATTTTGGCTCTTTAAAAACCAATTTCACGGGGCTGACTCACCCAAGATAGCAATCAATTACACGGGATTTGCGCTGTTTAAAAAGCAATGTCGAGGGTTTTTCTCAGTTATATAAAATCACTCAACTGCGGATTTAGCTCATTCAAACCCGGCCCTTTCAGGAACTATTTTCGCGGATTTGGCACCTTCAACGACGAAATTTTGAGTTGAGACCCATATCTCGGCTGCTATCCAAGAGAGAGAGAGAGAGTGAATGAGTGAGTGAGAGAGAAAAAGCTGTCTTAGGAAAACGCTGCACCTGTGTGGTTGTCGCTGGTGGCGTGTGTCGCTCGCTCCTGTAGCCCCTCGGAACGTTTAAATTCCTGGGAAAACATGAAATCCTGGCATGAGTTTTCCTTGATTGGTTTTGGAAAGGGGGTGGGGGCGGGGCTTCTTTATGCGCCCTCGCTTGAGTTGAACTCTGAATCAGCGCCTGGTTATGAATCTTGTGGTTCGAACGTTCGGTGTTCGGAGCTAAAACGTCTCTATGTGTGAATACATCGTTGATTCGCAGCTAAAATGGATACCTACAAGTGCTAATTCGCTGCAAAATTGAGAAAAACTAGGATTTGCTCCCAGTTTGGGAGATTGGGAAAAGGCGCTTATTTAAAGCTATAGTTGAGAAATCGCCATTTCGCGATTTCTGGGAGCAACTTCATGGCTGAAATTGTGAAAAAGCGCTAATTCATGGCTGAATGTAAAGACATCGCTGATTTACTGCTGAAGTTGAAGGAAATCGCTTCGTGGCTAAATGTGAGTGGCAATATTCCCTGCTCAAATTTGCTGCTAAAATAGATAAAAAAACGCTAAGACCGTCTACACACAGAGCGACTGAAAAGAAACTGGTTGGAAACTTGATTTACAACCCAGTCACCTTTGAGTCTTTTCCTTGTATTTTGACAAGCAATACACATTTAGTGACTAAAAAGGGACTGGTTACTAATTCGAGTCTCCAATCAGTTTCTTTTCAGTTGCTTCATGTGTATAGACGGTCTAACTCACTGCCAAAATGGAAAAAACGCCAATTCGCCGCTAAAATTGAGAAAAAGCGATCATTCAAAACCAAACTGTGATTTCTGGGGACACTTTCACGGCTAAAATTAAAAAAAAAGAAAAAGACGTTAATTCGCGGCTAAAATGTAGATAATGTACTAATTCGTTGCTATTATGTGACCACATCACCAATTCGCTGCCATTATAGAAAAAAAGCGAAATTTGCTGCTAACATTGGGGAAAAACGCTAGTTCACCGCTAAAATGGAGAAAAAGATCCAAATCATCGATAAATGTGAAGAAGTCGCTAATACTCTGCTAGTTTGAAAGCGATGTATAGCGCTAATTCGAAGCTCTAGCTGGAAGGCATCGTTGATTTGGTGTTGAAGTTGAGAAAAGCGCATATTCGTGGCTAAAATTGAGATATAAACCGCTTATTCACAGTTAAAATTGAGAAAACGCAAATTCAAAATTTCTGGAGGTAACTTGAAAATTGAGAAGAAAGCGCTAATTCGTGGCTAAATGTGAAAAATGGCTAATTCAGTGCTGAAATTGAGAAACATCATTAACTCGTGTCTAAAAACAGTCATTTCGCTGCAAAAATTGAGAAAAAGCGCTGAATCGCTGCTAACAATGATAAAAAGCGCTAAAATGGCT
This sequence comes from Corythucha ciliata, assembly GCA_038030265.1. NCBI lineage: Eukaryota > Metazoa > Arthropoda > Insecta > Hemiptera > Tingidae > Corythucha > Corythucha ciliata. Next base: position 29,991,453 of record CM075940.1, on the reverse strand, counting down.
AAAATTAAAGCGTTAATTCATGGCTGAAAGCGAAAAGAATTGCTAACTCATTGCTGAAATTAAGAAATACGCTAATTTGCGGCTAAATTAGAAAGAAAAATGTCTCATTCGTATAGATAAAATTGAGAGAACACCAGTTCACGATTTCTGGATCCAACTTAGTGGCTAAAATTGAGCAAAATCCGTAATTTAACGCTATGGAAATTTATATTCCTCGATTGTTTAGAGACTGAGAGGCCTCATTGAGATTACAGTCCCAGGCCCTTCATGTGTATTTTCACCGGTGGTGAAACGCACGACTGTGGCATTGTTGGATCTATCAATTGGGGGGATTTCATTGTCAAATAAGCAATTTCAGTGGTTATTTAACAGTTTTCGTCCCATGTGTGTTATTGGGAAGCAAAATCTTGTTTATTGTGGGAAGAAGAATCCTTTAATTTCTTACACGACTGTTCGGGCTAATTTTCCGGTTTCAACGAGTACCAATTTTCTGGGATGGATTTGTTAACGTTTTAAATGGAAAAGCAGACCGTTTAGTTATAAATAAATTTTGTACGAGCTGCCTCAACAAAGTCTCGGGAAAATTTAATATTTTCTTCGCATGCGGTAAGGGACGAGAACAGGCCCATATTTGGACAGAACTTTCTCAAGTAGGCTTGCGATGGGAAAGTAGGGCATAATAGTAGGACGCCTGAAAACAAGTTAACAACGACTAATCGTTGGTCAGTTTAATGTTAAAAATTTCATCTCAAAATTGTTTCTAGTTTGAATGAATCAAACCTGTAAAATTATATTTTGAAAGATTGATAGTCCGCAAAAGTTGGGTAGGGGCAAAAATGACGAAATTTGGGGTTTGAATAATCCAAGTTCGGGGAATTTGGTTTTTGAAAGAGCCAAATTAATTTATGACTTAGCCAGTTAACCTGCAAAACTGATTTCAGTAGGGAACCCGCGAAATTTGGTTTGTAAAAGAGTGAAAATCCGCGAATTGGGGGTCGGAAATTACAAAAATTGGTTGAATTAGATTTTTAAAGTTCCAAATTTGAAGCATTTTGTCATGGATTGGTGGTTGAAAACGTCAAAAATTGCAAAATTTGATTGTCAATCGTTCGTATTCCGCCTAATTAGTTATTCGGACTAACTGAACCTGCGCGAAACTAATTTTATAAATAGCTAAAGTCACGAAATTTGATTTTTGATTAGGCAAAAAATTGGGTTTTAAAGGACCCACGTCCCCGAGATAAGGTTTTATAGGAGCCCAGTCAGCAAAATTGGGTTATGAAAGAGCAAAACTCATGAAAATTGGTTTTTGAAAGAGCGGAACTCACGAAATTTGGTTTTTAAAAGCGTGAAAATCCACGAAATTGGGGTATGAAATTACGAAAATTCATGAAGTTTGGTTTTCAACGTGCCAGACATTTGGTTATCGAAGAGCGAAATACGACGACAACTGATTTACAATTTTTGATTCGGAAAAAATAACAACAATTCTCTTCTTTAACGGTTTCCGGTCGTTCCGGTGCGTGGAGCTCGCGACTGTCGGTCTGGTAGCGTCCCTTCGCGCTGTTGCAGATCCTCTTGTCGGGCTAACGGTCCGTTAGCGTCCCTTGGTGTTGTCCGCAGAGTCTTCTTCGCCGAGTTCGGCAAGGACAGGGAAAGGTCGTGCTCGATGAATTCTGGGGCAGACACAAGTGTCGCTAAGCCCCGTAGTATCTATCGAGTTCCACCGGGGGTGAGGGAACAAGAAGAAATGTTTACTGGAGTCGTCTCAACGGTCTGGCACGAATATGCCAATCGGTGGTCAGGTCCACAATAATAGGGTATCCCTTCAACAAGCGTCCGGAGTCTTCTCAACGGATGTGTCGAGCTTGGAAGGTTCCCGCAAGGTTATCCTGCCGGTTCGATTTTATGTATGCGTCAAGTGTACGACGACTTTAACAGTGACAGTCTAATCCCCAATAGGGTTTTCCTTCAACAAGTGTCCGGAGTCTTATTCTCAACGGGTATGTCGAACTTGGAAGTTTCCTGCAAGGTTATCCGTCTGATTCGATTGGGGCTATGCGTCAGGTTTATGACGACTTGAACCAGGGGCGGTTTAATCCACAATAGGGTGCTCACTTCAACAAGCGTCCGGAGTCTTCTCAACGGAGTAAGAGCTTGGAAGGTTCCCGTAAGGTTATCCGTCTGATTTGCTTGGATATATGCGTCAAGTTTATGACGACTTGAGCCAGGGGCGGTCTAATCCACAATAGGGTGTCCACTTCAACAAGCGTCCGGAGTCTTCTCCACGGAGTAGAGCTTGGAAGGTTCCCGCAAGGTTATCCGCACCACTGGTCGCAAAAAAAACAAAACGGGGTAAGAGGTCTCGATCAGGGTCAGCCTTATACCAACCGGTCAGGATCGAATCACTGAGGGGTCGGAAAGGTTCCCAATAGGCTTTGCCCGTTGATGCCTTGGTAGGGTGTGACGTCACGAGCGGTCAAGAGTCGTCTCAATTGACCGCTGGACGTTTTCCCGTACGGCGTGATTTTTGGTGAGCGACCCTTCGCTTCTGGAAGACTGCGTCGTCGCTGTAGTACTTCCGGATCGTCGTGGGTCCTGGAGTTCCCGGTCGTTGAAGCCGCTGGAGGGTCGTACTGTTTCCCAGTCGAGTAGTCCGTTCGCAGGCTGAATATCTGGTCCAGGTTGCTGGGATGTTTCCCTTTTGACTTCTTGACTTGAAGTGATTTCTGCGGTGCCGGCGCTCTGGTTATATAGTCGGTGGGTGGTTTCCGCCCACTCCCACCCACTCGGGTGGCTCAGTGGGTTGACCGGTGGGTGGTGGGTGGTTCCCTCTCCGATTTTTCCCCCTCTAGGGATGCCTTCTTTTTTTTGGGTGTGCAGGGAGCCTTCTTTTTTTGTGTGTGTGCAGGGACCTCTTGGGAAATTTTCCCTGGTGTGGGTGACTTGTATAATTAATAGTTCGCGGTGTTAATCACCCGACGTCAGTTGATAAGGTGGAAACGGTCTTATTCGGTGGAGGGAACAAATGGTTCATCGATTGAGTCAATTACACTTTTAAAGGACGCGAAGAGCCTCTTATTTGGTCATTATTTTCGGAGCAGCAAAGTCACGAAATTAGGCAATTAGGCATGGCACGAATCGCTTCAGTTTAAGCCATATACAGATGACGCAAATGCAGTACAGCCATTTTAATGGCGTGATATGGCTCAGTGTTTGATCATTTTTGAAGCACGAATGGTAAGTTGCGCCATTTCCCGGGCACAAATGGTCCTTTTAGCAATTTTTAGGGCGGGATTTGTCAATCAAGCAATTTTCAGCAAAATTTCAAGCTTGAATCGTAAGGCCCCTCTCACGCTAGGGAGAAAAAAGATGCCGACGCGCGCGTCAGGGTCCGACTCTTGCAGTAAAAACACGTAGGTAACTCTATCGCGGCCTTTCACATTGGCCGCGTACGCGAGAGTCGTCTCTCCCGTTTTTCTCCTAGTGTGAAAAGACCTCAGCAAAATAATTCGCTAGTGTGCCCTAAGTTTAACCATTCATAGACCGCATAAAGTCAGTTTTACCAATTTTTGAGCGTGAATAGCCGCAGTTTGGCAATTTTTACTGCTCAAACTGTCAGTATGGTATGATCATTTCTAGCGGACGTGAATGATGAGTCAGTGTGATATATTTTCAGTGCTCACGAATCCGTCTTTTTAGTCTAGTAGTCAGTTTATAGAAGTCGAACTCAGTTTAGCCACTATCAAGGCCAGTTTCGCTATTTTTAGAGCGCGAATCGCCAGTCAGTTTATCGGAACCAATTTATCGGATTTGCTCACTAAAACACCAATTTCGCGTTTTTGTTTGCTGAAAACCCAACCAAACCCAAGTGGTTTTTGCACGCTTGAATCCATTTTTGCATAGCTCCACATCGCTAAAACCCCAATTTGTCATATTTCAATCATTCTGTTTTTTCTTTCAAAAAAAAAAAAATCACTTTGTTCTGGCTCACTGAAAAACCAATTTCTCCGATTTCTCTCTCTGAAAACTTTGCGGATTTTTCTCAACAAAAAAACATTTTAACGTGTTGGGCCCACTAAATAAATCAATTTCTCGGGTTTTTGTTGCTATCGTACAGGCGTGGTGATTAAATTCAGAGACCGTTTTTGCTGACTCTGGGCACTAAAAATCAATTTTAGCGGGTTTGACTCAATAAAAAAACACTTTTGCAGGTTCCATTCGCTAATGACGAGCCATTTTGGCGGGTCATTTGATGATAATCGTAAGATTTGCGTGGCTGGCAGTCCAGTTTCGTGCTGTTGCACATCAGAACGACAATTTTGCGGGTTTTTTGCTCGCTAAGAATACCATTTTCGTGAGTTTTTTGGCTTGCTGCAAAACACTGCGTTATTGCGGAGTTGCCTCTTTCTAAGACGTTACACTTAGGAGGATTTCGCACACTTAAAAATTCCAGTTTTGCGATTCTGGCTCACTACACCAATTTCTCGAGAGTTTTCACGCTGTAAAGCACCATTTTCCGAGTCGAGTGCGTTATGGCTTGCTTAAACCTCCATATCACGCGATTTGCCTCATTGAAATTATCGATGGGGAGGGATATGCCAGCTCCTTCAGTCCCTGTCCCTTTCCTAAAGTTTCGTTGACACCGAAGTGCCTCTGGATATGAAGGTAAAGTGTAAGAAATAAATTTCTTGACTGTATAAACAATTATGAAAATTTCTATAATTATGTATTTACAACAATGTGATTTGTGTCTGACACTAAATTTCAAGCAATAAGTGTCGCGGGACACTTCGGTGGGGACGCACCTTAAGACGAAAGAGCTGCCGGCTACGTGCTTGTTGCGAGGACTTCGCAGTTTACAGGCCTGTGTGTGTTCTTGACGATTAACTATCCCAGTCCAGGGGAGGGGGGGAGTCCGGTTTGAGGGTCTAAATTAACGCAATTTACAGTCTCAGGGGACCAAAGTTCAAAGTTTCAACCTTTGGGGGGAAAAAATTTGTCAGTTTTTGGACAGAAAATCCGGAATAGCTGAGGCTACAAACGACAGTTTTCTAGCAGATTTCTGTTTCAGACGGATAGTCACCGTTTCTGTACAAATTCACAGTCTCTGATGACCATGAATTGACGATTTTGAGTTCGTGATACCCGATACAAGCCTGCAAAATGGCATGTGAAGGCTGTTCACCCCTACATCAAGGGCTGGCTACGCCCCTGAATTTCTTGTCATCTGTGATTGACCAGTAAAAAAAAAACGCGGGTGCATTCAGATGTCTAGTTTTGCTCCCCCCCCCCACTCACCTATAACCCGCGATTACGAACAAGAAAATCACACGACTTTTCCGCCGACATCCCCCCCCCTCCGGCCACCAATCTCTCAGCCCTTGGCGTACTACTTGAAAAAAACAACAAAAACGACGTAATTCTCAATTTTAAATCATAGTACGAGGGCCTCCAGAATAAAGAATTCATTGAATATTTCAGTGGATCCGTTTCTCCCCCCCCCCCTCACATTCCTTCATCTATTAACTTCCACCGTCATCTTTGCACTGGGAGACCTTGAAGAGGAGGGGGTGGTTCTCTCGGTAAGCAATTTGAATTCGAGCGAATGAACATTAAACAATTCAGTGAGTGTTGTTTCGGAAATTCTAACGCTTTTTTTTTTTCAGTAAAATAAAATAAAAAGAGGTTTACTCTCAGGGCTTAGAGGTGGAAAATAACCCAGAGCAAGGCTTTTTTTTTTTTTGTTTTTTTTTTCTGTGCCCACCTCGCAAGTTGACATCAATTTTTAAAACGTAATGCAATGTGCATGTTTTGTGCTAATGATTCATCATTAGCACTGGATGAAGTGAGAAAGGAGTGAATAGTGAGGTAGAAGCCCCTGATTTCCCGTTTTTTTTTTTTCTACAAGTGAGCCTACATTTTTTGAATACATCACAAGAAAAGAGGAAGAAAAAAAAAGGCTGAGCACTTCACTATGAAACGGACCGCAACTACTGCCCGTCTGGACAGTGGAGAAGGTTGATTGTAGGCCTCTTTCTCTTGCCACTTGTAAAATTCAACTAACAAGCTTGCAGGGTTATTTATTTGTGAAAAAAAAGAAGCTTCTACTTCTCATAATAAACAGTGACCCGAACACTGAAAGGACGATGAGAAGCGAAGGAGGGGTTTATTACTCCGACATTAATGTCCCATGGTTTCAAGTTAAGTCCAATTAGTGAGGGTTGTTGGAACGCGAGAGGGGTGGTGGTGAGGTTAGAATATCGCGTAACGGAAACAGACCGCCCCCTTTTAGGGAAGTTTCGTCACAGTGCATAACTGATCAACTAATTGATCGATAATTTTAAGGGAAGGGGAGTGGAGTTTATTCAGGCAGCCAAAAATCTGCTGTGGAAGCACCGAAAATGGGAGAGGATAGCTCGTGCTGAAATTTTTGGATTTTTAATTCGAGAAGCATGCGTTACAGTCCGTCAAGAAGAACGTGAACCCGCGGTCAGCGCCCTCTCATTCGATTAGTTGCAACTTCTCTTCCCTCTAATTTCGTTACCGAATTGGTTGTCCCACTGTTCATCAAAGATAAGTGTTATTATCAAGCCGAAGTTCCATGGAGGGGGTAAGGAAAAATATTTGGTGTGGCCGATCTCCACGTTTAACTTGACGGGCGTGACTTTCTGCAAACGAGCTTCGGGAGAAACTTTTGTCGGTCCATGATCAGAGTTCTGGACAACGGTTGGACAGGTTACCCGAATCGTTTTTCTCGGTGGAAATGAGCGAAGATGAAAATATCGCGTCTTATATGTATCTCGAATGGAAAGACTTTTCTCCGAAATCAATGACGAATAGTCCCCTAGTCTACCAGTGATGGGAGGGGGGGGGGTTGCACAGCCAAAAGGGTATAAACATGCGCCCGGCGGCAGATGTATACAGGGGCGGCTGATTTTCCCATGACCTCCCCCCCCACGGGTCACGGGTGGTTAAGTTGGCGGTCTGTGTGTGCCAATTTAGAGTGAAAGGGAAGGGTTGACGAGTCGAAGCCAAGTGTTATTGCCCGAAAACGACAAACCTCTGAGTATAAAGGAACTCCATACCGAGAGGCTGTCGGGAGTCTTTTCTTTCTTGTATCGGGTTCAAGACCGGACAAAGCTTATGCTGTCAGCGTTATGGCACAGGATTATGGAAAATCCCAAGAAAAGCTCCTGGAACAAGGTTAAACGAATATTTCGATACTTGAAGGGGACGATAGACTTCAACCTTGTTTATGAGCGTGGGAAGAAAAAAAGTTGATATCCTATAGCGACGCAGATTATGCTGCCGACAAATCAATGCGTTCCCGCACTGGCATCCTTTGTTTTTACACTAATTCTCTATTGATTTGGTTGAGCCAAAAACAGAAAAGCGTTTCTGTTTCGACTATGGAGGCCGAGTATTTCGCAGCCAATAAGGCCGCGAAACAACTGATCTGTCTTTCTTAGACTACTCAACGAAATTACGCCAAGGATATAGAAAAACCAATTCTCTACATCGATAATCTGAGTGCTGTCCGACTCACCAAAAACCCAGAATTTCACTTCAAGAGTGAGCATATCGATGTAAGGCACCACTTTGTACGAGAAAAGGTAGCCAAAGATGAACTGATGGTAGAGCACATCGATGGGAACGTCCAACTGGCTGATATACTCATTAAAGGTCTGCCCAGCCCTCGATTCTGGACTCTACTCAACTCCTTGGCTACGCCTTCCTTCGAAAATTAAACAGAGGGCCACATGTGTTAGCTGTGAATTACTTTTTCCCCTCAATTTCAGCCTATAATTAGAGCTTTTCCTCGATATTAATCACCAATTAAATAATTCGATATTAATTCCCATTTATTCTAAATTTCAGCCGTGAATTAGCACTTTTCCTCAATTTTAGTCACGACTTTGAATATGTTTTTTAAAAACATTTTAGCGGTGGATTAGCAATTTCACCCAATTTTATTCGCGAATTGTCGTTTTTCTCAATTATATCGGCGAAGTAACGGTTTCTCAGTTTTAGTAATTTTAGAGTTTTTCTCAATTTTATACGGGAATCAACGTTTTCTTAAGTATTTTTTTCTTTCTTTTTTTGTACAGACTTTCTCGCGACGTTTCGTTGAAGTGATTTCTTCTTTTTTTTTTTTTGCTGGCGGAGGGTTTTTAAAAAAAAACAAACGAAAAGACGTTTTCTTAATTTCAGTGGAGAATGACGAATGACCTCGAATTCTCTTCCACTTCTATCCGCGATTTTTTTCCACTTTACTGTTTTTTTTTTTTTTTTTTTTTTTTTTTTTTTTTTTTTTTTTTTTTTTTTCTTTTTTTCTTAATAAGTTTTTTAATTAAGTTTAATAAGTCGGGTTACAAGGTTTCTCAATTTTAGCCACGAATCAAAGCTTATTCGCAATTTTAGCCGCAAATTGCACCAATTCATCTATTTTATAGCCGCGAATTATTTTCAATTTTGGCAAGTGGATTACCGCGTTTACTTAATTTTAGCCACAGTGAGTTGGCGAATTTTCTCAAACGCGAATTGACGTTTTTTATTTATTTTATTTTATTTTTTTCATTTTAGCGGCGATTGAGCGCTTTTTGTTAACTCGAGCCGTTTGCTGGTTTGCTGAAATATATGTTCACGAATCGCCGTTTTTGACTACATTTTAGTCTCAAATCTTGGCTTTTCCTCCAATTTTTGCCGCAAATTAACGTTTTTTTTTTTCTGTCAGCCGCGGATTATTTCTCAATTTAAACAGAAAATTACGTCTTTTACTCAATTTTAGCGCTGATGTTCTCAAATTGATCCGCCTTTTTCTCAATTTTACCCACGAACAGTGGCATAGGTAGGAATTTGTCCTAGGGGGGGGGGGATCACATTGAAATCTCGTTACAGGGATGGCAGGGGGTAATTTCGCCCTAAGTCTCTGTACAACCAAGAAATATAAGTTTACTTAGCCTTTGTCTTATTTTATCCACGAATCATCGCTATTTCACCTTTTCTAACCGCCAATTAGCGCTTACGACCAGTTTAAGCCGCGAATTTTTCAATTTTAGCCATGAATGAGTGCTTTTTGTCAACTTTATACCTGCAGATTTGCGCTTTTCTCAATTTTGGCCGCGTGTATCGTTCTTCTTAATTTCAGTCGCGGATTAGCGGTTTTGACCCCTCCCCCCATAGCGTTTTTATCCCGTGAGCGATGTTTCTTAATTTTCTACGAGTTTTAGCGTTTTTCTCAATTTTAGCATTAAATTAGCGATTTTTTCAAATTTTTTAGCAGGGGATTGGCACTTTTTTCAGTTTTAGCTAAACATTACGTTTTTCTTAAATGTGTTCCTCATAAATTAGCCTCGAAATAGAGGGCTTTCTCAAATTAGGATTTTTTTGGTTCACCATGTGCAATTTTTCTCAGTTTTACCCGCTAACTTCTGCCTCAGAAGTTGCCTGATCAGAAAATTCAGAAGTTGCCTTCAGAAGCCGCAAATGGCGTATGATTCAGTTTTGACGCAAATTAGAGTTTTGCGCAATTTCAGCTGTAAATTGGCAGTTTTTTCCTTTTTTAGCCGTCAATTAGCACTTTTTCTCAATTTAGCCTCAAAATAATCTTTAAAATCTCTTAATTTTAGCCAGACTAATTATTTATTTTCTAAATATTACCCGCAAATTAGCGGGTTTTTTCACATTTCAGCACCTTATTAGCAATTTTATGTTACTTTTATGTGTAGATTATTGCTTCTTCTTAGTTCTAGCCCGTGAATCAGCGTTGTTTTTACTTATAGCCGTGCAGGAATTTCCAGTTTTTTGAATCTTAGCCACAAAGTTGCCTTCAGAAGGCGCGTATTTAAATTAGAAGTTCAAATTTCACCACACTTTATCAGAGAATTATTGATTTTCCTCAATTTTAGCAGCGTAGTAGCGTTCCCAATCCTTGCATTAACAGAATTTTCTCGATTTTTGCCAAGAATTGGTGTTTTCCTCTAATTAAGCGGCAAATTAGTAGTTTTTTCCATTTTTGCAGAGAATTATCACTTCTTCTCAATATGAACCGAAAATTAGCGTTTTTCTTAATTGTAGCTCGGCTAATTAGTGATTTTTTCTAGTTGATTTTCTTCGTTTGTATCCAGGAATTAACGTTTTTCATCGACTACACACCCGCACATCGCAAATTAGCGATTTTTCGCAATTTCAGTTGTGAATTTGCTATTTTGGCCAAATTTTCACCTGGAAGCGTCTTTTTTTGGTCAATATTATACGTGTAATCTCAATTTTAACCGCTGGGTTGGTCCAAAAACAGCTCTTTTGCGTTGATTCGTAGAATGGCAACCATGCATCGCAAATCAGCGATTTTTTCTCAATTTTAGTCTGGAAGTTACATTGCGAGACCATGAATCAGCGCTTTTTCGCAGTTATAGTCACGAATATTAACGGTTTTTTCAATTTTTTGCTTAAGGACCTAATGAAACTGGAGACACGGTGTATTTTCTCTTTTTAGCCGTGAATTTTCCTCAAGATAACGCGAATTTTCTCAATTTGAGCCAACATATTAGCGCTTTTGGGGGCTCAATCGAATGTTTAGCCCACAGTCTTTGCTGATATCACTTGCAACGTTATGTTCTCCATCAGATCGGATAAATTGAAATTCGTAGAAAGTAGCCAAATCGCTGTCCAACCGTCCGACCTCTTCACATACCTTCATCCATGGATAATCTAAAAATACTCATTTATCCGTATTTAAGCTTTTCGGGGGGGCCCGTCTGATCCGGGGCGGTTCCCCCTACTGCTACTGCGTGTGGTCTGAAGTCCAAGGAAGCAGCTGGAAGCACGCGGACCTTTTCGGTCTGCTCAAAGTCGAGAAAATCTGCTAAAACTAACTTCAACGAGAAACACTCATTTTTGGAGATTTATGGATTTGGATTTTATTGTGTTCTTTAGAGTAGAGCGTTGGTACTAGTGTCCCTTCGTTGGTATACTTGTAACTCTGGGGGGGGGGGGGTCTATCCTCCATACCTATATTAGCTTTTTATCTCAATTTAAACCGCAAATTGGTTTACTTTAGATGTTTAGCTGTGATTGAACGCTTTGCCTTAATTTTAGCCGCGCATAGCGCTAATAGATCCGGGAATGACAGTTTTTTCTCAATTTTAGCGACCAATCAGGGCTTTTCCTTGATTGTTGACGCTTTTTCTTAATTTCAACCACGAATTAGCTATCTATCCTAATTTTATTCGTGGGTCACGGGTTTTCTGAATCCATGAATTAGTGATTTTTCACACTTTTCAGCGGCTATTTTTCAGTTTATCAAATTTAATCGAGAATCAGTGTTTTTCATGATTCCTCTCCATCCTCCGTAAAGAGGTTGGACTATTCTTAAAAGCCCAGTAGAAGAAGCCCTCCTCTACGGTGTTTGTGTTGCGGTTCGACGGAGGGATATCGAGGGATTTTTCATAAATTTTGAAGGGATATTGGCTTTCGGTGCGGTGGAAACACTGCAGTTGGTGTGTGAGAGAGAATTAATGTTTCAAGAGGGAGGGCGAGGGCGCTTCGGCAATATGGTGAAGGGGGGGGCAGGGGGAGCAACTCCCTTGCCACGACCTATTGGCGTTGGACCAATCTCGTGGTCTAACCACGAAAAGGCGTGACCTTTGTGTTTAACATTCGAATTTTAACCACAAATTAATCATAAAACAGTGAAATTTTGTGGTCAGAGATTTTGTTCCGGGCGGGGTGGGGAGAAGAAGGCTGTGTTCATCACAGCAGGTAGCACTCAAAAATGGACATTTGGGTTTTTAAGGTTTACACCTCTCCACCAATTGGTCTTGAAATGAAAAATCGAACTATCGAATGGTTCTGACGCTGGGTACCATCATCAGATCCCTCGAATAATATCCGATTACAACTTCATAGAAGGAGATAAACTGACTAAAAACTTTCCAGAACGTTTATTCCTGCTCGTTTCACTCGTTTTTTAAGGTATTGGATGAATTTTATAGTTAGGGACAATTCCGCACGTTCACCTTTCCCCTGATTTATTTGAGCTTTTGATGATTTTGGGTGAAATAAATTACGCTACAGCAACAAGGCTTTCGGATGACGAACCGTGATGCTGGTTGAATTGATGACGGTGGTGATTATGTGGTGAAAAGGGGCTGGTGGCATGACAGGGAAGGGTGGCAGGGTAAAATGAATTTTACTCGATGGTGCGGGAAGGTTGAGTAAACTTTTTTACACGAAGCCCTCTGCTGCAGTGGCGGATACATAAAAAGGAGTGGTGGTGGGGGGGGGGGTTGATTCAGTCGAAAGTGGGCATTAAAGAGAGGGTTGTTGGTCGGATGGGTGAGAGGCGGGTGTGCGCTCTTGGGAGGCAGCTCTTATTGAGTAGTGGGGCGGCGTGGGCGCTCCTAAAGGCCAGCGGCAGTCAGCAGGGAGAGGGCGGCATGTCGTCTTCTTAGCGGCCTGGTCAGGCTTCACCAGACCATGACACCCTACTTTCTTGTAATAGCTCTGGCTCTGGCTCTGCTCACTCAAGGTCTGTTTACCTTGCGATTATCAATTTATTTCCCTCTAACCCTTCTTCGAATGCCTTTGTAGAAATTTGTTTTTTTACAAACATTTTTGGCTCGAACGAATTTGGGGCTGTTTGAGCGCTCTACCGACTAAAAATGTATACTTTTCAAGAGTACATTCGTCGCGAAGAAGCTGCTCGCATAAAATTTTCCCGAAGTAAACATTAAATACTTTTAAAACACAGAATTAGTGAGTTAACAGTAAAATTTCAATGTGAGAAGCTGCTTCTTCTGAAACTTTTTAAAAATAAGAAGTAAAACAAATTGTGGCAAACTTAACGCCAAATTGAATTTTTCTTTAAAACAATTATTTTTTAAGAAATTTTCACTAAAATAAGTTATCCATGCTTTTGTATGGTCATCACTGGTATTATTCCTCTGTAAACTCTCACTTTCTTGCAAGGAAAGATCCTTTAACGGCCTATGCGGAACATAAAATTTATTTTAAGACTCTCTTACCTCTTGTACGCTCTTAAATCCTTCTCTAAGCCACAATTTTTCCGCCTTTTTATAGTTCCGAATAGGTATTTTATTTCGTTTGTATTACATTAAACAACCGACTGGATTTATTTCCATGTTTTTTTTTTGTTTTTTTTTAACTGCAGCACATTATCACAGGCGTATGATTTATTACAATTGGCCTGCAAAACTGCGTTCTACGTAGCTGTATGACTGCATATTCATTTACTTTTTAAATGAATGAAACTTCACATGAATAGAGAGTCGTACGTTTAGGATGAAGCTAGAACGTACAACCGTAGTATTCTTGAGTCTTGGAAATTCAACAAACGATTTCTACATGTTCATCCAATTAATTAGTCTTAATTGATTGTTTTAATCCGTTCGAAACTATAATACGAAGTCACTCTAGTTCAAGTGGGCTCATTCAAGCGGCTTTTGATTAAAAGATACTGCTCTGGTGACAGGGTTGGGTGGGAGAGGGTAGGAAGGATGAGTTTATGGTGGCAGGAGGACATCATCTAATTTTTGGTCTTAAGTATATATATATATTTAAAAAATCCCTTTTGCAGCGTGAAACAGCAAAACCATTGACGTCCAAGTAATCTAGGTCAAACTTGCGCACGGCATGCCCAATGTTTCCCCTGAGGATTAAATCGCCACTCATCGACGCATTTTTCGTCATTTATGCGACTTGAGCTCCCCCCTCTCCCCCATTTGTCACTACAAATGTCACTGATGAGTTTCTCTCCAATCTGGGTTTGTTATTGTTGTCCGTTCTCGCACTAATTGTATCGGGAAGAGAGACAGCTCAACGTGGCTTGAATCAATCATGTCCTTTTGAACCTATACAAACTGTTATGCGTTTAGTCAATATATTGCCCCATTCCCTTTGCTCTGGCTACCCACAAAACACACACAAGACAGCAACTATACCACACTACTTAAAAAGGGGCCGCTCTGAATGTATGACCCAGGGATTTCCTTTCAATTATCAGGATACACGAAATTTTCCTCGTGACCACAACTGTCGGAGGTTGTTGTAAACCTTCGTAATTGAGTGATATACACGATGCACGGGTAGTTCCATGTTTAAAATCCCTACAAGGTCAATAATTGTTTCTTTTGAATTTGTGTGTATGGTGTGGGTGGGGGTTGAGGTTTTTTGTCAAAATTGATGATGAATGCTCTCAATCAACTGACGTGCTTGGTTTAATTGTTGTTCCAAGAATTTATTTTTTCAGATTTCATTCAATGAGTAAATGGAAAAACGCATTTTTAGGGGATTTTTAGGTTTTGAAGCGTTGATTCGCGGTTAATATTGAGAACAAGCGCTCGCTCATTTGCCGCTAAAATTAAGAAAAAAAACATCAATTAGAGGTATCTGAAGGCAATTTCACCGTTGAAATAGAGAAAATATGCTAGGCCCAAGTATCCGCGGGCCCTTGATAGGCGGATCAAATTCAGAAGTCGGCCTAGTATGCTAATCATGGGGCAACTACGCGGCCAAAGCGCTAATATTAGCGAAAAATAGCTCATTCATGGCTTTAAACGAAAACCGCGGCAAAAAATATACAGAAAACGCCAATTCGTGGCCATAATTGAGAAAAAGCACTGATTCACGGCAATTAAATTGAAAAACAACAAAAAACGTCACTCAGCAGACTCAGCACATATTGAGAAAACGCTAATTCGTGGTGTCTCAAAGCACTTTCGTGGCTAGAATAGAGAAAAAAAAGCTGATTCTCATGAACGAAAGTGAAAAAAATCGCTAATTCCCGACTAAAATTAAGATGAAACGCTCATTCACACCTAAAAATAAGAAAAACGCCAATTGGCGCGGATCGATTTGAGAAAATCCACAAATTCGCGGCTAATATTGAGCACAGGCGACAATTCGCGGCTCAAATTGAGCAATAAATTCGCGGCTAGAATTGAAAACAATAGTTTAATTCGCGGCTAAAATCGAAAAAAAACACGCTAATTCGTGGATACGGTGGTAACGGCTGAAACAGCGCAAAAACCCCGACAATGGATTAAATTGACATAAGGCGCTTACTCCCAGATAAAATGGAAATGAAACTTTAATGCACGGCTAAAATCGAGAAAAAAGGTTAATTAGCGGGCTAAGATAGAGAAAAACGCCAAATCGTGGATCAATTTGAGAAAATTCTTTAATTTGCGGCTAAAATTCAGTAAAAGCCGTCATTCGCGGCTAAAATTGAGTAAAAGCTGTAATTTGTGGTTAAAATTGAGGCATGATTTGCGGCTAAAATTGATAAAAAGCGCTCATTCACTGCTAAAATGGAGAAAACACACAATTTGCCGATCAATATGAGAAATTCCGCTGGTTCGCGGCTAACTTTGAGCAAAAGCAACAATTGACGGCTAGAATTGAGGAATGATTCGCGGTTAAAATTGAAAAAAAAACGCTAATTCGTGAATACATTTGAGACACCCAGGTGATTTACGGCTAAAACTGCGAAAACCCAATAATTTCCGGCTAAAATTGAAATGAGGCTCTCATTCGAGGCTAAAATGGAGAAAAGACGCTTGTTCGAGGCAAAGATGGAGAAAACAGCAAATTCGCGGATCACTTCGAGAAAATTTGCGGTTGAAATTGAGTAAAGGCTGTAATTTTCGGCTAACATTGAGGAATAATTTGCAGATTAAAATGAGAAAAAAACGATAAGTCGCGGCAAAAACTGAGAAAACCCGCTTATTTCCTGCTTAAATTGGGATGAAGTGTTGATTCGCAGCTAAAATTGACAAAAAAAACGCTCATTCGCTGCTAAAAATTGAGAGGAACACCAATTTGCGGATCGGCGAATAAGAAAATACGTGAATTCGCAACTAAAGTTGGTAATATGTGCTTAATGGCAGCAATAATTGTGAAAAAAAGCGCTGATTAACGGGTGACTCTGTGAATACGTTAATTCGCGTTTCGTTGGTAAAATACGTATTCATATACATTTCTTAATGAGATGTTAAAGGGGGGCCTCATAGAGATTTCCACCCCGGGCCACGGTATATAGGCGTAGTTCCGCCACTGCGTGGACGCCGTCCTGGAAACGGGCGGAAATCACGAGAAGAAACCCTTTAACGGCTTGTCTGATCGAAAATTCGTCTCGATTTTCTGACTCTCCGTGTCATGGAACCCTAAAATAAGACAGTTTCGTCCAATTTTTGATCATTTTCGTCATAAACTCCCCAGGGGTTTTAATTTTTAGGTGGACTTAGTTTTTTCTAAAAGTGTTTCGATATGAAACGAATGCGGTTTTTTGAGTCCTTCGGATCACGCTAAACAGACAAATTCAGGGTGTCCCCGGCCAGGATGCCCCTAAGAGGGGCCGTTAGCGCCTGTCAAACTGCCCAAAATTGAGGGGTTTTTTTGTGATTTTTGTTTTCTGGAAATGTTTCGATTTGCGCCGGACGCGGTTTTTCTTTGAGTCCCCACCGGACAATGCTGAATTGAGAAATGCCGCGTCGGTCTCGGCTAAAACGCTCCTTAAAGGGCCCCCTCAGAGTCAAAAATGATACACGTTCGGCCTCGCCAATCCAATGGATGGGCCAGCGAGGTTGATGGTTGACCTTGAATGCAAAATTAACGCGTCGCGTTTATAAAAGTTGAATTGAGAAGAATATCATTTTCTCGAAATTCATGATGAAAAGTTTGTATTTTTTGCCCTCGTCAATGTCTCAAAAGTTGAATTATTATTAAGTTGGTAAATGAGCATCAGCATCCTCGAGTGTCCGCGTCTGGAACAGCAAGAATTCCCCATCCCATTGCCTAGAATTAAATTGACGTTCACTCAATGCGCGGAGAAATAATACATGAAATCACCCTTACATATCGCAATCATAAATGGCAAAGGGATGGCTGGGAGTGGTGGGAGGGAAAGAGGTTTGTGTCTGTCATACGTTTAACCTCATTCTGTCATTCATGACCCACTTTGAATGATCATAGTATTCATAATTTTAAAAATTCAACGTTTTTAATTTAAAATTGATTGTGGCAGTTGCTTGTATTGAATGCCACTCTATAAATATGAGCGAGTCGTCTCTTCATAATGTAATTCTGTTAAGTAGAACAAAGAGACATCGTCTTATTCTTAAACAAAACCTCCTATTCAATTGGTTCGAATTAAGTTTTTGTTTGTTAGTTACGCTGCTTAATGGCTAGCGTAAATGAAGGTGGTCCGAGGATGACCCTATAAACGAATGAACGTGGATAAATCTCAACGGAGACTCAGAAATTCGAACCGTGAGCGTCATTCAGCACCCCCACTGCCTCCAAAAAAAAAAAAAAAAAAAAAAACCCCACCGTGAAATCTTCTCCTCTTGGTCATAATTTCACGCCATTTAAAAATGTAAATCGAGTCCGAGCTAACTTCATATTCGCGAGACACAACCTCTTTTTGGAGCGTTTGGAACCACAATCGATTCTCAGTCACTATTCAATTTCATAACGTTTTTTATTCAGATCGATTTTTTTTTTACTGAAGGGGTAAACCTGGCCGAAGACCGTGGACCGTTTTCAGTCCTACCTTTTCATGTCAATAGAAATAGAAAGAGAAAAGTTCGGATCTACTTCATTATAAGTTATGCAATTTTCCGCACGACTGCTAGATAAAGCGAGAAAAAGAATAACTTGGAAAGAGAAAGAAAATCCCCGCCTGGCCGAATGCCAGCGGATGGGTGGTGTGGGAGTGGAAAAAAGGTGAAAGAGGCTGTTAGGACATCGTGACCTGATATAAAGTGAGGCTATAATTTTGTTTCTTCATTCAATTTACAGGGCGAAGCTTTGGAAGCGTGAAAAAAATCCATAAATTTTGTCTCCGAAAATTAACAATATCAATCAGGAGACGGGGCTGAACTTAAATTAAATGTCGCTTCAGTTCAGATTCAGTAAATTTTCGTTTAGTCGAAATTAAAAAAAAAAAAAGTTGAGGGGTGAAAAGGCTTTGACATAGTGACGCTATAATGGTAGTACTTAGAATGTCGGGGAGGGGAATAAAATGAAAAATAGGGTGATTTGTTCACACGTCTGTCGTGTTCTAGATATCATCTTTCAGAACGCTTCGGGCCATTTAATTTTCTTCAAAAAAAGGGGAAAAAAACAAAAAAAAAAAACAGAATAGCTATCAAGACCTTGCTCTCCGAGGACTCAATGGGGGAGATTAACAGATGATTCATCGATCCCCTTCCGATCACTCCTCATCTACTACGCACCGTCCATTTTCTCGTCATATTTCAGTGCCTGGATTTTAAGGACTCGCTTTAATCTCCAGGAAATTCTTCATATGCAGTATTATATATATATATATATTGCAAATTTTGTCTCAGCAATAATTCTTGACACGCCTAGAACGTTTAGCTTAAAATTTCAAGCTCTGTTTTCGACGTAATTGAAATACTTAAGGGATATGTAAGTTCGCTAGACGCTACGAATTACATTTTACATAGAACAGAACTCAAAAGAATTATGTTTAAGGAAGTCGAAGCAACTGGGGGGGGGGGGTTGGATATTCTGTAAATTTCAAAGATTACATATCGTAACATGGAAGAAAGGCGAGGGGAGGTACCTCGTTACCATGGGTTTTTACGATACCTATTGAATTAAACTGCGGACTTTTTCACGCGAGAATGATGTGTTCTCTCGAAGAAAAAATAATAAAATGTTAACAAATGCGTGGAAAAACCAAGGTAACGGGGCGAAACCTCTCCCCCTCCTTCCAGTCGCGACACGTAAACTTTGAAAGTTACAGAATCACCCCCCTGGATTCGTACTCTGGTTTTTCATTCATAATTAAAATTAATTAATTTTGAAGGGGACGCAACAGATTCTACTGCACATGGTATTGGTGCAGAAATAAGGCGAGAAAAAGGATGCCGAGTAATTTGACGACGGGGTGATTACAATTGGAGGGGGGGGGATCAAGGAAATAATATCTGTGTCCTTATGTTCTGGTCATTGCATTGTCATTTTGCTATTGGTCTCGAAGAATTTTTCGATTCAACTCACAAAAGAAACAAGTTGGCTACTATATGAAGGGTAGACTGTAAATATTTACTTTGTCTCGTCTTGAGAACACTATTGGGAACTTTGAAAAAGGGATGGAGGGGTGGGGGAGAAACTGAAAAGATTTTTTTTTAGTCCATGATTTCCCTCCTTTCAATTACAGAGATGAAACATGAACATAGGCAGAGTTCCTTTCTTCTATAATTCAATGCTAGAACGGAAAAGGGACTTAAATCATGGAATTGAGGATCAACTGTCGGTTGTGTTGAAAACTTTCCAGATCAATAAAACGCGGAACTTCTGTAGAAAATTGACATCATCCCTTGTAAACCCAGCAACGAAAAGCTTGGCTTTGTTATTGCTTTCCGGCGGAAAACCCTATTTCGTTATGCCCGCACGAAGGTTCAGTGTTAAAGGTGCTTCCTTAATTATTTTTAGCGTTAAATTGAATTATTACAACTGAAAAGAATATTCTTCAACGATCTGGGGTTCGATTTTGATCAGAGAGTATTGTTCTTTCTTCCAATCTGATAACCATTTACCAGAGTTTCCTCCTTGTTCGAATTACTTCTTTGATGACAAAAGAGTGGATCTCTTAAAAGGAAAACCTCAGTCCTCTGTCTTTAATCAAAGGACGTAAGAATCGATTTTTCACGCCAAGAATCGACGAGCTATACAAAACAATTTCATTCATTGGGTCAAGGAGCGTGAACCTAACTGTACCCTTTGTTCGTTGTTTAAAGGGCTTATATGGCTAAACAAACGATTTTAAGACTATAGAAATGGCCCTCAACAAACGATTTCGTCCATGGGTCGAATAGGGTTACGTAAAGTTGGCTGCACCAATCCCCCCCCTCCAAACATATTTTAAATGCTCAAAAAAGGGAACATTTTGGCTAAACAAACTGTAAACAAATATGTAATTAGATCAGTTTTCGTGGTTTTCTGCGCTACGCGTCACAGGTTGACGTGCGTAGAAAATGGATCCGTTTTGCCTTGTCGTTGGTATTGGTCGATCTATACGACTCCGGACTTTCAGACTCGCGTGCGCTGTTTTTAGGAAACGTTTTCCTTAATCCACCGAACAGCTCTCATTCGGCGGCTGAAATAGAAAAAACGAGCAAATTCCCTGTTTTGCGATGCAAAGCCTAGGCAAAAATTAAGAAAATAAGCTGATTCGGCTAATTTTACGGCTAAAAACAAGAAAAAGGGCTGGTTCGTGATATAATTGAGAGAAAACACTCATTTGCGGCTAAAAATGACGAAAAATACTGATTTGAGGGGTAGCAAATCGTGCAATAGCATTCGCTCGGGTAAAATGGAGAAAAAGTGCTCATTTCCGCGCGTAAAATTGAAACAACAAAAAAATCTCCAAAACATGGTTAAAATTGAGAAAAAGGTCGCTTTTGAGGCTAAAATTGAGAAATCGCACCATTTGGTCACGGGTTCCATCAAGCATAAGGCGCCCCCAGTGGTGGAGGGTGGGTGGGTGGGTTGGGATGGACCTAAAGTTTCTCGAAAACCTGCAATGTCTCAGAATAACTTGCTGGATTATTCAGTCAGGAAAATTCCAATTTCGCACGCGAGTATTCGCCACGATTTTGGCACAGTGTGGTAAGTCGGCTAGCTTTGGGGTTCGGCCGTCACAAAATAGAGCCCTGAAACTGACAATTTTGCTGAAATCAAAGTCCCGCAAATGTCGATCTCAGCCTCGATTCAGCCAGGAAACTTACAAAATTTCTTGGGAGTTTTGTCAGGCTTTGAGCTGATGAGCCAGGCTAGCCATAAAAAAGACCCCGAAACTTGTAATTTTGCTTAAATTAAAAGTTAAGACCCTAAACTTGCATTTTAAAAGGAATTAAGACCTGAAAGCTACATTGCCGTGGACATTCGGCCATAGAATTTCCAATTTCCTCGGTATTCATCAGCTTCCGGCCTCTGTTGCAATGCAATTTCTGTACGAAATTAAGACCCGAAGCTTTCATTCGCGCAAGACTTAAGGACACAGATCTTGAAATTTCGAGGATATTCAGCCAGACAACTCGTAATTTCGCTCAATTTGGAACTCGAACTTGCACACTCAATGTTGCAACTACACGGCTACTCGGTAAGTGAGGCAATGGGCGCAGTCCGGGCCGGCCCCGCCCAAGGTCCTGAAGCACTAAACAAAAAATGGCCTCCAAATTTTGCAGTCTTGCGTGAAACTCGCTTAATTGAAGCCAGGAAGCTAGCTGCTCAAACTATCAGCAAACTTCCAATTTCGCAAGTTGTGACTTTGCGGCTATTCGTCAGGGCGCTGTCATGGCCGGGGCTAGCTCGGGTTCCGCGGTCACTAAATAAAAAAGAAAATCCCCAAAACTTTCAAATTAGCGAAATTAAAGCCCAGGAACTTGCTTACGACCGGAAATTAGCAATATCGCGGGTATTTGGCTCTTTGGCTCCGAGTATAATTTCGTGGCTGTATTTGCCATGCTTTGAGCACTGTCGGGACCCGACCTCCGCGGGCACTCCGGAACTTTCAAATTCACGAAGACATGAAACGCGTAATATCGTAGATTTTATACAGGAAGCTCCCCATTTTACTGATGATTGCCTCCAAAATATTGCAGATTTGCGGTTTTTCGTCAGGGCACTGTCGTGGAAGACTTCATGATCTCTTAAAAAAAACAAAAAACCAAACTTACCAATTCCCGGATATTTAGACCCGAAACTTACAATTTCGCAGATGCAAAATGAGCGTGAATCAGCGCTTTTTCTCAATTAGCGCGGCCTGGATCAAAACTTATCCCCCCTCCCCCATACCTTATCACTAATCGTCTCCCTTTGTACGGTTGTAAAATACAGTTTAGCTTAATAACAGCGAGGAATCGGGAACGAAATGGAGTAGAGAGATTATTGAATCCCTCGGGCCTTCCAGTGGGTAGGGGGGCGACGGGTGAAGAGAGAGAGAGAGAAAAAAAAAGGGCTGAGCACATTCTGAGGACCGCCCCCTCTAAGTACACACAAGCCACAGTGACATAGAAAAAAGAAAAAATCAGGGTCCGCAAGTTGAAAGGAGGAAAAACCCCCTTTTGTTTGCGGAGTCAACAATGGGTTTCAATTCAGAGAAAGGCAAAGAAAAGAGGTCTGGTGAATTTTATACCCTTGCTGCGAAAATTTCCAACATGAGCCTCAAACTGGTTGTTTAATGATGAAATCCTTTGTGGTTGAGAACTCACTATTTTACGAACGTTGGGGGTAAATTAGTACGGGGAGGTGGAATATATATTATAATTTTTTTTCCTCCACGAAAATCACTAACGCCTTGATTCAAGGTATAAAGTATTTCTTCATGCAAAACATCGCATCAGCACTTAAACACCTTGAATCCTTCTTCTTATTTTCTAAAAAGAACGCTGAATTACAAATTGTAGTAGATGATAAGGGGGGGGGGGTAAACTGCCTCTAATAATTTTTTCAGCACTACATCCCATCAGTCTCTGTCTAATTACGCTCTTACCCCTTATTAGCATTTCCCTAAGGCTGCTGAAGAATAACTGCCTCTTGAAAGCCCTTCACTTTCATGGCTTCGGAAGCCAAAAAAAAAAAAAAGAACGTAACATGAGCAGACGAATTGAGTAGATGCTCTTGAAATTCTTCGTATCATTAATTCCCGAAGTACTTTGATTGCCTCACAATTTTCATAGAAATTGAAACGTCTGTTAAGTGTTTTCACTGATTTGTTTAAAGTACTTCAAGTGATACTCTTACGCTATCGAAAAGGGAAGGCAATGTGATAAATTGTAGGTATTTTTTAAGGGCTTCCAGTATAAGGTCACGGTCAAAACTTAGTTGATACTGAAGGGGGGCACGTGACCGTCCTTTCCTGACCCAACCCAACGATTATTTTGAAGCCATTTAACACCCCAGTCCCTTCTACCGCACCGCTCATAGACGAGATTTTTTCCTTCAACCCATCGAATATTCAACCGGGTACAGGCCGAAAAAAAAAAAAAAAACGCGTCAGACTTCACGAATTAATAAAATCGAAGTCAACTTGAAAAGTTTGCATAATTTAAACTGGACTGAACAGAAGGACGTCTGACCTAGACGGTTTCTGGACCGTCGAATAAGGGATTTACGTTGCTCAATCATGCATGAAATTGATTTGTATCCGAAGTCGAGCTCCGCTAAAGAGTTAATAAAATCGATTATATGAAAAAATGAAACCAAGCAGAAATACACGGCGTGAAAAGTCATTTTTATTCACTTCTCTTCATTCACGAAGTGTCACAGTTCTCTATAAAAAGAAAACCAGCGATAGTAAGCGTAAAAATAGGAATTCAGGATGTTGAGTTTGCAATAAAAGATACGACTCGAAATACGAAAAATAAAAAAAAATTATTGATTTCTAGACAACGAGAACAAAAAGCTTAACGATCACAGAGCTACGCCGATCCTCAGTCTCTTCGACGTCTTAAAAAAAATAAAAAGAATGGTGAAGAAAAGAAACTTCAACTCTTCTGAATTGTCCTGCTCCACTTCATCTTTCATCCACCTAGCGATAAAGTAAAATGAGAGCAAGAGTGAAAACTGGTTTCCTTGTATTCTTAAAATGATGAATGGAATGACCTTTCTATCAACATTTTAGTCGGTTTTCTACGTGGTTCTTCAACATCTCACACTAAATTACTTCTAAAGGCCAGGAAAGAATTAAAAGTTTCTTGGTGTCTACACTTCGTAATTTTTTTTTTCTCTCTCTCGGCTCTCTGTCAATACAATTTTGGAGCAGCGGAGCTGGAAAATGTTCTGCACGTTGACATTGGTGGTGGCGGGAAGGGAGCATTAAGCGAGTTCAGACCACGTGGTGAGAAGTTTGAAGGACGCCTTTCCAAATTTTCACTCTTCAAGCTCCCTACCCCACCAGCAAAATCAATTGATCGATTTTTGGGTGCTTGTAATGTCGTTGTAACAACTCTGTACGAGGCTTTCAACTGACTGATTGGATTCATTTCTGTCAGTTTCATCGCAAGTTAGTCCCTGAGCGTTGACATAAATTGCTCTATTTATAGATTTCTTCCTCTCCCCCCTTTTTTTTTACTCAATTTTCCTCTCACGGCTGATGTGATGGAGTGGTGTTTGGAGGGGAATCGGGGGGGGGGGGGCATTCGTGCGTCTTATTGTTTTACCCCCGAGGAGGGTGACCTTTTAAACTCATAAAACGCCTAAGCTGGTCTGTTCCCTCTAATATATTGACTTCGTGGATGTCCGTTACAGCATACCGATGGTTGGGAATTCTTGTCACGAAAGATGATGAATCGGTGGTGGGTGTGTGTGTGTGCGGGCCGGGGAGGGGGGGTGCTTAGAAACAAGGTGGCAAAGCAGTTTAAATGAGGACTTGTAATACCACACAGGTAGCGAATTATCGTAACGTGACTGACATATTGTAACAGATCAAATCATGCGCTTTGCTTGGTGTGTGGTCCTTTCTATTTCCCATCACAAATTCTCTTTGAAAACCGCTGGATAGTTTTTTCCTTCGGTTTTTGATCCCTCCCTTAGGACCAGCTGACCTGTGCGTCAACTTTCTTTCTTCCATCAGAGCCCGGGGTATTTTATTTATTCTTCTACGCTCGAACTGTTCCATGTAACAGTGACGTGAATTGCCTCCCTGTTTGCTCTTCACTCTTCACCCACTACTATAACAAACCCCAAAATGTCTCATCAAAATATCGAAGATTCCATTCCTCGCGTTCCAAATGTGAGAGCCCTGACTGTACTGAGTAGTCCTATGGCTTTGCTTGTGACAAGTTCAATATCGACCCTTTTCAAACGAGATGGTGGACTCAACAATTTTAGAGAGATCAAAAGACTAAGTTGAGTTGTGATTGTGAAGGGGGGGGGGAGGCTGGAGAGCTGCGATTCCATTTTGTTTGACGATTTTCAAGAAAGGAAATGCGGGGGGAGGGACGTTGAATATTGAATGGAAAGAGACAGCAAGAAATGGTCAGCTGCAAGAACCAATGACCCCTCTTCTTTCACTATACGGCAACCGTAATCTTTCACTTCCCTATCTACTCACGCAACTGCCTCTCAAAAGAGACCTCTTGGACAATTTAAGCGGAAGATAGAACTTCGGTTTTCTTGGTTCTCAAGTGGGTCAAGTTGTAATTGATTCTTTCCTTTGCAGCAGTGTAAAATTCTTTGGAGCGCAGTTTTTATGATAATTATTTCTAATGAAATTCCCTTTATTCAACGAAATAATTTACTATTTAATTAATCTTTAGTTCTCCATTTATAAATAAGGACAACCACAATCTATTCTCGTCAAAAGAAACTCTCTTCTCTTCCAAAAAAAACAAAAAAAAAACCATTTAGCGGATATTTCGTCCAAAAGAGTGTGTTATCACCTTTATGAACTGAAAATTCCCCTTCGGACAGCGACGGAAGGCTCGGAAAACAGTCAGTTCTACGGAGAAACTGGGGAACTGCTTTAATCATACAACTGGCGACGCATTCGGGTGATGATGAGCGCTGAGAATTTTCGGATTATAGAGCCATTGTTGAAATCGGGCCCTGCACAAAGGGGTGAACCGTCCATGGCACTACAGCGCTTGTGTAAAATGTGACAGGTGGAAAGGCGAGGGGGTGGGGTTTGTAGTGCGCTTTTAACGTTTGAAGCCAAGGAAGCTTGCCCAGAGGATTATGCGCATGTCTCTTTTAAAATAAATGTTAATTTTAGTGATCGAAAAACGGTGGAGGGAGGATAATCGGTGTGTTTCTCAACTCCCTTTTTCGAACCTTAAAAACTGCCCTAAGGCACACAATATTTTTCTGCGGCGAGCCCTAGGCCAGTGTTCTGAGGTCTCATCTCATCTACTTGATGGTTATGATTCTTTTTTAAGGTTCTTCGCTAAAAGAAATTTCGTGGAATGCGACAAAAATTTCAACCTTTTTCAAAAAGTCGCCCATTTAAAAGGTCAAATGAATGGTTGAGGAGGGTTAAAAAAAAGGTTGTTTAAGATGTTTCTTGAAAGCTTTTAGAGGACATCAAAGAAGTCCTGAGTTAATGTTTAACTCAACGAAAAATCCCTTAAAAATAACCGTGGTAAACAGGTGAATCATCGACGTATTGACTAGAGAATACTTTTGTACAGTTGGAAAACTATTATGTTACAGGAAAAACTATTATAATTTAGTCACAGTCACTTAAGAGTCTTTGTTATTGTTCTTTGGGTGGATTAAGAAAATCAGCTCTGACGGGCTTTGATTAACAACAGTTATTTAATCATTAAAGTCAAAAGCGTATCAATTCTGTTGACAGTTTCTGCTTCTATTTCGTGAGTGATACGAGGGAGAAACCTGATTCACATGACCTCTGTAACTCTCTCTCGTCACAATATTCTGGCTTTGAATGGTGTAGTTTGGAAAATACAGCATTCCAACCCTATAACTCCCCCTCAACCCCCCATTCATCACCTATGCTCAGCTCAACGAAGCGTTGAAGGGGAGGGGGGGGAGCGCGCGCGTGATTTACTCCTTGTTCACCGTACTTTAACGCCTTTTCTGTATAGACAATCCTCCCTCCAAAACACACACACACACACCCTGCCGAGGGTAATGAGGATTGGGGTTCGAAGGGCAGCCCTCCTGCAATGCAGGTCTTCTCCTCTCTTTGAGCTGCGATGGATCATTCGTTTTGAATTCGCACAAACAATTGGAATTCGGTTCCATTTTCTGTTCAACGCCTCCCCCCCTTCCATCTCGCTTCAAAATCACGCCCGCAGAACATCCTTAATAGTTGTTCCACGATATTGTCGCGTCACGATCTCAATCAACCTTTATGAACTGTAGGGGACGTATAGTGCCCATGTTCATAGATATCACTCAAACTAAACTTCCCCTCAATGATGATTTGTGCGTTCCGAAAAAAAAACAAAAAACCACGGACTTAATTTATTTTACCCGCTCACCCTCAGTCGCTTGCGAACTAATGAAATCCCTGATCTCACAGCTTCCGAAAGTCTCGATTTAGAGGCTTGGAAGACTTTAATTTTGAAGTTTTCTAAAAGCTCTGAGGCTTCTAAAATACACAAAGACTTCAAGAATTCTAGTTTGCAAAGCATACAAATTTCCCAATAGCTTGGAACTACCAGACACTTCGGCACTTTACAATGCCAAACGTCAAGTCCCTCAATCTCTCCCCCCCCCCCTACAAACATCTTCTTATAATATACTCGGCTGTCACTTGAACACGTGTTGCCCAAATATAACTGCTACCCTGCTCTTCTAAGAATGACTGTACCGATAAATACATGTATCCTTAATAGTAAAACAAAGGAATGACTTAGGTTTATAACCTTTTACACCAAAGTTCCCATCCCACCACTTGTGACTTGTTTCAGTTAATGCGTGGGAGAATTCTAGACCAATATGTCCGCCCCCTTCATTCCCCACGGTGTTGACTTATAGTCCAAAACAAGAGGAAGTTTGCCTGAGTAGTAACTTGAAACTTAAGTCACGAATTGTATGAAGGCGAATATCCTCAGCATTAATGCCGTAAGATAAATTATACTGTTGTTAGCATTGAACTGGGTAGCGGTCTCAATGAAACAAATAGAGTCATTTGTCTCACTTTGGTTAGGTCGGTGGATCCCAAACGACGCAAATAAAGGAAATACGAGCCAGTGAAAAGTTGCACCGAAACGAGGGGTGGTTTTTATTTTAATTAAGTTAAATGGAAAATGCGCGTTAGCCGTATGTAGATTCCTTAATGCATAGCTCAACATGTTGAAAGAGGGAATTCGAGGAACTATTAGAGACAAAGGAAAGGATTTTAAAGGCAAAGGGAATAGGGTTGGGGGGAGGGGTGAAAGGAAGAAAAACAAACAACGACGTATTGACTTGTTGGGTATGTATAAAGGAAGGAGGCCGCCCATCTCATGAAGGAAAATTGGAAAGGCCGAGAGAAAAGAAAAGCAATAGCAATATAAATTTGTACTAGAATGCAAGAACTATGCCACCTTTCTAATTAATTGAATAAACATTCTGAATATTCGATGAGTGTAAAGATCAATTTCTCCTTTCTGAATAAATTTTCACTAAAACGGTTTCAGGTATCTTATAGCCCATAAACAAAGTTGTCTACTTCATTGTAAATTACCATATATACAAGTCTTTAAGAACACCATGAAAAACCTTAAAAAATTAAATAAATTATCAGAATAATGCAAACATTATTGATATAGCAGGCAATAACAAAATATCACAACGCTGCCTGCATATTTGACCCAAATCGCACTAAGTATCATCTAAAAAATATTGAACTAAAGTCACTTCGCAGTGGAATGGATAATCCCTAAAAAAAATGTAAAGAGGAAAAACTAGTACTCCCGTCCCTGCCGATTCCGCTTACGCCATTCCCCTGGGTTTTCTTTAAGAGGGGGGGGGGGACAGAATGGATTTTCTGCCCCCCCCTCTTAAAGAAAACCCATTCATAATCCTTGGAAATATCGACTACTTGAACCTTTCTGTGCACAGCACACATAGACTCCACTTTTTCTTCCAAGGATTTCTCCCTTCCCATTATGTTGTTCTTTATAAAAACAGTTAATTGAATTAATTCGATTTTGTCAACTGTTTCGAGCGAGAAAAAGTTGGTTTGTACAGAGGAGAGCTCTCCCACGGCACTCCATCCACGGGTATTTCCGTCTGGGTACTGTCTGTATGGTACCGGCGATCTGCATGACAACAACTCGACGGATAATCTGAAAATTTGTCTTTCTCCCCGCCCGGACCATCACAAATGGTCTGGAATTGACGCGGCAGTTACGGTTGGAGGTGAAAAGGGAAAAAGGTGGGCTTGTAAAAAGTTGAAAACGAGTTTTAAAGCCGTGAAAGCTAAAAAAAAAAAAAAAATAGATAAAAATAAAAATAAGGCTTTAAAACCCTACAAGAAGGGGAAAAGGGCTAACAGAGAAAATAAAATGGCAGAATCTCAGCGCTCGTAGCTTCAAAGTTGCATGAAATATGTGCAAAAAGAAATATTTTTGCAGTATAAAAGGAAAGAGAGAGGAAGTGAAAAAAGCAAGATGTGTATTATGCCTGAAGGATCGCAAAACATCTTGATCTCGGTTTTATAAAGAACGTGAAGAAACCCAAAGGAACTATATGTGGAAGCAAAACGTTGGAGTAAAATTGACTGATTTTTATGATTAAAAAAAAAATTACTTTGATGTTTTTAACTAGAGATTTTTCATGCCCCGCGAGCACTATCACTGAACTCTCCGCTGCCAAGAAGTATGGTGAGGTGGTTATACGTGAGAGCGTTTGACGTTTTACGAGATTGACGTTACATTTATATAAAATTACGTGTTTGGCTTTACTAAGAAAATAAACAAACTCTTTGGGGCAGCTCGGGGGGCAGTTCCGAGCAGTTTGGGGATCACAAACGAACAATTCATTCAATTGGATACTTATTCTCCTCCATTCACTCTCTCGCACCAGTCTGAATTGTATTTTAGTGTTGAATGACTTTCTTGAAAGAACACTTTAAGTTTCCACATGAAATGAGGCAGCGGTGAAGAAAGAAGAAGAAGAAGAAAAAAAAATCTATCGCCTTTTCCCCAGCTCGAGTTGGAAAATGAGAAGAAACTTATTATCTATAAGGTCAGGTGGGGGGTGGTAAGGGGGGTAGGGCTGGAAAGGTTGGAAAGAACATCAGAAATGTTCACGAAGTTCGTTAAAAATTACTTTTTCCGATCGCTCTCCTATCCTCTCTTCCCTCTTGGATTCTTTTTCAGGTTATACCTTCTCACTGAAACTACAGGTCAATTGTCAGAAAGTAATGAAGGGCTTAAAAACTTGTTCTTTCTCTTTTCCCGCCATTCTGGCGAAGGGTGGACCTAATTAATTGTTCTCAAACAATATTGTCCTGAATAAAATCAAAATAACAGCTATTGTTTTAACAATGGATGATGAAAACCTTTATGGTCCCTTGACGGGTTAGCTAATTTGTCAGTATTCTTTGTACATTGCCCCCACCCACTCCCACCACTACAAAAGTAATCTTACATAGAATTCGACACTGAATTGGGAGTTTCTGGAGATGAATTAGTGAGGTGGTTTCAAGAGGTAAATGAAAAGCATCAGATGTTAACAATTAGACTAACTTGACTAATGCGGAGCAAAATCGTAGCTTTCTGCAGTGAAATAGCAAGAACCATGTATCTTTTGACACCTTTTGAACGTCTAATGTGGTTTTCGTTTGTGATCCACCAATCAACGCCCCCCCTTCCTTCCCCCTCCAACCACTTGGCAAAAGCGCAAACAGCCTCCAGTCAGCTTTAATCAGATTTTCCGGCAGTTTCGTCTAGAGCGCGGTGCGTGAGCAAAAGCGTGTTTCTCTGGCAACGTGCCGAAATAACCCGAGAATCTCCCACGTACAAATTCCGCAGTTCCAGTGTTTTCACTTCCCTATTAAGTCATTTCCCTTGTGTAGTTGGAATTTTCCCCTGTTTTTCCCTTAACACTAAACAAAATTGCCCTTCCAGTTTCCCATTTTGTAAACGATACGGGAAACCATAGAGGAATAGGAAGGAAGGTGTTTTTGACTAACACGGATTTTCTTAAATTTGACCGTTCCACTCAACCGACTGTGAGCTTGACACGGTAATCGGCAATAACGTGTTAAAAACCGTGTTTTGCTTCGTTTTAAAAAGTTGCCAGACGTACCGTGATTATGGTATAAGTACCAGAATTCGTGTTTCGGTATCATATACTATACATACCGTCCTTACCGAGGGAATGGCACGCGACAATGCCATAAAGGCCGGCTCTCCAGGTGAGGGGTGACGGGGGGGGAGAGGGTCAGGTTAAAAATGTTGCCCAATTTTTTCTTCTCTTCGAATACGGCCAAATAGCATCAAATGTAGGGTTTTAGAGTTTAAAAAACCTGTTTCTAGGCTCTAAGTCGCATTGTTTTGCGACTGCGGTCACTTTCTGAGGAAACGTTCTCGTCCTACTCGTCCTTCAGGGTCCTTGTGCCTGAATCGGATTTTTCCAGGATCATCAATCCGGAAGTCTGGCACGCTGGCGTGTTGCTCGCATCTTCCCCTCCTTTCCCCCCGAAAACAAGTGCTGGTCGGGCTGAATTCAGCTGACTGGGAGGTACTGGAGGCTCTCCTTTCACAATAGTTCACTCAAATATGCAGGGCATCAGTAATAAAATTGATGAAATAAATATTTTCCTCCAAGATCGTGAAGATGTCTGTGTTATTGCAGCAACCAAGCACTGGCTTCCAAGTACTGGAATCGATGTTTTTTCTCCTTCTGATTTTAAGTGCGTCTCCTTTTTCTCAAGAAATTCCATGATCCACGGGGGCTCAGCCATTTTCGTTAAGTCTTCGTTGCCTGCGCGTGATATTACGCCGCTGACCCAGTTTTCAGTTGAAGGAGTACTCGAGGTCTCTGCTGTGCGGTTGGCCGTACCTGACTTAGTAATATGCTGCATTTACCGGCCTCCTAGCTCACAATTTCACTATTTTCTCGAGCTCTTCGACGCCTTTCTGACCAAGGCTTTCTCGTATTCCGCTCCTTTTGTGTTGGCGGGCGATTTCAATATTGACTTCGATGAGGATTCTAGTAACTGCTTGGCCTTCAGAGACGTTATCGCCTCGTTTGGTTTGTCATTGACTATCACCGGGCCCACAAGAACTCACTACACCGGCAAAGGCTCCTGCCTCGATATTTTCATAACGAACTTCTCGTCTTCATCGTTTTTCTCTGGCCACAGTTCACTCCACCTTTCGGACCACCGTGCTCAGGAATTTTCGATTCAGCTCCACAATTGCCTCGACTCTCCTGGATCCAGAATTTCGCGTCTCATTTCCCCGGAGAGTCTTCTTGCTCTGAGGCACTTTCTCTCCTCATATAACGGGCTCTGGTTCTCCACTTATTCCGAAGAATGTCCTAAATTGAGGGCTGATGCATTTATTCACACATTCCTTTCGGCCGTGGACCTTGCTGTGCCGCTTCAGAGTGTCAAAATTCCTGGCTCTCAGAGGAGGCGGAACCCCTGGTTTACCGAAGAACTTCGGCTGAAGAAGCGCCGCTGTGAGGATCTTTCCGCTCTCCGAAATTCTTCTTCAACATTCGCCCCGTCAGTTATTGCGCCTCTCCTTCGTTCCGCTCGCAAGGACTTCCGAACAAGCGTACATGAAGCGAAAAAGGCATATAACGATTCCCTGATAATAAACAATACCAGCAATTTCAATAAAACGGTATGGTACGTGGTCAAGGGCGAACTGCCGTTGGGTGCTCGGGGCTCGTCTGGACCTGTCAGTGGTCTTGATGCCGATGGATTTAACAATTTCTTTATTAATGCGGCCGCCACCGGTGTCGACTCGCTGCCCGATTCTCCTTCTAGCTTCCGCGATTTATTGCGCCCGGATTTCAGCGCCTCCTTCTCCCTTAAGAGTGTCTCGGTCGAGATGTTTTTAGTGCTATCGCCAGTTTGAAGAACTCTACTTCGTACGACTACTACTGGTTAAACGTCGATATTGTAAAGTCGTCAGCTGACCTCATTGCAGAACCGCTTTCTTCTGTCATCAACAGCTTTTTTGAGACTGGCTCTTTCCCTGAGTGCCTGAAGATATCAGTTGTGACTCCCGTACCGAAAAAAGGCAACCAAGTTTACAGTGACTTTCGGCCAATCTCTATCATCCCAGTTTTCACACGCGTAGTCGAGCGTCTCGTCCTTAATCAGTTACTGGACTTCCTTGAACAGAATAAGATTCTCGCCGAGAATCAGCATGGTTTTAGGAGGGGCCGTTCTACTTCCATCGCCGCTATTCGTTTGCTGCAATCGGTAATGTCCGGGCTTGAGTCTAGCTCAAAGGTGGGTCTCAGACTTTTCGACCTCTCTCGGGCTTTTGACTCCATTGACGTCGGGATCCTATCTGAGAAACTTCGTTATTACGGTTTCGATGAGCGTTCCGTCAGTTTTCTACATTCATACCTCATCGGCTGGCTGCAGTGCGTGGCGTACGGGGGAGTCAGATCGGACCCTACTCCGGCTCTGGACCTTGGAGTTAGGCAGGGCTCAATCCTCGGTCCCCTCCTATTTCTTCTTTATGTTAATGATCTATGCTTAGCGTCCTCGTCCCTTCTCTCGTCCGAGATCTTTCTCTACGCCGATGATACGACGGTACTCTGCACGGGTGATTCTGAGGCCGAGCTTTTTAATGAGCTGGAAGCGGCAACTTCGCTAATAGAATCATGGTGTTTGGCCAATCGTCTCGTTCTTAACGACAATAAAACTCAAGACTTAGTTTATGATCTCAAAGGGCCCCATAAGTTTGTCAAGTTCCTAGGTCTCTTCATCGATTCCCGTATGTCCTGGGACAGTCACATCGAACACCTTTCGCCCCACCTATCAAGGGCCACCTTCGTGCTTCGCCGCTTGAAAAAGGTCGTGTCAGCTGAGGCGCTGCGACTGGTTTTCTTCGGGCTCTTCTATTCCCGTATGACGTACGGTATTCTTGCCTGGGGGAATTCCTCGGGAGCAGCGAAAATCTTCCGCTTCCAAAAGGCCGCTATTCGTGTGCTTTGCGGACTGCATCCACGCCAGTCGTGCCGTGGGTCGTACAGGAAGCTGAGTGTGTTGACCTTCCATGGTGCTTACATACTCAGCATTTTGCTCTTTGTGCGGTCACACTTGACCGAGTTTCCTCTCAACTCTGCCTCTCACAATTACTCGACGCGACGTGCTGACGACCTTTCTGCACCATTTGTGCGCCTAGCTGCTTCTGCCAGGTTGAACCCAAGCTCCGTGGGCGTGAGTATTTATAATGCCCTCCCTTCCCAACTCAAGGACCACAGCATCTCACTGGCTAAATTCAAGACTCGGGTTCGCCACCTTATCCTTGATCTTGAGCCTTACTCGATCGCAGAGTTTGACCTTGCTCTACGCTCCAAATGAGTTGTTTCTCTATTATATTTTGACAATGCCTTATAAATTCATTTATGCTGGCAATAAAATTATTATTATTATTATTATTATTAACATCACTCGCCTTTTTGACTTATTATTTCTCAATAATAAGTCTTTGTAATCGTATCGCAAAAAAATTTTTTTGACCCCCCCCCTCAAAATTTGAAGTTTTACGTTTCAAAGTGCGTAGAATCCAAATCTGCAATAAAAAAAAAATATCCGTCCGGGCCATATCTTGCCCTAGGATTGCTCGAAAAAACTCGATCATTCGCACATAGACTCCATTTGGGGTCTAGTTGGTCCTAACATCTGATCAGTTTGATCAAATAACTCCCTGGGGTTTTATGGGCCAAAAGCGGGTCCAAAATGGGGATTTTCAAAGGATTTGGGATCATAGGGGTGTGGGGTGTCGATTTTCATGTAATTTCAAGCCGGATTTGACTACATCGATGAATAATAAACCCACAGTCGAAATAATAAGGCATTGTTCGATAATTTGCAGCGTTTTTTAGACGAAACTGTGTCCTTCTTAGGCACTTGCCCCCCCCCCCCCTAGCTGAAAACGGGCTGAAGAGGCCAAAAACGTGGAGGACTCACGTTGAGAAACCTGGTCGTAAATCCGTTACCATTTTCGGAATTCAAGTATATCGTAAAACCGCAAGACACGCGGTTTCAATCCAATTTTTAATTTTTATCAATTTCTGTAAAAATTGCCCGGGCGTTTAAGTGAGCGATTTTTACGATTTAGAACATTTTTTTTTTTTTTTTCCACATTTTTCCGATTTCAACAGGGCGCGGTTTATGAGACCCTCGGGCATTGGGACAGTTGCGGAACGCAGCCGGCCGCGGCCCCATAGACAAGGAAAGCGTCATTGCCACTCAAATGGACAAAATATGAACGTGGTGGTCCCAAGCAGCTAACAAAGTGGATGTTTCATTCCAAAATCCTGAAAACAGAATCTCGTGAGGTAATTTTTACCTACGGACTGATTGATTGGTTTCGGGAAAGGGTTACTAATCCCCGGGAGCCCACCGTATGAAAAATCCGGGTCATTTGATCGTGTCTGGCACCTGCGCAGGACGTTTTTTTAGAGATCGCCAGACATTTTCCGTGGGACGGTGGCTCACACCAGAGCTAGCTGTTGGCAAACATGCCTTAGGGCTGCTTGAAAACGGCTGGCAAGTGTAAAAATTGGTTCTTGGCAAACACTAAAATAGAAAACCACAATCGCCTTCCAATTTCGAATGAAGCCCCGGCGAATAGTAAGCCTCGAAATTCACATCTTTTAAAGTTCGCTCATGGTGCTATCTACAATGAAATTGGTTGGCGTTGTTGGTTTCGTAACGTATTGGTCGTGGGAAACGACTTTTTACTCTCATCAGTCGTTTTCAATCCACCCAAAGGCGAGTTTGCCAACAGCTAGCTCTGCTGTGAGCCCCTGTCCCACGGAAAATTTCTGGCGTTCTCAGAAGTGTTATCTCCTAGACCATAAAAAATGTCTTGTGCAGGTGCCAGACACGATCAAATGACCCGGATTTTTCGTACTGTAGGCTCCCGGACTATCAGCCTCGGTATCGGAAAAACTGTCTGGAAGAGGGGTAGGTGGAGGAGAGAAGGAACGGAAAAAAAACCTATAGGTGAACTTAAGGGAGAGGGGGTAACAGCAGAATTATCCGAGCTGGTCAAATCGCTCTAATAAACATATAGGGCTGGTTGTGAGTGTGTACCGGGGGAAGGGGAGGGGTTTCGATTACCCCTCCCTCGCGGAGGGGTACCAGATAAGCCCTTTCTCCCCCCCCCCCACACCATATCAAGGTGTCCTCAAACCCATCTCCCCCTCCATCATTTTGTTTTCTTCCTTTATTTATTATTTATTTTATGAAGAAAACCCCTAAAACCAAATAATTCTAACCATAGGCCGTGGGCCGAAATCTCAATGAAGCCACTTGGTCTCCAAATGAATAATAAATACAATTTTTACGCACTATGGCGTTCACACGTATGGCAACACTTTTTCGCAATTTCAGACACAAATATTTAGCGCTTTGTCTGACCGTTCATGCGCGGACTTGTCCAACCGGTTATCAAGAATCTGAGAGCCCAAGAGCTAAGTATGAGGGAAGAGAAAGATGAATTCCCTTGTCCATTCCGTGCAATTTTCAACACGATCGATCCTATTCGATTGATTTAACCCCCGCGGTCGATATTTCCTAGATAGTTACACTAAAATTTTGCATACGAAGCCCTCAGATCTTTTTACTTTTCGAGACCGATACCGATACCAACTTTTCAGAACCAAGACCGAGACCACTTAAGTCTCGGTATCGGTCCCAGTCTCGTGAAAGCAGGGAGCGGGCGGCCTGCGTCGAGGCTCTTCTTTGGCTGTTGATTGTCGAGCGGCCGCCGAATTAAGGGCCTTAAAAGCCGAAATCACCATCTTTCCGGGTTTTACATTGTAATGACAAAAAAGTTGCTATTCTTATTAACTAGAAAATAGACACGATTTACTATTCTGGAAATTTAAGGAATTTATAAGGAATCATTCAGTATTATATAAGGCCCCAATCACTTCGCTTGCCCAACACAGGGTATGGTTGACTACAATTTATTCAGATGGAATGGAAAATACTGTGATCACGTAATAGTTGTTACCCTTTTTTCTCTCGTTTTGTCTAGGAGACACGCCGAGGTTATAAAACGGGGTTTCCATGCTCCCTAAAAAAAACTATTCCTCTTGTGATGGGAGGAGGGAAAGCGTATCGAAACGTGTGTACTTTTAAAACTGGTTTTGTCACTCTGGAGGTGATATTGATTTTGAGTGCGACGCATAACAAACAAGACAATAAGGGAGGAACGCTGTTCGCTTTATCTTTGTCATATCTGTTTATGTCACTTGAAGAGGTGAGGAGCGAAGATCATTTTTTCCCCAGTTAGAAGCTTTGCATTCTGATTTCTGCTGCCCCTCCCCGCTTCCAGTGCCCTTACATTTTATTATCTACGCTATGAAAAAAAAAAGAGGGAAAAAGCGGACGCATTGTAATTTCAGTGACAAAAATATATTTTTATGAAAACGTTCCTCCGTGGACTTTGTGTGTGTGTGGTGCGGGGGGGGGGGAGGCAATTATACAAAGTTTGTGAAAACGCAATTCATTACACACACAAAAAACTTCAAGGCTTGAGCACCAAGGCAAACTTGAATTTAAAACATTAAACATCCTGACGCTTTCAGAAGTTAATCAATAGCCCGCACGACTGCTAAGTCGCGAGGGAAATAGACTAACTAAAAATGGACGTAAAGGGAACACGACAAAAAAAAAGAGGAAAGAGAGAATTGATTGTGGTCCGTTCATTTTCGAAGTTGAAATTCAGCTGCCATGAAAAATGGAGGGAAATAGTGTTGTTGGAGTCAGCAAAAAAGAAATGTCAACCAAGCGAGTTCAACAGGAATTACAGGATAATGGTATGATGTCATGCTCAAGCCCAACTGAAGATAAGAAGTCGCGTATAAAGGGAAATTCGTTGGTTCCAAGCCCCCCCTCCCAACTACTTTATTAAACAACATCATTTTATTGATATTTGTGGACTATGCAAGTTCCTCGTTAAGAAATGACAACGAAATTATTTTTAAGCTGATCAACTGCGGTATAAATACCAACACTACGCTCAGTTAT
Source organism: Corythucha ciliata (assembly GCA_038030265.1). NCBI lineage: Eukaryota > Metazoa > Arthropoda > Insecta > Hemiptera > Tingidae > Corythucha > Corythucha ciliata. The sequence continues at coordinate 29,953,760 of CM075940.1, read as the reverse complement.
CTAGATCAGTGGAAATTATAAAGGTGCCCCTCTCCCCTCACACAAAAACCTTACCCGCAACCTTTTCATGATTTACAACCATCAGATGTGAACATTTTCACTTTCTCAAGGGCTTTAAGGCGAGCTTTCAAGTGCTATCCCAGGGGCGCAATGTGTGACCACCATCTGGTTTGCATTGGGGATGGTGGGCTGGGGTAGAACTCTATAATTTCGAAGATTCCCAGGGGAAATAACAGATCGAAATTAATTAGTGGTGTTCGCCATTTTCTTAAAAAGACAAATAATTCAGTCATCAGTTTTTCTCCGTATTCTGGCTCTAATAAATAAACTTTCATTTTTGAAGGTTGAAATGCTAAAAATAATTGGAAATGAATCCCTTTATTACGCGCTCTCGTCTCTGTTTTCGCTTTTATTCTACCTAAATGTCTAAATGAAATGCTTTTTTTTTTCTTTGCGATTGATGAGATAGGGAGCCTGATTGGAACTGTGAGAAGAAAGAGAACGGTTTCAATGTTATTTCATTTCATTGATTTTTGAAAAAACCAGATTTCCTTCCCCCTCCCATAGGGTTGTTGCTAAGTGAAGAGCACGGAAAATGTGGACCTTGAGACGCCGTTAGCCCTTCTGGGCTCGGAACGGAGAATACGGTGGTTGCTGCCTGAATGTTACAAAGAGATGGGTTAAAACTGGGTCCATAATGTGAATCCTGTGGACGAACATATTTTGCACATTTGTACAAGGCATTAAAACTTTTTTTTTCTCTCTCTCTTTTTATTTCAGATTCGGTCCAAGGTCCCCACGAAAAGAGACTGCTTCACACACTACTTGATCACTACAACGTTCTCGAAAGGCCGGTCGCTAACGAATCAGATCCCCTCCAGCTCAGTTTCGGCCTTACACTCATGCAGATCATAGACGTGGTAAGGCCTTTTGTTCACGTCCGTTTTTTGTTTGTTCTTTCACGTCCTAGTTAAAACCATCCTGCCAATCAGTTCCATATATTCCTGTGACTTTTTGTTTGGTTGCATACATCTATGAGCGTATCATTTTTCAAGGAAAGGAGAATGGAAAAACTGAAGATGAACAACTGTTTTTTTTTTTGTTTTTTGTTTTTGTTTTTTTCTAGGAAGAAATAGTCTGCAAACTAGATACAAACATTTTTCTATCTCGCCACGTTTTTTCTTTTCCCCAATACCAGGAATGCAGTTTCCTTTACACCCGAATTTCGCTTTTATCTTGTGAAAATCTAAGGCCTGGCAGGTGCAATTTCGGAAGACATAATTTAGCCTATAAACCGCCAATTTGTTTCGCAGAATCTGGGGTTTTCGGTACAAAAGCCCATGCTTCACAAACCTGGTGAAAGCTACGGCGCGGCGGTGACACGGTGAGGGGATGCGACAACTTAGGAATTGAGATTTAAGACGGCATCTGAAGGCTAAACTGACTATTCGTGCCCCAAAATGGCAGAACAGACAGTTCACGCTCTGAAAATTGCTGAACCGACTATTTGGGCGCTTAAAATAGCCCAACTGTTTTTGTTTTTTTTGCCGAGAAAAACATTACAATTGAAAGAACAAAAGAACAAACAAAATTTAGTTAGTTTCTCAGAGCCAGCTCCCTAAAGAAAATACTTGAGGAGGGAGCTGGTTATTCACGCCCTAAAACTGGAATTAGTGAATGTTTGCGTCATAAAAATGGCTAAACTGACGATTCACATCTTGAAAATGCCTATACAGACGATTCATGCCTTGAAAATGGCAAAGGTGACAATTCGCGCATTATCTAACCTGTCAATTTTCGCCTTGAAAATGTGCCGTAAAAAGAGCCAGACTGGCTATTCACGGCCTAAAATTGGCAAAATGGCAATTCACACTCTAACTAATGGTCAAACTGTCCATTGGCACCCTGCAGATAGTGTAAGTTCCATTCGCGCCCTAAAATCGTTTGTCCATTCGTCTCCCCCCCCCCCGAACAGGGCCATCTTCCACCTTACTGGTAAGGCGAATGTGGTGAAGGGGGGTCCTTAATTACCCCCCCCCCCTCCACTCTCACAAAGTCTAACCACAGCAAAACTACAGTAAAGCTCCAGCCACAAAGAAGGATCTACCACAGAGCTAAAGGTCCAACTGCAAAAAGCTCTAGCCACAGTTAGAAACTCCAATCACAATAACTTCCCGACCACAGGAAATCTCTAAACCACAGTAAAGCTCCCAAACACAGGAAAGCTCCAAACCACAGTAAAGCTCCAAACCACAGTAAAGCTCCAACCACAAATGAGCTCCAACCACGGTAAAGTTTCAACCACAGCAAAGCTCCAAACCCCAGTAAAGCTCCCAGCCTCAGTAAAGCTCCCAACCTCAGGAAATCTCCAAACCGTATTAAAGCTGCAACCACAGCGAAGGTCCAACCACAGCAAAGGTCAAACCACAGCAAACCTTCAAACCACAGTAAAGCTCCAAACCACAGTAAAGCTCCCAGCCTCAGTAAAGCTCCCAGCCTCAGTAAAGCTCCAAGCCACAGTAAAGCTCCAATCACAAAGAAGGCCCAACCGTGATGCTTCAACTACAAAAAGCTCCAACCTCAGTTGAGCTCCAACTACAGTAGAATTTCAACCTCAGTAAGACTCAAATTCAGCACAATTGCTGTGCTGAAGGTCTGAAGCCCGTAACGGAAACTAAAATTACCCCCCCCCCCATCATCACTTTCTTCCGTTACTCAACAACTCATCAAACCGAGTCGGGAAACTGCATTCCAAGAACACCTTCAGCCCTTTCCTAATGATGTTTTGGGCCAATTCCCAATGAGTTTACATGATTTTTGATAAGCTTACATGTATTTCCTCTTCTCTTTTCCCTCATTGCCTTTTTTACGATAAGGATTAATTCTAGCTGATTTTTCCTCCCTTTTTTTTTTTTTTTTTTTTTTTTTTTTTTTTTTTTCATACTTCAATGCTCTCTCTACGTCCGCTTTTTGTTTTTGTTTCCTAATCAATTCGATTTTTATAAGCGGTCTACTCAACAGATTTCTGCGAAGTTTCATTATTATCTCGCATTTCGTCATCAAACAATGTATTGTCTTAAAAAAAAAAATTGTAGGAACTTGTGTAATGGTTCATCTATAATGAGGTCATTGTATGAGTGTCCCCCCCCCCACACACACACACAACCAATCCTATGATTAACCTTACATAATGGCTGATTGGTAAGGGTTTTAGCTAGGTCTCAACCGCTGGTAAATGAGTTAAGTTTGCGTTGTACTCAACAAGCGTTGATTTCTCCAGCACAATTTATAAATAATAAATTAAAAATTGAATAAATAAATACCAAATAAAAAAACATCCAGTAAATTGGGTATAAAAAATAAGCGTGACTAGAAAATTAATTATGATGTTTAGGTAAGCCCATAAGAAAATTGAGCTCTTTTAAGCTCTATTATTATTATTTATTTTGTTTATTATTCGTTTGAAAAAGTCAATCTGGGAAGGAACTAAATTTTTATCTTGCATAGTAGTTGTATAAAATATATGCAGTACAGCAATAAATAAAAAATAAATAAAACATTTACAACACTGAGATCACCAAAATAAACATAAAGACAGCGCCTGAACACTGAAATAACGATCAGGCTCCTAAATTCTTTTTTGTCTAATTTATTTTTCATTTCATTTTTATAATTATTTATTTATTTCGTTATTTTTTGGGGGTAAAGTGATCATTTTTTGAGCTTAAAACGATGAGAAACAAACTTAAACCTGTTGAATACGTTGTGGAACCCTGTGGCGTCATTTAAATTGCTAATAGGTTTAACATTGATCCCAGAAATCTTCACTATTAGTAACAACAAAGGGAAGTTAATTTAACAAAAAAAATAAAATAAAACCTATATCACGCTCAGTGCAAACAACTTAACTTTTCCCAGGATTCGTTACTTAATTTTATTATTTATTTTAGAGTGTTGGGCATTTTCCGTTCTGGTCACTCAAATTTAAAGAAAAGAGAGGAAGAAATGAAATGAAGTGATAGGCATTTTTTTTTCAAAATTCTTTCTTATTTTTTGTTATTCCAGCGCTCATTTTTTTTTTTTTTTTTTTTTTTTACTGACATAAGACATTTGGATTGACGAACTACTGGAATTTTTCACAGAATCAAAATTCTCACCGACTAACTTTCCAACTAACAAAAGGCCCTAAATTATACTTTTCAACATTTAAGACTCGTTTAGCACAACTAACAACATCAAACATGACGAAAATTTTTGTTGTTGTAAGTTTTACTTTTTATTTGTTGATTTGACTTTTATTTTGGTTTCATCGTACGATTTTCTCAAAAGTCACTTACAAAAGAAGAAGAAAAAAAAAGGAAGAAGAAGAATTTTTAACAATGAACGTTTTGTGTAATGACTTTTGTAAGATGTAATGGATTTCTTGCAGGACGAAAAGAACCAAATAGTAACCACGAACGCGTGGTTGAACTTGGTAAGTGAGTGGAAGGTGCCCGTTTTCCTCGTTTGGGAAAAATGTCTCTATTTTAGATGTGGCACCGTTTCTTTACCCCGTACAGTTGTTGTTGTGTATCCACAATTATTACAAAGCATACTCCTCTTAAACCAATTTAAGAGACATTTTACCCTTAGAGGCTATTATTATAATAGTCACCCCGGCTTCTCCTCTGCAATGTTCTGCCATCTTGCCACTATCAGCCAAAATAAAGTCCTGGACAAAACCTTCTTGTCTTTCTTGACGGAAGAGACGAATCCATTTTTTTTTTAATTTTTTTTTTTATTTGAAGTTTTCCACTGATTAGACAACACTTTTGAATTTAACCTTCTAGAAACAAGTTTTCTATTTTTTTTTTTTCATTAATTTATTTATCGGCACAAAAACGCAACGGGGGTTATACAAGTGTCACGTAATTCAGAGAATATTCCCTTTGTTTAGAGTTATATCCTTGTGTCGCCATAGTTTTGCACTTGTGCTCGATTTTTGTAGAGTAAAATATACCTAACACACTGCAGAGTCCACCCTTGTTCATTTGAGTACTTCTCTTGCTTTCTTTTCCATAGTTTCGTAGGTTTTCGTAGGTCCACCTATCAAGGTGGAGAAAAGACGATGACAACGAACCATTATCGTCAAAACCTCTTTTTATTAGTTTTATCATGGAACATAAGACAAAATAAGCAGAACAAGAAGAAAAACCATAAAATGAAAACGTCTTTCAAGGCGATGCAGTGGCAGAACATTGCCAGAGTTAGACCGAGAGTTGGTGTAACATGTTGGTTGTGTTTTCTAACAACGGCTTGTTTCTGATTGCATGGGATTGATAGGATGAGAAGAATCAGCTTCTAATTACAAACATTTGGTTAAAACTGGTAAGTCAAGATAAACTGTTATTAAATCCCTATCAGGTTTACACAGAATGGCTGCTCAAATAAGAAGAATGTTCTAAATGAAGCTTACTTTGATTTTTAAAAATCGATCTCTTAGTAAATATGGTAGTTTTGTATATAAAATAGTAATACTGTAAAAAAAAAAAGCTTGCATAAAGTTCACATCCCAAATGGTAATCAAAATATACGAAAACCTTGCAACTCATTAACATACTTATTCTAGTGCGCAGAAACAACAGTCATACAACAAACAATTTTCTCATAAGGTCATGAACTGAGATTTTATTTCTTATGGGAATAAATTACATAAATCTGTGTTTTGCCCGGAAACAGAGGCTGTGCTTCAGCAAAAAATTGAAAGCCCACCGATGTGTGAATAATGTAATTAAAATTCCGAACAGTCTGGATTCGGTCCGAGAAGGGCGTTATTTTCATTTTCTCAAATCATTCGCAGAATATTAACTTTTCTTTAGGCTTTCTTTCAATTTTACTTTTCTTTTCTTTTTCATTTCATAGCAATGGGCAGTTAAGATCTCTCCGCTAATTCCGCTTTACTTCCCCCTTTCGGCTCCTTTCATGTGAATCCATCTGTGTGAATGATAAAGCGCGTCGTCGGAGAGACTTGGTCGCCTTCAAGTGTGTATAGGCTTGCCCGTCAACGATATTCGAAGATTCCCTTGTTAATGGTATGAAATTACCGTTGCCAACGCAGAGACCAGAAATAAACCTTGATGAGGTACGTGGTGGGGTGGGAGTGGAGTTGAAATACACATTCCCACGCGTATGGTGCCTCAGAGTGGAAAGCTCGTGGGGTGGTGGGGTGGGGGTTGGATGGAAGAGAACGACTCATCGTTGTTTCAGTGAGGAGAGAGAGAGAGAGAGAGAGAGTTATTGTTGGTCGGAATGGAGTGTTTGAAGATGATTTCCCAGACGATGATTGAAAAGCGAATGGTTCTGTGATAAACTAAACTTCCACGGTATTAGCACCAAGACAACTTACACTCTTGGATGCAACGGTATACCTTCTTTTGTTGATATTCATATCCCCCCAAACCAGCACTATGAGGCCGAAGTTGATGGATGTGGGTTCAATATGGTTGATTGTGAGTTTCGGAAGACGGTCCTTTTTGTTGTGGAATCGTAAAAACGCGGGTCGGGGGTATTTAAGAGGTTAATTTAAGAGTATTTTTGTGTGTTTCGCAACCATTCACGACCATCAAGACGACCATATTAATCTGTCTTTAAATGTGGCCCAAAGCTACTAAGGGATTAATAAAATAGATGAGGATGGAATAAAACAAAATCGCTTAATGGCTTCAATAAGAACCCGTTAGACCGCGTTTCGATCGTGTGGATAGTCGTAGCCACCAGTCATTTCATGAATGAAATCTCATCGTATACGTATAACAGTCAGAGTGGAACACCATCAGACCAATAATTTTGGTAATTTCATGAATATCTGAGCGTCTGGGACTCTGGAAACAATATGAAACACAGGAGTTGTTTATTAGAACAACCATTTCAATAAATGACCAGGTTGACTCGGTCACATGGTGCAATACTCGTGTATTTCATGAAGTGCCCAAAGGCGGGGAGCATTCCACAAAAATGGTCAAAATTTCTGGCCAGATGGTGTTCTACCACGACTGTTACTTAAAGAGCGAGCATGCCATGAAATGCGAAAATACGACAAGTGGCAACGACAGCTACAATGCCGTGGCTTTACCACCCAGACTCGCTGTGTTCGAATCCCAACTATACAATCTCTATTGCTGCAAAGGGGACGGCACCTCGGCTTCGTGTTGGGGATTTCAGGTGTGGTGCGCGTATAAAAAAAACACTCATCAACAGAAACACCCGCGTAGTAAGGGGATCGAAGTGCATAGCTAGTCACAGGCATGGAAGGACGGGGGGGGGGTTTGAAATCCAGTACCCAAAGAGTCCCTTCGTAAAATACACCATTAGAAGCTGCTTTAACACCCACGATAACGATTATGTCACATGACCAGGACATTTGATGATGTCATTGCAACGCCGATAGTGATGCAGTCACTAAAAAAATGTTATCAACTACACATTCAAACTTTATGATTGTCTTCAAGCTTAGTGCGTTCAACAAGTTTCTAGAAGCACAGAAATCCCCTCCAGAACCCCAGAAAACTGCGTGCCCTGAAGACACGTGAGCTAGTACCTTTGGGCGCAAAACTCTGTGGAGAGAGGGCGTGCCAATCTTAGGGACATAGATTCACTTGTTGGTGTTTCCTTAGTGTCTGAAAATGTAGTGCTGTGGGCTGTTGCCACACCTCAGAAGGGCATTGCAGAAGGGTGGAGTTTTCCGCCGAGTATTACTCTGGGAGGGGGTGGGGTGGGAGGTTGGGTAACAATAGTTGAGTACCAACTATACTGCTCAATTTCTGAGCTTCACAGAGCCACGTATGTGTGGCCTGAATGTTCTCGAAACAAGCCCTACTAGTCAAGAGGCTTGATTCGCGACATACTTTCTGAAGACCGGCCTAACACAGTTTACAAGTCCATGAAAGACATCACAACATTCGCATAAGGACACACGGAACTTCGATACATATAGTGAACTTTATTTGAGCTAGACAATGAATTTCAATGACTTTAAAAGCTTTTATTCTTCAATTTATGAGTAAGCTTTTCTCGAGGATGTTAACAGCCACTTTTTAGCGGCAGTGAGTGGAGGGGGGAACCAGAATGGAATTACTCAGTTTTTTTTTAAATTTTATTTTTGTTTTTCATTTGTTTTTTCACATTTACCACCACGTTGAGTGTGTGAAGAGTGAATGAGATAGTAGTGAGTGATAAGTTTGATTGGAGCAAAAACAGGGACTTAAGGTTCTATACACTTTTTCCAATGCATTTGGGATGTGACTTATCAGTTGTGATTTGAGCCAATTCAAACATATACGTAGGCAAAATCATACAAGTAGATTAAAGTGCCAAAAAGGAAAAAAAAAAAAAAAACTTGAGACAAGTAGAAAAAAAAACATAGAACTTTGAACACTAAAAAACACCTAAAAACACAAACACGAACTACTTTACACATTCTTAGATTCTGCGGCCTTTTGTTTAAACCGTTATAAATATTTATTACTTAATACCTATTTAATACTATTTGATATACATACTATATTTATTATTTCAGTCCTATATGTTTTGACACGCCTGTAGAAAGTATATAATGCATGGTACATTCGCCCTTGAAAACAAAACGCCATTTTCTTCTCACAAAATAATTAAGACCTTCAATTATCATTCATTTTTGGTTTGTTTTATTTCTGTCATCTAAAACACGTCTAATAAATGTGTATTTGACTAATTTATTTTTTTTAAGTTTATTGAAAACATCTTTGCAAAACTCGATTGCGAACACATTACACAGTCATTTTTATTCCACATTTTATACAACTACTGACAAAAATCATTTTGAAAATAACAAACAAGGTATTTACTTTTTTCCCCCCTTAAATATGTGATGGGCGAATTTAACACAGACTTTTTTTCATTAATGGTAAAAAAAAAACTACCCAGAGCAAGAGAGAATAAAAAAATCTAAACTAAAACAAATAAATAAATAAAACATTCCCTAAATAAAAAAAATTAAAAAGAATAACTTAAAAGTAAATAAAATGTATAAATATGATGATTCTATCAAGTTGATCTTCTTAGGATATTTGTGCATGGATTTTATTTATTTTATTCATTTGTTTTCACGGTATAGTAGACTGTATTTTATATTATTGTACCTGTATACATGTGTTAGAAGTGTTTAAACTATTTCACGTCTTAGAATGGATACATACGATAATCCATTGTCTGTGGAGCATGAATCTACCGTTTAAAATTCCTATTAAAAAAAGATAAAAGAGGAAATTCGATTTTACGTAAAATAGATGTGCATTGAGGTAACTGTTAACAATTTAGTTCCTTTTTCTTTAATTACAGTAGAGCTTTTGCTAGTCACGTTGATCCAGAAATTTAACTTTTCTTAGTTATTTCAATGTAATTCTGCAAGCTCAAGTAATTTTTCATTTGTTTTGGTGTCACATTTCAATTTTTTCGAAAGAAAGTAAATAGTTGATATTTTATTAATTAAAAATGTTTCAATTTTTATATTTCACCAAAAAAATCCCTCTCATAGCTTTAGGAAGGAGCAAGCTTTTTCAGCATTGCTGCTGAAAATTCATTCAGCAGTCGTGATCGTTATAGACTTTTTTTTATTTTTGATTAGAAGCGTCAGCCAAATTGGTAACCAGTTATCTTAATAAGACGAATCGGAACGACTCCCCTCTCCATTAGCCCATTACGGGTGATCAATTTGTCGGGGATTTTTTTTTAAATTTTACTGTTTGTTTTTTGTTTTTTTTTTTTTTTTTGGTCCACAAAATTCATGACTTGCTCCGCAGTCAATCATTTCTCAAGAACTTTGCCGCTTATACAGAAATCAAGTGGTAAAGTTGTCTGCAAATCAGTCAAGAGAAACACAATGATGAACTTTTTTATGAACCAGGTTCAATTTATTAATAAAAAAAAACTAAATGAGTTCTAACTTTAATTTAAATTGTAATTGTCAGTTAATTAAACAAGAAATACCGTAATGTTTTACTGCTGTTAAGTTTCAGCGAACAGCACGGGGAATTTCAGTCATTTTTCACTGAGGAAGTTCGAAAATGTCGAGGTGTCCTACGCGACCCTTCTTCTCACTCCTTCTCCAAAGACCCAAGGTGATGTTACTTAATATTTTCATTAGACTTAAAAGAACAAAATATTCGTTAAAAGAGTTCACTTCTAAGAAATATTCCTTTCCCGTGGTTCCGTAGACACAAATCACTACAAAAAATTTGTCTTGTTTTCTTTCAAACTGAAGTGCTTGGTTTGCGGATGCGGAAAAGAACGCCACTTTCAACATTGAATTTTAAAAGAACAAGGAACAAATCAATTAGCTACTATTTTAAAAATTAAAATTGAATAACTTTTTCTTTTTTTTTAAATTTCACTTAGTGTAATTCATAAAGGAAAGAAGATGTTGTCTCCTTTAATTTTTAATTTAATAATTTAAAAGAAATTGATTTTGTTGCGGAAGACGAAAGAAGGGTTTAACCCATCAACATTCAAGAGTCGAGCGAAAAAGGACCCACCAAGTGGGGTTCGAACCTGCATCCTCTGGAATATTAGTCCAATGTGCTCGTAGTTGTGCCCTTGCTAGTCACTAGGAGGACTCATCACAAAACTCAACCCGTTTTTTATTTTATTTTATTTTTAAACATGCTTATTTATACTGGACTCACGATGCCGAGTAGTTAGTTTTTGAAGAATAAGATTTTTTTCCTCATTTATTACATGTTGCAACTGCTATAAACAAATAAGAAATAAATAACATCTAGCAACTTCACTTTCACTTTACACAGTTTGTGGCTTCACTACACTAATAATGTAAAGTCGAGGGGTTTGGTCCTTTTTAGCAGTCGTAGGTCTCCTGAAGTATCCATCAGGGCGAGTGCCTCAACATTAGGGTGTTTGTGGAGCCTATTTTCGTGCTCCTCTGCTCGTTTTTCCATAGCTTCTGCCACCGTTTCAACTTACAGGTCACGATGCAGGTCAAGCCCTCCGTACATATACCAGGGCGCATTTTGTTATCATTCTCAAAACTTTGTTTTGAAAAGTTTGTATGACTTTGGCATTACTTTTCTTGGTGCAGCCCCAAAGCTGACACCCGTAGGCCGAAGAATAAGATAACATGGAAAATAAACTTCCGACAAAGCCCATGGGGGGGGGGGGGCTTTCCCGAACAATGGACGTCCGTGACATTTCAGTAACTCTCGCAGCCCATCAAAAAAAAAAAGAAAAAAAAGAAAAAAAGGGCGCTGAAGGATCGCTGAGTGATAATAGAAGACGCCTTATGCCTACTAGGTAAGTTTAGCCCCCCCCCCCTTTAGCTAACTTTTAGGGGCGCAGAGCTGTCACTCACAACTCGATTGGGTAGTCCTGAAACTTTGGTTTTGCTCTATAATTTTACTGACGAAGATTCCATTTCAAAAATACACGTATAAAGCAGATGAGCGAATCTTCCGTGATGTGAGCGTGTTGGACTTTATATTGAGAGGTCGCGGGTTTGAGCCCTCCAGGGAGTGAAAAATGTTTCATTTTAACTTGAATCGAGACGCCCTTTTCTTAATTTAATTTCATTCAATTATTCCACCTGACTTCAATACTCAATCCACTAGAAATCGCTCGGCATGAAAAATAAGTAAATATTCAAGTTTTTTCTCATTACTTATAGGATTTATTTATGTTTTTGTTTAAATTGTATTCAGAGAAATCGAAGTTTCTCGTTGCCCTTCCCAGCACACAAAGAATTGACATTTTCTTGGCTCGAAGCTCACGCGTTGTTTTCAAGTCAAATGAGGTTGGAGGGAGTGTCCGTCGCCCATTCAAGTATTTCATTTCCTCCCTGATTTTTTTCGTTTCCTGGGTCAAACACTTTTTTTTTCAGAAACATGATATTTCCTTTTTTAGAGATGTTGGAGTGGAATTTTATAAAATGGTGCCTGCTCTCAGGCATGACCAAAAAAAACATTTGCCTCTACCAACTTTTTTCCTTCACCGGCACCCCTCCCGGGCTAAAATATAACACGAGGGCTGTTTTAAAAAGTAATGATGAGAACTTGCTATTGAAAAATGTCATTCAACATTCTATTTTTTAAAAAAATAACGCCCTGGGATGATAATTTTAGTATTTTGCAGTCATATCTACGACACCCTTCAGTACGAGCGCTGTACTGTTTGCGTTTTCTGAGCTCTGCGCTCGATGCCCCCCCCCCCCCCCGACCCCTTAGCTTTGATGAGCTCGTGATTGTCCGTGATTTGTCATCCTTAAGGCTTAAGGCAAACGAAGAAATGAATCGAATCATAACCGGTGTTGAACTATGTTATCGAACTGAAACATTGTGGAAGGGGGGGTGGAGGTTCTCCCTAGCTCGGTTTTGCCAAAAGGCAGGACAAGAGCCAGTTGCGGAGTTCATAGCACAGACGCCCTCTGCTCCCGTCAAGGGCAGGAGCGGTCTAGCTCGGTTCGGTTGCCAGGTTGGTGTGACCAATGAGGGTCTGACGTTGAAATGGAGACTCGGATGCATCCAATATTCTGCCAGATAGCTAATATCCGGCTCTGGCCTGGGGGCGTTTTCAGAGTTTCGGGATATTTATTAAACTTTTGATGACTATAATCATAAACTTCCCCAGGAATTTCTTCACTAGGTTGCCCATTTTGCATAAAATAGAGCGTTTTTCGTGGAGCGGGGGGGGGGAGTATAATTGATAAAAAAGAAAACGCCTAAAAACCCTCGTGTAATTTGACAAAGACTTTCAAGAGGTTCGACTATGTTGGTGATCCCAAGCCGGACGCTGCCGCCCCTGGGTACCAGAGGTCACAATGTCCTGGAAAATGGGAGAGGCTCAAAGGCTTTGCAATGCGTCAATTTAAAATGTAAAGTTGTCTTAAACTACCGAATCCATAGATCAATGGAAAAATAAAACGAATTTTTCATAAAAATCCCCCAACTTCCCTTAAAACTTGTCTGTCTCGCGTTAAATTTCATCGTTTTGAATATTCATGAGAGCCGCATGGCTGCCATAAACTAAAATACGCGAGTGTTATGCCAGGTCATTTACAAGTTTACTGGTAAACTTGAATGCAAAATAAGAGTCAACTTTTAGCGGTAGTGGGTTTACATGTTATTATTTCAGTTCTCTCCGCTCTTACACAATTTACACAACTCGGATATTCGGAGACACCTATATTTTAATTTGACAATTAATATTATTTGGTGGCTTCTAATTTCATGGTGTTATTCGCATTACTATGGTCACTGAGCTGTGTTGAGAAAGACAAATAATTGTGTTTATCTAATGCAAAGACGCATTCCTCCTCCTTAACAAATTTATTTTTCTTAAAAGATAATTTTTCCAAGCCTAGACAAATATTTAATTCGGTTTCATTCCTTCACTTTTCATCAAAGCAATTTCGTTAAAAGATCAAAGGTAAAAACAATACAATTTAGCGAGAATTAGAATTTCAATTATTATGTTTTATTCTTCGGAGTGAAATAATGTTTTCAAGAGTAAATACTTCGACCTAGATGACATGATCTCGGCTATGAAGTGACACATTGAGTCGAAAAGAGTTTTTTTTCTTTGTCTGCAACGGTTGGAATTAGTTTTCAGCATGTCACCCAGTTCAAAATGAGAAACTTTTGTTTTATTTTTACATATTTTTTTTTTTAAAAAAGGAAGAAAAACTACCTAACTCACTAATTATCTCTAAAAACTCGACTGACTCATCGCTTACTTGACAGTTTGCCCTTTTCTCCAGAGTGACGACGGTCTTGCGAGGTGGGGGAAAAAGTTGGGTGTATCCCAAATAGATCCCACCCACTACCTGTCATAAAATGAGGTTATTTACCACCTTGTTTACAGGTTTGCAGTTCTGGCTACTTTTCCTGGCAGGACTTTTTTTATTCACATTAACTCCTGAGCGTCGTAAACTAATATTCAAATTAATAAGATAAGAAATTTATCTGATTAAATAATTAATTATTAATTAAATCATTAAAGAGAGCTTGTATGCTCGGCGATAGTTAAAATTTCAAGGTTCCTACTTCGGCTGTTTTAGATAATTCACTGCTACCTATGAGGAACTCGTTCAGATTTATGACGTTGAAGCGTGAAAATGTATCAATTTGGAGAATTTTGTTTCAAAAATGACAGACAGTGGTAGAGAACCTTTAAAACACAGGTACTGCAACACGGATTTCAGCGCCATATTTGGTCCCTCAGTCGTTAGGGTAAACAAAATATCATGAATGAAAAAATTGTCATCGTAACAGCAAACAAACGCGGAACGCGTTGGAAATAAATAAAAATATCCTACTTGTCAATGAGATCAGGTGATAATTATAATCATATGAGGGACCAAGTATGGCGCCGGTTTGCGTGTTGCAGTACTCGGGTTTTATAGTGCCTTAACAGTGGTGGGGGATCCTGGTGAATGGTCGACTCATTTTACGAAGAGAGGTGAGAAACCCTAAAACACGTTCTTTGACAGCTTGGTGGTTGTTTCGTGGTCACAACGCGTTCTCCTTACTAATAGGTGATAGGAGGGGGGGGGGTTGGATCCATCCAGCTGATGCATGTCAGTCGCAATTTCTAGCAGCCTGGCGATTGATTGGAAGTTGGCGAGCTCTTAGCTGTCGTTGTGTCAAGTGTCGCTAGCATGTTTTAACCATCATTTAATTGATTATTCTTGCCCCAGCAGTATGGCTATTTGAACAAACTTGAATATTTAATTCCAAAAATTAGCTTGATTCAAAAACTGTCAATTTACACTGACTGATTGATCCATATAAACGTGTTTTTTTTTATCCCACCACAAAAATATGGAAACACGCCAGTAAAAAGTAAAATTTTCCATTGAAACTCACTAATTGGGCAATACAATCCCTCTAAAGGTTTGCAGAGACGAACATCCACGCAATTTATTTGTGGACATTAATTAACGGCAAGATGGACCCGGAGACGGGGAATCAGATGTATACAGTGTTGAGTTACCATGTTTTGGGTTATTTCGCGGTTGACATAATAAAGAGACGCTAAAAAGCGACTTGGGCTAATTAAATAAATGAAATACGCAAGTATTGGGCTACTCGGCCAAATAAAAACTTATCCAGGGCTAGCCACTAGGGAAAATGTTAGGGTTCTAGGGGGTATTCCTCTCTTAAAATGAGTGTTCGAATTCCTCTGAGGTGGAGGGGGTTATGCCCTGATATTTCACCAGCGGAAAGTCTCTCTCTGAAGCCCCAGGATTGCCGTTAATGGTGGCAACAAGTCAACTTTTTATGATAACTTTTATGATTGTCTTTTGGGGCTCGACAGAGACCCCAGTGCACACCAGGCGGCTCAAAACTGTCCAGTATCAGCCATTTTACGTTCACCACTCGGTGTGAAATCCGCTATGATCGCCTTGATCGCTATTTCGCTATGATCGTGTCACAGTCGGTGCAATCAGTGGATATTTACCTCTGAAATCGATTACTCAGCTACGAAAACTGGCAAATCGTTCCTTCAGAAACTGATTACTCGACGTGTAAACCGTGGCTGAAAAGAACGGAGCTGCCAAAAAACCTCTAATTAGCCACGGTTAAAATTGCCCCGCCTCCTGCAAATTCGTTAGACTAACTGTTAACGCACATCTAAACAAATTATTCAGGCGCGAAACTTCCCATTTAGTCGCGTTTGGTCCAAAAACTCGTAATTTAACCGATATTAGTGCCTCAATGCTAATTTCACTCCCAACATTGACTATTCAGGAAGGAAAAGGTCATTTTTCACCCTCTGATATTTCAATACTCTTTCGAAAACTGATCGTCTATGCCTCACTATCTGATTTTACGGCCAGAAAACTGGTCATTTCGCCGCCGGAGGGTATTTGCCTAATATCACCACGGATATTGACTTTGCAACCGTGAAGTTAAATATTAGCCAATACCTCTCTTTTCTCACCCCCCCCCCTCACACCATCGCAGTATCAGGGATAAGCGTAATAATGCATCCATGACCCCGTTCTTCTCCTTTCGGAGACAGCCGGTTTCACCCCTCCCGGGACGATTTCTGCGGTTACACGCCGCTGCACTCGTTATTGGTCATCCAGCAAATATATAACGTACAAACTGTGAAGCAAGGTTGAGGTAAGGCTTGAACAACCTTTATTTTTGTTTGGGAAAACGTGACAAAACAAACAATTTTTTTTTTTTTTTTTTTTTGTGCAGGCGGGGGAAGTCAAACATAAGGGGAACTTGTTTCATTTCATAGAAAAACACTGAACTAACGTTCGCGTTTGTTTGCTAAACAGCAATAACCAGGAAGGGCTTACGTTACAATCTACTGGTTGTCTAGAAAGCGTTTTAGTCCCTTATTGAGGAAGAGAAACAAGAGGAAAAAGGAAGAAAAGAAGACAGCATTGTTCATCAGTTAGCGAGAAGTCGAAACAAAACGATTCAGTTTCTTTCACGGTTCTTTTTAGGTATAGTAAAATAAGAAAATCTCTTCCTGCTTTAATATTATAGAGTTCTTGGGTGAGAAAGAAAAAAGAGGACGTTTGTTTCATCAGACTTCAAAGAATTCAGTTAATATTACTTCTACTAAGCTATAAAAAAAACCTGGTAGATATGTATATTCATGTTTTCCTATGCAAATAATCAATTAAAACCAGGTAAAATTAGTTTGTTTAAATTAATAACAGTTGAATTTCCGCCAAATTGACCCGCGGCCAAATTATTATGCAGATACGAGCTATGTGTCATAAAAATATTCAGTGACTGAAAAATACGGAGTTAATCGCGAGCGTTTGCGTTGGTTTCTAAAGAGCCTAGAGTCCCGGGAACATCTAATCTGCTTCAGAAATGTAACATTTTACCTTAGTGACAACTGGCTAGATAATTTGACCTTGTTAACCAAGACATTGCGACACAGAAACTGACAGCTGTTCCCCACAAATTGACTATACAATGGGCAGCTCACCAATCCGCTGCCTTAAAATCCAACTATTCCGTCCTAATGGGTAATTTAGTTTAAATATAGACAGAAGCCGTGTAGTGTATCAATAATTTTACTATTGAATTAATTCTTAGAAATGAATCATTCCAGCCTCCAATTCTTTAATCCTTCAGGCGTGAAAAAAACGTTCAACCCTTCCTAAAACTTCTCCATTACACCGAACGAAAGCAACAGGAAAAGGTTGAAACGATCCTTTGAAGTCTTCAAATCACCAAGTTTACTTCGACTTGACAGTCTGGCAGACACTTGGCACACTCATGGCGAAAAAGGAAGAAAGGAAAAAAAAAAGGTGCTCTCTTCTGTAGAGAAAAAAAAGTGGCGTCATTAGTTTTCGATCACACTCTAGATATCAAGGGCGCAATAAGCGTTTCATATTAACCCCCTCATGCCCTCCATTTGAAAGAAAATCTCTCCCACCCCGTCAACTTACCCGAACAATGGGAGAACAGACATGTAAAATATTTTCAAGGAGAATAACATCTCCTGGCTTTTTGAACCTGAAGTCGTAAAAAAAAAAAAGTTGACAGGCTGTCGGAGGATTCGCAACGTTAAGTATTGAGAGAGATTCGCGTTTGATGGATTCCTCGGTTGAAGGGATACAAGTATTGATTTTTTCAACAAGGATTTCCCAGAAATGTTTTACTGCGAAGACGCAGAAAACTCGTCCTGTTCAATCCAATTGACATCCTGCAACTTCTTGAAATGTTGCTATTTTATTATAACTATGGCCTTAACATTGTTAATTCAACTACAGTATTTTAAATACATTAATGAGTCTAACTCTTTCATCCTTCAACGCTGACTGATGAATGGTTAATTGTTTTCAATTCAATTGTTAATTGCTTGCCAAAAAACAGGCGTTTAAACTTTTCAATTTTTCTACAGTCCAAATTACAATTGATGTACAATGTACAACCTAGCTACAGCGTCTGCTTGATTATTGATTCTCTTGTTCACTTTTTGAAATCTTTGATAGATTGGTGAAAGTGTTGAACGAAGGTAGTTGAAGGGCTAGCGGTGGGGGACGGAGGTAATTTTCAGAGTGCACAAAAATTTGAAAGATCGACTTTGACGGATGGTTATTTTTATCTTTTTCTACGAATTCTACCTCGTTTCATTTTTTAAAAACAATGTTTCTCCAAGGATGGAAGAAAAGTGGAGCGAACCACAGGTTTTTCTGAAAGATCATGGGCAATTTATCACTGTGACAAGAAATCGAAAAACTAGTGGGACTTGTCCTTTTTTTTTAGAAGTGATTCCAGTAATGTAAATTTTACCTTTTTCTGATTCCAACAAATAAAAAAAAAATCATCAGTCAAGACTGATCACTTTTTTAAAACGTCTATTCATTCTGATAAATTTGAAATAAAGTAGCGATAAATCTAAATTCATAACGTAGAACTTCGGCGAGTGCCAGGGGAACGGGAATAGCGCGACTCGGCCTGGTTTAATTAAATTTCGTGAGTCACCATACTTCTGTTCTCACGACCCAGGAAAAATGAAACTACAGCAAAATCCGCGCCCCCTTTTAACCCTCCACCCAACCTCGTTCTTAACAAGCCCCCCCCCCTTCCAACTTCATTAAATGACTGGTTAGCAGAAAAGGCGTGTCAGGTAAGTATGACGGTAGTTGGAGGGGAAGTGGTGGGAAAAAGGATTTGAAGGATTGCCACATCGCTGAAAATAAGTATCTTTACGGTCATCAATTTTGCAGTTACAAACAACCTTCACAAAATCATATTTTACAGGGAAAAAGAGTCGAAAGGAAAAGGATTCCACAATAAGAGTATATTATGGCGGGGGGGGGGGGAGGTACCTGAAGAAAAGTTTGAAAATATTTGGAATGATATATTCACTTTCTTGACAGGCGGTCGCCGCATGAGTGCCGTTTCAAACGTATATTTATTGTGGTTTTTGTCATATTTCTCTGTAAGCTGCCCCAGAAACAATTAAGCGTAGTAAAAATGTTTGTAAGCGCAAATTTTAATTATATCGTGAATGTTAAATAACTTTATGTAATTAATTAATTTTTTGAGTTATACATTCTTTATTATTTATTATGCCGACTAGTTTAAGGGCAATGCACCCCATTATCAAGGCATCCGCAGGCCGAAACAAATCTCTCTGTCACATGTCAATCACACAAAAATTCCACCAATCCTGCTGACAGACAGGCATCAAGGAAACTTGTTTCTCCACTCAACTGTGACAGAGAAATTTGTTTCGGCCTGCGGATGTCTTGATAATGATGTGCATTGCCCCGAAACTAGTCGGCATAATAAATACTAAAGAATGTATTACTCAAAAAAATTAATTAATTACCTAAAGTTTTTAAGCGCGTTTACAATTGAAACCTAGCTAACCTTTAAGCACTGTCTTAAGCTAGAAAGTACACTCATCTCAAAAACATCACGCGTCATTCACTGGAATCAAATTCATTTTAGTGTATTCACCAAGTATGTAAATTTTTATTAATATTTTACGAACATCGGTAAGTGGACGAAATAGCCTTTGCCCTTACCGCCTTTGCTGCATCGACATACCACACGCCTGTAATCACAGTTACGTGCCATTGTTGACTCCACTTTGCTACGCATGTTAATAGTTTCATTCCCTTGTTTGGAATGAGTCCAGTGCGCGGAGGGACAACATATTAGCCTCAAAAATGCCGAGCTTTCGGGGGGGGGGGGGTAATGCTGACAATGGTGTCTCTCGTAGAATGTTATCGACGCTATGCCAGTTTGACTTTCTTGTCTTTGAAGTCATTCCAATCACAACCCCACGCCCCCTGCGACCACCATCACAATTGTTTGACATTAACGACTATCTTTCCGTGAAAAAAAGTTCAATAAGACTGGATGATAAAAGTACTCCGCAGGTTAAAAAAAAAAAACTGTCATTTTTCGAACGAACATGATCCTTTGTCCGCTGTTTAAATTTTGTTATGAGGAACCTCAGATCGTTCGGTCGGAGTGAAAAGGAATATTTTACTAGCTCTACAACTCAAAAAGCAGAGGGTCGTTCCAAAAGGAATTCAAGATGAAGAAAAATAAACGCCTCGCAAAGCTTGCTCCTTCCGATGTGTTCTTTTTGTTATACTTGTCGAGCTGTTTGTCTTGAGTGGGCTCTATCGAATTTCAGGAATGGAATGATGTCAACCTGAGGTGGAATGCGAGTGAATTTGGGGGAGTGAAAGACCTCCGAATACCACCACACAGGATATGGAAGCCAGACGTCCTCATGTATAACAGGTATGTTAATTCAAGTTATTGTCGTTGAATAATCATTGTAATTATGATGTTTTCGTCTTACAATTAGAATGAATTATTGTCGTGTAATCAAATTTTCGGGTAAAAAGGGAATCAATTAAACCGAGGAGATGAATAAAGTACGCCCGGATTTGTTGTTCAATTGTGCCATATTTTTTTTTTTCTCATCGTGTGTTATATCGGAAATATAAAACTTTCAGAGGGTGATGAAGGCCATCTTTTTATGAAAAAGATGCTGGTGGGTTGGTGGGTGGCGGCACTTAACAGTTCTTGTTGAATTCTGAGTTTCTTCAGAGTTCAGATAAACGTCCTTTTTATTTTGCAGCGTTAAAGTTGGGCTTTGGGGCAAAACAAACAGGTTTTATACAGTAAATTCAGGCTCTTAGTGAAGTTTGTCGATTTCCAGTTCATATTTGCTTAGTGGCATAATGCTCATCCGTATTGATGGACTCCATGCTGAGCTATTCGCACCTTGTCGTGAGAGTCAAAGAACAGCTTTCCAGTACAAAGAGGAGTATTTGAATAAAAGAAAAAGGGAATTAAATAAAATTCGACCAAAAAAGAAAAGGAATAACTCCGTAAAAAATGCCCAATGCCTTTAATTTTTTTCAATGAGAGCCTACGTAAAGGAATGACCCAGACAGTTTTTAACTGAAAACAATTGGACAGGAACAACACTGTAGAAGGGGAGAGAATGCCTTTAAATTATCAACAGCTCTAACAGTTCGTGAAGGTTCAGCCTTTCATCCAGTGCACAACAAATCGATCGATTTTGGCCAGGGGTTTCACAAGTGGAGTCGTGGCATACGCGATGCTATAAAGAAAAGAGCTATTAGGATTTCATAAAGGAATTATCCTACCGATTTATAGCTCGTAACACTTGATGATTCTACCAACCTTTTCCTTTTTCAAACTTATGCCACTTTAAACAAATCGATGGCCTCCTTTTATGTCATCAAGAATTATGTCCTCATGTCATCTTCAGAGGAATTCTGTTCCTCTCAAGGAAGCATCGGAAAGACATTTTTTTTTTTTTTTGTTGCTGTTCATGTGAAGAGGTAGTCGAAAAGGCGGTTACTTTTTATTATGCATCCCCCCTGTTTTGTATTCTGAATCATTGCTTAAACATAAAGAAAAACAAAACCCACCGAGGTGGGGGAACGCAAAAGGCACGGCCCACACAGCGTCTTTTGTGGTTCGTCATTCATTGCTGGCAGCTTTCCTTCCCCCCCCCCTCCTTCTTGTCCTTCTTTTTGGGTATTTTCCCTCGGCTTGTACATGGAAAATTATGCTCAAGGATACATACATGAAACACCCTGTCTGCTTTCTATGGAGAGGGAGAGAAAACAAAGACTACACTAAGAAAAAAAAAAACCCCCCCACTTGTCAAAAAATGAGGCAGATATCTAGCCACGTTTCATAAAAACGATGAGCTTAGACTTTTTTTTGTCGACCTTCTTTGTTTCAAAAGATGATTTCTCACATACTACTCTGCAAATACGAGGTTTGCGGGTTTGACGGAGTTATAGTCTTGTGCATAAATGAGAGGAAAGCCTTAGATACGGCACGTGTCTCCACCGGATTCCATGAGCAGTTTTTTTATATAAAAAAATATTGAAAAATTGTGATTCCGATAGGGAAATATTTTTATCTGCAGCAGAACAGGCACCGGGGGGCAGTCTCACTGACGGTATACAGGTCATCCCTACTGATTTTCTGTCTGTAGGATCCAAGGGATGACCCATACTGAGTTTGGTTGTGGCACGCGATGAATTTTGACCAACGAAAAAGAAGCGTCAGCGATCCTGCCCGCAGAACATCCCCACCAGCGCTTTGTTGGGGGGGGGGGGCAGGCGTCGATTCTGCGTGTCGGCGGGTTCTTAAGTGTTTTATTTTTTATTTTTGGTGACGATACGACCCCTCTGACCAGCTCAGCACATACATCTTTCCATATGAAACTTGAAACGAGAAATTGCACCGAACCCGAGCTTTGTCGTTCTTTATGAAACTTGAATCTGTCAATGTCGTCTGACACTCAGACAACTCGACGGTCTTCAGAGCGCACAGTTTAGGGAATTGAAATAATCATTCCGTGAAATGAAACAACCAGAGCAAGGATTCAGGTTAGCAGCCTGAATTTATTTGTTTCCTGGAAACTTCCGGAAAAAAAGTTTTCTTCTTTCTTTTCCTATCTTTCAAGATCCCCCCCCCCCTTTCGACTCTTCATCGTAAGGCCCTCTCCGTCGGAGCATTGAGTTTCGAGGAACATAAATCCCGAGAATTTACAACAGTTTCCCCTTGATAATTTTTCGTTTATACACTTTTTTCGGAAAAAACTTTGACGCCCTTCCTCCTCACTCCCCTACGAAACGTGTTCATTCCTCAAAACGCACATGTTTTTTTTTTCAGCACTTTCATACATTGAGCAAATTTATGAGCTGCGAAGAACACTGAGTTTATTGAAATTGAAAAGGTATTGGGCCTTTGGGCCTAAAGTTTTTCAGCTCGAAAACGTTGGAATACCCCCACCCCACCACCACCCAACTTCACTGACTTGGTCTAACTTCTATTTAAAAAGTTATTATGAGGCAATCTGTAAAACTCATCTCAGAAAAAAATGGTAGTCATATTTTGTTTTAAATTAAACGTGGCTTTAGATTAAATATAATTCAAATATATAAAATAATTAACAACACCTTTTCGAACAAAGCATACCATAAAAAGTAGTGCAGAACGTGTTGCATGAGGCTAACAGGCCTCATATGTTTTGTTAAAAATGAGTTTGAATTAATTGGATAAAAAATAAATAGACAGTTTTTTCAGACAGCACTTCCTACATGGTGCCAGGTGCTTAAAAGTAAACGATAAAGACGATGGAGTCCTAAAACGAGGAGACAGAAAGAGCCAGGTCTCGATGAAAAAGAGTTCCCAAGCAGCTCTTCGTCAAAACGTGACTGTCCAGCGAACCCTTCCAACTCTTAACTGACCGCCATCCGAAGTTTTTTTCGTTTCATGGACGAGACTGGGATATCTGGATCAAGAGATTCGATCGTCACCGCGTACACATCTGGGCTGGTATTTCAACCGGAAGAATCCCAGATTAGTGGTGATGGGGGAGAGAGCAGAAATTATTTTGGAGTCTTTTCGTTTGAGCCAAGAAGATTCTGAAAACTATTTTATTGTTCGTGACCGATTTAATAAGTATTTTTCCAAAAGAAGAAACGTAATTTTTGAACGAGCTCGTTTCAATAAGAGAGTTCAAATGCAGGGGGAACCCATAGAAAAATTCATTATGGTCCTTCAAAGCTTAATTAAAACGTATGCAATTATGGCGTTTTAACTGATAGACTGGTGATCGGTATTTTGGACTCTAAGCTGTCCGAATCCCTTCAAAATGACCCAGAACTTACACTCAAAAAAGCTATTATTCGAACCCGTCAGGCTGAAGAGGGAATTGTTGATCAATAATGGGAATTGATAAAATTCAGCGGTACTCCCAAAATAAAAAACAAAAAACGATTTAAATCCCTGAAACAGTGTTGGTTTTGTGGCTAACCCTGGACATCGGCGTGATGAGTGTAAAGCCCTCATGTGTCATACCGAAATAAAATGCGCTCTATCATTCTCGACAAGCTTCATGATGGTCTGGGTGTCAACAAATGTTCTGGATTAGCTAAAGACACGGTTTGGTGGCCAAATATAACAAGCGACATAGAAAAAAAAAATTCTACAACGGCGATGTTTGCGTGAAATCAAGAAAAATACCATCTGAGCCTCTCATCCCAAATGACTTTCCCAGTCTTCCATGGTCCTTACTCGGATGTGATTTACTTACGTTTAACGGGAAAAATGTCCTCGTTACTCAGGACTATTTTTCCAGATACCTCGATTATTACTTAATGAAAACCGCCTTATCATCGGCAGTTATTACCCGTCTTAAAACACTTTTTTCTCAGTTCGGAATCCCTCATCAATTACGGAGTGACAAACGGGCCCCAATTTACAAGCGAAGTGTTTAGAACATTTGCTGCCGATTGGGGAATCGAACTAGTGACCAGCAGTCCCCTCTACCCTTCTTCAAACGGGCTTGCCGAGTCAGGAGTTCGCACAGCTAAAAATATTTTGTCTAATGTAAAGATATTATGTGATACAGAACAAGCCTTCTGAAAAATGGATTTTCACCTTCAGAACTTCTTATGAGGAGGACGATAAGGTCTAGAGTTCCAACCGAGAAAACTGGACTACCTGGAGGTGTTCATGAAGCGGAGGCCCAAGCTCGCCAAAAAATGAAGGAATATTTCGACCGAAAGCTCTCTCCGAGCTCAAACCCGGTGATAAAGTATGGATACCGGACTCGAAGTGTACAGGAGAAATCAGGAGGAGATACATGAGGATTCAGTCTGGTCACTGATCGCGATCGTTGCTAATCGTTCCGCTTGGGACACTGCCCTTGATACCACTGCCACTGGGGGCAAATACAAGCGCCATTTGTTTTCCCTCTTGGCGGAGGGAGATCTCCAAGTCCAAGATTTCAGTAACTACCGGATTACGAGTGAAGGTATTCGTCACAGCCAGTATGGCAGACGGAGACCTGCTGCAGATAACAGCTGAATTTTTAACACAGTTTCCTCGAATATTTTGCGAATGCAAAAGATGCTCTCAGGATAGCTATGAGCTCAGCGTTATTCGTTGAAGTCAGTGTTGGAAGTTTTAGTCTGTCTTCAAACTCGCTGCTCGACTCCATAGGTCTACACTACTTCTGCTTCCGGATATTGCTCTAGCAAATCCAGGAAGCGTGCTTTGTTCGGAGCATTCTGTAATGTCCTCGTCATAAATTGGGATAAATCAACATTTATTTTCCAGAGCCATGGAGGCATCTCTGGCTGTCTCAGTGGTACCATCTCTATTTCTGGGAGGCTCATTTCTTGCACAAGTTCCGCCGCTCCGATACTGTACTCCCTTTCATTTGACGGACTGAAGGAAGTGATCATTGTGGCACCGAATTCGATTCAAGTACGAGAGGACCATTTGGTTTCGCCTATCACGGAGTGGGAGCAACTCCACGAGAGCGTTTAGACCCCTGGACGAGCTCGTCCTGAAAGCACCAACTACTGCCAGGATACCCGCCCTCTGTACTCCTTCAAGTTTTTTTTAGCCTCGACTTTCTCGCTGAACTATAAACCACGCTGCCATAATCCAGTTTGGATCTTACAATGCTGGTATAAAATGTTAGCGGTGTGTGGGCGCCCTAAGTCATTCCAACCATGACTTTGAGGATGTTTAACACACCCCTTCAGAGAACTCGAATCCGAGACTCTTCGTGTTCTGACCGACCCTGTCAACCGCTTCCTGCAAGGTCCGCTCGATAACAGTCATATCTCGGTGCACCATATACAGGGCGACGTCGTCAACGTAGTCTGACAGGGTTAACCCCTCAGGCATTCCCCCCAGCATCAGACCCTCTATAGCGACTATGAACAGAAGTACGCTCAGGACGGAGCCCTGAGGGACACCACTTTTTTGAAATCAAGGAGATGACACAATATTACCAAGTTTAACTTTGATCGTTCTTTGCCGAAGGAAGCTCTCAGTGAAGACCAACATTCTTCCTCCGATTTCCCATACAGTCAACCGCTGTATGATGCCCCGTCTCCAGACCGTATCAAAGGCTCGGGTCAAGTCCAAAAATATCGCGACAGTGTGCTCGCGATTGAGGAAGCCATCAAGGACCACGTTCTCTAGCATTACAAGTTGATCTATGCAGGAGTACCTTTTTCTGAACCCGGCTTGTGATTGATTAAGCAGGCCGCGACTTTGCTGACGCAACTAGTCAAGGTGATAGGCCTATTGCTCGATGGGTCAACTGCGTCTTTCTTAGGCTTCAGAACTGGGATAGTCAGTGACTCCGTTCATGGCTTGGGGATCACTCCCTCATGCCAGATGGTGTTCATAACGGATAGAAGCGCCTGCTTCCCTTCTTGAGGGAGGTTACTCAGCATGGAGTAGGAGATACCGTCCTCTCCCGGCGCTGTGTCCTTTTGGTGCACTAGCGCATTATTTAATTCTCTGAAAGTAATGTCATCATTATACGGCTCATTGCTGGCGTCTATCTCTGTTGACTCTGTACAGCCCTCATCCCACTGGGTGTTAACATGGAAGGCGGAATCACTTGAGGCGCCCTCATACTGGTCGGCCAATCTCTCAACAACCTCTTTTGGATCGTTGATCGTTGCTCCATCAATGATGAGGACTGTCATCTCAAGAGTTGGCACTCGGCCTGTGAAACTTCGTAGTCTTCTCCACACCTCACTAGCACCATAGACTTTTTATTTTCGCTAGTAAGCACGGCTCTCTGCCTCGAACAACACATTCGATACTTTTTAAGGTTTTCCGGCGATGGACGCTTCAGGAATTCCTTAAGCGCTTTCTCCCTGTATTTTTTCACTTCCGTGCATTTAATATTCCACCATGGAACCCTACGCTTTCCTTTTCTAGGTCGTGTCTTCGGGATGGCAGCCAACTCGGCCTCATCAACACACTCCACCAGCGCTGATAGGTCAGTAGCTGGTTCACCTGTCATAGGTGGGGGGGGAGGGGATGCGAAAAGCATTGCTCTATTACTCCCATAATCTGATTTATTCGTGTTCCATTTCGTGGCTGGCGTATAGTCGTATTTTTGTCCCAACCCCTCCGCAACTGTGATTGGGAAGTGGTCGCTACTTGAGGCCGAAAGTACTTGCCAACGACCCGGCGACGAGACAGACAGGTGCGCTAAAAGTACCATTTGCTTCGCCTAGTCGAGTTGGATCTCCGGTGTTAAGAAGAGCGACTTCAAGCTCCTCAATAAAATTGGGCTAGTACCTCGCCTTTCCTTGTTGTCTGCTCACTTGAGTTTGAATTTATTGTTAAAAAAAAATAAATAGACAGTTTTTCAATCGCTCGCTTTAAGCATTTCCTACAGAAAGTATACTTAATTAAACGCTTTGGATTGAACAATTCTACATCCCAAGAGTCGCTACGTGTGTGCTCAAACTCATTAAAATTCGTAAGGCCGTTGTTATAATAAAACTCACGACTTCAGTACGGTTATAGAATATTTTAAATAAAAAGCGAATGTAGCGCGTAGCGTACGTAATAAAGGAGCCGCGGTATGAAGGAGAAAAGTAATATTCATTCTCTTTTGGTTTCCGACGACAAAAAAAAAAAAAAAAAGGAGACTCCACTTGCAAATCGTAACTTGAAGAATTTGCTGGAAGGGGGAGCAGGGACGGATGTTTAGAGTTTGAGTTTTTCTTGATTCATCTCAACAGAAACCTGCCTCTACCACAATAAATAGTTTTTTCGGCGTTAAATTACCAACTTGAATTGAAAATTTATTTTTTAGCCAATCGGTATTTTTATTTATCGTTTGAAAAAAAATTCTCTAGAACATGCCGCTCAGCTTGATTCTTTTTGCAACCCGTAACACTCACCCCATCTGTACTTATCAACGACCCTGTATAATATTCGTATATGATTTCTATAAGCCAATGGGCTACGCTCCTGACAGTGTCGCAAACGTTTCACTGAGGTCGAGCTTGCACGGTTTGAAAATAGTTCTGGAAGACATTCTAAACAAATTAGATCAAGGCTTCAGACTCAGAAGCCGGCTACATGTGGCCGAGGAAGTTTGCGATTTAATATCGTGAAGTGATTTCGTTGCACCGGATAATTTATGCAAAGTAACAAGCATAAGCTCTCTGATCCTACCTCTTCTCTTCATCTCAACATTCATTAATACATAACATACCGGGCTGGTGAATGTAGCCTGGAAAACATGGCAGGGCAAGGTGAACCAATTCACTAAATTCATCAATACTTGAGAGGAATGAAAATCACCAGTCATGAAAAAGCAAACATTATCTGTTTCAGAGGGAACAGAAGTAGTGACCGGGCAGCTATACGAAGTAATCAGTATAATGGTCTGAGGAACATCTTGTCATGGTATAAAGATGACGTGAAAAAAAACAAAAAAAAAACGGCTAAAAATGTTCGATGCCGGTCGTATCGATTTTACTTACGTGTTGTGTGCCAATAGGACTTTATTAAGGGAGGAGGAACCTAAGTATGATTAAATATGCCCCACCCACCCCAATCTGTTCAATTTCTATATCTTTGAATCCACTTTTCAAAATTAAAAATCGTTCGCCCTTTCATTTTGATGAAGTTGAACCTCTTTTAAGAATAATTTTTGAAGATATTGCTAATATAATCCCGAAAGAAAAGAAAACTAGGTCCGATTTCGTGAAAGTGGCTTACGGTGACTTGTCCTATTCAGTTTTCATCTGCATATATAAGGGAATGACAAACTCACTTATAATTCTCTTTTCCAACTGTTGAATTAAATTAAACCAAGACGTAAAAGGCAGCGAGATAACGACTTCTCAACGAGTTTTAAAATAATTAACATCATTGTCAAACTGGGGCTATTCCGCAAAACTTGCTAGTGACCTAAGTTGAAGGTGTACTCAATGAGGCTCGTTGTGTTGTGGTGGCTCGTATACAGTGCGTCGATGAAAAATTAATTTTCTCTCTCAAAATGTCATGCTATACGACCCCCTCACCCTACCTCTGTTAGTTGAAATAGAAGATGGTCAAATATGTTTAGGACGCTTCGGTACAACCATTGTGTGCGTTACCACTAAAAATAAATGTTGAGGATAAAACTTTATTTATGTATTTGGTGCGCCTGCTGCGGGGTATATTCGTTTAATAAAGCTAATGTTTACAATTCATCGTCGAGATAAAAAGCTTATAGTTGGAACCCGTTGTCTTCGAACGGAAATAGTTAAACTTGTACGATTTGTTTGCTCATGGGAATTAAAGGAAGCAAGAAAGGTTCTTACGATAAAAGGAACCAATAAATAATTACGAGCGGGTAAGGGAGGATCTGGGACCTCTCCCCCCCCCAGTACACCCCGCCACACCCCACCCCTATTTTAAAAGCGATTTAGCCAGCTCCAGGTAGGGGGAGGGGGTAATTCTGCTGCCCCCCTCCACCCCCTTAGATCCACCTATGCGAACGGGCTGTGAAATTGCCGATCAGGTACGGTAGTGAGTGGTAGTAAACCCCCAGCTTATCGCAATGCTGCTCTTGTTTGACAAGCTGCATAATTGATTAAAGGGCCTCACGCAAGAGGCTCGTCTATCTTTGAGTTGTTAGCCAACAAAAATGATCGAGTTTTTGAGCTTACAATAATTGGCTCCTCAAAACTGGGACCCCTAGGTCCAATTTTGTCAATAAGTTTTTTTTTTTGTTTTTTTTATGACTTGTCGTGATTGAAAGTGAGAGCTGTAGCGGCCAGACATCAGGGCTGAATAAAACGGTCATTTGTTCTTCAAAAACTCAGCCCACTTTGGTTTAAAAGCCGCATATTTAAATGTTACAACCCCCAGGCGTTACATTTTTCCACAGTTTGCTACAATATTTAACAACATTGCGAATTCAAACAGTTGGGTTTTACTTTGAGATCCCCCCCCCCTCAGCCCACCAACCCACATCACCGGAATACACTTCCCCTATCACACATACACTGGTACTTGACAATGGCAGTACGCTATTAGTTAATTCTGTACATAAAGTGGGTCAAACTACCATTCTCGTCTCTTCTTGTTTCAACCCTAAAAGGTTTCCTTACCGTACGTGTGCTTCTAATAAAGTTGGGAAACTCATCGGGGCCAAACTTGGGTCGACCAAACCAAAATTAAGTCATTATCTCGCATGTCCGATGAGGTTTGCAAACGAGATCTTCAGCTATTTTCTCAAAAGCGTATAAGATGGTAGGGTTGGTGCGGCGGACAGAGGGGGAATTTGATTTAAAAAAAAAAAAAAGTGGGAAATGCGCCAATAAATTATTAGGCGTCATAATTTACCGGCTTAATAACTCGATTGGAGGAAATGCCGTGAAATCAAAGGGGATAACAATTACTAACAAGCGCAGACGTGAGCCTCGTAATTCTATTGTCGACTTATTTAGCTCGTTTGTGTTGATCCATCCTGGCATATAAAAGCTGATTAAAGGGGTAATAAAACTTCCTCTCGTTTTATGTCGGTAAATAAGATCAGTTGTGGCTTGGAAATATTATTAATTTATATGAGGGGGTGATGAAGGCAAGAGGTTAGTAACAAGGAAGGAAAGCCAACCATAATTAATTACGTATCATTTTCAGTGTAATAGTAGTATAGGGATAATTAATTTAAACGCGATAGTGCTACGTTGTCGTAGGTATTTATTACAGCCTTGTTATAAGCGAAAACGGAGTTTGAAATCAACTCAGGTTGGAAGCGAGTCGCCTTAGGGATATTCAGAGGTCTTACTAACTCGAAAATGTCAACACGGACTCGAATATTTAATTTCTATAGATAATATCATTCTTTCTGATGTTCTCAACAGGACCATGAAAGTAAAATTACGCTACTAGTTCGATGGACCTTTGACCTTTAAGACCCAGTAGTGGCGAAGCCAAGATGCGGCGGCGCTGCGGCAGTTCACAAACAGCAGTTGCAGTTGCATCCCTTTCTTAGGGCGTTTTTTTTTTTCCTTCTCTCACTTTCACTCTCTCTCTCTCTCCTCAATACAACTCTATACAACTCCTCCCTCAGGCTCTCCAGTTGCCCTAGGTGCTGGAAAACCTGCAAAGTCGTTACCCTCGCCAAGGCAGGTCAGCCAGGCGCTCTTTTTCGACATAAAGGCAGCCTTTGACTCCATTCACTGGTCAGTCTGGTAAACACGCTTAGGTCTCGTCAGGTTCCTGTATATCTCTCCAACATTATAGCCAGCTACCTTAGTAGCCGTTCCGCAACCCTCTTTGACGGAAACCTCTCTTGTGAGGTGGAAGTCAAGGCGGGGACTCCTCAGGGTTCGGTCTTTGGGCCGACCCTGTGGAATGCGGGAATGGACCCGTTGTTAGACAGCCTCTCTGAGGCTGGTTTCCAAATAGTGGCCTATGCCGACGACCTGGCGGTCGTCGTGCACGGTTGCTCTCGTAAGGCGTTGGAACGTTTGGCTGCCGAGGTTGTGGGTATCATCGTCTCCTGGTGTGGCGAGTTTGGTCTCACTCTCTCGGTAGAAAAGACCGAGTGTTGTCCATCATTAACTTGTCGAAACCCAATTGGGGCTTTCGAACAAGGGATGTGATGGTGGTCTATCGTGGCGTCTTTCTGCCTACAGTGACCTGCGCAGTACAATTCTGGAATGGTCTAGGATGTAGAGCCTCGGTTGCCCGTTTATTGCTGGCCGCTCAGCGAAAAGTTTTAATCGATGCCACCAAGGCCTACAGAACAATTTCGTTAGAGGCAGTGCAGGTCATAGCGGGTGTCCCCCCTATCGATTTGTACTGCCACTACCTGACAGACTCACTTACTACACCTGACAACAAGACTGGGAGTCCCTTCTGGACTCCTAGCAAAAACGTTGGAACACATCTGACCACGGAGGCATCACATACAGTTTCTTTCCAGATGTTAGGACTCGACTTGAAAACGTACACCTTGACCCTGGCTATTATACTACTCAGTTGGTTTCTGGCCACGGCAATATGCTAGGTTCGTTTTTTCGATTCTCGTTAGTTGATTCTCCGCTTTGCCATAGCGACGGCGTAACCGACGACGTTGAGCACTGGTTTCACCGGTGCTCTGCTTTTGAAGAAATCCGATGTCGAACAATTGATCAATGTGCCTGGTCGTCCTGGTCCGATTTGGTCCTGGGCGCCCTTAATAACTCTTTATTTTCAGCTTTCTGTCGTGTGTTGGATCTCCTTCGGGAGAACCCTCTCTGGGTGCGTGAGCGAAATGTGCAGGGTCTGCCTCCACGCGGCAGGGATGGAAACGACTTTGTGGTTACTACAACGAGCTGACGACATTTTAATCTTTCATTTCACACACCCATGCTCTCTATTGATTTAAATTCCTCAAATTTAAATTTAATTTCTTTTTCTTTCAGATGGGTAGTACTCGACTACCCATCCTTCCCATGTTGACTGAATGTCATTTCCATTAACTTCCGTTAACTTCGAAAAAAAAAAAAAAAATCACCTACTTGATCCCTGGGCGTACTTTTTACAAATCGAGACGGATTTTCAAGCTCAAGATGAATGAACATTGTAATAAGATCTCCCAACTTTGGCCCAGGGAGAGGCGTGCGGCCAGTGTTCACCCCCCACCACAATGAATCCGCTCCAGCGAAGGAGCCGGATCCACGCCGGTAAAGGAGGT
Organism: Corythucha ciliata; assembly: GCA_038030265.1. Taxonomy (NCBI): domain Eukaryota; kingdom Metazoa; phylum Arthropoda; class Insecta; order Hemiptera; family Tingidae; genus Corythucha; species Corythucha ciliata. The sequence continues at coordinate 29,921,222 of CM075940.1, read as the reverse complement.
ATACCAGAGAAATTGATTTCTAAAAGTGCTAGATCCGCAAACTCTGTTGTTTGAAAGAGCTAGAACCATGAAATTGCCTCTTTTTTAACGAGTCAAACCAGCGAAATTGGTTATTTGCATGTGACAAATAGCCTGGGGTGTAGCCAGCCCGCGATTTAGGGGGTGGGCGGCCAGCTAGGCACAGATCCACAGCTGTGGGGGGGGGGGGCGCACGTCTTGAGAAAAAGTACCCGTTCGCGGATGAAATCCGGAAAAGGATATTTTGAGGCTAAGACTGAGGAAAAACACCCATTCATAGCTAAAATTAAGAAATAGCGCTGATTCACGTTGAACTTGAGAAATAAATCTCATTATTCGCGGTTGAAATTGACAAAAACCCACCAATTTGTGGATTCGCGATGCAAAGTCCGGGACGAAATCAAGAAAATGCGCTAATTCACGTTTTGTAGAGCTTTTTTCACAGCTAAAATTGAATATAATGAATTGCTCGTTCAATGTAGAATTGAGAAAAATCACTCATTTGCGGCTAGAATTGTGTGAAAACGCCAATTCACGGCTAAAATTGAGAAATGGAGCTCATTCACGCCGGTGAAATTGAGAGAAGGCGCCAGTTCGTGGTTTCTCAAACAAACATCTCAATAAACATTGCGAAAACGTGCTAATTGACCGTTATTATACATGTATATGGCAAGTTTGCGGGTACAGTTGAGAGAGTGCGTGACTTAGCGTATACATTTTTGAAAAGTGCATATTCATGGCTAAAATTAAGAAAAACTGTTCGTTCGCACGTGAAATTGAGGAAAATATCCATTTCAAGGTTTCACGATGCAACGTCCGGGTCAAAATCAGGGGCATAGATACGGGGGGATGTGAGGGATAGATCCCTCCCCCAGCCCCCCACCCCAAGAATTACAAGTATACGAACTAGTATACTATACTAGTACCAACGTTCTACTCCAAAGAACACTATAAAATCCAAATCCATAAATCTCCTAAAATGAGTGTTCCTCGTTCAAGTTAGTTTTAGCAGATTTTCTCGACTTTGAGCAGACCGAAAAGTTCCACGTGCTTCCAGCTGCTTCTTGGACTTCAGACCCCACGCAGTAGCTTACCGAGTTAGGGGGAACCGCCCCGGATCAGACGGGCCCCCCGAAAAGCTTAAATACGGATAAATGAGGATTTTTAGGTTATCCATGGATGTAGGTATGTGAAGAGGTCGGACGGATGGACACCGATTTGGCTACTTTTTGCGAATTTCAATCTATCCGATCTGATGGAGAACACAACGTTGCGAGTGATATCAGCAAAGGCGCTAATCTGGTGGCTCAAATTGAGAAAATTCGCGCTATCTTGAGGAAAATTCACGGCTAAAAAGAGAAAAATACACCGTGTAGTTTCATTAGGTCCTTAAGCAAAAAATTGAAGAAAAAAAAAAAAAAAAACGTTAACATTCGTGACTACAACTGCGAAAAAGCGCTGATTCATGGTCTCGCAATGTAACTTTCAGACTAAAATTGAGAACAAATCGCTGATTCGCGATGCATGGTTGCCATTCTACGAATAAATTGTGGAAATCAACGCAAAAGGGTTGTTTTTGGACCAACCCCGCGGTTAAAATTGAGATAACACGTATAATAATGACCAAAAAAAGACGCTTCCAGGTGAAAATTGGCCAAAATAGCAAATTCACAACTGAAATTTCGAAAAATCGCTAATTTGCAATTTGCGGGTGTATAGTCGAGGAAAAACGTTAATTGGTGGATACAAATGAAGAAAATCAACTAGAAAAAATCACTAATTAGCCCGGCTGCAATTAAGAAAAACGCTCATTTTCGGTTCATATTGAGAAGAAGTGATAATTCTCTGCAAAAATGGAAAAACTACTTATTTGCAGCTTAATTAGAGGAAAACACCAATTCTTGGCAAAAATCGAGAAAATTCGGCTAATGCAAGGGTTGGGAACGCTACTACGCAGCTAAAATTTAGAAAGGGCGCAAATTCGCTGCTAAAATTGAGGAACATCAATAATTCTTGGATAAAGTGTGGTGAAATTTGAAATTTCTAATTTAAATACGCGCCTTCTGAAGGCAACTTTGTGGCTAGAATTCAAAAAACTGGAAATTCCTGCACGGCTATAAGTAAAAACAACGCTGATTCACGGGCTAGAACTAAGAAGAAGCAATAATCTACACATAAAATAACATAAAATTGCTAATAATGTGCTGAAATGTGAAAAACCCGCTAATTTTCGGGTAATATTTAGAAAATAAATAATTAGTCTTGCTAAAATTAAGAGATTTTAAAGATTATTTTGAGGCTAAATTGAGAAAAAGTGGTAATTGACGGCTAAAAATCGAAAAAACTGCCAATTTACAGCTGAAATGCGCAAAACTCTAATTCCTCAAATTGAGAAAAATTCTTAATTTGCGTCAAAACTGAATCATACGCCATTCGCGGCTTCTGAAGGCAACTTCTGAGTTTTCTGATCAGGCAACTTCTGAGGCAGAAATTGAGAAAAAGCGGCAATTTATGGCAATGGGTGAAAAATCCACAAATTCGCGGGTAAAACTGAGAAAAATTGCGCATGGTGAACCAAAAAAATCCTAATTTGAGAAAGCCCTCTATTTCGAGGCTAATTTATGAGGAACAAACTTAAGAAAAACATAATGTTTAGCTAAAACTGAAAAAAGTGCTAATCCCCTGCTAAAAAATCTGAAAAAATCGCTAATTTAATGCTAAGATTGAGAAAAACGCTAAAACTCGTAGAAAATTAAGAAACATCGCTCACGGGATAAAAACGCTGCTTTGGTGCTAAAGTTGGGAAAATGTGCAAATTCACTAGCTATGGGGGAGGGGTCAAAACAGCTAATCCGCGGCTGAAATTAAGAAGAACGATACATGCGGCCAAAATTGAGAAAAGCGCTAATCTGCAGGTATAAAGTTGACAAAAAGCACTCATTCATGGCTAACTGCTAAACTGGTCGTAAGCGCTAATTGGTGGTTAGAAAAGGTGAAATAGCGATGATTTGTGGCTAAAATAAGGAAAAGGCTGAGTAAAATTATATTTCTTGTTTATACAGAGACTTAGGGCGAAATTACCCCCTGCCATCCCTGTAACGAGATTTCAATCTGATCCCCCCCTAAGACAAATGCCTACCTACGCCACTGGTCAAAATTAATGAAATAATGAAATTCGCTCACATTCAGATTATGTGTGTGTGCGGTGATGTTTGTGTGCGGATTGTGTGTTTCACTGCTAAATTTGAAGGGGAAAAAAACTTCTCAAGGCAGAATTGGGAAAAAGCACTAATTTGCGGCTAAAATTGAGGGAAAACGAAGGGCAAAATTGTCACAGTTTGTTGTTGATTGGTGGAATTGTCGCGGCTAAAATTGAGGAAAAACTGTTATTTTGTAGCTGAAATTGACAGAACGCACCAATTCGTGGTTAGGCGATGCCCAGTGCTGGCCTTAATTGAAATAGTAAATTAAATATGAGTTATTTAACGGTTTTTTGAGAACTTTTCACGGCTAAATTGAAGAAAATGGGCTAGTTCGAGGTGGAATGGGAACTTGCATGAATCTCAGATTGGGAAGAAAAGCATACCGGTGATTTGACCCGTGAACTGAAGGATAACAACTCAAGTTGCAACTCGATTGGTGCGTTTAAAGATTTTTAAAATTGGTTCAAAGTTCTTCACGAGGGGATGGATGGTGCGAGGGAAAATGACGTAAATCCTAACTTTTGATTTGAGGGAACTCTAAAATTGTTTGTTTACAAATAACGTGAAAAATTTCCCTCCAGTAACGCGTCTAACCCTCTCTTCCCCACATCATCATTTTCAATAAATAAGTTTTGACGTAATCGAACCCCCACTCAAAATTTTTAAAAATTCGTTAAAAAATCATCCTTGATTGATTTCAAAGTTAAATGTGAGCAATAGGCTTGTGGAAGAGCCCTATTTAAGAAACACCAACTTTTGAAAAATGTACAAGTTCCCCATTGAGAGAGAGAGAGAGAAAAAAAAACACTCAGTTTCAGTTAAAATTAAGGAAAACGTCAATTCGAGGCTAAAAACAGTGCTCATTCACGAGTAAAAACGGGAAAAAACTCTTGAGGAAAACTGGATCCACGCCTGTGGGCAGCTTCACTGGCGAAAATATCAGATGCACCATTGCCTTTTTGCAGGCTTATAACAGGATCTGGAGGTTAGAATCGCATCAATTCACGGTCATCAGAGATCAAATTTGCACAGAAACGGCCACTATCCGTCACAAAATGAATATCTGCTGGAAAACTGTCGTTGCCTTCTATTTCGGATTTTATGTTGAAAAACTGAAACTTATCCCCCCCCCTCCCCGGAAAGTGATACTTTTGAAGCTAAACTTTAAATTTTAGACCTGAGACGGTAAACAGAGCTGGCATTTCCTCTCCCACCATAAGTCTGTGGACAGCGGGCCAAAACACACGAAATTGCGCGTCGAACCTGCGAAAATGGGATTTCAGTTCGAAAAATCAACAGAATCGGTTTCCAAGTTAAGCCGACCCTCGAAATCGGTTTGTCAAGCAACAAACGTCCGCGAATTTTTTATTTCTGGTGAAACTGATAAGCGAAATGCAAGAAATTTGTGTTTCTGTTGGCCAGATCAGAGATTTTTTCGCTGGTTGCTCGTGCGAAATTTGGTTTTCACAAAAAAAAAGAAGAAAAAACAGTGAAATTGGTGTATTAGTGAGCGAAATTCGAGGAACTGGTTCTGTTGCTGAGCAAGTCCTGAGAAAGTTTTAATAATTAAAAATGTGTTGGATTTCAACTTTTTCATTGAATTTGGGGGGTGGGCAGCTGCCCCACGAAATCTGCGCTTTTCATTCTAGGGGAGCCCTCCTCTGCAACTTGCTGGGTACGCCCATGCAAGTAGTCAACGCTGCGAAATTGGTAATTTGAATGATTCAACTGCCATGGTGGCATTGCTGTTTTAATGGGTCAATAGTGTTTTTGTTATTGAAACTTTGGAAATTTTGATATTTTTAAAAATGCTAGACTCACTAATTCGGGTTTTCAAGTGGGCCAAACTCACGAATATCGTGGCTTCGAAGGACCAAATCTACGAAATTGGGGTATAAAGGGGTTAGCTCCACAAAGTGACTCAGGAATCAGCCGTTTCGCCTTCGCGCATACGAAAGCTGTGTGATTATGTTTTGGAGGTGGTGGTGGTGGTAATAGAGAGAGAGAGGGGGGGGGGAGTTTCAGCGATGGAATTGACGGATTTCATATCGAGAGCTTGAACAAAAATGACTGCTACGAGGAGCTCTGGTTTGCAATGGACCTTGGGCTCCATGGAGGGTCTCAATTCGCTGTTGCTCTCACCGAGCATCTGTCAACAGGCTCAGCAGCCAAATGATCATTTTTTTGAGTTATCGATCCACGCCCGCTCCCCACCAGTCGTTATTATCCACCGAATGAGATGAATCACTGCTTTTCTTATTTACTTCCTCATTTGTGGACTCGAGAAGATAATGTATGTAGTTGTTTTCACGAAGCACACTTTTCCTAAAGTCAATACTGTATTTAAACCGTTGCTTCTTCTCACAGTGATGGTATCCTTAGCGCGAAATTAGATCCGCCTTCACTCCCATTCTTTAGCTCTCACTCTCTCCAACCCGTGCTTAATCATCACCATGAGGGTGCTGTCTTTGGAAGGCGTTAGTTAATTCGAGAAACCTCAAAACTGTTATTTTACGGTTGGAAATAAAACCATGCCTGAGAATGAGGAAACTTAAGAGGATTGACTGTGAAGAGAACATACTAAAGCTTTAATTTTGTGTTTAACTTTGTGAGCTCCGAGCGAGTAATCTACGCGTTGCCCTGTCTTTGTGCTTTCTTCTTCTTTTTATTTCATCATTGCCACGTGTTACTTTCTTTATCGCACCAAGGAAACATGTTGAAAACTATTAAGCCAAGGGAGATCCCAAATGAATCTTACCACTTTTAGAATTCCTGACACAACCCCAAAGAACGATTTTCCGAAAAACCTCCTCTAACTCGCTCCGCTCACTCACTTTTCTTGTTTCCGACTTAGGATTGCCAAGCAATGCCCCTTCAGTGATCCGGTAAACGTCCGTTGGCGAATATAATGTCAAGTAGACGTAATTCCAAAACCTTGACGGCTGAAAGAATGTCATGTTTCGGCCCTGACTGGTGATACAGCCCATTATAGGCCTCTATTCGCTTTTGGCTCTCTCAACAGCAGCCCGACAATTGAACCGAGCACAAAAGTTAAATCGGTGGTTTTGTCGCGGGCACCCCTTTCAAGTTGAGTTCCAAAGGGATGACGAGAATGAGGGGTGAATGACAACTTTCACACAATGCTGCTCAACATCAGTGACAGTAATATTTTGAGTGCTCTATCCTGTTAATCATTTGCCCTGAATCGGTCCTGATGTTACCGTTTCTAAAACTTTAAGTATTTTAAGGTGTTCAGGAAAAGGGAGGGCGTATCTGTGGCTCACGTGTCATATTTTATAGAAAGTAGATGTCAAGAGAGGCTCTTAAAGCAACCTGGCAGTTTTCTTGAAACTGAGAGACAAGAGTTTCCTCGCTATTCCCCCCTCTCTCGTAAAATTCAATGTCCCTACCGAGTGGGAAAGTTGCTAACGTCTCGTATCTGTGGCTTTCCTAGAAGGTTCTTCCAAAGCTCAAGCTAGTTGTGACGGAAGAGGTGGGGTAGCATCTTAAAAATGACTTCTGAGCCTCCTGCGTATGTCACATATAAAGAATGAGCACAGCGTGAAAAATGATGACACATTGTGACATGAGCCTTACCGCGACAGTAATGTTAAAATGTCTGAGGATGAGAAGTTAGTTCACAGTCAATGCAACTCAAAATGAAACTTGTATACTGTTAATATCATAGCATAAAACAATAAAACGTATAGGTTTCCTAGCTTTGTATTGCTAACGGCGCACCAGAATGAATGTTTATACGATGAAACGTAAAACTACCAGATTATTATTAGTACAGTTTGCTCCATCCGTGAGATTAATTATGAGGAGCCCTTATACAATATTTAAAGGTATCAATATCTTATAAACAATGCCCAACTACTAACTATGTATGCACAATGAGTCGAATAACCTTCACCCTCTCTCGACTGCCTAATCTGCGATAAATCTGAGTTTGCGTTACATGTCAGTACACGTTAGCATGTAATGAGGCATGTTCAACGCCGGATAAGTACAGATGCGTCGTCCTCGTTCATAAAAAGTTGAGTTAGAAAGCAGCGTAATAAGAGTGAGGACCTTATTATTTCATAATTTTACCTTTACAAGTGGTATGGAAGGAGGGGGAGGGGGCTCTAAAAATGTTTTCCAGCTTGAGTGTAGGCCAGTGAGTTAAAGAAACATTCCACTACGTAATTATGACGCGCCCTATTTTTAACATTCCCTTTAAATTTGTCTAAACATATAAGGGCAGATAAGTGGAAGAGGGGGGGGGGCATGAAAGGATTCAGGGATAGTGAATTAAAAGTAGCAAACTCCCTGGCCGGCCTCATATCCGGGACTGTCTCACCGCAGCCCACTTCTTCCGCACCCACACCCCCTCACCACCACAAACCCCTACACTCCAGAGACCGTTCATTCGAATTAAAGCTCCTCTAATATGAGGGTAATACAATTTCTAAACCTACTTCATCACTTGACAGACCTCGTCTATCCCGCCGCCACCAATATATCCGGTTGCTCTTCATCTGAAAGCTTCTATACCACTAAAGGAGCCTCGTAAACTCACATGGATGTCCGTAATAATTGTTAAATTGGAATAATCTCAATTTATCCTTAGAAATATCGAAAGCATCGATACTGCTAAGTCGAATTCACATCCCATTCTGCGGTCTAATTACTGTATGCTCGTAATCGTTAAAAAATGGTTGACCACACAGTCGAAATGTTAAAATAATGAAACCGTTCAATCACCCACAGATTTGGGCAGATTCTCTTTACGACTCTGACCCATTTTCATGGGCTTTCCCTTCCACTGATGGGCCCAATCAATCAAGGAATTGATCGAATTACACGTTTAAAATTCTTGATATTAATTCATTATCACAGCAATAACTTACAACTAAGTATTAGACAATTTATTTGATTCAACGTAAGGTACTTCTCCTATAATAAATACGAATTAAAAGGAATTATAACTCTCCGCCCCCACCGCTGCCATTTGTAAGTTTGTTGAAACATAATTCATAGCTTTAGTAACCAACTGTAATTTTTTCTAAATTGTTATCACATGACGAAAACCATGAGTTTAAAAGTTTACAAGACGGGTCGTGCTGGAAATTAGGAGAATAGCTGAGTCAAAAGCATAATTTTCTGTGAGGTTAGGAGAACGGTGAAGTCCCCGGTAGTGAGGCACCAAGATGATACTTTGAATGGTCTCGGATATGAAAAGTCGGTAGATGTCTCATCGTCAGTATCGAAAAGTAAGGATATTTCTTGCCTTCAGGGCCTTGAATTTCTTTTTCGCGCTACTGTGGCTAATATGCCATTTTAGCCACTGGTTTGGAGACAAAACAGCTGTCTAAAGTTGGATTTTAGCCACTGTTTTGACAGTAAGCGAAACTGAGGTTATCAGACGTTGTACGCCTCGTTCACTGGAAAAAAAAAAAAAAACTCTCAGGTAAAATCACACTTTATCCACTCGTTGTATAATATCCTATTTTTTAGACCTATTTATTATTCAATCAAAGAATCAACAACAAAAAACGATCCAGACCTGATAGAGAGCTTTGGGCGATTTCTGCGGCCCTTTATTCAAAGTGTTTCGATTTGAGCCGGACGCGATTTGTGGGTCTTTCGGAAAATCCAGCCTGACCATACCCACGGCTATAAGACAAAAGGGTGAGAAAATGAGCGTTTCTCGAAGTCGTTTTTCGGGCCTGGGGATATAGCCAATGGACACTCAAAATGGCGACTCAAATTCCGATCTGTTCGAAGAACTCGCGGGTATAAATAAACTTTATGACATTTTTTCGTCTTACCCTTCTTTTTTAGTGAATGACGCAGCAAAATATTACATTTCAGTCCTCATAAACGGTCAAACTCAAAAATTCCAAGTAGATTCCGGAGTTGCATTCACCTTACTGCCAGAAAGTGATTTTCATAGACTTTTGTCCCATGCAACAGTCTAGCACACAGACATTAAATTTCGTTCGTATCCGCAAGGTGTCTTTAAACCTCGCGGTTACATAACAACCTCCGTTGAATACAACCGTATAAAACGGACCGAAATAATATTTATCGTTCCAGACAGTTTCACTCCCATTCTAGGTCTTATTCGTCACTTCCAAATCTCAAGGACATCGACAAACTCCACTGAGGTCTCAATACGATTCATTCTGTCCTTCAAGTACCGTCATTACAATCACTTTTCGACAAATTTGCAGACATTTTCGAACAAAAAGTGGGAAGCACTCCTAATTTTACATGTTCCCTCCACCTCCGCAAAAGAGCAATGCCCCCATACTTGTTAAAACTCGGAACATACCCTTCGCATTACGAGACTAGGTCGAAAAAGAACTGCAGAACTTAATCGAAAATGACATAAATCTATCAAGTCGACCATAGTGACTGGAGTTCACCATTTGTTCCGATCCCAAAACCCAACAATCAAGCGATTACAAAATCGCTGTCAATAAACAATGACAAGATGCCTATTACCCGATCCCAAAAATTGATGAAATTTTGGATCAACTTCGTAATGCTCGTGTTTTTTGCACTTTGGGTATATATATATATCTTATTTACTCGTAATAGTCGATAAAGAAAGTCAATTAATTAATTGCAAATTAGACGACCCTTGTCTTAGGACTTTTCAAGGGATTACTCCCTCCTCACCGCACCACCCTAGTCACCATGCAGTGAATTCGAGGGAGTGGGGAGGCTGAAAATAAAGAATTAAACTTTATTGAAGCTAAATACTTACCATTTTTACTTGTTTTGAGTTCCGAGAAAAAATTGCTCCCAGGGTGGGATTCGAACCCACGACCTCCTAGTTTCGCGCCAGGCGCTCTGCCACTGAGCTAGCCTGAGAGGCTTACGCTAAGAGCGAACCCCACCAGAGAGAAACTCCCTCTCGGAGCTCAAACGCACGAATCGGGTCAGTGCGTGTTTTACAATTAATTGTTCCCCACTCCCTCGAATTTACTGCATGGTGACTAGGGTGGTGCGGTGAGGAGGGAGTAATCCCTTGAAAAGTCCTAAGACAAGGGTCGTCTAATTTGCAATTAATTAATTGCTGGGACACATAAAGAAAAAAGAACAAAGTCAATTAATCCAAACGATGTCGACACACCGCGGAACATTCGCTATGGAACGTCTTTCGTTCGTCGTCAAAACAGCGCCATTTGAATTTCACAGGATTCTGGACCAAATCCTGAGAGGGCTCCATGGCGTTCTAGCCTACTTCGATGACATAATCGTCTGCGTGTCTTCCATTGAATATTGAAAATTTTGATAAATTGTCTGAAGCGTCTACGTCAGTACGATCTACATTTGAATAAAGGCAAGTGTCAGTTCTTCAAAACCTCCATTTCATACCTAGATACATCGTCGAACATTACAGAATTAAAAAGTGTCCAGACAAAGTACGAGCGATAGTAAACGCTCCACGCCCTCAAAACATCGACGATGTCTCGGAAGAGTTTTAAGCATGGCAACGTACTACTCTAAATTTATACCAAATTTGTCGTCAATGACTCACCCTTTGCGCCAGCTTCTTCGAAAAAAAATCAACTATTTCTTTGGTGTCAATCCTGTAATTAAAAAAGAAATCGCCAGTGACCGGGTTCTCATTCCCTACAACCCTGATCTTCCCATAATTCTTACTTGTGATGCCAGTCCAACTGGCATCGGAGCAATTTTATCACATTCCCTCGGCGATCTACCCATCGCTTTTGATACTAGATCGCACTATACTAGATCAGTTGGAGAGGGAAGCTCTTGCCATTATTTTCGCGGTAAACAAATTTTACATGTACCTCTGTGGCCGCAAGTTCGCACTCATAACAGATAATCGACCATTGACCCATATTTTTCATCAAGATAACAAACTACCCTCCCCCCTCTCAACGTCAGGTCTCCACCGGTAAGCAACTGTCCTCAGTGGATTCACGTACCAAGTGAAAGATAAGAAACACGATGAAAACGTCCGCGTCGATTAATTCTCCAGATCGCCTTTACCGCTCACGACATCAAAATTCAATGAAGACGACATCGTTCGTCACCAGGCAATTAACCAAATTTCATCGGGAACCATCAATGCTCAAACTATAGGCTCGGCAAAAAAAGCAGACAAAGAGCTTTCGGTTCTATTTTAAAACCTCCAATAGGGCGACCTACAGGACGGCAGTTGTACGCTTCAAGATGGAGTAATTTTTCGAGGTCATCGAGTAGTAATTCCTTCCTCAATTCATTCAGCTCCATATTATTCATCCAAAAATCTTAAAAATGAAAAGCCTTGCACGACGTTACTGCTATTGGAAAAATATTGATAGGGATATTGAACTTTTCGTCAAGTCATGCCAGGTTTGTGCATCTTCAGCCTCAAAGCCAATAAAGGCTCCATTACACCCGGGGGAACAGCCTGAATCAAACTTTCAGCGATTGCACATTGATTTTGCGGTTCCTAAAGTTGGGTTTTACATACTCCTTGCAATTGACGCTTGACGCCAAATCGAAATGGCCGGATTACGGGCCAACATAAAAATATTACTGTCGAAATTCTCAAAGACATTTTCAGCACTCACGGGCTTCCAGAAGTAATGGTAACCGACAACGCTAGTATCTTTACAAGTCAAGAATTCCAACTGTTTTGTGAAACAAATGGCATTTCACATCGCCTCATAGCTCCGAGCCACTCCCCAGATAAATGGTCAAGCCGAACGGGTATGTTCGTTTTCTAAAATCAAAGCTAGAAGCTATGAAATCAGAACCATACACCCTTGCATCGAAAATTCTATCGGTATCGCACAAGACCCCTTGATTCTGGCGCCTCTCCAGCTGAAATGTATCTAGGACGGCAAAGTCGCACAACTCTTAACTTAAAAGCCAATATAGTTAAGCCGACACTTAATCGGAAATTAAATGCGCCCAAATCATCTGAGGCACGACCTTCAGGGAATCTTCGATGTTACAGTGTTGGCCAACGAGTTCAGGTCAAGCTGTACTTTAAGAACAAACCAATATGGAAATTTGGCATTATCAAACAAAAATTGGGCAAGCTTCATTACATAGTAGCAACGGACGACACGTAACAGAACGACACATCGATCAATTGAAGCTCTCAGAAGTCGTACCCCAAAAATCCCACCAATAGTCTTAAAAAATCTGAAAATATTTGATCCATTATTCGTCCGTCACCATTGCCATCAAGACCCCTTTCCTCTACACCATTACAACTCCAAATTGAGCCTCCAGAAAGCGGGAGCAATACAAACATCCCCATAGTATCGGCAGAAAATCGAAATCGGCCGATTCATAGGAATTCCCTTCTGAAGACACAACTTCCGATGGTACTACAACTGCATCGGGAATCGTCGATCTCCACCTTACCTTCGCGATTATGAACTTTTTAAATAGTGGGGGAGAAACTGTAGTGTTTCCCTAGTGATGAAATACACTTTGCTTTTAACATAAAAGAACGTGAATTAGTCACTTTACCCTTCCTATCTACAGGTCTGGTCGTTAGTTTAAGCCAGCGAGGTCTGCTGCTTGCTATGTGAGTAAACTACTGAGCTCATTTCTGTTAAGAAGGTATAATTACCTTTGGCCCCAGAAACTGTTCTACTGCTCTGAATGAATAGCAACTTGAATGAGGGCCGAGCTCAGAACGGAACGGGATTCGAGGATGAGTAGCACAAAATGGGGTCCAAAGAGGAGAGAAAAGCATGGCAACTGTATAATAGGTAGGACAACCTAAAAAATGGGATGGAGGCGAAAAATCTATGATTGGGAGCACTGAGACTGCTGAAAGATATAAAAGTTGACAAAATGAAGTTGGTAAAAGACAATTGGAAGAGAAAATAAAAGATCTCGTTAGTATACGTCACTTATTTTTGATCGTTATCCCCCCCTCCCACACTTTAAGGCTCTCAAGACTCGGTGTCTACCTACGCGTTCGACCCATAAAATGTGTTGTTCCACACGTCGTAACGTGATATAACCCATTATATAAGGTACCTACTTAATGAATAGGTGGGCAGAATTCCCCTTTCACCAACCCCACCATCACTCCATAACCTTTAATTGATTGAGATTGAAAGATTGCGTCACTAACGAGGAAAACAAAGATCACGAGGGCTTACACAGGTTTCGTATCTTTTTTCCCTCTCAGAGAAAACAAAAGGCAATTTTCACTGCCACGCGCGATGTTTTTTTTTTTTTAATATCGCGTGAAGGAGAATAAGCTCAGGAATCAAAGTTTTCATGTTTCCATTTAAGCGTCTGGAAGTTAACAATGAGAAATCGTTGAGTTATACATTTTGAGCTTGAGGGAGTGTGAGGGTTGCTGGAATGGACCGAGGATGGAAAAAGGGTGGGTTTACGTGAGAAGGCTTTTAAGAGGGGGACGGACAATTAGGTCACGACCTGGTGTTTCGAAGGAATTGGTGGGAAGGGGAATCACGTACTTGAGGCGAAGGTTTTCGCTCCCTTACCAATAAAGAAATTATTTGATGCCGAGAGTGAACCACGGAGGCGTTCAAATGACTCAAGGGTGTTTAAAGGTTGATTGGTGGCGTAGTGGGGGGGGGGGGCTCTAGATTTTATCGGCTAGAGGTTTCAGTTCCTCCGCGGTCACGACCAGGAAACTTGGAAGTCTCGAGAGTATTGAAAAGGAGTTGCTTACTATCATGACGCTTATATTCATGCATTTCGATGACTTCTTTTTCAATCACCTATAATACCTCTCCTCTTCATCATTTCACTTAACATTGAAAACGAGGGCCTCATTTAAAAAAAATCCATTGCCTTATCAAATGAGCGACACCAGTCTATGGGCCTCATTATACGATCATATTTAATGGGAAGAGAAACTAAACGTGCCCGAGGAACGAGGATTCCCCAAAATCGATCTTATTATTCTATTTCTGTTTCAAATATGGGCTTATTCGTTAATGCCCATTTCTATTTCCTCACTCCCCCCACCATCATTGCAGCCTGGCAACCATGCTTCATTTGAGCAAAAACGAGCTATTGAAATTTAAAGTAAACAAAGGCCATTAATAATAATAACTAGGCTACCGATGGGAGCATTGAGTTTGATTCGATTTACATTTTTTGTGTGTGTTCTTCATTGAAAAATATCCCGCTTTCTTTGATTGTGACCTGGGACCCAGGGCAATTTGCGAAAGTTGCAAGATCCGGAAGTTTTAGAAAATGAACATTTCATTTCATCGGTTTTATCGTCCGCCTACACAGTACAACGTCAGTACATTTGATATTAGTGGCCATGGAGCCGGGTTTACCGTCATTCAACTCTGCTTTACAGTAACTAAACTCGGTAACGACGTCATTAAACTCTGTTACATCGCCATATTCAACTCGATTTCACCATCATTGAATTCTGCTTTACCGTCACTACGCTCGGTTTTACCGTCATTCAACTCGGTTTCACCGTCATTGAATTCTGCTTTACCGTCACTTCGCTCGGTTTTACCGTCATTCATCTCGGTAACACGACCGTTCAACTCGGTAACATGGTCGCTCAACTCGGTTTCACCGTCATTCAACTCGGTTTCTCCATCATTCCAACTTGATTTCACCGTCATTCAACTCGGTTTTACCGTCGTCCAACTCTGTTTTACCTTCATTCAGGTCGTCATTGAATTCTGCTTTACCGTCACTTCGCTCGGTTTTACCGTCATTCAACACGGTAACATGGTCGCTCAACTCGGTTTCACCGTCATTCAACTCGGTTTCTCCATCATTCCAACTTGATTTCACCGTCATTCAACTCGGTTTCTCCATCATTCCAACTTGATTTCACCGTCATTCAACTCGGTTTCTCCATCATTCCAACTTGATTTCACCGTCATTCAACTCGGTTTCTCCATCATTCCAACTTGATTTCACCGTCATTCAACTCGGTTTCTCCATCATTCCAACTTGATTTCACCGTCATTCAACTCTGCTTTACAGTTACTAAACTCGGTAACGACGTCATTAAACTCTGTTACATCGCCATATTCAACTCGATTTCACCATCATTGAATTCTGCTTTACCGTCACTACGCTCGGTTTTACCATCATTCAACTCGACTTCACCGTCATTGAATTCTGCTTTACCGTCACATCGCTCGGTTTTACCGTCATTCATCTCGGTAACACGACCGTTCAACTCGGCTTTACCGTCATTCAACTCGGTAACATGGTCGCTCAACTCGGTTTCACCGTCATTCAACTCGGTTTCTCCATCATTCCAACTTGATTTCACCGTCATTCAACTCGGTTTTACCGTCTTCCAACTCTGTTTTACCTTCAATCAGGTCGGTAATACGGGCGTTCAACTCGGTTTTACCGTCATTCAACTCGGTTTTACCGTGATTAAACTCGGTCACACGGTCATTCACCTCGGTTTTACCGTTATTCACACCGACTGGGCGATAAAATTAAAGTAAATGTTTACTATCAAAAGAGGGATTCCAATTCCATTAAAATAGTTGAATTATGGTCGCTAGGTTTGAAAGAAAAAATGTCAATGTCTCCATCGTCCAAACCTTTTTCTATACTATTTATGTCTGTACGGAGAACACACATTTACAAACACTGAAATGATGATTAGGGTGATGGGAACAGAGTTTTTCAATTTTTTAAACATGTGAATATTAAAATTCATTTCCAGTCATATAAGTTCAGTGAATTTCCTACGCGAGGTACTAGCGACTCAGACGTTAATTAGTAATTGAACGAAATGAGTCGTTAAATGATTACGTTAGTTTGAGAATATTTTCAGATCGATGGAGCGGCTCTCGCTTCCCTTCAGGCATTAATTAAACGCGTGGCAAGCTTGAATTGGCACTAAGCCCCCCCCCCCCGCCAATTCTTATAGGACCGAATTCGGATAGTTTGAGGCACCCGCCGCCCCCCACTGTATAAGGAATGGCTTTAAAATTCACCAGCGTGAAAAGTTCAAACCCTTGTTTTTTCCGATAAAGAGTCCATAAAAAAAAAACTTAAATTCAGGGCGAGAGCTATCATGCATTGTGTCTATATTGAACTTAATTAAAACGAATAGTTAAGCCTGTTTTAAAGCTGGCTACCCTTCCCTCTTACAATTTGTGGTGAATTAGGTAAATAACGTAATATGATACCTATGGCCAGCGGCCTCTTTCCTGACTCTTTGATCTCGCGACTGAGCAACGTTATTTTCATCATTCAAACTAATCTGATGAAGCTGATAACATTGAAAATCATCAACAGTATGACACTAATTTAAAAGTGCGCCAATATTCTCACAAAAAAAGAAGAGATAAGACTTCAAGCAGGTATTTGAAATTACAAGATGCTGCAAAGTTCAGAAAAAAAAAAAAACGAAGAAAAAAAATGAATTCCTTCCCTTTCGTCTAGATTTGAGAATTTTTCTAATATTTCTCGCTGAGAATCATAAAAAAAAAGACACGCAGGCTAATGAAAAATGCCTCAGGCCCGGTGCCATTTTTCTCAGTGACCTCATTCCAAACTGCAGTATTTTACGCCTTACTTACAATTTTGCCCTAATAGTGATTAAAAAGTTTACTGTGAGGACTACAACGTGTGTTGTAGACAACAGGATTGAAATGGCCGAGTATTTCACGCCAGTTTTCTCTGTTTCCATGTCTAATAATTAGTTGAATTCAATTCCTAATGAAAGAGTGTTAAAAGTTGATCCAAAGGGATAAAGCTTGTGTTTAGTGTTAACAGACGACTAACTTCATTAATTTTGATGCTCCGTCCGCACAACTAATCAACGAATTTCACGTAGTATATATTATCCTTAAAGCCAGAGTCTCGTAAGCTCCATTTAAGCCAATGAGATATATTCATTAATAGTGCTTACGTGCTTAGTTGAGCATACAGGAGATCCGTACCATACCAATAGATGAACAAGCTAAGCTCGTTCGTTACCGCGGAGGCGAAACGCATGATTCCTGAGTCACCTTCCATACCAGTTTAAGGTTTTGGTTCACGGCGCGGTTGTCAGAATCTGCGGATTTCATCCCTTTCAACCCGAATTTCGGCTATTTGAAACTCGAAGAAATCAATTTCGTGGGTTTCGGGCTTTCGAAATCAAAATTTTGTGGATTATGATCCAACTTCAGGCGGGGTCCCGACGGGCCTGGGCCCCGTGTCAAGGGGGGCCCCCGGATTCTTCAGATCTTTTTTTCTAAATGAAAGAAATATACTCGTCTTCTATATCGCTAGGCGACCAACGTTGATCGAACCTAAAATAAAATATTTATTCGTTCATGAGTCTAATTGTTTTAGGGTTTTTGTTTTCGATGCGGAACCGGTAGCACAATGATGAAGGGATGAAGGGCAAAACGTAATGAGGGGAAGGGGTCCTTATCAGCTAATCCTCGCTCGAAATAGTGATAAACCCTGATTCTCGGTTAAAATTGAGAAAAAAGCGCCAATTCATCGTTATGTGTCAATACACCGTTTATTCGCTGCTAAAACGAGGAAAAATTACTTGTTTTTTCGACATGAGTTTGCGATTTTTTCGCATTTAACTACGAGTTAATTAGCGCTTTTTCCCCCATTTCATCGGTGAATTAGTGATTTTTCCCAAGTTTAGCAGCATAAATTCGCAGTTTGCTGCTAAAATTGAGAAAAATTGCTAATTAGATGCTAAAATGAGGAAACAGCGCTAAATGCGCTATGCGGCAGCAGGGTTAAATGTGATAAAATCGTTTTTCGTTGTCAAAATTGAGAAGTGCTAATTCACGGCTAAAAAGGAGAATAAGTGCCAACTCATGACTAAATGTGAAATAATTTCAAAAAAGCTCTAATGCGCGGCTAAATTTGAAAAAAGTGATAATTTGCGGAGCATCCTAATTTACTGATGCACGCGAAAATCAACCCGGCACCATAAAAATTTAGAAAAATCGCTAACTCACTGCTGAAATGGATAAAAAGTGCTAACTCGCATATGTGAAAAAATCGCACATTCACGGACAAAATTAAGAACAAGTGATAACTACCGCTATAAATGAGAACAAGGGCTCTTTTAAAGCTGAAATTGAAAAGAGGCGATACTTTGCGGGGCATCCTAACTTTAAGCCAAAACTGAGAAAATTCACGGTTTTTAACGGCAATTTCGTTGCTGAGATAAAGTGCTAATGGCTAAAGCAAAACAAATTGCTAATTCGTGGCTAAAATCGAGAAAAACTCATATTATCGACTAAAATGTGGTGCGTGAAAAGCGCTAATTGTGAAAAAGCGCTTATTCACAGCTCAAGTTGAGAAAACACTAATCGCGGATATAAATTAGAAAAATAGCTAATTCGAGTCTAAAATTGAGAAAAAACGTCAATTCTTGCCTAAAAGATGAAAAATCGCTAGTTCACGGCAGGGGCGTAGCCAGCCTTTGATCTAGGGGTGGGCAGCATCACGTGATGAGAACAATTCAGATGCACCTCAATGCCTTTTGCAGACTTATATTCGGGGATGAGTCCCCAGAAAGAGAACTCTGTAGCTCATCAATTATAACGCGAGGTAAATCGAAGCGAGAAATCGTCAATTCGACCTCAGAAACTGAATTAGCTTAGTTAAAGGATCGTGAACTGTCAAAATCCAATGCTGTAAAACTTTATTTTTTGCATTCTATTTCTAAATTTTGGTCGAATAACTGACGTCCCCCCCCCCTCCCGAGAGTGATATTTTTGGAATTGAACACGGAATTTTCGGCCCCTGAAGGCCCTGTGGAATGGTAACTGCAGTATTCTATAGTCCCCCAAACTGGACTCTTCCGTCGTAGAGGCGATTGGTTTTTCAGCAACAAACAGTCGCAAAATTAGTTTGTCAGCAGTAGAACACCCATATAGCAATATTTGTTACAAAAACGTGTTTGTAACGTTTACAAGTTACATTTTGGTTGCAGTTGCAGCTGCGGTGCATTAACACCGTCACAATAACGTTTCAAAAACGTTTCCTTGCTACGATGACAGTTTGGTATGCGTTACTGTTTCAAGTTTTGCAACTAGTTTGAAACGTTTCCGTAGTCGATTGTGCTATTAGGGCAACCACGATTGGGTTTTTTGTGAGTCAGAACCGCGAAAATTAGGTTTTAGTGAGAAAAATCCGCGAAATGGTTTTTAGAGTGCGAAATCAGCGAACACGTTTTTTTTAGTGAGTCAGACCTGCAAAAAAATGGGGTTTCAGTGTGTAAAACCCGTGAAATTACTATATCAGATACAAAATGAGCGAAATTCGGTTAAAGAGGGGGCCCACTGTTATCCCGGGCCCGGGGCCCCAACTTTAATAAAGACGGCCCTGGGCTTGACTCGTTCAAAAAGGCAATATTGCTCGTTAGGCACTTTTGAATACAAAATATTTTTACGGATTTGACACTCACCGAACCCGATTTCACGATGCTGGTTAATTAAATAACTTCTAATTGAATTTAGAAGACCCTTTCTAGGAACAATTATGGGATTACTCTCCCCTCACCGCACTACCCTAGTCACAACTGTGAATTCGTGGGAGTGGGGAGGCTGAAAATAAAGAAGTTAATCTTGAAATTAAATACTTACAATTTTTTACTTGTTTTGAGTTCCGAGAAAAAATTGCTCCCAAGGTGGGATTCGATACCACAGCCTCCTGGTTTCACGGCAGGTGCTCTAACCAACTGAGCTACCCGGGAGTCCAGGCAAAGAGCGAATCCACCCAGGAGAAATCCCCAGTCGGACGTGACGTAAATAACTTCTCGGATTTAGCTCTTACAAACTCCTTTCGGGGATTTATATCATGATTAATTTTCTGTGCAGTTGGAGGGAGGGATGAGCCCTTCAGCTTAAGGGTGATGGGCAGCCCTGGCCATCCCCCCCCCCCGTTTCTTTAGTCACAGCTCTGTGGTCGTGTAAACATGACTGACGTAAACTCAACAAGTTTCTTTCTTCATAGCTCCAGTATAATGAAAATTATCGTACTAGGGTCAAATCGATGAAATATACTCCTTTTAGAAAGCCCGACAATAGTTTCGAAACTATGTCTAGTTTTAGCTATTTATCGCTGAACGAGGAAGACGTGGATGGGGTGATTCGGAGGCGAGTATACGGGAATTCAATAAAGTGCTTTACAAGCCTTAATTCGAAAACTGTTCAAGGCGACAAGGGAGAGATACTAAACCTCCCCTCTCGCATCCCTCATCAGTCAAATTAATGGTGCTCTGAATTGAAATTAGTGATTCCCACTTGTTCCAATTGCTCCGTTACTTTAACAAGCGAAGCACTGCATTAATATGTTACAATACGCCTGCAAATAATTTCTGGAGAGCTTTTGAATTTGAAAGGATTTCATTCTTCAAAATTGCTATGAAGAATAATGTCAAGTTCTTTCTTGTTTTTCACAAACTCTTCCCTGCCGCGAACATGAAAGTAATCAAAGTGTTCACTGTTATCAAAGAAATATAATTAATACTTCCCTTCAGAGACAAAGCATGTTTAATTTCTACTCTCACACTCTTTCTTCTCCAGCGCAAAATTAAATGGAATTTCAGTGAAGCCCTGAAATATATCTGAACACTCTCCATTTTTTAGGTCACTCAAAATTCACGTAAAGTCGGTAGTTTTTTGTGTTTCAATAATTATGGTCATGATGAATGAAAGGGGTGAGGGGGGCAAGGGAGTGAGGGAGTGCGACATTTGAATGTTCAATAAAGTCAGTTCCTGGGGAGGAAAATTATCCCGTAGACTACCCTGGGGGGGGGGGGGGGGTTAAGATCATTCTGGAGAATGAACCGGACAGGCGGGGTTTCATGTTGCATTTTCAGGCTAACTGTTGATTGGGCCGTGTAGCTCTTTAGTTTCGTTACAGTATAGAGAAGATTTCTGGGGTTAAGCCTTTGAAGGCTTACGTATAAAACCGTGAAAGCCTACAGCGCTGTGCTTTAAAGATAGTGACAGGTTGGGGAGAGCCCCCTCGATAAACACAACTCCCTACTGAAAATTTGATATAGGGGTGGTGGTTGGGGGATTTTCCTTCGAGAAATTAGGAAGTAACGCCTAATTATAATGCGATAACAGTGAAGACCAAATATTTAATTTGTTGGCAGCCACCGTGGTTCATCCTTTACACGTCCTGCCAGCCGTGATTTTTCATATTTATTTGCAGGGGTGGAGCTGCCCCCGCGGGCTTAACCCGTTTTTCGTTCGCGTTTTAAACTTGTGATTTTTATGCTCTGTTCTGATTCCCCCTATGTATGAGAGATAATAAGCTTTTTATATGCGTGAGATCCCTCAAAAAGAGATTTCAAGCTGGGGAAAAAAAAAAAAAAGAGACCATGGTTGACTGAAGAATCAGTATCACTAGCTCCTATACATTTCAAAAGCTTTTAAATGGTTTATTTTTATCATTTCAACAGCGTTATTTTGTTTTTTGGTTTAATAAAAATGTGATCTGTTCTAGTGCGGACGAGGGGTTTGACGGAACCTATCCAACCAACGTTGTTGTCAGAAACAACGGTTCGTGCCTTTACGTACCCCCGGGCATTTTCAAAAGCACGTGTAAAATAGATATCACGTGGTTTCCATTCGATGACCAGCGGTGTGAGATGAAGTTTGGAAGTTGGACGTATGACGGCTTCCAAGTGAGTGATGAAAACAAAAGGCTTATCTAGCGTTATTCATGTTTGTATTTCACGTTTTCAGCTGGACTTACAACTGCAGGAAGACAGCGGAGGAGACATTAGCAGTTTCATCACCAATGGAGAGTGGGATCTGCTGGGTAAGCGTTTTTGTTTACGACTTTAGTTTATGGCTTTCTCTCCTCAAGTCACATACTATTGTTCAACCATTATATCCGACGTCAAAACAATTGATTATTAGACAAAAAGTGACTGAATACTGTGGAAGCGCGTCGTCCCTTTCATAACAGCTCACAATCACTTTTTCTTACTAAAAAAAAAAAAATTGATAAAACTATTTGAAACACAGCCAAAAAAAAAGGTAAATCTTAGTGCCTTCTATTACTCATGGACATAAGTTTTAATAAGCAGAGTCAGGTGGTTGGATGGAGAGCGTCTCTGGTTTTAGAGACTGTAGAGAATAGAATGAAGTTCAATCAACTAGATGGCTGTGGAATACGCGAGGAGAGGCACTCCTTCCACCCCTTTCAACTACACAACCCACTCTTGGCATAAAGTTTCATACAGCTCAGGAAAATTGGCTGTGAAAAGCCACTAAATTGCCTCAGCGAAAAGCCCGTTTCGCTTGTATATAGTTGACTTCCGCCATTTTGCCATGCTCTTCATTATCATCCCTTGATGTGTGCCATGGAAGCTGAAAGGATAAGGAAGAATCATTCACTTATGGATCCATTCAAAACAAAATAAGGATTAGAATCGAGTCAACGAGAAAGCTTTGATGCCACTTTCCTCCCACTCTTCTTATATCACATTCCAATTCACACCGTGGATACAATCATCGAAATTTACCTTTGATTTGTATCCCACGGTTTTTCATTTTAGCGCTGTTACATTATTTCATACGAATGAAACAACGTTGAATGAGTTAAGCTCTTCCTTGATAATCTGTTCCCTGTTTCTCTTTCAGGATTATCATAATGCAAAAGCAATCATAGATACACCCCCTCCTCCACCTCTACCGCATACACTCACAAATCCCCAAATACATTAGATCGTCGCTCTCTCTGCGCGTGCAGAAGGTTCAACTTGGTTAGCTTTCCATTGAAAAACATGTTTCAATCGGATTAGAGTTGAGCAATAAAGTTTTTCCTTCGACCACGAGGAGAGTAGAAGAAAATCAAATGGCTGAGAATAAGAGGGAGATTTTCGTCACAGAAATATCACTCTAAAAATTATAAACTTTCTCGTCTTAATTACAGACAATTTCCCTTTAGAAAACCCGTTTACTAATAAGACTTCCTTATTAAATAGAAGAGAAAGAAAACCTGAAATTGGACTGAGGGTTTCGAAATATTACTTTATTTTATGAATATTTTGATGGATAGCCCCAAGCCCTTATAACTATCATAAATGGCTTATCAAAAATCTAAAAATTGCTTCGTAACTGATTCAAAGCTGTTAAGGTTATATTTCAGCATTGTAATTGTATCCCCGTCCCCCTAGAAGGCACGGGCTCTAAAGACGAACCCCTTTTCAACCCTACCCTGCCCATAGAACCACGGGTACTTGTGGGCAAGTGTGCGAGAGTGATATTTCGACCACTATCTCGATCAAGGGTGGAAGAGCCCCCCCCCCCCGTAGGGGTGATCCCCCCCCCCATCGGTTGGCAAAGCGCCGGGCCCCCTTTACAGGGCTGACAGGATTAGAAGGGGGAGGGGGGAATGAACCGATTCTAATTCATGGCATGAACCATGTCGGGATTTAGGGTGCGAGTAATATGAAAGACACAAGGGTCTGAACGCAACTGTCAATTTGCCCTATGATCTGATTGCTCGTTTCAAAATTTGATAATTTCGCTCCAGACAGTTATAATTAGCTCATTAACAGCAATTTTGCTGCACCAAAAAAACTGGTCCTTGAAAAAAACTCAATAGAATAGAATAGAAAACTGTCCTCGAAGCCAAAAAAGTGGAGTTTTACTTTTACAGTTTTAACTGACGGTTCACAGCCTAAAACTGCGTCCGTTTCTCTTCAAAACTGAAAGTCCCAAAAGCTCGCCCACACGGCTAGAAAAATTCGGCAACAGAATCCAAACCTTTTTTGCTCACAATCTAATTCAAAATCCAAACCAATCATGCGTCGCTCTTTCATTCTCTATTTCGGCTATTTGAAGCCCTAAATCCGCGGACTCTCGCTCTTTCCATAGGCGGATCTAAGGGGGGGGGGGGGACAGCAGAATTACCCCCCCCCCCCTGGAGCTTGGAATATCTCTCAAAACATGGGGGAAGTGGAGTGGTGGGCAGGTGGTGGGGGTGTACTGGGGGAGGGGAGGGGTTTCGATTACCCCCCCCCCTGAGAGAGGTCCCAGATCCGCCCTTGGCTCTTTCAAAACTAAATGTCGTTTATTTGGCTTTGAAAGTGACGCGCGTTATACAGCCTGGCCCAGTGGCGGCGGAACCGGGGGAGAATTTAGCCTGAGGGGGCGTCGCCCCCCCAGGCTTTAATGTCAATCTTATTCTACCCCGAAGACTGCACCCAAGGTTCTTATTCTATTATTTTCGCTTCTTACTCGAGGACCAAGCGACCGTCTCTCACATCGAAAACCCTGGATCACTTACGGGAAGATGAAAAATAGCAATGCCTAGAACATTCGCCCCCCCCCCCATCTTTCACTTTTCTGCAGAATTTTTGTTAGGTTGCTATATTATTGATTCTTCTTCTACACTTTACCCCTGCCATCTGGATATGTGGCGATCCACCTATCGCCCCCCCCCCTCCTCGGAGAGGGTTCTAGCCCAAATTTAAGCAATATGAAGGAAATTTATTACATCTCCCCTCCGGTAGCCTCAGGCTCTTTGCTACACTAGTATATTTGAATGTTTTATTTGAGTACGAATGATTGTCTTTTATTATTTAAAACGAATACTTGTCATATTCTTGTGGCAAAAAAAAAAAACGAAGAAACCAATAATAGTATTGTATACGCAGGAGCTAAAGTGCGTATTTTCGAGACAAGAGGAGAGATGGCCGGACGAGGCGATAGCCGAGGCTGGCCACTTCTCGAGGCTTGAAAAGATACTTTAGCTTCGTGGTGTACAATCTATTTTTTTTTCTAGGGCTTAGGGCTTCTTAGGGTATTAATATTGAAAACAGGATAAGATTTTAAATTTGATGGCAAATGGCAATACGAAAAAGTTATTCCATGTTTGGATAATGTCACTGAACTAAGGCTCTATAAGTTCCTACGAGTACTGACAGTCGCCATATTTGGTCTCCCCGCCATATGTGGATCAAATAGATTTGGAATCTCTCATATAATTATGCCATGTTTGGTCCATATGCGGATCAAATGGATTCGATAATGCTGCGGTCGTGTGGGTTACGCTCACCAGCCAATCACAAGCCCTCCCCACTCCAAAGGATCACATATGGCGGTTGTTGTCGGTACCTGTGTGTAACTATAGGTTCTCTAACTGAACAGCTAATAACCTTACACAGTTGTTTCAAGCTTTTTAATTCGTAAAGTGAAGAGCACTTCAACGCAAGTATATGAAGAACAGTCCGTAAAAATCTCTTCAGAGCCTAGGCCGTAAAATGCCGTAAAATTTGCGGCGGTAATAGTATATTACATTACAAGTCCAGGAAGGGGTTTATTACCTGCGAGTTTTTCCATTTGCCGGGCGAGGCGGAGGCCAAGCCCGCTAAAAAAAAAACGAGTAGGTAAATCCCCTTCCTACGAGTGATGTACGACTTTTTTCACGCGACAGCAAGGAAATGATAAAATTATTTAAAACGTTGAGGTTAAATGTAACGTGAAGCTGCAAAATAGAGGGTTGACCAGTGACACTGAAGAGAACCTCCGAACGAGGTTATAAAACCAGAAAGGTTTGGTTTCTTGAGTGAAATTGGAACTAGTGAGGTGAGAGAGTCGGTGTCGGTGTTTGTGTCAAGTATTTTTGTGTATCCAGCAGTGTTTCATTCCCCTTGGTAAGAAAAGAAATTGAATTAAATTTTCTCTAAAATACTATCCACCTACTTTCCTCGATTGGAATTCCTGGTTTTTCTTGTGAAGGACTTTGGCAAACTGACCACTGACTTCTCGCGTGTTAGTTCAAGAAGACCTTAAACGAGGCTATAACCCGAATTCATTTACTTTCCGTACTAGGACGGAAAATATTTTCTGGACTAGTACAGAAAATTTCTCAAATGTCACTGTGCGGTAATGGTCAATTTCCCAGACATTTTTGGGTACAGAAAATGACTACTTTCGGAGCATGTCGCGTGAAAAATACTTTACCTCCTAGGCATGAAAAGAGACACTTTTGGGACTCATTCGTGGCCGTAAAATCGGTTTTAATATCATGTAGGATTTAAAAAAAAAAAGTTATTAGTCGAAAACCTATCAAGAATCAGGGAGGAACCACATTCAAATCATTCCCAAAATGCTAAAAATTCAAGACTACTGAGCACCTCCATACAATACCTTGCCTCCTCTATTTACTTAAAATTGAGAAGTACACTACACTTCACCTTTCTATTGACGAAAACTAAGGATGGGATGGTAGTGAAGGTAATGGTCGGGAATGGTAGGGGGGATAGCCCTAATTTTCACCCCCCCCCCCCTGAACCAAAATACTTCCGCCGCCACTGGCCTGGCCCGCTAGTTGTGCCCATGGTGTGGTGGGGTGTGCACGCTTTCCCCTGAGTGCCCGACAACGAATGAATCAGTTCATCGGCGAACCGTATATAGTTGTTGAGATCCTCATCAATGCTCGAGAGGATATACGATTGACTCACTGGGATAGAGTGTTCAACGTAATTGGTAGACTCAAAATACCTTGGTCTCGCTGGAAATTACAGAAGCGCAGGGTACCCATCAGAAACGCTGAGGGCATCATTTCGGCACATTTGGCAATGAAGATGGTCTGCCATTGACTCAATAATTGGTGATCCTCTCTCCAAAGGTTGAGAACCCCAGTCACCCCCAACTTCATAGAGCTATGAGGAGTTAGAGTTTTCAAGCTGTTCAATTCAATGAAAAACGTGGAAAATGGGTGTCACGGTAAAAAAACAGACAAACAAGGAACTAAAGCGCTTTAAAGCCAGTGTTTCGTAATATAAGATGAAAGCTTCGCCTTAAAGCCGTTTGGTTCCTTTTTTTTTTTGCAGTGACACCTGTTTTTCACTTCACTTTACGGCTATTTCATAACCTATTTATTTCAATTCAAACTTCGAGGATTAGCCTATGCAGATGATTCGGGCTTCAAAATGAGCCCCAATAAATTCACCCTTACTAGGTTAAAACAATAGTGTTTAATATTACAGTCCGCCAAGGAAAGAAAAATAAAATCCCACCGACTGCGCCACTCTTGGTTCGATTAGTTGCAACTTTGTCTCCCACTGATTTCCTTCTACCACAGTAGTTCTCGGGCTATTTTTCTTTCATTGTGTGTTCCTGCTTCATTATCGATGAGAAGGGGCCCCCCTCCCACCACCCCCAAGCATCCAGCAAGAGGGCGAGTTCCATGTTTTTCCTGTCGGGCTATAGTTTGTTATATTCTTATCTTTTTCTTCACCGCAGGAAATGTTGTCCCCTCACTCTCCTCCCTTGAAAACATCATGTTCATGATCACTAGTTGATAGGTTCAATAGCTTATTGTTTGAGTTACTTTCGTCTGTAACATGAAGACGAAAGCCCCCCCCCACCCCATCCCCCTCCTTGAGAAGTTTTATCGAAGGATCAGCGAAGCTAAATTTAGGTACGAAACTTAATTTATTTCTTCCTCGTTCTGAGAATCTTGTTTTCTTTCACTTTCGGTCCTATACAATGTGTAGCAGAAAGGCTGAAAGATTGAACTAGTGAAGTACTTTTAGAGGAAAGGAGACTAATGACTCAAACTCATTTGCACTTCGCTCAGTGTACTAATTTTGAATAAGTCGCACAAAAGTTCTTGGAGCAATATTCGATTTTGTGAAGATAGGAAGTAGGAACCTGCGTATAATTACCATGTCACTTCTGAAACAAATCAAGAGAAACCTTCCTTTTTTCTACATTTGAGAATTTTCTAATTAAGCAAGTTTGTTGATGATGTCGTGATAATAATGAGATGAACAAAAATAGTATGTGACGCAACAAAATTATTTTATTTTGCATGCTGAAACATCAAATCCTGATTAATGAAGATCACATATCAGTCGGAGATATTAATAAATATTTGTTTTGAATAATGATTTTTTATAAAATGAATTTTTCAAACGTTACATACTTATATAAATTAGTCAAGAGAGATATTGGAATGAATCGATGAGATTGATTTCTTGACTCCTCTCAACCCTCATCCTAACCGTCCTTCAAATCAATCAAATCTCATTCAGAAGATCTGACTTCTGTCTGACAGACGATTCAGTGCATGACTGATATGTGACTATCAAAAATCGCCCTCAAGCAAGTTGAAAGGGAGGGGGGATGTGGGTTAAAAAGGATAACCAACTCCCTCCCTTTTAGTTTTAATATTTTTTAGGAAAGCACGTTAGGGTGCACTACTGGTCGGTGGCAGGACAGACTAATCGATACCATTTCCTTCTCACAACTCCATCCTATTTTTGCTATCCTTGCCCTAATTCTGCACATAATTTCAGAGCCTTGATTAAATTGACCTACAGTCCTAAAAAAAACAAGACAAAAAAGACAAGAAATTGAAGCAGTCAAGACCACTGCTGCCCTTTATTCGCCGTTTATAAATAATGAGATGTGTTAAATGCTGTATAAATAATGCATCCACTAAAATGTTTCGTTCCTCTCTAAGGCACACTTTACCCTTCCAGGTGTGCCTGGGAAGCGGAATGAAATCTACTACAATTGCTGTCCAGAACCTTATATCGATATCACTTTTGTAATTATTATCCGTCGTCGGACGCTCTACTACTTTTTCAATCTGATCGTACCTTGCGTCCTCATCGCTTCTATGGCTGTCCTTGGATTCACCCTGCCACCAGACTCAGGAGAAAAACTCTCTTTAGGTAATGTCACGCACCCTTTTTTTTTAAACAATAAAAAATAAAAATTGTATTCGTGTAGTTTGGAAAGCAGAAGTAAGCATTTGTGTCGAGTACGTTACGAATGGTTGCTACAACTTGTTCGCTGCTCTCTGTGAGGCAAACAGAAATATCTTGAATGGTGTTGATATTATTTCAGATAAATACTGTCATTCTTTGTGTGCTCGTTACGTTGGGTTTGGAAGCAAATAGGTCAGCTATGACTTGGTCCTCCTACTGATTCAATAACGAAGTGGTGGTACATCCCTGGCAAAACTACATTTCCAGGCCCTTTTTAAAAACTAAGATCGACTATCGGGACAAATTGCCATAGGTGATTAGACGCTATCAAAGGTTGTAGTTGTGAAGCTTCGGTTTGGAAAAAAGTCTCCTGCTACTGCTTGACTCTTAATGGATTATAGGCATTGGATATATCTTTAAAAAATCTAATTTTAAAAGCTCAGATTACAAGGTAGTTTTTTAAAGATGGATGAATGCTCCTAGTGTGAGGGGGCGGGGTCATAAATGATTTCATAAATTGAATCATATTATCCTCTATTCACCGCCCTCAACACCTCTTTTCACTAATCCTACACGACCCCTTCTCACTCATTTCGACGTCATGCCCCCTCCCCCTACAATACACTTTTTGCTCACTCCCGGAAGTAGTTACTTTGTTAGTTAGATTGTTTTCCCCCTCTCTCCATTCCTATGATGTTGCACCAAAACTATACTCCTTTTATACCCTTCATTGCCCCCCACCCCAATATTCGTCACCGCGAATGCCTGAAAAGCGAGCACGCCGCGGTAAAACGATGGTGGGAGTGGTGGAGGGTTTTGCAGATCAATAAACAGGCAAGCAGCAGGCGGCCGAGTTGATACAAAGGCTTGCTCACCGCTCCTAGATTGCCCCCTTCATCCAATCCAGTCAACTCCTCCTCCCCCCCCACCCTGGACCAATTCATTCATCACGTCCACTTCGCTACTTTCTGTGTATCTTGTCCAAACTCCGGAATGACGACCAATTGATTATTCTGAAGATTCTTTGTGTTCCATTGTTCAGTTGGAAGATGGAAGATGTTTTAAAAATTGCCCCTTAACCCACTCTTGTCCACTTCGTTCACGCTAGTTTTTTTTTTTTTAAATAAACTCTAAAAAGAAATGAAGCTTATTTACTTTTTAAACATCAATACCCCTGATTCCCCCACCCTCTCAGAAAATTACGGTTTACCACGTTTAAATATTTTAAACTCCACAGAAATTATATATTCGCAGTCTTCAACAATCCAGAAGCACTGAAATCATACAATCATTGACCTTATAAAGTGGTACATCGCATCACATTGACTTGAGAGCGCAGGACACAACACAGCAGTGATGAGGCACCGACTGCTTTTGGGGTGGCTCGAGGATCTTTCTTTTAAAACAAAATTGGGTCGCGGGTCTCTCAATGCGCCTTTTTGATATTCAAATGTCTTTCTTTTTTCTTTTTGTCTACTTCAAAGTTCCAAAAACTTAGGATGAATATTCCGTGGTTGTTCAACAGTTCAACGGTGCCTCACACTCAAAATGATACGGCCCATTCGCGGTCTTTAGAAAGTTCAGTCAGGGTCAACAACGTGGAAGAGGAGGACCACGCACACCCCACTCATGTTCAATTGGTGGAAAAGGGGATGTGGTCCGATATTGGAAATTGTTTATTATTATCATTATTATTATTATTAACCAATGAGCAACGAACTTAGACCCGCAGATGTTGGGAAATTTATGCTGAGTGACAGGCGTTGCAATGAAAACCGTAACTGCTTCCAAAATTAGTTTCAAAATGAAGCAAAACTCTGAGTTTTTATTGTGTCTTTATCTTAGTTGCAGCCGTTTATCGATTGATTGTTTTTTCCATGTAAAAATACAACTGTTTTTTACTTCAAAAATTGAAAAATATTCACAAAAACTCCAGAAGTACAGTATTTAGAAATGAAAACATGTCACCCTAAGACTGCAGATTAATTAAATTAACAAGAAGAGTGTTTAGGCTCCAAGATTCTGTATCAGAAACTGACATTTTGTTCATAGAAACTCAATTGGTGCAGATACAATTGACAATTAAGCCGGAGAATCTTACTTTTAGTGCAAAAAAAAGAAGGAAAGTTTACCCCCCCCCCCCTTTGGAACTCACTTTCTTCCTTGAACTTCAAACTTGTCTAAAAGGGATACTTCCTTCCAGACCAGAACGATAAATAAAAAAAAAGTAGTCACGTACAACTATAGCAGCTGAGCCCTTGGACGGTTGCGATGCCACGTTTCGTTTAAACTCTTGAGATGGGCTGCTATATGGTATGAGGAGGGTGAGGGGGGAGGGTCCTTAACGAACTCACAGTGCGATTGGGCTCTCATAAGTCAACCGTCCGAGTGGCGTTTTCACCGTTTTGTCAGTGGGCGAAAGTTTTACATTTTTCTCGTTAAAAAGTTAGGCAACAAAACGCATGACACTGCAGCAGTCGACGCCTCAAAACGTTGTAGGCTAGGTACGCTTAAATTCTCTTCCATTATTTCCTTTAATAAACGAATTGTTTTTGTGCACTTGAGACGTCATTATCGTCCACACCTTAAATCTAAAGTTTCCTAATTTTAAACTGCAAACCTCACGGAAAAAGTATCGCAAAAAAACTGCTGTATTAATTGCCGTGGAACTAAAAAACTGAGTAAGAGCGAGAGAATATTTTCCAGCTTCCTAAACTTGGACCACTAAAAGGGTTTAAAGGCCTATTTTGAGGTCACTTTTCCCTCTCAAAGGCCGGGTTTCCCTCTCCCACACCTTGGAATTATTGAAATCCAATACTCCCATACCCTGTTTTTCGTTTCCGACAAATCAATATCGTTATTTCCTTTTTACGTCATGAGGGGGAAAAATCTCTTGATCTTTCACGTAGATACGGAGATTGTGAGCTCCTTCAAACTTTACCAGCCGTAGGGTAGTGGATAAACTTAGCCTAGGGACGCCTGAAGGGCTGTTAACTTCTAAGTAAGAGGAAGTTGGAAGGCGTTATAGCATTACTCCTACGTGTTTGAAAAACAGACATCCTCCCTTTTTAACCGCCTTATGTCTGGCTACAAGTTGATTTTATTATAAAGTTGATGCTTTCTGCAAAAAGCCTCCTCTTCCTTTTCCTCGCCCGGATATACCCCCCCCCCCATAACATTTCCAAGGGCTCCTTTGTGTTAAGAGAGCTCGATAACAGGCTGCTTTTAGCCTCACAACGATACTTGTTTGATTAACCGAGGAAAGTTTCATTTATTAGAAGGAAACTCGGGCAGAAATTTCAATTCCCAAGTTTTATTTTTGACTTCAACAATAAGTGAGGATGCCCAAGTAATAAACCAACAGAGCCAAATTCTCTTACCTCCACCACACCTCGTCACTATAAGGAACTACCTGCCTTGGTGTTGAAAATTCGTCAGCAGTGCCTTACAAATTGAGTCAGCGTTCAGTGAGGCAGAGCAAGGCTCTTCGCACAATAACGTTCTTCACTACTTTTTTTTTATATTGAAGGAATTTTGAGATGATGGAGTACTAAAGCATGTAATATACCTACTCCTGCTAGCGGAATTGTTTAATAATATGATTTGCGTGTTCTTAAAGTATATGTTAACTTATTCAAGCTTTATAACTTCATTCACGCGCACTTCCCTTTCAATTATTTCGACTTTGTGAATTCACATGAATTATACGTTTAAAAGAGTTAAAACTGGAACTACTGCGAGCTTTTTAGATGTAATCATCGACATAAATTTAATATCCGTAGTGAAATCATTTTAGCCTCGTAATTCACGCTGCCATTCCAACTGTTTCTCTCATGATTTGTGATTGCAGCAGCTAAAATTCTACCCATTTCCTTTTCCTTCTCTCCACCATTTTAACCTACGTGTTTCATTTGTCTTTGATCGCTAGTGTAACACGATAATATTCTCGTGGGCTTTAAATACTGTGGATAAGAGGGGGTGAGGGTGAATTACGCACAAGCCACTTTAAATCACCTTTTTGAATTCATGAAATATTCACCTCTCTCCAACCCCTTCATTCACCTCGTTTTTCCAATAAAAATCAAGCGCGTGGGCCGAGAATCTGTATAACCTTACGGCCGATTTGCTGAGGAATTGAAGGCTGGAAACCCGGAGAATAAATAATGCGGAAGGGTTTTTATCTTGATGGTGTGGGTTCAGGGGGAAGGGGTGTAGAGGGGTTATGAACAAGTATTATTTCCAAATCTTTTTATCCCGTCGATCCTTCAGTCCTAATGACCTGTTTAAAATGAATTAAGTGAGCTCCTTAAATATTTACCTCGTAAAGAAACATTGCGAGATAATGAGGAATGGGTTAACAAAGACCGGAGAGTGTTTTAGGACTGGTTCGTTATTTTGAATCTTCCTTGCTGTTTTAACAATATTGGACAGTGAACTCTAACATCCTGGCTATGTTTATACGATTCAGGAAACCGGAAGTGTCTGATAAAGGAGAAAGGAGAAGATAGCATCAGAGGCCTTTCCTTTCACCTCTTTATACCGTTCAGGCAGACCGTTTAGTGACAGCCCTAGCTAGTTTTCAACTCTACAGGCTTTCTTTACTTCCCTAGATCTAACCTTTACATTTAAAACGACTCACGTGGCGAGCACCATTCAAAGAATGATTTGTATTAATCTGTTGTTTTTTTTTAAAAAGTTAACTTATTAGCAGAGAGCAGTGGTGTTGTGTAGACTAGATGTCAACAGGTATGCCAGCAAAACGGAAGGAGAAATGGTACTCGTGTTGCCCTGAACCTTACGTTGACGTCACATTCACCATGCACATCTCTCGGCGAACGCTCTTCTATACAGTCAACCTCATTCTTCCTTGCGTCGTGATTTCCTCAATGACACTCCTAGGATTCACTCTTCCTCATGAGAGTGGAGAAAAACTTACTTTAGGTACTTGAAAGAAAACAAGAAAATAATTATGTCGCACAGAACGAGACCAAAAAAAAAAAAAAAAAAAAATACCAATTGGGGGAGAAAAATCTTCACTCAAATTCACTCAGGCCTTGGAATTCATTTACCACGCATTATCCCTAATTATCCTCGTAACCGCGCCTCATCCTGACTTGCTACACTTTCAACAAACTCAACAATTTCCTTTTTCCTGGTTATTAAGGCCTTTTTACGGGGCTTAATCGAGTGGAGTTGGTCAATTTGAAGTGCGAGATTAGGATGAGACGAGAAAAGGGTCGAGATCGACTGTTATCATATAACAAACTATTCCTCGGATGATTCGAGGCTTCTCAGAAAAGGCATTTAAGATCTTCAAGGTTTATTTTATTTATTTTTTTAACAAAATAGGCTATGGAAAAGGTTGATAAGTTATTGTGTAGCAGTAGTAGTCATTGTAATTCAAGTTCTATGTCCTTTAGGGGTGACTATCCTCTTGTCGCTGACCGTGTTTCTTAACATGGTAGCGGAGACGATGCCAGCCACGTCTGATGCTGTCCCTCTTTTAGGTAACATGGTTCAACAGCACTTCTAATGGAGGCAGAGCGGAGTGTCTATCCCTGAATTTCACAATCCCTCATGGTTTTCTCTTTTCGAATTTTTGAAACACTCTACTTTTATGAGTTTTTTATATTTCCTCTCCCCCTTTTTTATTTTAATTGTAATTGATAATTCTCTTCATTCGTTCATTTTTGTAAAAAAAACAAACAAACGAAAAAAATGAGCAGGAAATGGGGATAACTAGTCATAGCGCTTATTACGACCGATGTTTTAAGTCTGGATTAAGAATCTCCCTTATTCAAGCACAGATCCAACCTTAATTTCCCATTAGTGCCTCCGAAACACACCAGGTGTTGTGATTATTTTGTTTGTTTTTCTTATTTTATTTAAAAAAATATAAATCAGTTAAGAACACATTTGTTCACAGTGCATGCTTTCCAGGAAATTTAATGGTGGAAAGTGAGGAGGGGGGTCTAATTTGAAGCCTTCTATTACTTTTCGCCTTTTTTAACATCCAAGTTTTAATATTCGCACGGAGGTTAAACATAATTTTTTAGATAGGGTTAGAGTCACTGTCCACAGTCAGTCGATTGAGAACGTAAACGGAAAGTAAAGGGCTTTCAATTACAATATGGGTTCTGAATCAATGAAAAAGTGCGTTGTTATCATACAGAATGAATCAAAATGGCGATAACTAAAGGGAGCGAGACCTGGAACACAAAACGTAAAGAGATTCTAACTGCCCGGGTTTTCCGTTTTTTCCTTACAGGGAACAAATCATTGGACTTGAACCCCTGGAACTTCATTTTCAAATTCCAGACCAGCATTAAGTGCTATTTTATTCTTAATTCTTGCCAGAGCTTTCTAGCTTCAATGATAAATATTTCAATTGAAATCGGAAACTGCTAGAGCCTCAAGTTTCCGTAAGTTAGCTATTTTAGCCTTTCATAAATTCCAAAGTAACAAATGAATCAAGTGGAACGGTGATGATAATGAGTAAAATTCAAGGGTTTCCTCCCACGTTTTCGTGGGTTAAAATTGAGGGAAAGCGCTAAACCGTGATTCATGCTATTTAAATCTCCTAAAAACGCGAGTATTGGGCTAATCACCCAAAACAGAAACCATCCAAGACTCGCTCACTGAGGTTAATATTAAGCAGTTCTTCATGTAAGCCCCGCATTCTATTGACAACTTGTTGAGCTCATAAAAACCTTTCGGAATCCCGTAAGAATTCATTAGAAACAAACACAAAAATTTAAAAAAAAAAAAAACAGCGTAAAACTACTCGTTGGTGGCAAAAGGGGAGGAAATAAAGCACTTCAGGTTCTGACAGCTTTGATTAAAATCTGTCAAAGTTGTTTGAGGGATGATATGTGAACTTGGAAATATTACGCGTTTGGTGGGGGTGAGTGGGGGAGGGACGCTTCAACAAAAAAGGGTGGATGGAATAGTGAATAGGGAGGGCAAAATGAATGAGAGAAATCCAGGTGTATTAAACTCGTTTCAGTGAGTGAGCTGAGACCGGTTTCGTCCCCGTAGTTGTCGATCAAAATGGAAAGATGGGAGTAATTCAAGAATGACTCTCACCCGTCATGTCAGCTATAGTTTAAATTCTTCTTGCCTCCATCTCAAAGCCATAAAACCCGTTTTGAGAACATTTTCTTGAAATAAATCGATTTGTGTCCTCTTCATTTTTTTTTTGTACAATAGTTAATTTAGTTACGAAGGTCTGAGAGAGTCTTCAATAACAGGAATTTGATATTAATACCTCTCCGCCAACCTGGCCCTCATGTTCGAACCCACACGTTCAATTTCGTATCCTGAAATAATTTAGCAACATCGCTGATTGGCGGACAAAGAGAAAATAATAAGTAGCTTAGGCTAAGACGTAAAGCCTATGAGTTGAACTTCTCTAAATTTATAAAATTGCGGTTTAGATAAAGAAAAAAGGTCCAAGAATTAAAAGCAGCCTGAAAAAGCTTTAGTGTTATCTTTTAATTAACAACAAAGGGTGCATAGTTGATGTTGGCCAATCGAACACAAAAGCTCATTAAAAAAAGAAGTTAATACCACCATCGAGCTTTCAGTAAATTTTGTCACAAAATTAAAACCAATAAGAAAAAACTTTTAAAAAAGGTGAATGATGGAGTGGAGGGGGGGGGGGTTAGTACACGTTCTAAAAAGATGACGACCTACAGCCTGTCTTCGTCAAAATATAAGGCTTCTGTTCAAGTCCCACTCCATCGCCACCGCGCCACACACTGCTATAAAAAGAAGAAAAAAAAAATGTGGTTGAAGGTTAGGGCGAGGGGGGCGGTGTTAAACGCATAATTATAGAATGAAAGACATTAGACTGAAAACCGATGAAATCGTCCCTACTAACTACAGTTTGAGGGGAAATATTTAAAGACACCCAAGCACCTCCATACTTTCTCTATCAAAGTGCCACCCCATTCAGGTTGAGGAGAGGTCGTCAAGGCAGACCCCCCCCCCCTCGCTAGGGGTTAATGATGGAATTTTTAATGAGTTAATTCCCATTAAACCACAGACGGGGCGGGCCGGCGGGCCTTGAGTTAAATTTAGCGTGATAATAAGAGCTTTTTTCCTAGTGGTGTCAGACTTCTTGAATAAATAGAAAATGCCCTCAGCTTAAAGAAAGAAAATTTAATCTAAAGATAAAGAAAATTTGAATTAACTCGAATTAACGGTTTCTTTAGTTGTATTCATTAAATAGAAGCTGTGCAGAGAAGGAGACTTCAGTAATACGTAGAATAGAAGTACCCTCATTCCTCACACAGTTCCCAGG
Organism: Corythucha ciliata; assembly: GCA_038030265.1. NCBI lineage: Eukaryota > Metazoa > Arthropoda > Insecta > Hemiptera > Tingidae > Corythucha > Corythucha ciliata. The sequence continues at coordinate 29,884,024 of CM075940.1, read as the reverse complement.
ACAGATTCACTCTAAGGATGTTCTTACTCAGCGTTTCATCACTGGAGGGTCAAGTCAAGCCCCAATAAAACAATTAATTTCGGATATTTAAGATGGGTGTATACTGCATTTTTGCGCCTTTGGCCAAACACTCGTAGTCATCACACTAGCTGACAATGAACAAGTGAGTCAAAGAGCTTTAAATCTTTGACAATCTTTCATTTTTAAGCATTTTGTGAGTCATCTGTTTTGAATCCGAAATACGGGAATTTTCAATTTGAGTGACAACTATGAAAGTGGGCCTAAAGAAATCGTAGTAAACATTTCGATTGATTGAAAGATTTATAATGGAGCGATGAGGGTCAAAGAGCCGGGTGAGAGAAAGTTGAGGAATTAAAAGTTAGGGGGGGGGGGCACTTTCGGGGTGTTTTAAGGTGAAAATTAAAGAAATACCTCAAAACCGTCAGACTTAAGAAAGAAGACAGTGTTCCATCAGCTAACAGAGCGTGTAGTTTTAATTAGGAGCAGAATAATACGCAGAACGCGTTGGTCAAGTTTGTCTAATTACTTCAGTTTGATAAATTTTCACAGTGCCGGGCCCTCATCACCAATGAAAAGAATAAGAAAAAATATACAGTTGAGAAATTTCTACTACTAATAAGAGAAGGGAGAGGGCCTTAGAACGCAACAGCATGGAATATTTGCTTCGAAATTCGACGCTTCACAGTAGAAAAGAATCACGAAAGTAACTCGTATGAACTTTCACAAAAAGCGCAATCATCCCTATTCTTCGTATGTCACGCACAGGGGGGAAATTCCGGAAGAGATATGTCCCCCTCCCTCCCAATGGAGGTTTCCCATGACCCCACCTTTCCCATTCATTCACAATTCGTTTAGGCTTCTTAGGCGGTCTATTTCTAAAACCATTTTTATATCTTGATCTTTATACGCTCCATGATGCAGAGACTCAAATTGAACTGGAATCTGGATGGCGATCCTGTCAATTGACATTTTAAATGAGTGCGAGCAAATACTGTGTGACTATGACATGGAAAAATTCGACTAAAAGTGTCGGGCTGTGAAGTTGTTAACGTATGCCCCCCTCTCCCAATTCCACTCTATCCTTACCCCATACCACAGTTAAAACGCAGAATTACTTGCAGAATGTACGGTCGATACCAATGTTCATGCAGCATTTCAACAGACTAAGGGAATGGGATCTATTCGATTTTCTCTCCATAATCCAATGGGACTACGTTTTTTGGAAGCCTATTCCCAAACTCCTTTCCTACCTGATTTTAACATCTCCCATTGAAGGGGTTTTAAGTGAAATTTCAACTTTTTTTATTATATTTATATTATTGATTTAGTGTGACTTTAAAACTCCAAATTACTCTTATTTAATTTTAAATTTCATTCTTTAATTTCTATAATATGGAAATGCTTCTAACAGATCCTTTCAGTCATTATTATTAATTTCTTCTTCATGTGCCCCTAGAGGAAAACCGTTGTTCCTAAACTTGAGGCTCTGTGAGGGAATCGTTATAATTTGAATTGAATTTATTCTCGTTGTTACATAAATGACAACGAAACCCACAATAAATAATTATGTGCATGCGGTGTGATACGCTGCGTACATTTTGTCGAAGGTTGAGGCGTGTCTACTCGCATATGCCTGGCACTCAATATACTACACTTTGTTCCAATAACATTAAAACAAAAAGAAACAAAAATTGTTTAATCAATTTCAGCTGCATCGTCTATCATCCAAACCTGCTATCTCCCGCCCCCCTCACCACCCTCTTCACACCCAACTTTAATCACAATAAATCATAATTTTGAACGGTTTTCATATGGGCACTTGCAAGCACGTCTTCACACTTCATCTTTAACCCTCTCCCCCCCCCCACGCATCTACGATCCTTTCAAGTCGATTTTCTACAGTCATGTAACTTTCTCACTCTCTTTCTCTCGCTCATAACACTCTCTTTCTCTCTCTTACACTCTCCCACTCTCCAATACACTCTTTCTCTCTCACATTTGTTTTCAATTCTATGCGGGGCTTGGACGATATCAGAAGAAAATAAAAAAGAACAAAAAAAGTGAATCTCATCGATGTATCCACATCACAGGGGGCGTATTTCCGTTATAATAATCGTTTCGAGTAAAAAAATACTGCCAAGGTATTTCTCTGGTTACACGATGAATCTAACCTCTCCCTTGTTTTCTTTCGGAATTCACAAGAACGCGAATTTTCTCGATTTCAATACGCCTTGGTAGTAAAAAAAAAAAAATCAGGTTTTGGATATTCAATTTTTTTACTGGAAGAAAAATTATGATTAATCACAAACTGTGCAATGGGGCGAGGGGCTATCAATTTATTCTTCGCAAATCTAACCGATAAATCGCCCATCTACTCATTGTGAGCCGTCACTTTGTTAGCGTCGACCCTTCTTTTTATTTTTATTTTTTTACGTCCTTTCCGACACGTCGTCAACGAATTATCTTTGTTTTTATTTTAACGGATGAGGTCTCCGAAAAATTCTCCAGATGCTGCAGTTTTAAAAATTGCTTTCTTCGGTGGATTGTCTGATTTATGATGGCAGCCTGGCTCCATTGACAATCACTCATTATCCGTAGTCGGATGTAAAATTGTCTTCATGATATTAATAACTTAGTTTAGATGTTAGTTTTTTGTTGTTTTTTTCTTTTTTTTGCTGTTTAGAAATAGAATACAAGTTAATGAAGAGCAACCCACAATTAATAATGATTATGATAATCTGGTTCGACTTAGAATAAGGATTAGATGTATATTTTGGGAGGCTTCCTGACATGTATTATACTTTTGTTCATAGATGTGACAGTTCTTCTGTCGTTAACATTTTTCCTTAACATGGTGGCGGAGACAATGCCACCGACTTCGGAAAGACCTCTAATAGGTAAAGATAAAATGAGAGATGCAAAAGGAGGCAGAGCGGTAGTTCCCAAAAGAATCGAAAAAAATACAATGAAAAGAAAAAAAAAAAAAAAAAACAGCGCCCCGCTCATAAAATTCGAAGACTGCTTACACGTAGTAACATCCTCTACCCACCCGCTCTTACGAAAGAATCCCCCTCCTTATGTTCGTGAAAACGCCGGCCTCCTTCCAACTTTCTCAAGTGTTTTATTTGATGGGAGTTGATCGCGCTTCATTAAACGAGGCAGGCTATTGTTTGTTTTTTTGTTTTTTTTCTAAATCCATTTTAGGCACGACGAAAAGTACCAGAAACCCCAGGTTGGAGTAAGGCCGGCACAGTAGCTTAGATGTGACCACCCTGCCCTATTTCTTGCCCTCTAACCCCCCCCCCCACAATCACTCTCTGTTTCTCGACTGTATTTTTGTGAATCTGAATCATTCAAAGTACAATCCCCCCCCCCCCCGCCACCAAATCCTCTTACTGCATGCGTCTATTTTGTAACGCTGTGGAATATTTTCCAGGAGTGAAGGTATTATTATCGCTGACAGTATTCCAAAAACTTTGTGGCGCAGACACTGCCTCAAGTTTCTGACACTATGCCTGTCTTTAGGTTTGAAAATGACAAAAAATACACATAGCAATTCATTATTTATCGTAATTATGGCAGCCTGTCAGCACTGTCACAAAACAATTTTTAAAAAACAACCAAACAAACGAACAAAACGCTATCAATAAATGAAGAAGAAAATAATAATTAAATAAAAGATCAATAAAAAATTATTATTATAAATAAATTTATAAATACGATACAAAATGCATTAATGAACCAAATCACATTGATTCTATATTTTTATATATAATAAAAATACTTTCTCATCGGTTCATTAATAATTTCTGTTAAAAATGAAAAAAACAACTAAATAAATAAAATCGCTGTAATGTAACCAGTAAATAAATCTTTGATTGCACGATTGTCTGGAGCCTGGCAGGTGAGTGTGATGGAATGAAGCAGGACTTGGCATGGTTAGCAATTATAAACGAAAAATCGAAAATAAAACAACAAATCAATAAATAAATGACCAAAAGAAGAAGAAGAAGAAAAAAAAAACACACCGGTATAATTCAACCAGACGTAACCTTTAGTCTGGCTGGTTAGAAAAAGGAATAAGACACTAGTCAAGTTTGGTATCGTGTTTCAGGTGTCACAATCCTTCTATCTCTCTCTGTATTTTCTCTCATGATAGCAGATGCGTTACCTCAGACTTCGGAAGCTATTCCCTTACTAGGTCAGCACACATTGCACATAACCTTATTTTCCAACATAGCAAACTTTCTTTCATCAGATACAATACACATAATTATTTCAACATCGCGTGTTTATTTATTTATTATTTATTTATTTATTTTTAATTCGTCCATCAAACTGGCGATGCTTGAAATAATTATGTAGTGTAGTAGAATGCTTAGTGGACTCACTTGTCCATGTGTGTCTGCCTCTTATTTTCTTCTCAAGTAAAACTGAAGAATTGTAAGCAGCAAACTTAAAAGAAGGACCTTAAATGGTTAACTATACTTAATCATTTAATTCACACAACAAAAATAAAAAAACACATTGTAAATACAAATAACTTTTTATTTTATTAAAAAGAATACATCTTTCTAGTGTACATATTACAAGCGTATATATTATACATACAATGATTATGTATAATATGTATATCCTATACATATTTGTACACTATATATAAATATATAGTGTGTGAGTGCATGGTACGTTGTGTAGTAGGCTTAGGGATGTGATATTCCTCTAACTAACACTGTGACTAATTCTTACAGATATAAGCAGAGGATCACTACGGGAAATGTGTAAATGTATGCCGAGTCTGCTGTACTGTAACTTTCCAGTCGATCGTAGGGCAGGTTACATTACGGCGTGCCTCGACCCTAACTAAAAACCCTACCTTCCCAACAGAAATTAAAAATATATATTTCTAATATTAACACAGCGCTAACCACTCTGCCTCCATGTAACTCGCCAACTGTTTAAATAAAATGCACTAAATATTAAAAAGCATGTAATAACAAACGTATAAATGTCGTTGTTTTAACTACCTATAAAAAACAAGACAAAAAAAGAATAATAATGATAAATGGATTTCATGTAAATCAATTCACGTGTATTTAGGCTTATAGAATACAGTTTTGTTTCACATAACGTTAAATGTGAGAAACCCCGTGATAGCACTTACTGTAGCGAAAAGAATAATAGCCTTTTAAACATTTCTTTTAATAGCTTTCGTATAATTTTTTTCTATCCCTAAAAATTCTCACAACCCAAACTTCAATGCATTCAATGCTCAGTCCAGACCTGAAATAACAAAATTGTATTCGTACCGATGGCTTCAAAGCATGAATTGAAAAGCACGCTTCATTCTTCGCTCACATTGAAGCAATCGTACGCAAGTTTGCATGCATTCTCTTACCATCTCTTTTTCAGTGATCAACCTCCTTATCCACGTGTTTTCTTTATTTGTAATCATATTATTTTATTTGTTTTTAATAAAGCTATAAATCATTGCCAAAGACCGATTTAACCAACGGTTACCCTTCATATTGTTTAGTTAGTGCCTTTTATTTATTCCTTTCATTTCATTTATTTATTTATTCACCACGCCTGTAAGCTATTTCATGCATGGCACGTGACTTGCGACCACATTTTATTATTGTGCCTTACGAAAACGAAATTGTCTTAACATTTTATAGGGACGTATTTCAACTGCATTATGTTCATGGTGGCTTCGTCGGTTGTATCGACAATAATTATACTCAATTACCATCATCGCAACGCTGATACGCATGAAATGTCACCTTGTGTAAGTTAATCACATTTATTTTATTATCATTAATTAGTGGGGGGTCCAGTTGACTCTAAATAGATTTGTACTCTTCCGTTCTCTTAATTGAGTTCATGAGGAACCCCCCCCCCCCCATCAAGGGCTTATTCATGTTCGATTCGTGGCTTTTTTAGGCAACTAGTCTGGGAGGACAGGTAGTATTATTCTTCACATGTAATTTTTTGTCCATATAGCGTGATTATAACTGGGATTTTTGAACCGATTAAATCACAAAACAAGGCAAGAATAAAGTAACTTAGGATTAAACTAAATTAAGTAGAAAAACAAAAAAAACACTCAAAGTTACAAACTTAGAAGGGCGAGAATTAAACTTTTTTAGCCAGGCAGAATCAATAAAACGAATGGAGTAACAGAAGGGTAAATTTCACCCAAAGTTGAATAATTACCCCCAGAGTCCGAGTTCCCATTAAGAGTGATATTTCACTGAGAATCAAATCGCGAACAGACCGCAAAACATAGTCTCCATGCTACAATGGTCAATAAAATCATCCATCAAAAGCCTTCGTTTTCGTCCTCGTTCCCGCATCTCCCCCCCTCCTTCCCTTCAACCCCAGTTCAATCATTTTCATTTTCTATCTAGCTCTTTGGAAATTATTCAACGTTTTGAAGCGCTTGATGATACTCAACAAGAGTCCTGAGGTCACAACCTGAAATAATTTCAATTAAGCATTAAACTTCTAAAGCCCATACCTCATCATCCCTTCGCAAGCCATCCACATAGCAAGCTTACCCTAAGGATCTGGTTCACTAATCCCTAATCCCCAAAGGTCATTACAGGTATTTAAAAGTTATGAGGGGTGTGGGCGTAGTGGCCTTCCCTCTTTCCACTGATCTCAATGATATACGTGCGCCACTTAAAAATGCGAGTAAAATAATATTTTATGCAATTGAGAGCAAAGGAAAAAGTTTTGTTTTTTTCTCATTCTCACTTTTGAAGGCCTTTTTTTTGGTGAAGAAAAGTGTCCGAACTAAACAAAACACTATACCCATTTGGATTTCAGGTGAAATCTGTGTTCCTCAACTGGCTCCCATGCTTGTTGAGAATGAGCCGGCCTGGACAAAACGAATCCGGGGATAACTCTAGAAAATCGATGCAATTGCACACGTTAGAACTAAAGGAACGATCGTCAAAAAGCCTTCTAGCCAACGTGCTGGATATAGACGACGACTTCAGGCACGGTCCTTTGCAAGCTTCCACTCATACTTTCATTAGAGCTCATGAAGAAGGTTCGTAGTATTATTTGAATTTAACATGTTTTCTAGTAGATTCATCTTTTTCAGGTGTTACTGGAGGAGTACTCCACACACAGGGCGTTGTATCCTCCTCTTGCTTAGGTCCTCACAGAGAATTGAGTCAGATTCTAAAAGAGTTGAGAACCATAACTGATAAGATGCGCAAAGAGGAGGAAGCGGCTGAAATTACCAATGATTGGAAATTCGCCGCCATGGTTGTCGACAGATTGTGCCTAATAATTTTTACTTTGTTCACTGTCATTGCAACGATTGCAGTGCTATTTTCGGCCCCCCATATCATCGTTACATAACTTAAAACATGTATGTCCCTCAAATGCCCTAGAAGTTGTCTTGGTTGGGTTAGCGTCCTAGCGTGCTACCGAATTGCTTATGTCTTCCACAGTCAACATCGCCTGTTGATCCCTTTGTGTCTGTTTGCTAATGAATGGCATCATGAAATCAATTTGAATTGCTCATCGTCGTTCACTTTTTAGTTTTTCTCCAAGCTGAACTCACGATTTTCACATGCTGATCCGTGAGATGTGCAAATTATATGAATAATTTTGCCCTGGTAAAGGCACAATCTCATTCCAATTGAGCCGGTCTTGAAACCGTACGGTTCCTGAAATTTCTTATTTCACACACGGATGTTGATGTGCGCCAGTTAAACAAAAACAATACAAAACAGAGACCCCCCCCCTTCAGTTCCCTCACCCAAGCCAATTCACTTTTACCTCGCATGCCTGATCTAGATTTTGAAACTTCTCCCCGATAACCAGTTTTTATGAGGGAGTTTATCGTGAAATTGCTATAAAAACTTCTTAGTCAGCCCCATCCTCCATCATTTTTTTTCAACTATTTTTGATTGGGCTCTCCGTCCATCCACACTGCCGTTCTAACCAGAAAATCCAAGAAATGACCGGCACTTGAACAAAAATTAATAAAAATCCCTCAAACTCATTTGCATTTCGAAGTTTTCTATGATGTAAGAAATTACAAGCTTATCGCCTTAGTGGCTCTGATTTCTCAAGCGTGAATTGCTTTCTTGTTCAACTGATTAACTTTATCATTTCAATGTACTGCCATTTTGAAATACTAAAAAAACGTATTAAAAGTTTTATCCCAAGACATACTTCCATGGCATGCAGGACATGAAAACGACTATTATAGGAATCCCTATATAATTAGTATAAATCACTGAATTTAACTGTAAATAACGGGTAATCACATCTTTGAATAAATTGTACATGTATGACTTAATATATATTATATATATATTATGTATATATGTATGTATGTGTACACAAGAACCTATAAATATAAATATTTGTTGTGTATACATAAATACTAATCGTTTTTTCTTCCATGTATCGCGAACTCGTCGACGTTTCTTAAAGATATTTCGGATTAATTAGTGGAGATTATTAGGAGATTTTTATTTATTAATAAAAAAAGTAGCGATCTAAGTATTGTTTCTACCATTAAATTTTTATTAATTCACAATCGCGTCATATGTGTCAAATACAACAAATTGAACTTTGCCTCAAACTATTAGTAGAAGATGTTACTTTTTATTTCAGAGAAAAAATCCCTATTCACAGTAGCTTAACAAAAGTATGGTTTTTAAGGGGCTTTTTTTTATTCGGTTGCATTCTTGTTATAATTCCTACATAGACTGCTCACAATAAAGCGCAGGCTGCCTTTTAAAACCCATGAAACCTCTTCTTCACTCATTTCCATTTTGTCTTCAACTCGATACAAATGTGTTGTTTTGTTTTTAAACCAAAACAATTTTTAACATTCCTGATTCTTTAGGGAGCAAGCTGGGAAAATTTTCAAATTGAATTTTTTGCTTAGGAAATTTTAAAGGTGTAGAGTAATGTTTCTCGTACTACACAACATTTTATACGCTACAAATATTATAAGCTGTACCGGAAGTTACTAATTTTGAGGCGATGTAGTCTTAATATGCATTTTTGACAAATTCTTGTTTTTTAAAAAAACAAAATGAAAAAAAAACAATAGCGCTAATGATAACGATAGTGATTGCTCTTTGAACTTGACAACAACAGATCAAGATGAGCTTTTTTCTCTCGCCTATTTATTGTATGATTTGATGTTGTTGTTTGTTTTTTTTTTTAAATCTGCGAGTATGGATTTACAGAAGAGAATTTGTTGTTGTCATGATCAACATTTTGCTCATATATTATTTGTATATGAGAATAACATAATTGTATTCTGTAAAGATATGCTCGTGCCTACAATAATAATTGTTAAACGCTCATCGAAGCGCTGTTAAAATAATTAAAAAAGAAAAAAACAAAACAAAAAGAACAGAAAGGTGGCTTACAAGCCACAAAATTTAGTTTTTTTTTATTAGGACAGTGTGAACAGTTTCTCTTTTTCAAAGGACAATTTTCGACTTCTTTGTAATTTATTGAAATACTGTCTTTAAAAAAAATAAAACTACCACCAAATTGTTTAAACTTTTTTCTCTTCTTTTTACTTCTTTACGTTTAAATCTTGACGGTGCTAAAGACTGTTTCCGCTGAAGATTCCAGTTCAGAGCACAACTTTTGAAGCAGCGCATGTTTTTGGAACGGATCAATATTTTTGTATACCGAGCAAAAAAAAAAAACACTATAAACAATTTAAAAAATACAAAAAAAATCAATACAAAAATGCTAAATAGGCTTAGATCCATTTTATTATTATTTTCTAGGACTTATGTTAATGATAAGAGTAAAACAATATGATAAAGCCTTTGAGGCTCTAGGTTACAATTGAGTTCGGTTGTGCTCCGAACTTTTGTTTTTTATTTTTAAAAATACATTTAAATAAAAAGAAAGAAAAAATCGAATTGTTACCTTCTTTACCGTTGATATTTTTCTACTCTCAGTCATTTTATATCAGAGCACTGTATTGCCTATAATTATATTTTCATGTATTTCTATCTTTTTATTGGAATTAATTTAATTCTAAACTTGTGTTCATTACTAGTAAATAATTTAAATTTTCATCAATTAAAAATCCATAACAATAAAATGCTGTCAATTAAAACTTCCTAATGTTAATCCTAATTTTTGTTTAGACAGTAAAATCTTGTAATAAAAACAAAACACTACGTTTTTTAATGTCTAATGACTACGCTACATTAAAAATAATGTAACCACTCATATCTTTTCACCCTCACCCAGTTTCACAAAGAATTGAAAAGTTAATTAAATAATTCTTTACAAATTGATACTTTGCCAAAAAATGCATTTTCTTTGGGAAACATTTATTAGGCAATGCAGTGTGAACATAAAAAAAAAAATGAAAATAAAAAAAAATCTTGTACAGGTGCGCTTCAAATCGTTAAGCTTCTTAGACATTGTTACGCGTTCTGCGAGTTATGCTTCACTCTTTTGCAAATTGTATATTCTGTATTTTATACTCCAAAAAATATATATATTGAAGAAAAAACATAACGAAACATTGATTTCAGGATTCATAGATTATTCTAAAACGGTTTTTTCATATTTTCTTGTCAAACAAATTTTTACCGTGTATTTTATGGCAAATAGCAACTTGAGAACTTTTAATATTCAAAGGCGCTCTTGCAATTTTTTTTGTCGATATTCAAAAATTGTATACCTTGGCGTTAATTTCGATAATTATGCTACTAGCCGAATCAGTGGACTTTCTTTCTTTTTCTATTTTGTTCTCTCTGGAGTATATCGAGCGTCGTGGTGATAACGTTAGAGACACACATAAGAAATCTACAAACTATGAAATAAATGACAATCTCACTTTTTAACTATTGCCACGTTCTAGGAGCTCATAATAGTGCCAGCTCTGAGGCGGATGTGCTCATTAAAAATATTTTAAAACTATACATAGATTTTTAAAAAAACAACAATATTAAATTCGTTTGATTTGAACAGCAAAAGAACTGTTATTTACTTCAATTTGTTTAATGTTGTTCTTTCGTTTAACAAAGCTTTGAACAATTTTAAGTAGGGTGCCACGTCTTCCCACGAAACCATCAAAGCTGCGTTGTTACAGGCGTTTATAGATTATTATAAAAAAAAAAGTTATTGCTATAATTGTTACAGAAGGAGTTGTTTTTGAAGTGATTAGCCTGTGATGATAATGATTTGATGAAGAAAAATTTGTTGAGTGTGGGATAGAGAGTCGCTGTAGTCACACTGAAAAAAAAGAGAAAAATTAAAGAAAAACTATTTAAAAAAAAAAATCTATCATTTTACTCGAACTATGACTGAGTCAATCGACTGTAAAGGCATAATGTTGTTGCTCATAGTAATAGCTATTGCGTTACGTAAATACAAGTTTAATGAAAGAAAAAAAAATAAATAAATAAAATAAATAAATAAATAACAATAAAAATAAAGTATTGTTAACAATAACTTGCATGAGTACATATTTTTTTAAATGACTACAAAAACTTTTGTAAGCATTAAGAAATTACACCTTGTTATTCAATATAATGAGGTACAGTGTACATCTATTCGATTCGTATTTATAAATCGTAAAAGCCATTCTGAAATTTGTGGTTGACCCACAAAATTTAAATGGTTATTAAATGCTATCAAGAATCAGTAGAATTTGTAAAAAAGAATCTTCATTGTTATAAATAATTTATACGAAAAGAATTAAAAAAACACATTTGTAAATAACACAGTCTTAAAATTTAAAACTCCGCGAGCCTTAAAAGAATTCATTCGAGCTGGTATGAGGCAGCTATAGTGGACAGAGAGGAGCCAGAGGTTTTAATGCCGTTCGGCTAGTTTGTCTAAGTCCTGGCGTTCCCCGGTGAGCTGACCCTGGGGCAAGTCCAGGTTTGAGGTCAACCGTCCGTGTCTATCTCCCTTCTCAGGGGCTTAGACACGCGGGGGGGGGGGGGTTTCCCCCCCAAGCAAGTGGCGTCTATCCCCCCCTGAAAGCTGGAGGCACTCTCCCCCCCCTGAAAAGAGCTAACCCCCCCCCATCAAAATTGATGATATCCATCACAGCATCACACACACAGAGGATCTAATTAGAGTTTATACAAAGTACGGTGCGTTGAATGCGACGGGGAAAAACATTGTTGGGGCGAATTCATAGAATCTTCTTGAACTGACACTGAATACTATTTGCACAGGGGCGTAGCCAGCCCATGATCAAGGGGTGGGCAGCCAGCCAGGCACACGGATTCAGAGTTTGGGGGGGGGGGGGTCTTGAGAAAAAATGCTCGTTCGCGGATGAAATCCATGAAAATGACATTTTCCGGCTAGCACTGAGCGAAAACACCCATTCACGGCTAGAATTGAGAAATAGCACTGATTCACGTTGAACTTGAGAAGTAAATCTGCTCATTGTTCGCGGTTGAAATTGAGAAAACACGCCAATTTGCTGTTTCGCGATCCAAAGTCCGGGCCGAAATTGAGAAAATGCGCTAACTCACGGTTTACAGTGTTCTTTTCACGGCTAAAATTGACAAAATAAATTGCGCGTTCAATGTAGAAATGAGAAAAATCGCTCATTTGCGGCTAAAATTGAGGGAAAATGCCAATTCACGGCTAAAATTGAGAAATGGAGCTCATTCACGCAGGTGAAATTGAGAGAAGGCACCAGTTCGTGGTTTCTCAAACCAACATCTCGGTGAACATTGCGAAAAAGTGATAATTGACTGTTTTTATACATTTACATAGCAAGTTTGCGGGTACAATCGAGAAAGAGGGCGACTTAACGCACACATTTTTGAAAAAGTTCTTATTTTCGGCTAAAATTAAGGCACATTGAGGAAAACATCTATTTTAAGGTTCGCGATGCAACGTCCGGAACAAAATTAATGAAATTCGTTAACATGAGTATTATGTGGACCTTTTCACTGCTGAAATTTGAAGGGGGGAATCGCTCAAGGCAGAATTGAGATTAAAGCACGAATTTGCGGCTAAAATTGAGGGAAAATGAATTGGCAAAATTGTCACAGTTTATAGTGTAATTGTCGTGGCTAAATTTGAGAAATAGCGTTCATTCACAGGTTACATAGAGGAAAAACTGTTCTTTTGCGGCTGAAATTGACAGAACCCACCTATTCGCGGTTTATAGGCGATGCCCAGTGCTGGCCGTAATTAGAATAGTAAAGCAAAAATGCGTTATTTCACGGATTTTTGAGACCTTTTTACGGTTAAAATGAAGAAAATAGGCTATAGTTCGAGGTAGAATTGAGAAAAAGCACTCAGTTTCACCTAAAATTAAAGAAAAACGTCAATTCGACGCTACAAATAGTGCTCATTCACGAGTTAAATGGGGGGGGGGGGATTCTGGGCAACTCATCTTGGGGAAAAACTGGATCCACCGCGCCTGTGGGCGGATTCACTGGCGAAAATAACAGATGCACCATTGCCTTTTTTCAGGCTTCTAACAGGATCCGGAGGTTAGAATCGCGTCAATTCACGTGGTCATCAGAGACTAAATTTGCACAGAAACGGCCACTATCCGTCAAAAAATAAATATCTGCTGGAAACCTGTCGTTTGTAGCCTTCTATTTCGGATTTTATGTCGAAAAATTGAAACTTCTCTCTCCCCCCCCCCACCCCGGAAAGTGATACTTTTGGAGCTAAACTTTAAATTTTAGACCTGAGACGGTAAACAGAGCTGGCAGTTTCTCTCTCACCATAAGTCTGTATGGCACAGCGGGATAAATACAATTTGAGCTAACCCAAACACACGAAATTGCGGAACCTTGGGAAAATGGGATTTTAGTGCGAAAAATCAGCAAAATCGGTTTCCAAGTTAAGCGGACCCTCGAAATCGGTTTGTCAGCAACAAACATCCGCGAATTTATGATTTTTGGTGAAACCGATGTGCGAAAATGTGTAGTTTTTTTAGTGAGAAAAATCCGAAAAAAATGGTTTTATGGAGCGAAATATAATTTTGTGTTTCTGTTAGCCAGATCAGGGAAGATATTTTTGGAATTTTGGGGTGGGCAGCTGCCCCACGAAATCTGCGTTTTTGATTCTAGGGGAGGGCAACTGCCCACCCCGGCCCCCCTCTGGCTACGCCCATGCATTTGCATAATATGAAATTCAGCCCGGGAGCCGTTCGTTTCCACTCGTCTTTTTTATTGTGATCAAAACTGTTTTGAAAGGTTCCTTGAATCAAGGAAACTTCAAGGAATATTCATAAATATGGACCTAGGGCCTGTATTTATGAACGTTCCTTGAATCTTCCTTGAGTCAAGGAAGATGCCAAAGCCCTCGCACAGTAAAAGAGGAGCAAATCCCCCCCTGGATGTTAACAAAAATCATCTTCCCCCCCCCCTAGCTGCGTCAATTGGAGGCAAGTCGCCTCCAACCCACCCTCCTGATAGACGCCACTGCCCCAAGCTACAAGTATACGAATGAAGGGGCACTAGGTACGAAAGCTCTAAAGGGGCTGTCAGTGCCCCATCAAATCTCCAAAAATGGGTGTTTCACGTTAAAGTTAGGTTTAGCAGATTTTATCGACTCCAAAAATCGGCCCGACAAGGTCCGCGTGCGTCGAGCCGCTTGGACTTCGGACCCCACGACATGCGGTTTCATCCATTTATAAATTTTGACCATTTCCTCCAAAATCGCTCTTAACTGGGAGATTTTTAGGTTCATTTTCTCTGAGTATTTCGATTTGACGAGTAGAGAATGCTCAATTGACCAATTTCTTCCTCAACATCATTGAGTGGCCACCACCGTCCTTAATTGACCACCATCCAATTGGTCACCATCCAGTTTCATTGAGACTAGAGCAATTTAATCTCGGGTACCATCATTAAGGGACCCTAGTGCGCGTGTGAAATTCAAGGCTTCGCATTCTATAACGACTGGGTTACAGCTGGTAGTTTCTGAGGCTTTATTGCTTTGCTTTCAAGGAGCCAAAGGGAACGGTCACTGAAGCAAACTCTCCAGTTAAGGAAGGCTAATTTTTGGGGAGCCCTACTTTTCAGTTGAAATATTCTCGAAATAGTAGAACGTTTTCCGCCCGTGTTCTCTACCGTTTTGAAATGAACGAGCATCGCGTCATCCCTGTGTGCTGGGAGGGCTGGGGTCGAAAATTTGATCGACCTAGGAGAGCTAAAGGCACGTCTCTTTAAAAGATGCGTATTGATTTTCCTCGGCGTTGCTTGATCGCAGGAGACTTTAATTGCCACCATCGGTCTTTCAGTAGTTCTGAGACAAGTTCCAAAGGGGTTTCTTTATTGGATGCTATAGACGGAAGTGGGTTGATCGTTTTAAACGACGGTTCACCAACGGTCTTGAGATCCATGAGTCAAATAGGGCAATCGGCTATAGACTTGTCGCTGGCCTCTCCCGATCTAGCTACTTTTTTCGACTGGCGGGTAAGCGATGATACCCTGGGCTCCGACCACTTTCCAATCCCCCTGGAAGCAAACTTTTCTCACAAAAGCAAAGTCAAGTCTCACCGCAAATGGAATATAAAAAAATGCATACTGGGAGGAATACGGGAAACTTATGGACATTTTTACTGCAGACCAGCTGTCATCGCGGTGTTATCAGCATCCCCACTAGATTATGATACCTTTATTAGAAATATGAATCAAGCTGCAGAGCTCTCTATCCCCAAATTCAAACCCTTGAAAGATTCGCGATTCAACAATCCTTGGTGGAACGCGGAATGCTCATTGGTGGTATAAAAGAGAAAAACAGCTCTACATCTATATTTGAGGCAACCTAGCATTAGCAACTTCAGGTCTTACAAGCAAGCTGCTGCCCAAGCAAAACTGATTGTTAGAGAAAGTAAACATAAAGCATGGCGTCTTTTTTGTGACAAATGTGGCACTCCATCAAGACCCTTAAGAACAGAATGACATCAAATAAGCCTCCGGTCAGTAATACGGAGTGGATTGATGAATTCTTGACGGAGCTTACACCTCCTTCTGTTCCCACGGAGGATCCCCCCCCCCTTTCACCATCGAACTCCGAACAGCCCCTCTTCCTCCTTAAGCCCTTTTGTTTGTGAAATGATAATTGGCGCTCGTTTGTATATATATATGTAACTTGTTAAAAACCGCCCGCGCCACCTCCGCTCGACTCTGGGCGCGGCCTTGTTTTCTCCCCGATGTGTAGCCCTTGTAAAGTCCTTCCCTTCAATACACCTGTTTCGTGTTTTCGTGTATGCCGTAGTAGTTATTACCCACATCCCAGTTGGCGACGAGGATAGGATCATCAAATCTCTTTGAAATGTCTTCGGGTAACCAGTCTTCTCAGGCTCCGCGCCTTCAAAAGTTCGAGTGTGAGAGTCTCACCGATTTTTTCATAAGAGCAAAAATACATTTTGCTAGATTTCAAATTAAGGAGGAGACACACATGGCGTACGATTTCCTCACTGGTCTACCCAACGATGAATACGGGCGTGTCACTCAATCCATGCTTCCTTTGACGTTGGAAACCGCTACTTGGCAAGACATCGAGAATGTTATAAAAAAATTGGAAATCGACGATACAAACAAATACAGGTTGGACTTCGCGGCATTCGAGAAAACGCCGGATGTCAGTATTCAACAATACGCCGACAAAGTGAATGCCCTTTCATTGAAATGCAAGTGGGAAAACGTTCGAGGAGACGAAGCAGCGCGCCAACTCAAGTTTTTGACATCCTTCAAGGAACCACACATTCTGAAGTCCCTGTTGGAGCTTCCAACGACCTCTACTTTCGCAGACACGGTAAAAACAGCGTGCTCCACTCATGAGATACTCGAAAGCACAAGAAAAGCAACAATGGTTACCGAAAGCGTGATGCCTGTCTCCACCAGTAAAACTTTTCGCCGTGTTCCGGACTCCTCGTCAGCTAGAGACAAATTTTCAAATGGACGTCGGGCTCAGCTGAAACCCAACCAGCCGGCTCGTAATAATAAGCATCTTTCGCTCCCCCGATGCAATAACTGCTTCATTCTGCATCAACCTTCACACTGCCCGTTCCTACAGGCTACGTGCAGGAGTTGTCGCAAGCGAGGTCACATCGCAGTGGTCTGCCGTTCAACCCCCGTTGCTTCCGTCCAGGATTCCGCTTCATATACGAGCAAAGACGACGCGTCATCGGAGGATCAGGAAGACTCTTATGCTTCGGTTGTTAACATTGAAGGGGTACGTAAATTAAGTAGTGCCAAAAAGGTGCCTGTTAGAGTTAAGACCCTGTTAGTTCCTATCGTACGGCGTTCCGTGCCAGCTAGCCCCAATGTCCACCAACCGCTTACACTATCCGTCACCGTTCCAGGCCTGTCCCATGACGTTCCTTTTTTGGTAGATACGGGTGCAAGTGTTCCCTTAATCGATAAATCGCTCTTCATCGAAAATGTTCCCTTTCGTTCTCTCTCGACGTTTATGGGAGAGGTTTTTGCTGCAAATGGTAAATCCATCAAAGTCGTTGGAATTTTAAGAACGAATATTATTATTGAGAACCAAAGAGTTTCCTCAGAACTTCTGGTGACCAGTGGCATGACTCCAAAAGCAATTCTCGGCAGAAATATTTTGGACCAAATCGCACCACAATGGCGTAACCTGGTTGTGAACTCATTTCGGAAGTGCAGGTCGGATTTGGTGGCCAGGACAGTAGACAGCTGCCTCAGTGTGCCAAGTAAAGCAGTCTGCGAAAAAACGTTTACCCCTGAAGACCAGTCTGCTGGTGAACCTGGGCGTCGACAGGCTTCCGTTCCCTCTGACTTTCCATCAAAATTCCCGAACGCCTTTGGGTTGTCCAATAATAATAAACCGATTAAAGACTATTCCGCATATTTGAATGTATGAACTGGAAGGAGCAACTCCAGTCTTTCAAAAGGCCCGTCCAGTTCCCTTTGGTATACAGAAAGACGTTGAATCATATATTTTAAACCTCCAGAAAGCTGGGATCGTTTATCCGGTCGATGATTCGGAATGGGCAAGTCCAATTGTGGTCGTAAAAAAGAAAGACGGGGGAATCAGGGTATGCGTGGATTTCAAAAAAAACCGTGAACCCTAGCATCTGTACAGACATTTACCCTCCCCCGAGACCAGAAGAAATCCTCAATGATTTTGCTGGGTGCCGCTTCTTTGCCAAAATTGACTTAACAAATGCGTACTTGCAACTGGAGGTCCATAAATCGTCCCAAGAATGGTTATGGCGTTACAAAAGATTAGTTTTTGGATTGAGTGCAGCCCCTGCTATTTTCCAGTCCATCATGGATCGAATTATGAAGGGAATTCCGAACTGCCGGACATATCTTGATGATATCTTGGTGGGAGGTACTCCCATGGAGCAATGCAGACACAATGTCCTGTCGGTACTATCCAGATTAGACAGTTATAATGTAAAAATCAACTTGAATAAATCTGTTTGGTTAGTGCCATCCGTCTCTTTTCTGGGCATGATGATCTCGGAAAAAGGTAGAAGTCCGGATCCAGATAAAGTCAAATCGATAGTCAGCATGCCCACGCCAACTAGTCAAACAGAGTTAAACTGGGTATGGTTAATTTTTACCGCCCATTTGTAAATCATCTATCTTCGACGCTAGAGCCTCTGCATTGCCTGCTCAGAAAGGGAACCCCGTGGGAATGGTCATCGCATTGTCAAAGTGCATTTAACAAATGCAAAAGAGACCTAGCCGACGCTACAGCGTTAGTCCTCTATGACCCTTCAGCCGAGCTTATTCTAACTACAGACTCCTCAGCGTATGGAGTTGGGGCAGTACTGAGCCAAAGAAAGTATGGTATTACTAGGCCTATCGCTTTTGAATCAGCCACCATGACAGACACACAGAGAAAATACTCTCAGCTGCACAAGTAAGCTCTCGCAATTATATTTGGCCTACAGAAGTTCCATAGGTACTTATATGGCAGGAAGTTTGTTATACACTGTGATCATCAACCATTGAAAACAATCTTAGCATCCGACAAAAATATTCCCAGTATCGCAGCTGCGAGGTTAATTAGGTGGGCTGAAATACTGGGTGCTTACGATTACAGAATAGAGTATCGACCAGGAAACTCCATTCCTCATGCGGATGCGTTATCCCGTTTATCTCTACCCGTTGAACCCCATGTTCCACATGTATCGTTTGTGGAAGATACAGTGCCATTAATTTCCATAGATACGGTAAGAGAAGAAACTCGCAAAGATGACATATTGAACTCCTTGTCGAAGCTTTTAAGAAAAACATGGGATTCGAAACCATCGGATCCTGAGTTAGCGAAATTTTTCGTTGTTCGTGACCAACTGGAAATTTCCGATGATGTCATATTTTTGAACGGACGAGCTCTTATCCCGAACAGCCTCAGGGAGACAGTGCTGAAGGCTTTACATTCTGGTCATGTGGGCATTTCTAGGATGAGGCACGCAGCAAAGTCGTTGGTATGGTGGCCAAACCTAGATGCGGACCTAGTTAGAATAACCAAGGCTTGCGACCCATGTAATATTCACGCAGCTCGGAACCCGGACGCTCCAAACCGCGTGGCTCGGCCAGTGCCTCAAGAGCCGTGGGAAAGGGTCCATCTCGACTTGTTTGACTTGGATGGACGGAAGTTTTTAGTAGCGGTGGATGCTTTTTCCAACTGGATCCACGTGGAATTGATAGTATCCCCTACAGCTTCTACTGTCATTCAAATAATAAAATACTTGATGGCCACGTTTGGGCTTTTCCACTCCGTAGTCACGGATAACGGTTCCCCCTTCAGTTCCACGGAGTTCCGAAGTTACCTCGAGGGGCGAGGGATTCGTCATATCCCCACAGCGCCATATAATCCTGCAAGTAATGGAGTAGCGTAGTCCGGGGTGTACAGGGCGAAGAAGGCATTGCGTAAGTACGCTGAAGATTTCCCAAAATCATCCTGGCAAGACAGGATTCTCTACTTTATGTCCACCCAACATGCGGCTCCGAGTGCTGACGGAATTTGCCCGATGTCAAGAGTTCTAGCTTATAAACCTAGAACACATTTAACATTCAAAAAGCAAACTCCTCAGGTGAATATGCAGCCATTGCATCCAGTCAAGTTTTCTCCTAGCTCACACGTTTGGTTCCTGCCTTATCCGGTCTCCTCTCATCCTACGTGGAGCAAAGGCATCGTAATTTCTGCTCCCTCGACTACTATTCGACATGTGCAGCAGAAGAACGGTCGAATTTTCAAAGTCATGTACACCAACTCAGGAAATGTACGATTCAGCAACCTCAGTCTTCTCCGCTTGAGGTTCGGGATAACAATCTGAGGGACACCTTCCTTTACTCCTGCAAACCGAGAATGCCACAGACCACATCTCATGGGTTTTCTCAGCCAAACAGTGGGTTACCGTTGGTAAATTCGAGAAACAGCCCACCTTCCCGCGGGCAGTTGCACCCGTTATCGCCAACACCGGATCAGTCCATTGATCAAACTGAGCCCCAGTCAATAAATACCGAAACCCAATCAACTCCTTATCCCAGCCTCAACCTCTCCCTCAGATAAATGTGTCGGATGCGCCTGCACGAACGTCTTCTTTTGGCCGACGCATACGGGTTCCTAGGAAGCTTGCCGATTTTTGTACTTTGGTAAATAACAAGAACCCTCCCTTGCAGATTTATGACTCGTTCCAACCCGTTTGAAGAGAATTGCGTTCACAGTGACATCATACATTATTGTATTTAGTTTTAAAAAAATTCTGTATATGTATAGTCGTTATTTATCTTCCCAGATTGTTGTTTATACTGCTTGATACATTTCCTTTTCCCCGTAAACCTGATTTATATTATGTGTAATTTCTATTTTTTGTAATGAAATGATAATTGGCGCTCTTTTGTATTTATATGCAACTTGCATAAAACCTCCCAGCGTCCACCACCGCTCGACTCTGGGCTCGGTCTTGTTATCTCCCCGATGTTCAGTTCTTGTAAAGTTGTTCCCCCGCAAATACACCTGTTTCGTGATCCTATGCCGGAGTAGTTATTACCAATATCCCACTAACACACGCTTCTGATAGTCAATAGTTTCCTGGATTTGTCAACTAGTCGTTCTTTAATACATCAGTCACATTCCCCTCCTTTATTCAGAGGTGATTAAGAAGCCCTTATCGCAGAAATCCCGATAATATTAATGCCGGATTACAAATCAGACCTACCCTCAAGGCTGAGCCGGAATGTTTTTAGCGAAGATGTATCAATGCTTCTACTAGGTACACATATAATTTATACGGACGGCTCCAAATCAAAATCAGGTTCAGCCGGGGCTGCTCTCTTTGACCCGCTTCTTAACGTCAGGAAATCATTCACCCTTTCTTCTTACGCTTCCTCATTCACTGCCGAACTAATAGCTGTCATCGAGTCTTTAAAATATGCAAAAAACCCTTGCTCACAACAAAATCGCAATCCTCACCGTCTGTGAAAGCCTGATAGACACCCTGTCATCTATATCATTAAATTCCCGCACTTCCCACCTTATTATCGAGATATTACATCTCTCCAGAGATATATCGGCCCTGAATAGGCATGTCTTTGTTTGGGTTCGGGGACACTCTGCGGTCCTCGGAAATGAAGAAGCCGATAGATTAGCCAAATCAGCGTGGTTTTTGGGTGAACCGGTAAACTACAAAATTCCAGCTACGGACTTTCTAACTCTGGCTAAAAATCGACAGAAAAATGATTGGCAGAAGGACTACAACACTAGTCAAAAAGGAATCCGATATAAAGAAATCGTTCCGTATGTCGGGGAAGCCCCCTGGTTTCAGCAGCTACAGATAGGCCGTAGAAAAGTTCGGATATTAAGCCGCATTCGATCTAACCATGGAATTTGTGGTTACTACTTACATCGCATCGGGATGCAGGGTATTATCATAGAGTGCCCAAAGTACAAAAACTCTCGATCTACTCTGTTCAACTTACTATATGAATGTATTCAAGCTCCTTTCAATCTTCAATCCATAGTAGCTCAAATATCTATATCACACGAAGCACTGTTATCCTTCATTGAAAAAGAAAAACTAAATTTCTAAAGGTTACTTTCAATATCGACCAAACTACTCGCATTTTTAATTTAGCAAAATGAAAATTCGCTGTGGCTGTATGGCCCCGGGGCCAATGCCAAAAAAAAATCCTCAACCATGTGATATTGAAAGAATAATAATCCATCGAGAGCTATCACGACACGAATGAATCATGAAAATTATACCGTACATCAGTCAATGTCCGTACTCGAGTTATATTGACATAATAACTACATCTTGAGAGCGTTTTCCGGTTCCGATAAGCCGATTGGTTCATTCAGAGTGGTCAATTTATTTCATTCACTCTTTGTAAAATTCATTCAAGGTAACAACCAACCTTTATGAACAGTCTTAAACAGGTGTGACTAGTCAAGTCTTTATGGAAACCCGGCATAAACCCGGTATCCCCGGCATTTTCACAGAAGAACTTTGAAAGAAATTAGACTTAAAAAATTCACTGGAGCAATCATCACAATTTCATTGCCTCAATAACATCATCGCTTCTTATTTAAAGGGTTGCCATTACCATGTTCATTTTTTAATTTAAAAAAAAAATTGACTTTTCAAGTTGTAGTAGAATATGTTGACCGACATATGATCATCATTTTTTAATTAGTTTACTGTTATCTGGACAAACTTTTGAGACCGGAACGACTCGACGTCGATCCATCATCAGCTACGGCAACTCAAGACTGGATTCACTGGAAGACGACATTTTCTTACTTCCTTGATTCAGTGCCTAACGCACTTTTAGAAGCTAAAGTACGCGACACGAAATAAGGCGGGTGTGACTCATCGACTAAAAAACCAACGTTGCGCATTATAGTCCCAAAGATGCTATGAAAAGCTCAAGTCTACACCCATAGCTGGCAACGTTGCACTCCCATCGTTGTCACTTTGGAGAGCTGTGAGCCGGTGAGCGTTCGTAAAACCCCACCACCACATCACCACGCACAACGCACAGAGTGGCAACAGGGCATGGGAAGGCCGATGAGTCACACCCGCCTTATTTCGTGTCGCGTACTTAAGGGGGAGTTGTACATGTGTTTCCTCGACCCCCCTCCAATCATACCTCGCCTACTCCGCGTTACGGAAATTACCGCCGTATTTCTGCACCAATCGTGGACTTCAAGGGCTCATTTAAATCTTCAGGAAATTCCGCACAAGCGTACGATCTTGCTTTCCTAAATAAGTCGTCGAAAGAGTGTGAATTTTCAAGGTAAAAGTTTGTGTGCGTTTTACAGTTATTTTAGGGATGAAATATGAAAAAGGAAGATCGTACGCTTGTGCGTAATTTCCTGAAGATTTAAATTAGCCCTTGAAGTCCACGATTGGTGCAGAAATACGGCGGTAATTTCCGTAACGCGGAGTAGGCGAGGTATGATAGGAGGGGGGTCGAGGAAACACATGTGCAACTCCCCCTTAAGTGCCCTGCTAGGGAGTCACTGCGTAACTCTTGTGTTTGAGCCGGAAAAAGACCGTTAACCAAAGTTCCGTTCTAAACATCGAAGAAAACGAAAATTATATCATTGACAATTATTTATCGACAACATGTTTGAAAAATGCTTTTACTTCTGTTCACATTAACGGCTCAAAAATGAACGCTCTAATTGACCCGGGCAGCTCCTTGAGCTTCGTCAAATGATGCGATAGCCAGAAATTGAAAATACCAATCGAAAAATCTAATAGGACTGTGGTGGGCAGTTGCCTTCCCCTAGAGTCGAAAGCGACGATTTAGTGGGGCAGCTGCCCACCCCTAGATACCATCGGAACGTACAAATCCTACAGGGACACCACATTTTGTTTCGTTGACGCTCACTAAGAAATCATTTCCCGGATTTCGCTCACTAAAAAATATCGACTTAGCGGATTTTTGCGCCATAAAAATACAATTTTACAGATTTGACACAACTAAGAAGCATTCTCGGATTCAGCTTTAACTAAAAAATCCAATTTTGCGACTTTTTATAGGATTTTTTTTTTTCACGGGTCACTGAAAAATTTATTTTGCGGATTTGGCACTAAAATTCCAATTTCACACATTTCGCCCTCAAAAACTATTTCCACGCAATTGGTGGATTTGTTTCTGGAAGACCGTGAGTTTCTGTGGCTAAAAAACAATTTTGTGGGGTTGCCCGATTCTACAACAATTTTTCGGATTTCTCGTACCAAATAAACCATTTCCGCGGGGCTATCTCATAGAAAAACCAATTTTGCGGAGTACGCTTCTCCCAAATCTAAAATCGCCAGCATAGTGATAAAATTACCAGTTTTATGCAAAAATCACTATTTCAGTACTTGATAAAATCGTAATTTTGCGCTAAAATTGTCATTTGTGCGCTAAAATCTTCATTTTTGTGCCAAAATAGCCAGTTTCGATCTAAAATTTTAGTTTTGAGGTGAAACCTTTTTCTAGGTTTTAGGGCCTCTCCGCGCCCCAAGCGCCACTAAGTGGTCGGCAGTGCCACTTCAGTCAGTCTGGGGGTAAACGTTTTATCTTGTGGGAAACCTGTCACATTTAGTTTACGGGTAAAATCACCAATATTGTCTCTCAATTGTCAATATATCGTCTTGCAATTCTCAGTTATCATGTAAAACGTCAGCATTAGCGTGAAATCTGTAGCTTTGAAGGTTTTCATCTCGAAAAGCCACGATTTCAGTTCAATACTAAAGATTTCACGCCAAAGCTGACAAGTTAGTCAAAACTGAAGATTTTACCACAATAATGGTGATTTTACCCTTAAAGTTTTGACAATTTTTCCTTAAAATGAAAATTTTACCCCCAAAACTGGTGGTTTTACCACAAAAGAGAAGTTTTTCAACCTAAAATTCTAGTTTCTACCCTGAAACAATTATCAGAAAAATTTAGTTTTCACTACGAAACTGCCGAATTCCGATTTGCGAGTGCGAATTTAGTGGTTTAACCTAAACACTGAAAATTTCGTCATGACAATTTCGTACTTTTCGTACTTAGCTTCGATAACATGGAAGAGACTGAAAAGATATACTCGATCCAGTCGATTCTTAATATAAAAGTTAAGATCGAACCTTTGAGAAGAACTACAAATCTCATTCCGCAGTGTAAGAACTGCCAGGGGTTCAACCATACACGAACCTACTGCCAGCGAAGAAGCGAGGTGTGTTAAGTGTGCTGGGAAGCATGACGCCCAAAAATGCCCCCTCACGAAGGGCCCAGCAAAATGCGTCAACTGCGGAGACGCCCACCCAGCGAGCTATCGTGGATGTGAGGTAGCCAAAGAGTTGCAGCGTATGAAAGAAAAAACCAATAACTTCAAGACCGGAAGGGCTGGAAAAAGGCAAGCAGCAAAGATCATTCAGAAAGTCCAACCAGATGCTGGGGAAACAATTGTTCCGACTAAAAAACAAACGTCCTATGCTGGGGTAGTTAGCGGCCATCCGGCTCCATTCTCAGTTGATAAAATGCTCACTCTACTATTGGAAATATTGAAAAAAAGCACCCTCGAAAAGAGCCTAAAAGTTAGACAAAAATTATGAAACGTCAAAATACTGTGACACAGCATGGAACGCAAATGGACTGGGGCAACATGCTTCAGAACTTGAGTTATTTCTCCATCAAGAAAAAGTTGATATCTGTTTGATCTCGGAAACTCATTTCACGAGGTCATCTCACATGAAAATCAAAGGCTACTCGTGCTATCGTGCGGACCACCCAACAGGTAGACCGTGAGGATGAGCAGCAGCCATCATCATTAAGAGCACCGTTCAACACTACGTGGAACCCAGTATCCAGGAAGAGTTCATGCAAGTAGCAACAGTTAAAGCATCCGTAAATAGCAAAAGCTGTAGCATTTCTGCCATCTACTGCCCTCCCAGATACGCACTGAAAGAAGAGGACTACTTATCGTTAATGGATAGTCTGGGTGCTAATTTCGTCATCGGCGGGGATTTCAATGCAAAGAACACATATTGGGGCTCGAGGCTAACAACCACAAAAGGACGAGAGTTGTTCTCCGCTGGGAGAAGAAAAAATTGCAGTTTCCATTCATCAGGAAAGCCTACGTATTGGCCTAAGGACCCATTAAAGACTCCTGATCTCATTGATTTTTTTGTGGTCAAGGGAGTATCGGACGACTTCATTCACGTAGAAGACTGTGGCAGTCTAATCGGCTCAATCATTTTGAAGGAAGACCGGCCAAGGCTAGTCACTCAACGCACTAGTTGGGATGTTTTCAGGGAATACATCGCCTCTAATATTAACCTTTCAGTCCCTCTAAAATCACCGGAACAATTAGAAGAGGAAGCTGGGAACTTCGTCAAATGTATTCAGCGAGCTGCTTGGTCTGCCACGCCTACAGAAAACATTGCAAGAATCAGCCACACCACATATCCCCGTGAGGTTAGAGAGCTGGTTAGGGAAAAAAGAAAGGCGAGGAAACTGGCAAAACAGTAGAGCTCCTTGTGACAAAGCAAAACTGAATAGGCTAAAGACTCGGCTTGACGCCCTGAACAAGGAAATCAAGCAAGAAACACATGCCAGACTATTGATGGAGTTAACTCCAGGAAAGGACACGGATTACTCTCTGTGGAAGATTACTAAATCGCTTAAGCATCCCAAAGATTTGTTGCCGGTGTCGGTCCCTCACATCATTGTACCCCCTTATTCGGGTCTCTGGCTATACTCACATTCCCTTCCTTGTATGTGTTGGAAAGTCTTTGCTTTGCCCACTCAAGGGCTCCTCACATGGAATCGGTGGGCGCGAAAACTGGCCTTAATTTGCGAGACCAAAATAAAGTAGCATTGCCATTTAACGTTTGGGTAAGACAAGGGACAGTTATTTGTATATTCCCTTTGAATTGTATAAACATCTGCCCTAATAATAATAATAAATAATAAATTATTATTATTATTATTATTATTATTATTATTAAGAACACATTCCTCCGATTAGAAAGCTGGACGGAGAATGGGCCAAAAGTCCCCGAGAGAAAGCTGAACTATTTGCAGAGCACCTCGAAGAAACATTTATGCCGCTGCAAGGGGAAAGAGATGAGGAAGAACTGCCGACGCTGCCTCCATCAGCGTCTTCGCAATATACATATAAGACCGGTAACATTTAATGAGCTTAAATATGCAATAAACAATCTCAAAACAAATAAAGCTCCTGGGTATGACCTCATAACTGGGAATGTCGTCAAACTACTCCCGGAAGTAGGAATGCGTATGTTACTCTACCTCATAAACGCATCGCTGAGACTCAAATACGTACCTCGTTGCTGGAAAGTGGCAGAAGTGATCATGATCCTGAAACCAGGTAAGGAATCATGCGAGAAAACGTCGTACCGTCCTATATCATTGTTACCAGTGATCTCCAAACTCTTCGAGAGGTTACTCGTGAAGATATTAAAAGCCATAGTCAAAGACAAGGAGCTTATCCCCAATCACCAGTTCGGGTTCAGGGAAAAGCACTCCACTATTGATCAAGTGCATCACATCACTCGAGTAATTGAGAACTCTTTAGAGAGGAAGTAAGTCTGCGCGAGCGTGCTCCTTGATGTTTCCCAAGCATTTGATAAAGTCTGGCATCAGGGTCTGCTGTACAAACTTAGAAGAAACTTGCCGGACCAATACTTCCACATTCTCAAGTCGTACCTCTCAGAAAGACACTTCAGGGTGAAGCACGAAGGAGCGTATTCATCATTAAAGAGGATAAATGCTGGCGTTCCCCAAGGAAGTGTACTTGGGCCGCTGCTGTATCTCCTCTATACGAACGACGTCCCTAGCAGTGGGGACACAACAATTGCAACGTTTGCAGACGACACAGCCCTATTGGCGGTTGCAGAGTCTGTTGAAGAAGCAACATCACAGCTACAGCACACAGTACGCCAAAAAATGGCGACTAAAACTGAACGAACTCAAGTCCTCATACATCTACTTCACAAACAAGAAAATAATCAATATACCAATAATTATCAACGGACAACAGGTACCCATAGTAAACACCGCTAAATACCTGGGTATGACACTCGACACTAAGCTTAAATGGAAATAGCACGTTAAGAAGAAAAATGAAGAACTAAAACTGAAGTTTAGAAGACTGTTTTGGTTACTTGGTAGGCACTCTGAGCTCTCCATCCATAACCAATTGCTAATATATAGACAAGTGCTGAAGCCAGTATGGACGTATGAAATTGAGCTCTGGGGTTGTACAAAAAAGACCAATATTAAGGTCATACAAGCATTCCAGAACAAGGTACTGAGGAGCATTGTCAATGCCCCCTTGTATGTTCGCAATGATGACCTCCACCGAGACCTCAAGGTGGAAACCGTAAAAGAAGTAATTGAGCAGCATGCGCTCAAACACCAACACCGTCTTCGGGAGCGCATATGAACCCGGAAGCACTTCGCCTTCTGGACAACGGTGACGTCGTCAGGCGGCTACAGCGGACAAAACCCGTGGACCTTGTGGTGTCGCGGGAGTGACAGTGAGGTGTGTGCGTGCTTTGGAGTAAAATTTCCAGTTTTGGAGTGGTATAGGGTTAAATCGTTAGTAATAGGGCAACACGTGAGTTTTTGGGATTAAATCGTTAGTTTTGAGTTTAAAAATGACAGTTATTGTCAGTTTTTGTGGTGAAATCCTGTCAAAAACACTTCCGGGTTTGAAGTAAAATCGTTAGTTATAGAGTAAAATATCCAATTTACTGGTTAAGAAAAGTCAGTTTTGTGGTAAAATTTCTAATTTCGGAGGGAAATATTCATTTATGAGATAAAACCGCCAAACGTTTTGGTGTAACACGTCAGTTTTTGTCGTGAAATCGTCCGTTATGGTGAAAAATATACCTATCGTCTTATTTGGGAACAAATCGTCAGTATTGGGGTGCAATCATCAGGTTTGTGGGAAACAACAGTTATGGCGTGAAATTGTCTGTGTTGAAGTAAAATGCCAAGTTTTAGGGCAAAATCATCATTTCGGTGGTAAAATATTCAGTTTTGAAGTGAAACCGTCAATTTTCGTTAACAGAAAACTGGCGATTTTACCATTAAAGTGAACTTTCAATAGCGTTCACCATTTGCCTATGATTTTGCATCGAGGCAATTCATTTCCACTCGTACTCTCCATTGACATAAAATATAATTTAATTCAGAGTGGCCGATTGGATAAATTCAGTGCCCAAATGCAGAATTTTGTGCTAATGGGAACGCCATTAGTCTATCGCCCCCGGAAAACACAAGAAAGCCGCGGACGCCCTATCAAGAATCCGAATTTTGAAGTCAAAATTTGACAAATATATTGAAGAGACGGATATTGGTGCTTCTATTACTATCAAGTCTGAACTCATAAAAATTCACGAAGCGTGTGCCACCCGGGGGTCACACGGATGACTCAGTGGATTCGAAGCAAAAACTTGCCATTTTCGGTAGAGGAAATCAGACAAGTAACTTCCTCTTGCAAAGTTTGTTGAGAACTTAAGCCGCGATTTTACAAAAAGGAAGTTGGTACTTTGATAAAGGCGATTTGCACCCTTCGAACGCCTGAATATTGATTTCAAAGGAACGGTTCCAACGTCATCGACTGGAAAAGGTACATCCTCATGATAAAAGATGAATATTCTAGATTGCCTTTTGCATACCCTTGTACCCGACCTATCCACTACAACAATAATCGCAAGCATCTCACTGACCTTTTCTCGATGTTCGGCCTACCATCAATACCAGCATACACACACTCAGACCGAGGATCTTTACGTCGGAGCAACTCAAAGAATTCCTTCATTCAAGTAAAGTAGCCACGAGCAGAACTACAGCGTATACTCCACAATGTAACGGGGTAACGGGGAATGTAAACCGTCGAGCTAGCCTTGAAATCTAGTAACTTGAAGCCTAGTCAGTTGGATACTGTGTTAAACGAGGCACTGCATTGTGTACGGCCACAAATTATAGTCCTCATGATGTAATGTTTACGCACATCAGGAAATCAACGCACGGATCATCTCTTCTTGGTTATGCAAACCTGAAAATGTTCTTCTCAGGTGAAACGTCAGAGCCAGTAAATATGACCCATGCGTTGACGAAGTGGACTTGATCGAAGCAAAATGCCAGATGGAAGAGAAACCACTGTCTCCCTGAGGCATCTAGCTACTCCGACAGGGAGGTCACTGTTGAAGGTGGTTAACTTGAAAATATTCTGCGTCACTTGTTATTGTTCTAAAATAGTATATTACGATCCAAGGGCGGTATGATGCTCATTACGGTCGAGGGCGACAGGAAATGCCCGAGGTGAAGCCGAGGGCAGTTGTCGCCCGAGATCGTAATGAGGAATACCGCCCGAGTGTTGTAAGCTATTTTTTGTACAGCGAAGTTCATAATTATTGTAATAATAATCATGAAACCCAGTCTTTAAAGCCCCGTTCAGAAGCTATGTGCTATGTACCTGTGGAGTCGTATACGCAAATAAAAAAAATTAATTCCTTCGAAAAATGAAGCATTTTGATAGGTCGCACAGACTCCACAGACGCATAGCATATGGTTTGCTTAATGAACTGAAGTGAACGCACACTCTAGCCAGCGAATGGAAAGATGACGTAGCTGATACAGAGAAAACTTTAATCGCCTCTCAGCGTAATTTAAAGTGCTTATTTTTGTGTTTTTATGGCTTATGTACAATTTAAAAACAAAATTAGGAAGAACAACAAAAGACCTTTAAAAAAACGCAGCGGGCTGATATTTTTTCTTACGCCCGGCGGGCGGAATGAACCTCGTGTCGCCCGCTCAAGGCTCTCCCAGCGGGCGAATTTCGAGTCTTTACGCCCGGCTGTACAAAAATACTTTTTACGTTTTTGTGTCGTCTAAATATAAAAGAACCTTCTTTTTTTCTTTCTCCGCGGTTTAGTTAAAATAAAACTTGCTAAACTCCAGCGCACCTCCAACAGGTTATGGGCCGCAGCTTGGTTTGAAGGATCGTCGAACCTCGGAAAATTAAAAAAACAAAGTCGATTGAACAAAAGTATTTAAAACTCTGTCTTGGACATGAACGACACGGATCTCTCGGTCAAAATTAAAAAATTGGAGAATCCGGAAAGCTGGACGGTATGGAAGTTTCATGTCTCGGTTACATTGAAAGCTGCCGGCTTGTTCGAAATTGTAAACGGCGAATACCCGGAACCTGTTCTCGCCCGTCAAAGAGATGAGTCCGAGGAATCTGCCCAAGCTCGATTTGAGATTGAAAAAAAGGCTTATAACAAGTTGGATTCCAAGGTTCAGCAGCTTTTCGACACGACTGTTAGCGAAAATAACAAGTCACTGCTTATGACTTGCAGCAGCGGAAAAGAAATGTGGAACAAGTTGCTCAGCATTTTCGAGCAGAAGTCGGAGTCGAGCATCCACGTGCTACAACAAAAATTTTTCAAATATGAAATGGTTCCGTCCGACTCGATTGCTAAACATATTTCGAAAATTGAAACCTTGGTTCATCAGTTAGAAAGCCTCGGAGAGCCAATTTCGGAAACGTTCATGATGACGAAGATTCTAATGACGTTGCCCTCAACTTTCAATCATTTTCATAGCGCGTGGGACTCGATACCCGTCGAAAAGGAAAATTTGCAGGTCCTCACTGCGAAATTAATAACAGAAGAATCCCGGCTGGAAGTGCAGACTAAGGAAGAAGGGACTTCTGCGTACGCCGCAAGCAAAAAAGATAAGGGCTGGAAGAGTGAAACAAAATTTGCAAAAAACTACGAACAGCCAATCATTTGTCATTTTTGCAAGAAACCCGGACACCTTATGAAGTTGTGTATCTTCCGAAAGAGGCAAAACTCCAGTTCTGAAGATAAAAACAAAATAGGAAGCGCACTCGTCGGTAAAAATTTCGCTGCGTCCTTAGCGGGAAACGGTCGTCCAACCCAAAACAACTACGATTCGGACTCTGGAGCCAGCGACCATAAGTCGCCTAGAAAAGAATGGTTCGAGGACTACCAAGAATTTCGAAAGGACATCTGAGTTTGAATCGGGAACGGCAAAGAAATTCAAGTCAAAGACCAGGGGCACATAAACATATTATCTCGCGTAAACGGATGTGGACCGAACATCATTTAGCCAACGTGCTGTACGCCCCAGACTAGACTCTAAATATATTCTCAGTTCGAGCAGCGTTGTCTAAAGGTGTGGAAATGACCGCTAGAAAAGAAGAGTGCCTTTTCAAGAAAAATGGAAAAATTGTCGCGTGCGCCAGATTAAAAGAGCGCCTCTTTAAACTCGATTTTAATGTTATCCCTCCGTTTGACCTGGGGAGTAGCCAAGAAATGACCGTGAGAGAATCATTAGTTGCAAATCTTCAAGTCTGGCATGAAAGAATGGCGCATCAAAACGTGCGTCATGTGCAGGACGTTTTGAGTAAAATTAATGTAACGTTGGAAACAAAACACACAATGAAGACAGCAACCAGCGTTGTGAGGCTTGGATCAAGGCAAAGCACTATAGAAACCATTCAAAACTACAAATTCGGAGTCAAGAGAATCTGGGGAGCTTATTCATACGGATGTTTGTGGTCCACTACCAGAAAAATCCATCGGAGGGTCAAGATACTTCGTGTTGTTCAAAGATGACATCTCACACTTCCGAATTGTCTACTTTCCATCTCAAAAAAATGAGTTCAAAGTAAAACTTAAGACTTTCTTGAACATGGTCGAAACACAAATTGAACAAAAAGTTAAGATTCTCCGAAGTACAAATTAGATAAGTAGCCGTAGTTGCCTACGTTGTCAGTCATACCTTGTTGAGGTGTGTCCAAGACAGACCGGTTTCGCCTGTTCGGCATCTTCAGTGTTGGAGCGTCTACTGAAAACTTTCAGTTAGACGCTCAGTAGTTTTCAGTAGACGCTCCAACACTGAAGATGCCGAACAGGCGAAACCGGTCTGTCTTGGACACACCTCAACAAGGTATGACTGACAACGTAGGCAACTACGGCTACTTATCTAATTTGTATTATTGTACGCCTTGTATATATAATGATGTTACTAATCCTAATTCTCCGAAGTGATAATGCTAGTGAGGAAACCACCAAAGAAATTGAAAAAATTATCGAAAATAAGGGAATTATCCATCAAAAGACGGTTCCCTACAATCCTGAACAGAATGGATCAGCAGAGAGAGATTTTCGAACAATTATGGAGTCTACCAGGGCGATGCTTCATCGCAAAAATTTGAACAAAAATCCCTGGGCGGAAGCGGTGAATACGGCTGTTTACGTTCTGAATCGAACTGGGCCTAGTTCAGTCAAAGGGAAGACGCCATTTGAATTGGGGCACAAAAGAAAACCAGATATTTCTAATTTTCTTGTTTTCGGGACATCTGTTTATTCTCATGTACAAAAAAAAAAAAAAAGGGTCAAAGCTCGACGCTAAAAGTGAAAGAGGCATTTTTGTAGGGTATGACGAAATAATTAAAGGCTTCAGGGTTTGGTACCCTGAAAAGTGTAAAGCACTGACTAGCCGCGACATGATTTTCATGGATGAACATGGAGACTCCAAACACAATGCAACATTAAAACTCACTTGGACAGGCTTTAACAATAATGAAATCTCTGTAGCACGAAATACAAGTGAAAATGATAAAAGAGCAGATAGATCAGGAAGAATTTCTTCTGATGAATTCTTTGGATATGACGAAAACGACGACCGAGAAGAAGATAATGAAGAAAGCAACTACAATTTGACGCGGTGTGGCTAAATGGGGGTCGTTCGGACGACCCGAAGATGAGGGTTGAAGATGCAAGAAATTAACGGTCGCTACCTGTTGTTTGCTTTGGGTAACAGGCCCCAATATATTCTCAATATAATACAACTGATTTACAACTTTTGTTTCGGAAAAAATAATAACAATTCTTTTCGTTAATGGTTTCTGGTCGTTCCGGTGCGTGGAATTCGCGACTGTCGGTCTGGTAGCGTCCCTTCGCGCTGTTGCAGATCCTCTTGTCGAGCTAACGGTCCGTTAGCGTCCTTTGGTGCTGTCCGTAGTGTCTTCTTCGCCGGGTTTGGCAAGGACAGGGAAAGGTTCGGACAGGATCGGTCTTGCTCGATGAATTCTGGGGCAGACACAAGTGCCCCGTATTATCTATCGAGTTCCACCGGGGGTGAGGGAACGAGAAGAACTGTTGACCGGAGTCGTCTCAACGGTCTGGCACGAATGCCTACCGGTGGTCAGGTCCACAGTAGGGTTTCCCTTCAACAAGCATCCGGAGTCTTCTCAACGGATGTGTCGAACTTGGAAGGTTCCCGCAAGGTTATCCTGCCGGTCCGGTTTTATAAATGCGTCAAGTGTATGACGACTTTAACAGTGACGGTCTAATCCACAATTGGGTTTTCCTTCAACAAGCGTCCGGAGTCTTCTCAACGGATATGTCGAACTTGGAAGGTTCCCGCAAGGTTATCCGACTGTTCGGTTTTGATCTATGCGTCAGGTTACTGACGACTTAAAAAAAATTACGGTCTAATCCCCAATAGGGTTTCCCTTCAACAAGTGTCCGGAGTCTTCCCGACGGATATGTCGAACTTGGAAGGTTCCCGTAAGGTTATCCGTCCAATTTACTTGGAGCTATGCGTCCGGTTTAGGACGACTTGAGCCAGGGGCGGTTTAATCCACAATAGGGTGTCCACTTCAACAAGCGTCCGGAGTCTTCTCAACGGAGTAGAGCTTGGAAGGTTCCCGTAAGGTTATCCGTCCCACTGGTCAGAAAAAAAACAAAACGGGGTAAGAGGCCTCGGTCAGGGTCAGCCTTATACCAACCGGTCAGGATCGAATCACTGAAGGGTCGGAAAGGTTCCCAATAGGCTTTGTCCGTGGATGCCTTGGTAGGGTGTGACGTCACGAACGGTCAAGAGTCGTCTCAATTGACCGCTGGACGTTTTCCCGTACGGCGTGATTTTTGGTGAGCGATCCTTCGCTTCGGGAAGACTGCGTCGTCACTGTTGTACTTCCGGATCGTCGTGGGTTCTGGAGTTCCCAGTCGTTGAAGCCGCTGGAGGGTCGTACTGTTTCCCAGTCGAGT
Source organism: Corythucha ciliata (assembly GCA_038030265.1). Taxonomy (NCBI): domain Eukaryota; kingdom Metazoa; phylum Arthropoda; class Insecta; order Hemiptera; family Tingidae; genus Corythucha; species Corythucha ciliata. The sequence goes on along the minus strand of CM075940.1, from coordinate 29,848,956 downwards.
GGTCCAATTGCAGGCTGAAGATCTGGTCCAGGTTGTTGGTGTGTTTCCCGTTTGACTTCTCGACATGAAGTGATTTTTGGAGTGCCGGCGCTCGGGTTATATAGTCGGTGGGTGGTTTCCGCCCACTCCCACCCGCTCGGGTGGCTCAGTGGGTTGACCGGTGGGCGGTGGGTGGTTCCCTTTCCGACTTTTCCCCCACCTGGAGGGCTCCTTTTTTGTGTGTGTGTAGGGATCTCTTGGAAATTTTTCCCTGGGGTGGGCGACTTACATGAAGTTACATGATTAATTGTTAGCGGAACTAATTACCCGACGTCAAATTTAAGGGACAGAAGAACTCTAAGAAGTTCAGATTACTTTGAAGCGCACTTTACTCTACTAGAAGACGAACCAGAAACTTTCGAGGAAGCGTTAAAATCAGAGGACTCGCCTAAAAGTTCGCGACACGAAATAAGGCGGGTGTGACTCATCGACTAAAAAACCAACGGTGCTCATTATAGTCCCAAAGATGCGATGAAAAGCTCAAGTCTACACCCATAGCTGGCAACGTTGCGCTCCCATCGTTGTCACTTTGGAGAGCTGTGAGCCGGTGAGCGTGTTCGTAAAACCCCACCACCACATCACCACGCACAACGCACGGAGTGGCAACAGGGCATGGGAGGGCCGATGAGTCACACCCGCCTTATTTCGTGTCGCGTACTTTAAGTGGATGGAAGCTATGCGAGAAGAATTTGATGCTCTTAAGACAAATTATAACTGGGAAATGGCAGACTTACCGTCAGGAAGAAAAGCAATTAGAAACCGGTGGGTCTACAAAATTAAAAGGAATTCAAACGGCACGTCGCCAGGTACAAAGCCCGACTTGTCGTTAAAAGGATGTTCTTAGAAGCCCGGAATTGACTACTATGAAACTTTCAGTCCTGTGGTGAAATTTGATTCCATTCGCATGACTCTGGCTGTCGCTGCTACCGAAAACCTTTTCTTTCGACAGTTTGACGTAAAGACGGCTTTTTTGAACGGCGCTTTGGAAGAAGAAATTTTCATGGTTCAACCTCACGGCTTTGAAGATGGATGTAGAAGAGTTTGCAAGTTAAAGAAAAGTTTATACGGCCTCAAGGAGTCTCCAAGGTGTTGGAATGCTACGCTTACTGACGTTTTAAAGACCAGTGGCTTGAAGCAAAGCGAAGCCGATCCACGTGTTTTTATAAAAAAACACAAGTAACTCAAAATTGATTGTTTTGATTTACATTGACGACGGGCTGATAGTATCATCTGACAAAAAACAAGCTTGTGAACTTCTAGATATTTTACAAAAAGAATTCGATGTGAAGGTAACTGATGAAGCTCAGCTTTTCTACCTTGGACTTGAAATTTCCCGACTGGACGACGGTTTTTTTTTTATTTTCGTAAAACAAGAGAATTACACACACAAAATTCTTGAAAAATTCCGAATGATCGACGCCAAACCATTAAAGAAAACCGTGGATGTGCCTGCATTAAAGAAAACCGAAAAAGACGAGAGTAAACAAGCAGTGGGAGTGCCTTATCGGGAAGCCATTGGATCTCTCCTATACTTGTCAATTGCGACAAGGCCTGATATTTCCTTAATAGCAGTAAACAGAGCCAGTCAACACATCGAAAAACCTACCGAACAAGACTGGATAGATACAAAAAGAATATTCCGCTACCTTCAAGGAACGTCTTCCAGAGGCCTGTTATTCAAAACTACCTCTTGTACAAGACTCAATGTTTACTCTGACGCTGACTTTGCTGGAGACTGCACAACTAGAAAGTCAGTCTCTGGTTTTATATGCAAGACCGATAACGGAATCATAGCTTGGAGTTCTCAAAAACAAAAATGTGTATCACTTTCAACGACAGAATCAAAATACGTGGCTGCGAGAACTGTCTTGGCTTAAAATGTTGTGGGATGAAGTGACGAAAAATCAAGAAACGGAACAACCAACTCTTTTTATCGACAATCAGAGTGCCTTAAAACTAATAAAAATCCAGAGTTCCACAAGAGGACAAAGCACATTGAAGTTAGATACCACTTCGTGCGACAAAAATTCGAAGAGAAGTTGTTCCAACTACGCTATACGCCAAGCGAGCTGCAACTGCAACTGGCCGACATTCTCACCAGGCCGTTGCCAAGAGAATTATTCAACAAATTATGCGCTCAAATTGGTTTGAAACATGTTTGAATCAACAATGGAATCAACGCAGAATATTTTTCTCGTTAAAGTGGGAATGTTGAAGGTGGTCAACTTGAAAATATTCTTCGTCACATGTTATTGTTCTAAAAAAATACTTTTTACGTTTTTTTGTCGTCTAAATATAAGAGAACCTTTTTTTTTCTTTCTTCGCGCTTTAGTTAAAATAAAACTTCTTAAACGCCAGCGCACCTCCAACAGTCACGAGCGCTCGAATGAAATTTTAATCGAAGATAACGTACTCGGCGACAGTTTTGGTGTAGGGTGCGATGGCAGGACGGTGTGCGCCTCCCCCCCCCTCGCCATCTTTAAAGTGACTCTGGATTCACGCCTTTTGTTGAATCTTTTATTTCCTGGAGGAAGACAATTAGCTAATTTCTGCCCCCAAACTCACCGAATTCGAAGTTAAACTTACAGATTTCCGTGTGAGAGGGGTGGGGGGAAGAGCTCACAAGAAGAGTACCTATAGGCAGCACTATCCAAAATTATTGCTTGCATATAGGACAATCGCCAATAAAGCAGTACTTTTCATTGTTCGTGGAGGTTTTCCGATAAAGGATGTGAAGTATTCGATTACGTGGAATTAAGAGGATACATTTAAAAAAATAAAAAATAAATAATAATAATAATGGAAGATAAGATACTTGATTTCACACACACCCGCCTCGATATTTTTTGAAGATCGGAAGGTAGTTTACGTTTCAGAGTGTTTGTGAACACACAATGAAAGATTCGTGAAATGTGTGTTTTGTTTATTATTTATAATCTCTTCTGAGACGAAAACTTCAGGAAAAGGTAGGTCGAACTTTACCACTGCCAGTCAATTTTGAGCCGACAGTACCTACCTACTACAAGGCCCGTACCTCACTGCTGAGTTCTATACGAGAATGAAAAAATTTACTCGCGTGTAAGAGCAAAAAATACCAAAGCACGTAAAAAATAGGATAAACAAAATCGCAGGTGTTAATAGGAAAAACGCGAGGTCGTATGTGGTCACATAAGCAAACACCCAACCTCTATTGGTAATAGAGGGAGTTCGTTTAGCTCATTTTTTTTTTTTTTTTTTCGTACAAAAACGATGGCTAGTCGTACAGTCAGTTGGTTCAACCGAGAATAATTCGTTTTTTTTTTTTTTTTTTTTTGCTCACGTGTATTTCCACGGGTCTGTGTTGCTGATAAGATAAATTTATTTTCGCCGTAGACAGGTGAGTGATAATAATGATGGGGCTGGGGACCAGGGGTGCATCTCCCCCTCAAAAAATCACCTTCACCCCTCTTAAGCACCAAAACTTAACGGGGTGAACAAATTAGCGCAAGTTGATCAGATGTATTGTCAGTTATAGGTCATCAACCTGACATCATTAATTAAAACGTTAATTCGTTACCAAAAAATTTACCTCTTTAACGCGTTAGGAACTTGTTATTTTGTTATAGTCCGGAAGCCCACCGTATGAAAAATCCGGGTCATTTGATCGTGTCTGGCACCTGCGCAGGACGTTTTCTATGGTCTAGGCGATGACACTTCTGAGATCGCCAGAAATTTTCCGTGGGACAGCGAGGCTCACAGCAGAGCTAGCTGGTGACAAACACACCTTTGGGTGCTTTGAAAACGACTGGCGGGAATAAAAAGTCTTTTCCCACGTCCAATACTTTACGAAATCAACAACGCCATCCAATTTGACCTTAGATAACGCCATCAGCGAGCTTTAGAAAATGCGAAATTTCGAGGCTTACTTGTAGCCGGGGTTTCATTCGAAATTGGATGGCGGTGGTAGTTTTCAAGTTTATTGTTTGCGAAGAACCGTGTGTTTGCCAACAGCTAGCTCTATTGTGAGCCCCTGTCCTGGCAATCTCAGAAATGTTATCTGTTCTGCGCAGGTGCCAGACCCTGATTTTGACCGTATGAAATGACCCGGATTTTTGACATTTTCATGTCTTTGCCCTGGCACATACAACAAAAAACTGTCACGAAATTGTGTTGTCAAGTTGTCATGTGCAACCGTTGCCATGGTAACGACTCACATAGCACGGTGGCCATAATAACGGGTCAAACAGCAACAGTTGTCATGGTAACGGATACCGTAGCATAGGTTGCCATAGAAACGGTTGCCATGACAACGGTTACCATGGTAACGGCTCACATAGCACGGTGGCCATAATAACGGGTCAAATAGCAACAGTTGTCATGGTAACGGATACCGTAGCATCGGTTGCCATAGAAACGGTTGCCATGGTAACGACTCACATAGCACGGTGGCCATAATAACGGGTCAAACAGCAACAGTTGTCATGGTAACGGATACCGTAGCATCGGTTGCCATAGAAACGGTTACCATGACAACGGTTGCCGTGGTAACGGCTCACATAGCACGGTGGCCATAATAACGGGTCGAATAGCAACAGTTGTCATGGTAACGGATACCGTTGCATCGGTTGCCATAGAAACGGTTGTACATGAAAATGTCCCAATGCGTTGCAGACTCGTATGCAAGCGTGGTTTTTTGGTTTTCCGTTTGAAAATAAAATATTTTTGTTGTTGTATGTGCCAGGGCAAAGACATGAAAATGTCAAAATCTACGCAATTCCACGTTTTTTCTTTAACTATAAAATCCGTGAAATACGACTCTTGAATTGATTAACCCAAATTGGTTTTTCATACGGTGGGCTCCCGGACTATTAGTAACCCTTTCCCGAAACCAGTCAGTATGTTCAGATTCTGTTTTTCGTCTTAAATTAATGTTTCAGGATTTTGGAATGAAACATCCACTTTGTTAGCTGATTGGGAGGTTCAAGTGTAGTTTTTTCCCCTTCATAATACCATATTCCGGAGTAATACGTCCAGCTTTTTACTTATAAAGGCCCGCTGGATCCACTACTACTCGAATTTTTCTCTTTGCCCACACCACCTTGAGATACCTTCTCTATTACTTATTAATTCCTATTATTGAAGGGATGAAAATGAGCGTTAAGCGATGTCGTTAGTTGGGCTGATTCCTCGACTTACAAAAGCAGCCCAGCGATAAGGTCCGTGTGCTTCGAGAGACTCTTCCCTTTGGACTTCAGTGATGTCGATTCTGTGACCTTCGTTCGCGGGAAAATTCGGGCCTCTGAGAACAGGATAAACCAATGCGGCCAAGTACGCTGAAATGACAGGGAGAACCCCTTCAACTGTTCGTCTGATCGAAAATCGGATCGTTCATAATCGCATGGGTGATTCTTCCATGCTGTACCATTCGATTTGTGCCGGAAGTGGTTAATGAGTGCCTCTGACAATTGTTAATTGACATCAGCCAAAATTCTTGTCTCTAGAGCGGCGGGACTTTGAGGTCCACCTGCATCGAGGCTCCTCTTTCATCTTAAGACTTGAAGGGGCTCTGATTATTGCGTGTCCATGTCCACCGTCCGCAAAAAGTTTTGAGCGGCCGCTGAAACTGGGTCAATGCGGTCACAAACGCTTGAAACACTGGAATACCCGTTGCTGGATCGTCTGATCGAAAATCAGCTTTGATTTTCGGATTCCTCTAGTCGCCAAACGCAGTAACGTCCAACTTGTTGTTTGAGAATGAGAATTCTTGTTTCGTCCAACTGTAAATTATAGTTTTTTTGTTTTGTTTTTTTTTTTACTAAAAAACGCTCACGAGGCTAGAGAACCTTTAAAACACAGGTACTGCAACACGGATTTCAGCACCATATTTGGTCCCTCAGTTGTTAGGGTAAACAAAATATCATGAATGAAAAAATTGTCATCGTAACAGCAAACAAACGCGGAACGCGATCGAAATAAATCAAAAAATATTACTTGTTAATGAGATCAGGTGATAATTATAATCATGTGAGGGACCAAGCATGGCGACGATTTCCGTGTTGCAGTACTCGTGTTTTATAGTGCCTTAACGAGGCTAGGCGGCCTGCGATTGATGCTTTGATTTGAGCTGGACGTGGTTTATGAGTCTTTTAGACTGTTTTCAATTGCAAAATGCAGTCGGTTCTGGCTAAAACTCACCTAGGGGAGCGATGAACGTTTCGCGATATCGTTAGTATCGTTTGACCTTCTCGAACGGAACTCCTAACGATCACTGCACTCATATAGAGAGTTACTTTAGCTGCAGCATTAGTGTTTGTGTTTAACTCAAATTCACCCCTCTCAAAGGTGAACAAAAGGAAAACTGTAATGTCCCCATTACATCCTCCTTTCTGTCACGGACGATAGAAGTTCGTTGGCCTCACTACGCGACCATATCTTGTCACGTAAGAAGAGTGATCTTGCCGACGTTCTGGTTCAACTGTTGAGTCGGTTGACAGTTCATTTCGAGCTGAAATTCCACCACTGACTTCCCCCTCAGTAGCCTTTTCTTCTGAGGGACAATCGAAGTCACACGAAGGAAGGTCACACGACAAAGGAAGGGACAAGCAGTTTTCTATTCCTTTGAAATCTTTGAAACCCGCATTCAACTGTGAAGTCTCTATCTGATGGGCCATTTGAGTTCCCCACAACAGTTCCATATTGCTTTCTGTCCCGAATCCACACTTGCTCGCCCACATTTAAGTGCCGAAGGTGTCTGGCGTTGTGCCTTCTGTCGAAATAAAATTTTTGTTGTTTTTTAGTGTTCCTCATCTTCTTCTTATACATATCTAAATCCGGCCACTTGGGAGTTGATGGAGGAAACGGTAACGATGTCCTGATTTTCCTACCGTACAACAGCTCCGCTGGACTAAAACCTGATTCGAGTGGGGAACTTCTGTAAGCTAACAGACCTTCGTAAAAATCACGATTCTTTTTCAATATGTCTTTTGCAGTCCGAACAGCTCTTTCCGCTTGACCGTTAGATTGAGGATACCTGGGACTTGAGGTGACTAGAGTGAAATTGTACAACCGCGAGAATGAAAGAAATTCCGATGAAGAAAATTGAGGACCATTGTCTGTTCTTAGTGTTATCGGAACACCGTGACGAGAAAATATGCTTTTTAAAGCAACAATCACGTCCTGAGAAGATTGAGATTTCAGCTCAACAAGCTCAATAAATTTCGAGAAGTAGTCCTGTACTACCAAATAGCTTTTACCTTTGAAAAATAACAAATCACCCCCAAGAACATCCCAAGGACCATCCGGCGGATCAGTTGGAAGCAGAGGTTCACATTTTTCTGGAGAATTTCTTAAACATACGGAACAGTTAGATACAATTCGCCTTACATCGACAGTGATCCCTGGCCACCAAACGCAGTTCCTCGCTCTCAACGTACATTTATGTACTCCCAAATGACCCAGATGGAGAAGGTTCAAGATTTCTCTTCTCATCTCTTTCGGAACAAAGTACCTCTGACCATGCAAGATTAAGCCGTCAAAAACTGTTAAATTTCCTCTTTCCCTGTAGAAATCAGTGTTTTTGAATTTTTCCCATTCGCCGGATAAAATACACTCCTTTAAACGCAATGAAACTTCGTCCTTGGCCTGAGATTTTTTCAGAAGGTGTATCCGCCTGTCGCAAACAGGAATTGCCGAAACGACTGACGCCACGTGAAGCCCTGTTTCGTCAAGGGCATCTTTATGATCAACGCCATCTTCTACGGGAAAACGAGAAAGGGCATCAGGCAGGGCAAAATCTTTACCCTTAACGTGTTGAATTTCGAAATCAAAGTTTAGAAGTCTCATTCTGAATCTTTGTAACCGAGCAGACAGTTCACCGATAGGTTTCTGACCCAAAATTTGAATTAATGGCTTGTGGTCGGTCAGTAAAAGAAAACTTTTACCAATAATGTAAGGCGAGAAACGCTCACAGGCCCAAGTAACCGCTAACGCCTCTTTTTCAATTTGAGCGTACCTCGTTTCGACCGAACTTAAACACCTAGAGGCGTATTGCACAGGGAACCATTTTCCACGAACCCTCTATTCCAGAACAGCCCTGCACAGACTCTTGTTACTGTTTGGCTGTCGTACAAAACCAGACTTGTTGAGGTGGAGATTATTTCTTTGATCTCATTGAAACTTTTTTCGTGTACAGTTGTCCACGCCCATTCCGTTTTGGTGCTCAATAACTCCCGAATCAGTTTGCCAGATTCCGACAAGCGGGGATAGAATTTGCTCAAATAGTTCAGCATACCGATAAAGCACCTCAGGGATTTGCGATTATTTGGTGACGGCATTTCCCGAATAGCCTTGACTTTATCTGGTGCCGGAAATACGTACCCGTTCTCAAGTACGTGACCTAGGAAAGTCACTTTTTTAACGTCAAACTCACATTTATCCTTATTGAGGGTTAGGCCTTTTTGTTTAAATTTTTCCAAAAGAAGTTTGAGTCTATCGTCATGCTCTTTTTGACTCTTTCCGAAAACCAAGAAGTCGTCCATCTGGTTGACAACCCCATCTAACCCCTCTACAATTTCCGACATCCGTTTTTGATAGTGCTCCGGCGAGCTGGATAAGCCAAATGGAAGACGCCTGTAATAATACCTCCCAAATAGTGTTATAAACGTGGTGAGAAGGGCACTTTCTTCATCTAGGGCAACCTGCCAGAAACCACTATTTGCATCGAGTTTCGAAAAGAACGTGGCACCCCTCAATTTGGCCAAAGTTTCATCGACGGCTGGCAGGATAGTTCGTTCCCTTTGTACGAATTTATTTAACTCTGTGTAGTCTGTACACAGCCTAATTTGATTGTTTTTCTTTGGAACGACAACAATTGGTGCGCAACAGTCAGTTGGCTGAGACACTGGCGTAATCACACCTTTTTCCACCATGGAAGCGAGCTCCTCTTTCAGCTTGTCTCTTAGTGGTTCGGGAATCCGCCTTGGGCAAGAAACCGAATACGGTTCGAACGAAGCATTCAACTTTATTTTATATGGTATGCCAGACAACCGCCCCAGACCGGTAAAAACTTCTGGGAACCGTTGGAAGACATCTAATTCTGACCGAACCTCCCTAATTTCGCTTTTCAGAAGAGAAAATGCGACTATAGCCTTTCTGCCGAGAAGGGGTTCCCTCCGCCCATAAACGACGTAAAACGGTTCAGTAACCTTTGTACCGTTTCTGAAAAGGTCGACTATAACTTTTCCTTTTACATTCAATTGGATATTTCCAGGCCCTCTAAGAATAGAAGAAGTCGGACGAATTTTTAGACCAAGTGAGTCGGCTAACGAGCACCCCATGACACTTACGTCGGCCCCGGTATCGATTTTGAACGCTATCTGCTTTGTCTTTACTTCTAAAGTTACGTAAAAAGCATTGTTACATACATCAACCATCTTACGATTTTCTTCGACTCGAATCGTTCCCAAAGAATAGTTATGAACGTCGGCATCGCCGGAATGCTCTATTTCGCGAATGGTTTTCCCAGACTTACATGCCGGTTTTATATGGCCTTCTTTTCCACAGTTGAAACAAGTTAATTTTCGAGCAGAACACGCTTCCTCACTGTGTGTGGCTAAACGACCGCATCTGAAACATTTACGAGTATCAGCTTTTTCCTTTTCTCTGGGTGACCAATACTTGAGCTTCCTGTTCTCTTCTACAGACTGTTCACTTTGACCTCTGACCTCGTCTTGTTGAGTTTCAATCGACTCGGATAAACGAATTTTCTCAATCGCTTGTTCAACTGATAAATTTTCGACCAACTGTAATTTGCTCGACAAGCTCCTGTCGGCTAAGCCTGTAACTAGCTTTAAGAGAAGCATATCATTCCCAAAACTACAGGTTTGGCAGGTCCATTGACACCTATCTTTCAGGGAATAGAGGTCATTGATGTAGCTATTGTCAGTTTCCCCTGGCGTCTGATCGCGCCTTAGGAACTTAGCTCTTTCGAAGAATAAATTTGTCTTCACTTTAAAATGACCATCAAGTGTGTCTTTTACAATTTTATAACTTGTTCGAGCCTCGGGTGGCAACCCCAAAGACGAGAGTAGATCATCGCCCTCTTCTCCTAAACAATAGACAAGGGTATTAGTTTGCTGTTCCTCACTTTTATCCGAAAAACCCGAGGCGGATCGAAATGCTTCAAAACGACGACTCCATCGGGACCACTTTGCCGGCTCCCGCAAGTCAAAACTCTCCGGTGGCTGGACCGAATACGACGACGACCCTGCCGATTCGTTCGAAGGCTGTCGCGGCACTCTTTCCAGTGCTGCAACGAGCGCTGATACTAAGTCCTCCGCGTTCATTTTCTTTGACTAAGCTGCCACCATGTAAAGAAAACGAGAAAGATAATTTCGAGAACTTTTTATATTTTTTAAAAATCATCCAAATCCCCCTCCTTTTTATTCCTCAAAATCATTATGTCCCCATTACAAGGTTATTTTAAAAAAGAATCCCCTCCCCTTGTGGCCACCCCTGCTGGGGACTGAAGAAACATTCTACCACATAAGTTGCACGTGACGTCTTGGAGTCAAGAGTGGAAACCCGTGCTGTTTATTAGCTTATAGCTTATAAATTCAGAAATAGTTTCACAGACCGTCTCCGGTTTTTTAGGGAGTCGGTTGAGCATTATTACACATTGATTGTGGGGGGTATGCTTCATTTCATTAAATGAAGCTTAAAAGAAGTAGAAAAAGATGAAAACCTTGACTCAGCTTTTCCGCTCTATGCTCCCGCATCGTGAAGGATTTGAGAAATAGGAAGATTAGAAAATGGAATCGCTTTACTGGGCATTTCTCGCGTGTATTATTCTGATTTCAGCAGTCTGCTTGGCCTCTGGGGTTTCCCTTTTCCTATTCCCCCTTTAAACGAGGACCTGTTTTGAATTGTGACACTCTTATTTTCTCTGTTCAGCTTGCGATATGCAAGGAAGTTTATTGTTACTCGCCCAATTCTGCATAGCGACGGCTGCTACAACAGGACTTCAATGCTACATCGAGGTGAGTCAACAAAATAAAATGGCGACCAAAGTGTTCCAATCAGTTGAATCGTTTCAGAGCGAAAATGTGCGAACCCAATGGCTTCTGGAAACAGCTGGAGGTAAAGAAATTGAAAAAGCAACTAAATCCAGAGTTTCATGGAATATTTTCTTTCTTAAAGACATAAATAAGCCTACAATAGTACTCGTCAACGATTCAACTGTTTCGCTAATCAAAGGCGGAGACTCAACTCGAACAGATATAACGATATCCATCGCTAGAGAAATTAATTATGGTAATAAAAACTTGAGTTTAATTTGTTACAATAACTCCTTCGGCCTGTTTCATTTCTAGACATAATTATTCAGATCCAGAGGGCCATGGACGACGCTGAACAGTGGGTAGTACCATTTAAAAAGTTCAACGGTCTTCAATTTCCCGTTAAACTCAAAATATCAGCTCAAGTACCTCAGGATATGCTATGGCTTCATAAATCAATACAACCAGGTGAATTTATAACTTTTTTTATTAAAAAAAAAGAAGAAAAAATGACACATGATTTCATAAGGTATCAACCCATGCTTGCTCAGGAGGGAATTATCGGAGTGTCAAGAAATTTACGAAATGGAAATAACGATGAAGGCAAGAAACAAGTAAGCAGATGAGTATTCAAAACTTACAGTTGAAAAAATAAATAAATCGTTGAATTCTGCAGGAAATCACTGGAACTGCAGGTATTAAACAAGCAAGTTGTTCACCCCCTGGTTATTGAATTGTTGAGCGGTGTTTGCTCGGTGGCTTGCGATGGGTCACCGAACAATTGCAAGACAAATATCACTTCTATTACTTGGGAAAATGTAAGAACTGAATTAAAATTGAAATACATCTATTATAAGAACTTCAAAATTTTCAGCCCAGTGAAATAATTGTAATAAAGGATCTTTTGCCTTCGTATTATTGTGCCAGGGTGAGTTCATCAAGCTTGTGCTCAATATTTCGTTATTAAATTACACCAATAATACCTCACTTTCTTTAAAATACAACGCAGATTTTAACCATGAGTGAATGCTGTGCAATATCTTCTAATACTTTGGAGATTATTATTACAGCAGGTGAAACAAGTATCGGTTAAAAACTACCTTAATCTCAATATTCTCTTCTAATTTTTAGGAAGTGAACTAGAATCATTTTTGATCACGAATACTACCACTTCATTGCTATATTTTTCATGCCCTCCGGTATTAATTATAGCATTACTGGTTGGGACGTTTTTATGGAAAACTAGTAGTACTCCAACTTTCAAGATTAACCCAAACAGAATAAAACATTATTTTCATTTAACAGGGCAACGTGACTCGAAAAATGAAGTTTTCAAAAACGAGGGTCTGACAAGACCTATACTGGAGCGAAATATTCTCGATTCAATTCAGATTCTTCTATTGTATCCACGGAAGTCAAATTTGTTCCTCGGAGTGATGAGCTCATTCAGAAAGGTTCTCGAAATGTACGTCAGTAAGGTATGACGCGTGAAAAAAAAAAGTTGTTTTAAGCGCGTTAAAAAAAAATAAGAGTGTACATCACCAGGTGTGGGATCCTCTGGATTCAAAGCAAATCGAAACCGTCAGTGAAAATCCATTTCAATGGCTTCAAAGTGTTCTTCTCACACCTAACCTTAAGATCATAAGCGTTCAAGACGCTTCCAACTACCAAGAACTCTTAACCGGATGGGACTCTTCTTTGGACCCCGTGTATGCAACGGCCATGTCAATTATTCATAATAGTGCGGAATTATCGTATGACTACACAAAACTTTTTAATGTCAGGTGAGTTTTTGAATTTCTAATGAAGAAACAAATCAGGTTATGTACTCAATTGAAATAGGTTCAACTATCAACCAATGAAACCTACTGATCGTGTGCCGAATACGAGGTACGAACTGCCTCAACATTTGGGAGATCTAATCTGCGATATTTTGGAGTACGAAATAACGACTAGAAGTTTTGAAAAAACATAAATGAGGCTCACATTTTCTTACAATTGCATTCTATGTACACAGAATTTGTCAGACTCAGCAAGAATCCGATTCATATGCGGGAGACGAAATACTTCAATTCCAAAATAGACTGAAAGAATACACAGATGAAGCGCTAACGCACCACTAAAAGACATTTAAACGATCTCACCTTAATTTTTTATGTATAACTAATTATTATTTTGTATAATACACGTAATACAAATGTTTTATAAACAAAATTGCACAAAAATACGCCCACTGGGCGTTTTTGTTGAAGATGGTCAACTGCACATCCTAGGGTTACTCGGCACAGGAAATACGAAAATCAAAATGCATTTTCGTCCAGACGAGTATTTCAAGTTGAAGTGGTTCTTCTCGAGATCTCCAGTGTTTTTTTTTTTGTTTCGTTTGGCCCATTCCCATTTCTCAGGCGTGTCCGACGAATTTTTTCGAGGACTGCGGCCGCGTGATTGTCAGGTGTCTTGAGTCCCGAGACACCTCGACGCAAGTTGACCTTGCTGGATCACCGTGGAGTGGAGAAAGGCCGAAACCAACGACGTAGGCGAAACCCTCATTTTTGGCCACTTTGAGAGACGGTTTACAGCCGTGTTGTTCAGCTCTGAAATTTAACACTCTGGACTGAACAAAAAAAAAAATCATTTTGACCCAAGAAAAGGCTACAATTCGATTCGCGGTTTTCACCCCATTGAACTCGAATTTCACGGATTATTGGCACTTGCGCAACCAAAATTCTCAGAATTCGCTCATTAAAAAAACCGAATTCGCGGATCAGCACGTAAAAAACCAATTTCGAGAGGTCGACCTCCTTAAAAAAGCTAACTTCACGGGTTTCACGCCTTCAAAATCAAAATTTCCTGACATTTAATCTTTTTGAAAAAAAATTTCACGGGTCTACTTTCAAAATCAAAATTTCGGAGGGTTGGCACGTTGTCGAAACGAATTTCGTGGGATATTCGCTCGCCAAAAAGAAATAATTTCCGGTTTAGCCAGCTCGAACAGCCAATATGGTAGATCTGGCTTTTTCAAAAATGAAATTTTGCAGTTTTGGCTCTGTTTAGGCGTGAAGGCAAGGTTCGTAGTGAAGGGGAGGAGATAAAAATATTTCCTTTACTATAGCCTTTTCTCAACATAAAGAGGAAGAAAGTCCAGTTGTTGTTCGCCGTCCTTCCCAGCCACTCGAGAGAATTAATACGTAGTGTTTAAAGAAGTTTCAACGCTGCTTTACCCAGACCAATCATTATTGCACTCCAAAATTACGTCGGTCTAATTAAACGGTCGCGCCTGCAGTTTCCCGTCCTATCCTCACCCACCACACTCTTTGTGGACCGAGCCCAGGTGAGTCTGTTTAAGTTTTCCTTTCACGGTCCTCCGGATTTAATGACATTGGGTCACCAAATTGTTATTAACAATAAAAATTGTGGGTACGGAATAACCGCCCCAACATATTTTTGTCAACTCCGAGCCGGATCATTCCTGCGGTAAAGGAGTAACACGGTCCACTTTTACTTTGGAAAATAAAATAAATAGACATTTATCTCCCAACAGACGTCTTCAAGGTCTTATTTCTTTTCTTTTGTTTTGTTTATTGTGATCTCTGGAGTTAAATGGTCCGAACGACAAAAATGGTTTTTAAAAAACTTTATTTTATTTTTCCGCACAAGTTATCTCTACGCGTTACACCAATCGACTGACTGTCTTTCTATTTTCCTAGACTATTTATTCCAGTACAAAATTGAAGAGTCTGCATTTCGCAGGGATCTAGGGTTACATAGAAATACGGGATTATTGCTCTATAACTCCTCCCTCCTTAGGTTTGGCAGTTCCACATGTCAAAATATACTGGGTACTCAAAATTTTGGGGGTGATTGAGCATGATTAGTTTCAGGCGAATTTACTTCAATTGTTTCGTTTACTTCAATGGGTTCATTTACTTTTCTTTTTAGACAATTGAAATTGAAGGGTTGGAATTTAAGAATTAGCAAAAGCGATATAATACAAAGGGACAGAATACAAAAGGAGTATAAGATTGGCACATGGTCAAAAGTAGAGTAATTTTCTTCTAGTTCTTCAAGGGGTGTCATGAGTACGTTTAATTTATGAACTTCATCAAAACTGAGGTTTAAAAATGTAGAATGCACTGGGAAGTTTTCAAGAGTGATTGGGAAAGTTTCATAATATTTATAAATTGTTTCAGCATTGATTAACGTTTCGTTGGCACTAAATTGTAGGAGAGCAGTTTTCTTGACATTAATTGTAAAATTGGAGAGATTACTGTGAGCATATAATAATGGGGTATCATAAACAAGGTATTGGTTAATTATTGGTACAAATTTCACAAAAGGTTTAGGACGAGGTGTAACATAAGATACACATGCATTATTATTATTGTTCTTCACTAGGCTATCTATACAAGGGTTATGAACTTGTGTCACATTGGTACAGTAAAAATAATCTAAGATTAAGTCACAGCTTCCTGTAAGTAATTGGTCTTGCTTAAGCACTAAAGGGGGATGAACTACCGTAATTTTTACATTTGATTCTGATTCGGCTATCGGGTAAGAAAGAAGAAAATAAGTTTCCGTCAACGGGACGTCTAGGGGTAATTGGACAAAGTAGTACAAATGAGTGGGAGTCAATGAACAATGAACTTTACCGGTTTGCCAGAGAATTTCGGGCGATTGAGATATGATTTTATTTCTAGGGTTGTCTTCTGAGATGCGTGCTAATTTCTTTTTTTGAGATTATACTTTCATGAACAATATTACGCTTGCAAAATTCAAGTGAGGAGTCGATATCATTAATCCTAAGTGTTAGTAAGGCAATTGTTACATATATTATCATAAAATGCTGGTTATTTTCAATTACGCTACTAATATTACTATTTACAATTTTCTTGATTTTAGCGTTATTGTTTCTTATGACTAATAGATCTTTGTTAAAAGCGTCAATAAGTTTTTCATTGACAGATAACTGGTTTTCAACGTTATGCTCTAGATGATAATTATTTATTTCTAACTTATGGATTATTTCGTCATATAGCGTTTTTTATCGTTGGCATCCATGTTACCGGTCAACCATGATATAGCAGAACCAAGAGCATTAATTAGGCCTCTTTTAGGTCTATTGGAATACACAGCGTTGGAGAAAACATGATCTAATTTATTTTGGGCATATTCTAAATGGGACTTTATTAAACTATGCTGAGTGGCCATCGTTTGAGCTTTTAATGATTCTACATAAGAATTTTTGATTGAATTATCATACACAACATGGTCAAGTGAATTGAGAATGGATTTTAATTCTTTAGAAGTTTGTCGATTTCTAATTTGATATCGTCTCGGAAAATTTGAGGATATCTGTAATTTCGGGTGTAAACTGGAATATCGTCTTTTGTCCTTATTGTATGTTTTAGTAAGTTTTTGGAAGAGCTAAGCAGGTCTTTCTCTCTTTTAATGATATGTGGAAACTCCTTAAGTAATTTGATAATGGTTTCTTTTTCTTCCGAATTCATATGATCGGTTCGTATTAATTGAGGAATTTCTTTCTTAATTTCTAGAATAGTATTTTCACTTACGTCTAACTTGAATGTTAAATAATCTATATCATCGACCTCCATAGGCTCGGGACGAATGGTCATGAGCTCTTGGGATTCGACTAAGCACCTAACTTTATTGTTGTCAAAAGAGTAAATTCCTTCTTTGAGGTAGTTCAATAACATTAAGTCCTTTCCTTAATGTAATTTTTTGATCACTTTCGTCAGTCATAGTGTACTTTAATTGAAATTGTTTATTATTAGCTATCATTGTATGGGTTTCAAAATTTAACTTAATGTTTAGATCTTTCATTGTTTCATACCCTAGTAGTATCTCATACTTATTGGAAAAGGGGAATATGTACATTTTAATCCAGGCATCGATATCGAAGTAGTGGTTTAGGTTTGTTAATATATATTCGTAGCCTTCCTTTTCACCTGCCGGGGTGCTAACAATAAAATGTTCTTTGAATTTGGGAATGTTTGCAGTAATTATCTTAGGGTGGATATAATTTTTTGCTGAACCTATGTCAATTAGCCATTTTAGATTATATTTGTCTTGGGCGTACGGTAGGGACTTACCTACGAAGTTAAGATCTAATTTTGGTACATTTCTGTCGGGCTTACGCAGTTCATTTGACCACTGCCATTGAGAAAAGGCTGGTTCGATCCATTGGTCTCTTCTTCTTGAGATTGATTAGGTTGACTTTGGGGATTTTGGTAAAATTGAAAATTCTGAGAGGTTTGGACACGTTGTGCGACATTTTCAGCGCACACAGAATTTAAAATATTGGTGACTGACGAAATAAAAAATAATAATTCTCTTGGATTTCCATCATAGCATTGAAGATGATCATAGTCTTCTCTTCGGATAATTCTATCAACTTCCATTTTTTTAAAGGCTTATTATTTGAAATGAAAAGGAATTTTAAAAATGAATATTTTATATAGCTTACTATTTTTTTTGACGATTATTTAGATTAGAGTCTTATTTCTTGAGCTTAAAACTATAACAATGGAAAGAAAAGAAAAACAAACTTACAACTACTAAAGCGAGAGAGTCGATGCTGCGAAGACGATGCCGAGAAAGAAGACGGTTCGGGGGAATTGACCACCGCACGCAAAGTCTTTAACCCGAGGTGTAACGTAAACGAACTTTGCGAATAAACTGGGGAATCGACCACAGATTTTTTTTCACAATTGAAAGTTCAATATGGTTCGTTTTTTTGTGGATAACTTGAAGATGTGCAGAGTTTTGTTTTTGTTTTCTTTTGTCGCTCGTGAAGGTCCAAAAATGGTTGTTCTTTTTGGCTTTTTCGGTGGTGAAGGCGGCGAAAGTGGGAACGATCACACTTCAACTAGAGTTCCCGAAAACTGTGGGACAACTGGTCACACTAAAGATCCGAAAGAGGATGCTTTTTGAATTTCCGAGAGACGGTGGGACAATTGGTCACGCCGTATAACTAGTCTTAACTAGGGATGGGTATCGGTGGAGAAAACATCGATATCTGGTATCGGTCAAATCCTGAAACCAAAACATCGATATGCGATATATATCGAACATAAAACATCGATAGTCATCGATATATCGAGCAAAACTATATGTTTTTATGTAGGAGCAGTTATCAATAATCAACTCAAATGGAAGAAAAACAGGAACATATGAATTTATTATTTTTTTTATAGCACACACATTTTTTTAAACCTCAAAGAATAATTCGTCCAGGTCTTTCAAAAAAACCAAGTGGGCCATGATGTCACCCTTCAATCGGTTCCTCTGCTGGGTTAGGATTAACCCTGCTTTGGAAAAAAGACGCTCTGACGGAACCGACGTAGCCATGATTGGCGCGTACTGTCGAGCAACGGTAGTGAGAACAGGATCTTCTTTTGGTTGAATTAATTTTTATTTATTTATTTACTTACTTACTTACTGTTTGTTTGATGTATTTTAAAAGGAAAAAATTTCGGTTCACTTAATTATTCCATTCTAGATCGAAAAACGATATTATCGTTCAAAAACATCGATACGTCGATACTATCAAAAGAAAACCATCGATAAAAAAATTGACCGATATTTTTCCAAAACATCGATATTTATCGATATCCGATATATCGATACCCATCCCTACCAGTAATGTGCCTGAAGTATTGCAAGACGTTCCTTCTTCGGACGTTCAGATCGACAGCGTCTCATTCGACGCAGAGTCTCCCTTCTTGAAAGTTTTAGGCCTTCAATGGCAACCGTCTCGTGACGTTTTCACATTCAAGGTAAATCCTTCTGAGGGCAAGGGCACAAAACGAGAAATCCTGTCGTTCGTCGCTCGTCTTTTTGATCCTCTTGGATATCTCGCGCCTAGCGTTTTAATGGCGAAACTCCTTATTAAAGAACTTTGGGCAAGAAAATGCGATTGGGATGACCCTTTGCCTCCCGATCTTGAGTCCCAATGGATAAATCTACGCGACGAATTCGTTGCCTTTGAAAGTCTTTCCCTTCCTCGTGGCTTCAGGGAAATAAATGAAAAACCGGTTTTTGAGCTCCACGGTTTCGCTGACGCGAGCGAATCAGCTTATTCGGCTGTTGTCTATCTTCTGGCCCGTTCAGAATCATCGGTCAAAACGTTTTTGACCGTGTTTTCCTTGTCACTCGCCTTTGACAGACTTAATCATCGCGTTTTACCACGTACAATTCGGCCATCCCGGTCCCTCGGCCCTATAATGGCAATGATCGCTCAAAAATTCTGGATTCTGTCCGCCCGCCGTCGAATTCGATTTGTTTGGTTTAGGTCATGGTGCATGAAATGTTTCAGAGCGAAACCAAGGGAACCGGAGCCCCCCCTCATGGGAAATCTTCCATCGGCAAGAGTCAGTTCAGTTGCACCGTGCAAGGCATTCCTCAAAACAGGACTAGACTTCTTAGGGCCACTGACCCTCAAATCATCTAATTTAAGAGAGGCACCTCTCGTCAAGACCTACGTCTGCGTTTTTGCCTGTATGGCAACCAAAGCTTGCCACCTGGAACCCGTGTCATCGCTGACCACAGACGCCTTTCTGGCCGCCCTGGATAGATTTATAAACAGACGAGGAGTAGTTTTGGAGTTGTTCTCGGATAATGGA
The DNA here is from genome assembly GCA_038030265.1 of Corythucha ciliata. Taxonomy (NCBI): domain Eukaryota; kingdom Metazoa; phylum Arthropoda; class Insecta; order Hemiptera; family Tingidae; genus Corythucha; species Corythucha ciliata. The sequence continues at coordinate 29,829,242 of CM075940.1, read as the reverse complement.
TCCAATTTTGTTGGCGCTGACCGCGAGTTGAAACGTTTCTGGGCCAACATTTCAGATGATGAAATATTTTGCGACTGGCACTCCCGTCGAGGAATTCGTTGGCGATTTAACGCCCCTTCCATGCCCCACGCTGGGGGTTTATGGGAGTCTCTTGTTAAGTCGGTCAAGACACACTTTAAACGAATTCTCGGACCAGTTGTCCTCACGTTCGAGGAGTTGACTACGGTCTTGACGCGCATCGAAGCATGCCTTAATTCGAGGCCTCTTGCTCCCATGAGCACGGACCCCAACGACTTGGAGCCCTTAACGCCTGGCCATTTTTTAACTTCGGCTCCTCTGGTTTCTATTCCATTCCCCACAGACGACCAGTCGCCAACAAATCAATTAAAGAGGTGGGAATTGGTTCGGCATCTTCAAGGTTGCTTTTGGAACAGATGGCGGAAGGAGTACTTGTCGCAGCTTCAAGCTCGTCCTAAATGGTCGAAACTTACTTCTCCGCTCGAAGTCGGTACACTCGCGCTTTTAAAAGAGGACAATACACCACCCTTGTCTTGGCCTTTGGCTAGAGTAGTCGAGGTTCTGCCAGGCAAGGACGGACACGTCAGGATCGTCAAACTACGTACCGCCTCTTGGCAAGACGGAAGATGTGTCCTCAAGGATTTTACACGTCCCTCGGTCAAGGTGATTCCCTTGCCGTCTGGAGACACCCTTTAGTTGAATCAATACGCTTCAAGGTGGGGGGGATGTTCGTTAATGTTAGTTACGTAGGTTTACTTTGTGTTTTTATGTACTCTTTTGTATTTCCCTCATTTTTATTCCCCATCCGTAAGATGGCGCCTTTTAGTGGCATCCTAACCCCCTCTCCTTTTTTTACACCTTTGTATCCTCTCACATCCACACTTGGTTTAATCGTCGATCCGCGAAGTGAGTTGTTTTTTTAAGCTCACGTGTTCGGTTGTGTTTTAACTCCGATTTTGGACGATTTTCGAGACTCATGTCGAAACGTTTCGCACCCTTAGAGAAATCAGGTGTGTACCAAATTTCCTTGTACAGTCCACTACTCTGGCCTATTGCCATCGTCCTTTACGAACAGACCCTATGTTCATATGGTGATTTTGGTTCGTCCTCGTTGGTACTACGACTGGTTAAAGTCCTGATCATGCCTCCTGAAACACCCTGTATTGCGGTAATTATAATACAAAAAAATAATACCTAGTTACTGTTTTTCCGAAACATCCAGGTGGTATGGTAAAGCCCAAATCGCGCAAACGTTGATAAAACGAGGAACCTTCTTTCGTTTTTCATTTGAGACAAATATTATTCATAATCTGAAAGAAGAAATAAGAGGCCGACACCAGAAAAGTCGACCCCTTTGTATGTAACCTTGGAACTTGGGTGGGTGCTTGGGAGGGTAATGCAAAAGATGAATGAATCCCTCATGGTGCTGCGGGGGGGGGGGGGTTTTAAAAAGGACGGGGTTTTCACCACTGAGGTGAGGCACTTTTATTCGCAAGATTCCATGGTCGGTTTGTTTTCGCAAAGTACCTAACTTGCAGAATTTGCTTGGGATTTTCTCGAATTAACCTTGAATTCATCGGTCATAAAAGGAGTAAAACTGGCTATTCACTCCCTAAAAATGGCATACTCGTACTCAGATACGGATCTAGGATTTGCTCAAGCGAGGGGCTTGGGCTTGGGAGATTGTGTGCTTCGCTAGACTGACTAAAAATGGCTTGACAGGGCAGTAATTCACTACCTAACAACTGCTAAACTGACTATAATCGCGCCTGCAAATGGCAAAACTGACGATTCTTGCATTTAAAATGTATATTTGCGCCCTAAAAATTGGCATTTACCACTCTATAAAACCGCCAAAATGACTTCACACGCCCCAAAAATAGCCAAATTGGCGATTCTCGCTCTAAAATGGTCAATATGACTCTAGGCGGCCTGGAAATGCCTTAACAGATTATATTCCTGTCCTGAAAGCTGCAAAATAGACCATTAGCGCGCCAAGAATGGTCAAAATAACGATTCGTGCGTAATTGGCTAGAAGTGACTAATTGAACCCGCCTATATGCTGTTATGTTTGGGCAAAGTATAACTGACGATTCGCGCCCTGAAAATGGCAAAATCAACCAGTCGCACGCCAAAAATGCCCTAACTGACCATTATCGCCTTGGTTTGACGCCCTATATAAATGTCATGCTTCAAGACTACACGCCCTAAAATTGGCCAAACTGACTATGCAAGCCATGAAATCGGCAAAACTGACTCTATGCGCCCTAAAAATAGCTTAACTGACGATTCGCGCCTTGAAAATGCCTAAACCCAGACGATTCCTGTCCTTAAATTGGCCAAACTGACCATTAGCGCTTTGAAAAATAGAAATTTCTCGCTCTAAAAACAGCAAAACTGACCATTTCGACTAGTAAAACTGATGATTCGAGCACTTAAAATATCGCACTGACTCTTCATGCCTTAGAAATGACCATTCTGACATTTTGCGCCGTAAAAATGGCCAAACTGGCTATTCACGTCCTAAAATTAGTAATACCAACTCTACATATAGCGGCCCGCGAGATTCGTGCTTTGAAAGGTCCGAAACGGATGATTCATGTCCTGAAAATGCAAAATCGACCATTATCCAGCATAAAAAATGGCCAAACTGAACCTCATGCCCTGAAAATGTCTAAACTGACGATTCGTTCCCTAAAAATAGCAAAACTGACTATTTAAGTCTTAAAAATGGCATACTCGTACCAGAAATTCACGGTCCAAAGATTAGCTAATCAGATCTTTTGCGCCCTACAGAGGCTACTGCGCGTCTTCAAAGTGGCTATCGGCACCAGCAAAAAAAACTGATCTTCCGCGGCTTGAAAACGGTGAAACTGCGGACAATTCGTGCCATAGAAATACCGGAACCGATCATTCGCGCCTTGTATAGATGGCTTAAATGACGATTTGTGCCATGCTGCACCGAAAAAATTGCCAAACTGGCTATTCGCGCCCTTAAAAGATGAATTGACTATTGGCGCAGAGTTGACTATAAAGGACCGTGCCCTTTATGTAATTTGAAACCCCCCCCCCCCCCCAAGAAAAATTCCTGGGCACGCCACTGGGTTAAAGTCCTGATCATTCCTCCTGAAACACCCTGTATTGCGGTAATTATAATACAAAAAAATAATACCTAGTTACTGTTTTTACGAAACATCCAGGTGGTAAACAGTGGCGTGGCGTGGGTGAATTAGTAGGGCAAGTGCAACTCAGGAAAGGACGTAACTGAATGTAACGAAGACAATTCAAAATAAAGAGAGGAGTGACAAAAAATCCATGAAGAGAGGCCGTTAAAAGGCACCGATTTAACGTTGTTACGTTAAATGACGTCGATGTAATTTGCAGCAATTATTTTAGTTTAAGAAAATCCGTGTTTCTTTGACTAAAATTGAATTCATGGGAGCTCTATATCTGAAAACAAAAGCTCTATATTCTTTGCGTCTGAAGAATAGTGCCACCTGTAGCGTTTGGTTTTAGGGGTCGCTACTTTAGCCCCTTTGATTGTCAATTTGTCAGGGGGTTCCTTCAAGCGGGTGTAAAGTGGATGGGGTTAGAAAGCAAACTCGGTTCTGTTTGTCCACCATGTTTTTATTCAATCAATACACAAATAGCTAAGGCAAACTCGACAATATTCACAACAACGGTATCTCAAAGAAGTCGTCTTCCCCAGGGAATTGGCTGTGATTCCCCTGTCCCTCCCGGACGAGAGAGGCCCAGTTTGGCGACCGTATAAAAGAATAATATCCAGGATTTCGATAGAAGACGGGGCGTAGCACGTGCGGCGGAGACTCTGAACCACTAGATAAGGCCGCGTGGGTCAACGACACTCCTCTGCCTGTCAACGACCGATGAGGTTCCGGTACTCTAGGCCCCGCACTCGGACGCTAATAGGCAGGCGTAAGCGACGGGAGTACGGGATGACGGAGGCGAACTCACGACGGGCGGTGAGCAATGACGACTGGGACGAACTCACGACGGACGGTGATCAATGGCAGCTGAGACAGTCGCTCTACTGAGCAGGTGAGCAATGGTGACTGGGACGAGCTCACTGTTGAACAGGTGAGCGAAGACGATTGAAACGAACTCTCGCCGGACGGAGAGCACTGGCGACTGAAACAACTCTCGACGGACGGTGAGCAATGGCCACTGGGACGAGCTCACTATTGAACAGGTACTCTTTTGTATTTCCCTCATTTTTATTCCCCATCCGTAAGATGGCGCCTTTTAGTGGCATCCTAACCCCCTCTCCTTTTTTTACACCTTTGTATCCTCTCACATCCACACTTGGTTTAATCGTCGATCCGCGAAGTGAGTTGTTTTTTTAAGCGCACGTGTTCGGTTGTGTTTTAACTCCGATTTTGGACGATTTTCGAGACTCATGTCGAAACGTTTCGCACCCTTAGAGAAATCAGGTGTGTACCAAATTTCCTTGTACAGTCCACTACTCTGGCCTATTGCCATCGTCCTTTACGAACAGACCCTATGTTCATATGGTGATTTTGGTTCGTCCTCGTTGGTACTACGACTGGTTAAAGTCCTGATCATGCCTCCTGAAACACCCTGTATTGCGGTAATTATAATACAAAAAAATAATACCTAGTTACTGTTTTTCCGAAACATCCAGGTGGTATGGTAAAGCCCAAATCGCGCAAACGTTGATAAAACGAGGAACCTTCTTTCGTTTTTCATTTGAGACAAATATTATTCATAATCTGAAAGAAGAAATAAGAGGCCGACACCAGAAAAGTCGACCCCTTTGTATGTAACCTTGGAACTTGGGTGGGTGCTTGGGAGGGTAATGCAAAAGATGAATGAATCCCTCATGGTGCTGCGGGGGGGGGGGGTGGCATACGATCAAGCCGTCTTGCGGAAAACAGCTAAACTATTTGAACAGGATTCAGGCAATAATTATTTTTTTAATTCCACCGTTTTACAATTAGCAGGATTTTTTTTTCGACTTTTCTTTTTACCTAAATTTTTAATATATTATTATGTTTCGACTAGCAGAGCGTTTTTTTTTTAAATTCAATTTAAAATTCGAGGAAATTCAAATTCAAAATTTGGCCTCTGAAGGCCAAATTTGATTCCTATAAGGTTTCATATGAGTCCATAAAAAACGAAATATTCCAAATACTTTAGGCGTAAAACGGTGGAGAAAAATGTGGGCGGGAGGGGGGTACTTGCATGGCCCCTTAATTCGCAGCGAAAATTGGGAAAAAAAGCTTTCATTAAGGGATCGCTAGGATGTTAATAAAATTAGGTGAAACGCTAGTTCACAGCTGAAATAAAGAAAAATGACTAGTTATGGGGTTAAATTGAGAACATTTGCTATTTCACAGAAATGAATCTGAATGAAAGAGTAAATAGCAAGTAGCGGTTTCCGGAGAAAACTTTGTGGTTAAAATTAGAAAATATAGCGCTAATTCACTAGTAAAATCACTTATTAACGGCTCAAATCTGGAAAAACACACATCCATCGCAAGAAAAATCGCTAATTCATGGCTGAAATGGAGATAAATGGCTAATTCGCTTCAGCTAGTGCGGGCTTGAGCTCATAAACAACACTTTTGTGCTACATTTTAGCCGAAGAATGGCCTTCATACTCAACGAATCAGAAATTTGTTCACAATTTTGGCCTAGAAGTTGGATTGTGAGACCACGAATGCACGAATCAGTGCATTCTTGCAGCTACAGCCACGAATATTAACGCTTTTTCCGACGTTTTAGCGCCGCGTCAGCAATTTGCGCATTGACGATCAGCACATTAGTGCGCTTAATTGCCTAACGAAACAGGACAAACACTAGTTCATTGCGAAAAAAATCGCTAATTCACGGCTGAAATGGAGATAAATCGCTAATCCGCTTCTGCTTAGTGCGGGCTGTGACCATAAACAACACTTTTGCGCTACATCGCTAATTCGCGTCTAAAATGGAGACAAATCGCTAATTCACCGATGAAATGTGAAAAAATCGCTAATTCGCGGCTCGAGGCGTTGGTGAAAGATTCGCCCGGGGGCGCCAAATGTCTAAGGCCGGCACTGCAATGCGAGCTGCCACAGGGCACATTTTTTGTGCAAATGGAAAATGCTATTATACTGTGGTTAACTTATGTTGTTGAAGTTATTGAACAGTCCCCAAGTGCGTTTTATTCAGAGCGTCAAGCCCTTTTACTAAGATCAAAGTGTTGTGCTCGATGGGGGGGGGGGGAGCGAGGATAGCGCGCGCGAGGTAGCCCGGCCAGGTTCTTATGATCAGGTTTGTGGCCTAGGTACGTCCAAAAAAGGTTGGTCGGTCCTGGCGTAAGGACTTACAGAAACTGGGCGTTAGCGCCTTTTCTCGGATTTCAGACGCTGACTCGCCCATCCTCGCCGGGATGGGCGAGGATGGGTTGCCCGCCTGAGTTCTTATAACCAGGTTTATGGCCCACGACCAAAAAAGATTAGCCGGCGATTTCTAGACTGACTCTTCTTTCTTTCTCACTCACTCCTCGTTACAACTTTATCCGACTCACTATTCACAAACGCACTCCACGCCAACTCTTTCCTTTCTATCTCACTTTCTGACTCAGTACCCGAATCTTCTCGCTGACCCTTCACACTCGAGTCCCACGCCTAGATTAATTGTCCCTTTCTTTGTTCGCCACGCTCAAGGTTCCCTCCCACTCCGGGAGCCGCGCCTGCGCTGGCCATCGCTCCCACTCCGTAGGCAGGCCTTCCCACCGAATCCCCCCCCCCCCCGAGATGAACCGGGGAATCGAGCCTCCTACGACTTGTTTAGTATCATTAACCACGATAGTTGTTATAATCTTGTTCTCCTGTGCAAACGTCTCCTAATTTGTTATTACATCCTGGATAAACGGTTGAGCAATGCTGGTGAAAATACATTGAAAATGTATTCAAAATTCAATAAACCAAAAATCATCACTTGTATTTCTCATTCAAAATACTGCGTTACAATGAATTTGGATATTTTTTATTGAAAATACTTTTCCAAGTATTTTGCCTAGCTCTGCATTTGTGGGCCTCAAATAGTGGTGAGGGAGGTGCGCGCCATCAAAATGTGAAAAAAAAAGTTGTAAAACCTACGGCCATGTAATGATTTCCTCACTCGCTCCGTGTCCTAGGCCAATAATTGTCACAACAAAAAAGCCACGATGCATTTTACTCCTTTTCCCATGAACGAGTTATATTGTTACATATAATGTACAGCTCTCAGCAAGTTCACTAACTTAGGAAACACGTTTTTTCATAGGTAAGTGTCCTAAATTTAAGCTTGATAATGTCCATCTACGATTGGAAGGCTGGTCTATCCCAACGCGCATATCATGCCAATTCATCAAAATATTCCACACATTATGTTTCAGAATCGCGGATGGACAATATTTTGTGAATCGTAAGTGAACACTGAGGAGGTGGCTGTTATCGAGTCCCACCACTGCCCGCCCCAAACACCCAACCACGGCAGACAGCGATTGAAGGAATAATGACTGGGCTATATTTCGACAGTTTTAGAAATTCGAGTGAATTAATGGCATTGCTAAAAACATGTCCAAACCATTCAGTGGCATGCGCCACCATTTTCTATCAATCAGATTGACGTCGATCGATTTGATAGTGTCAACAGGTTTAACGATGCAGATACCCAAATATCGCGAAGAGCAAGGCGAGGAATAAAATTCGTTCTCTTTTGAATGATTTATTCCAACAACCTCATGGCAATTATGGAGAGAACAAAAAATTATATTGTTTATTTCGAAGAAACTGCCATCTTTCACAACATAAAATCTATCAGGACTCGAAACTTTAAAAGTGAATGATCTGGTCCTAAAAGATCTGAATTCAGTTTTCGCAAAACAGTCTGCTGACACACTTGGTCTTGAAGATTTAGCATTAAAAGTAGAAAACGACGGTATTTTCCCAGACATACTGTCAGTCGTTGACAACTGGAGCTCAAACAATCTCTTCTGAAGTTGTTGCAACGGTTTATCGTTCTTTCGAATTATCTTCTTGAAGAACTGCATGTGATTTTCAAATTTAAAAGCCCAGAAATCATCAAGGACACCAAATGTTTTAACATCTGAAGCTAGGTGTAATCAGCTGCGATCCCGGAACGTACTAACAGGGCAAAATTCTAGTTCTCGTTTGCAAACTGCACCTCGGAAAAGAGGTTTGTTCATTTCTCGGCTACATCCTGAAACAAGTGTTGAGGATTTCTCTGCCATTCTCTCGACTTTGAATTTGGGGTGTGAGGCCGTTACTATGAAGCTGAAAACAAGACACGACTCATACTCATCGTTCAGAATTATAGTTGACGAAGTTGATTACGGGAAAATAGAAAATCCTGATTTGTGGCCTCGAGGGTGCATATTGGCTGAGTCTTGGTCAATTTCTTCACAAACAGCAGCATCTTCTAAGTCTGACACGTCATCGAATACAACCTCCGGGTCTGATTGACTAACGCGCGGTCCCGGTTTCAAGTGTTTATACTCGAATATGCAGAGCTTTCCTAACAAGCTGAATGAAGTCAATGTTTACTTGTCCCATCATTCCGAGGTATGTGTATTAGCAGTTACGGAGCATTGGCTGAGTGACGGAGAACTCAGGTTTCACGTTCCGGACAATTTTCAGTGCATCTCGTTCTACTGCCGTGCGGAGGGTTCTCATGGAGGCTCTGCCATTTATTGTAGGAGCTCGGTCAGTGCGACGACGCTGCCTTGTCTAACTAACCTCTCAGTTGATAGGTTGATGGAAATCTCGGCGGTGAGTTTGCCTGATGTCGACATTATACTGTGTTGCATATATCGGCCTCCTTCTTCTTCCTTCACCGTATTCATCGACATGTTTGCCTCCTTTCTGGAACGGCTCACTCGATATAAGTCACCCATAGTGATAGTTGGGGACCTCAATATCCATATGGAAACAGAGAACGCTCAGCGTCAGGATTTAATGAATCTCATTCGTGCCTTTGGGCTTTGCTCAACCGTGTCAGAACATACAAGGACTCACTACAATGGCTCTCAGTCGACACTGGATGTGGTATTAACTAATGTACATCCGACGAAATTTTGTAGCCGAATCTGTGAAGAGAGTTTTTCGGATCACAGAGCTATAGAGTTTGGTGTTGGGCTTTCTCCCGGTCGGCTCTGTGACACGGTGTCATCAGTGGAGCAGGGGTGTGGAGTTTCTCGGCGAGACTTTGCATCTCTGAATGTTTGTTCTCTTCGGAGGGCCCTTTCCACGCCAGGCCTTTGGCATGGTGTGTATCTGGCTTCTTCCAGTGAGGCGTGCGACTCTTTCTTGGAGACTCTATTGCCTTTAGTTGACATGTACTGCCCTTGGGTTTCAAAAAGCAATAGACGACCTTCCCGCTCGGGGAGGTACCAGTGGTACACGTCGGAATTACAGGGAAAAAGAGAGCACTGTCTCCAGCTCCTTCGCCTAGAGCGATCTGACACGTCAGCCTCACATGATTGGAGACCCGCTCTTATGGCTGCTCGAAAAGACTATCGCCGATGCTTAAAGCAGGCAAAAATATCACACAACGACGAGAAAATTCAGAGCTCAGCAAACAAGTCTCGAACGGCATGGCAAATTGTCAGAAATGAACTTGGGAACGCTCTCTTGAGGGACTCCCCTAATAAATCGGATCTTTCAGCGGATGGTTTTAACGAATTCTTCATCAATGCGGCGCACGATAGGATTGCTGAGTTGCCACCGTCATCTAAGAGTTTCGAGGATTTTCTTCCGGACACGTGTATCCCTTCTGAGCCTCTCACTTTCACCGAGGCGTCAGTGGAGGAGGTCTTTGCGGTTCTGGAGGGCTTGAAGTTAACTAGCTCACCGGACATTTATGGTTTCACCGCGAGTTTCGTCCGTAGTATCGGGGCTGTAATTTTGGAACCTCTGGCCTACGTGCTGAATTCGTTCTTCAAAACGGGAATCGTAGCAAATTCTCTTAAAATCGCACGGGTTATTCCTGTGCCTAAGAAGGGTCAAGCTGAATATTGTGAGTTCCGTCCGATTTCCATTACTTGTGTGTTCCTGAAGATCTTCGAGACGTTAATGAATAAGCGGCTATCGACCTTTCTTGAGAAATCGGCCGTGCTATCCAAGGACCAGTACGGTTTTCGGCGGGGTAAATCTACCTCGATGGCTGCCTTGGGGTTGGTGTGCCGTTGCCTTGAGGGTGCGGAAAAAAAGAATAAAACAGTCTTACGACTATTTGACTTGTCCTGCGCGTTCGACACTATCGATCATAACATTTTATCCTCGAAACTCTTTTACCTGGGATTTGACGTTTCAGCGGTCGCCACGGTTCTCTCGACGCTCTCGGGCTGGCGGCAGTCTGTGTCTTTCGCTGGACAATGTTCGACTCTTTTACCGGCCAAGGACATTGGGGTTAAGCAGGGCTCGATCTCTGGTCCTCCTATTTTCAGTCTGTACGTTAACGATCTCCCGCAAAACACCAATTCTGTCAATTCTCAGACTATTCTATATGCCGACGACGTCACGATTATTTGCTCCGGTTCATCGCTCGAAGACGCTGTTTCCGTGGTCGACGGATCCACGGCGTTGATCAGTGACTGGTGTCTGTCGAATCGTCTCTTGCTGAATACTTCCAAGACTCAAGACTTGAGTATCAACCTCACCTGCAGCAACGTTAACAATAATAGTGTGAAGTTCTTGGGGATAAATATCGACTCACGTTTGTCTGGTGTAGCTCATATTGATGCCTTGTGCTCGACGTTGTCAAGTTCCTTGTTCGTTTTGCGTCGGCTCTCCACTTCGCTGTCTAAAAGTGTTGTGAAGATGGTTTATTTTGCCATTTTCCACTCGAAAATGACGTATGGAATTTCTGTTTGGGGAAATTCAGCTCACACCTGCAAGGTATTTAAACTGCAGAAGAAGGCCATCCGTGTGCTTGCCGGTGTGAAATCCCGGGATACATGCCGACCTTTGTTCAGGGAGCTTGGAGTCCCCACCATCTACGCGGCCTTCATTTTGGAAATACTCTGCCTCACTAAGGAGTCGGTTGACACGGGCACAATTCTGTCCCACCAGCATGGATATCCCACTCGCAAAAGAGGTGAGCTGGTCCCCGAAAGATGTCGCTTGGCTCGCTCCGAGTCTCTCAACCCTCATGTGGTGGGGCCTCATTGTTTAATAAGCTGCCAACCTGCCTAAAAAATCTGCCAGCAAAGGGCTTTAGAAGGCAGCTTAAGCAACTTCTAATTGACATGGTGCCGTACTCGGTGGAAGAGTACAATTCTTCCATGAACCGCAGCTCGTTTTGACAATTCTATTTGTTCTTATTATTTATTTATTTATTGTTCATTGTTCTGCTGACGTTGTTTTACAACTTTTTCGTTGTGCTAACAATAAATCTTTATTATTATTATTATTATTATTATAGGCCGTGGACATTATGCGAAACGTACTCAGGCCCATAAATGGTTTCAAAATTCTTCACAAAGTGAATGAGCAACATTTCAGCATATTCTACTTCTGAGGGGTCGGACTTTTTTGCCAGAATGAAAATAGCGACGTGTAATGTCAAAAAGTGGAAATAAATATCATTAGTTAGAATATTTTGTAAAACGATAGGCCCACTATACAATAAAAACTGGCGAAATTCTGTTGCTTTCCACTGCTTGAGTTCACTAAAAGATCTAGGTTTACGAGCGAACTCCAAAGGGGTAGTCCGAATTAGATTAATCATTCGTTGCGAGATTTGTTCTTTCTTGAAATGAGAAAGGCGACAAAAAAGAGGTCCTTCAACCCACAATGATAAAAGTTTTTTTGTAACGCCTAAACACATCAAGTGCATATACTCTACTGGAACTCAGGTCACCAGTTCAACGCCAGGAATTTCAGCGAGGGCTGACGTTCCAATATGGTATTCTTCGAACGTCTGTTCGATAAAACTGCGGTCATTTTTGATAGGTCCTGCAGGTCCTGGAAAACAGACTCTACCATTTGCGTAATCCCCCTCGATATGGCATTTGGAACAGCTGAAGTAGCCACTGTGTCCCTTAACTTTTAATACGAATGATTTGGCCGGAGCGTCACAAATTATTGCACTCAATTTTACAGCTACTCTTTCCCCGTTAACTTCTAACCCATGCTTTGTTAAATCTGTTATCTCTAATATGAAGTCTCTCAAGAATTCATTACTGTCTGCGGGCTTTTCATGACCGAAGTAACAGCCTACCGTGAATACTGAACGAATTTCCGAGGCACTACACAGAATGGGCCAAAAACACGATTTAGAAGACCTGGATAGTGGGAGCCCGTCAACAGATATTTGTAAATTTATTTTTGGCTCGAAAGATTTATTGTTACGCTTGAAATCGTTTACTAAACTCTCAACAGCTTTCTTCAGTCCAAAATGTGCATACTGTCCAGGATTAAGGGGCTTGACAGAGGTCAATCGTGGAGTGTGGAGGAGCGTTCTTGCATCCTCTGGTAATTCTTTAGCTTGGAAATTTGCATTCTTCAGAATTTTCAATAAATCGTTCAAAGCTTTATGACTGATGTTATTTTTCAAGGCCCATTGGCCTATCTCAGCACACGAATTCATCTGACAAAGCTCATTCACTTCTTCCAGACTTTCAGCGTCACTCCAATCTAAATTGTCTTCGTCCGACGATGGGACACAGGACGGCGCTGGGGAGTCGTTAGGATCTACTTCGCTCCTTGATTGGGACAGAGCACTACTACTAGAACAAGGATTAGGGATAGCATCATCTTGCAGTTGCACGGCTTCATCGGGAATTCCAATACGAATATTTATCTGGCTTAAATCAAGAATCGTATCCGCACTGGCCAACCTCCTCGTGTGCCTTGCTGAGAATCCCGGGCCAGCTTTTCTTTTGGGCATGTTCCTACAGCAATATAAATTAATTAAACTTTACTCACCTGAACGTACACGCGCAACTATATAGCCACAAAAAACGACGAGCACTATAAGTACGAAGACGATGAATTCAGATAAACGTTGAACCGTTATAAAAACGAAAAAATGCGACGCGGGAATTGGTTTAACACTCTGTGGAGAATTATCATAATGGATAAAAGTGAAGCCGATTTATGACTATTTTTTATTTATTTATTACTTTATTATCAAATATGCCTCCAACACTCAAATCATTGAATAAAGATTATTTTGCAGCGTACTGGTTTTTTGTCTTTTGGAGCACTTCTATTACAAGCCTCATCCACACGATCAAACTTTCCTTCAAATTAATTGTGCAAACGGGTTTGAACCAGCATGCTTGTGCTTTATGCTGGGGCAAACCCGCTTGCACAAGTAAGTTTGAGCTTGTGGACAGGGCTTTATGGAAGATATTAGTAGTAATGCAAATTAGTTTCACGGAGAACGTCCTTGCAACGTTTCATTAAATGAATTAAGGCAACGTTTCCAGAGCAATATTTTAAAACGTATCAGTTTCGTTTCAAATTTACCAAACTGTCAACGTAGCAATGAAAGGTTTTGAAAACGTTAATGTTACGGTGCATTAGCAACTGCAACCAAACTGAAACTTATAATCGTTACAAAAACGTATTTGTAACGAATATTGCTATTTGGGCTAGTAGCCTCAGGGATTCATTCGAAATTGGATGACTATGGGTTTTCTAGGAAGAACCAATTTTTACACTTGACAGCTATTTTAAAGCATCCCAAATGGGTGATCGCCACCAGCTAGGTTTTGCGCGGGCCCTTGTCCCGCAGAAAATGCCTGGCGATCTCAGAAGTGTCATCTCCTACCTAGACCACAAAAAAGCTTAAAATGTAATAATAATATATTGATATTGCTTACCTATATTAATAATGGATTATTATTGAGTGAGCGAAATTCACGTTTCCCGAACAAGACAAAACAGATCGTTCTGCGGGAGCCAAAAAAAAAAAAAAAAAATCCTAAAAATTCATTATTTAATTAGTAAACTTCCTACACTCGAGTACCCAACTCTAGTTTGTTGTGCATTAAGAGAGGGGGGGGGGGTTTTAAAAAGGACGGGGTTTTCACCACTGAGGTGAGGCACTTTTATTCGCAAGATTCCATGGTCGGTTTGTTTTCGCAAAGTACCTAACTTGCAGAATTTGCTTGGGATTTTCTCGAATTAACCTTGAATTCATCGGTCATAAAAGGAGTAAAATGGGGAGTTGGAAATTCATGGTTTTCGATTTTAAGGAACTATCTAACAGGGCACACCATTATCACATGGCCTCACGGGGGAGGGGGGGGGTTACAGCTAGATCATCGAAAGGTAAGTTAGTGAAGAGAGGACTCTTCGTATTTTCGGGGATGCATAAACCGTGGTTGTATGGTTCACGCGTACGTATTTTTTGTGCCAACTTTCTCACTTTTCGCTCGAGTCGTTATGAGGGATTACGAATAATCGTAATCAAAATACGGAAGCCCTTGAAGTTTCTTCTCAAAGAGTCAACAATAAATTTGGCCCAAAACCAACGACCCACAAGAAACGCTCGTTTTTTGGCCACTTTGAGCGGCTCTGACGTACTCTGAGAGGCGTTTGGTCCAAACTGCCTGCATTTCTAAAATCAACCAGTAGTTTTGAGTGACTCACAATTGGAAACACTTGGAAAAAATGAAAGCCAATTATGGGCGTCAAGGCCAGGACCGCCTGCATTAGTCAGCTAATCATGGCCTGGGGGACTCATGAACCGCGTTTGGGATCGGAACACTTTGAAAAGAATTGACCAGAAAATACGCTCGTTTTGCGCGAAAGTGACAAAAATTCAAAGAATGACGAAACCGCGTATCCCGGGGTTTTTTCGCCACGGTGAGTCAGAAAAAGGATCTTGGATTAGTCGATGGATCAGTGGTGCCGGTGTTTTTGCCTATTTTCTGGGGGTCCTACGAATTTTCCCGTTGACAGCGGCCCTGTGATCGTCAGTCCTGAAGTAGAGAACCTATAAACCAAGTGAACGCACAACCATTTTGGGCTATTGATAGGACCGAACTACTAGGAGATAATTTCGCACCGCTTCAAAGCCCCGATGAGCCTATCCATAGAATTTCTGTCACCGTCCACGTAGAATTTTATCATTATCACCCCAAGATGGACGATGCGTTCACCCGGTTGTATCGTTATCTTACCTGTAGTCCGAAGAAAAGCTTGAATCCAAGTTGACCTCGATGGCCCACCGTGGAGTGAAAAAGCGGAACGCCCACAAAAAGGCCTCAATTCAAAGCAAGGATTTTTTTTTTTTTAAATCGCTTTAATTTTGTATAAAAACCTACCCTACTCTTGTCTGAATATTGTTTCATATATTTATAAAATAAAATGCTACAAAAATAAAAGCATTTTGGCTTGTTTCAATAATTTTATATACATACTTAAACAAAACATCGAACATTATTTCTTGATTTTGATAGACAAATCCTTCAAATTGCCAGTTCTTTTTTAATGGAAGCACTAAATTTAAGTACGGCTACTATCAAATGACACGGATTAAAACAAGAATAAATATAAAGTTACGAAGCATTAGAGAAGCAAAACCTGTAGCGGAATAATTAACAGGGCGTAGTAAGAAAATATAAACCCATGATGAGTGGCAAATAAATAAAATGGTCTGAGAAGCATGAGAAGAATAAGCAAAATACCTTACACCATTAAAGTTTATATATATTAATAAAGCTTGGGTTCAACTTTTCCAATTCCACTCTTTCTCAATAATGGGTGAAAGGGAGGGAGAGTGGGAATTAATAACATTTCACGGCTAAAAACCCCATCACAGCCATTTTTTCCGATTCGATGTAACTAGGCGGGAGCATGCTTGGTCCGAATCGACCCTCCCCCCTGCCCACAATCGGAACACCAAGAAATTACGAAAATATAAATTTGGGATCCATTTGGTTCTCAAAATATGGTTATGGTCTTTCAGCCCCTCTTATTGTGGTATTCCATAATGACTCATCAGCAATTTTTTTCACCTAACTTGTTTGACGAAAACGGGTTTAAAACAAATTAATAATAATAAAAAAAATAAACTCAGGAGATTCAAAATATAACTCGCCTAAAAGTTACATGAATCATAACAAGAAAGCTAAAGCAAAATAAAAATCTTCAAAATAAATTAATTTACAAAAATGAATTTTCCCTTCAGTGGCGTGTATTAATTTGAGGGAACGGGGGGAGGAGGGGTTAGCTCACAGAAACATTTAGAATTGCAGATCACAACACATTTTTTTTCCTTTTAAGGAATTGAAAATAATTACTTATTGATATTGTGAATAAATACGTTATTTGTATCAAGTAGCAGGTGATAATACATGGTTCCAGAGTGCCGGATGGTAAGAATACAGGCATTGGGACATTGACGCCACACCCGACGACAGCCTCCCCACACAATCCCAAGATTTAAAAAGTCGTGCACAAACAGGATGACCCAGTGGTTCAATGTCAGGATGATGATTTTCCCCATCTACGAGTTTCGTTGCGACAGTGGCCTGAGGGGAACATCCAAGCTTCGAACCCTTGGGTCATCCTGGTGTAGTGGGAGAAGGGCATTCGCCGGGGGTGACGCCAGTGTCTCGAAGTCTTTGCCATCATCCACCACACTCTGGAATACTTTTTCAAATTCACAAGTGCTTCCAGTTAATCCATACATACATAAATATATTATTGATTGATTTCGGACGTGAAGCTTACAGCCTTTTTTTTTTCGCGACCTTATTCGAAATTATCTAACTCGAGCATAAGGGCAACCTCAAATTAAACGCCGCGCTTATTTTGAAGTGCCATGCTCTTCGTTATCTCCTGCGCTGGAACCATAAAATTTAGGCTGAAAATCACAATAACATTGATCAATCAAACCATATTCGGAAATCATATAAGGGAGGACGGTTTACAAGCCTGGAATCTGACCATTGTAAAAAATAGTAAAGATTAGTACTTCTAAAAAAAATGATCGGCTTTCACTGTGCTCCAAAATCGAAGTTATTGAAAACATGCTACGTTCCAAAGTCTCGTTATTAGAGTTTTTTCAAGTCATTGAACGTGATTTCAGAAACCAGATCATGGGAATATTTTCGGGGGGGGGGGGGGGGTTCTTCAAAAGAGGGGGGGGGGAGGAGCTGGCAGCCACTCAGTAGCTGCTATGGCAGAAACCTGCTGCATTGGTCAGTTAGGTATTGTCCAAGGGCTTCACAAACCGCGTCAGGCTCCAAAATCACTCTAGACTCGGCAATATTGTCGAAAATCGTCGGAATTTAAAAATTGGACGAAACCGCGCGTATGTTTTGGTTTCTCAACGCGGGGAATACGAGAAATGTTTTAGTCGGGTACTTGCCCCCCCCCCCCAGACCACACCACACTAGCGCACCATCTCAATTTTAGCCTGTTAAGAAGCTACAAATACCACGAATTGGTGTTTTCTCAATTTTAGTCTCGAACTAGCAGTATTTTTCACTTCTAGCAATGAATCGGCGTCTTTTTTCAGTTACACCCGCGGACTAGCCCCAAGAATTGAACCTGAGCTGTTTTTCAGAATGTTAGTCGTGAAAATACCATCATAAACCGCGAATAAGCGCATCTTCTCAAACCTAGCCCCGAATGGGCGCTTTGTAGCAATTTTAACCACGAACAATTTTTTACAAACTTTTAGCCGCACATTATTGCGCCTTCTCGATTTTACCCGCCGTGGCCTCCAGGAGTCATGAACCACGAATAAGTACTTTTCTCAAATTCAGCAGTAAACCAGCTTTCAGATTGCCAGTTAGCATTGTTCCTAAAATACGAATAACCGCCAAGTTGCCTCGTACTACCGCGAATTGGTGTTTTCCCCTTACGAATGTGGGCTTTTCCTCAATTTTAACCGCGTAAGGCAGAGGTGGCCAACGCAGGGCCTTCGGGTCAAGTAGTGGCCCGCTGAGCCTTTCACAATGGCCCGCCCATGGCCTACAGTAGTAAATTATCACTATTCATTTTTAATGTTGGATTTTGGCGCCCCTCGTGGACGGCTAATCCCCCGCCAAGGGCCCGCTTCATCCAGTACAAAATTGAAAATAACGCTAATTTGGAGCTGACATTGAGATAAATGGCTAATTCACGGCTGAAATTATTTACAAAATAACTGATTCACGGACATAAGTGAAAATAAGTGTTAAATAACGGAAAAATTAAGAAAAATACATATCTAGTTAGCCATCAGGCATAACGTTACTTGATGACTGAAATTGAGAAAAAGTTCTAAAATCGCGGATTAAGTTTAAAAAACAGTAATTCGCGTTTACTATCACGAAACACGCTAAATCTCGGATAAAATAGTGAAAAATCGATAATTCACCAATGGTTTTGAGAAAAAAACGCTAATGTGCGCCTAAAATTACGAAAACATGAATTCTCGTTTTATTTAGAACGCAAGTTTGTGGCGCAATCTTTAATAAACGCTAATTCATGGCTAAAAGTGAAAAAAGTGCTAATTCACGGATAAAATTGGGGAAAATCGCACGTTAGCGGCTGAAATCAGGAAATAAACAATAATTCATTGCAAAATTCACATTAATCGCTAATTCACGGCTAAAATGATGAAATATCTCTAAAATGTCAAATAAACGCTAAGTCGCGGCTAAAACAGAGATAAATTGCTAATTCATCGATAAAATTGATAAGAAGAGCTGAAGGTAAGGAAAACGCTACTTCGCGGATTAAATGGAGAAAACGTCAATTCGCGGCATCGTACCTTAAAGTGAAAAAAAAAAAAAAAAAAATCGCTAATCCGCGGCCAAATTTCAGTAAAAGCGTTGGGTAATTCGCGGTGAAAATTGAGGGAGCTCTGATTCGTTGATAAAAAGGAGAAAAATCAATAATTAGCGGGTAAAATGGGGGGAAACGCTGATTTGCGGCTAAAATAAAGAAAAATGGCTAATTGGGTGGTCAATTTGAGAAAATTTGCCAATTCACGGAAAATTGAGAAATCAGGAAAAACACGAATTCACTGCAAATTTCCGATAAATCGCTAATTCACGGATAAAATGGTGAAAAATCGCTAATTCACGCCTAAAATGGGGGAAAATCGGCAATTCACCGATAGAATTGAGAAGAAGCGCTGACGTGTGGAAAAAACGCTTATTCGCGGTTAAAATGAAAAAAAAAAACACCCGGCTTCGGTGTTTGCGGTTTTTTCGGTCTCCTTTGCGGCTTCGTCGCTGAAGGCGAACAAAATCGCTAATTCACGGCTAAATGAGGATAATGCTCAATTCATAAAAAGCGTTAATTCGTTGCGAAAATTGGGAAACAAAACTCTCATCGATGGCTGGCTAGGAGGCTAAAATTTGGTGAAACGCTAATTCACGGCTGAAATCAAGAAAAATGGCTATTTAAGGGGTTAAATTGAGAACATTTGCAATTTCAGAGAAATAAATTAAGTAAATGGCAAGTCGTGGTTTCCGGAGACAATTTTCTGACTAAAATTAGAAAAGTAGCCGTAGTTGCCTACGTTGTCAGTCATACCTTGTTGAGGTGTGTCCAAGACAGACCTCAACAAGGTATGACTGACAACGTAGGCAACTATACGGCTACTTATCTAATTTGTATTATTGTAAACCTTGTATATATAACGATGTTACTAACCCTAATAAGAAAATATACCGCTAATTCACGGGTAAAATCGCTCATTAGCGGCTCAAATCAGGAAAAACACAAATTCATTGCAACAAATTGCTAATTCACGGCTGAAATGGAGATAAATCGCTAATTCGCGGCAAAAACTGATAAAAATCGATAATTCACCGATGAAATTGAGAAGAAATGATGAAGTGTGGAAAAAACGGTAATTCGCGGCGCCTGAAGGCAACTTCACAAATGAGTTGGTTGAAGATTCTCCCGGGGGCGCCAAATGTCTAAAGGCCGGCACTGCAATGAGCTGCCCCCGGGCACATTTTTTGTGCAAATGGAAAACGCTACTATACTGTGGTTAGCTTACGTTGTTGAAGTTATTGAACAGGCCTCAAGTGCGTTTTATTCAGAGCGACACGGGCTTTTGCTAAGATCAAAGTGTTGTGCTCAATGGGGGGGGGGGTGAGGGGAGCGAGGATGAGTGACCCGCCTAGGTTCTTACAATTAGGTTTATGGCCCACGTCCAAAAAAGGTTGGCCGGCCCTGGCGTAAGGTCTTACAGAAACTGGGCCTTAGCGCCTTTTCTCGGATTTCAGACGCGGACTTGCCCGTAAGCTTTCTCCGCAAACCTCAATTGACTCTGGAGTCAAGAAAAATAGTTCAAAATCAATGACAAGGCAAAACATTCAATTCTCGGCTCTCTTCTAGAGGGGTTCTGACCGGAACTGAAAATAATTACCCTTAAAATCGCCCACGCATTATGACGTAGATATAAGTCCTCGGTGGGGTTTCGGAAAAAATAAAAATTGGGTGGAACATTGCAAACCCCCTTCCTTGCACAAGCACCTAGCGACGCCCTTGACGAACTAAATAGTAACACTGGACATGGGTATATCGATTCCATATTGATTTGATTACTTGGATGGGATGCGCCTGGGCTAACCACAAGGATAATTTCCGGAAGTACTCAAATCAAATCTGAATCGAATTTTCAGCCCTCAAAACTGCCTGGGACTCTCTATTGTCCTGATAAAGATGGAATGAAAATAGTCGCAAGGCACGCGAAATAGAGGAGCAAAATCGCCGTCCAACCGGATAACCAAGTCTTCTTTTCAAGTTCCTACACCTATGGACATAAAATGTAGAAATCCCCATTTTTACAACTTACGTGGTTTGAATTTCTCGAAATTACTCGACACGAGTCAAAATACGGGGATGTCTCAATCGTCTCAAGTGTTTTCGGAATTTTGGCTGTAATATGGCCTCCATAAACCGCAAATTAGAATATGTTTTTGCGGAAGAGACCTTGATTCCAACAGGGATTATGGTCTGCTTTGGCTGCCATGTAGCGCACAGATATTTGATAGATTTAATAAAATGACCAGTAATGAGTGGGCGGAACTTGAGGTTTCCCCCGAGGATCCGCGCCTGCACAAAAAAGCAAGGAATGAGGGAGTGAAAAATGGATATAATTGGCCACTCAGCGACAAAAAATTCCCAAGCGCCCAGAATGATTCCACGGTTTCGAAATTATTTTTCTGTTGTTGGTCAGAGAGTACCGCTTCTACCTTTACTGTTTTTGATATTCTAAAAACCGATTATTTCCCTAAGCATGCTAAAAATGATCAGATATCAGCCTTATGAAACGGATGAAATAAAACCAACCTGATCAGGCGTGGTTTGATTGTTCGAATTGTTGTCCTCGTCAGAATTGTCGTCATCGGACGATGAGGATTCCGCTGACCCTCCCTTATCTTTGGGCTCTTCACGTTGAAATTGAACGACTATAAGTAAGATTTCCAAGGTAACGTCAGAAGTTGAACTTACCAGCTTTTGAGTTGAGCGCGTTCTGATTGTTTTGAGACTTGGCCTTGGACAGAATATCATAGCACTGAAGGCACACTCTCAAAGGCTTCGAAGATTGATTCGGGAGGAGGAATTTCTTGTTCGAACATGGACCGCATACTACAACACCGCACTTCCGACAGTGATGCTGAAATCATTCATTTATTAGGATGAGATGGCCCATTCTGTTCAAGCGAGGGGGGGGGGGGCACATCTCATTATGACGCTAACTAACCCGTCTGTTTAACACAGTGAATTGATTCCTCTTGCAGTGCATGCAAACATTGGCTTCAGAGTCGGGCACCCATACAGCTGCATGCTCTTCAGCCGCTTTCTTACCACCTGGTATTTGAAGATAGAAAAATCCGTTTGGAAAGATTTATGATTAATAATGAAGACTCTCTTACTTTTCCTAAGCAGGTCTTCAATACACTTTTCTATATGAGCCATCCACTCTTGTTTTTCGATAGACGTCGCCGCGAAAACAGCAAAAGACTTCGTGGCTGTCTTTATCAACCAACCGTTTCTCAGTTCTAGCGTTAAAATGACTTTCTTTAGTTTATGAAACGAATTCCCAATTAATCAACAATACTCACGTCCATCATCTTCCAGGGATTCAAGTTTAACTTCCTCTAGGGGAATGATATGCTGTTTGCTATACTAAAAAAATATTACAACAGTACATAAAGCAAGTATAAATAAAATGAAAACAGCTGAAAGAACCAAAATCCATAATGACATTGAGACACTTACTTTTTTCTTATTGATAAGTATAGTACCATAGACGAGAATATCGTTAAAAAGAAAAAACTGTCTTGCTTTAGGCTTTTTCCGGCACATTTTGGTCAAAACTCCCTCACCGACGAGAACCCTTCCTTGCACGAATAGTTGCTAGAAAATGGTTGAAATGAAAAGTAAGGAGTTTTGGACGTTACTGTAAAACAATGCTTTGCTTTACTTGTCCGGAGCTTCCGAAGCAACTCTCGACGATTTCAATTCTCCGAGCATTAGCCTCACTGTTCACTGAAACATAAAAGGGAAAAATGACAACAAAAAAATACAAAAGAATGGGATAGTATGCCTGCCCGTTTACCACCCAGAACAGCGCAGCCCAAAAATGATCTAACATGTGACTTTAAGGGATACCCGAGGAGAAATCCCGGTCCTCTCGCCATACCTTATGTTATCAGGATGTCGATATCCTGATCGGGACAGGATGTCCCGGGTTTCCAGGGTGAAAATTGATGGAATTCCCGGATATTTGTTTTAAGGCTGGAAGAGTGGATTTCAACACAGAAGGAATTCAGTGGGATGACGGATGCGAATAATTAGTAATACGGTGGAGCTATTCATTTCCACCCGTCCTCTCCGAATGAAAACATATGATAATTGAGAAGACGGGTAGAAATGCACAGCTCCAGAGCAGAATTTCATTCAAATGGAAAACTCTATAAATTACCACAAGAGCGTCAAAGCACCTCACTGGGTTTGTTGCCTAGCACGCGAGGCGTATCACATACCAGGCAAGCAAATGAGCTGTATTGGCGCCTGTGAAACAGTCTCAAAACTATTGTCTAGGATAGGCTAGGACAAGGGTGGCCAACCCGGGGCCCGCGGGCCAAAAAGTGGCCCGTTGAGCCTTTCACAGTGGCCCGCCCAATGGCCTACAGTGGTGAGTTATCATTTTTAATGTTGAATTATGGCACCACTCAGATTTTTTTTGCAAACGGAAAACGCTATACAACTCGCGCCTCCTCGTAGGGGGCTAATCCCCCGCTATAGGGGCCCACTTAATCCAGTCCAAAATTGAAAATAACGCTAATTTGGGGCTGAAATTGAGATAAATAGCTAATTCACGGCTGAAATTGAGAAAAAGCTCTAGAATCGCGGATAAATTGTGAAAAAAAAGGTAATTCGCGCGGGGAAAATTAAGAAAAAGGGCTAATTCACGGATAATAAAGAAGAAAATCGCTCTATGAATAAGAATAAAATATAATATAAGAATAAAATCACGTATTCACGGCTAAAGTGGAGAAAAAACTGAAAAAAAAGAAAGAAGAAGAAAAAAAAAAAAAAAAAAAAAAACAGGCTGAAGTACAGAAACAACAATTTCAGCTTCTGAAGGCAAGTTCGTTGCTCAAACTGTGAAAAAACGCTAATCCATAGCTATAAAAGCGAAACAGATTCATGGCTTAAATTAAGAAATTAAGCTAAATAGCGGCTGAAATAAGGAAAAACACGAAATCGTTAACTCACGGCTGAAAATGGTAAAAAATCGCAAAAATAACAAAAAATCGCTAGTCCGCGGCTAAAATGGAGAAAAATTGATAATGCATCGATAAAATTGGGAAGAAGCGCTGAAGTAAAGAAAACGCTCATTCGCGGTTTAAATGGAGAGAACGTCAATTCGCGGCTTCTACAGATAACTTTTCGTGCCAGAAAGTGAAAAGAATCGCTAATCCACGGCCAAATTTCAGGTAATTCGCGGAGAAAATTGGGGGAGCTCTAATTTGTTGATGAAGCGTAGAAAAATCCATTATTAGCGGCTAAAGTGAGGAGAAATGCTAATTTGCGGCTAAAATCAAGAAAAATGTCTAATTGGGGAGTTCATTTAAGAAAATTCTCTAATTCACAGGTCAATTGAGGAAAAACACGAATTCACTGCAAAATTCTGATAAATCGTTAATTCACGGCTAAAATGGTGAAAAATCGTTAAATTCGCGGCTAAAATGGGGAGAAATCGGTAATTCACCGATAAAGTTGAGAAGAAGCGCTGGCATGCGGACAAAAGGATAATTCGCGGTTAAAATGGAAAACACGCGCATTGCGGCTTCAGAAGGTAACTTCGTGGCTGAAAGTGAACAAAATCGCTAATCCACGGCTAAACAATGCGCTAATTCGCAGATAAATTCAGACAAAGCGTTAACTCGAAGCGAAAATTGGGACACAAAACTCTCATTGATGGCTTGTTTGAGGAGTCGAGAAAAAAATGACTTCGCGTTGAATTTGCCTCCTAAAAATTACAGTTCGCACTGCACCTCCCACACCAGCCAGATCTGCAGACAGAGCTGGGTTCAATTAGTGGCGAATCCGCGAAATCACTTCTATGAAGGCCACAAACGTGTGAAATTACTGTCTTGAACGCCGGGAAATATTACTTTTTAAGGAGTGAACCCCGCAAATTTGGATTTTGAGGGAATCAATCCTTCAAAAATTATTTTCAAAAGGGACAAATCTGGAGGGGGGTGAACTGTCAATTCTAGCCATCTAATCAAGACAATTCCAGTCAAGACCATAAAAAAGAGGAATGTGTCTCTGGAATCAACTGTTTCGTCCTCCTGGTTGGTCTTTCTGGGTGATTAAAACCCGAGAAATTTGGTTCTTTGGGATCCAATCGAATTGAAAGGCCAACCCCCTCCAAAATTGTATTGTAATGTGCTCAATGGCCTTTTTGTCTCAGAGGGGATAGTACATTTCACAGCCACTGGCGGACCTACACCTGTCGGGGCCCAGGGCGGATAACTCTATGAGGTCCCTTAGTATATGCTGTGTATTAGTGGGTTTTCTCACTTGTAGCCACAAATAATTCGCATTCAGAAGCCGAGAATCGGCGTATTTCCAATTTTGAACATTTATTGGGATTTTTGTCCATTTTATTCTCAATTTTCAGCAGGGGATTAGCAATTTTCTGAATTTGAACGTAAAATTATCATTTGTAGGCCGGCTTTGCCAATTGTTAGCTAAGAAATTTAAAGACATGATATAGACAAATCATCTGCGAACCACGAGGAAATATGATGAACGATTGATAAAGCGGGCCTTATTCCATGAATTAGCGATTTTTACCAATTTTTGCTACAAATTGGCGTTTTGCTCAATTTTTAGCCGCCCGGTTTTTCTCAATTTGAGCAGAGATTTAGGATTTTCCTTATTTTTAGCCGCGCTAATTAGAGATTTTTTCAATATTAGCCGTGAGTAAGGCGTTTGTTTTACATTTTAGCTCCACAATAGCCATTTCATTTCAATTTACTTATGGATTAGCACTTTTTCTTAGTTTTAGCCTTGAAATATCCTTTAGAAGATACGGATTGGAGTTTTTATCAATTTCATCCGCGAATAAGTGATTTTTTTCATTTTTACCCTCAAATTAACGTTTTTTCAACAGGTTATTCGCGAATTAGCGCTTATACTCGATTTCAACGACGGATTAGGCGATTTTTATAAATTTTAGCCGCGGGCTTGGCCCAAAAACAGCACATTAGCGGTTTTTTTTGTACATTTTAGCCGTAAAATTGCCACTATACACAGAAAATCAGCGATTTTTCTAAAATTATAGTCTAAAAGTTGCATCGAGAAACCAGGAATGAGTGCTTTTTTGCAGTTATAGCCACGAATATCAGCAGTTTTTCTGAATTTTTTGCCGTCTACTCCCCCCAACATCAGCATTCTCAATTTTACCTGCATAAAAGTTTATTTTATCTGAACATAAACAAACTTGGAAATCAGCATATTTTCTCTATTTTAGCCGCAAATTTGCTCCCAGAAGGCACAAATTTTCTCAATTTTATCCGTCAGAATTGCGCTTTCGTGGGCTCGTTTGAATATTTAGCCACACTGTTTGCTGATTACCAGTAACGTTCAATTCTCCAAGTCGGATGGGCTGAAAATCGTTGAAAGGAGCCAAGTCACTATCCAATCATTTCACGTACCTAAATCTATGAACGTGAACCTAAAAAAATCACCATTTTTCCATATTTAAGCTTTTCGGAGGCCCTCTCTGATATAGGAGGCCCAGGGCGGTCCGCCCCTCTCGCGCTTACCTCGGTACGCTACTGTTCACGACATAACCTTGCTCTTTCACACTAAGTTTCTGCTCTGACTAGTGTGAATACGCCATTTTAGTTTATAACATGTCATTTATCTAGTGTTTCGACTCGTAACAGAAACGCGTTAAATTCGTTCGAATCAACACAGGGTTCAAACATCTTCCCCGGGCGTGTTAAGTTTCAGGTAGAGGGCAAAGTCGGCGAACTGGCCGCTGTATGATGCTGGAGGAAGTTTTCACGTCGGCTACACGAAGTATACCGTCAATTCCAGGATAGACCTTAACGATGACACCTCTGTTCCATTGAAGAGGGGGAGCATTTTCTTCCACGACGAGTACCACATCCCCAATATTAGCTAATTTTGAAGGTGTATTCCACCTGGTTTTTTGTTGCATTTCTTGTAGATATTCTAGTCGCCATCTTTTCCAAAATTGTTGCATTGTGTTCTTGATGAATCGCCATTTCGAGGTCAGAGTAGACCGATCGTCAAAATTTGGCTCGGTCGGCAAATTGGTCAACGGACGTTGAACCAAAAAATGGGCTGGAGTTAAGACCGACAAATCTTTTGGAGAATTCGACATTACAGTCATAGGGCGAGAGTTAAGAACAGCTTCTACTTGAACCGAAATAGTTTGAAAGGTTTCCATTGTTGGAATTTGATTCTTTAGTACCAGCTTAAGTAAACGCTTCATCGATTTGACGGCAGCTTCCCAAAGACCTCCGAAATGAGGTGCGTACGGAGGTATGAAGTGCCATTCGGTCAAATTTTTGGCGGCTTTCATCGAGCAAGCATTTTGATGTTCCGGACTAAGTAGAAGATGCCGTAATTTCTTAATTTCATTCGCGGCTCTAAGAAAATTTCGACCGTTGTCACTCCAAACAGCTGACGGATAGCCTCTTCTTGAGACAAAACGTTCGTAGGCGATTAAAAACTTGTCTGTTGACAAGTCCGAAACGACTTCAATGTGGACTGCTTCCGTAGAAAAACACAAGAACACAGCTAGGTATACGTCTATAATCTTGGAGCCACGCTTCCCAGTGTTCGAGACTTTGAAAGGCCCAGCAAAGTCGACACCGACAATGTGAAAAGGATAAGTACCGCTAACCCGTTCTTTGGGCAAATCAGCCATAGGAGGCTCGTACGGTCGAGGCTTCACTGAAAAACATCGAACACACTTACTCAACTGACGCCGTACGGTATTTCGTCCATTGACGATCCAATACTGCGTTCTGATGTAAGCGTACGTAGCCTGAGGACCTACATGTAAACATGATGTGTGAGCTTGGTCAATTACAAGTCTTGTGAGAGGATGCTTTTGTGGGAGTAGAGCAGGATGTTTCGCTTTCTCGGAAAGATTTGAATAGTTAAGGCGTCCTCCAACTCGTAAAATTCCTTTGCAGTCGACGAAAAGACCCAGGACTTTTGTCAAACGTAGGTTTGGTTTCGAGAGTTGAGCGTCGGAGAGCTACAGAGAAAGTTCTTGCACCTGCGCTCTGGGGGTGAATTAATACATCCATCATGTGTCTACGTTCTGAAGCTGATAGGGGGCCTTTGCGTCGCACGTTAGCGGCAGAAGAATTATAAAGAAAACGGAGACACCACCCAACTACTGATTGAAGGGTAGTGAGATTGGAAAATTTGTCTTCCAGTACTTCTTTCAACCCTGTAAATTCGCGGACTGAATACGAGGTGGTCAAAACAGTCTTGGTTTCGATTTGAACAGTTGGATGAACGAGCTCCGGAGTAATTCTGACTAGAGGCCAATTCAGGGGGTTTTCTTTCAACCACGGGGGGCCTTCCCACCACAAATCATTGGAGAGGAGGTCCGAAGGTTTCAAGCCACGAGATGCTGAATCGGCAGGATTCTCTTCCGACGCTATGTGGTACCAGTGACTTGCATGGACGTTTGACAGGATGTCTGCAACTCGATTACCGACGAAAACTTTCCACACAGGTGGCGGATTTGCAGTAATCCACGATAGAGCTATTATAGAGTCACTGAAAGCAAGCACGTGCATCGAGTCGAGGAATGAGTGGTAAAAACTTCTTAATCGTTCTTCCCAGAAGTTGAGCGGCACAAAGTTCCAGACGTGGGCACAGTGACTGGTTTCACTGGTGCGATACGAGCTTTTGCTGTTAAGAGGCGAACCGAACTGTCTTTCGAACCTTGAGACCTGCTGACAATGTATAAAACTGCACCGTAGGCACGCACCGAAGCGTCGGCGAAACCGACTAACCATAAGTCAGCTGAATGACTTTTTATAAGACGAGGTAGTTTTATATTTTTTAATGAGGGAAGTTGAAGAGCCAAATTTTTCCAGTCATCAACAATGGAGGGAGGTAACTGATCGTCCCAGTGGTACGAGTTTTGATCTAAAGGTCCCTGGTTCGTTCCCGGGTTTCGGCACCAATGTTTCGACTCGTAACAGAAACGCGTTAAATTCGTTCGAATCAACAATTATATTATTTTATTATGCAGGAACACATGTGTATGTGATGGTCCAGGGTTCAAACATCTAGTAAACTGTGTCTTTAGGTCTCAAATTACCCAGGAAAATTAACCCAGAAACAAGAGAATTTCATGAAGAGGCGGTAATTTTGATGAAGGATTTGGAATTTTTGCCTCAAGCATTGTATTTTAGCACATGTATGCATAATTGATTCGCAAAATGGTATTTTCTATGGGGGGGGGGGGTTAAAAATCTGAACTGCTCAGATTCTTGCTCCCCCAATGTCGGCTGACTTCCGCCGCCACTGGTCAGAGGAGTGTCGGCCATATGTTGAAGGCTCGCTGAGCACTAAAATCTTAACTAAGATAACACTTAGTTTGCAAATAACAACGACCTAAATCGAGAAAAGAGCAACGTTCTTCACTGTCAACTCCTCGCATCGCTTTCTTTTTCAGACTATTCTTTCAGAAATCTCAATTAAACTAGCGTTAGCTCAATTACGGGACGATCTGAGGCTATTCCGGGGTGACAAATTCATAAAACGTGGTCGGTGACAAACAATAATGTCATTATGTTATTGGAATAAAGAGTTAGTTGGTTCGTATCGTGTCGTGCTAAAAGAAAAATTGGGTTTTAAAAGTCCTCGTGTCGTATTTCTCAAGGTAGACAAAATGATCGATAAAAGCTGATGCCAGGGAGGCTAAATAGAAACGAAATATCAGATGTTTAGAGCTTAGTTAGCGGAAAATAATTTCAAGGGCACTACAAGCTTTAGGAAGGGAAGCCACGAATCGTTTACATTATGAAGACGAAACCAATAAAATTATCGTTTGGCGATGGTGGGGAGATTAGAGGGTACCTGACTACCCAAGTTTTGGTCAGTCACACAGGAGATATTTCCTGGATCAAGGGCAAGTCTGTCCGGGAACGGACAGTGTGACGGTAAATACGTAAATAAGCTACGACTATTGCAGACTCAAGTGCAGGCGAGTTCCATTCTCACCGATCACGGAGGCGAATGACCAGGGGCTGGCATTTCCCACTTGATAAGGACGTGAACCACGAACGACGGGCAATACCCAGACAAATCTTAAAAAAGTGAAAAGAAATACTCACCCAGCCTGTCAACCATTGCGAAAATACCGACGGAATCCCAGGTTGAAGAAAAAATACTAAATCAACACTTCCGAGATGAGTCTATGTCGGAGTCATCGTATAATGAGAGGCTGAATTACGCATCTAATCCCACAAATCGAGTGAACAATTAGACATGAACACAAGTAATGAGCAAAAAAAGAGAAAGAAATAGAAGATAAGGAACCTCCGAGAAATGTTAAAGAAAAACACTCCCCACCACTTTAAAACATACTTCCCCCAAAGGATAACTCACATCACATCATCAAAAAAATAAGGAAAAAACCAGACAATTCAAGCAATACAATGATAACATTAAATTAGACCAAAGGAAACGTTTTAAAAGAAATGAAAATTTCGTAAGATCTTTAGAATTAACACTTTGAAAGTGTCACTGGAGTTGAGAGAGGCTTCGTCTAGGTTTGCTTGTCCGCAAGGAACCGACTCCCGGAAATTGGAAGTTGACGGTTTCTACGCCTTATTTTTTATTAAATTTACCTTGTACGTAGTAATCCAAAATTGTAAAAGCTCACATTTGAAAAGCCAATATGCCGAATAAAAAGACGGGACAGAGGAAGAAGGCTGAAAAGCAAAAACTAAGGCAAAAGGAAATACGCTCGGCGAAAGACAACCAGGATTTGAGTCAGTTTCCTTGCAATTCATCAATGGTAAGATCTGCTCACTTTTTGGTTACTTATGTATGGACATCCATCAAATGGGGTGGTTTTATGGCGTGATGACGTAGCGAGACCGCCAAATTTGTCGTTTAGGCGGCGTTGACGGGTGCAAGGTCAACCTTTGTCTTTTCACATTTGAGTCACATTGCGGGGGATTGTTTGTTGATTATTTATTTAATTTTCAGCGCCGTTACGCTTCTTGATCCTCTCTAGGCTGTGCCCAAAAATAAAGATGTGGTAGGATGTGTAGATTATGAACTAGGGTCGTCAGGCATGGAATGAGGGTAACTGCCCTCATTATGAGCGTGTTAGGATGGTGAGGAGTTTCATTCCTGAGGATGGATCTTGAGCGTTTACAATTATTGCGAATAACAAAATTTTTGATGTGCTGGTACTGGAAATCCGGGTAAAGAACGTTGGGGAAACCGACAAATTTTGGCAAGTTTCGAGCGGCACAAGTTCCAAACGCCTGGGCCGTACCTTGCTTTTTGCCGCCCCAGGCGGCTACCCTTTCCCATCCTCTTAGACTTGTGGAGCCACGCAATTAACAATAGAGTGGATTCTACAAGTATTTAGAAAGAAACTATATGCATTTCTTCAGCCAGGTGGAAAAACCTCAAGTTGACTGTTGACGGGAACCCAAGAATGATGAAATATTGGCTTTTAGTGATGAACGCGAAATACTTTGGGGGGGGGGGGTTTATACTCACCATACAATCAAGAAAATTGCCACTACACTACAAACTCGGGGCCCCGAACCCGACCAAACTTGGCAAAACCCAGTGAGCCGTTTTGATGCTTAATGGGCAGCGGCATGGAGTCCAGCCGCAACGCCATCAGTCCTCTTCGGTCCTGGTGAGCCGGGACCTCCCTGACTCGTTTTTTTTGGGGCAAGCCATCGAGCCTGCTGGGTTTAAATCTCGTTCAGTAGCTACCCGAGGTTGTGGCGAGAGGGGGGCAGAACAGACTCGCCCTGTCGCGCGGGCCGCGAAAAGCTTAAATATTGAAAAAAATGAGGATTTTTACGTCTCATTCTCGCACAGATGTAGACTTGGTATCCGGTTGAACAGTTGGACGCGAAATTCTATGTTTCTGGTCTTCATTTTCATGAAATTATCCGTGTAATTGGTATAGGTAAATATTTGTGAGTGTGCAAGTTTCGATTCCAAATTTCCCGTCTGAATATTCGGGAAATGGCAAGATTCGGGTCTTCACTAACGTAAAATTGCAATTTTCTGACCTTTATGATCGCGAAATTTGAGTTTTGGGGCTGAGTATTCGCGAAATTTCTTGTTTACTTGGAAAAAGCGAGAAGAATCCCTAGTTTTTTTTATGTCCTTAGGCGGCTAAAATTGACAAGGCGCACTAATATGATGTTTTCAGGGCAAGTAAGTGGTTAAAAGTT
This sequence comes from Corythucha ciliata, assembly GCA_038030265.1. Classification (NCBI taxonomy): domain Eukaryota; kingdom Metazoa; phylum Arthropoda; class Insecta; order Hemiptera; family Tingidae; genus Corythucha; species Corythucha ciliata. Next base: position 29,797,261 of record CM075940.1, on the reverse strand, counting down.
TAGAAAGTGCTGATATTTGAGCATAACATTGGGAAAAAGCACTAATTCGAGGTTTCTCGGTGCAACTTGCAGACCATAATTGAGAATAACGCTAATTTGGGGCTGAAATTGAGATAAATGGCTAATTAAGGGCTGAAATTGAGAAAAATCTCTGATTCAGTCGAGCGAGAAAAAACGCCTAAATCACGGATAAAAATTAAAAAAAAAATACTTGGTCCATATACGGTAAAACGCGTCCCTTTGCGGCTAAAATCGTGGATGAAATGTAGAAAAAGCAGTAATTCTTGCAGTTAAAATTAAGAAACACGCTAATTCACGTCTATTAAAATGGTTAAAGTGCTAAATCACGGTTAAAATTGGGGGAAATCGCTCACTACCCGCTGAAATGGAGAAAAATCGCTAGGCTACTGATAAAATTGAGAAGAAGCGCTAAGTGTGGAAAAACCGTTGAAATGGAGAAAACGCCAATTCGCGGCTTCTGAAGGCAACTTCGTGGCTGTAGGTGAACAAAATCGCTAATCCATGGCTAAATGAGGAAAAAGCGCTCATTCGTGGATAAAATTTGGAGTTAGCGCTAATTCGATGCGAAAATTGGGGGCAAACTCTCGACCACAGCCCAACTGTGGACAATCGCTAATTTCAGCGGCTAAAGTTATGAAAACGCTGATTCGCGGCTAAAATCAAGAAAATTGGATATAATTATGGGTTAAACTGGAAACATTTGCTAATTCACAGAAATGAATTGGGAAAATGGCAAGTCGCGTGGGGTAACGTCATTGTATAGCTAAAATTAGGAAAAAGCGCTCATTGGCGACTAAAGTGGAAAATACACAGATTCACGGCAAAAATTGAGAAAAATCGCAAATTCGCGACTAAAATGGAGACAAATCGTTAATCATCGATGAAATTGAGAAGAAGCGCTGAAGTGTGGAAAAAGCGGCAATTCGCGGTTAAAATGAAGGAAAAGCCCTATGCCCTGTGAAATATTCGCCCGGGGGCGCCAAATATCCAAGTCCGGCACTGTCTGTACGTCCTCAGCCGGCTAAAATAGAGAAGGCAAGCTAATTTGCACTTCTTGGGCAATTAGGGCGGCTAAAAGTTCTAAAAAACGCAAATTTTTTTGAATACAATTACGAACAAATCAGTCATTCGTAGGTAAAATTAAGAAAATGTGTCAGTTCGTGATTTTTTGAAAAATTCCGTGCCGAAATTGAGAGAAAAAAAAGGCTCACGTGTAGTTCTTCGGGCAGATCTGTGATTAATAAGCTCTAATACTCAAACTCTTGAGTTTGGTCTGTTGGACAAGCAAGGGATGAGAAGGGATCTCGTGGAGATTTCCGCCCCGGGGTCAGGATAGGCGTAGGTCCACCACTGATCCCGCGATTGGCCAATTCGCACGAAGGCTGCGGCTAGCTGTGACACAGTGCTCTCGGCTTTCGTGAGAGCGTTCAACAAATCTCGCACCGTCCGAGGAGCCCGCTTAGTACAGGAACGAAGTGCCCCAAAATTTGTACGCCTATGCTGGATCGACTGAACAAGATGAAGCTCCGATTTCAGAAATGGATCCCAGACAACGGAAGCATGCTCCAAGTGACAACGGATCAACGATTGATATAAAGGTTTAACGACAAAAGGGCTACCAAAGTCCGCTGAAAAACGCTTCACAAAGCCCAAAGATCTGAGAGCCTTACCTCTAATGCTGGTAGTGTGATCATGGAAATTCCACTTATTATTAATATAACGCCTAAATCGTTTATTTCCCTTACTTCCTCGAGAGGAAGGCCGTCCAGACAATTTTTCCACGAATCACAATCCTTAGACTTTGTGCCCACATTGAACTTGATACACTTGCACTTCGATAGTTCGATAGATTCAAGGTTAAATCTTCAAGCTTACACCAGGATACGAAAGCATCAAGATCCTGCTGAAGCAACACTCAGTATTCCACAGAGGAAACTGCTGAATACAACTTCAAGTCGTCTGCCAATAATGAGCGGGAGGAGGAGGAACGAAAAACTTTCATCACAACATTAAAAAACAACAAAAATAGGGTAGGCCCAAGATGCGAGCCCTGTGGGACTCCAGAAAAAATCTGAATCAAGTCAGAAGAGAACCACTATAGGCCACCCTAAACGTCCTACCAACCAAAAAAGAACGAATCCAGGAGAGAAGTGGATCGGCAACATAAGAATCTCGTGATTAACCCGATCGAAAGCCTTGGACATTATCAGTGTAAATGGCATGGACCCTATGCCCTGACTCCAAGTTACCATGAATAAAATCATTGTACAGGAGTAAATTTGTGGAAGTGGACCGTCCCTTAACGAAACCATGCTGTTCCGGGGTGATGACATGCTAGAATTTCTCAATTAAGAAGTCAGCTATGAAGGAATCCAGAACCTTGGCGACTATCGAGCATTTTGCAACCCGCCGGTAATTAAGCGTATCATTTTTCAGACCTTTTTCGTATATGGTAACCAAGAACGGCGTCTTCCATTGAGAGGGGAAAATTTTCGTCAAGCTCTATTCACGGCCCAAATACGGCTAAACTGACAGTATGTATACACTTGTCCCCAAGTAGGAAAAACAAACGATTTGTGTCTCGAAAATAACTCAACTGACAATATTTTCGTGCTGGAAATAGCCCAAACAGGCAATTCGTGCTCCAAAATTGGCCAAATCAGACTTCGCGAGACTTGAAGATGGCAAATGAGAAGATTCGCGCCCTGATAATGGCGATATCAACCCAACTGACCATTCGGGCCTTGACGTACTTACCCGTTCAACGAACGACTAAACTGTCGATTCACGCCCCATAGTAGCAAAACTGACCATTCGTGCTCTGAAAATATACCTAAGCATATTATTTGTGGCTTGAAGGACTATTTAACCCCCCCCCCCCCAAAATAACGGCTAAACCGTTGGAATGAAAACGAATGATTCGCGCTGTTTAAAATGCCTGAACTGACTAATATTTTTGTGCTGGATATTCAAAAAAAAAAAAAAAAAAACTCCCCAAAAATATACCCCGCTCGAAAAATGGTCAAACTGATTTTGAGAGCCATGAAAATGGGGATAGGCTGATGGTTCCTGCACATAAACATGGCAAAATCGACCAACTGCGCTCGAAAAACGGTGAAACTGACCAATAGTGCCTTGAAATCGCTGAACTGGCGGATCCCGGAAATGGCCAGAATAGGTCCCAAAAGGCCATGTTTTGCCTTTGTGACATTGTCAAGGCGATTTGGGTGGTGACAACGGTTCAACCATTTTTGTGGTATGAAAAAGTCCGTTCCACCGTTTTAGCGTAAGGATTGTTGGGCCACGTTTAGTGAGCGGGAATGGCCAGATTTGCCAAAATAGACCAATCGCGCCTTGAAAATGGCCAAACTGGCAATTCTCACTTTGAAACTGGCCATTTGGGACTTAATAAAGATTAGCAAACTGACTCCAGAGGGCTATTCGTGCACGAAACTGGCAATACCGCGAAACTTTGTGCATTTTAAATGCCTAAACAAACAATTCCTGCCTTAAAATTGTTTAAACTGTTTGTTCGAACTCAAAAAATGGACAAACTGACAAAACACACAACTTCCTGTGCAGTTGTTCGCGACCCATAAATGCCCTCTTTTTTTTGCGCCTAACAATAGCAAACTGACCGTTCTCGTCCCAACAAATAGCTCAACAGCCTATTTCGCGCCAAAGTGGCGAAACGAACAAGATTCTCGCCTTAAAATTGCACACCGAAAATAGTCAAAGAGACTTTTACCAATTTTGTTAAGTTTTGGGGGGCTCGTGTTCTGCGAAATAGCTTTGGCTTTAAAGTTTAACGTAATTGCTCGTTTCGGGTCTGAATTTCAACGATGTTGCTAGTTTAAGGTCTCAATTTCAGCGGGATTGAAAGTTTCTGGTCCAAATATCAAGTTTCCTGTTGAAATTCAAGTGAAATTTTTAAGAAAAAATCGAGTTATGCGGGACATTGCAGTCTACCAGAGAGGGGATACTACAAAATCCCACTACATACAAGGAAAAATCAAGCGTAAAATGAACGACGAATTTAGCTTGTGACGTGACTGTACTCCGAGTCACAAACTTTGCCCTTTGAAGAGAACTCAAATAAAATGAAGAGATTCGATTAGCACGGGTGCGCGGAGAAAAAAGTTAATTGCACGAAAACCGTAATTATAATTAAGATGAAAAATTCACAATTGCGGAACCACTCATAAGCGACTCACGCATGCCCAAATTTGACAAAATTTCGAGAAAAATTACACGAGCACTTTTCGAATGTCAGAGACCAAATAAATGATTATGGAAATTATCCACAAGTTCCGCGGTATTAGGGACCCTGGGAAATCAGAGCGCATATTAATCTCGAATCAGTATTGAAGTTCATCTTCTTCCTAAAAACGCTGCGAATTATCGAACGATGTCTTATTATTTCGACTGTGGGTTTATTATTCATCGATGTAGTCAAATCCGGCTTGAAATTGCATGAAAATCGACACCCCACACCCCTATGATCCCAAATCCTTTGAAAATCTCCATTTTGGACCCGCTTTTGGCCCATAAACCCCCAGGGAGTTATTTGATCAAACTGATCAGATGTTAGGACCAACTAGACCCCAAATGGAGTCTATGTGCGAAAGAACGAGTTTTTTCGAGCAATCCTAGGGCAAGATATGGCCCGGACGGCGGACGGACATTTTTTTTTTATTGCAGATTTGGATTCTACGCACTTTGAAACGTAAAACTACAAATTTTGAGGGGGGGTCAAAAAAATTTTTTTGCGATACGATTACAAAGACTTATTATTAAGAAATAATAAGCCAAAAGGGGGGGGGGGCATACGGGTGTCTATAAATTATAATATTGCCGAATATTTGATAATGCGTTTCAATTCCCAGTTGGTCGGCTTCTAGGTAATGTTAGAAATTAATTACATTACTAATATTGAAAGATTTTTGTTCAATATGGACGCAATCATGTGTGGTCAAGGCTACAGGTGATCAGGGGGAGTTGTTATTATATAATAGTAAAGCACATGATGTGAAACGAGATGAGAGTGAATTTCACAGCCTGAATGCGTTCATTTAAGCTGTTAATGCCCAATATGAGTCAAACTTGACCCCCCCCCCCCCAAGAAGTAGCCTTCGCTACGGCCCTGGACCGTAATTGAGTGCCTAGACTCCAAAAGTCAATGTCAAAAAACTCAGTAAGCCCTTTATGCCGTCAACAAACAACCCCAGAAACTGTAGGATTAACTAATGTTCGTTGAATTTGTTGTTTTGTTCCAGGAATGTGATAAATGTCATCGGTAAGCACGGCTGCGACAAAGCGACGCTTGGCTGCTTTATTTCTATTTCCTTTATTTCTTCTTTAACTCTAGGAAACAAAAAAGCAGGTCATTTTGTTACTTTTGCCAGGCTGTTCAGCGCTTACCAATGTGCGCTCACTGTGGTAAAGTGAAATGCCTGTTAAAAACAGGCGATTGCTTAGTTAAACATCCGGGAATTTTCACTACCGGCATGAGCATGGTGGTAAATAATTACATTACTTTATTCATTTTTCATTTATTTATTTCTTACTTTCTTTAAAAAAAAAAATGTATCTGTTGGGTTCAAAAGGGCGCCATCTGCGACTACTGTGAAGCGTGGGTCTGCCACGGCCGAAAATGTCTGTCAGTTCATGCCTGCTCGTGTCCTCTGCAAGATGCCGTGTGCGTTGAGTGCGAAAGAGGCGTTTGGGACCACGGAGGTCGTATTTTTAAATGCTCTTTTTGCACCAATTTCCTGTGCGAGGACGACCAATTCGAACACCAGGCGTCTTGTCAAGTCTTGGAGGCGGAAAATTATAAATGTAATAAAAAGCGTCCACCACCCTGTTGAACTTCTTCAAAACGGAATCTTTCGTTTCCCAGGTCAATCGTGTAATAAACTGGGTCAACACTCTTGCTTAAGATGCAAAACGTGTTTCTGTGAAGATCACGTCCGTAGAAAAGGTTTTAAATATGATAAGAATAAACCATTACCATGCCCGAAGTGTGGATATGAGACATCCCATACGAAAGATTTAAGCATGTCAGGTGAGCGGTTAAGCCTTCAATAATTTAAACTAATTCTTTATTTAAACAAAAAATTATTCGTCAATTTGAGTGAGGAGTCATAAATTTGGTCGTCACGGTAAGGAAGACAACTATGATGATGATGACGACGATTACGATGATAACTACGACCCATACAACCCGTCATGTAAGACCCCCCCCCCCCCCACGACACAATTTCCAATTTGACGGCTTGTGCTTATGACTTGTTTTTAGGTGCATATAACAGAGAATTGGATGATGATGACGAAGAGGATGAGGACGAGGATGACGAAGAGGAGGATGATTGATTTTTTTTCGAATTTAGGTTCAAGGTAAATTTATTGTTACGGAATAAAACTTTTCGAGACTGACTAACAACTGCAAAACGTTTTTTTGTTTGTTTCGATGGTACAAAATGCCTGATTAACGAGCCTTTGAAAAAGGTCGACATTACTAAAAATATTCCCCTTGTTCAACCGTTTAAAAATTTTGTTCGAACTCGTCGTAACATCAATTTTCTAATATGATTTATCTAAAACAAAGACAGTTTAATTGCTACCGGTAGTGCGCATCACAGTATTCCAAAAAAGACTGAAGTGAGCTCCCGGAGAACAACTTCTGGCAGTCTGAAGAAAAAAAAAAAGTATCAAAAATGAACAATCGCGTGATTCAGCGACCCCACCCCCACCACCGTGGCAAAGGCGAGTCAGAGGTCACTCAATCAGATACAAGACACTGAAAGTGATCCAACTTACCAATGAAAATATTTTTAAAGTCAGGATCAGTGGCAGGGAAAAGAATGGAGAGTTCCTGAAGCAACTGCTCGATCTTAATCTTTCCTCCATGAAATTCTTTCAACAAATGAACCAAGTGAGCGTAACTTTCGTCTTCCAATGTTGATTTTAGCTGGAATTTATACCAATTTTTACTTGAAGCTAAATTATTCACTTAATTAAAATCACCTCGCATAATAAATTTTTGGTATCATTCATTTTCTTAGCTATTTTTTTCGAGTCTCTCATCCCTGGCATGGCCAAATCATAATCTGACATAATTATCGGAGCCGTAGTTATTTTTCGCCTTTTGGCTGGTTGAGTTCCTTCTGTTGTTACATCCTTGAATAGGATGCAACTGGTAACTTTAGGTAGTGATTTATTCGAAAATTCCTCCTGCAGAAATAGAATATTAATCGGTTGATTTTATTCAACCTATGAGAGTTATTTACGTCAACTCCTCGATCTTCTGATTTTGACAAAAACTCGAAAAGCGACATTCTCGACTTGGCAGGAGAATTGCTTTTACTAGAACATGGAATATCGTCTCGAAAGTTTATGACTGCAGTCGAGCTTGCTCCAGACTCGACAGATGGGACTTCAGCCGTAGAAACGGACGGTTTGGTTTTTTGTTCGCCATCCTAAATTTGAATCCTCTCGAAATAATGCGTCACACGTGTTGGTTGAATGAGTTTACCGTGAGCTTGCGTGACTTGAAAAATTTGGTGAGAAGACCAATGGCCTCTCCGAATGCATTCACTGGACGAATAGGATGGAGCCATTTTGAAATACAATCGGAGACACTGGGCCGAGCGAACTTCATGTCGCAAAGTATAATCGCGCCGTAATCATGTCGATGTCTTATAACTCGACCGATCGCTTGATTCACAGCTCGGATCGCTTCCAATTGGTACCATTGCTCTCCGTTTAGATCCTGAAGTACATTCGATGAGTACAAATAAAATATTAAAAACAAAAAACAAAAAATGGGAAAACCTTTTACTTTCAACTTGGCTCCAGTTAAATATTCTTTTTTGAGCTGAACTTTCGGATCGTAAAGCGGTGGATACGGAAGCCCGAAAACGATTACAGCTCGTCCAAGGGCGTCGGAAAAATCGAGACCTTCGGCAATTTTTCCTCGACAAACCCCTATGAGTACACCACCTTTGCCAGCCTCGACAGACTGCTTGTATTCGATCATCATGGTAACGTGTTGCCTTTTATCGGAGCCTTCCACGTACACGGGCTATTCTCGCATGGAAAATTGACAAAATTAAGGTTGATTGAACAATAGCATTAGACATTTTTTTTAAAAAAAAATCACCTTAATCAAGTTGATTTTAGCTAATAAACCAGTGCTCTGCCAGAAGTCTATGGCTTTTTTTAATACAGTGTAGGAAGGAAAAAATACCAGGACACCATCAGGAATCAGTCTTAAAAAATTCTGCAGAGACAATCCAATTTCTTGCCACATGCTGACGTTCTCTCTACAAATGTAAATATGTTAGAACAAAACAAGTCCACGAAGAACATTACAAATGTTATACCGATTTGCATAAGAGGTTGATATTTCGATTTTATTGGGACCTCTCGACAAAGAAAATATTAAATACTGAAAAATTAAATTTGAATTAAGCTGACACATAATTTAAAACAGCTCAAAAATCTAACCTGAGAGTCTGGGACAATATGGCCAAATTCCCCTGATACGGGCTGGACTAAACCAAGTTCGGATATAGTCGCTGGAAGCGGCGAAAGAGTGCCGCTTGTTAAAATTACAGAGTAGCATCCATTAAGAGCCTTCATGCCGTAGCCTGGGTAGAAACACCAGAAATTCACCTCGATGCCTTTCTCGTCGTTTCGAGACCCCCAGCTTGAAGAATTAGCATTTTCTTTATTAATATACACCTGATTTAAAGCAGAATTGTGAGTAAAATAAATGCTACGCAAGTCTAATTAATAACCTTAAAATATTGATCAATTGAAGCGGGCTCGATCGCGAAAACCGACGAAACAAAATCGACAACCGACAGTAAGGTTGACGCGCTCTGCCTTCCCGAGTGCATAACAGTATTTTTGGCAACGATCGTTTCATGTACTTCTTCCAGCAATTCAATAAACCGTCGACAATCCGACGAATTAATCTATTTATCGTGCTCTTGTCAATTTACACGAATGGTGGTGAAGGGGAGGTGCTAGAAAATAAGTTTTTACGTTCGCTTTGGAGAGCACTGTTAAGATGAAAGAACCAGTGAAGTGAGATTTTATGTTCTTTGGGACAGCCTCCAAACAGTCAAACTCGGTTTCTAAAGATTTCAATTTTTCGGTGATGAATACCAAGTCTTCGCTGGAATAATTCCTTTCGATCATAATTTCTGTCAAACCGATTCCTTGTAGTTCGTCATACATATCTTTCATTTCCTGTAAATAGTCAGTCATAACACTGAAACTGTTTTAAAGTTACATTTAAATACCTTAGCGATATCACTAATAGCGACAGCTATGTCGGTACTTTTCAGCGATACTGATGCTGACTCTTCACAAACTTTATCAACATTATGACCTTCGTCCAGAATAATTATACTGTCCTGTAAGCGGAGCCCCACCATTAAAACATACGTTAAGCAACTGGATAATTGAAAACGGTATACTTGAACACGAATTTGCAGTCTTTTAGCCATGTTTGGGTCAAATAAATAGTTGTAAGGCATAAAAACGATGTCAGCGAAGTCTTGAAGAGACCGGCTCAAATAGAAAGGGCAGCAAGTCATGGCTCGACTTTTGTTGATGAGATCTTCCAAGTCAGTAAGCTCTTGAAAACGAGGGTCGTGTTTGACAGACTCGACTCGTTTGTAGTATTTACAAGTGTCTGACTTTACTTGAGCTCTACAGAAGGCATTCTGGAAAAATGAGCGAGATCAAGTCTTTTATTTTCGTCCTCAAGTGGATGGATCAACTGACTCTGTAAGCGATATTGTGCTCGGATGATACTTCAGGGTGAATGCACATTTGGTTCCTTGAGCCCAATAGCGTGGTATTTAAATGTTTGTAAGCCGTCGTTCGGAATTCAGACATGGCTTTACTCAGTTGACTGTGTGTTCTCGAAGAGTATATGACGCGCATTTTAGCCGGCCCTACAAAATGATAAAATGATGTAGTATATTGACTCTGGTTTCGGGACCCGTGGGGCTCGAGTTTAAATCTCGAGCTCTTCACCACAGCGTTATCAGACAGGGCGTGTGGGCGTACTGTGACGCGGCAAGCGTACGGGCGTTCACGACCTGGACAGAAGATGCCTCAAAGCCAATCAACGGAATGACATCGGAAGCATGGGTATGAAATGAAGTGCTTCAAAGCATGGTGGGGCTATTGTTTGAACCTCTTTTTCCCACCAAGAGTAGCCCCCCCCCCCATTCATGATTACCACACCCGGATGGGAACTCCTTCGCATCAGGAAAATTTTGGATAACGTCCTGCGATGAGATACTTCCAGTCCAAAAAAAAATCTGTTAACAAGGTTACTCACGCCACTGTGCTAAGTCTTCTTCAAAAGATTCATGCGAGGGGACTCCACGGGATGCATTTTGCCGACACATCCAAGCCAGAGTGGAACACAACAGGCTGAGTGTCTTGCCAGTGCCAGTAGGACTCTCAAGAACAGCATACTTTTTCTGATTATCCCCAAAACAAAATAAATCACCTCTGGTATTCATAAGGCCAAAATTTCTTTCAAGTAATACACAGTTTTACCTGGTTCAAACTCTCGACCACGGATGTCATGTAATTCAACTGAATTTCGTACGGTTCGAAGGGGAACTCTACGTCGAGCCCAGCAACATTTATCTTTGGCATGCTATTTACTTATGTGCACTGCAAAACTAGTTTAAAGGTTCTCAAATACTAACTTAAAAATTGAAATTTTCCCCCCCAAATGTGTGCATAACGCGAATTTGCCGCAATACATTACCAGTACCACTTCACTTTACCGCCAAACCAAAGTTGATAGCAAATAAACAAACAGATAAGAATGATAATCAGCGCCTGCAAGCTTCAAAAGTTGGAAAAGAAATTTATTACGTCATCAGTACATATTCGGACGCGTAAATGTTCGAAAATTCATTTTTCTCAAACATGTAGAGTGAACAAAAATACCTAATAAAATTGTATTTTCGTATTTTTGGGACCGAAAGAGCAACTTCTAAGATCGATACAGAGGCGTAGAGTAAGGGGGGGGGGTGTGAGGTGGGCCATCGCCCACCCAATATTCCTAACGGGTGGGCAAAGAGGTACCTTTTGGAACCCCCCCCCCGAATTTTTTCACCTGATTTTCAACAATTTATTCCATCAAACAGTGGCCGCCGGCTAAAAATGAGCGTTTTCGACCATTTTTGAAAATGCTTCGATTTGAGCTGTCGTAAGCAGTGTGGTTATGAGTCCCTCCGACCGTGCTGAATACAGGCGGTTAAGGTAAAATAGCCCCCTAAGGGGCGTCAGTATTGGAGGTAGAGGTCCGAATTAATGTTTTTAGGCGACGGAAATGATTAAGTCTTTTATTAAACGCAATAACTAATTGTAAGAGCACATTGTTCGATGGCTTCATGAAAGACGACTAGACTGAGGTTACAACAGAGAGAGATAGAGAACGAGCTATAAACAAACAGTCTTACCACACCAATTATTCTATTATAAAAAATTCAACACTCTCCCTTAATGGAAGGATTGGTGCGGTCTTAAAAACTTGAAGTCGTATTTTTGTTAAAAGCACACATTTAAGAATATACAAAAGTATCACAATTTCAAATTTAAGCCAACAAATTCAAGTCTTTATACAAAATTTATAATGTTTTTCGGGTCCCAGTGCTTTTTTATTTTCTGTAGGAACGTAGTGAAGAACAACTGACCTATTTTCAATAACATCTTGTATAAAATCCCCATTGGCAAGAATATATTTCAGAAACATTTCACAATACGTGTCTAAAACGATTCCGGAATGATTTCATTCATATGACATTCATGTTATAATGAGCCAATTGCGGAAATATTTCAAAGTCATGTTTCAAAACATAACACAGAAACATTTTGGATATGTTTCTTGGAAATCGTTCTGCAACATATCAACAAAATATTGCAGACATGTTTCTGGAAAATCATTCATCAATATCTCTCATCGTTCTTTCTGAAATATTTCAACGAACGTAGCCATCATATTTCAGAAGTTTATTCAGTCATAAGTTTCGATCGAAACAGTTCTGAAATGTACCTGAAGTCTCTTGCCTTTTTCCGTACCAATAAAGTGGGTTTGTCCTAACGTAAAGTGCAAGGTGGACCCCAAACGACGAGGTACTGGAATATTGTGATGTTTCGGAGACTAAAAATGAATCTGGAATACAAACAAGAACTGCCTGAAAAAAAAAATGTAACATAATTCACTTAAAAATTACTTTAATAGTATTGAAAATAGAGGAATGGAATTACATAAAAATACTTGAATTATCGGCTCAGTCGCAGTCGGAGACAAAGGTGTCTCACGGTTTGGTGTTATTCGTACATTCCTGTCATTTCTGCAAATTCATTACATGAACGAAAAATGACTCAGGGCTATTTAATTTTAGAGCGACATTTCTATAGGAAATTATTATTATTGTACCTCCTCGAGTGTATTCCATGTCGGTGAAGTCACTTCAGGGAAGGGTGTCGCTCTGTCTGTTCTCTTATTTTCTCTCGTATTTGAATTTGAACAGAACTCTTGAGATTCAGTCACCAACAATTATTTAAAATGAGCCGAATCGATGATTGGTACAAAGTCTCAAAGCTGTTGATAAGTAGGTACTGATGACATCAATTTTGTCCATATAGCTTTAATTTAAAAATTACTTACCTTGATGGCATCCGGGCGGCAAGAATTAGAGTTCGATGCTGTTTTGTGTTTTCATCGCACTGCCGAAACAAATGTACACTAGCACAACGGGCCTACGTAGCTGAGTCTGAGTTGACCGTTGACTCCCACTCCCACCCATCACACGCTCGCTTTCTCGTCCTTGAAGTCCCAAACGGTTTCTTTTGCCTCCGTCACCATAGAGACGCGTAAAAAGGCGGGCTACCCTTCTCATCACAGAATATTCTTCCTGTTGACATCTATCCCTCTTTATAATATATTATAATTCTAATATAATTATTCTATATAATATATAGAATTAATAATACTATTATTAATTCGCATGGGCGAAAAAGTGGAAAATTCCGCGTACTCAATATTCATAGTTTTCTTGAACTTTGCCGTCCAATGCAATGTAGAAGAGGAATAGGGTGATTCTCAGGAAAAGGGTAATTTCTCACCAAGCTAACACTGAGAAATATATTGTGTTCCAAAAATAATGCTAAAAATATGTAATGTTTATCAGAGCCCATGGAAGATTTTTTGATGTAGTTTTGAGATCAAGGACCTATTCCCGACGAAATATTTGAAATTAAAATTCTGATAGTCACACAGGACTGAGAGAATACCTACATGGGACTGATATTTTTTGTTTCTGAGTTGACCACTACCGGTTTATCTTTAATTTGAATTTTAGAGGAGGTTAAGTTAATCGAATTATTGAATCATAGCTGTAAACGAGTGTGTTATAAATATTTTAATTAAAAACAAGAAAAAAAAAAGGAACAAGAAATGAAGTTCAATAAATGTAAAATTAATTACAATTAGCTGAATGAGGTAACGTGAAATTAGCGAAAACAAAACAAAAAATGAACCCTGGTAAATGGTAACTAGTAATAAATCAAGGACTAGGTATAACGTAAAGTAGATAAAGTTAACTTGAACCGAATATCAAAAATGTTCATTCTTAAAACGTAACAGCCTTAAAATAGCAGTGAAAGACTTGTTATCACTTATCCGTCATTTTTCTGACTAACAGAATCGAAAACAGTAATTACTAAAAAACGAATCCATGAATTCTGAATCTAAAAGAGTAGATCTTTAGAGCTGTACAAATCAATCAACAACATTATTTTTTAAAAATTCAACATAGTCGTATTCTTCAATTTTTGAGAGTCTAGAAGTCACTGAAACTGGGGGTTGCTGTAAGGCATAAAGAATTCCATCGACCGGTATATTTTGGCGGTCGTATTTGTCAGGCCAAAAGAAAAATTTGTTCTTCCCCGACCTAGGGTTGCCAGATGACCGGTTTTCGACCGGCCTGGCCGGTTTTGGAAGTCCGAGGCCGGATGCCGGCCGGACCCTCGACCGGCCTTAAGTAAAGCCGGTTTTCGGATTTGCTCTTTTTGTAATAATTTTTTCTTAATTTTTCCTCATTTAACTATTCGTAAGGGAACTTAGCGACAAGATTTTATTTTCTTAAAGACGTCGGGGATGATTTCGTGACTTTCGTGTGACTTGTGCAGGCCGGCACCGCGCTAACTCTCAGCCTAGGTAGGGCCTTTTGTATTATAAGTTCCAGCCGTTCAGTCACTGTATTGTCACAGCGCTTGTCTGTTGACAGCGTGCGGTGACCTTTAATCGGAGTAGTCCATTTGCGTAAAATTCTGCTCTGTGCAGTTCATTTCCATCCGTCTTCTACATTAACATATTTAATTAAGAGAAAACGCGTGGAAATTTACTGTCGCGAGGCAGATTTTTTGGGGAATCGAAAACGCTATAAGGCCCTCCTCAAATTGAACCTAGCCTTTGTGAACATACACATACTGGTTCACACTTTCACAGTCAATTAATTTTTTTCCGCGCGTGGGAGTGGCCTGGGTTCAATTTACAGTGGGTCACCCGGTATATATTTATATAATACACGACTTGTGTATATATATGTATATGTATAGGCCGGTTTTCCAGCTTTTCAAATCTGGCAACCCCCGACCGGGTCATGAAGTTAACAGTTGCAATGCCCTCCCAGATTTTCTCAACAATTCCTGAAAATCAACAACGATTGTTAGTTTGTAATATAGTTTAGCACATCGTTGATAGTTGCCTTACCTGGGTACCATTCATCATCGAAGACCACAGCTACCCATTGCCCTTCTTCCACCAGCACTTTGAAGAAGGGCGATGAATGCGTAACACCCACAATTTTTTTTTCTGAGGGCATAGCTGGAGAGATCGCGTAATGTTCGCAAAAGCTTCCCAAAGGGCACCGAAAGCAACTGAGTTCATTAAATTGCAATAATTGCTGTTGGCCACACCAAATAACTTGATGTACCTTCATCGTCTTTTTCACTGTCGGAATGAGGGTTGATGGCAGTACGCGTCCGTCCATACTTTCCATATCTTCGGTAGTTACGACAGAGATTTGGATTTTTCTTAACGACTCTCGCAAAGACCCAGTAAATGAGGCCAAATTACTAACGTCGTTCCCCTCGGCGACAAGGCGGTCGGCTATCCTTTTTACTGTTCCACCAATGCCATCAACGGCCCCCTTGCCGTGACCGGCCTCGGAAAAATTCCAGGAACATCTTTTAATTTTAGGAAACAATTTAGGAAGAACTTTTGCGACGATAGAAAACATGGTACGATTTCTGTACTGGGTTGTAGGCCCGTCAGATATGAAATGAACTGTGCTGTTGTCTGGGTATTGCTCAAAAAGACGACTCAAAACAGGAATTAAATGCGCTCCTACAGCTTTGGCGTCGTGCCTCAAGTTGTCTGAAACGCTGCAAAAACTGCTGACTTCTCCATTGAAATAGGCGACAGATGTGTGTAGACTGAGCTGGAGACGTGAAGCTCCGAAATGAACTGACTGTGGTTCAACAGAATACTTGCAGGCGTAGTTCTCAGAAAAGTCCACATGAAGAACCAGTTCGTTTTCGAGTCTTTTCAGCTCTTTGAAAGCTTCAGATTGGTGTTTCATTCGATGGATGTGCTTCATTATTGGAGGAATTTCTTGAAGCATTAACAGTACTGCATTTTTCAACGTACAATGCATTTCCTGTTTAATTAGTCGCTTGATATTGTGCTCTTTGCCTTTGATTGAACGTTTCTCCTTTATGTAGCTCCAGCGGTGATAGGTTACATCTTTTGAGCCATCAAAAGGAATGATTTTTACTTCCTTGTTTTTACAATTTTCGCACGCACGATCCAAACATTCTGTGTTCGCCGGGTCACAGCACATGCTGTTGACTAAAGATGTGGCGAAACACTCAACGACGCCATGGCGCTTGAGATTAGCTGTCAATAATTTGAAATTCTCGTGTTTCATGCAGGCGCATGTATCTCGGGCACTGACTTCAGCTCGTACTACATTTATTGGTTTGAATCGGCAAAATGTGGAATAACTGATTTTATTCGAGGCAGTGACCAATAATTTTTTCCATAAATTCAGCATGGTATCAGAAAGATAACGCTTTTGGTACCTCCGGCGCTTGAAAATAACCACATCCTTCTTCCCAGGACTCATTCGGGTATTCTCGTCTTGGAGGAAGAAATTCTGGACGGCTTTCTGAACTTCTGAACTCTTCTTCTTGAAATCGTTGAATTTTCCAACTTCATTTCTCTTACAAAACCGAAATATTTTATAAGAGAAATATTCACCTCTTTTCGTTAGCACGCTGAGCTTATGAAGAGTCCTTCCCCCAAGTAGTCCCACGAAGGTCTTCCTTTCCTTCACGTTCATCAGTTGAAGACTTCGCTTCATCTGGTCCGCAATCATTTCTCCAAATTCTAGCTTCTTCCTAACAACGTTTTGACCTTCTGGAGTTTTGTTGCTGAGCAAAGCCTTGACTTTACTTCTTGGGCTGTTGGAAGAAGTCTTCTTTTTGAGTCGCGCGAGCCTCGTTTTGTACTTGTTAGCCAATCGCTTTAGTCTCGAGCACTCTGCTCTGGCTTTTTCCAAGTCCCTGTATGATTTAGATCGGAATCGAGAGATTCGTTTTCTCCCTGAATTCACTCGACTTCGGCTGTTAGAGGCCGGCGTGGCGGCTTCATTATCATTGCCGCAACTATTCTCTTCAGCGATTTCCTCGGACCGGGATTTTCGGCGGTAGTAAGATAACTTACTTTGTTGACGCCATTTTTTTCTTTGTGCGCGCTGGTCTCTCAATGACAGCTGGGAAATTAACTTTCGCTGACCCTTTTTCTTCTTTTCTCGGTACCGCATCTGTTCTTTCAGCCGATCTTCTTCTCTCAACTCGGGATCGTTCCTCCTCTTTTCTCTTCGACGCTGCTCGGCTAAACGTCTTCTCTCCCTCAATTGTTCGCTACTGAACCGCTTCGGGGGCGCCATTATACTGCGCAGAAAATTATAATTAGAAACAACACTATTTCTAATTATTATTAAGCCTTATATTCTCAGTCTCATGGCTCTATTCTCAGTCCCATGGTTTTGAATAAATTTTGATTCTGTCACGGAACTGAGATGGATGGAGACATGGAACTGAGAAATTGGAGTTTGAAGCTTCATTTCGAGACAAAAGTAGGTTTGAGATTGATTACAAAATTACGACAAGCTTCATTAACCAAATGAGAATGAATTAACAGAAAAATATATAAAAAAAGAAGCAAATCAACAAAGAATCATGCATGCACGGTACTGAGGCTAATATCTATACGCACCTTCCCACGTGTCCTCACCCTTCGATGACCGGCAATCAAGTGGACGAAGTTCACGAACCAGCATACCCCGTGAGTTGTACATTACCCCCACTTTCACAGAAACTTTCCCGCGCGAATAATCCCTTCGTGAACCAAAAAGGGTGATTTTAACCATTAGTTCACGGGACTGAAGAAATTTCGAGATACCAAACGAAAAACGCTGTTGTTAATGGAAAAATGGTTATTTAATTATCAAACCGCTCTCACACCCAAATAATACTATTCTTGAAGAGTTGGGAGCTTCTTCATTGAAGTTATCGCTACCTGTAAAACATGGTAACCTAAATGAGGTCAAGAAATGCGTCTGGATACAACCATGGTACGGAGAATTAGCACTTTTCAAGTGATAATTAAATTGAAAAAAGGCAGTAAGGCAAATTCTATCTTGCTGAAATTTAATATTGGGTAAGTACGTTCTCGATTAAAAAAAAAAATGTACGTTTAATCGTTTAAGCGTTCGGAATGTCGAGGGGACACGATTTCAGTAATTATTAGAGACTTTTAACAACACCACCGCTAACGCAAACTATAAATCAGTCGTTGCTTGGTTACGAAACATTTGATTGGATGAAACTTGAAAATAAAGTTTCCGGAGGATTTAACGGGAGAGTGCTAAAACTCACTATTATTTTTTTGTTTAAGTTTTGGCCTTACATACAAGTAAATAAAATAAAATACATATTATCATGTACTTGTAACAATGGGAGTGCATCGTCGTTGAACCGAAAATTTCTATCCGGCAGGAATCTTACAGCATTGTATCAGACACTTTGGCGGTATGTTTCAGCAAAATAAGACTGATATCACTCTTTGCATTATATCAGCAATGAAACACAATATTGCAATTGCAATCATTTTCCGTCGTGCTTCTGAATCATTTCAGAAATATTTTCCGAAATGTTTCTGGGGAACATATCCGACATGTTTCTGGAAATATTCCTGAAATGCTTCTGAAATAATTCAAATGAAATAATGCAATAGAAATATTGTTATGTCACAGAAATGTTTCTGAAATATATCCTTGCCAATGGGGATGGTATTTGACTCTTACATGTTTGGTTCTTTTGTGAAAGGCACTGTTTTGGGTTAGTTTTATGGCACCCTGATTGTCGTTGAATAAATGTATAGGTCTTTGGCAAAAAATTTCAAGTAATTTTGAATTTGAAAACAGTTCATTGAATAAGCTTTCGAGATAAATTGCTTCTTTTACAGCTTCACAAATTCCAATGAATTCAGCTTCTGTGGAGGAAAGGGACACTGTTTTTTGCTTTTGGCATTCCCAAGAGACAGGTCCATCGGCTAATTTGAATACAAATCCAGAAAAATATTTTGAATCTTTTGGGTCATTTGCCCAATCGGCATCTACAAAACCAGCGAGGGGTTTTCCGGTCTTTTTATACATAATACCCATATTTTTGGTATCGCTTAAATACCTCAAGACTCTTTTACATGCCAACCAATGCTCCTTTGAATGCTTTACATTAAATTGACTTAAATATGTAACACAAAAACTTATATCTGGACGGGAACAAACAGACAAGTAAAGTAATGACCCTATGAGTTCCTGGTAAGGGGCGTCGTATGACTCTCCCTCCAACGAAAATTTTTTATTTTGTTCCATGGGTGTTTTTACCTTTTTAGCGTCAGACATCCCAAATTTTGTTAAAATTTTATTTATGTATTGCTCCTGACTGATTTTCAAAGTCTGGTTTGTATGGTCACGTTCTATTTTCATCCCTAGACAATTTGAAATTGGTCCCAAATCTTTTGTTTTGAAATTTGTGTTCAAAACTGATTTTAAATTTTTGGCTTCGTTTGTATTATTATAAAAAATGAAAAAATCGTCTACAAAAAGAGCTACTATTATGATGGAATTTTTGGTTATCATGAAAAAAAAAAACAAGGCTCTATTTTTGATTCAGTGAATCCAGACTGTAAAAGAACGTCAGTGGCCTTCTTAAACCATAGTCGGCTTGATTGCTTGAGACCGTACAAACCTTTCCGCAAAAAGCAAACTTTGTCCTCACAATCAACTTCAAAACCCTCGGGCTGAGCCATGAAAATTTGTTCGTCTATATCTCCATGGAGAAAAGCTGTTTCAACATCGAGGTGATCAGCTTGGAGATCAAGCTCTACAGCCAAGGCGAATAATAATCTTAAATTACTATACCTGATTACAGGGGAAAAAGTTTCCGTATAATCTTGACCTATTTTTTGAGAAAACCCCTTAGCCACTAATCGAGCTTTAAAACGAACAATTTTTCCATTTTGGTCCCTTTTAATACGAAATACCCATTTATTTTGAACGATATTCTTACCGGGGGGCCTATCAACTAATTCCCAAGTTCGATTTTGCTTAAGAGAGGACATCTCTTGTTCCATGGCTTTTTGCCATTGTATTTTATTAGGACCAGAGAGAGCTTCTTCAAGTGAAGTGGGTTCGGATTCTATTTGAATAGCAGAAAATGCATTGTCTAGATCTAGTTCGTAATCGTCAAATTTAGAGTTAGGACGAGGGTTTCGCTTCGGATATCTAGGATTTGAGGAGTTAGGACCGGTGTTATTTAAATGACTCACAAAATCGATGGTCGGCTGAGCGACGTCTTCTTGAGTTGTAGTGGTCCCTGGAGTACTCGCATTTTCCTCTGGCGCTTGGACGGCAACAGTGGGAGCGCCATCGTCATCGTGCAGCTCATCGACGACGTTCACCGGTACTACAGCGCCGGGAGCGCTTATCGGTACTGTATTTGTTTCATTCTCGGTGAAAACATTGTTGAAGTGGTCGTACGTTTCGCTTGAAACGGTGTTCTGCGGTGATTTTGCTGCAGAAGCAATTTCTTCGACGAAGATGACGTCACGAGCGATCATTACGTTTTGAGTCCGTTCATCAAACAAACGGTAACCTTTTGATGTTTCGCTGTACCTTTTGATGTACTCTTTTGCTTTGGCATCGAGTTTGCGGCGTTTTTGATGGGGCACGTGACAGAAAGCTTTGCACCCAAACATTTTAAGGTGACTCAAGTTCACTCGTTGTCCAGTCCATCTTTCTTCCGGCGTTGAACCACTTATCTTTTTTGCTGGCGAGCGGTTCATCAAGTACACTGCCGTGTTGGCAGCCTCGGCCCACAGTCGTTTGTCGAGGTTGGCTTCTGCCATCATAGCCCTGGTTTTTTCGAAGATCGTCCGATTGTAGCGTTCGGCGACACCATTCTGGGCTGGAGAGTAGGCAACAGTTCTTTCGTGTTTAATGCCGTGCTTCTCACAGATCCTGGCCATTTCTGAATTACAGAATTCTGTACCGTTATCCGTTCGGAGTGTTTTGATTTTCAAGCCAGACTCGCGTTCGACGTGTGTTCTGAAGTGTTCAAATTTATTTGGCACTTCGCTCTTATATTCAAGAAAATATACGAACGTTTTTCGCGAATAATCATCTATGAAGCTCAATAAGTACCGTTTTTGTCCGAATGAATGAAGTACAGGCCCTGCTACGTCGGAATGGACCAAAGACAGCTTCATTTCGGCCAGTTTCTTGTCAGGCTTGTAAGGGAACGGTTTTCGTGACATTTTGCCCTCAACACAACTGGTACAAATTTGTGGAGCTTTTTTTTTTTTTGTCGGGGGCGCCGGGCTTTGAACCCGGCAGGCGCCTAAGCCTCACTTGGGCTCCTACGCCATACCCAGATCTAACTGTGCACTTCACACCCGTACTACGCGGGCGTTTCGGTCGGTGCGCGGTTTGTTGAACGCACACCGCCGGGAACGCCCACACGAAGCCGAGTGTGCCGTGTCACAGCTCGCGGCAGCCTTATAGTGTAATGGGCAATGGCTGGATTCGAACCCAGGCCCGCTGGGTTGTGAAGCGAGCATTGTATCCATTACATCATCGAGGCGCGCATTTGTGGAGCTTCCGGATCCTTGTAGTCAACACCTTCGGCAAGTCCATGCTCTTGTGGTTGAGATGGCCTAGCCTCAAGTGCCACAAGATTTGATCCGTTGGTTTGGCTACGGTGATGGTGGCGTTGGCTTGATGCGGTTTTTGACAATCCAATTTGTACAGACCATTTTCGACGGAGCCGGTGGCGAATGGTTCCACCCCGACGACGATATTTTGTAAGTCGTCGTAAATTTTGCAACCGGTGGAGTCGAAGATCACACTAAATCCCTTTTTCACAAGAGTGCTGACAGATAACAAATTTGCAGCTAGACCGGGTACGTGTTTCACCCCGGATATCGTCCGCTTATGGCCAGACTTTGGGACGACAGGGATTTCTCCTTGGCCTTTAATCGGTAAAGTGGCTTTATTTGCGACTGAAATTTCTTTGTCACTTACGGTTTCGATGTAATTTCTCAGCAAGTCATCGCGCGTACACAGGTGAGCAGTTGAGCCACTGTCAATATACCAACAGTCGTCCGATGCACCCATACCAAGAGCGGTTATCATCGTCCTGTGATTATTTTTGGCTTTGTTCTCAGGGCGAGCTCTGGGTTGAAATTTTTGAGGTTGTTGGGCGTATTGATCGGAGGTGCACTGACTTTTCCAGTGACCGGGTTTTCGACATCGGTGACAATAGGGCTTCTTATTTTTACGCGTGTAGAGAGCATTTGTATTTTCACTCACTTGAGATTGGCTTCGCGTACTGTCCCACTTGGTGTCTTGTAAGAGTTTCGTCTTGACAAAATCGCTCGTTATTTTGGTTGATGAGCTTTCTAATGCCATTATCATAGGCTCATATGTTGCGGGTAGGCCTTGTAGCATGATGGCAGCTAGCATTTCGTCGCCGACAGGTTTGTCAGCAGCAGCGAGTTCTTGCGAAATGGACATGGCTTCGTTAACATAATGCTCCATTGAGTCGAATTTGTCTAGCCGAATGGAACATAAAAGACGTAATAATGTTAATCGACGGTGCAAACCTTTGTCTTCAAAAGCTTGCTGTAACGACTCCCATGCCTCTTTGGCCGTTGTCGCCTTCATGACGTGAGGATAGGTCGCCTTGTCCAGGGAGAGATTTATTTTTGAAAGAGCTTTTTCCTCGCGACGAACATTTTCCGGTTTGTCTTGCGGGAGAGTCTCGACGACACAATTCCACAGGCCTTCGTGCCACAGGCCTTCGTGCTTCGGGAAAAGTCAGTGCACCTCCGAAATATTGTTAGAGTCAGTAGTACCAGAATCTTCGTCAGTGTCACTTCTGTTAGCATTAAGTCGCGAGTTTGTAAAGTATTAAATTAAAGTTTCGTGTGGACAAATAAAATCGTTCTTTTTAAAAAAGACTTTTTTACGCCGCGAAACATAACTCGGATAATTTTGAGGTGTATCGTCACAGGGAATTAACAATGTCCCACTCACAAAAAAAAAACAATTTTCTCATAAAATTGACTATTCCCTTGTGAAACTGACGATTTACTCATTAAGGGGGAGTTGTACATGTGTTTCCTCGACCCCCCTCCAATCGTACCTTCGGCGTTACAGCTGCGCTCCGAAATATATCTGTCGGCGACAACTAAATAAATGATATTTATTTTTTAGTGAATTCAACACGAAAAAATCTATACAAAATCGATATTTAGAGAGCGAAATCTGAGGAATTTGTGTTTTAGTGAGCCAGATCCGGGATAATTGATGTTTTAGGGAGTGAACTCCGAAAAATTGGTCTTTTAGTGTACTAACCCAGTTAATATGAAATTGTAGTGCGTAAAATCTTCGAAAACGGTCCCTGAATTTAGGCACACTGTTAAATTTGTTTGATAGCAACAAAATTCCGTAAACTGATTGTTTTTAGTGAGTTCTTCACGTAAACATTTCTTTGTTGGTGAGAAAAATCCGCAAAATTGGTATTTAGAGAGCGAAATCCGAGAAATTCATTTTTCAGTGAGCCAGATCAAGGAAAATGGCTATTTTTCGACCAGGAAAATTGGTGTCTTAGTGATCAAAATGTGAGAGAATGATTTTTTAGTGATGCAGAACCGTAGAAACGGTTTTTTAGAGTACGAAAGTTACTTTTGAATTAAGCCACTCTGCGTTTGGTTTTCAGCACCAAAGAAACATGAAATTGGTATTTTACTGGACGAATAATCCGAAAAGGTGAAAATTCGTGTATTGTGGAGCCAGACCTGCGAACTTTTTCGCTATACAAAATGTGGCGATCCTGATGGATTTTAACTTTATTGGTGGTATCTGGGAGTGGTTAGCTGCGCCCCACTAAAGCTGCGCTTTTAAGTCTAGGGGAGGGCAACTGACCACCCCTGACAACCACAAAAAAAAAGGTTCAACCACAGCGAAGCTCCAAACCACAGAAATCTCTAACCACATTGAGCCTCCAGCCTAATCATAATATTTTGGGGATTTCTCCACACGGGGGATCCGAAAATTGAGACGAATTTTCGATAATATGATTCAACAAAAGGTCTCTCACTGTGATGATCACCGTTTGTAACCCCTAGCGCACGAACTTTCCCGCGGGCAGCCCTGAAGTCCAAGGAAAGGTCCCGATGCACATGGACCTCGCACTGCATGGGCCGCTCAGGGGAGTACCTTTGAGAGAATAATACTAAAATTTGACTCGATGGAGGTGGTTTTGATGATTTTTTTTTTTGAACAACAAGTGATCTCGACCCCAAGGGAGGAGCCATGGCCCCTGCGGCCCCTCCCTTGGATCCGCCACTGGCACCACCGTGGGCAGGCAGGGGCGCAAATTAAGGGGGGTGTCACACCCCCCAAAAATTCAGTGAATGATTTCTCAGGTGGTAAAACTCGCTCTGAATTGTACTTTCGGGTGGTAAAATCCCTTTTTAAGTGGATAACATGGGGTGGAAACATTATGTCTTACAATTTTCACGCAATTTTTATCGAATATGTATATGCACACCAAGTGCTAAATTTCTACCTCCTTTGGTAAGTGGTAGATTTACTTCTACATTTCGCGGGAAATTATGTTCAGAGTTCGGAGGACCATCCAGGTGGTAGATGAATCGCTCGTTAGTGACAATCCAATGATTGTTTAATGCAATAGAATGCGTTAAATAAGCACAAAATGGCTCATAGACGCGTTCAGGTCGGTCGGGGGGGGGGGGGATTCGCTGGGAATCAATGTCAGCCCTACTGCAGTAATTGTAAGACTCAGATCCTCCAGTCTAACTGGTACCAACCCAATATCCGGATAGTAATAGGATTCGACCGAAAAAAATACTTTATAGTCCGGGAGCCTGCCGTATGAAAAATCGGAAAACGGATTTTGGCGCCCCTCGGATTTTTGTGCAAACGGAAATCCGACTAATCCGGGCGACTAATCCTCCGCTAAGTGCCCACTTAATCCAGACCAAAATTGAAAATAACGCTAATTTGGGGCTGAAATTGAGATAAATGGCTAATTCACGGCTGAAATTATTGAGCAAAATAACTGATTCACGGACAGAAGTGAGAATAATGGCTAAATCACGGATAAAATTAAGAAAACTACATAGCTAATTCGCGACGTAAAACGTTACTTCACGGCTAAAATTGAGAAAAAGCTCTGAAATCGCGGAGAGTGTAAAAACCAGTAATTCGCGTTGAAAATTACGAAACACGCAAATTCACAGCTAAAACGGTCAAAAACCGCTAAAATGACAAAAAAAAAAAAAATCGTTCATTCGCGGCTAAATAGAGAAAAATTGCTAATTCATCCATGAAATTGATAAGAAGCGCTGCAGTAAGGAAAACGCTAATTCGCGAATTAAATGAAGACAACGTCAATTCATGGTTTCTGAAGTTGACTTCGTGCCAGAATAAGTGAAATAAATCACTAATCCGCGGCCAAATTTCAGAAAAAGCGTTATTTAATTCGCGGCGAGCATTGGGTGAACTTTAATTAGTTGATGAAACGTAGAAAAATCCATAACTAGCAGCTAAAATGAGGAAAACGCTAATTTGCGGCTAAAATAAAAAAAACTATAAATCGCTAATTCACGGCTAAAATATTGAAAAATGGCTATTTCGCGGTTAAAATGGGGGAAAATCGGTAATTCACCGATAGAATTGAAAAGAAGCGCTGACGTGTGGTAAAAACGCTTATTCACGGTTAAAATGGAAAAAACACCAATTGCGGCTTCGTCGCTGAAGGTGAACAAAATCGCTCATCCACGGCTAAATGAGGATAATGCCCTTATTTGCGGATAAAATTCAGAAAAAGTGTTAATTTGCAGGAAAATTGGGAAACAGAGCTCTCACCGAAGGCTCGCTAGGAGGCTAAAATTCGGTGAAACGCCAATTCTCGGCTGAAATAAAGAAAAATGACTGTTTATGGGGTTGAATTGAGAACGTTTTCTATTTCACAGTAATGAATCGAGTAAATAGCAAGTAGCGGTTTCCGGAGACAACTTCGTGGCTAAAATTAGAAAATATAGCGACAATTCACGGGTAAAATCTCTTATTAACGGCTCAAATCAGGAAAAACACAAATTCATTGCAAGAAAAATCGCTAATTCATGGCTCCTGAGGGCCACTCGGGGGGGGGGGGGATGTGGAGGCGTTGGTGAAAGATTAGCCCGGGGGCGCCAAATGTCTAAGGCTGGCACTGCAATGAGCTGTCACAGGGCACATTTTTTGTGCAAATGGAAAACGCTATTATACTGTGGTTAACTTATGTTGTTGAACAGTCCCCAAGTGCGTTTTATTTAGAGCGTCAAGGCCTTTTGCTAAGATCAAAATGTTGTGCTCGTTGTTGGGGGGGGGGGGGGCGAGGATGGGTGGCTCGCCTGAGTTCTTATAACCAGGTTTATGGCCCACGACCAAAACAGATTGGTCGTCCGTGATCTAGGAGATGACACTTATGTGATCGCTAGACATTTTATGTCCGACAGGGGCTCACAACAGAGCTAGAAGTGGGGGGGGGGACATCAAAAATTACAAATTATTTAGGATCACCACCGATTTCGCGGGGTTCTTTGATTCAAACAAATTTCAACAGATTTTTCTGTTGACGACGACTGAGCGACCGATGATGATGTAAATCGAAACCGCGGTCTCGCATAATTAAATAAAAAATCTGTGGACGGACACATCCTTTGAATTGCCTGATTCGATACTCAAGTCCACTACATCGTTCTTTCCTTTTTATAGGCATTGGAGTGCATCTGAATTGTTCTCATGTGAAGCTGTTCACCCCTAGATCAAAGTTGGTCACGCCACTGCCAAGAATGAGCGTTTTTTCCCAAATTTGCTTTCTCAAATTTATTCGCGAATAGGATTTTTCTAATTTTTAGCTGTTAATAAGTGCTTTTTCTCAATTAGCGTTTTTCACGCATTTTAGTCGACGATTATGGGCTTAGCTCCATTTTAGCCACGAATTAGCAATTTCTTTCGGTTTAGCCATGAATTAGCACATTTCACTCCGTGAATTTCACGGCCGTCGGAAACCGTGAATTTTCTCAATATTGGCTGTGAATGTCCGCTTTTTCTTCATTTTATCCGCGAATGAGCGCTTTCTTTATCTCGTTTTTAGCCGCGAAGTTGACCCCGGAAACAGAGAAATTCCTATTTGCCCATTTTATAGCTATGATTGAGTGCTATTCCTTAATTTTATCCGCGAAATAGTGTTTTTTTCAATTTTATCCGCGAATTCATACGGCTGAATTTTAGCCCCGAATCAACGCATTTTTATGCGGAAGGGCAAACCCGATACCCATCGATAATTAATCTATCCAGCTCGTTTAAGATTTTGTATTCCAACCAGCTTAATTTTGTTCCAGCGGCCTTGATCTTTACTAGTGTGCTTCTACTGTCAGTGAGTATCAAGTAGTGTAAGCTTTTGTCCGTAGCGATTCGGCCGACGTATTCTAATGCCTTCCATACAGGTGTCATTTCTGCTGTGAAGATAGTACATTGCGGATCTAGTTTATACATTTCACTACAGTTTGATACCCTGTCATATACGGCGCATCCTACGCCTAAAGGTGACTTGGAGCCGTCAGTATATGTCTCGTACTTTCGAGGGTAGTATTCATTTATTTCTCGTTCCATCATCGATTTATTTGCCGAGTCGGGTAGTTCTCTGTCGTAAAAGCAAATGTTGGTATTGATTTGGTGCTCACGTGGTCTCAGCGTGGATGCGTAGGGTAGGAGGTAATATGGATCTTTACCTGGCTGGTACTGACTTAATTGCTCAATGGACGTTTTCAAATTTCGGATACGATTTATTAGCAAAGGTGTTCGACAGGGCCTAACTTCACGTATTGTAGTATCTAGCGCCTGTATTTGTTCTATAACCGGATGATGTGGCGCTAACGATCTCTCTGTAATGTACCTTTGTGCCAACATGTCGCGGCGCAGTGACAGAGGATGTTCTACTGCCTCCACTAATAAGGCGTTTGTAGGCGTAGTTCTGCTGGCTCCCAGACACGTTCTAATCGCTTAATATTGAAAACGATCGATCTTACTCAAATGTGTGTTCGCCGCATCTCCATACAGAAAACACCCATAGTCTAATTTGCTCCTGATAAGACCTCTATAGATATTAATGATGGTGTCAGGGGTTGCCCCGTAAGATCTATACGAGACGTGTCGAAGTAACGCCAACGTTTTTTCACTGTAGCTCACTAAGTTTTCTATTTGTCTCTTCCATGTCATCTTGCAGTCGAGTTCTACTCCCAAAAATCGAGCTTGTTTCTCTATTTTGTAGCTTATCTTTCCCACTGAGGGTTGCTGAGGGTGAATTTTCGTTTTCTCGTGAACGCTACTACTTTGCTCTTGTGTTCTGATATTGAGAAACCATTAACTTCACACCAATCGTGAAATTTGGCGAGCGACTCATTTAGATGTAGAATGGCTGTTTCAAGTTTACTCGCCAGAACATAAATGACTATGTCATCGGCGTAATGGAGGCATTTCGTATGATTCTCGAATAAGCCATTTAAATCTGCCGTATCTGGACTTTCAATTAGCCCTTGGGGCAATCCTAAACCTGTTGACCGTGGACCGTACCTTACAGCATCGTGATCTATGATGATCTCTCGTTCACTTACTGAACCAATGAGGCAATTTATGATCCTGAATGGGACGTTCATTTCTTTCATTGTATATTGAAGTAATGATATCGATACGGGGTCAAAGGCACCGGTCAAGTCAATGAAAGCGGCGACAAGAAACTTTTTGTTTAAGAAGGTAAGATGTATATCCGTAACGAGCTCTGCAACGCAGTCAAAAGGGATGTGCCTCTTTCTGAAGCCAAGATGTCTTCTTCCTAGAATTTCTGTGGCTTCCAGAAACCAGCCTAATCGGAGCTTTACAATCCTTTCGAATGTTTTGGCCACGCAGGACGCTGAGGCGATCGGTCGATAGGCATCGTAGGAACTGGGGTCTTTGCCAGCTTTGAGTAATGGAACTACTTTGTATATTTTTCACGAGTGAATTCTTTGATTTGATAGGGAGGCAATGGTAAATATCCGTAAGAGAACAGATTTTCCTCTGGGGCCCAAGTTAGATAACATCACGTACGAGATTTTGTCCAATCCGGGAGCTTTATTCGGGGATTTTTTAAAAACCGCGTCCAATGCGAAGCTTTGAATTTCTTTATTGAGGACATGGTCCTCGTCTGTATTGTCTGCCTCTTTAATTTTTTCCGGCACATAATCTGGGGCTATATGGTGCAGGAATTCTTCCATGATGAGTGGATCCATGGACTTGGGTTTAACTGATTCGGCTCCTCTAAGTGATCTTATTTTGCCCCATACGTCAGCAGACGTCGTGCCACTGTTTATAGAGTTACAGAATTCTATCCATTTAGTTTTTTTTTATTTTTGTATAACTTCCTGCAGGTAGCTGTGAGGGATTTCATTCTTAGATAATGAATTACAGTCGACGAGGACTTGTATTCATCGTAGGCTTGTTTAGCTTTATTTCTCACCTGGTTGCACTCATCGTCCCACCAAGGCTTCGGACATTTTATTTTGTTTTTTTTTTGTCTTTGTACGGTTTTTTCATGGGTATGACTATGTCAGCTGCCTTGTAAAGGGTATCTATGAATTTGTCGTATGAGTTATTTATATCTTCATCATCAATTGACATGTTTTCAAAAAGGTTTTCCGTCACTCGCTGATACTCGTTCCAATCTGCTTTATTCATCTTCCATTCTACCGTAGTCGGACGCGTATCATTATGAATAGAGCTCAGATTTCTTCCCCAGAGTATAATTTTTATGGCAAGGTGGTCCCTACCGTCGGCCCTAGGGCAATGCATCATGTTATAGTCGCTAACTGTAACCTTAGAATTTGGACGAAGCCATATTTCAGATAAGATGGCTATGTCTATGGATTTCTCAGCTTAGAAGGACTTCTAGTTTGCTCTTGTTGGCATTTATCGATCTTATATTCCACTGTAAGATATTCATATTGTTGGAGTGAGAGAAAAATTTTTAGATAATTATATATCTAGTGGTTTTTTTTTGTTTACCTATTTGTCGAATCCTGAATCAAGTTTTTCTAGCTCCTTGGCATTATTCAATTCTTTTTGCACGTTTAAACTGATTCTTGGATAGTGTGGAGTGATTTTGTATGTTTCGACAAATTTTGGACTTGTAAATCATTTAGGATGTTGAGGATTGTTGAAAGTTTTCCCTCTGTAATCTGTTGAACGAAAGTTTGGTGGTTTTCGAAATATTTGCTGCAATTTGCCGCTCCGAAAGAAACTCCTATTAGAGGTTTTGGAGCTAATCGAGGTGATTTACTTTTAATCATACCTTGTACTTCTTGGGCTTCGGGTAATGGGGGGAAATCGTCGTCTGTGTAATCCTGTGTCGAGTTGTTTGGCATGAATACCCTATCCCTCTTGCGCTTCAGTTTTGGGTGGAGGCTTGAAAAAGCAGATACACTGTTTGAAATCTTTGGCCTGATGTACTGGTTTGAATTGGTTTCCGAGTTACTTAATACGGCAAATCGGTTGTACGTTACTTCCGCATAACTGGTTCGTACGCTTCTTTCTTTAAGTTTCTTGGCTGACGCTACGAAAATTGCACATTTTTTGTCATGTGCCTTGTGTGCTCCACCACAGTTTACGCATGTTGGGGGGTTTATCTAAGCTTTCGCATTCCACATTTGAGTGCATTTCTCCACAATTATTGCACCTTTGACGGCTCTTGCATTGGGACGTACTGTGACCGAATCTTTGGCATTTTTGACATTGTCGAACTGATGGTATACTATACGACTCTACTCGACATCTCGCTCCATAAATAGAAACATATATAAACAAGTTTATCAAATCTCCCAAATGAGCTTTGTACTTTAGCCACCTTCTCCTTTATAACATAGCTCCTAGTTATTTTCTCGTCACTTCATGTCATGTCCTTAGTGTGAACGTAGCAGTTAAACTCTCGCTGTATAAAAAGGCTTTTTGTTTCAAATCGTTTCAGGTAGGAAACCCACCTGTGTTCGTAATATTTAATACCATTTGTAAATATTGTAATCTTCTATGAATAATAAATCGTTTCAGAATGCATCATTCAAGCCTTTCCGGCGGTTCACGCTGATACATAGTTTGGTAAGCTTTGGCTTTTGAAAGCTACTATACATGTACCCAATGTTATTGACTGTTTTGTGCCGTTTTCATGATCCTTCAATTTCGTAATTCTTTTTACACTTTTTACAGGAACTTCAGACGCCATTACCTCCATTAATTCATCTGTACTGAGTGAGGGGTCAACGTGACGTATAACTCCTGTGACGCTGACTCGATGATCCGGGATGTAACATATTACTTTCTTATCTCTCAAGACGTTGTTTTGTATCATGTCTTTGGCACTAGAGAAGTTATTAAATTCGATTTTCATCCTATTTATGCCAGTTGCAACTATGTTGCTTACGCTGTTTATGAATCTCTGATTTGTCCCGTAAATCCATTTCCCCAATGTCATTGGGTGTATTTTTCCTAAATTACCATCTATGCCTTCTGCGAAGACAATGAAAGGACCTTTATCGGTTGGTTTATATCTGTTTTTTGTCAAAAGGTTGAATTGTCAACAGTTGAAGTATACAGTTTTGTTCGAACCTTGGTCGAGTGACGGAGTGAGGATCTCTATCTTCCCTGCACCTTCGTCTCCAGATAAGCTATAATCCTTTTTCAATCTGATTCTACTTTTCCCGTATTTATTATTTTCTTTTTTTCTTGAATTGTTTTTAAGAGGTTGTTTTTTGTTTTTTTTTTTCTTTACGTTAATTTTTTTTTTTCTCTCATTCTATGAGTGTCGAGACGGGGGGAGGAGGTTCCCCCCCCCGGATACGGGTGAGCATGGCATGATTGGCGTGGAACTTGATAAAGTTGTCGATGAGAGTCCAGTGAAAGATGGAGTTAGCCAAGAGAATACGGGCAAAGGTCCTGAACGAGAAGCGCTCGTGTATCGAAAGGAGGACACCGGTCCCTTTAAAATTTACTTGGAAAGTTTAAGTAATGATAAGGCAGGAATTGGACGAATACATCCTATGTCTATAGGGAAATTGATCTTCGACTCTTTCTCCGCGATTTCCAACAATGTGATTTCTATCAAGACACAAGGACGCAATAGGATAGTGATCGAGGTAAGCAATTATTCGTCGGCTAATAAAATCCTGGGTTGCTCACTGTTCAGGGAAAAGGGGTATAAGGTCTATATTCCGAGCTTTTTAGTTCAACGGCGAGGCATAACTCGAGGCGTAGATAAAGGACTAGAGGAGGAAGAATTTAAGAAAGTAATGGGCTTAGTGCAAAGTTTAAAATGAGAGCGCTCTAGGTTTCAAACTGTGCGATTCTTGTTCCGACTTTCTCTTCACTTTTCATGGTATTCTAAGTGAAAATGCGTGAGTCGCTTTGTAATTTCCCGTTTTTTAACTGTAAAATTAATGAGATGGCCTCTCAAGATTTTTGCCAACTTTTTAAGTACATAAATTTTAGGAAAAAAATATTTTGAAGTCACACATGTAGCTAGAAGAGACAAGAAAAAATTAATTTTTGGCCCATCGACGTCCTATGGTCGAACTGCGAACTTGAATTTTTATAATAATTATTAGTCCATTCATTTCCACCCTCAGGCCAATTTTCTAATTTTTCAGGGTTCGTATTTGATGCCATACTTCACTTCATTTCATTAAAATCATTTTAAAAAATGTAACAAATGCCAGCAAAAAAGCAATATGTTTTTCATAGCAATAATTCTATTTCATTCATTTGATTGAAGAAAATGAATAAAATAGAAACATTGCTTCGAAAAACATATTGCTTTTTTGTTAGAGAATAGGCACCCTGGGTCCCTTTTACACGAGTAAGTTTTTTGATCAAAAATATGTTCATTGAACATATACTATACAGATGTAAATTCTGTAAATTTTTCTTAAAATGGCTGCTTTGATTAAAAAGCTTAGGCCCATATTCATAGACATTTTTTAAGGCCCGTTCACAAGCTCTATGTTTGTGTTGTGTGGTGTCTATGCAACCTATAAAAATGCTTTATTTTTCGAGGGATTGAATTTGTTTGGCTGCACAGACTCCACAGAACGTAAACATAGAGCTTGTGAACGGGCCTTTAAACTTAAATTTCCTTAAGTGGGCGTCAAAACAGATGATTTAATACCAACAAAAACTGGATTGACTTTTACTTGGGAGAATTTTAACTTAAGTAGCGACTATGGATACGGGCCTTACTCGTCTAAAAGGGGTTTACACAATTAAGTTTTTTGATCAAATAAGGCATTTAAAAAAAAAAAAAGTGGCATATGTTTCAAGCCCGAAATTGTCTGTTTGCGATCAGGTTGAACATATTTTTGAGAAATACTCAACGTAGTTTAAGCATGACCCCCCTCTCACCACTTTTGATTCCATTCTTCCGGGAAAAGAAACCGGAAATATCAGGAAAAGTGGCTCCTATTATGTTTTCCTTTTTCACTGGTGGTGTGCAATCCCCCCCCCCCCCGGGAAG
This sequence comes from Corythucha ciliata, assembly GCA_038030265.1. Classification (NCBI taxonomy): domain Eukaryota; kingdom Metazoa; phylum Arthropoda; class Insecta; order Hemiptera; family Tingidae; genus Corythucha; species Corythucha ciliata. The sequence continues at coordinate 29,763,895 of CM075940.1, read as the reverse complement.
AGAACATTTTAGTTTTGTCCCCCCCCCATTCATAAAATGCTGGATCCGCCACTGGATCTGGGATTGGTCTATTATGCATTCCTAGATGTGCGTTTTAGAAATTTAACAAAGGGCTAGTATAAGATGTCAAACATGATTTATTTTGAAATGTAAAGAACGAGAAACGTGAAGATTTTTGCAATTAAAAATAGGTGTATTAGGCTACATAGGTACACATTAATTAAAATATGTACGTTTCCATAGGCTTATTATTATTAATCAGTGGGCCCCGCACCCGGCCATGTCGAGTCCGCCAAAGTCAATGCCCTTATTATAGGTTAAATAATGTCATCTCAAAGAGTTTTTGAAGAAAATTAAAGCTTAATTATTTCTTTAAATTCCCTTATTGTTTCCTGACACCCTTCTTTTCCAAAGGCTAGAAATAGGAAGAGGAGAACTATGTGCATTATGCACGCCCAAGTGCATTTGCCCCCCCCCCCCCCAATTTTTTTAAAATTCCGAACCAATCTGTGGGCATGTAGAATAAAAACGTCGGCAAATCAAAGTTTTCTGCCACATGTACCTACTCTTTTTTCTTCTCTAACGAAAACAGAGACCTGTTAGCTCCGCCCTTCTGCCACTCTGCGGGAATAATAAGCCAACAACTTTTTAGTGTAAGTGGAAAACCATTGAAGAAGGGGGGACGAGAGTTTCAGCTAGTGCATTCCTGCTAGAAAATACATAAAGTGCTTCAGTAGAAAAATTACTGAATTGCTCTAACTGGCTTTTCCTGTTGACGGCCAGGATCCACTTCACCCGGTCTCTCTTTTTCGTAAGGTTTATTGGGAAAACCGTAAATTGTAGGCCTTTATATTTATCAGGCGAATTAATGTAACCCACAACACAGCACTGCACCGTTTTAATTGAAGGAAAAGCTTGAAAGCGTCCTTTAAACGAGCGTCAGAGCACGTTCTTCGTAGGGATTCAGAATAGAGGAGAGTGAACTGAAGTTAAAACAAGTATTGCGCTAGTCTGCCGCTAGTCTGCAGGACTGTCACTTTGCACTAAGCCCATACGTGGCCCCTCCGGGGAAACACTGGATGTTCTTTCGGTTCGAAGATTAAGTCGACGAATAACCGATGAAGCCGGGAATACAAAATACTCACACACGTTTTCGGTCTCTTTTACCATTAGAGGTCAATCTCTCCCGCCCTATGTACTTATCCATTATGTAGCCTGTACAGTTGACCCTTTCGTTCAAAGAGTCGTGCAATGCACGAAATGTTTGCGGTATGGACATTTCCAGGACCAATGTAAGGGAGCGACAAGGTGCGTTAAATGTAGCGAAACGCATGAAGTGGCGAAATGTACATCAGAAAAAACAACCTGCGTTCATTGTAAAGGACCCCACCGGGCTACGGAAAGAAACCAGTGCCCACAGTTTTTAAAAGAACAAAACATTAAAAAGATAATGAACGAGAGCAATTTATCCTACTTTGAGGCTAATGGCCAAATCGAAGGGCAATCCTTTTCTAACAATTCCCGGCCCCCTCCCCTTAATACTTTCGCTAATTTTCCTCCTCTGGCGTCGAGCAATTCATTTCCGTCTCGGCCGTACGCTTCTACTAGCTCTTTTCCTCGTTCATTTAAACGTTCTAGGGACTCTACTCCGTTACACCATCATGTTATTGCCTCAAATAATACGCATCTTATTAAAAAACACGTCCCAGGAGGTTTAATCACATCTCCGATTCCCCAGGAAAAGGAAGCTCCAGACTCATACCGCCAGGCGGTCAAGAACTCCTATGCGGTTGAGTTGGAAACTATTCTTAAACATTTGTTGTTAAAAATGGGAGTAAGAGACCTCCAACTTTCTCAAGCCGACACACAGACACTCATATCCCAAACCATTCAGAATATTTCCGATAAGCAAAGCTATTTCACCTGACCTTCGCTGGTAATTTCTAAATTATTAAATCTAACTAACTAATAATAGTAAATATGGTGAATTCTGAATTAAAAATTCTTCAATGGAACGCTCGCTCACTAGCCTTTACTTGTTTTGAGTTCCGAGAAAAAATTGCTCCCAAGGTGGGATTCGAACCCACGACCTCCTAGTTTCGCGCCAGGCGCTCTCCCACTGAGCTAGCCTGAGAGGCTTACGCTAAGAGCGAACCCCACCAGAGAGAAACTCCCTCCCGGAACTCAATCGCACCCATCGGGTCAGTGCACGTTGAACATTATTATTATTCTTTTTATATGTCCCAGCAATTAACTAATTAATTGAAATTTAGACGACCCTTGTCTTGGGACTTTTCAAGGGATTACTCCACCCTCACCGCACCACCCTAGTCACGCCTGTGAATTCGAGGGGGTGGGGAGGCTGAAAATAAAGAATTAAACTTTATTGAAGTTAAATACTTACTCTTTTTACTTGTTTTGAGTTCCGAGAAAAAATTGCTCAGTGGGAGAGCGCCTGGCGCGAAACTAGGAGGTCGTGGGTTCGAATCCCACCTTGGGAGCAATTTTTTCTCGGAACTCAAAACAAGTAAAAAGAGTAAGTATTTAACTTCAATAAAGTTTAATTCTTTATTTTCAGCCTCCTCACCCCCTCGAATTCACAGGCGTGACTAGGGTGGTGCGGTGAGGGGGGAGTAATCCCTTGAAAAGTCCCAAGACAAGGGTCGTCTAAATTTCAATTAATTAGTTAATTGCTGGGACATATAAAAAGAATAATAATAATGTTCAACGTGCACTGACCCGATGGGTGCGATTGAGTTCCGGGAGGGAGTTTCTCTCTGGTGGGGTTCGCTCTTAGCGTAAGCCTCTCAGGCTAGCTCAGTGGGAGAGCGCCTGGCGCGAAACTAGGAGGTCGTGGGTTCGAATCCCACCTTGGGAGCAATTTTTTCTCGGAACTCAAAACAAGTAAAAAGAGTAAGTATTTAACTTCAATAAAGTTTAATTCTTTATTTTCAGCCTCCTCACCCCCTCGAATTCACAGGCGTGACTATGGTGGTGCGGTGAGGCGGGAGTAATCCCTTGAAAAGTCCCAAGACAAGGGTCGTCTAAATTTCAATTAATTAGTTAATTGCTGGGACATATAAAAAGAATAATAATAATGTTCAACGTGCACTGACCCGATGGGTGCGATTGAGTTCCGGGAGGGAGTTTCTCTCTGGTGGGGATCGCTCTTAGCGTAAGCCTCTCAGGCTAGCTCAGTGGGAGAGCGCCTGGCGCGAAACTAGGAGGTCGTGGGTTCGAATCCCACCTTGGGAGCAATTTTTTCTCGGAACTCAAAACAAGTAAAAAGAGTAAGTATTTAACTTCAATAAAGTTTAATTCTTTATTTTCAGCCTCCCCACCCCCTCGAATTCACAGGCGTGACTAGGGTGGTGCAGTGAGGGGGGAGTAATCCCTTGAAAAGTCCCAAGACAAGGGTCGTCTAAATTTCAATTAATTAGTTAATTGCTGGGACATATAAAAAGAATAATAATAATGTTAAACTCAATTCCATTTCAAATAATTCAAACTTTGCCACAGATTGATGGCCTTATGGTTCTTGGAATTTCCGTTGTTCTCAATTCGGACGTCACCCTTAACATTGTGTCACTCTATAATCGGCCAACCAATCAACTCACACGGCAACAATGGGAATATTTTTTTGGCGGAATATCTGCCCCTTCTTTAATCATCGGTGACTTTAATTGCAACAATAGGGTTTTTGGTTCTAGTTTCACTCAACCCAAGGGTCGAAATCTTTTGGAGGGGGCTGATGAGGCTAACCTTGTCTTCCTCAATGATGGTTCCCCCACGTTTATTAACCATTTCAATACTTCCACCCACTCCGTCCTAGATCTATCTTTTTGCAGTCCTGGCGTCGCTTCTAGTTTCCACTGGTCCACTTTGGACGACACACTCGGTTCAGACCATATCCCTATTATAATAACCTCATCGATCTCTATTAAAAATTATTCTCAGGTTCGTTCCCGTCGTAGGACGTGGAATGACGGTAGGGCGAACTGGGATGAATTCAATCGCTGTTTCGACCAATTTTCGTCTGTTACTGACGTAACCTCATACGATATGTTACTTCATGCTGTTCGATTGGCGTGCAATACTGCAATTCCACAGTATCCTCTTACAAGTAAACTTCCGAGTCAATCCGTCTGGTGGAACGAAGATTGTACCTTGGCAAAACAGCAAAGAATCGATGCTTTCCGCCAATACCGACATAACCCATCACTAACCTCGTTTATCGAACTCAAACGGGCAGCTGCGAATGCCAAACGCGTCGTTAAGCTATCCAAGCGTCGATCTTGGGCCACATTCCCCCTAAGGGATATCTGGAAAAGAATTAAAAACACAGCAAAACCACGTCCAGCGGTTATTTCCCCTTCTCGTCACGGGGAATGGGTTTACGAATTTTTGTGTGAACTTACACCCGATTATTCTGGGGAGCTACTGCCACATATACCCTACGTTTTCAATCCAACTTGTTTCCTTACGCGCGAATTCACTATCAAAGAATTGGAATATGCTATCAAAAACTCGAACAATACTGCACCAGGAAAAGACCAGATCACTTACCCCATTTTGAGAAATCTCCCTCCATTGATCAAACATTCTTTGCTTTTGCTTTTTAACGAAATGTGGAAGACCGGTGACTTCCCTGCTAGCTGGAAAGATTTCTTGATTCTCCCTCTCTTAAAGCCTGGGAAACTTCCGAATCAATGTGACTCCTATCGTCCCATATCCTTGGCCTCATGTGTTGCTAAGACTTTTGAGAGAGTTTTAAAAAACCGACTTGAATTTTGGCTTGAAAAAGAAGAAAAACTTCCTAATAGTCAATTCGGCTTCCGTAAGGGACGTGCTACAGCTCACAGTCTAACGCAACTGGTAACTGATATCCACTTGGGCTTTACTGTAGGTAAAAATACCTTGGCACTTTTTTTGGACATTTCCGGAGCCTTTGATCACGTTAATTTAAAGATACTTTATGAAGCGATGATAGCAATCGGCATCCCTCCCCTGTTCGCCCACAGAACTATACTGTTAATGACCAACCGCCAAATAACAGTGCAAGTGGAGGAAGTAATAGTTGGACCTAGACTCGCCAACACGGGATTACCCCAGGGGGATGTCTTGAGTCCTGTGCTGTATAGCATATATGTTTCTGACGTCGAAGCAATATTCCCGGAGAACGTTAAAATACTTCAGTATGCCGACGATGTCTGCCTTTAAGTTACGGAGTCAAGCATAGACAGTTGTGTGGAAATTCTGCAGAGAGCGGTGATTAATTTCGTCAATTGGCTTAGCTCAAAAGGCTTGGATATCTCGGCGAGTAAATCGGTGGTTTGTCCCTTCTCCAAAAGCAGATCGTCTCCCTTAAATGATAGTGTAAAGCTGGGTCCTTTGGTTTTCCCTGTCCTCGGCGTCTATTTAGACAGGAAGCTTATTTGGAAATCTCACGTAGAGCACGCCGCCATTAAGGCTGAAAAATACGTTAACGTGCTGAAAGCTATCTCGCACAAGACCTGGGGAGCCGATCCTAACACTAGCCTCATGTTTTACAAATCTACCACACGGTCCGTTTTTGATTATGGATGCCCTTTTTACGGTCAAGCTAGTAAGACTGTCCTCAATAGACTGGATGTCATTCAGTACAAATGTCTCCGATTATGCTTAGGCATGCTAAAATCGACCCCGCGCAACATTCTTCTGAATGAATCCGGTGAATTTCCACTACATATCAGGCGATCTATGTTGGCGGACCGTCTTTTATGCAAACTTCAGAGTCTATATCCCGACATTGGCCGTAAAATTGCTCATTTAAATACACTCAACCTTACTCATGAATTCTGGCAGAAAAAAAAACGTCTCCCCTACTGGTCAACAGTTTTTTAAGACTTCACTCAGTTCTGCCCCGAATCTATTCATCAAATTACAAAGTACCACTCTTTAATATTTCGGAGGAATTTTACAGCACTTTACTTAGGGAATCCAATCTCGTATCTTTCAGGTACCTAAAACTGGTCAACCCTCCTTCTTTGAATAACGCCCTCTTTGAAACCCAATTGACTACTCTGCAAAGCACGCATGTAATTTTTACAGATGGTTCGAAATTAGGAACGGGGGCAGGCTGCTCCTTTTTCGACCGAACTACTAACGTCACAGGCTCATTCAAGCTTCCCGCCGACACGACTTCTTTTACTTGCGAATTACTAGCTGTACGAGAAGCCCTCAGACATTTTTGCAGTCTGAATATTTCATCAAATCTAGTGATTGTCACGAACAATCGAAGCATTTTATCAGCCATTGAGAATTTTCGGCCCTCCTCTCACATTCCGACTACTCTTTTAGAGGCTTTGAATTACATATACCAACTTCGAGTCAAGGAAAAGAAGATTGTCCTCTTCTGGGTGCCGGGACACTCTGGCATTGGGGGGAACGAGGCAGCTGATGCTCTGGCCAAGCAGGCATGCTTGAGCGGTGAACCGTTGCTCCCTAAGGTGACTTATACGGAATTTTCTGACTCAGGCAGGAATTTTCTCAAACTAGCTTGGCAACGCGATTATGCTTCATGCCCCAAAGGTGAATTCTATAAATCACATAATCCCTATTTAAACCTCTTGCCCTGGTTCCGTGGCCAACATGTTTCTAAGAGGGTGTGCAAAACCATTTGTCGACTCAGGACTAACCATGGCATATGTCCGGCCTATCTAAAGAAAATTAATGCTCAGGCTACCGATTTGTGTACAACGTGCGGAAGGACAGGAACACTGGAACACAATATTATGCATTGCCACGCGTTTAAACAGGAGAGAACCGATTTATTTAATAACTTATCCACCATACTTCCAAATACATTCAATTACACTGATCTTTTATCATGTAAAAAAATTTGGGTTTGAAACCAGGAAGAAAACTAGAATTATAAAATATAGAGAGTAGAGAAGAGCTCTCCGATTATGATGTTTCTCGTTCAAAGGACAAGACAAGACCAGTTCAAATATGTTATGTTTGTTCTAACGTTTTGTGTTCAATTATACTATTTTGTTGTTATAATTACCCCCTCTTCATCCCCCTCTGCATCTGGATCTGGGCCCAGCTATAATTTTTCCCATCGCCCCTTCCCCAAACGAAAACCTAAACTCTACGCCTCTGGAGCGATATGACCAGATTATGGGCCAAATAATGCCTTCTTTTGAGGTGGAATTTTGAAAAGTGGTGCCCCCACACCAACCAGTGGATCTCATTGAGCCTCCACCCTCCAATTGGCAATTAATTATCAGAATATCGTCAAAATCTGATCATTGGTTCAATGAACTATCAAATTGTGTACGCATTTTCTTTTTAAAGGGGTGATGGACCCACTTCTTCTCGGCCCTTCACCATTCTCTTGGGTAATTCAAATTTGCATCAAAACTCCAATAGTTCACCACGAAGCACTTTCAATGGCCACCTCAAAAAATCCTGGAAACTCTTTATAAGCCGACTGATCGAAGCCCTCAATGATAATCAGAGGTTCAAAATTGCTGCAAGATTAATTTAAAGGATCTGCGGTCCACCGAAAGACCCCTGGGACATAGTAAAAATTAATTTTCCAGGTTTCATGTTTGGGAGGACATGGGAGTATCCTAAGGGGGACACGCGCCTCCGTTGGCAATCACAGATTCAGCGTTCTTTGAAGACAGTTACAATTTTCTGGATGGTCCCAGCCATTTTGTTAACGAATAGTCTTTTCTCGTAGGTAGCTAAAATGCTAAAATACAAGTTTTTTACTTCGACTAATCAGGCTCTACCTGTAAATTGAAACGTGCCTGGGAGAAGCTCGTTTTTAGAAATACATGTCATGATCAAACGGTCTGTTTGAGGACCCATGTTTCGCCCGACTTTGGATAATATTGACCGGTTCAGCCTCTGACCCCCCCCCCTCCCCCTCGGAAAAATGTTCTATCCAGTAATTAACATTAAATATGGTCTTCATAAGGTGGAAGAGGCAGGAGAGAGGAAACAGAGAAAGGGACAAGGCGGAACAGACTTGAAAAACTTGGTAGCAAACAGTCTATAGATAAAACTTTATAAACATAGGGCGAGGTCTCCACTTGTATTTGTGTTTCTTCTTTTCAAATATGAATATGTGCACGTCCTTAAGAGAGTTCTACAGCTATACTTGCAAGATTTTTTTGTGTTCTTGTAGTGCTACCGTGATATGACAACTCAAATAACTAACTTGTTTTTTTGTTTTTTTACAACTCAACTATAACTTGTACAATTGATCCTTTCAGCCAATATTATTCATTCTCTTCCTACTGAATTAATTATTTCCTCCACTTTCACTGTCTTAACTCTATAAATAATCCAAAACGCGACCGTGTTTGTTAGTTAATTAGACATGGCCCCCTTATTGGGAAGTACTTGGTGTTTATGTTCATTTGCTGTAGTACAGATTTTAATATTTATTTGTAGTGCTCAGCAGTTTCCAACGTTATTACACTGTGAATTAAATTTATGGTATATCCAGGGTGAATCGATTTTATTTAATATTTGTAATTGTTGTATTTTTAGCTCCAGACGCTGTTAAGTCCGCTGATTCAATTAGGGCTTTGCTTTCGAATAATTTTAGTGCTGATTGTTTGAATGACGTCTTTGCGGTAGCCGAGGGAATCAGAAAGGCAGACTTGCGGTCACTTAAATGTTCTCACTCAAAGCCTTGTTTTTCCGGATTGCTAAATTACATTTCAATTTATAACAGTTCTAGACTCGTGGGGTAAACTTTCATCAGGCGTTCTCCAAGGGAATTTAAATCAATTTGGAGACTTTGATGAATGCATTAAAATTAAAATTCGAAGAGAGAGCCGACTCATACATGGAAAATACTGTTTACTTAATTTTGATGTTCAGCTACCGTCAGATAAGATGAATAGCTTAATTCATTCTCACTTTTTCTTTACAAATAATTTGAATGATGTCAGTATAATATTGAAATCGTTTAAGGAAAAATATAATTATGGATTCATTTGTGTCATTAGCCAAAACACAGGATTCCTCATATGTCAACATTTGCCTGGGGGACTTGTCTGCCTTCATCATGCTCATCTTACGATTTGAAGACATTTTTGAAAGGATTAACGCAAGAAATTCCACTGACTAATGTCAGCATCGAGTTTCAAGCGAGTGAAGATATGTGTTACACGAACAAACCAAGCTTTCAAGAACAGCATCCGTCGAATAAATCAAAAATTAAAACTGTTTTACTCCTCGGAGTATTAACCTTGTTACTCATCTGTAAATACTACGGATATCGGGGTAAGTTAATTTTGAGTTTATTGACACCTTTGAGTACTAATTGACGTATAATTCGGCTTTTGAGGCAAATAGAAAAATACGCCTTATGTGATGGGCGGATTGTGTGTAGATTGCAGGTTTTTGGTCATGCATGAATCGTGGGGGAATGTTTCACACTCCAGGAAATGTTCCTTGTTCACTTCTTTCCAAACGACTTGGTTTGATTCTTCCGAAATTACCAATTAATCTTTTAGCGTGCTCAAGATTTATCTCCTCAAATGGGTCATTCTCCCCCTTGAATTATTTTTCTAGCATCGAATAGAAATGGCTAGGATATTTTTAAAAGGCAAGACTCGGAATAAACTATGGAACTAGTTCTTCGCTTTATACTTATTAACTTTATCCCGCCCGGTCGCAAACTGTGTCGTGTTCGTCGTCTGTCACAGCCGTAACCAGTTTTCTACAACTAAATTACAGTCTTTCTTACTGTCATCCCCGACTTAATCGTTTATTTTCTCACAGAATCTGTTTAGAACATTCATTCCAATGTATACAGCATCGACCTCGCTTTTGAATATGTAAGCTTTTTACAAAACGCTGAGCTTAACGGCTTATATAGCGCGCAGTTAACACGTTTAGAACGGCACTTCGTTCAAATAAAGTTTACCAGAGTGAAAGTTTGTCGCGCTATTGGCCACGTGTTGATTTTTTATATCCTTCATACATTGACTAGGACAAAATAGACCGCGTTGACCTCTTACACTATTCTCTTTGCAATTCAATGAGAAGGGGCAGTGAAAGTGGACAGGACATTCAGATCGATTGTAATTGATTACTTTTAAAAATGTGAATTGTCAAATCTAAATTAACTTTTTATTGCTTTTGACCATTTGGAAGGCAGTGTTTTTTTAATTGAGAGCGTGTGAAGGCGGGGAAAACAATAATTGAACAGGTTCTTTTCATTACACGAATATCTTTCTTGTAATGACAGTGACATCAATGTTCAAATGCGCGTTGAGTTTTCCAGTTTGATGATCGCATCAACTCACCATGGTCTTCACTGCTTTATTAAAAATCATTCAAACGTAACTATAGCCCCTTCCCCCCTCTTCGACAAGCCCCATCGCCTAGTAAACCTTACCAATCCACCGGTAGTTATTTTACCGCATTGTATAATACGAGACGAATCTGGGAATAGCCCTTTCCTCTCCCTAACTACCGCCCCATCACTCGCGAACAATGCGATAGCGGTGGGTGGTTTAATTTACGCAAACCCTATTTCCCGTCAGCTAGACGACATTCAACGTTAAAACAAAACGGCTCTAGGGCACTTGAAAGTCAAACTAATCAAAGTGTTTTATCAGAAGCTCGGTGTTAAATGAAACATCAGGTTTGGAAGCGTGCACAAATTTGCTGGAAATGACGAAATTTTTATATTATGATTATGAATATGCGTGCGTTTTTTAAAGTGTGATTCAGGAAATGATGCCCTTCTTAAGATTCAGGCTTTGTACTTTATAATGACCAGAATTTTTTTCACCAAAACGCCGTCCTCGTAACGGTTATTTGAATGAGCAAACCCCCGCGAAATAACCTTTTGAATGAGTCAACAGTAGGTATGACATTTGTTCTTGATGCAGCGAAATCGCTTTTTTGGGTGAGCCATCCCCGCCAAGCGGAGCCGTCTTTATAACATTGGGGCCCCCTCTTTTACCGAATGTCGCTCACTAAAATAAAGGCCTCGCCACACCGAACGCGAACTGGGCCGTGCAGACAGGTCCGCACGGCTGAAAAACTATGGTAACGGAGGTTACCAGACCTCACCCACGTTGTCATGGTTTTTTGGCGAGCGGACCAGTTCGCGTTCTGTGTGGCAAGGCCTTAAATGATGGGATGGCCTTAAATGTATCTGATGTAGGTACCAATTTCACAGGGGTTTGCGCACTAAAAACCCATTTCTGCAGGTCTGACTCACAGAAAACCCAATGTCGCAGTTCTGTTACTGAAAACCCAATTTTGCGGCTGTTTGTTGCTTAAAAACCATTTGCCTCTACGATGAAAGATTCCAGTTTAGGGGGCTAAAATACCGCAGTTACTATCAGAGGAGACGAGAATTCCAAGTTCAATTCCAAAAATATCACTTTCTTGGGGGGGGGGGGGGGGATTTCCCGATTTTTGACGGAAATTCCAAAATAGAATGCAAGAAAGACAGGGATGTTAGGGTTCAACGGTTCACGACCCTTTAACTGTGCTAATTCAGTTTCTAGGGTCGAATTGACGATTTCCCGCGTCGATTTACCTGGCGTTATAATTGATGAGCTCTTTCTGCGGGGACTCATCACCGAATATAAGCCTACTTGACTTCCCACATCAAGCTGCCCACCCAAAGGCCCAAAGGCTGGTTACGACCCTGCCGTGTACTAAGTTTTAGCCGCGAATTAGCTATTTGTCTCATTTTTATCCGCGATTATCGTTTTCTTAGCTTTAGCTGTGAATGAGCTTTTTTCCTCAATTAGCACTTTTCACAAATCTTAGTCGAAAATATGAGTTTTTCTCGATTTCAGCAACGAATTATCAATTTCTTTTGCTTTAGCCAAGATATAGCACTTTATCTCAGCAACAAAGTGACCGATGAAACCGTAAATTTTCTCAATTTTGACTGTAAATCAGGATACCCCGCAAATTTAACCGTTGATCAAAGAGCTTTTCAGAAATTATTTCCAACCGTGCCATGAGTTAGCACTTTTTCTCCATTTTAGCAACGGATAATTAGCGATTCTCTCAGTTTTAGCAGTGAATTAGCGTTTTTTATCTATATTACTTGCGAATTAGCACTTTTCTCATTTTTAGCTCCGAATTAGCGTCCCTTCTCAACCTCATCTATGACCTCCAAAAATCGCGAATTGGCTTTAGCTCTCAATTTCAGCTTTAAATGAGCCCTTATTCTCACTTTTTGTCGTCAATTAGCTCTTCTTCTTAATTTTGGCCATGAATATGCGATTTTTTCACATTTAGGCATGTGAGTTAGCGCTTTTTCCCATTTTAGCGGCGAATTAGCGTTTTTCCTCAAATTCATGCGCCAATTCATGGCTAATATTGGAAAAATCTAAAATGCTAAAAAGGCTAAAATGAAAAAGTGCTAATTCACGGATATAATCGGGGGGAATGGCTCTTTAGCGGCTAAAATCACGAATTCACGGCTAAAATGGTGAAAATCGCTAATTCCCAAATAAAATGGGTGAAAATCGCTAATTCACCGTTAAAGTTGAGGAGAAGAGCTGAAGTGTGGAAAAAACGATAGTTCGCGGTTAAAATGGGGAAAACGCTAATTCTCGGCTTCTGAAGGGTGACTCCGTGGCTAAAAAAAGAACAAAATCGCTAATCCACGGCAAAATGAGGAAAATGCGCTTATTCGCGGATAAAAAAATTCAGAAAATGCGTTAATGCGCGGCGAAAATTGGGAAACAAAACTCTCATTCACGGCACGCTAGGAGGCTAAAATTACGTAAAACGTTAACTCACGGCTAAAATCAAGAAAAATGGCTATTTAGGGTGTTGAATTGAGAAAATTTGGTAAATTCACAGAAACAAATTGAATAAAAATGCAAGCCACGGTTCCCGGAGGCAACTTCATGGCTGAAATTAGAAAATAGCGCTATTTCACGGGTAAAATTGAGAAAAATCGCTCATTAGCTGGTAAAATTTGCTTATTAGGAAAAACACAAATTAATCACAACAAAAATCACTAATACACGGCTGTAATGGATACAAATCGCTAATTCACTGAAAAAATTGAGAAGAATTGATGAAGCGTGAAAAAAAAAACTTATTCGCGGCTCCTGACGCTAATTCACGGGGGGGGGGGGGCGTTGGGCACATTTCTGTGCAAATGGAAAACGCTATTTTACTATAATGTTGTTGAAGTTATTGAACAGGCCCCCCAAGTGCTTTTTATTCAGAGCGTCTTCGGCCTTTTGCTAAGATCAAAGTATTGTGCTGGGAAGGGGGGGGGGGAGATGATGAGTGGCCCACCTGAATTCTTACAACCAGGTTTATGACCCACGACCAGATAAGGTTGGCCGGCCATGCCCTAAAACATTTATGTCCTGATGAATAGGACAAATAGGAAAATAAATAATTGGGGGACTTTTTTCAGATGTAAGTGTTGCTGGCTTGATAATGGGGAGCATCGCCGAAACTATTCGCCTAAATTAGTAGTAAATAAAATAATTGTTGTGACCACTCAAAAAAAGGCGTGTTTCAGCTAAAACATTTAGGCTCATAAAAAATTGATATTATACCCAAATTTCGATCAACGTACGGTCGCCTATTGATAGAACACGAGTTCGTCGAAACAAACTTTTATTTTCATTATAACAATTTTAACTTTCTTCATTTTTCTCTTCTTCCATTTTTAAAGGTCTTCATTTCTTCAGCCAGCGCGCACATTTTGGTCCTCCGGGCCGGATTCCATTAGGAGCCACCACGTTTCCTCAATTTCAGCCAAATTAGCGGACTTTCTCAAATAATCCGAGATTTGTCGTTTTTCTCCATTTTAGCGGCGAATATTGTAGCCAAGATGAACGCATTTTCTGAATTTTAGATGCAGATGAGTGGATTTTAACCAGGAATCGGTGCGCGCGGGTTTTATCAGTTTTTGCAGAGAACTAGTAGGTTTATTTATTTTTTTTATTTTACTCAACTTTTTGCGCATTTATACCAAATGCGTGTTTATATCATATCAAGTGTGCCCACGCATTAGCATTTTTTCTCATTTTCAGCAGGACATTCGCGCATTTTCTCCATTTTAGCCGTAAATTTGCATTTGCTTTCACTTCTTACAATTAGTCATGTGGATTAACGATTTGTCTCTTTTTTAGTCGCGCATTCCCATTACCGCGTTTCCTGAAATGCACCCGCGAATTAGCGGATTTTCGCAAATTGATACGCGAATCAGTGTTTTCTCCCATTTTAGCAGCAAATGAGCGCTTTTTCTCGGTTGTGGACGCGATTACAAATGGCAAATTACCACGATTCCTCGATTTCAGAAAATTTAGCAGATTTTCTCAAATTATCCGAGAGTTGTCATTTTTCTCCATTTTAGCCAGGAAATTAGCGGGTTTTGTCAGTTTTAGCCCTAAATAAGCGGCTTTCATCAAATGTATATGTATCCGTGAATTTTGCGTTTTTCTCAATTTTATATAGCTGCATATTAGCGCTTTTTCACTATTTTTGCCGCTATTTGGCGATATTTCTCACTTTTAGCCCTGAATTATTTGCTTGATTTCTGCCGCGGATTATATTTCTCAATTTTAGCCACGAGTTACCGAATTTTTGTCGTAAATTAACGGATTTTCTCACATTGATCCGCGAATCAGCGTCTTTTGCCACGAATTTATGTTTTTTCTCAATATTAGCTGCAAATGAGCGCTTTATTACATTTTAAGCAAGAATTAGATAGTTATTAATTTTAGCCGCAAACTCTAGCGATTTTTTCAAGTCTATTCGTGTGAATTAGCGCTTTTTCTCAATTTTCGTCCCAGTTTTGCCTTGAGAACGAATGGGCGTTTTTTCAATATTAAATGAGTCTGCTGAGTTTTTTTTGCTATTTCACTATTTCACCCGCGAATATTAGCGCTCGACGTTTTGCTGGTGGCCTGTGGCGGACCATCTACGTCGCTACAATACTGGCTGCGTTGTCGACGAGGGATGGTTGGAGGGGGTCGTGGAATCATCTGTGCATCTCCACCTTTAATGAAGTTCGATAAATTGAGAAAGATGTTGTCACCGGTATTCAGTTAAATAAATTAAATGAAAGTGATATTTTTCCGGACGACGATGGAAGGGCATAGCCCAACACGATTCGAGTTTCGAGAAAAAATGGGCTCCCCGGCGGGATTTGAACCCGCAACCTCTGGATGACTGCACGTCCAATTGTGTCACGGTGACGCCTTTGAAAGTCGTACTGCGAGGAATCAGCTAAGCCGAACCCCACCCAGGTCCATTGTTTCTCGAAACTCTAGGCGTTTCTCCTGATCAGTAAACCACGCCGAATTTTATCTTATCTAGATGTTGTAAGATGGATATGATGAATAATTCTGTCGCCGGTATTTTTAATTAATTAAACTGATGTTATCTGGACGACCCCACCACCCCCGCACACGCTACGTCACTGCCAACTCCACTAAATTCATTTTTGAAAGGAGGCAGATCCGCGAAATGTCTCTTTAAAATGAGCCAAACCCCTGATACGAAACAATGATTTCAATGGGGAAAAATCCGTGAAATTTGCTTTATTAGGTAGTCAACCCAGAAAAATGGTCTTCTGACGTGGCATATCCGCGAAATTTGGGCTTTGAATTAGGCAAACTAGCGGGATTGATAAGTGCACAAACGTGTAACATGGAGCCTCGCCACACGCTGACCTCGTTGCGGTGCCGCTAATTGAGTAGATAAAATAGACTAAAACTAATGGATCACGCGGAATGCTAATTTTTGGGCACTTTAAGTGGCACTGGCGATCCAATCTGTTACGTTGAGCACTGTCAGGGCCGTTTTTAGGAGGTAGGCGACCGCCTAGGGGCCCCGAGGAGTTACACTCGGCTTAATTTTTACGATATTGAGGCACTACTGTTGAAACGATTGAAAACTCGTGTTCTAAAATGGCCAAGAACAGAAAATAATGATATTTAATGGAGAGAAAATCCAGGAAATTTGAGTTTTACGGAGCTAAAAATCCGAATAATTTGGTTTTTGAAGAATTCAGCCCCAAGAAATTGGATTTTCCAACCATGAAAATCCGCGAAATTGGCTTTGAAGGCGCCTTGTCCACAAAAAGGGGTCTTGAAAGATCCAAACATGTGAAAGTGAAATTGGCGTATTTGAGCCAAACACCCGAAATGTCCATTTTAAATAGCCAAATCCAAGGAATTTGGTTGTTAAAGTGGACCAAAACGTGGGGTTTAAAAGAAGAGAAATCTGCCCAATTTACGCTTTAAAGGGGCAAATCCTGGAAAATCCCCTGGAGATCCCGCGAAATTGATTTTTCGAATGAGGGAAACCTCGCGAAATTGTCTTTTGAAGAAGACATAATTACGAAATTGATATTTGAAAGAGCCGAACATACGGAACTTGTTTGTTCAATTGAGACAGAGCTAAGTCCAATAAATTCGCATCTTGAAGGATCTCTCGGTACGAAACTTGAACGTGTTTTAACTTCGGCCCCAGGAACGACGTGTCTCAATGGAGGCCACTCTTACTGTGCTCGCAGTCTGCCTCTGCAGTTCGACAATTTTCCACTTTCGATTCAATTGATCGTGTCCCAGCCAAGTTTGTGAACATTCCCCGTCCAAGTCCTTCGTTTCAGCCGCTTATTTGGGGCACTTATGACAGCTACAGAGACGAACAGACAGGTGATTTCATTGGCCGGACTAGCAAAATATTCTTTCCACAAAAGTGCAAAATAGGTACTGTTCGGTTCAATCTGCTATCAATCGCAAAACAATCCCGCAGTTTCATGGCTGAATCGCCATTTTTGAACATCATTAATTTTATTGACAAATAGTCTGTTTTAGGGGGCTTTTTTGATCTCTTTGTACGTTGTACCTAACTGTCTTGGGATTGTAGAATTTTCATAATAATTAAGGCAAAGAAATGAAAAATCTTTTCCCACTTGTTTTATTTGAGCCATTATTTTCTAACGAGTCAACGAATAAAACACGTTTTAGGGCACGAATCTATTTTTAGGGCGTATAGAGTCAATTTTTGCAATTTTTCGTTGGCGAAGTAAAAGGCGGGAGTGCTCAGTTTTGACCATTCTTGGCGCGCTTTTGCCTTTTTTCAAGGCGGGAGTCATCTGTATAGGCATTTTAAGGGTGCGAATCGTCAGTTTTTGGCCATTTTTAGAGTGCGTGGAGCCAATTTAGCTGTTTTTCGGACGCCAAGTATCCAAAAAGTCAAGGACACTTTTCGTGCGCGAATGGTCAATTTAGCCATTTTTAGGGGGGCGAATCGTGTACTTTTCAGGTATTTTCATGGCTCCCTAACGTACGTCTAGCAATTTATAAGGCACGGAAAGTCAGTTCGACTACAATTAGAGCGGCAATCGCCAGTTTTGCTATTTTTAGGTCGTAAATAGTAAGTTTAGTCATTTTTAAGGCGCGAAAATCTTCATTTTTTGGCGCGACTGTAGTCAGCGTATCCGGTTTTTTGTGGGAATACCTAGTTTAGCTATTTGAAGGATGCGAGTGGCTATCAAGCGAGTTTTTTGTAGAGCAAAGCATGCAATTTCTGTAACCCCTGCCTTTTAAGCAAAACCTGAATCCGCGTCTCCACCGGCTGCTAGGGGGCCCTGCGAGGGCTAGAAACGGCCCTGATCACTGTAATGATAAGGTGTATTCATAGGGTGCTGAGAGGCGGTTTCCGCTGACGATTGACGCTTTACGAATCTTTTCATTTCACAAATCACAGAGACTCTGTGCGTGCGTGTGGTGAGACGAGGGGCGGGCTAATGATTCATCGTGTCGAGGGAGGGTGTCCAAGTCCCAATCGTCCTCTTAAATCCACCCACCCCCCTCAACAACACTGTGGATATTCAATTCAAAGCAGCGTTTAGATTTTGTCTCGTTTACTTTGCTTGTTGACAAACCTGGCCCATCATCTCCCTCTGTTTGTTCTTGGGTAACAATTTCAGCTGCCCAAAGAGGAAGAAAAAGAGATCAGCTCTGAGCAATGAGTAAATTGCCTGTCCCTATGAGTCATTCGCTAGTACTAGTTGTACAAAAAACCAAAACAAAACAAGCTTTACCACCCTGTTATTTGTGTCATTAGTCGGAT
Organism: Corythucha ciliata; assembly: GCA_038030265.1. Classification (NCBI taxonomy): domain Eukaryota; kingdom Metazoa; phylum Arthropoda; class Insecta; order Hemiptera; family Tingidae; genus Corythucha; species Corythucha ciliata. The sequence goes on along the minus strand of CM075940.1, from coordinate 29,745,793 downwards.
TCACGACTCGAAGCTGCAACAATGACCCTAAAAGCCGCCTTTTCACTCCCGGTCACTGTATCAGTCTCATAGATTAAGTCAACTATGAATTTGCGAAAACATGCATGATTTATTGCAAAGTCGTGTCTCCATTAAAACACGCGTGAACAGAATGTATGAGATTAATGTTACTTTTGAGTTCCATCGATTTCTCCCTCTATTGAAATGGGGACGCGTTTAAAGTCGGACAAATCAGGGATAATCTTCGCTGAGTGTTTTCATGTTTCATTACTTTTTAATGTAGAACTCCCTTTTAATTTTATTTATTTACATGCTTACTTTTTCTCCTCTCGTTTTCCACAGAGTTCAATCCATTTAACTTCTTTTCGTTCCCTAATCTGTAATCGCCGTATTTTGTCAGTAAAGAGAGATTTATTCTCGTTTGTATACTATAAAGCGGTTTATAGTACAAAATCGATCAAAAATATCGTATTATGATAGATCGGGGGGGTAAATGGTATTTTAAAATTATTGTTCAAGCTCGTACTTCCTGAAACTTTGAACGGAAATTACTTGGCTTGTTTTGAAAATTGTGAGATATGGTTGGCGAAGGGGGCTCAAACCTCACACTACAATTTGCCCCAAGTGTTGCTTACTGACTCTTTTTCCAGTATATTTCATTCGTACAATACGATTCGAGTAGAAATTTTAGAACTTTGTAACTATAGAACGGAGAGAGCAGTGCCTGGCGCGAGTATATAGAAATTAGTGGCAGAGGGATCCATAAATATTGCGAGTGAAAAAAATAGCCGTGTCTGTAGTTGCCACTTAATATAAGACGACATTTTCGAAAATTAATCGAGAACTAAAATATTAACCCGTAAACTTACTGTTGGAAAAGTGTCAATAAAAGGACGATTTGGATACATAAAGTTAAAGTTAGTCCACGAGCCCCCTTCCACACCCTCTTCACAGTCTCGCGCGAAACCCATCTTTAAAGTTTTGTACGCGACGTCCTTCGAAGCGAAATGATGCGACTCCCTAGTTTTGGGGTCGGTCGAGAGAGGGGGGGGGGTTAGTCTCAAACAAAACTTGATCGAGCCAAAACTTCCGGTGTTGTTGGGGGGGGGGGGCATGGGAAGGAGGCTGAGGATATACCTGTCAACCAGGACGTCATCTCTTTTATCAAAGGCTGTTGTGCCGGATAAGGGGTAAAGGGTGGGACATTAAATCACATTTTGAATTTCTTTTTTCTAGGCCTAAAGGAAGTTGCGTACTGTTTTTCAGTCAGAAGGAATTTGAGAGAATTATTTGACAGCTCTGAACAGGGCTTAATGGAATTAAATGGGATCAGAGCTTTAAGTTCTCTATCTCTTCTTCTGTCGCACAAGCAAATGGCTCTTCTGTACAAACCATACATTAATAGAACTTCAATGGTTGAGGTATTTTTTTTTTCTCGATTTATATTTGTTTTTTAGATTTATCAATTAAACCTCATAGTGTGTTTAAAATTATGAAACAAGGTGCTTAGCTAGTCTACAATTGAAAGCTTTAACGAAAGAAATGTTTAATTTTCAGTTTATAAGTCAACCATGGTCTGTGATTGCAAGGACTGCTATACTACATACAGACACATTTCTACTAGTGAGCGGATATTTGACTTATAAAGGGTTTTTAAGCGAGCAACTGAAGCATAAAACAATTGATGTGAAAAAATCCATAGCTTCAAGATATTTGAGGCAAGTATAGAAAATGCAATAACGGCTGGAGATCTCTCTGCTCTGAAATTGTGTTAAATTGGCAATCCCATTCCTCTCTTCTCAAGATTAACTTTTACAAAATAATAATAACAATAATATGGCGACGGTTCGCCCTCCAAGTTCTGAAACTAGGCAGGTCGGATTTTTCAGCAGAGAGAAGTTGTAATGAACAGCATTCGAACTCTTTATCAGTTGTTCATTAAAAACCCACACACATCTGAATTTTAGAAAAATAAATAATTGTTATTGAGTCAACAGAAAATGCCTTTCCTTTTATTTCCGGCCACTCTTGTCACAGCAAGTTGTCGACGAGGATAAAGATCGTATTCGGTCAGTGATTTTCCCGGAATTTTTTTTCACTTCGTTCTGATCGTCATGAATGAAGAACAATTCGACAGATTCATGTCACTTTTGACAACCGCTTTTGGAAGTCAACCAAACCCATCAGTTCCTCAGATCATACCGTTCGAAAGCTATGACGCCAAAAATGAAAAATTATCTTCCTACTTGGAACGATTTGACAACTATTGCGACCTCAAAAACATTAGCGATCAGAAGAAAAAAGCTCATTGTGCTCTTCAATCGGAAAAGAGCACTACAACAGTCACGCTGCATTTTTAGGTCCAGAAAAGCCAGTCAAGGACAGACTTCACCCAATTAGTTACACACTTCACGAAAACGCTCTCTCCAGTTATATCTTCAGTCGTCTCTCAGCATTATTTTCTCCATGTCACTCAACAGTCACACCAATCAATATCAGATTTTTCGCTTCACTCAAAGGGAACCTGAAAGATTGCAATTTCTACACTACTTGCACCGCCTGTGATACGAGATTATCCATTGCTGACTCGTTTCTTCGCGCCCAATTCATCAGAGGCCTGAAAGACTCCTACAGGACACTTCCCTCGATGGTTTTGAAGCCCTGCTCAGTAAAGCCGTAGTACTTGAAGCGTCCCACTATGAATCGAACCAGTCGGCCAAAACTTTTGACAAACCATCGGATGAAATTCACTGATACCCATAAACTTCACAGAGCCACTAGACCTCATTATGAAAAACGTTCCCGCCCAAAAAGCCGCAGTCGTCGTCCTAATCAACGATTTCCGTCCAAACGTCGTGTCGATTACCGAGCGTTAGGCATCGATAATCTCTGTCTGAATTGCGGTTGGTCAAACCACACATCGCGCGAGTGCACGAAAGATCGTATGTCACTAAAGTGTTCTTCCTGCGGTAAAATTGGCCATGTCTCGAAGGTGTGCATCACCTCACTTCTCCGGAATTCTCAAGATGGAAATGTTGTTTCGAATGAATATAGAATCGTTCGAATGGAAGACACAGAGGATCTATACGAAATAGGTCATGACTCAGACAAATACATCGTCACCGTTACTCTTAACAAGAAGCCTCAATCCTTTGAAGTTGACTCAGGCGCTCGTTTTCCCTGCTATCAGAAACCGATTTCCAAAAGCTTAAACTCAACGTTCCACTTCAACCTACCAAAGTCACATTTCGATCTTACTCCGACCATCCCGATCATCGATAACTCAGACGTTTCCTTGGTTTAGTAACATATTACGCAAAATTTATTCCAGATTTTTCATCAAAGACGTTTCCATTGCGACGTTTACTTCGAAAAGATGAACGATTCATTTGGTCCACAGCAGCTGAATCAGCGTTCTTGACTCTGAAGTCCGAATTATGTAGTGATCGGGTGCTCATTCCTTAATAATAATAATAATAATAATTTTATTGCCAGCATAAATGAATTTATAAGGCATTGTCAAAATATAATAGAGAAACAACTCATTTGGAGCGTAGAGCAAGGTCAAACTCTGCGATCGAGTAAGGCTCAAGATCAAGGATAAGGTGGCGAACCTGAGTCTTGAATTTAGCCAGTGAGATGCTGTGGTCCTTGAGGTGGGAAGGGAGGGCATTATAAAGACTCACGCCCACGGAGCTTGGGTTCAACCTGGCAGAAGCAGCTAGGCGCACAAATGGTGCAGATAGGTCGTCAGCACGTCGCGTCGAGTAATTGTGAGAGGCAGAGCTGAGAGGAAACTCGGTCAAGTGTGACCGCACAAAGAGCAAAATGCTGAGTATGTAAGCACCATGGAAGGTCAACACACTCAGCTTCCTGAACGACCCACGGCACGACTGGCGTGGATGCAGTCCGCAAAGCACACGAATAGCGGCCTTTTGGAAGCGGAAGATTTTCACTGCTCCCGAGGAATTCCCCCAGGCAAGAATACCGTACGTCATACGGGAATAGAAGAGCCCGAAGAAAACCAGTCGCAGCGCCTCAGCTGACACGACCTTTTTCAAGCGGCGAAGCACGAAGGTGGCCCTTGATAGGTGGGGCGAAAGGTGTTCGATGTGACTGTCCCAGGACATACGCGAATCGATGAAGAGACCTAGGAACTTGACAAACTTATGGGGCCCTTTGAGATCATAAACTAAGTCTTGAGTTTTATTGTCGTTAAGAACGAGACGATTGGCCAAACACCATGATTCTATTAGCGAAGTTGCCGCTTCCAGCTCATTAAAAAGCTCGGCCTCAGAATCACCCGTGCAGAGTACCGTCGTATCATCGGCGTAGAGAAAGATCTCGGACGAGAGAAGGGACGAGGATGCTAAGCATAAATCATTAACATAAAGAAGAAATAGGAGGGGACCGAGGATTGAGCCCTGCCTAACTCCAAGGTCCAGAGCCGGAGTAGGGTCCGATCTGACTCCCCCGTACGCCACGCACTGCAGCCAGCCGACGAGGTATGAATGTAGAAAACTGACGGAACGCTCATCGAAACCGTAATAACGAAGTTTCTCAGATAGGATCCCGACGTCAATGGAGTCAAAAGCCCGAGAGAGGTCGAAAAGTCTGAGACCCACCTTTGAGCCAGACTCAAGCCCGGACATTACCGATTGCAGCAAACGAATAGCGGCGATGGAAGTAGAACGGCCCCTCCTAAAACCATGCTGATTCTCGGCGAGAATCTTATTCTGTTCAAGGAAGTCCAGTAACTGATTAAGGACGAGGCGCTCGACTACGCGTGTGAAAACTGGGATGATGGAGATTGGCCGAAAGTCACTGTAAACTTGGTTGCCCTTTTTCGGTACGGGAGTCACAACTGATATGTTCAGGCACTCAGGGAAAGAGCCAGTCTCAAAAAAGCTGTTGATGACAGAAGAAAGTGGTTCTGCAATGAGGTCAGCTGACGACTTGACAATATCGACGTTTAACCAGTAGTAGTCGTACGAAGTAGAGTTCTTCAAACTGGCGATAGCACTAAAAACATCCTCGACCGAGACACTCTTAAGGGAGAAGGAGGCGCTGAAATCCGGGCGCAAGAAATCGCGGAAGCTAGAAGGAGAATCGGGCAGCGAGTCGACACCGGTGGCGGCCGCACTAATAAAGAAATTGTTAAATCCATCGGCATCAAGACCACTGACAGGTCCAGACGAGCCCCGAGCACCCAACGGCAGTTCGCCCTTGACCACGTACCATACCGTTTTATTGAAATTGCTGGTATTATTTATTATCAGGGAATCGTTATATGCCTTTTTCGCTTCAAGTACGCTTGTTCGGAAGTCCTTGCGAGCGGAACGAAGGAGAGGCGCAATAACTGACGGGGCGAATGTTGAAGAAGAATTTCGGAGAGCGGAAAGATCCTCACAGCGGCGCTTCTTCAGCCGAAGTTCTTCGGTAAACCAGGGGTTCCGCCTCCTCTGAGAGCCAGGAATTTTGACACTCTGAAGCGGCACCGCAAGGTCCACGGCCGAAAGGAATGTGTGAATAAATGCATCAGCCCTCAATTTAGGACATTCTTCGGAATAAGTGGAGAACCAGAGCCCGTTATATGCAGAGAAAGTGCCTCAGAGCAAGAAGACTCTCCGGGGAAATGAGACGCGAAATTCTGGATCCAGGAGAGTCGAGGCAATTGTGGAGCTGAATCGAAAATTCCTGAGCACGGTGGTCCGAAAGGTGGAGTGAACTGTGGCCAGAGAAAAACGATGAAGACGAGAAGTTCGTTATGAAGTTATCGAGGCAGGAGCCTTTGCCGGTGTAATGAGTTCTTGTGGGCCCGGTGATAGTCAATGACAAACCAAACGAGGCGATAACGTCTCTGAAGGCCAAGCAGTTACTAGAATCCTCATCGAAGTCAATATTGAAATCGCCCGCCAACACAAAAGGAGCGGAATACGAGAAAGCCTTGGTCAGAAAGGCGTCGAAGAGCTCGAGAAAATAGTGAAATTGTGAGCTAGGAGGCCGGTAAATGCAGCATATTACTAAGTCAGGTGCGGCCATCAACGACCCATCAAAAATTGTTATCCTTACGACAGACGCCAGCCCCACTGGGATCGCAGCAGTACTCAGCCATGAAATTGAAGGTCACGAAAGACCAATTGCTTACGCCTCCCGAGCTCTGACGCAGGCTGAATCAAACTACAGCCAACTCGACCGAGAAGCCTTAGCCATTGTCAACGGAACAACCCATTTTTTCAACTACATTTTCGGTAAAAGCCTTGTTTTAGTCACCGGCAACAAGCCACTTTCTCATACTTTTCATCCCAACCGGACCCTGCCATAAATGACATCGTCGCGCTTACTACGGTATGCCTCTTTTCTTAGTGGACTCGACTACACTATTCGATACAAGAAAAGCGAGGAAAATGACAACGTTGATTGCTTGTCTCGCACCACAGTTCCTTCCTCAAGCATTTCATCGAAAATAGCGATGGATGAAGAAGTCACTACTCTCAACGCGGAGACCCTGCTCCAAATCTCCAGCAAATTCATCACCGCTGATACCATAGCTCGTGAAACAGTTAGAGATCAAGAATTACAAGCCCTGCTGCACGAACTCAAACAGAGTCGCAAAGATAGCCCCTATACTATATCAGGCAACATGCTATTCCGATCGGATCGAGCCGTAATTCCGAAAACCCTCCAGGGGCCTCTTCTTACAGAGCTTCACATGTCACACTTGGGAATAACTAAAATGAAACAGCTCGCACGAATATATGTTTATTGGGAAAGATAGGACAAAGACATAGAAAAAATGGTGAAAATCTGCGAGTCTTGTGCAAAAGTCCGTCACAACCCGAAGAAAGTTCCCATTCATCCTTGGGATCAGCTCGACGAGAACTGGGACAGGGTTCATGTCGACTATGCGGGTCCAGTTGAAGGACATTTTTTTCTTATCTGCATAGACACAAAATCAAAGTGGGCAGAAGTGCGCACCATTCGAAACGCACCGTTCTCAGCACAGACCATCGCTCTCCTCGAAAACATATTCACCGTTCATGGTTATCCTTCAGTTCTAGTATCCGACAATGCATCCGCTTTTAAAAGCGAGGAACGTGGGATCTTCCAGAAATTCAGCGCCCCAAGTCACCCTGCCACGAATGGTCTTGCGGAACGCTGCATCCAGACGCTAAAAAGACGCCTCAAAGCTGCCGCTGATGATACGACCCCGCTTTCCATCAAACTACAAAAAATCATGTTTTACTACAGAACTACACCCCTGTCTACCGGTCAGTCTCCTGCCGAGATATATTTAAAAAGTAAACTCCGTACTCGCCTCGATGCTCTCCTTTCCAACTTAAAAGCGATGATTCCCTCTAAACCGTGTTCTATGCGCGTTCGCTCACTTCGCGTGGGGGAGAGAATTCAAACAAAAGTTCACGTGGGAAACAAAGATGTTTGGCAGTTCGGTGCCGTTATAAGAAAACTTGGACAGCTGCACTATGTCATCGAATTAGACTCTGGGCGACACGTCAAACGTCACATTAATCAATTGATCTCGACGCTAGTACCAAAAAAGCATGTGACTTTTGCACCAACACACAGTTCACAACAATGTTACGGAATTCCATTTCCTAATCAACTTGCTGGTCAGAATACTCAATTCTCTCCTCAGTCTGATCCACCTCCAGTTGATACATCGCCGCATGCCAGTTCCTCCGGCGATGTTTCCACCCAGCACGATTCACCAAGCCAGCCTCAACCTTCTCGTCCACATCGACCTACCAGACAACGTAAACCACCTGGATATTTGAAAGATTATATCCTTTAGTGCTGATTGTGAGGAAAGACGAAGGACGGAAGATTCTGGAGCGAAATATACGGTTTCAGGGTGGGGAACTACTCAATATGAAGTTGACTATTTATTTATTTCTTACAGCCGTCTTCTGACAAATACAGCGTCAAGTCTTTGTTTTTTTTAACAAAGTTTAAAAATATTCAATAAAATCTTGAAGCGCGTAGGGCTCAGCTTCCGTGATGAAAGCCTTCATTTTCTTCCTGAAATAGCTCTCTTCAAGGTTCCTCAATTCGACAGGCACGCAGTTGAACAGCTTGGTACCCACTCCCAAGAAACTGTTAATTGATTTGACCCACAATCTTGTGCGCTCCTCTGGTCTCATAGATATGAACATCATGGAAAGAAACAGTTGGACTCCCCTTCACATACAGAAGGCATTGTTAAATGAATAGACCGGTATAAGACCTCAAAAGCCGGTGCGTAGATCCTCAAAAGAACCTCGACAGGACTCCCTCGACCCAAAGCCTTTCAGTAGCCTTATAGCCTTTTTCTGCAGTTTGAACACTTTCAACCCGCCCCCCCCCCCGGAGCCTCAGAGCCGCCCAGCGTTCCCCCACAATATTGTTCCATATGTAAGATGGCTACGAAAAAACGCGAAGTAGACCTTAAGGAGAGTCATTTCATCCAGTGAAGACTTTAGCCGACGGAGTATGAAAAGACCGTCAACATGAGGGTCCCAATCCATAGAAGAATCCTAGGTTGTAGAATGTTGTTCTACAAACAACATTAGTAGAATGACCGCTCGAACGTTTCAAACTCACTTGAAGGCTCTGTGTTTTATTGTGATTCAAACTGAGGCCATTGACTTGGCACCAGTCTCGCACGATTTTAACGCACTCTTCCACTGTTGCCATTTTCAGAATATATCAGAGTAATACCGTCGGCGTAAAAAAACACTTTGTATTAGGAGGAAAACAGAATGCCAAGTCCCGAGGACGAAACCCTGTGGGACTCCAAAGAGAGCAAGTTTAAAATCAGAGAATTCCCTATGCCATCAACTCGAGAGCAGAAGACTCAAAACCATAGAATTCCAACTTTCGAAGTAAGAGGTCATGGTCAACGAGGTCGAAAGCCTTGCTCAGGTCGAAGAACAACGAGCAGGGTCCAAAAGAGCTCTCCTAAGAGCTCAGGATATCTCTCACCATCGTGGTAACCGCGTCCACCGTCCCCCTTCCCGCACGAAAACCAAATTGACCAGACGAAAACAGTTTATTTTTTTCAAAGTAACTCGAGAGTTCAGAGAACAAAATCGATTCAAGTGCCTTGTCACACATGGAACGACGGAGATAGGGCGAAAATTCGATGGAGAATCAGGCGAACCCTTCTTCAGAAGTGGAAAAGTCTTGGAGTACTTGAAGTACGCCAGTCAGTGCTTGCTCCCCTTGACACACCCTTACACCCACAATGGACGAATGAACAAGTAGCTACTGCAATGCAAGGATCAGCCACGTCCAAGGCCCCAGGCCCTTCTGGCATTCACGGGGAGCACGTCCGTAACGCTACCCTCAGCAGACATTATGTTGATATGCTAACGAACATATTTAACCGGTGTTTGCATCTAGGATACTTCCCCGTCGCGTGGAAGAGCTGCCGATTACGCCTCCTTCTAAAGGGTCCTCATCGGGACAGGTCACTGCCAGGCTCGTACCGTCCTATAAGCATAATGTCAACTGAGGCTAAAGTTTTCGAGAAGCTTATCCTAACTGCACTGCACCCATTCCTCGAAGTTAGGGCGCACCCATCACAGTATGGTGGCATGCCCGTGTGCTCGACAGCACATGCCATAAATCGGCTCAGGGAGGAACTAGCGACGCCTTCGCGAGATACTACTGTGGTTCTCTTCTTGGACATATCAGGAGCATTTAACGAGCTATGGCAGCCAGCTATCCTAACTGCCCTGCGCGAAACGAGAATCCCATCCAACTTGTATCGCCTCCTTTGTAGTTACTTCACTGGCAGAACTGCACACTGCAATGGGGTAAGATACCCTATCACCGCAGGATGTCTCCAAGGAGCGGTCCTCGCCTGCGCCCTTTGGGCTTTAACTTTCAGTGAACTACTGCGACGCCTCACGAATCTTAATTTCCAAACAATCGCGTATGTTGATGACTTGGCCATCATCATTAGAGCCACCGATATTGATCACCTCTGTGACCGTGTCTTTGAAGCCTTGAAGTGCGTAGAACAATGGTGTGATTCAACGCGCCTGCGTCTCGCAATCTCCAAAACACAAACATTCGTCGCTCGGGGCCGAATACGCACCAACCACATATTACTTCGAGACGGGAGAACTCTCCCCCTGACCAAAAAGCCAGTTTACCTTGGCGTAATCTTAGACCGCCGTTTCACAGCTTTGCCACATCTCCAACTGTTACGGGAGCGAGTTCTACCGCTTCGTCGTTTCCTTCGTGGACTGTCCGGCCCAGGATGGGGGACATCTCTATCCTCAAGACTCGTATATTACCAGCAGGGACTGGTTCCACGCATCCTTTATGGGTGTATTGCATGGTGGCCCCGTGCTAGTCAGCGTGCTAGAAACAAGATTCTCACGATTCAGCGTCTGATACTACTGCAGGTGCTTAAAGCATACGCTACCACAGCGCACTCAACATGCCATGTTCTGGCTGGCGTCCCCCCAATAGACCTTCTTCTCGATGAGAACCTTGCGATCCAACTTAAACGCCTGAATTCGGATCTTCCACGGCCAGACTGGATTATGGCAGTTCCTGATGAGCAGGATTTTACCTCGTACCGTCGGGCTGTAAGGCGTGGCTTGATTGCAGAGTGGCAACAACGATGGGACCAAAACAACACCGGACGTCATCTACACAATATCATTCCCTCGATTCAGCAGCGCATGCGTATGCTTCACCTACGCCTACTATCCTACCCTGCAATCCAGCTCCTCACTGGACACGGTAGCTTTAACGGTAAACTCCATTTCTATCGAAGAAGAGACTCGCCGGATAGCCCATGTTGCCACCGAGAGGAGACCGCAGCCCATGTCCTCTGGAGCTGTCCAAATTACACGGATCTCCGCGTCATCTGGAGTCAACCTCGATTACCACATCATTTAATCACCTCTCGAGCAGCTGTTCAGCGGTTGAACGGATTTGCTAGGGGATGGTACCATCGAAGAGGTCTCGGGGCAACCATGGCCCACACAAATATCCCGCTTGCATCAACTTCCTGACTCGGCCTTCTAATGCCGAGTTGGATTGATGTTGCGGGTAAACTAAGAGCAATCTCTGATCCCTCTGACCCCACTGATATCTTTCTGACCTCCCCGGCACATTCGTCCCAATCCCCTACACACATTGACTGCTCCAGTTCACTGTCAACTTCCCGGCTGGTCCCTATGCCCGACCGGGTTGATGGTGCTGGTAAATTCCCGCAGCCAAGCGGACGAACCCCGTACTTCATGGCACTTGCACCTGCATGGCTCCCCACCGCCACTCGGTCTCTACCGAGACGTGCCCACTTTGGCCGGTGGGTGCGGCTGACAGGGAGTTGAAGTACGGACTAACAGACATTGCACGTGTCGGGCCACTTCCCGATCGTACAAATAGTATGGCTAGACAATAAACTCCAAGGAGTTTAAGTCAGGCCCGAGAAGAAGACACATGTCTGTAGGAGTACTTGAAACTCGAAGGAAATGACGCAGACTTAATTATGAGATTCAAGAGATGACAAAGAGGTTCGCAAATTAAATCATAAACATGGCTTAGCATAGTACTGGAGAGGCCATAAATGTCAGTAGAATGACTAATTTTCAAATCGCAAAGAGCCTTTTGTGTACCTGTTCCACCGTAACTTCCCTGAAAGCGAAAGAACCACCAGTTGGAGCAATTGAACGTTGGTGATGTGCGGGGGGAATCCATTCGACCGTCCCTGGCCAAAGACGCGGAAGGAGTTTTAGCACTATCCAGAAAGAAGTCATTAATCTCCGGAAGTTCTTTTCTTGCCTACAGCCAGGATTGAAGTTGAAGTCCACGCATATAACTACAGCTCTGTTCCCAATGGTCATTAGAGATCAGGCTTGTTGAAGTCGATCCAGGAAAGTTTCTCATGCAGCGCTCGGTTTGCTCGCTTCAAGAAGACCTGCAGACACCTCGAAAAACCCGCTCGATGCTTAGACCGTTCACATCCGACAGTAGTCGAAAAGAAATGCCCTCTTTCACGAAAGTACAACAACCACCATGATGAGAAGAAGAGCGGCAATACGCATGAGCTAAAACGTAACCAGCTAATCTCTATAAAACTCAAGCTCCTCGTGTTTGAGCCAGGTCTCCACCAAGCTGAAGACACAAATTTTTAGATGCGGCTGCTAGAATTATAAGCTCCGAAAATCCAGTTCTTATACACTGGACATTCTGATAAAAAATATGTATATTTTTGCCAGGTTTGCCAGTCAAGCTTTTCTAGCAATCTTTCATTCGTGCAGTAAATAGTCTAGATTTGAGTCACAAGTTCACAACCACGTCAAACAAAGCGGCAGAGTCAAGAGCGGCCTGCTCACCGGCAAGTAGCGTTCCTACCTTATCAACGCAACGCCTGCAAAACCACTTAATCCTTCCCAAAAGCATGGAAATCTTTATCTGAGAATCCAGCACAGCTAGTGTGAAACGTTTTTGCACAAAAACCGTCACATATTAATGAATAACCCTCGGAAATAGGTTTGAATCCACCAGGAAAAATCCTATTGGTACTGGTATTGTTGAACTGATTTTTTCGTGGTGGATATTCTTCCGGAGTTCATCCTGTCCTTTTTCTGGCAGTCTGTAGACATGACGGCATGAAACGAGATGGCCAGGTCAGGCGTATAATTGTAAATCCGAAGGGATGTGTTTCGTTGTTCTGGACTTCTGACAGCTTACTTCGAGAATAAATGGAGGCGTTTAATTGATTTGCTGTTGTTTTCTTTCAACAGATTAGCACCGAATTTATTAACAGTCATCATCATAAGCACTTGGATTCTACCTGATTTGAATTCAGGACCTCTGTGGAATTCCGTCGTTCGAAAACATTCGGAACTATGCAAGCAACACTGGTGGCGCAACATGCTTTTCATTCACAACTATTTCGGGTTTGAGAACATGGTCGCTACCAAAATTGTACCGCAGCGCGTGAAACTCACTCTCATTATCTTTTTCGTTGCAGTGTTTAACTCATACTCACCAATTAGGAATTGACTTTCAACACTTTCTATTTTCGGTTCTTCTTATTTCGTTAATGAAAGGAACCCAATCAATTGAAGTAATTATTTTAGGAGCAGCTTTTGTATCGACTGTCCTCCGGCTAGTAATTACTTTTCAACAAAATTTGAGCGTCATTATTTATTTTGGCATTCCGTAAGTTTTCTAACATTCATTGAAGGAAGCCTTTAAATTATTTTCAACTATAAATATTTACAGAGTGTCTAAATTATTCGCCTCAGCAGATAATTCTTACATATTACCCCTGCACAGACTCACGATTTATCTGACCGGAGTAAGCTTGGCATTATTTATACATAGGAATCCGAATACACGGTTCTCAAAGGTATAATTCTCGAATTTGTTCCATTTAATGTTGGGTACTGTGAGGTTTTTTGCAGTGTGGCCAATAGGGGCAACACAATTCAAAGCTTGAGTGTGATATTCTTAAACTTGAACAGAAAATAAAATAGTTCGTACCGTTAAAGCTCATAACTTGAAATAAACATGAAAAAATTCACACGTCAAATTGAATGGGTTTGCCCGCCGCTCCCTCATCAAGTGAGCGTATTTCATCCCGAATATTTATTTCAATATTTTAATGTTTGTAGAAATATTTAATTACCGGGTGGATTGTAGCGAGTTTTTGCGGCCTCATATCTCTTGTCGGACCGTACCACATGGGCCGCGGCTACATTTACGACAATCTTGAAGCGGCGTTGTACAACGCGTTCTCCCCAATTTTATGGGGGATTTTCGTAGCTTGGACGATTCTGGCTTGTACTCAAAAGACTGCCGGTTTGAATTCCATACGAGTCTGCTTGTGTTTGAGTCTATTCTAATGGTTGTATCTTCAAAGGATGGTTCGGAAAACTCTTAGCTTGGAAGTGGTTTAAAATCTACGGTAAACTGTCTTATTCCATTTATTTAATTCAATTCCCCGTATTCTTTTACAATATTGGTGTAAAAAGGGACGTCGACTTCTATTCCCTGAATGAATTAGTAAGTGGAGATGGCATGGAAGATTATTTGATTATTTCAATGATGAACAAAGCTTTTTGTTTAATTGATTTTTTCTTTTGTTTTTAGTTCAATCTACCTGAGTTTGCTGCGATTGTTTTCATTTCGACGGCTCTGACGCTTTTTATTGAAATGCCTTTTAACAATTTGCGAGATTTCCTTTTGAAAGGAACGAAAAGTAGGTAAATTTTCTACTTTCGTTGGGAGTACGTGTTCTGGAGAAAGAATCGTGAATGAATCCCCCCCCCCTCCTTTCGCGTTCGTCACTTATATGCTACCAGTTTTGAATGTATATTTTTTCCGAAACGTAGATTCAATCTTGAAGAAATCTTCCCGTGAAAAAAAAAAAAAAAAAAAAAATCCCAACACAGTTATTTTCGTGTTTTCTGCCTTGAATGAAGCCCTCATCATCAAAAGAGAAATCTCTCAGTAGTTGTTTCAAGTTTGTCTGAAATTATGAAGAACAAGAAGGAGCGGGAGGCGACAGCCCCCCCCCCCTCGCTCCTGTTGAAGTCAAAAACTTGAGCTTAAGAGACATGACGCCTTTCCATCCCTCTTCCAAACAATTCATCATGCGTTTTCTGTGTAATTAAATTGCTAAAACGTGTTCGAGCATCAAAAAGAGTCATTTTCAAAGATCCCCCTGCATTTACATGAGAAGCAGCCTGGTCTTTTACACAGTTGACAAAGTTTTTCGTCAAATAATTCTAAAAATGTGTGACTGTTGAAACGAAGCATAACCTATTTTTTAAAATGTCTTTATTTAAATAAAGTTTTGGAGCATTCTTCCCTCCTTTGTACAAAGACTTGGCAATGGCTAAAGTTTGGCATTGGTCGCACCGCGAATACTTTTTCTGTGCCTTAACACGCTCAAGGTCCTTTTATATCCAAGCTATGGGATTTTTTTTTTCTTTTTATCATTTCTTATTTCATTCAACTCCTTCCTTCTTTTGAAATGAAAACGGAAATGGAAAAGTAAAAAGGTGATGAGATTGAACGATTCTCACCCCGCGCTATTCACTTCCACACTATACATTCCCTAGTTTATTTTATATTTTTCTTTTTAATCTTTCTCATTCCAGAGAAGAGAACTAAGAAGAATATTACACCGAAGCGTAGAAAATAAAATTGAGGGCAGAACTGTTCATTGGGCTCTGCGGTGTACTTATTACATTTCTTTCTTCCCCTTTTTGTTCACGGCTTAAGCAATCTACTTTCAGAGTTGAGGATTCGTTTACTGTTTAATGCTATAAAAAAAAAAAGTGCATACCGTGAAGCACGTGCTATGCTTGTCATCAGCCCGAAATTAGGCTCTGAATATGACTATTACCATCAGAAACATTCAAAAAGTTGAAAGGCCCAGAAACTCGCATTGCTGCTTCACAGTCATTTTTATATTCATTTCGATTATTGGCGACTATACAAACGTTAAACTGAAACGAGTTGTCCCTTCATAAATGTTCACCCCCCCCCCCCACCGCCATTTAAGACCATAATATTTTTAAAAGGGTGAAAGATACTATAGAAACGCTTTGATCTGAATCAACAATGAGGTCCATCCAATTACACGATGCTTTATCAGACAGTAAAATCGAACCTTATTGGCAAACTTTACCCGGTTAATAGCAGTGTTAATATTAGTGTCATATCGTAAGATCTCTACTTTTTAAGTACTTCAACCCCTTTTCTTTTTCAACATCAACAGTCTTTATCTTTTAGACTGCTTTAAATTTACGTGTGAAACCGGTGCTAAGGGGGTGAGAAAAGGGAAAAGAGAAAAGTAAAATAAAACAGTAAAAAAGGAGAACAAACTAAAAAGGATTCCGCGTTAGTGTGGAACTGAGGAGGGGGTACAATGAAGACAGACAAGGAACCCATGTCTTTATTTAAATAAAGTTGTGGAGCATTCTTCCCTCCTTTGTATTAGCGATTAGTTACACAATTTTTTATAAAAACTTTTGTTTCAGAAGTATCGTCAGACGGGATTCGAGACAATGTTGAACTAGAGCCAACCCTCCATAAAGCAAAGGCTCTTAAGCGCAATGAAGCACAGAAAGGATGAACTTTATTTAAATTCGAATTGTGCAGTGAATATTTATTTATTTTTTTATTTCAAGTAATTAGAACAAAAGTGTTTGATTTAAGTAGTTTCTGAGTCATGCAGTTCAAAAGATGGCGCTCTGAAAATAATCAAGACTGTTCATTTTCGTTCTCTCGGCTGAAAATGATTACTTGCTTTTTTAATTGATCACTAGCATTGAGAACCATCTACCATCGGCCAAAAATTGACCATCGGGGGGGCCAAATGGTATCACAGACCATAACTCGCTGTTTAGCCCTCAAAACTGAATATTTTCAGCCCGAAGCTCATTGAGTCAACTCGCTGTTTAACCAACAAACCTGAGTATTTGCGTGCAAGAGCTTTGCTATTATAGAAAATCTCTGACTATGTGTGGTAAATTGATGTAGATATCGATTATTGGAAAACCTGTATGAAACTTGAGAACCTTCTTGTTTTGTCTCTCTCTCGTGGTTAGCCTTTTACCCGAGACATTTGCTGTTCATGAGTGCCCTCAATTTTGTAATTATATCGGATTTTAAAAGTTATCCATCGTTACCCGAGAAATCGGTTCTTATTATTATTGAACCCAGTATATCACAATGGCGACGAGGCATGAGGCAACCGATAGAGGGCCGTCGCAAGGTGCGGCAAGTGTTCAGCAGCCTCCGGCCGTAGAAACAAGGTTGGTGATTCAAACTTCTTCTGTCGGATTTCTTCCCGAGTTCGACCCGAACGATGACTGGGCGATTTACGCCGAACGGATGGAACAGTATTTCGCCGCTAATTGTATAGAGGAGGAGCGGAAAGTCGCTGTGTTGTTGACAGTAATCGGGGTGAAAACGTACACCACTCTGAGAGACTTATGTGACCCGGTCTTACCCAGTTCCATGACCTACCAGGATCTTTTGTCGAAATTGTCGTCACAATTTGCAAAAAAAGTATCGGTTTACCGTCAACGCGTAAATTTCTACGGACTGAAACAAAATCCGGGGGAGTCCATAAACGCGTGGCTTGTTAAAATAAAAAATGCGGCTATGTTGTGTAAATTTGGTGACCAACTTGAAGAAAAAGTCAAAGACAAATTTGTGACTGGTCTTCTACCTGGTCGAATCTTGGATCGTCTGTGCGAAGAAGACGTTTCGAAGCCTTTCTCCGAGCTTTTGGAAATAGCGTTGCACAAGGAGGCAAGTTTACTCGAATGTTCATCGGCGGTGGACGTGAACAAATTGCGCAGCTCGTTCGACAAAAATTTTTCCATCGAGCCAAAGAAGTCTTATTCTTCAAGTCAGGCCAAACAACCTGAAAAAAGTCTGTTATCGCGGAAGACGGCGGATCATTGGAGACGTCCCAAGAAAGAAGAATCAGCACCAAATCCGTCCAGGTGGGCGGCAGTCAGTTCATCGAGATCTTCGCAGCAGGGACCATCGCAGCGATTTGAAGGCAAGCCCATTTGTTTCTCGTGTGGCAAGTCAGATCATCGATTTAGTGCATGCAAATTCAAAAAATATACTTGTAAGGGGTGTAAAAAAAGGGGTCATTTAGTTTCCGTGTGTCCAAATCGAAATTATTTTGTCGAGACAACTGAAGTGCAGGACATTTTTTCAATTCATAAAAAAGGGGGGAGTTCGGGACCTTGGGTCACTGGTCTTGTTTTGGATGGAATTGAGGTTGAGTTTGAAGTAGACTCGGGGAGCGGTGTTTCCATTTTGCCAGATGACGTTTTCAGGCAGTATTTTCCCCACAAAAATCTCAACCCTGTTTCTTTATCCCTCCGTACCTATGGTGGTAATATTTTAGTTCCAGAAGGGGAGTTTATCTGCAACATTAAATATGGTGATCAAGTAATCACAGGAAATTTGTTGATCGTTAAAAAAGGTCCTCGACCACTATTAGGACGCGATTTAATGGAGAAGTTAAAAATTAAATTGTGTGAAAGCGTACACTTCTTTTCGCCGGATTCTCGTCTGGACAAAATTTTAAACGATTTCAAAGATTTATTTTCGAGTAAAGTAGGGAAGTACAAATTAGGAGAGGTAAATTTCGAAATAGAGTCCGACGTTTCTCCAATTTTTTTGAAGCCAAGACCAATTCCCCTGTCGTTCAAAGAAAAAGTAGAGAGTGAGTTAGACCGCTTAGAAGAAGAGGGGGTCATCACAAAAGTGGATAGTTCAGATTGGGGCACCCCATTAGTTCCGGTACCTAAGGCCAACGGAAAAATTCGCCTTTGCGCGGATTATAAGGCGACAGTAAACAAGCATTTGAAAGATTTAAATTACCCATTGCCAAGAATCGAGGAAATTTTTGCAGCTCTCCAAGGAGGTCAGCATTTTACTAAATTGGACATTCTAAACGCGTATAACCAATTGCCTCTTGGGGAATCGACAAGGCGTTTGCTGGCGTGGAGTACTCACAAGGGCCAATATTATGTTAATCGCTTACCGTACGGTACTAAGCCGGCATGTGCTCTTTTTCAGCGAGAATTAGAGAAAGTTCTGTCAGGTATACCAGGTGTTGTAAATTTTTTAGACGACATTGTTGTAACTGGTAAATCCAAGGAGGAGCATTTTGGAAATTTGGTTCTAGTTTTTTCAAAGCTTAGAGAAGCAGGTTTTACTCTGAACATGGCCAAGTGTAGTTTCTTTCAGCCCGAAATAAAATATTTGGGGCATATCATCACTAAAGAGGGACTTCAAAAAGACCCTGTCAAAGTGGAGGCCATTTCAAAAGCGTCCCCTCCAAAGGATGTGACTTCATTAAAATCTTTTATGGGGTTAGTTCAATATTACTCTCGTTTTGTACCCAAGTTGAACGTTATAGCTTCTCCACTTTTCTCGCTTCTTAAGAAAAATGAAAAATTTATTTGGTCAAAAGAGTGTCAAAGGGCATTCGAGGAAATTAAAAAAGAGTTGACATCGGACACGATTCTCGTTCATTTTGATCCGAAAAAGCCTCTGCGCTTGGTTTGTGATGCGTCTCAGTTTGGTCTTGGGGCTGCTTTGCTGCATGTTTTCCCCGACGGATCGGAGCGTCCCATTAGTTACGCGTCGCGAACATTGTCTGCATCAGAGCTTAATTATTCCGTAATACATAAAGAGGCATTGGCGTTGTATTGGTCGGTCAAGAAGTTTTTTCAATACCTAGTTGGTAATAAATTTGAGTTGGTTTCAGACCATAAGCCGTTGGTCACTCTTTTTGGCGACTCAAAAAGTATTCCGCAAATGGCTGCGGGCAGGATACAAAGGTGGGCTGTTTATTTGTCGGAATTCGATTACGTTTTTAAGAATATAAAAGGATCAAAAAATGTTCTAGCGGATTCCTTGTCGCGGATTCCAATTGACAATAGCGAAAATGCCGAGCCTGGTGACGATTTTGTTGATTTTCTTGGTGAGACGTGTCCTATTGATGTCGAGGTTGTAAAGGAAGAAACTTTGAAGGACGGTGTGCTTCAAGAGATTTTGGGTTATATCCGGACTGGCTGGCCAACGAAGTGTTCGTCGGAGGAAATACGCTCATTTTTTAATCGTAAAACAGAACTGTACGAGGAGCAAGGTCTTATTTTTTGGGGTCATAGAGTTATAATACCGGTGGCGTTAAGGAAACGTTTATTAAGTGAGGTTCACATTACTCATGTCGGGGCTTCGAAAATGAAATCGTTAGCACGTTCATATTTTTGGTGGCCAAGATTGGACTCTGAAATTGAAGAAGTAGCTAGAAGTTGCTCGGTATGTATTTCTTTTCGACCCGAACCGCCGAAAAGTGCTTTAGTCAAGTGGCCAGAATCGCTGGAACCTTTCGGCAGAGTCCATGTGGATTATTTTGGTCCGTTCAATGGTAAATATTATTTTGTGTTGATTGACACGTACTCGAAGTGGCCGGAAATTTTCGAGGTAAATTCTATAGACTCAAAAGTTACAATTTCGCTTTTACAGGATATTTTTTGTAGGTTTGGTTTACCGAAAATATTGGTTGCGGATAACGCATCTTATTTTTCTTCGGAGGAATTCAAGAATTTTTGTAGATACAACGGTATCAAATTGATACATTCTCCGCCTTTTCATCCACAAAGCAATGGCGCAGCAGAGAATGCGGTAAAGACATGCAAGGTTAGTCTACTAAAGGCACTAAAGGAAGCGAAGTCAGTTTCAACCAAATTAATTTTGGCCAAGTATTTATTTACATATCGAAACACTCCGCATACGTCGACAGGTACACCTCCCTCAGTTTTATTTTTGGGTAGAGTTGTCCGAAATCGTTTAAGTTTACTGGCTGAGAATCCTGTTGAGAAGAAGGACGAAGCGAGTTCAAGTCAAAGTAAATATTTTTCTGGTTCCCGGAAAGTTGATTTCAATGTTTCAGATTCGGTTTTGGCTAGAAACTACTCTCATATCGGAGAAAAATGGTTACCCGCGAAGATAATCAAATTACTGGGCAGTAGGATTTGTTTATGTAAACTTGAGGGGAAGGATATTGTTTGGAAGCGTCATTTTGACCAGTTATTAAAAGTAACAGGAAAGTCAGAAGTAGTGGGCTCATCTCTTCCTTTTTCCATCGAGAATAAGAAGCTAAGTGCTCAGGGTTCTACGCTAAATTCAGAAGCCTTAAAGTTTAAAAATGAGGAAATTTCGAGGCCAAAGAGAAGCATAAAAGTTCCTGTCAGATACAAAGATTTTTACTCAAAGTGAATTGTTCTTATTTTCATTGTAATGATTTTTATATTAAAATTAATATTGTTTGTGAGTTTTGGTGACAAACGGTTACATGAGAAATATTTTGTTTTCTCGTTATTTTATAACTTGTGTATTTTATTTTTATTTTTTATGTTTTTTTCAGCATTCAAATGTTTTTACAGTTTTTACATTTTTTCAGCTGTGGGGTAAAAAGAAAAAAAAAAGTGAAAATGAAACCAAAATAATAAGGGGGGAGTATTGTGGTAAATTGATGTAGATATCGATTATTGGAAAACCTGTATGAAACTTGAGAACCTTCTTGTTTTGTCTCTCTCTCGTGGTTAGCCTTTTACCCGAGACATTTGCTGTTCATGAGTGCCCTCAATTTTGTAATTATATCGGATTTTAAAAGTTATCCATCGTTACCCGAGAAATCGGTTCTTATTATTATTGAACCCAGTATATCACACTATGTTACACCGAACCAGTGTTTGTGTCAAGGAAACAATTATCCTCTTTGATCCCTTTTATATTTAAGAAAATAAGTCATGGAATGAGAACATTGTATTTTTAACCGAGACCAGAAAGAATACAATCTCACGGAAAAAGTCCAAAAATCCACTTTTTAAAACAATAATGGGGCAAAGCATGATATTCACAAAATGAAGCCTTAGTTCCCAACATTACTCGTCTCTTTGAAAAGTGACAAGAACTTGTCTACTCTGAAAAACGAAGCCTTATTTGGTCCGAGTGTCTTTTGACCATGTCGTTGTTTTCCTGTAGGAGCCACGTATTTTGGCCCAAACGTTTTCGAATAAGAGCCGGGGACCACTTCTTTACATTTTGGCCGTAGACCCTGATGAATACTTTCTGTCCCTCTGAGAATTCTTTACTTTTCGTTGGTTCGATTTTAGAGCGTTACGGGAGCGAGTTCTACCGCTTCGTCGTTTCCTTCGTGGACTGTCCGGCCCAGGATGGGGGGCATCTCTATCCTCAAGACTCGTATATTACCAGCAGGTACTGGTTCCACGCATCCTTTATGGGTGTATTGCATGGTGGCCCCGTGCTAGTCAGCGTGCTAGAAACAAGATTCTCACGATTCAGCGTCTGATACTACTGCAGGTGCTTAAAGCATACGCTACCACAGCGCACTCAACATGCCATGTTCTGGCTGGCGTCCCCCCAATAGACCTTCTTCTCGATGAGAACCTTGCGATCCAACTTAAACGCCTGAATTCGGATCTTCCACGGCCAGACTGGATTATGGCAGTTCCTGATGAGCAGGAAGTTTTCGATATAACGTTTTCGAATAAGAGCCGGGGACCACTTCTTTACATTTTGGCGGTAGACCCTGATGAATACTTTCTGTCCCTCTGAGAATTCTTTACTTTTCGTTGGTTCGATTTTAGAGCGGTGAACTATTCTCGTTTTGTTCCGAATCGGCAGAATAATGTCTAATCTGGAACGTAATTTTCTGCCTAGAAAACGTTCAGCTGGAGACTCCTTTGTAATGCTGTGTGGCGTCATTCGATACTTAAATAAAAATGACTGCATATGATCGGTAAAAGTTTCTGATGGATGAGAATCCCGCAACTTCTTTAAGGATGCTTTGAAAATGCCCACGTATCTTTCTGCTTGTCCATTGGAACATGGGTGGTACGGTGGAGTAGTAACGTGATTTATCGAGAAATGATTACAGAATTGTTTGAATTTTTCACTCGTGAAAGCACTTCCGTTGTCGGTGACGATGGTTTCGGGAATTCCATAACGTGAAATAAGCCCTTCTAGCACGCGCACTGTGGATTCTGTAGTAACATTGTTCATTTGTTCGACCTCAACCCACCTTGAGTACGAGTCAACGACGATTAAGAACGATTTATTGTAGAATGGACCAAGGAAATCACAGTGAATTCGACTCCAAGGCTGAGTTGGTTCTGGCCAGGCCGATAAAAAAGCCGCCCTTGGTTCATTTTGAGCGAATAAATTACAGCTGCTGCATTTTTTACAAAATTGCTCGATGTTTCTATCGATTTCAGGCCACCACACTTTATCACGAGCCAAAGACTTCATACGTGTCATTCCGACGTGAGTGTCGTGAAGGAAATTTAGAATGCTAGTTCGAAATTCACTAGGAATTACGAGGCGAATCCCAAAACAGATGCATTCGTCTTGTAAACTTAACATTTCTCGTCTATCAAAAAATGGTTTGTACGATGGGGATGGACACTTATTAGGCCATCCATTCTTGATGAAGTTGAAAACTTCTCTGAAAGTATCGTCTCGTTTACTGGCTTCAGCTACTTGCTTAATGGAATTTGGAAGGTCTTTTACAGCATCTGCATGAATGAGAGATATTATTCGTTGAAACCCGTTATCTTGGTCGTCAAATAAGACGTCTTCTCCACAAGGCAATCGACTCAATGCATCTACTTTACTGAATTGTTTCGTCGGAACGTACTCTATTTGGAACGTGTAATTTGACAGAAGTAATGCCCATCGCTGAAGTCTGTTAGCCGTCATTGTAGGAATACCTTTTTTGGATCCGAAAATGCTTACCAATGGCCTGTGGTCAGTCTGCAAAATGAAGTTTCTCCCGAAAATATATTGACGAAATTTCTTGACAGCGAAAATTAGAGCCAATGCTTCTCGCTCATGAGAATAGTTTCACTCGGCCTCAGTCAACGTTTTTGAAGCGAAGGCTATGGGTTTCTCTGAACCGTCTGGAAAACGATGAGAAATACTGCTACCCACTCCCACCGACGATGCATCTGCTGAAACTACGATTGGTAAAGAGTTGTCGAAATGCGTCAAAACCGGCGAAGATAATAGGGAACTTTGTAGCCTTTTGAAAGCTACCTCGCATTCCTCTGACCATTTCCAAGGAACACCTTTCCGCCGTAGCTGATTTAGGGGGTAAGAAATGGTTGAAAACCTTTTGATGAACTTCGAGTAAAACGTCATCATTCCGATGAAAGATTCCAATTCTTTCACATTTTTCGGTCGAGGAATTTCGGATATGCAACGTACTTTTGAACTGGATGTATGAATTCCTTCCTTCGAAATAGTAAAGCCGAGGTAGTCCACAGAGACTTGGAAAAATTTGCACTTTTTCTTATTTACTCGGAAGCCGTATTGCGAAATCCGTTTGAATACTTCCTCTAAATTTTTTAAGTGTTCTTCGTCGTTTACACCGGTTACAATGACATCGTCTAAAAAACAAGAGACGTTGGGTAAACCTGCTAACATGGAATGCATTGCCTTTTGAAAAATCGAAGGCGCTGGGGCCACGCCAAAACACAACCGGTTGTACCTGTATAGACCTCTGTGCGTGTTTATTACGAGTAAATCCTTTGAAGCATCATCAACAGGAATTGAAAGATAAACGTCAGATAGGTCGAGGACTGAGTATTTGTCACCCCCTCTCACTTTAGTAAAAACTTCGTCGGATGTAGGTAGTGGATAAACTTGTGTCTCCAGGTGAGAATTAAGACCAGTCGAAAAATCGCCACAGATTCGGACTGTCCCGTTAGGCTTCCTGACCACGACACATGGTGCGGCCCACGACGAATAGTCAATGGATTCTACAATCCCAGCTGCTGTAAGACGATCAAGTTCTTCATCTACTTTCCTTTGTAGAGCAAAAGGAATAGGTCTCGCCTTTTTAAAAACCGGAACTGAATTTGGCTTTAAAATTAGTTTGGCCGTGAATTTTTTACAATAAGCAGTTTCTGTATAAAAAACGTGGCTGTATTTATTACAAAGAACGTCGATTGCTGAGCTTTTTAAATTTATTCGACCGTCAGTGTATAAAATGGAATTACTTTTAATCAAATTTTGTAAAGATCTGAATGGAGATTCAGTTTGTCGATCCAATCGCGACCCAACAGATCTTGCGTTGCGTTTTCAGCGACATAAAGTGTAAGCATTTTTTTTTTTTTTTTTTTATCTTATGCCTCGACGGTTTGCGGCAACTTCGGCCATTCGTCTTCTCGCAGCCCAATATAACGTCGAGTTTCTGGTGTAAATACAATTTTCGGCCTCCAAGGATGCACGGACGTCTTCAAGCTCTGGACAATTACCCAGATGCTGACCATCCATGAACCCGCCTCCACAGAGCACACAATCCGGGCTCTGAAATACACCTATTCTGTGCAGGTGACCTTGGAGGTAGTCATGGCCTGTGGTTAGCCTGAAACAGGCTACATCTACTTGTCGAGGAAGGTTATGTGGAATCCGTCCGTTTTGTACAGTCAGTGATTGCCACTTCCTACCTTCAGCTTCCCGCTGCTGCCTTACTTCCAAAGATTTCATAATACAGGTCTTAATAGCTCTTTTGGAAGTGTGGTACGTGACGCTATTCTCAAATTTGGCGGAAAGGGCACCCTCTCTCGCCAGACGATCAGCTTCCTCATTCCCATACACTCCACAGTGTCCGGGAATCTACTGAAGCACCAGTTCCACTCCTCTGCTGATCAGCTCGTGTGCTCGTTGCTTGGACCTTCTCACAATGGAACTGTCGTCATCTCCTCTAGCGTTACACACGGCTTGGAGAGCTGCCATGGAGTCCACAAAAATTGCGATTCTGGTGTCAGCTCTCCTCAGGCACTCGCCCAGAGCCATAGAAATGGCTTCGACCTCCCCGTCAAAGTTGGAGGCTGACTGTCCAACGGGAGCACTAAGTTGGAAAGAGTTGGAGAAAACTCCTGCTCCTGCATTGGTGGTCGAGTTTTGGGCGGATCTGTCAGTGTAGACATGCAGCCATGTTTCAGGTGGATATCTCTCCTCTATAGTCGCCAGGGCAAGGGATCTCAGCTCCTGGGATGAACACAGCTCCTTACTAACCTCTCTAACGAGGTCAAGTCTTAGCCGGGGAGTGCTCAGGATTGGCATTGAACCAAGAAAAGCCTCTCTCGGGCCAAGAGAGATGGCATGCTCCTCCTCAATCCTCGCCGCTGCAGAAGTGAAGCTTGTCTGGGTCTTCAGTCTAGGTGCCACACTGTTGTCCTGGGTCCAGTATGGATCACTAAGCCTTGCCAGCCTTTCCCTCAACATTACAGAGGCTATCTGCTGTCGGTCCTTCGGTGGACTTGCATTGCAGTGATTGGTGTAGACCTTGGGCCACCTGTTACGACTCGCAGGGCGCAGTTCTGGGCTTTTTCCAGCTTTGTGAGGTGGGTATCTGCAGCAGTCACAGTAACCTCAGATCCATACTCCAGAACAGGGCGCACGTAGGTTTTGTAGGTTAAGGCCAGGACATCCTGAGTTGCACCCCATTTGGTACCAGTGAGTCGCTTGAGCAATTTACATCTATTCAGGCCTCTATCCTTCGGAGAATCAATATGTTTCCTCCAGGTGAGCTGCGTGTCCAGTCTCACCCCCAGGTAGACTGCCTCCGATGTTCTCGGGATGTCTTCAGAGTTGTAGAAGAGCGAGATGGAATGCTCCTTTTTGGAAAGGCTAAACAGCTGAAAAATGGTCTTAGTTGGACTCACTGTCATCTTATTTTCGGCAGCCCATCTACCCAGTGATCTCAACGCTCCATTCAGTGCAGTTTCGAGGGCTTGAATCGAGCTGCTTGTACCCCAGATCACCAAGTCGTCAGCATAAAGGAGTGCGTTAATTCCAGGACTTGTAGCCTGGTTGATGACATCATCAATCATTATGCTGAACAGCGTCGGGCTCAGCACTGAGCCCTGCGGAAGTCCCTGGCGAGTCCGTCTGTACACTGAGACCTCATTGTTGTATCGCACCCTAATGAAGCGCTGAGCAAGAAAAGAGGCGACAAACCTGTACATATGTCCATGCACACCCAGCTCCAGGAGCTTACTGAGCAGCTTTTTCCGCCAGACAACATCAAATGCTGATTTAAAATCCACAAACACAGCCAGTGAGCTTTGTTTACGTTGGAACCCGTTCTTTATTTCTTGGGACAAATGGGCAATATGTTCCATGGTACTGCGGTGTGCTCGGAATCCTGCCTGCGCGTGGGATAGCAGTCCCCGTTCTTCCAGGAATATGTTCAGCCGGTTGAGAACCATCCTCTCCAACAGCTTGCAAAACACACTCGTGAGTGCAATTTGACGGAAGTTCTCTGGGCAGGTTGGAGATTTGCCCTTCTTAGAAATGGGTATTATTTCTGCTTTTCGCCATTCTGCAGGCATTCCAGCAACCCATACTTGATTCAGGAAAGTCAACACTGTTTCTTTGGCTTTTTCTGCCATATGAATAAGAAATTCTGGTAGGATCTCATCAGGACCTGCGCTTTTTCCTTTCTTAGATTGCGTGAGGGATGCTCTAAGTTCAGAGATAGTGAAAGGGCTGTTGAAAAGGTCCTGCTCCATGAAGTTCAGTGCTACTGGTTTCAGCTCAGTGTATGGCTTACCATTGTGCTTCTTTGGTCTGTAGTTGCTTACAGCACAGTAGTGCTTACAGAAGTGTGAAGCTATGTCCTTTGGATTGGTAAGTAGCCTGTCTCCTCTCTTCATGGGCTGATTTTTTTCTTCCCTTTCATTGCTGAGCCTGGAAACAAATTTGTGCGCCCTGAGCCCGTCCTTTCGATAGTCCATCCTTCCCACAAAACCCCTGTAGGACTGCCTCTTACCCTGAACCACACCCCTTCTCAAAATTGCCTCTTTTTGTTTAAGTATTACACGATCAGCATGTCTTCCTGACTCTTCAGCAGCATCACGCGCCTCATCTCTCTCCTCCTTTGCAAGCTGGAGCTGACTGTTCCAGAAAGGTCGATAATGCTTCACCTTTCCCCTGGGTACTGCCTTCTTAGCGCATTTGAGTAATATGGCACTTCTCAGGCTGTTGTATGTCTTATCAACACTCTCCTCGAGAAGCTCGGAAGTGATTGCCTCATTGGTTGCTTCATCATGCACCTTCCATTTTGCCTTCTTCAGGTTCCACCGAACAAGAGTGTTCCTCTCACTGGGACGCAGGCCACGGTTGTGTAAGTTAACGCACAACAGCTTGTGACCCATACTTCCGGGACTGTGCTGTAGGTGGTGAGACATTTTTTGTGCTAGAGTCGGGTGGGCCAATATAGCATCAGGGGTTGAGGTATATCCGGAAAAAGACATGAATGTTGGCCTGCCTTCCTCATTCTCAACATAAGTCACTGGGTTCGCGTCAATAAAGTCCTCCCAGATATGGCCTACTGCGTCAGTTTGTGTATAGCCCCAGCGGCTTGAAGGCGCATTCAGGTCTCCATAAAGGATCGAACCTGAGTCCCATATTGACTCGAGCCAAGCAAGATTTGGCTTGTTATGTGGGGGGTTGTACACCACAAAGAACCTGTAGCGCCCTCCACTCTTCCAGACTTCCGCAGTCACTGCCTCCAGTTTATCCTGGGCTTCCATCTGCTTGCATGTAGCAAAGCTGGCCACCAGAGACGACTTCATAGCCACTATGATTCCCGACGCGACATTACGGCCCCTATTGAGGGAGTATGTTTGGTATCCTGGGATTTGAAAGTAGTTGAGGTTATCAGCAGCTGCTCCCGCTTCGACGATACCATATACGTCAATGTCATTTTGAGTTATAAAATTCTTAAGTTCGGTGAACTTGGTCGATGTTAAGCCGCCTGCATTCCAAAACATAGTTTTGAGCAGAGCGTTGTCGGGGCCTTGAGAAAGGCCATTGACAGGAGACGGATTTTGCATTGTCTCTTCTTGTTGTGTCGCAAATAGTGTGTCTTGGGCTGCGAAGGCGACACTGTAGTCGTTTAGTTCACCTTTCGGCTATCCAGGGGGCACGTGAGTGTTTCTTGTTGGGAGAATAACTCGGACGCGACTACATCACCCCCCAAAAAGTGTAAGCATCGCCGAAACCTCTTTGAATTTTACGTCAACAGTTTGTTTCCCTGCAAGATTGATATTATGACCACTGAATGAGGTGAAATTACGTACAACGTTGAATAATGGAAATTTCCCGAGACGATCCCACGTTGTTCGAGAGATGATAGACGCACAACTTCCGGTATCCAGCTGCATCTGGACGCAAATGCCGTTGATTTTGACTGGTACAAAAATGGGAGCGATTGCGTTTATGCTCAGTCCTTTCAACATGAAAACATCATCTTGGTCGCTTGTTTTTTCATCAGTCGAATTAATAATCTTTTTTGACCTGCAAAATCGAAAAATGTGACCCTTTTTATTACATGAATGGCAGACTGCGTCTCTGAACTTACAAGTGGAACGTAAATGTTTACGTCCGCACGAGTAACAAATCCCAATTTTTGAATCTGATTGCCGCGAATTCTTTGAACTCTCACTTGAATTAGCACAAATCACTTCTTTGTCCATTTGAGTAAGCGGCGTCAAAATACCTTGAATAGATTCTAGAGTACGGCTCAACTCCACAACAGATGAAAACTCGGAGTGATCCTTCTCCAGCAGTTTTGTGCGAATCGAGTGGTTTGTTAAACCCATTATAAATGAAGTAATGTTGTGTCTTTTTACACGTTAATCTTAGAACCGCGTTTAGAAACTTCTTTTATATATTTTGAATATTTTGATAAATCATAATGGACATATGAAAATAAAAACATGACAATCTCCCCCACTTTTTGTTTTTCTAATTAATGACGTAATCGTTTAAATAACGGGGCGGTCGCCTGTTCCTAGTAGAACGACGAAGATAATGTTCCGGAGGCGGTGAACTGGTTAATGTTTGAGGTGCCAATTCTTCATCTTGTTGCTCGGCACTAGGCGTTGATTGTAGATCCGGTGAGGAAGTCTGATGGGACCGTGTCGGAGAGCCGATTTGATGTTCGAACGGCGGTGATCGTGGAGAGTTGGGTAGATTTTTGGACGTTGGAAAAGGGACTCCTAATATTTGCGAAGGAGGCTGAGGTGGCGAATGCGACTGAAAATCTTGTGTGGAAGTCTTCTGGGGAACCAGGGTTGCTCGCAATTGGTCAATATGTCGCTTCAGTTCTCTGCCTGTGTCTAGTAAGACGATGTAGTGGCGCTGTCCTAGCTTCTGACTGACGGTCCCGAATCGCCATGTGCTGCGGTTATTGATGTGCATCCGTGTCTGGACTCTCTCTCCCACTTTAAAAGTGCGAATAGTTGTGGCAATGTGAGGATAGCAGTTTTTTGTTTTCAAGTTGGGTTTGATAGCGTCGAGACGTATTCTTAACCGACGATTTAAGTAAAATTCAGCTGGTGACTTTCCACATGCTAAAGGCGTAACCCGCTAGCGTAGCATGGTACGTTTCAATTTTTCTGAGAGGGGAACAGGGTCATTTGAAGCCGTGCGAAGACGTTGTTTTAGGGTCTGAACGAATTTTTCAGCTAAGCCATTAGTTGCTGGGTGGCCAGGTGCTGTTAGTTTTTGGAAAATGCCGTGATTTTTGCAGAAAATTTTGAAATGGTCGCTAGTGAAGATTGAGGCGTTATCTGAAACGAGGACTGATGGGTAGCCATGCGTCGAGAAAATATCATTGAGCATAGTAATAGTTGACGCCGTTGATGGGGGAGTCTTCGATATTCGTACTTCGGCCCATTTCGATTTAGCGTCGACAGTAATTAAGAAATAGTGATTTTCGAATGGGCCTGCATAATCAATATATAAGCGTTCCCAATTTTCCTCCGGTTCGTACCAGGGATGCACCGGAGCTTTAGCAGGGCTGTGTCGGGTTAGGGCACATTTTTCACAAGATTTGACGAGGCGTTCAATATCGAGATCTATCTTCGGCCAGTATACATATCGTCGAGCGAGCTGTTTAACCACGCCGATATGGGTAGCGTGAAGCTCATTCAACAGTTGTTTTCGAAGTTGTGTTGGGACTACTACTCGATCTTGCCGAAAGAGGATACCGTTGTCAATTGTGTATGGTTCGTCGGACCGTCCGGATTGTAGACGGCGTAGAAGTGGTGCTAGTTCCGGGTCACGGGATGTTGCAGAGGCGATTGTTTCGTACGTGATCGCTTCGCTCGAAATTTGAAAAACTGTCTGAGCGAAAAGTTTTGACATTTCTTTGTTTAAAAACACATCGGCAGTATTAATGAACTGTTTTGTCGGTGCGCGTGAAAGACAGTCTACGTTTTCGTTTTCAATACTTTTCTTGCAGGAAATAGTGTAATTAAATCCAGACAAGAAAGATGCATATCGAAGAAGACGTGCCGAAGTCATTTGAGGTAAGGTCTTG
The DNA here is from genome assembly GCA_038030265.1 of Corythucha ciliata. NCBI lineage: Eukaryota > Metazoa > Arthropoda > Insecta > Hemiptera > Tingidae > Corythucha > Corythucha ciliata. The sequence goes on along the minus strand of CM075940.1, from coordinate 29,714,850 downwards.
TTCTGGTGGAAAATATGTGACAGAAATTGGTTGTCGGTGACAAGAGTGAAGTGCTGACCGTATAATTAATTGAAAAAGTAGTTGACACCGAAAATTATAGCTAGTGCCTCACGATCAAGTTGGCTGTAATTCATTTCCGACCGTGTCAATGATCGAGAGGCATAAGAGATTGGTCTTTCACGTCCATTTACATCGTGGCTTAGGACTGCGGCGACACCGTGTGGGCTTGCGTCTGTGGCTAAAATTAGGGGAAGGTTTGGATTGAATGGAATGAGCACACGCTCACTACATAGCTCTTGTTTGAGTTTGAGAAAAGCTGTGTGACATTGATTTGTCCAGTGAAATTTTCTGTTTTTCCGTAATAACGTGCGCAATGGGTAGGTTAAAGACGAAAAATTTGGAATGAACTTCGAGTAGTAAGTCACCATGCCCAAAATGCGACGCAGTTCTTCGACGTTGGAGGGTGGAGGCATTTCAGCAACTGCTCGGACTTTTCCCAAGGATTTTCGAATTTTGTTGTGTTCTATTATGTGACCGAGGTAGTCAATCTGAGTTTGGAAGAAGGTACACTTTTTTTTGTTTACGTGTAAATCGTTTTCAGCTAGACGTTTTAGACAAGCGCGAAGATTTTCCCTGCATTCTTCCAAGGTAGCTCCATGGATAACTATATCGTCGAAATATGCTTCTGTTTTCTTGAGGCCGTGTAATATTTGCGTCAAGATTCTATTAAAGTCGGAAGGAGCCGTTTTTATTCCGAAGCTTAAGCGATTCATACGATACGTTCCTCGGTGGGTGACCAGTGTCTGAATTTCGGAGCTTTTCGTGTCGACTTTTAGATGGAGGTATGCTTTGTATAGATCCAGCTTGCAAAAGAATTTGGAATCTCTCAGACTATTCAAAACGTCGTCAATGCGGCGTATGGGATGGTTTGCGGAGACGAGATTTTTGTTAACACCACATTTATAGTCAACGCAAATACGGACGTTACCATCTGGCTTCGGTATTATCACCAGAGGTGAACCCCAGTCACTTGCGGTGACGGGTGTGATAATTCCAGAAGATTCAAGGGAATCTAGTTCTTTTTCTACTTTCTCGCGCAAAGCATAGGGAACGTTACGAACTTTATTAAAACAGGGTGTTGCATTTTCCCGTAAACGAAGCTTAATTTCTACGTTAGGGATGCAGCCGACTTTTTGTTCGAAAACGGTGGCAAATTCGTTAAAGAAGTCTTCTGATGGTGTGTGGTGAATAGAGACAGAGTCACGAGTACGAGTGGTGTGATTTTCGAGGTCGATTTGTTTGAGGCTGATATCGAGGTTTCGTATCCACGTTCGCCCTAGTAGTGCTTGATGGCCAGGAGGAACGACGTATAGATCGCTCGTTATCGATCGATTTTTGTATGTGACGGTGACTTTTACTTTTCCGTGAGGTTTGATGATGTGTTCTGAATAAGAACGAAAAACTAGGTCGGTTGGTTGTAATTGTAGACCCAAATCAAGTGAGGCAAAATCATCGGCGGATATGAGGGAATATTTTGCACCTGAGTCGACTTCAAAATTCTGACACACGCCGTTGAGTTTAATAGTCACGATGTACTTGTCTGGGTGAGGTGTCACTTCAAACAGGTCGATTACTACTGGTTCTATGAAGTTTACGATACCGAACCCCTGGTTTGAATCGCTGTCACTTAACTCGTCGAGGTGTTGAGTCGATGTTAAACGCTGTCGCCTGGTCTGCAGAAGCGTTTTTATACGTGGCCTTTCTTGTGACAGGCTTTGCAAGTTAGACTTTCTCGATTGGTGTAGCATTCATGTGACCTGTGGTTCGATCTGCCGCAGTTCAGACATAGATTGTTTATTCCCAGTGCGTGGTAGTCGATAATCTTTCGTCTCCGAGTCGGAGAGTGACTTCGTTCCGTGCGTGTCGTGTTGCTGTTTTTGTTTTGTGAAACATGTTGCCGTTCATCTTTGCGTTGGTTTTTACTAATTCTGCGACGGGGCTGGTTGAATACCTTGAAATTATCAGTCGAGTCACTGTATGAGGAAAATCCGGGAAAAATTGAACACTTTTGGCTCTCAATCCGGGATGCTTCGAGAGCGACGGCCTTGGAAACGATTTCATCGAAGTTGATGGAGGTGGATTGTAAAAGTTGTTCACGAATCCAGTTGTCTTTTAATCCTCTAATGAACTGGGCACGCAAGAAAATGTCGGAGGCGGAAACGTTGGTGTCACATTGGCATTTAACGAAGAAATCGCAATCGTTTAAAGATTCACGAAGGCTGCAGACAAATTCAGCAATCGTTTGGTTGTCTTTCTGCGTGACACTGAGAAAATAATGTTGATTTACGACTACGTTTCGCTTTGGAATGAGCATTTCTCTTAATTTTTGTACGAGATCGTTGTAATTGAAGTCTTTGATGGGTTTGTCAGGGCCGAGAAATGAGGCTAGATTGCTGTAATGAGTAGGCCCAATTGAGGCGCACAGAAGCTGAGCTTGACGAGTCTGATCCGAGAGATTTTTAATTGATAAGAAATTTTCGAATCGTTCGATGTAACGGTTGAACATTTCTTTTGTCGAATCGAAATGTTCAAAAGGTTGCACGCTCGATACATTGTTTTCATGAGCCGAGGAAGACGATTGGTTGGATTGGATGGCTTGAAAAGATTGGATTAGGCTGAGTTGTGACTGTGTAAATGCGTTTAGAAGCCTTTCAAACTGTTCCGGGTCCATTTTAGCCAAGTCGAAGTAGACTTGTCTTCCTGTTGGCTGAAATTTTCACCGAGTCGCCAATTGTTGTGTCTTTTTACACGTTAATCTTAGAACCGCGTTTAGAAACTTCTTTTATATATTTTGATCAATCATAATGGACATATGAAAATAAAAACATGACAAGTAATGAGGGCATCTTGATAAAAAGTATTGGGAAATTCACATGAAGACACTGAATGTTTCAACGAATTGGCAAAATCACATATGGAAAGGTCTCCTTGTTTTTGGCTGAAAAATCGAACTCGTTCGGCAACTTTCAATTTAACGGGCTTGAAGTTCTTTAACAATATTTCATAAAATTCATCATAAGAATGATCGTGAATAGCGGAGGGTTTGCACAAATTTTTTAGAAGTTGCAGGGTTGATAATTCTAAACCACTTATAAATAAATTTCGTTTATCGTCCACGTTCGTAATTTGGTTTAACTGAAGTGAAGCCTTAAACTTTACATTCCATACCTCGATGTCAGATGAACAAGGGTTGAATAACTCCACCTGGATTTTCGGAGGAGGCCGATGAGATACTGTTTCATCTTTTTCTGGAGAAATATCCCTCAGCGAAGAACGATTTTGTCTTGCTTTCGGCATGATTCTTTAATCCTCGTCGCCACTTTTATATTTAAGAAAATAAGTCATGGAATGAGAACAATCCCTCAAAAATGAAAGTTTATTCCGAAGTTCGATTGTTCATGAGAAAGGAACAGTTTTGAGTATTATAGGCCAAAAATTTGGCATTATGGTTCAGTTTGCATCATCCTCACTGATAAGTTTACGTAACTAAGAATTTTCGGCCCATAACTGGCCATTATGATAAAAATCGGAACACTATTTATGGTGGAATCATAGAAGTTTCCTCAACTTGTCAATAAATTAAATCTTTGCCCGAGTTAAAATGTGAACTGTAATCAGAAAATCCAACGTAAATCCTTTGGACCAGGAGCACCCCAGAGCGGCCCCCATCCCTCCAGAATCTGGCGCCTGTATTAAGCATAACTTTACCACAGAAAGAGAAATGGTAAGGGTGAAATTGTAATAAATATTGCTCCCGTGATATCAGATTGAACCGTCTGAGGCTACAATGGAGGAAATGGCCCGATTTATGAAGAGACGAGGGTTCAATTGGCTGTTCATGAATAGAAAGGAGAAACGATGAATGAGACTGTAAGTTTAAAGTTCCTGATAAACTTTGTTTAGAAGAAAAATAATAGTAAAAAAAAGCATTATACCAGTTGCTGCGGTCGAAAAGAACGCAATAAATATAGAGCACCGCGAGTAAACTAAAAACGTTTCTACCTCGAAATTAGATTGTTTCAGTTCAAGCTCATTAAATGACAAGGCGTACTCGCTGCTATATATATAAAGGTAAACAACATTTACATTTGACCCTTTCAAACAAATCACTGGGAAATGTTAAGTTTCGCCTGTAATTATTCAAATGTCCTCTGAGACAATCGCCCCATTTGCACCGTATTTACAGTGTAGGCAGATCAACGCAACAGGCAGTTGATGTATGAGAAGCAAAGTAAGACGGTAAGGGTTTAAGTAAAATTGAGAAACGGAGCTAAATTGTATTTGAAGCACAATCAATAAATAGTAAAACGCCATCGCCCACATAATGTTCCTATTGGGTGGGCAAAGGCGCCTTTTCGCCCCCCCCCCCCCGAACCAATATTTTCATCTGATTTTTAACAATATCGTCCAACAAATGGGGATGCACTATGGCATAGCGATGAGTAATGATGTTTTCTTAATTTAAACCGCGAATTATCGCTTTTTCTGCTTCTTATCCACGAAGAAGCGATTTTTCTCAATTTAAGCTAAGCCTTTTAAAATATTTTTGGCCGCAAATTGGCACTTTTTCTCAATTTCATCCATGAATTAGTGAATCGATGGCAACTTCTCTCAAATTTTCCTCCATTTTACTGAAGCCGACGAATTGGTATGATTTCAATTTTAACCGTCAGCCAGTGTTTTGCTCCATTTAAGCAGTGAGTTTGTGCATATTCCCAATAAGCGATTTAGCGATTTTTGCCTTTTTTTTAAGCCCCAATTTTGCGCTTTTCCTCTATTTTAGACGAAAAATTGCCTTAAGAAGCCGCGAATTGACATTTTATTCAATTTGATAGTGGCGAATGAGCGCTTTTCCCATATTTTACCCGTAAAGCTGTTTTTCTCAATTTCATTGGTGGATTATGCCTTTCATCGGCGATTTTTCCCAATTTCATAAGTCCATTAGTGTATTTTCTCAGTATTAGATGCGAAGTACAGTGTTTTTATCCCCTGAATTAGAGACTTTTTATTAATTTTAGCCTTGAATTAAGATTTTTTTATCTGTGAAATAACGCTTTTCCTCAAAAGCCGCATGGTGCCGTTTTTGTCCATGTGATTGTGAATTAGCGCTTTTTCTTCTTACTATCCGCCGAATTAGCGTTTTTTCTCAATTTTAGCTGCGCTGTCGCGTTTTTACCGCTCAAATTATCGACTTTTGGCTTATTATTTCTCAATAATAAGTCTTTGTAATCGTATCGCAAAAAAAATTTTTTGACCCCCCCTCAAAATTTGTAGTTTTACGTTTCAAAGTGCGTAGAATCCAAATCTGCAATAAAACAAAAATGTCCGTCCGCCGTCCGGGCCATATCTTGCCCTAGGATTGCTCGAAAAAACTCGTTCTTTCGCACATAGACTCCATTTGGGGTCTAGTTGGTCCTAACATCTGATCAGTTTGATCAAATAACTCCCTGGGGTTTTATGGGCCAAAAGCGGGTCCAAAATGGGGATTTTCAAAGGATTTGGGGTCATAGGGGTGTGGGGTGTCGATTTTCATGTAATTTCAAGCCGGATTTGACTACATCCATGAATAATAAACCCACAGTCGAAATAATAAGGCATTGTTCGATAATTCGCAGCGTTTTTAAGTTTTTCAATTCTAGTCGAGAATAGCGACTTTTCTCTATTTTCCCAAACTTGGCTTCAGAAGCCGTGAATTGGCTTTGAAATTCTTCAATTTCAGGCGTGATTCAGTGTTTTTCTATTAGGTTTGAATTAGCACATTTTCGTTATTTTATCCACGAGTTAGCGATTTTTTTCAATTTTAGCCGTGATTTAGCGCTTTTTATCCCGTGAATTAGGGACTTTTTAAAATGTCAGTCGTGAATTAGCACTTGTCCTCAGTTTTATCAGTGAAATAAAGCTTTTCATCAATTTCACCCATGAATTGGCGTTTTATCCCATGAAATGGCGTTAAATCACCGTCTAATCGGGTGATGACAACCAGCCTAATAGACGCTCTTTATTCTCATAGTTTGATTCCCCAGTTCAAATAATGAGATGTTTGTTCTTACGTTTCGTGCTCAGTTATATTGTTTTGTTGTTCTTTAATTAGGTACTGCGACATTTCAATACTTACCTCCCCCCCTATCTATGCCCAGCTAATTTTGCCCATCGCCTCCACCCCCCCCCCACCAACGGAAGCCTAAACTCTACGCCTCTGCGGCGGACGTACATTGCAGAAATCGAAACTAGACATGTTAAAACGTCCACAGAACCAGTTTGAGGGTGGGTTGTAAACATTATTTCCTGACCGAACAAAGTGCTATTATTTGAGCTTAACATTTATGTCAGCTGTGAGCTATTCTCTATACGAAGCCATGTTCATTGCGTATTTTTTTGGTCGATCCATTCAGAATTGTAACCAAACGAAAAAAAATATAAAAAGGATCAAACATATACAAAACAAGAGATGTCACATTCTTTTATGAATTAACGGCAGAACTACCGAAACCACTGTCAAAACGTGACCCCCCCCCCCTATTTGGAAAAACCCTGGACAGCAGAACCACTGAGCCCTTCCTCGCAGAAAGGATTCCAGAGGGTGCAGTTACTTTTTCCAGCCCTCTCCATTCATTCTTACCCATCCATAAGCCCTCCCTCCGTGACATTACCACACCCACATCCCTTCTGTGCCTGATAGTTTTGTCACTAGAGAATACAAACGAACCCCCCGCGGAGACATGAAAATGGGTAAGGACAGTGGTGGCAGACCGGTTTTTGTTTTTTTGTTTACAGAATAAAATATTTAGATAGGAATCAATACGTTAAAAAGAATATATTTTCAGCGGATTGATTATTTAATTGGCCCTTGAAGTACATATTGCAGTAAAATTAGTCTATTATGAGTCTATAGGGGAATGCGAAGGCACCCTGAAAACAGGAAAACAAAAATGTCTTCCTGCTAAAATTGTTGGGATTGGGGGGGGGGGGGTTGGAGCCGCTCCTTCATACCATCCATCGTCTGCTGGAAGATCATCGGTCTTGATTCAATCATGATTTTGAAGGAACGCCGAAGGGGGCCACCGTTACTTAATTCCTTTCAGCTCTAAGAAAGGTGAGGCTGCCCGTTGTTCGGAACAAAACTTGCGTGAAATATTTTCGGAAATCGGTTGAGTTTCGCTTCGGTTGATGAGTTTTCGTCACTTTCGGACTGGTTTTTCACCGTTATTTCCACAATTGTCGAGTGAGTAATTGGAAAATGTACGGGAGGGACGTTCGGGGAGTTAGAGATAAATTTATCTCCGGGAGCACGTTTATTTACGGAAATTGGACTTTGGGCGAGAGAAAAGGGAAAGGATAATCTTTTTATACGAGTATACTTCTTGAGCTTTCTTCACGTTTAAATTTTGTTATTTATCGCCCTCTGTCCTTCTTCGCCAATCTCTTCAAGCAATCTGCACTCCTCAAATAACATGTCGCAGGCACAAAAACAACCCCCCTGCGGAAAATGTAGCAAAGGTTTTGCCAACAACGCCTACCGCATGCGATGCGATAAGTGTGAGCTCACTTTCCATCTACCGTGTGTCAATTTTAACGTTGAGGATTATAAATATTTCAAAAATGATGAGCTACCGTGGAGCTGCGCGTCCTGTGAAGCGGGCGCCAGGGCGTCTAAGGCTGTTAGGGGCTTGGGCGCACCTTCGCAGGCTGTTGGCGTTCAGGATGGGGACTCCGTTAAGAGCATGATGGCGATGATGGTCAAAATGGAGAAGAATTTGGCTGCTTCTCAGGAGAAACTACTGAATAATTTTGAGTCAAAGCTGGTATCGCTAGTGAAAGAATGCCAGGCCGCTGTTGTTCAGGTGAGTGACAAAATCACGAGCTTGGAGGCTCAGTTGAAGACCGTATCCGAGGAAAATATCAAGTTGAGTGACCGCAGCACTGTTCTCGAGAAGAAAGTCTCTGTGCTGGAAGCAATGGTCAATAGATTCGACCAGGAAAAGCGATCCGGTATGCTGGAAATTTGCGGTGTCCCGAGCAGCCCCGGTGAGAATTTACACGAGGTAGTGCAGAAAACGGCGAACTTCTTGGGGGTTACCCTTGGGCTGTCGGACGTGGAGGACGCCTACCGGGTTCGGACGCCAAACAGGTCTTCAGGGCCCAGTGACGCAGATTCTTCGCGCCACGTTATTGTTGTGAAACTAAGGCAGCATTCCAAACGAGATGAGTTCATTAAGCAAAGAAGAATTAAACGCTCGCTTTCACTTCGAGACTTGGGCTACTCGTCTGGTCCTGATGGCGCTGTCTACGTGAATGAGAGCCTCACGCGAATGAACAGGTTTCTGCTCTCGCAGGCCAAGAGGTTGAAAAATGAGGGAAAACTACAATTCGTTTGGCTGGCGAACAACCGGGTTCTAGTCAGGAAAAGAGAGAAAGAGCCAGCAGTGGTCGTTAGCCTGATTGAGGATCTCCTGCCCTTTCGGAAGTAGCAATTACTGGACTGGTTAAGTGACGCCTCACAATGCGATCGCCGACTTCTGCATGCTCATTGGACTTGCCTTCTGTTTCGACCGGGTCTGGGCGGATGCCGTTCTACCGGTGTGATTGGACTTCGTGCTTGTTTTCTCGGCGTCTACTGGTCCTGGCGTCTCTTGAGGGCTTCGTGTCGCAGCGTCAAGCATGAGTTGTTCTTTTTATTGGTTTCACAATTTTTCGTCGCTTACTGCGTATTTTTTATTGCTCATTTTTCCTATTATTCTTGTTCTTTTAGTTATCCCTGTCCCAAATTCCTCCTCATTTATTCACAGTTCCTTTTTTACCCTGGGTGGAGAGAGAAAGGTGTTTCATTCGGTCACGCTCCTTTTATACTTACGGAAATAGTAATTTTTAAATTTAAATATGGTCCAACTAAATTTTAATATATGTTCGTTCAATGCAAACTCTCTGTTTGGGAAACTTGATTATTTTAGAAATTTCAGCACCCCTCCTAACTACGACGCGATTTGTATAACGGAATCGTGGTTATGCTCCAAGCACACTGAGGATGTAGTCTTGGTAGATAACTATACGCTTTTCCGACATGATAGGGTGCGGAGGAGAGGTGGTGGTGTGGCTTGCTACATTAGGCAGGACTTAGGGGTTAGTAAAGTAGTGCTGCGATCGGACCCTCTTTCCTTGGTTGAGTTCATGTTTCTCGAGATTCAAGTGTGTGGCGCTTTAGTTTGTCTGGGAGTGATTTACCGGCCACCTCATGCCGCCTTTGCTGGAGATCTCGAAAGGGCTTTGCTCAGCCTGCGCCCACGGTATGAGCATATGATTCTTACGGGTGATTTGAACGCCAATTTTTTGACAGAAAATGCTGATTCGCGTTATGTTCTGGACCTGTTCTGTTCGCTTGATTTAGTAATGTTACCTTTTGACGCAACATTCCGTTGTAGGGGAGCGGCAACGTGGCTTGATTTCATTGCTGTCGCGGGTGTTCATGATGGAATAAATGACTCTCATGGTCAGTTCCGGGACTGCGGGTTGTCTGACCACGATGTTTTGTATCTTTTATATACAGCCGACTCCTGCGAGCTGGAGATGAGCCGGGCGTCTTACCGCAACTTATCAAGAGTAGATTCACGAAATCTCCAGACTGAGTTTGAGCATGACTCGTGGCTTGATGTTTATGGTCTGCCTGATGTTAACCATAAGGTTTCAGTGTTCAATGAGCTGCTACATGGTTTGTTGAATAAACATGCTCCACTTATAACCACTGGGAATAGAAAAAAAAACAAGACGCCGTGGATTACCAATGAAATTAGGAGGGAGATGGCCATGAGGGACAAAATGAGACGTCGGTTTCGAAGGAAAAGATCACCGACCGCTTGGGTGGCTTATCGTGAAGCTCGTAATAAGGTAAACAAACTGGTTCGCCGCAGCAAGAAAGACTATTTCTTGACTTTGTTTGCTGAAAGTAGAGATTCGAGGGGGTTTTGGCGGGGTATGAGGGCTTTGGGATTGAGCAATGAGAGGAGAAAACTGGAAAGCCTGCCGTGTTCTTTGGACGAGCTAAATCGGTATTTTGTCTCTGTTGGGCAGTCGCCAAATGATGACTGTTCTCCCTCTCCGTTCCTGAATGGGGCTGTATTCAGCGACACTAATTTTTATTTTCATGATATTTTCCCCGAAGATATTACGTTTTGTCTGCGTAGAATCAAGACTGATGCAGCTGGTACGGACGATGTGAGGGTAAGTTTCCTCAAAAAGTGTACACCAGCGATTCTCCCAGTTTTGTGCCACATTTTTAATGCGTCACTCCAGTGCTCATCATTTCCTGAGTCATGGAAGCTGGCTAGGGTGATTCCATTGCCTAAAGTTACAAACCCTGGGAGTCCCAATGAATTCCGGCCTATAGCGATACTGAGTTGTGTGTCAAAGATACTTGAACGGTTGGTGTTCGACCAAATAATGGATTACTTAAAGTCGAGGGAATTATTGGACCCTAATCAGTCTGGCTTCATGAAAGGTCACAGCACGCAAACTGCAATGATAAAGGTAACGCAGGACTGGCGCCTGGCTGTGGACCGTCGTAAGCTTATTTTCACGGTGTTCTTTGACCTCAGTAAAGCGTTCGATAGGGTAAATCATACACGCTTGCTAGAAAAGCTGAAGAGTCTTGGGTTTTCCCAGAGCGTATTGCAATGGATTCAATCTTACCTTTCCGAGCGCTCCCAAGTAGTGGACTGGGCTGATGAGCTTTCCGAGCCACTCCACTTGAAAAGTGGCGTCCCTCAGGGCTCCGTCCTGGGTCCCCTCTTTTTTACTCTGTATATAAGTGATTTTGCCACAAATCTGCGATTTTGCTCTTATCATATTTTCGCCGACGACATAATTATCTACCTCACATTTGAGCCTAAGGATGTGGCAGATGCTTTAATTAAGATAAACAGTGATATTGAGTCAATTCGGGGATGGGCAGAGCAAAATCATTTGGTGTTCAATGCTGCTAAGACTAAGGCGATGGTCATGGGATCAGCCAAGCTGATTGCTAAAGTTGGAGCCTTGGCTTGTTTGGAACTTGGGGGAGACCCAATTCCTTGGGTTGAGGAGGTAGATTACCTGGGTGTTCGTGTGGACCAAACGCTAGAATGGAAGCAACAGGCCAGGAATGTGAGAGCTAAAGCCTTTCGAGTGTTGGCTCAACTTTCACGAGTAAGAGAATGCTTGCCTACAAAATCTAGGGCTGCTCTGGTTCAGTCTTTGGTATTTCCAATTTTTGACTACTGCAGCCTCAGCTATCTAGAGATATCTGGTGAAATGACCGTTGGACTTGAAAGGGCCCTTAACTCAGCCATTCGATTTATTTACGATCTTCCTTTTGATTGCCATATCACGCCATACTATGAGAAACTTAAATGGCTGAAGCTGGCAAGGCGTAGAGAATATTTAATGTCATGCTTCCTTCACCGACTCTTTATGACTTGTCGTCCCCGCTACCTTTTTGATTTGTTTACTTTCAAAAGGGAAATTCAGTCTAGGCAGCTGAGATGCGAGCCAGATGATTTGGTCGCACCACATCATAGAACCGCTTCGTATCATGGATCATTCTTGATTTCGTCGATCAGTCTTTGGAATTCCATTCCTCTTAACATTAGAAGGCTAAGTTGCCCAGTAAGATTTAAAGAGGCCATCTATAAATATTTCTTGAACAAACAGAGAGATGAATAATGAATATTTTTTCTTTGACATACATATATATTCTTCGAAATATGATATATTCTGTGATAATGACTGTGATAGGAGTTTCTTGACCGATAATCACGTCTTTCATCTCTGCCCCCCCCCTCATCTTTAAGTCCCTTCATTCCCACCCTAGTTCATTTTATTTTCATTTCTATTTTGTTTTATTTATCTATTATTTCATATTTATTTTATTCTAGTCTGTTTTACTTTATCGACACTTCAATTTAGTTTGTTTTTCTGTTTCTTATTTTTTCTGTGAATGAGTAGTAACTGTGCTGAGTGGGTCGATAATGAATACCTTTCATATTGCTTGACTTTTTTCCTAAACGACTGCTTTTATTAATTATTTTTTGTTGTTTACACATGTGATTATTTGAATTCAACACAACTGGTTCATTTTATTGTTACTGATTGTTTTATTTTTCATCTTTAGATTTAAATGTCAGTTTGATCGTTTTTGAGAGAAATTATGACAATTCTTGACTCTAGCAGTGTGAACACATTTACTTCTTATTGCTCCAGAGAGCCAATTGTGTGACTCTAGAGCAATATTGGCAAACATGCAAAATTATTTTTTATGAATAAAAATCTCTCTCTCTCTCTCTCGTCTGCTGGAAGATTATCGGAAGTATGCCGTCATGGCGCGACGTTTTGTGCATTGTGCGTCCCCTAAAAGTTGGTTTCTGAACTAACCCACCCCGCTGAATTGAGTTTTCAGTAACAAAAAATTGGGGTTTCAGTCAGAAAAACCCGTACAAGTATTTTATGTGGCGACCCCATCATGGAATTTGTACTTTTCGATGGTATCTATTACAGGTAGCTTCCCCACTAACGGTTCCGCTTTCGAGTGGGCAAATACCCACCCCTGCCCCCCTCTCTGGCTACGCCCATGTTTACTGCTATAACAATGAGAAAAAGCAGTGACGAATCGCTCAGCAGGCTCAGCTATTATTGAGAAAAAAAAACGCCAATTAATGGTTTCTAGAGGCAACTTCGTGACTAACTTTCACTTCTAACTTAAATTTTTGATTTTAAAGCACTGATTCGCGGATAATATTGAGAAAAAGAGCTCATTTGCCTCTGAAATTAAGGAAAATACACCAATGTTTAAGGCAACCAGCAAGCGCGCCTCAGTGGTGTAATGGATACAATGCTCGCTTCGCAACCCAGCGGGCTTGGGTTCGAATCCAGCTATTGCCCATTACACTATAAGGCTACGGCGAGCTGTGACACGGCTCACTCGGCTTCGTGTGGGCGTTCACGGCGGTGCGCGTATCGACCGAAACGCCCGCGTAGTACGCGTGTGAAGTGCACAGCTAATGGATTCTCAGAGTTTGGCGTAAGAGCCGCATAAGAGCTTAGGCGCCAGCGGACTCGGTAGATCCGAGTCCGTACCCTAAAAAAAAAAAAAAAAAAGGCAACCAGCACGGCCAGGTATCTGAAGGCATATTCGCTACTAAAATAAAGAAAAATGCGCAAACCATAATTTTCTTTAGGCCATTAATACGAGGCTAAAATTGAGAAAGCGTGCAAGTGTCCTGATCTATGGGCATTGGGCAAGTACATGACAAACATTTTGTAAAAGTACTAATATGCGGCTAAAAATTCCTAAAAACGCGAAATAAAGGTCGTACTTGAGAAAAATCGCTAATTCGAGACAATAAAATTGAGAAAAAGTAGCGATGAAAACCGCTCAGCCGGTTCGTCGCGGCTAAAATTAAGCGCTAATTCACTGCTAATATTTAGAAAATATGATAATTCACGGAAAGGTTGAGAAAACCCCCGAAATTCACAGCTGAAATGGAAAAAACGCGTAAAATCGGCTAAGGTTGTCAAAAAACACTCATTCGCCGTTAAAATTAAATGAAAAATCAATTTGAGAAAAGCAGTTGATTCCCCGAGGTTAAAATTGAATAAAAGGGGTAAGTACTTCGCGGCTGAAACTAGGAAAATAAATTGCTGCTAAAATTGAAATAAAAAAACGTTAATTAAAATTAGGACAAAACAATCTCTAGTACCAAAAATGGATAAAAACGCTAATTCGCGGATCAAAAAGAGAGAATTCGTGAATTCACTGTGAAAATTGAGTTGAAGCGGTGATTTTCGCCTAAAGTTGAGAAATAATTCGCGGCTATAACTGATAAAAATCTTTTGATTTCTCGGTAATAATTGAGATAAGCGCTCATTTGCAGCTAAAATAGAGAAAAAGGGCAACTCCCGCCTAATGTTGACAAAAGGCACTCATTTTCAGGTTAAAATAGCGAAAAACATAATTTTCGCGGATCAACAAGAAAAAATCTGCGAATTCCCGGCTAAAATGGAGTCGAAACTGGACCAAAACAGGACCCACTCACTCTCTAGAAGATGTTCGCCCTTTAAACTGTCAATTTCGCCCTAGGAACTGACATACTTGTGACTTGGAAACTGTCTTCTATTTCCCCACACGTAACAAAAGATCCCAAACCGTGATTTCTAAGGATTTTTAAGAACCCTTCACCGGAAACAGTCGAGTACTAGAAACTGACTGTCAAATTCGTCCTTGAAACTGTCAATTTTTTCCTGGAATCGTCAACTTCGTCATTCAAGACTGTCAATTTCGTCGTAAAAATTGTCGATTTCGTCCTTGGAACTGTCTGTTTCGTCCTAGAAATGTCATTTTCGTCGTTCGAAATAGTTAATTTCAACCTCTAAACTGTCAATTTCGTCCTGGAAAAAGTAAATTTCATCATTCAAAACTGGCAATTTGGTCATTCAAAACTATGTAAATTTAGTCCTTGGAACTATCAATTCCGTCCTGTAATGTCGTCTTTGTCGTTCAATACTGTCAACATAGTCCTTCAAACTGCCAATTTCATGCTCAAAGCTGTCAAATTCGTCCTTAAAACTGTGAATTTCGTCTTATAAATGTCAATTTCGTCATTTAAACTTTAAATTTCGTCCTTGAACGGTAAATTTCGTCCTTGGAACTGTTAACTTCGTCATATAAACTTCAAAATTTCGAAACGGTCAATTTCGTCCTTTAAAATGTCAATTTTGTCCGGGAAATGTCAATTTCGTCAGTCAAATCTGTTGCAATATGTGAAAACCTCCTCCTGGGTCATTCCCTTCTCCCTATTGTAACACCAAGAGGTAATACAAAACAGTAAAAGTTTTCGTTCAAAACGGTCAATATAGTCCTGAAAACTGTCAATTCCGTACTCGAAATTTTCAATTTTGTCGTGTAAACTGTCGATTTTGTCCTTGGAACTGTCAATTTCGTTCCAAAAACTGTCAATGACATTTGTCCCGGAAACAGTCTAGTCAATTTCGTCCTCGTAACTGTCGATTTCGTTGTATAAACTGCTAATTTCGTCCTGGGAGGGGGGCTTGTAATAGAAAAGTGAAGTACGTGTGAGACGAGATGAGAACGAATTTCACAGCCATGTGTTCATAAATTTTAGCTAAAATTTTATGTGTTTAAACTTTTAGCAAAGTCAATCTCACCTCGTCTCACATGTGTTTCACTTTTCTATTACAACCGCCCTGGAAACTGCCGATTTCGCACTTGAAACTGTCGATTTCGACTTTCAAAACTGTCAAACTAAAGGGCCAGTGTGTCCGTGGAGGCTAGGGCACTGCGTTCCAGTGGCCTGGCACCCACGGGCACTGCGGTCGTGGGTTCGATTCCCGCGCTGGTCAACTAATAAATTTTGACCAGCCTCTGGGTTTTGAGGTCCTCCTTCGTGGTAGGAAAGACGCCATGGCAATATGGCGAAAGCCTCCGCCTGGGTCATTCCCCCCCCCCTCGCTATTGTAACGCCAACACCAAGAGGTAAATACAAGGAAGAAAGAAAGAAAGAAAGAAAGAAAGAAAGAAAGAAAGAAAAAAAAAAAGAAAAGAAGTCAAGAAGAACGTGAACCCGCGGCCAGAGCCCTCTCATGCATTCGATTAGTTGCAACTTATCCTCCCTCTACTTTTGATACCAAAAGTCCCCCACTTTTGATACCAGTTCTCCCGCTGTTTACCAATAAGGATTAAGTGTTATTAATTACTATCAAGCGCTCTGATTTGTTGAAGCCCACAGCTCAAAGCTCGCAAGTAAAGGCGCCTTAAGAGTTACAGAATAGAGGGGCTGGACTTATACGTTTATGACTTTTCAGTCAAAACCAAATCCACTGAAGAAACTGCCTCGCATTTTTTTTAAAAGCCTATTTTCAAATGAATACATCAAGGTCTCAATTATTAGGTAGGTATACATATTACGAATTTGGGGCTTGTCCCTGTGGATGATGGCAAGCTGAGGGTTCGTATCTTCAAAAAAAAAGAATTCGCGGAAATTGGCATACTCAAAATACCAATTTTGCGGGTTAATTGGCTCAATAAAAAATAATTTCATGGATTCGGTCAACTTCATTGTATGTTTTTACGCCTTTTCCCACGAACTCACAGTCGACACTGTTATAGATAGCTCTTGGGGGTGCCCTGGTCTGCAATGGACTATTTTGTGCGGTTTTGGCGCCTCTTGGTAGACCTGAAGCCACGATTTCTTTCACGGAGCACCTGGCAACTATGGGGACTGGCCAGTTGAATAAAAGTGGAGTGTTTTGTATACCGGTGGTGCGCAAAAGGACTCTATATTTATCCCAACTGAGCTCTGTTCTTTTTAACGTATTCACGTTAAAAATAAATAAAAGTGTTGGAGATCACTCGCATCATGTTTACTTTGAAAAAACATGTGTGTATTTTTTATAATTTTTGTCATTCGCGTTCCCTAAAAAAAAAATAAAAACTAAAACTCTTCTCATTCCATCACTGTCGCTTCTCCTAATACAATAGGTTATGGGCTCCAACACTGGCACAACTTGTCGGATTGAGACACTCCGGAGCGACAACTACGACACATGGAAGATCCATGCCGAAGCGCTTCTGAGGAAGGCCGGCACATGGAATTTTGTAAGTGGCAAAAACCAAAAGCCGGAAATCCCTGGTCGAGACCTGGAAAAATGGATCGACGATGACATGGATGCGAAATCAGACCTTTTGCTGGTCATATCACCTTCAGAACTGAAACAAGTGAAAAATTGTAACTCGTCAAAAGAGGTTTGGGACACACTCCAACGAACTTATCAAAGCTCTGGACCAGCCAGAATGGCCACGCTACTTAAAAAACTTGTCGTACAAAAAATTAAAGAAGGCGACAACATTCGTGACCATCTCAACTCTTTTTTCGATACAGTCGACAAACTATTAGAAATGGATATTCAAATAAACGACAATCTCTTAGCCATCATGATGCTGTATTCACTTCCTGCAACCTTCGAGAACTTCCGAATCGCCATCGAAACCAGAGACAAATTGCCCTCGCCCCAAGAACTCCGAATTAAAATTCTAGAAGAAACTCAGGCTCGTTGTCGAAACGACTTACAAGGCACAGAAACTACAGAAGAAGCATTTATTAGCCAAAAAAACTATCGACAAAACAGATCGAGAAACAAGCATCTCGAATCCATTGAAAAATGCTCAATCTGCCATAAACTCGGACATTTATCTCAAAATTGTCGTCAACGAACAGATCGTAGACCACGAAACCATGATAATAGCAAGAAAATTAATCGTCAAACAACGAACTCAACGTTCCTTGCTACAGACATATGTTTTTCTTCCAACCCCTCAGAAAATCATTCCCAGTTTTGGTGCTTCGACAGCGGCTGCACTTCTCATCTATGCTCGGACAAGTCAAAATTCTCAACCCTCCACCCTAAATCTGGAGAAAACCTCAAACTTGCTTCGAAGAAACATACTACCCCCATCGAAGGTGAAGGCCTCGTTGTTCTCAATAAAAATTCTGGACACGAAATCAACTTAACCAACACTCTGTACGTTCCGGATTTGACAACAAATTTAATATCCGTCAGCAAAATAACGGAACATGGTTTCGACGTCATATTCCAAAAACACTCAGCCCACGTCGTTGATAAGAAAGGACACAAGGTCCTTCAAGCAAAAAAGTCTGAAAAGGGTTTGTACTACGTGAATAAGCCGCAAACTGACTCCTGCCACCTCACATCGACAAATATCCATCTGATGCATCGAAAACTCGGTCACATAAATGAAGCTGCACTTCGCAACGCTTTGAAACACGAAATCATTATGGGATTAGACTTCAACCCAAAAGAAAAACTCGGCGATTGTGAAATTTGCGTCAAAGGAAAATTCACAAAACTGCCTTTTCCGTCAAAAACATCCCCCAAAACGGTAGAACTACTGGAAATAATCCATTCAGACGTTGTCGGGCCTTTCCCTACCCCTTCACCAAGAGGAAATAAATATTTCGTCACATTCACAGACGAATATAGTCGATACTGCAAAATTTACTTCCTCGAGACTAAAAATGAAGTTCTAAACGTCTTCAAAATATATCGGAACGAAGTCGAAAAAGCTACTGGACGGAAAATCAAATACCTTCAAAGCGACAACGGGCGAGGAGAGTACTGCAACACTGCATTTGACCACTACCTCCAACAGAATGGGATCCAGAGAAGATTATCAGCGCCATATACGCCTGAACAAAATGGTTTAGCCGAGAGAAAAAACCGTTCTCTACTCGACAAAGCTCGATGCCTTCTAATTGAAGCTAAACTGCCCCCTAAATTCTGGGCAGAATCAGTCAATACGGCAAACTATCTACTAAACAGATGCCCCTCGAGATCAATCGGTGATAAAACTCCTTTTGAATTATGGGTTGGCCGTGTCCCATCCGCGCGGCACTTGAAACTTTTCGGCGCTAAATCATTTTTTCTAGATAAAACCAAAACAAAATCGAAACTCGACCCTCGCGCAAAAGAAGGAATCTTTATGGGTTACTCCGACTTCTCAAAAGCATATAGAATTTGGGTCCCTCATCTAAATAAAATAGTCATCTCTCGTGACGTAAAAGTCTTCGGTGATATCTCACCCTTTTACACCAGTCAAACCGATCCAAATTTCCCGAAGTTTGAAAATCTTATGAACTCGTCAAGAACTCAACCAAAATCGTCTGTAGAATGCTTCATTCCCCCCAAGCAAGTAAACTCACCACAACTGCAAATTGAAAATGAATCACACCTGGACAACTACCAAGCTGAACCAGCCACAAATGAAAATTTTGAAAACATAAATCGCGACAACAGAGACGAGCCTGCTGATCTCGAAGTTCCCGAAACGGGCGAAGAACACCCGTCCGCGGACAACCTTGATATTGACGAAAATACTGTTCCCCGAAGTCGATCTGGGCGACTTCTTCGTCTTCCAAACTGGACGACCGACTACGAAATGTCAAACTTCTGCGACGAAATATGCCTTGAAGCCGAACAAAACAAGGAATTGTGGACCGACGCTATTAAAAGTGAAATACGAGCCCACATTAAAAATGCCACGTGGGAGATTACCAAGCTACCAGCCAACAGATCAGCCGTCAGCAATCGGATGCTGCTGAAAGAAAAACTGAATTCAGATGGTTCTTTAGACAGGCGAAAAGCCCGTCTCGTAGCTCGCGGTTTTTCACAACGCCCCGGACTCGACTACTTTGAGACCTATTCCCCAGTCGTCAAACTAAAAACACTTCGGTTACTCATGGGACTCGCAGCTGCACAAAACCTTCACTTATGCCAACTCGACGTCACCACAGCATACCTCAACGGAACCCTCGATGAAGAAGTTTACATGGAGAAGCCGGCGGAATTACAAAAAATTCTCCAGGAAATTCTCATCGAGGAAAGTCAAAACGACGATTCGACCATCTTCACAAAAACTAAACAAATGTTGGATGACCTTATGAAAGGAGGAGGATCCAGCGAAAAAGTCTGCTACTTGAAAAAGGCGATCTATGGACTAAAACAAGCTGGGCGTCAATGGTACAAAAAGCTCGACTCGAGACTAAAAGAAATCGGGTTTCAACAATCATATGCTGACCCTTGTTTCTACGTATCAAAAAATAAAGGAGAAAAAATTCTTCTAGCCGTTTACGTCGACGACATCATCATAGCAACAAGCAACGAGAATCAGATAGAGCAATTGAAACAAGAATTGATGTCCTCATTCGAAATGCGGGATATCGGCGAACTCAAATACTGCCTGGGAATTGAGTTTTCACGTTCAAAAGATGGCTCAATTTCGATGGTTCAAACTGCTAATATCGACAAACTATTGAAGAAATTCAACATGGAAAATTCGAAAGCAACAAAAACGCCGATGGAAACTCAATTAAAACTTTCAAAAACAGAATCTCAACCCATAGACGTACCATATCAAAGTTTAATTGGCTCTCTCAACTACCTCGCGACCGCTACTCGACCAGACATAGCTTTTTCGGTTAGCTATCTCTCGCAATTCAATACCTGCTACCAAAGTGAGCATTGGCACGCCGCAAAACGAGTTCTGCGATACTTAAAAGGCACGAAAAATACTGGCTTAATTTTTGAAAATAAAGCTACGACAAATATAAGCGGTTTTTCAGATGCTAATTGGGGAAACTGCATCGATGGACGCTCGTACACAGGCTACTGTTTCCTATTTGCCGGATCTGCGATCTGCTGGGAATCTAAAAAACAAAAGTCTGTGGCACAATCTACCGCGGAGAGCGAATACATGGCTCTAACGGAAGCGTCAAAGGAAGCCGTACATCTTAGGAACCTTAGAAGAGACCTCAGCCTTCCTCCGACTCCAATAAAAATTCTGACCGACAATCAGGCAGCTCTGAGCTGGACGAAAAGTCCAATTGTGAATTCGAAATCGAAGCACATCGCCATCAAAGCACACTTTGTCCGCGAAGTTGTGGAAAAGAATGAGGTCGAAATCGATTATAGTCCAACGGAAGACATGACGGCGGACATTTTCACAAAAGCTTTAGGTGGTCACAAATTCTCCACATTCCGGAAACAGCTTGGACTCTATCCTATCTGCTCGTGAGGAGGAGTGTTGGAGATCACTCGCATCATGTTTACTTTGAAAAAACATGTGTGTATTTTTTATAATTTTTGTCATTCGCGTTCCCTAAAAAAAAAATAAAAACTAAAACTCTTCTCATTCCATCACTGTCGCTTCTCCTAATACAATAAAAAGCCTCAGCCGACTGGCTTCAAGTGATGCCCGGGGCGGGCCGCCCCACCGCCCCCCCCCCTCATACGTTACGCCACTGTTCAGAAGAAACTCATATCCTATCGTTAGGGGACGAACGTTAGATAAAATTAGTTTATTTTTATGGGCACAATGTTTTTGGGTTTTTCTTTTTGCTTCGGAGCCAGAGTAGCGTTACAAGGAATGGAGGGGAGAGGGGTGCTAATAGCTAATAGTGATATTCTCTGATTCTCGGTTAAATGGAGAACAAGCGCTAATTCGCGGCTAAAATTGAGAAAAACGGTAATTCCCGGAAAAAATTGAGAAGAAGGGTTAATTCGCGGTTAAACTTGAAACATATATGGGCCTTTCCCGTTCCGCAGCTAACATTGAGAAAAAACTCTGATTGGAGACTACATTTACGAATGGAATAGGAAATTTACTGGTAAATTAAAGCATAACACAAAGCTAAAATTGGAAAATTAGAAATTCACTGCTCCTTCCGCCCCATCAGCAGAGTCTACCAAAGTAGTGGCGAGTATTGGGTGGACCGGTGCCCCCGAATAGCTCGAAGATGGAAAAATTAGGATTTATGTTCACAGTTGAAAGTACGTGGTAAGGAGTCTTGGTGTCCGGTTGGACGGTGATTTGACTCCTTTCAACGATTTTACAGTCCATCCAGTCTGGAGGAAAGAGCGTTGAAAGATGCTCACCAATTTTTCTGCTGAATCGTGATCGTGAACGTGAACAAGCGCTTGTTTATCAATTTTTTAACGCTAATTAGTGCGTTTTCTCATTTATATTTGCAAGTTAGAGATTTACCTAGGCCAATTCTAGACGCGGACTTGGTCAAGAACAGCAAATTATAGCGTTTTACTTTATTTTAGTTATAAAAAGGGCTCTATACTCCGCGATAGCGCTCTAGCTCACTTCATATAGCAAACATCTGTAAAAAGGGCTGATCCGCGGAATATAATTGGAAAAACACTAATTCACGGCTGAAATTGGGAAAAATCGCTAATTACAGCCTAAAATGAGAAAAAAAACCCTAATTTACGGCTCAAATTGAGACAAAAGTATGATTTGCGGTTAAAAATGTAGAACAATCACTATAATTTGCGGATAGTATTGAGGAACAGGTAAAAATGCAATTTATTTGACAAAACAGTGAATTTTACAAACTAATAACAAAAATACACTAATTTATAACAAAAATTGTATGGGATCTTCATCGAAATGCACGACCTTCAACTTTCACATTCCCAGCTGAGCAGTTGCTCCGGCGCCAAAGCCGAGCTCTGCAGATCTCCATTTCTTCCGTGTGCCTCTCAGACACATGCTTGACGCCCGGAGAATTGCCAGCGAGATCCTAGCCCGCATCCAACCTCTTACCGCTGACTGAGGGCGATGCCACTTATCTGCCAGCCGTTCTCCTAATACCTTGATGAAGACACTCATCTGGGGGGCGAACATTCCATCTGCGGAGCATACACGTGGCGTGAATGTTGCATGTCGATCTTCAGCCACACTGTTGTATTTCCTCATTTTTTCCTGCTCAGCGCTCGACAAAACTGCCGAGACAGACCGGGAGCCATAAGAGGGGGCGTCAGTGTCTACGACACGGACGTCAAACAACGCCTCCCTCTGTGGCTCCCAGACCCCCCGGCATGCTAAATCTCCACGCAGTGCTGAAATTGAATTTGAAGCCTCTCTTATGATTGGCTCCTTCACGCAATTGCCCCAAGCTGTTGCCATCAGTTCACCCAGTACATCCCGGACCTCATTGTGGCGTCTTGTGACCAGGCCTCCTGTTCTGCAGTCTAACGCGTGTTCCAGTGTGAACTGATTATTGCCACATCCATCACACGTTTTAGGCATCTTGAATGGCTCCCTTTTGTACCTGATGGCGATTGCGTCTTTGAACTCGTATGGTGACAAATCGAAATCATGCTTTTGTAAAGGCACGACCGAGAGCCAACCTGAAGCATTATTCTGTGTTTTGGCCTTTATCGATCTCTCAATGGCTCTCCTTCGGCCTGGGGAGAACAGTGCCAGTGTATGCTCCAATAGAGCGTCCTCCAACTCATTCCTTTTCTGTCTTGCTTCTTTCTTTGCGGCGATTGACTTTGAGAAATGTTCAGCTGCATTCAACTCCCCACCTGATCTGATGGCTCTTGTCAGTTCCATACTGCATGCCTTCGACGTTTCATACAACAATTTGGCCATTCTGACTGGGTCACCTATCGCCAACCCTCCTTTGCAGACTGGCAACGAGAACAAGTCATTTTCTTCTGTTGAAATCGAGGTTGATTCGCCAACAATCTTGGGAACAAATTCGGTCTGAATACATTGGCGCAATGGTTCATATGCCTGATCGGCGCTGTCCAAAACTCTTTGTACAAATGTCCACCGGTTCTGAAGAGACTTGGTGAAGGCTGCGTAGGCCGACTGTGGCTGAGATTCTCCGGCAGCTGCCAATTTTCTCACTGAGCTCGTCCAACTGTCAATTTTTCGCTCGAGATAGAGTTGCTTACTTCCTCTGTACCAATATACCCTCCAAGAAACCGCTGGCCTGTGACTATCTTGATTCCAGTATCTCTAAAAATCCCGTCGGCTTCGCTTTTATCATCCGGGTGTACCAGTAAGCACGACTTACT
Organism: Corythucha ciliata; assembly: GCA_038030265.1. Taxonomy (NCBI): domain Eukaryota; kingdom Metazoa; phylum Arthropoda; class Insecta; order Hemiptera; family Tingidae; genus Corythucha; species Corythucha ciliata. The sequence continues at coordinate 29,691,354 of CM075940.1, read as the reverse complement.
ACCTTGTGGGAAGTACCCGAAGTGCGGACCCACCTCATTCAGTCTGGCCCACCAAGTTCTCAGGTTCTGTCTTCTGTAGGCCGCCTCGCGCAGAAAAGTCGTCAGCATACCAGCATTGCTGAATTTCTGGATCCCGGAGTGTGTCGATGATTGGCAGCGTCGAAATTCCATAGAAGAGCATGGCCAACGGATCCCCTTGGGTGACTCCCTCTCTACTGAGAATTCGCTCTTCTGTGCCACGGAACACCAATTCTGCATGTCCACGGTAGGTATTGTAGAGGAATCTTGCACAGCATGGCCATAAGCGGCGAGCCTGCCAAAGGGCCACAATCCGGTTCATTGAGTTAAATGCATTCTTTGCATCAACCATTAGCATCCCCTATTTAGAACCTGCCACAGACCGTTCCTGAAACAAGGGATCCATTGCCTGCACTCCACCTTCAATCCCAGCACTTAGACCTCCACAGAGTTGTCTACCTCCACAGGCCTCTGTAACTTCGTCGCCAGCAACTAAGGCCATGCATTTACAGAGGATTCTTCCAAGGCAATCTCCAACACCAATCGGTCGCACGCCTGGGCATTTATCGAGAGCCACCATTCTGCTAGCCATTAGTGCTCGAATTGAACTCCATGGGACATCTTCGTCACTAAGCCTGCACGCCAAAGCAGCCACGGTTTCCCTTAGGCGTATACTCGACCTACCGTGCCTTAATAGGAAGTCAACCCACTGCTCTGCACTTGTCCCATTTGGTCCACCTCCGCCATGGAGCTTTCTCGCTACTTTCTCCACCAGGTCAGCCGTAATCAGTGGGGGTAGTAACGGAGGTAATTCCTGTCCCTCGGGAAACTCCATTAGACTAGATTCGGGAATCAAGGGTTCTGGATGTTTTTTTTTTTGAGTTCTTGCATGACTGTTGTTTCTTCAGAATCCACTACTGAGTCAGGTCGCAACACAGAGGTTGTGCCGCTTTCCTCTAACCACTGAACAGCTTCCCGCACTTTTCCTCGTAGCATAAAGCGGTGAAATGTTTTTACTGTCTGATTATCATTTGGGGTGCCGCGTTGCTTTCGAATACCTAGTTTCTTGTCTGCATTCAGTGCGTCGGCAATTAGTATGTCAAATTCACCATTTAACCAGAGCTGAGTTCTTCGGGTCAAGAGAACTCTAATGTCCTTAACTTGCTTCACCATTTTGTCCCTCTGGAGCATTACAGCCAAATAAACAAGGACCCTTTCTGATGGAGCATCATCCACCCTCAGCTTTTCAACCTCCTGTGCTAACAAGTCCACAAAACCTGATGATCCTCCCGGTAAGTCATACTGTCTGCCCTACAACTGAATTACTTTCTTCCATCTTCTATCCCAGTTAACATCAGCTCTTTCACCGGGTCCATGAACAAATTGTGACCCATATACACTGGCCAGTTTTTCCTTCCATTCCATCGTCTGCTCTTCTTGAGAGTCCTGACTGCCGACAGCCTGATGGTCCTGGCTTTCCACTACTGTACGGCAAATCGAGGACCATCTCAGGTGACCGTTCAAGCTTATGAAGTCTCTGCCACACCCTCGACATACCACACGGCGAGGCGTTTGATTGAAGATGTCACTTATAGATTCGTCATGAGACATTATAACATCCTCCGGTTACACTGACGACACCCCGGTGACCATATTTAACACAACTTTTTACAAATTCAACAGCAGAATAATTGCCTGCGCCGAAATTCAACCGAAACGCGGTCCGGGACCACTCCCAAATGTGTTTCCACACCAAATCACTTCCTTTTCAACTCTTTTTACCACTTATTTTCAACTTTTTTGGCAGAGCGATTTGTACAAAATATTGAGGAACAGTGCTTTAATTCGTGAATAAAATGTGGAAAAAGCAATAATTCACGGTTAACATTGAGAAAAGCGCCAATTCGCGGGTAAAATTCATAAAAAGGGCCGATTCTGAGAGAAAAACGCTAATTCACAACTAAAATTAAGTAAACGCCAATTCGCGACTCTTTGATGAAGGAATCTTCTTGACAAAAATTTAGAAAAGGCGCTAACTAATAGCCAAGAGTGGAAAAAGCCGCTAATTCGCGGCAAATATTTAGAAACATCGCACATTCGCGGGAAAAATTGAGAAAAATCGCTAGTTCGAGGCTAAAATTGAGAAAAACGCTAATTCATGACTATGATCGTTTCAAATGAAAACGCTAATTTGCGGTTAAAATAGAGAAAAACTCAAATATCCAGCTAAAATTGAGAAAAATACGTTAGTTCACGGTCTTAATGGAGAAAAACGCTAATTAGCGGTTAAAATTGAGAGAATGCCAATTCGCGGCCTTCTGGTGAATGCAACTTTAAGGCTAAAATAGTGGAAAAACGCTAATTCGTGACTAAGAGTGAAACAAAACCCACTAATTCGCAGCTAAAATTAAGAAAACGCTAATTCGCTATTTTAGCACTGAAATGGAGAAAAATATTTAATTCACGGCTCAAATTTAATAAAAAGTGCTCATTCGCGGCTTTAAACTGAGAAAAAGCGCTAATCTGCGGACGAGGTGTGGAAAAATCGCTGATTCGCGGCTAAAAATTAGAATGAGCCATAATTTAACGCTACGTGATGTTGATGTCATCCAATTTGTCTTAATTAGGCACTGAAATCTCCAGGTTTTCTACACTTGTGTATCACTAGCGAAAAAATGAAAGTAGCTACTGTTCATTAACGTTGTTTTTCACTGTGATTTTCCATCTTGAAAGCCTTTAATACATGAGATGAGATGGTGGGGGGGGGATTACTGTTCATAAGGGGGGATTTCGCGCCCAGCCATCAGGAGGGGTGATAGACGCCCCTGGTTCGAGAGAGAAGGGAGTGAGTGAGACAGAATGCGAACATTTGCTGTTCATGAATACCAGAAAATTACTGAGAAATCATGGTAAATGCCAATAAAACACTTTTAAATGCCAATCCAACGACACAACGTCGTGTGAACAACACAACGTTTTTGATTCGTTACTATCTTCTTGACATATTCATGGAGAGATAAATAATAGAGAGATAATTCAGACTCCACGGATTAAAAAAAAATTGAAAAAAGTAAATCCATAACTTTTAGTTTCAAGCTAGTAGGAATCTCGGAAATAAGACAAAAATTATAAATTCAATACTTGCTGAGAATTTTATGACGAAAGGTTTCGGTAGGAGGGGGCAACGCCCCCTCCAGATATCTTTTTTTCGAAACAGTCATTCCATATGAAGTCACTAGAGGTTGAGTAAAACCCAAGTGCAAATTTTCATCGAGGTTCGCCGAACAGTTTTCCTACAATTTATGCTGAAACGGTGGATGGCGTCGCCAACAGCAAACTGCCCAATTCACCGAATATACCAGAATTGTGCCTTCTTCCCGCCCTATGGCTTGATGCTCCGGGAACCTCTGCCCGTCTGCGTAGGGCTAACGGGAATCGAGACGCATAGGCCAAACATAAGTCGGGCCATCATCCTTCAGCCCAGGGGGTCTACAATGAGCTGGCGTAAAAAAAATTCCGCCAATTGCGGTATCTATGGTGTTATTAGTTTACCGCTTGCGTTATTTTTTAACGCTAGCTGAGGGTTGACCTCAGCGGTCGGCGTATACCACGGGTAAGTACAAATACTTAGGCCAGACCCAGAAAGAGGACACAAGCTTGGTAAGTATCTCGGATTTTTTATTTCTGAGTGCCTAAAACAGAAATTTATACTCACTTTTCCGACAGCTCCGGAGAGATGATCTTTCATTTTATAAATTTTAGAAACATTTCAGCAAGGATGGTATAATCAATGACGGGGGTGGAGTGAACTTTTTACTTCAGCCAACATGATCCACGGAGGGTAGTTTATCCTCGTCTATTAGTCAAGACTCTTTGCAAATCATGCTTGTCAGGAGCGTCGATTTTTAGGATAAGAAGCGTAACTCAATCTCTTCCAATGTCTTATCTAGACTAAAAGGGATTGGTTGAACGGTTTTTGTGGTGAGGGGCAGTGGTTGGGGGTTTAACTGATGTAAAAATGATGTTGAGTGATATCTGTTTGAAGGTAGCGTGCTTTAAAGCAAATGGGTGGGTGGGGGGAGGGACGTAGTTGAGGGAGTTTTGGACGAGAACAAACCAAGCAGAGGAAATCAAGCTTAAAAGCCGCGCTTAAATTGGAAGTGAAGTTAAAGACTCGTTTCCTGTTAAATTATGCTACATAATTGTTAGGGGAGGGATAGTGGCATAAATCACATTCACGTGTCGTTCGAGCGTGTTCTCAAGTGGGTGATTAGTTCGGTAGCACTTTGCGACAACTCATTTATTATATAAGTAAAATTAAATTAATTAAAATTAATTAATTCATCAATTGATTTTCAGTTTGCCTATGTGCAGAATTGAGTGATAATGTAATAGTATTTAGTTGTATTTCGAAAATCACGTGGTGTTACTCTACAGACAAAAACTCAAGAAAAAAAAAATCGATTTCTCCGGTATTTTACTATTATAGATGCTCGTAATTTTCCTAATTTCACCATTCCTATGCGTGTTTCGCTTTAAAATGGTTATGCAGTGCAGAAAAAAAAAATCACCCAGTAACTTCCGCCTTTCATAACAATAGAAGTTACATAGAACTCTGTTTTTATGCACTGATGAAAAAACTTTTGTATTCATTATAATAATGTTACGACCTATGCGAATACGAATAAATAAATTACAGCAACCTATCAAACAACTGAGAACCGAAAGAAAGAAAGAAATAAAGAAGTAAAACAAATATATCTGTTTTTATTACTACTCTTTCAATAAAATTTTAATTCTAAGTAAAAGCATTGACATCAAGGTATACGGGGAAAAACGTCATGCGGCTTTTGTACAGGCTACAGACCCTTTGCCCTCTATATTTTATTTATTCGTGACAATTGTGCCCTTTTTGTCAAACGTGCGACAATGGAAAGGAGAATAATACGAAATTGAAACATCATTCTTGGAGCGGATTTCGATCGTGCCTATTCTAAAATTGCAAAAAAAAAAAGTCACTCTCTTGACGTTTAAAAACTCACTTTGCCTCAAAACTCTACAACCGGCTCAAATAATTTTCATGAAATTGTCAGACTGATATCGACGGTCGGGAAAAGGAGGTCTCAAGTTTCCATTACTTTTGAAACACAAGCTTTTCGACCTCAAATCGAAGGGATCCATCAGACAAGCCTCCCTCGCACTAAACACTCACACTCTTGTCTCTCACGCTTGCCCAGGGAGTTTGAAAGCTGTCGGTGTGTGTGGGGGGGGGGGTGGCGGACGGAGGTTCTAATCGAAAAGTTTCCGACACTCCATAAAACGTGAGCGTGAAATGAAATCCTCTCCGTCTCGTTTTGCCACCAAACAAAACCCAGGGCATACTCCCGTGCGGTCCTAAACCCCCTCCCCTTCCCTCCACACAAACACATACATCACATTTAAAATCCCACTTTCTGATGTTTTAAACTCCGTTTGAAAATCGTCCCTTCACCTCCGCATTTGAGTGTCACAATGGGATTTGGTTAAGAGGGTGAAGGAAAATAACATGGGAGTTCCTGTTGAAGGCTTCGTATACATTATCGTACTATTAAAATAACACGAACAATTATGTTTTTATAATATTCATTTTTTGGTTCAAAAAATTAAAAAATGTTTCGGTTCTTGTCACAAACAAAATGTGGTCCCGTCGTAATTTCCTAGGTCTATTGTTCGGGAAAAATTACGCGTTTTTATCCGCTCCGAGCAATTTGTTTTTTTGTTTTTTCTTAGTCTCTCCATGATAAATGTCACTAGAGTGAAGTTGTGCTCAAGTACTGACTGCTGACAGAAAAACGAAATGAGAGGGCCTCTCTTGCCACACGACCTCTTCACTTTTTAAGCCTCTCTTGCTTGTTTTGTTTTTCCTTTTTTTTTGATAAATAATGTGTGGGTATATGAGTGTGTGTTCTTCACCATCGGTGTTTTTGAATAAGATACATGCATTCATGTAGACGTTAAATATACTTCCAGTGCCAGTCACGGGTGAAGTTTGCAATTCATTGAAGGGGATGTTGGTAAAGTGGGGAAATACATTCAAAAAATGTAGGTCTTTATTTTGCATTAAGAATGACGTAAAATTCGTTCGGTCTTGTCATGTGTTCAAAAATGTAGGAGCCGCCCTGTTTTTATCGTTAAAAACATTAAAAATAAAACTAAAATCAACAACTGAAAAATGAAAAAATTAAAAAAATTATTTCATTCATATTCATTCAAACATTTACTTGTTGAGGTGATTGTCAAAGTTATATTGATATGACGTTTCAACGAATCAACAATCGATCGGAGAAAAATGATTAATTCACTGGCTACTAGCCAGTGAACTAGCCAAATTCTTGAATGGGCGTTTTTCGAGATCACAACTTCAATCAATTTTTTGAATGTTTTTCTAACTTAATTTGTCGCACCTTCCAATCATGATAAGTATTTTGTTTCATGATTACATAGGGAAAGAAGCGTGGTATATATCTAAACTAGTTGTAGTGTGCAAGGCCAATCTGGCTTCCAGGTTCACATTGTGTGAACTTCAGAACATAAAAATTGTTTTTTCGCAAGTCGTCAGCCAGTCCAACTGTCTCGACACTTGTTTTTTTTTCTCAAACATTAGTATTAAATGAAGAAAATGAACGAAACAAGAGAGGTGTCGTCGGATTGTTATGGTAGCACCTACAGTATCATAGCGGCAGAAGGGTCCGCGCGATCAGACCGCGAGAGCTACGCGGACTGTCCGCGCGGTCAGTCCGCGTTCTGTGTGGCGGGGCCTTATGCGTCGTGAAATTTATAATTTAAAAATGATGATTTTTTGACAGAAATGGATGAATAGACGTAATTTTTTTGGTTTGAAAAAGGTTTGAACAAACAAATTTACATTTAAATTTAAATTCGCACCTTCCGAAGGCATTTTTGTGACTAAAATTCAGTAAAATGACAAATTCATGCATGGCTCTAGTATAATGTTAAAAAATACGCTAATTCACGGCTAGAACTCAAAAGAAGCAATAATCTATACCTATAAAAGTTATGTAAAATTGCTAATGCGATGGTAAAATGAGAAAAACCGCTAATTTGCGGGTAATATTTAGAAAATAAAATAATCAGCCTGGTCAAAATTTTGAGAAAGGTTGATTTTAAGCCTAAAAATTGAGAAAATTGCTAATTCGCGGCTAAAAATGGAAAACTCGCCAATTTACAGATAAAATTGCGCCAAACGCCAATTTGTGACTGAAATTGAGAAAATTCGCTAACTCACAGGTTTGAAACGCTACGACGCTTCGCCGCTACAATTTTAAAAAAGCGCTAATTTGCGGTTGAAATTGAGAAATATTCAAACTTGGTCATAAACTGAATAAACGACAATTTGCTGATTCTGAAGGCAACTTTTCAGGCTGAAATTGAAAAAAAGCGTCAATTTATGGCAATAGGTGAAGAAACCGTTAATTCGCGAATAAACTGAGAAAAATCGCTCATGCATTGCGTATGGTGAACCAAAAAAAATCCTAATTTGTGAAAAGTCCCCCTATTTTCCGGCTAATGTTGAGGAAAACATTTAAGAAAAACGTTAATTTCCAGCTAAAACTGAGAAAAGTGCTGACTCCCTGGTAAAAAAACTTTAAAAATCGGTAATATGCTGCTAAAATTGAGGAAAACGCCAAAACTCGTGGATAATTAAGAAACATCGCTCACGGGGGATAAAAACGATTCTTTGCTGCTAAAGTTGAGAAAATGAAATTTCTATTTACAAAACATTCTAAACATTCTATTTACAAACATCTATTACGCTGTGACGAGTTGACGTCTCCTTTTTTTCTGATTCAAGTCACCCCTTACTTTTCATCCTTATTTTGCGGGGAAGGTGGTAAAAAATTGAGTCTAATGGAGGTGGGGCGGGGATCTTTTCCCGAAGGTATAAATGAAGTCGAAGTTGAAACACGCTTTGTTCGATGGAGCGGAGTTAAAACCGCATTGGATTGTCCACTTAACTGTCTCACAGGGCGTTACCATGTTTTATAGCGTGCTGTGGGTTTAATACTTTTGTCGCATTTGATATTTGCATCATAGACTGTCCGGCATCAATTTCGTTGCTTACATTAAGGCCTGATTATTTGAGCCTCTGCCTTGACGACTAGTCGATGCATGTATGTATTGTAAATGTATTGTATTGTAAAGTGTTGTCCCGTGTCTCCAGGCTAGACGTACATTTCACCGCATTAGAAAAGGTTTGGTAGAGGGAAACTATTTCATTTGATTAAATTAATTGAAAAAGGGCAACGAACCTTAATTAATCCAGTCCTTTCTCCTTTGATGCTGTACAATTTAATTTGATTTAAGATACTCCATCAAAGAATGTATCGAGTTAATCCTAATAAATTATTCAAGAGTCATCCTTTACGAAGGTGATCCTTGACCGTCGTGAAACCTCTGAAGACAGCAAGACTAACAAAATTTTTCTTCCTATAGCTCGTCATTGACGTTAAAAATTGGGTCATTTAATTTAATTGAATATACCAGCGATGGCGTGTTCACTCGCCAGATAACGCTTTTTTTTAATAGCAGCCAAACTGAATTTCATTTAATTTGTGCCATCAGGTGACAAAATGCTCCACTTTTTTTTTTCTTTTTTTTTTTTCGCGTGCTCTCGAACTCATCGTAGCACGACGCGTGTGTCTCACCAAGTGCTCACGCAAATAGCGCGATATACCACTAGGGGACAGAAATTATGATCATCAGTTCTCCTTCGTCGGTCTCTCTCACACACGCACTCTCTCTTTATTCACTCTTTCTTGCTTTATTTTTTATTTTTGTTTCAAACTTCAAAACTAGGTGAATGTGAAAAGAAAGGAAGCACAGCCATTAGTGTGTCAAAAAGAAGATGAAAGTCTTTGAAGTACGTCTTTCATAGTAGAAGTTGGCGGAAAAAGTTCACTTTCTTTATCCCAATCATTTCCTGAAAGAGCCTGATTTTTTTTCTTCAACGTTTTGTTTCCATTCTATTAATTCAGCCCCCGATGATTCCAATGCTCCGTTTTTTTAAACAACTGTGATTGAATCTTATGTTTTATTTATCTTACCTACATGTAGCGGTGTAATTACTGACGATTCTGAAGCCAAGTTACCCATTTTCGGCCTATGCAATAAAACTAGGTCCTCAAATGGGAGTTTTAAGGCCTAACATTGAAACTACAGGTGATATGTTCAGTTTCTGTACGGACTGACTGTTCTCTTCAAACATGAACGTTAAACCCACATCTGTATTTCAAAATTATCAAGCGTTGATGGCGTTACAAGGGATCCCATTCACCGAAGAAAATCCCCCTCCCCAATGGGAGGGTTTCCATCCAGGGTCGGGTCTTGCTTTTTGCGCCGCCCTGGGGCTAATTTAATTTTGACGCCCCATGCTGCTTCGCCTCCCCCCGCCCCCGCCCCCCAACTGTCAAGACTTGTGCAGCCAAGCAAGTAACGAGAGAATGGATTCTACAAGTATTAGAGGGAAACTTCGCATTCCTTCAACCAGGCGGAAAACCTCAAGCTGACTCTTATGACTGGAACCCCAGACCAGAATGTTGAAAATCTTGGCTTTTAGTGACGAACGCGAATGACGTGCAATCGTGAAAATTGCACCTGCACTCAGTGGCGGATCTACGGGGTGGGTTTTGGGGGTTTAAACCCCCCCCCCCCTAAGAAGATGGCGTCCGCTAAAAATTTGTTGATAGTCATTACAGAGATTTCTTCTAATACCTTGCACATACCAAAGGTCGACTGTTGAAGGGGGATCTGCACAAAATGATGATTTCTCGACGAATGGGCGATCTCGAAATGGTGAGGCCACCATTTATTAGGGGGGGGGGGCACCAAAAAGCATAAGTAGACGGGGGAAAAAATGGATTTTTATGTTTCAAACCGATGATTAGCGGCAAATATTGAGAACAAGCGTTCATTTGCCACTTATATTAGGAAAAATACACAAATTCGAGATAATATCTGAAGGTAACTTCGCGGAAAAAACCGAGAAAAAACGCCTACAGGCCTTTAAGGCAGAAGAAATTGAGAAAGCGTTCTAATGTGCTACTCTTTGGGCAAGTACGCAAGAGAACGTTAAAAAAAAAAAACGCTAATAATAACTAATTCGTGGCTGAAAATGAAAAAAATCACTAATATGTGGCGAAAATTGAGAAAAAGCTGAAGTCCATCGCTCACCTGGCTCAACAATTAATTTTTGAAAAAGCAAAATTCGTGGTTTTCACGAGGCAACAACAGAAAAAAAGTGCAATCGAGAAAAATCGGTAATTCACGGCTAAAATTGAGAAAGCCACGTAATTCGCGGCTAAAACTGAGAAAATCTACTAATTCCGGCCTAAAATTGAAGTAAAACGCTCATTCACAACTAAAATGGAGAAATAAGCCAATTCGCGGAACAATTTGAGAAAATTAGCTAAAATTGAGGAAAGGCGGGGTAATTCGTGGCTAAAATTGAGAAATTATTTGCGACTAAAAAATTAGAAAAAGCGCTTGGATCGCGGTAAAAATTGAGAAAAAAAGCTAATTCACGGATACAAGTGAAAGAAAAGCCGCTTATTCACGGCTAAAACTGAGACAAACCACTAATTCCCGTCTAAAATTGATGTAAAATGCTCATTTGCAACTGAAATAAAGATAATTAAATATTTAATTCGTTGCTAATTTTGGCAGAAAGCGCTTATCTGCAGCTAAAATGGAGAAATACGCTACTTCTCGGCACGAGCAAGCGCTAATGTGAAGTTAAATTTCAAAGATACATTTGGTAATTCCGCTTGTTCACGGCTAAAACTGATACAAACGCTAATTCCCGGCTAAAATTGGGAAATTGCGTTGATTCACGGCCAATATAACAAAAGGCGCTCATTCGCGGAGCTGAAATGGAGATAAACGCAAATTCACGGATTTTGTGCAAATTCTCCAGTTCGAAGCTGAAATTGAGTAAAAGCGGTGATTCAGGCGTGAAATTAAGGAATGATTCACGGTTAATATTCGGAAATAATGCTCAGCTAAAAACGAAGAAAACAAAACGTTAATTCTCTGCTAGAACTGAGGAAACGAGATAACTTGCGGCTAAAATGGTGATAAGCGCTAATTCGCATGACTGAGAAGTGAAGAAAAACGCTAAAATTAGAGAAATAAAACGTTAACTCGTGGCTAAAACTGAGACAAACCGCTAATTGCCGCCTAAAATGAAGAGGAGGGGTGGGGAGGATGTGGGAGGATTCGCTGTTAAAGATTCAGTGATTTCGCGGCTCAAGTGGGCAAGAAGCGCTTATTCGCCGCTGAAACGGAGAAAAACGATAAATTGCGGATCAATTTGAGAAAATCCACTAATTCACGGCTAAAAATTGAGGAAATGCGGTGATTCGCGTCTGAAACTGAGAAAAAGCACTTAGATCGCGACAAAAATGGGGGAAAACCGCTAATTCATGGTTAAATTTGAGAAAAAGTCAGTTATTGGTTCGTATAGAGGCATGTTTGCGGCTGAAACTCAGGAAAAAAGAGAGAGATTCATGGTAGAACCCCTCCCAAGATAAAATCCTAGATCCGCCACTGTACGAACTCGGGCCCCGGTCCCAGCTCTAGACTCAACTTGGCAAAACCCTCGTAAACCGGGTCCTCTCTGACTCGGTTTTGAGACAAGGATCAGAAACCTGAATGGTAGGAGCGAAGGGGCAGACCACCGGGCTACCGAAAAGCATAAAAGTTGGAAAAATGAGGAATTTTTAGGTTTCAATCTCAGGGATCGTGAAAAGGAGATTTGGTAACGGTTTGGACGCGAAATTGCTTGTGTCTGGTTCTTTATTTTCACTAAATTGAAAGTTTCTGGGCTTCTTTTTAGTGATTGTGGATGCAGGTCTAGCCGCCCACGACAGCGTGCCCAAAATCTGACGTTAGCCGCAAAATTGCAACATTGGGATTAAAACATCCGGAATTGAAAGCTTCCTGGCTGAATATTCAATTTGAAGTGTTGGCTATCTTTACCCAATCCACCATCCACCAACGGCTCAAGTGTGCGATTTTCAGGCCCATATTTCACCAGCCCCGGACAATGACGTCTTTATTAGGGATCGTCGGCGCCTCCGAAAATGGCACGTTGTGGCTTGTCGTTGGTTTTGAGTGATTTTTCTTGACTCAGAGTAGCATATCAAGGTCCGCATGTGCACAGTTCTTTTCTGTGAGCAAGCTGAACAGGCAAGTCTACGCCTGAAATTGAGAAAAAAGGCTAATTCCCAGTTTCTGTACGTCCTTATGAGGCTAAAATTGAGAATGCACGCTAATTTTATGTTTTAGGCAATCACGCGGCTAAAAGTTCCAACGAAAACGCTAATATTCTTGGCTGAAATTGCGAAAAAGCGGTCATTCGTGGCTAAAATTGAGATGAATGCGTCAATTCGTGGTTTCTGATACAACTTCCACGCCAAAAATTGAGAAAAAAGGCTCATGTGTAAGTTCTTCGGGCAAATTCGCGACTAAAACTAAGATAACCGCTACTTCCTATACCCTCGAAGTTGGTCCATTTGGACAAGCAAAGGGTGATGAGACCTCGTAGAGATTTCCGCCCCGATAGGTGTAGGTCCACCACTGAGCCCGCTATTGCTTAATTCGCTAGAAGGATGCGGCGAGGGCACACACAGCGCTCGCTCGGCATCGTGTGAGCGTTCAATAAATCGCGCACCGGCCGAGGAACCCGCTTAGTACGGGCACGAAGTGGACAGCTCGACCAAACAAGCTGTAGCTTGATTTTGTCAATATCCAAACGGGAACATGAGATGCAAATTAAAAGTAAGCGAAACGATCCAGTTTCTGATGTTTTATTAGAACAAATCAAGCACAATAATATTTATATAATTTTTTACGTTTTAAATACGATTCATTTGGGAAGGAAAAGCATATTTTTCTCTTTGAAGTCGGAAAAATAAATACATAGTTAAATATACACAGTTCTTTTGTGGGTTTAAAATTTTCCATCTATAACATTAACCATTAACAAAGCGAAAAGAAACTAACATATATCTACAGTAATCTTCTCCCCCATACGTTAGCACTGTCGAATTATAAATATACGTGTACAACACAGAAGACAGAGTAATACCCTGTTGAATACTGGAAAATGCGAATTTAGCATTTTCAGGTTTTTATCAATGTTTGAAGAGTTAGCAAATAATTTGAACGCATGGGTTACTTCATTGCACCGAGCATGACGCTGTCTATTTGTATAACACAGTTACCCTTTTGCCCCTCCTTCCCCTCAAAATTATAGTAAATCAGTCATAAATTTTAAAGCCATTCTTTTCGAAAAGGGCAAGAAGTAAATGTATAAAAAAAGAAATAATAAAGAAATTACGTAAAAAACTAAATGGTCTGCCACTTCATCGTGCTTTCAAAATCAGACAGACTGAAGCGCTTTTCGCTCTCACCAACAAATCTCTCCCTCCAAATAAAATTGCCTTAATTCATTTATTTTTTAAAACTAATTTTAATGGTAAAAAATATACTCTCTTGTTTAAAACTCTGTTTTCTTTTATGTATAAAAAAAAACAAAAAAAAAACATACAAAAAAACAAACAAACTATTTTCTACAAACATTTTTGGCAAGATTCTTTAACAGAATGAAAGGCAAAATAAAAGTAACGGATACACTCTCATACCTCTGTTCCATCTTCTCCTTCGTCCTCATAGAGCGGGCCGTTGCCTCTGGGCTTGGGTTTAGGCGGCGGCTTTGGAGCAACCTTCGGTCGAAGTGGAGTGTCCGTTGACAGGGGGGGTGGTGGACGTTTGAGAGGAGCTGGAGGCGGCCAATACGCCACCGGTGGTGGTTTGGTCGAGATGGCTTCAGGCGATGCGACTCGTTTGGGAACCGACGGTGGAGGCCGTTCGACAGTGGCAATGCCACCACCGCCGGTGGGCGTCGTTCCGGCTTTGTTCAAAGACAACACTGAGCTACCATCGGCCGTTGTTCTGGGTCCCAAGTTGTCGTAGAAAGGCTCGGGTTTCATTGGCTCTTCAATCAGTGACGAGGAAGGAACTGAAGACCACGACGGGACTCGTGGCCTTCGCGGAATGGTGACGTAGCCCTGACGTGGTAGTGAGACTGTTGAGGGTGAGAAGGGCGACTGAGAGCGGGACATTGGTAAAGTACCAAATCCATTGTAGACTGGACTGTGAAGAGGCGAGCTCTGAATGGCTAATCCTGGCGAGGGACTGTACTGTCTTCTACCGGGGAATGCTATCAAGTCTGGTGGGTAGGCCTCGTTGTCGGGCCGACGAGTTCTTGACGGTGTGACTTCAACACTACCAGCTGAATGGTCCTCGTCTCCAGCCTGGCTTGGCGCTGTGAACATGCCAAAAACAAAGAACTGGTAAAACTAAAGAAAATTGCGAGTAACTACTACTCCAAAGGTTGTGAAACGTCTTTAGTCGAATTAAACTTGAAGAATAAATCAAGGTTTAAATTAGTTGCCACCTACTAGCTTATCAAGTTAGGGGGAGCAACAAAAAACATTTTAGTCTTGCACTGGACAAAAGGCAGTTGAGCTATAAAGAGAGAGGAATTTCTAAAGAAACTCTTCCTAAAGTTCTACCTCTTTTTATAATCAATTGAATTACCCCCACTCCTCTCATTCACAACCAACCTTCCAGTAAATTATTTCTGCCACAACTGATTGCGAGAACTGTGGCGAAAACAATTAATTAATTACAACTATCGGTTTTTCAGCTGTTAGCTGTTACTGAACTTCTTCTGTTCTGAACTGTTCTTAAGTAAAAGAAGAGAGAATGGTATAAATTCACATAAATTAGCGTATCTCTACCAAACTTTCAAATGGCGCCGAAGTGCGATTTTTCCCTGAAGGTGTATTGGAACACTGTGGCAAGGAAATTGTTTTCAGGTCGAATAATCTGAATTCTCATATAAAAACTGGTAATCTAGACATAAAGCAGTCAGTTTTCACTACTCTACCTGGCAATGTGGCATGTATTCCCTCAAAAACACATAAAATTATTATTCCTGTCCCTTAATCACAAATACTGCCAATTCTCGCCCTTAAAATGGCTAAACTGACACGTTGTGCCCTAATAATAGTCAAACCTGGCCACTCGTACCCTAAAATAGCAAAACTGACCGATCACGACGTGAAAATGCTAATACGGACGATTCGACCCTGAAAATGGCAAAACCATTCTTCCCCCCCCCCTCACTCAATTGCCAAACTAACGGAAGAAAAGTTGAGTGGCTTAACTTCCTCGAGGATGTAGGTCAGAGGTGCATATTAAGGTAACACCACAAAATGGCGCGAAAGAAAAAAAGGCTAGAAATAGTAGACGGTGAAAATGGTGGTGGTGGGGGGGGGGTCTATCACCATCCCTCCAATTCAGAAATAGTCTGGCACTTAGGTCTGACTAGAGAATAAGGTGAAAAAATAAGAAACTTAAGTTCAAGGGTGAGAGTGATATATAAGAGGCGGGGGAGGCGACACGCTAAACAGCTTCTCTCGAATTCTGAAGAGCTGAGCAAGCTAATGTGAAGAAGAGAGAGCAGACAGGTTTTTTTTTCGGCTGCGATACAGAATAAAAAATGCCTTGGCAGCCGAGGGTGCAAGAAAAGTCAGCAGAGCAAGTTTAAAATGAAAGTTCAAGCGGGCTTCAGTTTTTTTTTTTTTTTTTTTTTTTTTTTTTTTTTTTTTAAATTAGTTTAAGATCTGTGAACCAGAGTACGAGGAAGCTGGATTTATTATTCAAATCCCCGCAGTAAAATTGATTGATTCTGTGAATCAGCTAAGCTCGAAAAATGGGCTTTTCTAGAATTGTGTGAGGAACTTGTGCACGGGTCGGAATTTTTTATGAAAAGTATATTTTTTTACAGAAATGCTTACAAATTACATATTAGTGAAAAAGATTTGCAATTATTAATAATTAATTAATGAAAAAAGTTAATTTTATATGGTCTCCACAACGCCTTGTGATTGGCTGATCTCGTGTGACGTCACTTGCTACGTCTTTCTTCGCGGTTGGTTCATTTTTTTTAAACAGTTATGGGGTGTAATACCGATTCTTCATTTCATTAAAATAGAATGAAAATACCAGCTAATTGTTTGTGATTATCAGGAAAACCCCGGTATCGATTTTAAAACACTGGTGAAGGGGTGGAATCAAGGCGATAACAGGCGGCGGCGCACCAAGAGTACTTTTCTTGGAACTGAGTAGGACTGCCTACGTCACTCATAGACCAGAAAGTCTGATCGCCTGACCGTCTGTTAGGTTTGATCAGGGCCGGATCCTTGCTTTTTGCCGCCCCGGGGCCGCCCCAAGCGGATACCCCCCCCCTCCTGCCATCTTCTACCAAGACTTGTGGAGCCAGCAAGTAACGAGAGAATGGATTCTACAATTATTAGAGGGAAATTATGAATTTCACCCTCCCGGAGGAAAAACCTCAAAGTTGAAGGAAATCCCAGAAAGATGAAATCATGGCTTTTAGTGATGAACGCGAATGACGGTGGTTTAAACCACCAGACAACCACGAAAATTGCCCCTAGCTGCACTGCGAACTCTGGAGCCAGACTGCCAGCCCCGGCTGGATCGACCCAACTTGGCAAAACCGAGTGAGCTGTGTTGATGTTCGAACTGCGGGGCAGGGACGGCGTGCAGCCGCAACGCCCTCACGGTTCTTTCAAGTCCTAGTCACCTAGTGTAGCCTGGTCCTCTCTGTCTACGTTTTCGGGGCAACCCCGCAGCGTGCCTGGGTTTGAATCCCGCTCAGTAGATCGCCGCGAGGTATAGGGTCGAGTGGGACAGACCTCCCCAGGCCCCCAAAAAGCTAGAAGATGAAAAAATGAGGATTTTCTGGTTTCATTCTCATGGATGTAGGATCGTGATTCAGAGATTCGGTTCTTGGACGGTGGATTTGGTAAGTTTCGACGATTTTCATTCCATCCGACAAGGAAAACAGAACGAATTTGCAAGTGCCCTGCAGTTTTTGAGGCTAAATATTCTATTTGTGTACTTCCGCGAACAATCCGTGCCGTGTGGTTACGGCTGAGATGCTTCCAGAGCTATAATTATCCCCGAAATGGCTGAATATTTGGAAATTGCACGTTTCAGGTCTTTACTAACTCGAAATTTGAATTTTTTGAAATTTATTTTCGCGAAATTTGAGTTTCGGAACTAATTACATATAAGTAGTCGCGAAATTGAATGTTTGTCGCGTCTTTCTTTTCGCACAATTGCAAGTTCCTAGTATTCTCGACTATTTTTTCCGCGAAATAGCCTCCCTTTCAGTAGGCGCAGACCCTGAGTGAGCCGTGTAATTGTAACATTCAGAGCTAAATATTTGTGAGTGTGCAAGTTTGGGTCCAAATTTAAGCGAAATCAAAAGTCTCTAGGCGGAATATTCTGCAAATTGCAAATTTCAGGTCTTTTCTTACGTGAAATTACAATTTGATTATCTTCATCATTTTCGCGTTTCTGGGCTTTTAGTGATTGTGGAACCCGGCCCAGCCGTCCACGACAGCGCCCAAAGTTTGATGTCAGCCAGAAAATGGTAACATTTGGGAGCTAATATCCGCGAAATTGTAAGTTTCCAATTCGGGGAATTGCAATTTTCGGCTTCTTTGCAACACGCGGTTCCATCCAATTTTAAATGTCGGCCATTTTAGCCTTTCCCACTGTATCTACCGAGGCCTTAAATGGGCAATTTTCAGGTCCAATTTTACCAGCTCCAGCCAAAAAGGCCTTTATTAGGTGTAAGGTGCTTTGTCGTTGGTTTTGGACGATTTTTCTCGACTCCAGAAAGCAAACTTTCGAGTTCCATGTGCGCAGTTCTTGTCTATGGGCAATTTCACGCCTGAAATTGAAAAAAACAAAAAAAAACGCTATTTCCCAGTTTCTGTACGTCCTTAGAAGGCTAAATTAAGAAGACACGCAAATTTGCTGTTCTAAGGGCAATTACGTGGGCAAAACTTTGAAAAACCCTAATATTAGTGTCTAAAATTACGAAAACTCCCATTCATGGCTACAATTGAGAAAATGCGTCAATTCGTCGTGATTGGCTATTTCTGGCCAAAGAGAAAAAACACTCATGTGAAGTTGTTCGGGCAAATCCGCGACTAAGATTGAAGAAATGCGCTAATTCACGGATAAAATTGAGAAAAAGCGATCATTCATTCAAAAGTTTGGTTTAGGGAAATTGCAAACTCCGTGAAACGTTTTTTCGTGGGAGGGAAAACAGCCAAATTGCGTTTGAAAGAGCCTGTAATTTCGAAGCGCAAAAGATAAATTAGTTTTTATAAGAGCCAAACCCGCAAAATTTGGTTTTCCGGGAAGAACCAAACTCTCGAATTTGGTTATTTGGACGGAAAGGTTGATGAGGGGCCTCGTAGAGATTTCACTCGCGGGTCCTGACAGAAGTAGATTCGCGACTCAGCCCGCCTATTGCTCAATTCACGATATAAGGCTGCGGCAAGCTGTGCCACAAACGCTCACTCGGCAACAACGTGTGGCCGTTCAAAAAATCGCGCACCGGCCGAGGAGTCCGTTTGATGCGGGCACGAAGTGCAGAGCTCGATCCGAATAATATGGTTTTCGAATAATTCAGCCCCTCAAAATTGGATTTTCGAACCACGAAAATCCAATGAAATTGGCTTTAAAGGCGCCGGATCCACAAAAAAAAAAAAAAAAATGGTCTTAAAAGATCCAGACATGTAAAAGTGAAATTGGCGTATTTGAGCCAAACACCCGAAATGTTTATGTGTTGAAATAGCCAAATCAACGAAATTTGGTAGCCAAATTCTTGAAAATTTGATTTTTAAAGATGTCGCGAAATGAGAGAAACCTCGCTTTGTCTATTTTTAGGAAGCCAAGGCCACGTTTGGGTGCGCGAATGCTCGATGTAGCCATTTTTACGGCGGGAATCATGAACTTTTAAGGCATTTTCAAGGCGCTCTAATCGTGCGTCTAGCAGTTTATTCATTTCATGTCTATTCATTAGAAAAAATATTTGAGTCGATTTTTAATTTTTTGCTTTTTTCTCTGTTGAAAAAAAGAAGAATTGAAAAATGTGCAAGTTCCTCATTTTACGCATGTAATTTAATGTAAGAAATCTTATTTCGCAGTCATGAAGAGACATTAAAAAAGAGAATATCACAAGTTTCATGTTAGAAAGTGGTCTAAGCTGCGAGTTGGAATTTTCGGTTACAGTTTAGGCTTTAATTTTGTATGTATGTTGTTACACGATACAAGATACATCAGCTTGTTTCACGTTATTAATAAGATAACGGGATTTATCAAAATAAAACAAGCGTGTTATTCTTCGAGATCCCACCAGTTAGGAAAATTTCATTAACTCCACGATATGCGCCCTCTTCTTCCTGTACGCTATCGCTTCTCTTTCATAGCGTGTAAAGTTCATTCAACAACAATGAAAGTTTATTCCTCATGATAAAGCTCTTGACAAGGGCGGCTTCTGATTTATTTATAATGAAATTTTCTTAGGAGAGCGGTGTTTTAAAAGCCAAGCCTCATACCGCGTTAATAATTTCGCAATTGCTCCTCAAGTTTTTTTTTTTCTACGTAATTTTCGTTGTTGTAAAGATGTTGACATTAAGGGAAAACTACCTTTTGTCTGTTTTTTCTCTTCATAGCGGCACTGACTCCTTGAACCCCGCCTCCTTCCGTCAAGCACATTGAAGATCTGATTCTTTCAAGCATTAAACTGTAACGACAGTTCGGGGCACAATTATCGTTTGCGTTTGTCCTTCTGAAGTAGTTCCACAGAAGAAAGTCTTGATGGTAAATAGAGTCATACGTACACAAAACTTCTCCCTTTGTATTAACTTAAATCCGAGTCGTTCAAGTTTTCTGTTTGAAAGAACGCATTTTATCCTACTGTGGGAGTCCAGGGGGCCTTTTCTCTAACAAAAAAGCCATTTGTTTTTCGTAGCAATGTGTAAATTTCATTCATATGTTCGAAAAAATTAATGAAATAGACATATTGCTATGAAAAACAAATTGCTTTTTTGTTACAGAATAGGCCCCCTGAGCACTATTTCTTTTTTCTCATCTTTCAACACTAAATTTATTTTTCTAACAACTAAGAAATAATATGATATTTGTCCATATTATTTCGATATCCGCGGGAAGCTTAAACATCACCAGATTTACAGTTAACGGACTGTCATCCTTATGGAGATACCAACCATGTCATGGGCGTAGCCAGAGGGGGGGGCAGGGGTAGGCAGCTGCCCTTCCCTAAACTCGAGAGCACAGATTTAGTGGGGCAGCTGCCCACCCCTAGATACATCCTGTATCAGAAAGTGTTAATTCTTCAGGATAACCACATTTTTTGTTCCGTCGGCGCTCACTAAAAAAATAATTTCTAGGATTTCGCTGTTAAAAAATCAATTTTGAGGAATTTTGTTGCTCACAAAATGAATTTCGCAAGGGTGATATAATTTAAACGCCAAAGTCGCGGTTTTTGCGGCCTAAAATACCATTTTCGCAGATCTGACACAACTAAAAAGCAAAATTTTCATATAAACGTCAATTTGAACCCACGTGTTCGACCCGCCCGGGTCTAAATCTCAATTTTCGCGATTGAATCGCCATTTTGAGCTAAAATCGCCAGATTCGAGGAAAATTAAAGCAGAACTTTGTAGTGATCGAGTTTTATAGTACCATTCGATCCCAATCTTCCTCTTGTTTTAACCACTGACGCAAGTCCTACAGGCGTCGCTGCAGTCTTCAGCCAAAGTATCTCAGCGGCATGGAAAAACCAATCGCTTACGCGTCTCGTTTTACTTATACGATTTCAGAACAGAATTACGGTCAGTTGGACAGAGAAGCGTGTTACCCAGTGATGGCTTTAAGGAGGGGGGGGGGCGAGCGCCCGGGGGCACCATGTCCTAAGGGACGCGTCTGACTTAATGACTTAAGAAGCGCGTTCGATTTATGAATATTTAAAACCCCGAAAATTGGATTTTTTTCCTCTACACTTTAACCTAGAATTGGTGACTTTCCTCAATTTTAGCTGCAAAGTAGAGTTTTTCCCATGAATTAAAGTTTTCCTCGATTTTTGCAGCAAATTATCGATTTTATACCTTTTCTGTTGTGAATTAGCACTTTTTCTTACTTTCAGCTTCAATTATAGCGTTTTTCGTTAATTTCAGCTAATTCAGCCGTATTTTTGCCAACATTAAACATTTTTTGTTTATCTTTTAGCTATGGAGTAGAGCCTTTTCTCAGTTTTAGACCTGAAGTTGCCTTCAGAAGCCACGGATTTGTGTTTTCCTAAATTTTACCCGCGAGTCAGCGTTATTACTAAATTTTAGTCGTGAATTAGCGTTTTTTTCAATTTTTAGCCGTGAATTAATTCGCGATTCTTTTCAGTTGAGTCCGCGAAATAGAACTGTTCCAAGTTCAGCCGCTAAATAGCGCTTTATTTTATCAATTTCATGTGCGAATTAGCTATTTTTCTCAACTTTTGCCCCAATTTCAGCAGCTAATTATAGCAATTCTTCTAAATTTCAGTCGTGAATTAGTGGCCTTTTACTTTTTTATTCGCGAATGGACAATTTTTTGCAATTTCTGTTGCGAATTTGTCATTTTTCTCAATTTTATTCCCGAATTAGCGTGTTTTATTTCTATTGTATAGCCTTAGCGGTTTTTCTTTCCTTTTAGCCTTGCAGAAAAGCAAAAACTGAGCCAGTAAGTTTCAATTTTACCAACAACAAATATGCGTTTTTTCTTCATTTTAGTCATAAAGTGGCATCTATGCACCACGAATCAGCGATTTTTTCCCAATTTTGGCCTGGATGTTTCATCGAGATGCCGCGAATGAGCGCATTTTAACAGTTTTAACCAAGAATTTATCGCTTTTCCCCATCTTTTTGATGCTTAGGTACTAGGTGTTTAGATATATTTTAGCCGCGAAGTTACACCCATAAGGCTGCATTTTCTGTCAATTTGAACCTTCACTTTTGTGGGCTAAATTGAATATTCAGCTACACAATTTGCTTATCACCTGCCACGTCCCATTCCGTCCTCTGGGTCGGATGGATCGAAAGCAGCCAATGTCGCTGTCCAACCGCATGCCAAAAACTCGTTTTCACGTAACTACAAACATGAACATAGAACCTTAAAATCCTCACTTTTCCATCTTTAAGCTTTTCGGGGGCCCCTCTACTAAAGGGGGGCCCAGGGCGATCCTGCCCCCTCGCCCCTATCTCGCTACGCTACTGATTCACTGGCAAAATTGAGAAAAAGAGCTAAATGATGGGTAAAATTAAGAAAAATACACATCTACTTCGCGGCTAAAGTTTTCTTAGAGTTTCCGCGGATAAAGTACAGAAAAAGCGCTAATTAGTGACTAGAAGCTTTTAGCTTCTCAAAGCAAGTTCGTGGCTCAAACTGAGAAAAAGCGCTAATTCATAGCTAAAAGCGAAAAAAAAGATCGATAAATTCGAAGTTTAAATTAAGAAAAAGAGCTAATTCATGGATGAAATTGAGAAAAATCGCGCATCAGAGGATAAGGAAAAACACGAATTCACCACAAAAATTCTGAAAAATTGCTGAATAACGGCTAAAATTGTGAAAAATCACCAATTTACCGGTAAAATTGAGAAGAAGCGCTGAAGTGAGGAAAAAACGCTCATTCGCGGCTTCTGAAGGTAACTTTGTGCCAGAAAGTCAAAAAAATCGCTAATCCGTGGCTAAAATCAGAAAAAGCTTTAAATAATTCGCGATGAAAATTGGGGAAAAACTGAAATGTAGAGATATCTATAATTTTAGCGGCTAAAATGAGTAAAAACACAAATGTGCGGTTAAAATCAACCGGGTTAAAATTGAGAAAATGGCAATCCGAGATTTCCGGAGGCAACTTCGCGGCAAAAATTTAAAAAAATCGTTAAATCACGGCTAAAATTGAGAAAACCCGCTAGCTTACGAGAAAAATCGCAAATTCGCGGCTAAAAATGGAGACAAATCGCTTATTTCACGACAAAAATGGGGAAAACTATCTGATTCACCGATGAAATTGAGAAGAAGCGCTGAAGTGTTGAAAAAACGCTAATTTGCGGTTAACGTGGAGAAAACGCCAAATCGCGACTTAATCTGAACGGTGACTTCATGGGGCACTGGTGAAAGATTCGCCCGGGGGCGCATAATGTTCAAGGCCGGCACCCACTTCTATACAATTACCTGTTCGGCAGTCATTTCCTTCTCGTTACAGACAGCGAGCCATTGTCTCGTATTTTCCGTCATGATAAGGCTTCGTCCCGTCTCCTCCGCTACGCGTCGTTTCTTTCAGCTTTCGATTAAACCGTTAAATTCGAAAAAGGAAAAGAAAATCAGAATGTCGATTGTCTATCAAGAAAACCCATTGAAAAAGCGCATCCCGCAACAAATGGGTTGGCTGAGAGAACTGTTCAGACTCTCAAGAATAGGTTGAAAGCGGCCGATGAAGACATTCCAGTTCATGAGAAAGTCAAAAAGATTATTTTCCGCTATCGCGCAACTCCACTTTCTTGCGGGCAGTCCCTTGCATCGACCGATTCGAATTCGTCTGGACGCCATTTTCCCTAATCGTTCCGGAAAATTTAACCCGTCTCCTACATCTTTCAGGTCATTTTCAGTCGGAGACAGAGTTAAAATCAGGTTCTTCGCCAATAAAAAACCTGTATGGTTATTCGGGGAGGTAAATGAAAAACTCGGAAGGTCATCTTGGACTCTGGCAGGACTATCAAGCGCCATGTCAATCAGATGAGATCTACGCTTGTCAAAAAACTGAAATTCAGCCCCGTTCAAGTCTTCGAAGTTCCAAGACCCTCAAGTTGCCATCAGTTTTCACAAACTTCGACAACGGTACAAGCGAAGACGACTCCCAGCCACCTACAGTAGACACTTCTCCGTCCTCTTCCGACGAATGAACTTCCTGCTCAGAAAATGCCTCCACCACCTACTTCAGTGCACAATGGCCACCTGATCGTCAACGGCGTTTGCCCAGTCGTTTCAAAGACTTCGTTGGGAGACTGCTATACATATCTACGACCCCGCCACAACAATGTCCCTTCCCTTCAGTCATGAAACTCCCTCTCCTTTCGGCGAACATGTTAGCAGGGAGCTACCTGCAGACATTTACACCCCAACAGTCAGTCCCTAGAGGTATTTGCCTCAGGTCCTGACTGATGAACTGCCCTGCAACTGACAATTTAGTTCGATAAATTGACTAATCAACCCAAGAACTGATCAAAGATTCATAAAACTGTTCTGCGTAACTAAATTTAACGTACAAATTACACTTTTTTGAGAGGCAAACTCTTATTCGTGGGCTCTTCATTCGTTGACTCTTATCAGTGGACAAGTAAACAAACCAATTATTTGCAATGTTGACACTAGAAACTTGAATTTGGCCTTGAAAGCTGGCAACGTTTAGAACTGTTGTATCCGCCTATGGCTAAGATTACAGTGAGGAGTACCAATTGATTTTCAAAGCAATACAACGCGAATCTATATATTTAAGTTATTATCTATATGTATATTTAAGTTAAATAAAAATTGATAGTCGTTGAGCCATTCCGTCAAGAAAAGTAACTGTAATTTCTATTTTTTGCGCAACGTCAATAAGTTTTCAAGCTCTTAACGATTGCGGATATGCATGGGGGGGGGGGAAGTGATACTATACTCCTACCCCGGGTGCATCATCCACGGGGGGGGGGGGGGCAAATCCATGGCTTCAAAAGTTCAAATTTGTTTTTACTAATTTCTACCAGTAGTGCGTAGTACTGCAACTTACATGTTCTCAGTGGCGTGCCCAGGATTTTTTCTTGGGTGGGGTTTTCAAATTAGAAAATTATATCTACCTATATAAAATGGTGATTTTTTTGACAGAAATGGGGGGGGGGGGTCAATCAGTTCGTAAGATGGAAACGGTCCTTTATAGTCAATTCGTCTTTTAAGGGCGCGAATAGCCAGTTTGGCAATTTTTTCGGTGCAGCATGGCACAAATCGTCACTTAAGCCATCTATACAAGGCGCGAATGATCAGTTCCGGTATTTCTAAGGCACGAATTGTCCGCAGTTTCACCGTTTTCAAGCCACGGAGGATCAATTTTTTTTATTTTTTTTTTGGGTGCCGATAGCCACTTTGAAGACGCGCAATAGCCTCTGCAGGGCGCAAATGATCTGTTTAGCTAATCTTTGGACTGTGAATTTCTGGTACGAGTATGCCATTTTTAGGACTTAAATAGTCAGTTTTGCTATTTTTAGGGAACGAATCGTCAGTTTAGACATTTTTGATGCTGGATAATGGTCGATTTTGCATTTTCAGGACATGAATCATACGTTTCGAACCTTTCAAAGCACGAATCTCGCGGGCCGCTATATATTTAGAGTTGGTATTTGTACTAATTTTAGGACGTGAATAGCCAGTTTGGCCATTTTTACGGCACAAAATGTCAGAATGGTCATTTCTAAGGCATTATTAAATAGTCAGTGCGATATTTTCAGTGCTCGAATTATCAGTTTTATCAGTCGAAATAGTCAGTTTTGCTGTTTTTAAAGCGAGAAATTTCTATTTTTCTAAGCGCTAATGGTCAGTTCGGCCAATTTAAGGACAGGAATCGTCTGTGTTTAGGCATTTTCAAGGCGCAAATCGTCAGTTAAGCTATTTTTAGGGCGCATAGAGTCAGTTTTGCCGATTTCATGGCTTGGATAGTCAGTTTGGCCAATTTTAGGGCGCGTGGTCTTGGAAGCTTGACATTTATACGTATAGGGCGGGAATGGGACGTCAAACCAAGGCGATAATGGTCAGTTAGGGCATTTTGGCGTGCGACTGGTCGATTTTGCCATTTTCAGGGCGCGCGAATCGTCAGTTATACTTTGCCCAAACATAGCAGCATAGGCGGGTTCAATTAGTCCCTTCTAGCACGAATCGTTATTTTGACCATTCTTGGCGCGCAAATGGTCTATTTTGCAGCTTTCAGCACAGGAATAATCTGTTAAGGCATTTCCAGGCCGCCTAGAGTCATTTTGGCCATTTTAGAGCGAGAATCGCCAATGAAGTCGGTTTGACTATTTTCATGGCTCAAATAGTTAGTTTTGTCATATTGGGGCGCGAGTATAGTCAGTCTAGGATTCTGTATGGTGGGGATAGATAATTTAAGGCAGCAAATGACTGCCAAGTCATCTTTAGTAGAATTTCTCAAGCCCCTCTCTCTTGAACAAATCCTGAATCCATGCCTGGACAGTGGAATAAATACCGTTATGCCGTGGATAGTTACTTAGCGGGACTAAATTGCTAAAAAACGAACTTTTAGGGTCATACAAATCACGTTTTTGTTGTTTCTTTTTTTACTTTTTTACTTATTCATTTTATTTATTTATTCATTCATTTATTTTTTATTTCTATTTCTTAACTATGGTGGGCTGAAGTACTCGGGGAGAGGTTCTGACCCCCAAAACCCTCCCCATGGGCACGCCACTGCATGTACTTTACAATTTTTATAAAGAGCCAAACCCCACAAGAATGGTGCTTTCAACGGCCTCACGATGTATTCAGAGCACTCTCCCCCCCCCCCACGTTTATTGCATTATGTCATATTTGCTGTATGGCACTTGAATAATTGAGCTTAGATGAGCCCTATCTACGGACATTTTAGGGGATTACTCCCCTCCTCACCGCACCACCCTAGTCACGTCGATAGGGTCATCTAAGCTCAATTATTCAATTAATTGAAGGACACATTAGGAAAAAAAATGACGTATGACATGCACTGACTGGGAAAGGTGCAGTTTGAGTTCCGAGAGGGGATTTCTCCTGGGTGGATTCGCTCTTTGCGTTGACTCCCTGGATGTCTCAGTTGGCGTGAAACTAGGAGAGGTCGTGGGTTCGAATCCCACCTGGGGAGCAATTTTTTCTCGGAACTCAAAACAAGTAAAAACGTAAGTATTTAATTTAAAGATTAATTTATTTATTTTCAGCCTCCCCACTCCCTCGAATTCACAGTTGTGACTAGGGTGGTGCGGTGAGGAGGGGAGTAATCCCCTAAATATTCGTAGATAGGGTCATTTAAGCTCAATTATTCAATTAATTGACGGATATATTAGGAAAAAAATTACGTATTAAACTTGAAAAAGAATCGACTGTTCGACTTTTTCAAGCAATAAAGCTCCTTATCGCAGCTTGCTGGAGAAAATTCTAACCGTTCGAGAAAGAAATAGTAGAAAGTCGCGTCCATGACTGCTAACTTCATTCTTGAGGGGATATATATAATATTGTTGAACTTGACAGGATAAAAGAAGACACAACACTGTAGGATCAGCCGCTAGAAGGATGATATAAAGTTGGCCAATGTGTCACGGAGGCGAGAAAGAAACTAATAGTTTTACAATTGGGCAAGATGAATTGGTCGTGAACAACACAGAAAGCCATCCCCCTTAACACCTCTTTCCCAAACGTTGCCGCGTCGTTCAGATCTGTTATTTTACCCTCTTCGCTTTTGATTGATATGGCACATAATTAGACCCACTCCGTCAAACAAAGATTGAAATTCAGTAAATAATTTTAAAAAGACCTATAGATACCGTTTTATTGAATAAACTATCTTCTGTGGTGCATAAAGGTATGGCGCCTACGCCATGATCTTTTAAAATACTCATTGTTTCCTTGCCGTTTGTCGTTTTCGTCTCTGTTCACGAAAAGGTTACTTTAGGTACTACATATGGTGACAACAGCTTCCCCAAGCCATCTGCATACTACGTTTCACCTTAGGGAAGGGAATTCACAGAAAAAATAATTCAAAAATTCACTTTCTTGAGTAATTCACAGTCAACTAGGCAGGACGAGGGTACGTTGGGGGGGGGGGCAAGTACGAGTGGAGTGTTAAATGAAATAACACTGATGGTATCCACGTAACAACCACGTTAATTGTGATAGGATAACGCCGCGTTAAAATTATAACGCCCCTTCGTACCCCCACCCGCTACCCCGGTGATCATACAACAAAACATCCGCTGTGAATACTTTTTCTGGTCTCATATAGTACGCTCAGCTTGTTCGGTAGCGTTTACCTGCGTTATTTTGCGCGTATACGTGCAAATAGTCACTTCGTTAATATAAAGTAGAAAGGGACCTTAAGTCAAACAAACGTGTATGATGAGAATGCGGGCCGTGGAAATAGTTGACATGCTCTACATGGGCTTAAATGTTGATTACAAGATCCCTCCCTCTCGTCTTATTTTCCAGTCCCCTGACCAAAATATCTTCAAGAAAGTTTGAGATAGTAACGCGAAAATATCGAGGTAAAAAAAGGCGAAAAAAAAAAAAAGTGTGGCACTTTTCCAGGCCAAAGTTTATTAAGGAATTCCGAGAGGGAATATAAATGTGTAAGAGCGCTAAGAGGGTTGTCAAAGCCTATTTGGCTTTCAAAACTGGGAAAAAGACGACGCAATTTTAATAATTCTGTTGATCAATAAGCGTAAAAGAAAGGGATACGTATTTGAAATTATTGATCTATAAGGCGAAGAGCTACTTCAATCCTCGAGGTATTCCAGAAATTCGGGACGGAACTTCGCCCCCCACCCCACACCACTGTTTCCACGCCATTGGGTATTCCAAATTCAACGTCAAAAATTGGCTGTTTACCGCCTTTTCTCTGCGAGGGCATAAGTTGGCCTGGAAACACTGTCCAGATCATTTCAGCCGCATAAACAGCGCCTCTATGGACTTCAGCCCTCGCAACTCCACGCAATACCATGATAACAATATCATAATGGGGGGGGGATTTAAAGTAATTAACACGAAAGAAAGTAATGAATTACCTGTAATAGAGCCTTCATCCAGCAGTTTCCGATTAAGCTCAGACAGCTCAGTCGCTGAATTGCTTGTTGGGTGAGCTTCGTACCTTCTGGGAGGTTTTTGCACAGGATTGACCGTCAATAAACTCTTTTCCTGCTCTGTTGACGAAGTTACATGATGCGGAAGATCCCCATTGGGAGAGAGTCCATTCACTGGTGACTTTTTACCCGGCATTATTTCTCGTCTTCGACAAAAACAACAACATAGCACCATTATAATAATGAGAAGAGCAATTAGTCCCAACGGGAGGCCGATAATTAAAGGCCAAGAGTCAAAAACACTGGGCGAATTAATATAACTCCCGGAAGATGAGTCTACTAATAAATGAATATGTCTTTCGTCAACTCCACCCGAACTGTTAGCAACACAAGTAAACCGGCCTTGATCCTGGGGACGCACTCGAGTAACTGTGAGATTCACCCATCTATCCACATCACCACTAGTCCTTATCATGTAGCGAAGATCTCCGTACTTTGTTCGGCTGTTGTTAGAGATGATCCTCGCATTGTAAACCCAATGAACTTCAGGAGAAGGGGTTCCAGTTACTTGGCAACTTAATGTCACGTCGTCACCATCTGCCGTCACGCTCAAAGATGCTGACGGCCATTTAATTACAGGCCTGCAAGCGAATGATTCACTGCTCAAATCAATCCAATATTTGTTCTCCAAATGCTGAGGCTCCTTACACGCAGTTGGATGCGAGTATAAATTATGTTCGATGACCCAGTCACGAAAAGGTTTTAGAAGACAGTCGCACTTCCAAGGGTTGTTGTGGAGTACCAAGCTACGCAGCCTTGTTAGCTTATCAACAACTGAAACTTTCATATGAGTCAAATTGTTTCCGTCTAAAGCGAGAGTTTGTAAATTTGAAACGTTGTTGAAAGTTCGGGTGCCAACGTAAGAGAGTTGACAGTCGCTAATTTCGACGGAATGTAAAAAAGTCAAGTTTGTGAATAAACCATTTTCGAGCCTCTGAAGTCTATTTTTATTCGCGACGAGCATTCTAAGACGAATGTTTCCGAGAAACGTTTCAGGATGCAGAGTGTGGATTTTGTTCTCGGACAAGTCCAGCTCAATGAGAATTTGGAGGCCTTTGAACGCATCTCTGTGAACGTCCTGAATACCGCAGGCCTTGAGGAATATTTTTTGCAAATGAATCAATCCGACGGACTTGAAAGCTTCTTCCGGTAGACTCGAGATTCGATTCTCCGACAGGTCGACGAACTGAATCTCCGAGCTCAAATTGGCTGGAATTAATTGAAGCTTCAAACGAGTGCACTCGGCAGTCTTTCGGCCGGACGTCCATTTACATTTACACGGTGGACACACCGACCAGTCCTGCGATATACTAATCACATTGTTAGCAGCCATGAGCGTCGAAGCAATTCCGAGCACCACTGAAAAAGAAGAGAATAAAAAATAATTAGATCGGAGATGGTAATTTGCGTCGACTTGGTAAAGGAGGGTGGCATCAAACAACGGGTCCCCCCCCCCTACCCCTAAAGAACTCGCTCTTCTCATGTTTCACCATTTTTTATTTCCCCCAACCCTTCCAGTCCAATCCTTTTTCAACAAAAACAACCTTCATATCTCTCACCAATTCCCATCGGGGGATCCAAGTGAGATCCTCCGTTCTTCCTTCACACCATCTTTTCTCACAAATTCAATCTTCGGAGTCCTGTGGGTAACGTTCACCTATTAGTGGGAGTTCCGGGATTCTATAAAAACACTTCATACGTCCCTCGACAAAGAAATTCTTCTGTGAGTGAAAAAAA
Organism: Corythucha ciliata; assembly: GCA_038030265.1. NCBI lineage: Eukaryota > Metazoa > Arthropoda > Insecta > Hemiptera > Tingidae > Corythucha > Corythucha ciliata. The sequence goes on along the minus strand of CM075940.1, from coordinate 29,660,665 downwards.
TGAACGATTATAAAATACAGATAGAACGTGATACAGGATCCATATAAACAGTAAAATAAATGGGATATGCATGTCTCTATGATGAATGAGGTCTTATAAGGAACAGCTGAACTACGTATCCCCCTCTTTCTAAGGTATCCTGGGACCTAAATACGAGACTTATGATCGCGAAAACAGTGGTTTAATAGTCATGCACGTTGCCAAATGGATGATTACCCTAGCAACAACGATGGTTTAATCAGCCACGGACCCAGCGAGAGGCAGCTGTGGAGAACGTCACCCCTAATGACCATTGCAATGCGAAATCGCAGATAATGGGTAGTTCCTTTGGACAGACATTGATTATTTTGGCTAGAAAGCTGGAAAGCTGATTTGCCCCCCCCCCCCAAGTGCCAATTCTGCTTCGACAACAACGAATACGTCCCAAGAGTACGACTCTTTATAACCCAAAAGCAGATGTTGCGTTCCGAGGATGTGTTTTTTTATTATTTTCAACCAACAAAAATTAACGATTCTTCCAAAACGCCGAAAATTTTCTTCGCCTAGGGTCCACTTCAACCTTCAAAATGTAAAATTGTAACCAGGGCTGGATCTTGCTTTTCGCCGCCCCGGGGATAATTTGTTTTTGCCGCCTCATGCGGCTACACCCCCCCCGCTCCGTCCAACTTACTCCAAGGCTTGTGGAGTCAAACAAGTAACGAGAGAATGGACTCTACAAGTTATTGGAGTGTTTCTTCAACCTGGCCGGTCACCCCATGCTTTTGTTGATGAAGGTGAATGACGCTGGAGGTTTGGACCCACCAGACAATTATGAAAATTGTCACTGCACTACGATCTCTGGCTCAACTTGGCAAAACCGAGGCTAATCGTGTTGATGTTTAAACTGGGCAGCGGCGCGGCTAACAGCCCCAATTTAATTTCCTCAGGCCCTGTTTTGCCTTCACGGTTCTCTTCAGTCCTGGAGGTGAGCAGCCGGGACCACCCCGATTCGGGTTCCAGGGCAACCGCCCAGATCGAGTGTCTGGGTTCGAATTCCACTCAGGGCCGCCAATAAGCTTAAATATGGAAAAATTAGGATTTTCATGCATGTGAACAGGAGATTTGGTATCCGCTTGGATAACGCTTTGGCCCCATCTGAAAATTTTCATATCATCCGTCTTAGGGGAATAGAACAAATAAGGTGCACAGCAGTTTTTGTGACTAAATATTAGATTCTGCCATCAATTCGGATTCAATTTGTATTCTTCTGGGAATAATCCGAGCCTTGTAGTTAACTGAAGTGCATCTCGACCAAGCGGCCAAGGTTCAAAATAATGACATCAGGGCTACTTTTGAGTCATTGAGTGGGTCGAGGTCATCGCCAGGAGCCTTTCTGCACAGGAAGGGGCTGGTCAAAAACGGCGGCATCGGAGAGGTGTAGCCGCTTAAACGCTTCGACTGAACGGCTCGTTTATTCGATAGTTGGATTCCCCGGGTCGAAAACCCTAAAGATACGCAATTTTCGTGCAATTTTAAATTTTGACAATTTCGAATCAAACCCGCCGGATGGCTCAAGTGAGTGATATTCAGGCCCATTTTAACCGTCCCCAGCCAAAAACGCCCCCATAAAGGGTCGTCGGCAATAGCCTAGATCGAGTCTCACATGCGCAGTTCTTTTCTCTGAACAAGCTTACGGGCAAGTTTACGTCTGAAATTGAGATATCACGCTCATTTTTCGCTGTTCTGCAGGCTTAGCGCGGCTAAAAAATTGAGAAAACGCGTTAATTATTGGTTTCTGATCCAGCTTCCAGGCCAAAATTGAGAAATAACGCTGGCGCGTAGTTCCGGTCAGTGTCAGGCTGAGAAAAGCGCTGATTCATATTTAAAAGTTGGAAAAGTCGCTCACACGCGGAAAAAATTGAAAAAAAAGCGTCTTCTATCCGCTAAAATTCTAATTCACGGCTGAAATTAGGGAAAAGCTGAAGTTTCGCTGCGATTAAGCGATCAAGTAAACATTCATACTTGGGTTGAAAGAGCTACAGGCACAAAATTGTTTTTGGAAGCGCTAAATTCGCGAAATAGGTCCTTAAAAAGTGCCAAAGTACGAAATTCTACGGAAGAACCAAATTGTTGAATTCGGCAATTTGGCCAAACAAAGGATGATTGGGGGGCTCGTAGAGGTGTCCGCTCCGGGACGCGTAATTTGAAATGCTACTCGATTTCAGCCAGCCACTATAAAGAGATTTGTAACGCGAGCTCTCATTGGCTGACAACTTTGCGCGTTGATTCAAACGACCAAAGAGCGCTCTGCCGGATGACAATATGAAACAGCTAGTCGTTCCAGCCTTTTTTCCCTATTCATGTTTATTTTTGTTTTAATTGATTAAAAATTTGTGACGTCACAGTAGGCAGATCCCAAACAATTTTCTTCAATGATTCGTTCAAGAAATGCTAGTTGTAACTTGCTGATCTCATGTTTTAGTATTTTCTTTTATTTATTGGAAAAGTGTTAATTTGATTTTCACCGTTTCTTTCAAACTCGAATCTTCCTCAGTCATCGTGTTCAAGATAGATAGTTAAATTATTGGAAAAACACGTGAGTGTTGTAAGGACGAACGAAATTTTTAAACGTAAAATCCGCGCTTTTTCGCAGAGATATCACAGCAAAAGTTTATAAATTCAAATTGAGCCATATTTTCACCAAACATAAAAAGTAAAAACAGCTTTTGGCACTATAACTTTGAATATGCTCAAGTTAAACAAAATACCTACCTCATGCAGTGGCGGATTTACAGGGTGGTTTCAAGCCCCCCCCCCCCTTGAGAAGATGGCATCTCGGCGTTTGTCACTACAATTAGGAAATACTTATACACCATTGATTCGAAATAGTTTAAGGAAACTTCGCGGAGAAAACAGAGAAAATACGCTAGCACCATGTTTTTATAGGCCCAAATTGAGAAGGCGTTCGAATGTGCTAATGTTGGGCAAGAGGGAGTCGAAAAGCGCTAATATTTGTGACTGGAATAGCGAATAAGCGCATATTCGCAGAATAAAATGAGTAAATCACTAATTCGTGGCTAAAGATTGAGCAAAGCACTAATTTTTCGGCACATAATTGAGAAAAAACGCCAATACGTGGTTATAAAATTGAGAAAAAGCTGCAATCCATCGCTCAGCCAGATCAACAAAATAATATTGAAAAAACACTAATTCGTGGTTTCTCGAGGCAACATCAAGACTGAAATTAAGAAAAATCACTAATTCATAAGGATAAAAGTGAAAAAATCGCTCACGGTTAATATTAAGATATACGTAGAGCTCATACGACGTTAAAATTGTAAAAAATCCGCTGATTTGCGGCGAAACTAGAGAAAAGTGTTAAATGTGCTGATAAAATTTAGAAAAACGCAAATTCAAGGACGCGTTTTTGCTTACTCGGGAATTGCTTCAATTCGTGGCTACAGCTGCTGCCAAACAGCGCGTATTAGTTGCTAAAATGAAGACTAGCGCTAATTTGCGTATCAATATTCGAGAAAACGCCTAATTCGTGGCAAAACTAGAGAAAAACATGGAAGTGAAAGCCTAATGTCCTGTTAAAATTGAGAAAAACGCTTATTCACGGAAACATGTCTACCAAAACATGCTTGATCACGGCTAAAACTAACGCAAATGCAGGTTCCCGCCTAAAATTGCGATAAATGACTATAATTCGCTTGTAAAATTAAGAAAATTCGTTAACGCATGCTAAAGAAAGAATTCGAGGCTAAAATTAAAGAATAATTCGCAGCTAAATTTGAGGAAATGTGCTCATTCGCAGCAAAATTTGAGAAAAACGCCAGTTTGTAGTCCAATTGGGAAAATCCGCGACTAAAATTATGAGAAATAGCGACAATTCGCCATAAAAATGGAGAAAAAAGAAACGCTTATCCGCATGACTCAAGGTACGTTTACACTGAAGTGTCGCGCTACACTTATTGCTTAAAATTTAGTGTCAGACACAAATATCCTTGGTGTGAACACAAACTTCCAGAAAATTTTATCAGACTTTGTACAGTCAATATACATGTGTCTGACACTTTACATTTATGTCGAGACATAAGTGTAGCTACATAAATGTCAGACACTTTAGTGTAAATGCACCTTAAGAAGTGAAGAAAACGCTCTTAATTCCCGGACTAAAACGGAGAAAAAGCGCTTTTAAAATTGAGAAAAACGCTAAATCACGAATACATTTATGCCAAAACGCGCTTATTCACAGCTAAAACTGAGGCAAATGCGGATTCTAGCCTAAAATTGAGATTCGCTGTGAAAGGTGGAGGGAAAATCCATTAATTCGTGGCTAAAATTGACAAATAAATCTGATTCGCAGGAGAAAAACGCCAATTCGCAGATTTGGGGGAAATCCGCTAATTCGGGGCTAAATTAAATTGAATAAAAGCGGTAATTCGCTGGCAGATCGAAGAAATACTTCTCTGTTAAAATTATGAAATAATTCGCAGCTAAAACTGAGGAGAAAAAAGGCTAACTCGCGGATCATCTTGAGGAAATCCTCTGCTAAAATTGAGGAAACGCGGTAATTCGCGCCAAAAGTGGAGAAAATGAAGAAAAACGCTAATTCTCGGCCATCAAAGTGTAGAAGCGCCAATCCGCTCCTAAAATCCGGAAAAACGCTAATTCGCGGATACATTTAATTTAAAAAGGGGGTGGCATGAAAACACGATGGACACAATAGCTGGATCATTGTTTCATAAAAAGAAAGATAAAATCAGGTTTATGATCGAACCTCTCCCAGGATAAAATCGTAGAAGGTTGAAAAAAATTGGTTTTCGGGATGCTGTCGGTCTGTCGCCTTTTTTCCCGATAAATTTCGTGAAAATAAAACCCTAGCCGTTTCTTGGTATAAAAGCGCCTATCTGACCTTTGTTTTGAGGAAAAAAATCATTTATCGGACATGTTCTCCCCGCACCGAAATGTCGTTTTAATTAGTTATAACTTCAAAACAAGTGATTTTCTTGCGAATTGACTACAATATTACCGAAAAAAATCAACTTTTCTGTAGCCAAAATCGTCGTTCTTAGCGGAAAATGACCAGTAGCACAAAATAACGGTCCAAAGTGCAAAAAAAGGGGCGCGAGAGGGCCCCTAAAAAAAGAAAATTAAGCAAAAATTGTGAAAGAAGTAGGATTTGGCGCGACTACGTCAAAAATTATTTACCACCGAATTACCAAGTACATAAATCGAAACCTAGTTGTTTCTTAGTATGTAAAACGCGAATACCTTGTTTTGAAGAAAAATAATTTCCCAGGCATGTTCACCCTGTAGCGGAATGCTATATTTTCGGTTTTTTTTAAATGCAATCATTGATGTACGCGAAAAATTACCGTTTAACCAACGCGCAACCTTCAACATTCAACCCATTTTACCTCAGTACACATATATTTATAATTTCGGTGCGATTTTGGGATACTCCGGGGAATTTTTGGATGGGTAAGTGATGAGGAGGGGGATGGTGAGGGGTAATTTTACTTTAATGGAAGTGTTTCTGTGAGTAGGCACATTTGAAGATCAACGCGGAAATATCTGTATTTACTTTTTATGTTTGGTGAAATACGGCTCAAATATGACGCTATGATCAGGAATATCTGAACTTTTGCTGTGAGAATTTCAAAGGCTGTTCGTGTTACAAGCAGGTGGTCGTAATCATCTTCTTATTTTTTGGTCAGGAAGGTTCAACATTTTCAACTGAGTCGGAGGGCCTTGAAAAGTTGGGATGCAAGGTAAACCGTTTTTTTGGGATACATACATTATTTACTGAATTAGTTAGGTAGGTAGTATTATCCAACAAAAACTTGTCGATGTTTGCTTCAGAGAGATCGCGACTAACAATGAGACTTATTTAATCCTCAGGTATTTTATTAAACAATCTTCGACAACGCGATAGTCTATTAATTGTATTTGTAACAGTAAGTTTGGCATTACCGTGAGTTATGGTTGCGTATCACATTTCTTTTCGTGAAAACCGTCGCAAATAAACAGCAACTAGCAAGCAGCGTAAGATGAATAAACTGGCAGAATCCATAACTCCCATTATTAGGGAGCCTCCCTACAATCCACGTGTCATCCAAATTATTAGTGACATGAATTTGTCTCCCCTCCGCTGTACTTCGAAAGCATTGATTAAGCCTGAGTGACGATACCCAGAATTGGTGGATGCCAGAATTATATATCGTGAGACTAAAAAACAAGCAAGGCATTGCAGAATTGAGCTTCTTGCCCAGTCAAGTGATCTCATACCCGTGAAAGGAAAAAGATCGAGAACCAACTATATGAAAACTTGTGTGAATGTGGAATATGCCTGAAGTTGAGTCAAACGTCCACTAAAATACGTAAACATTGGGATAACAAAATATCGTGAATGGCTGGATACATTTAAATTTTTACCTTTTAAATGTCAGCCCTATAATTCACCCGTCGCTGGTACAAATCGGAGACATAAATCCTCAGAAAGTAACGACTGAAATTGTGTACCTCACGATCGTGATCGTAAACCAACGACGAAATTCGGAAAAAGTTGCCCGTTCGCGGCTGAATACATGCCGTAATTAAACTCACTACTGGTATTTGTCGTACATGCCATAACTGAATTATTCGTAATTGCAAATTTTTGCGATTAATGCGAAGATAATAAAATGTTCGCGGTGCACTAAAACTGTTGAACTTGAGTATTCTGTCTTATCAATGATATAAACAAGATAACCACTACAACGGCATTGAATTTTCCATTAGCCAATCAGAGGCCACGAATCAACTCCTGGCTGAAATCGAGTAGCATTTCAAATTACGAGAGCGATGTCCGGGGGGGTAAGAGGTTCGGCCATTGATTCTGCTGTGGCAGCGACGACTTCGTGTGAGCCTTCCTGGCGGTGCGCAGAGGAGCCCTCTTAGTACGGTCACGAAGAATAAAATGAGGGGAGAAGGAGAAAGAGAGAGAGAGAGAGAAAAGAAAAACATTTACTTTCTTTCTCTGTTCATCTCTTCTGGTTCGATTTGTCTTATCCCCCTCCTCCCTCGCCTAAAAATATTTCTCAAATTTTGCCGCCCTCGAAATTTGCCGCCAAAATTGCTGAAGGGAAAATTATTCACACAAATCTCAATTTTCAGCCTAAATAATTGAATAATTTACCTAATTGGGAACTAAGGGACTTCAATTCATTATTGAAACTGACCGTTATCAACTCAAAACTAGCTCTTTCGTGCTATTTGGTTGTTGGGAAAAAGTTAATTAAATGGGCTACACGTCCGAAAAGCTGGATAATTTGCCTTGATATTTGATTAATTTGGAGAAAATAGGTGCCCCAAATCTTGTTTTTAAGCCTGAATAATACTTATTTGGCATCATAAACATGGTCATTGACAATTTTTAGAGTGTTGGACTGCAGATTTGGCCCACCCCCCCTCTACCGTTGGGCAAAGCTGAAAAAAAAAAAAAGAAGAAGAAAGGAGCATGGTTGTTATTTATCAGCACTGAGATCCCTTGACGGGGTTTTAGCGCTCGACATCGGGATTCAGAAGTTTTGAGGAAAAGTCATAAACGAGAAAGTTTGGCCGAGAACAAGCGGAGGCGTCTGGTGACTGAGAAGTGGCGGGAGCTAAGGTCATCTAATTCACAAAGGGCGGCTGAGGCTTGACTTGGTTTTTGGTTGGTGGTTTCGGTTGGGCGGGGGATGATACTAGAAGAAGTAGTAGGTCAAGAAATCCCAATCCAGTGCCTCATCCACCTCATAGCAGTAAGTTAATTATTACTAATGGAACAAACAACGGCACCCTGACTTAGTTTTTAAAAGTTGTCCTAATTTGTATGAATTAAAAATCTGTTAACTAAAATTGAATAAATGACTCCTAAAATAAAGATTAATGGCGCTACATGATAAAACTGCGGGTAAAAGCTCCCTAATTTAGGCCGTTTATTTAAACCGCGATATTATTTATCCATTTCGCCGGCTTTGCGCAGAGAAATAAATTTAAATCCCTTATCAGCTTGTTATTCATTTATTTATTTCTTCGAACGCATAAAAATGCCCTAAAAAAATATATAAATAAAAACTAGGACGAAAAATGACTAGGAGGGCTTTAGTGAATTTTGGAAATGAGAGAAACATGAGAGGCGGGGAGGGGGGACACCACACTTAGGGAAGAAAACGATAGAAATCTAGCATGTCAGGCTTTTTGAAAGTAATTTAAGTTAATGACTGTTTTACATTTCCATGTCTTCAGTTCTAACCAACACAACTGATAGCGAGGGTCATAACGATCTATCTCCTTCCCATTTTTGCCAGCCCTCTTAATTCTAGCCCCTCCGTTCCTGTTTCCCCGCATAGTATTCTAATTTATTCCAAAAATAAAAAATTCTAATTACATGGAGGGGGAGGGGGAATTTCAAATTGTTAGAAACGGACAGGGTGGGCGTATTTACCTAGAAGAAACATCACAGTAGCCACAGGTAACTTAGAGGAGGGCACTGTAGCATTCGAGGAAAACCCGGTTGAGAATCATGTATCCTGAAACAGAACAAAATCATCTATTGGTAATATTTCCACAATGCAGCTGACACAGTAATACTATAATATTAGGCTTTAATGGAGAGATTAAATACAATTTGATTAGAGGAAGCATGACAATTTTAATTTTGCGAAAAAATCTCGACAACATTGGCATTTCACGGAAGTTTCATCGCAAAAAAGGGAGAAAAGTTGGCTCGATTAGTTCAGAAATACTTCATGAGAAGGGACGTTAAGAATTAAAAAAGGAGTAGGAGGAGGGGGAGAGCCAAGTTAATCCTGAAATTTTAATTTTACGAGTACGAATTCCTTTTGCTAAATATCATCAGTAATTTCCAATCGAATTTTCGATCCTTGAAAAACTCAAACTTGTTTTTTTTAAGAAGGAGGAAGCAAGAAGAAGAAGAAGAAGAAAAAAAACTCATTTTCAGCTCCACTTAATATTGTCAGTTCACTTCAGTTGGTTCCTGAGGAGTGCTAGAGTTTTTCATGACTTCCCCCAAAGAAATACCTCCTTCTTACTTCAATCTGCTTCAATTCAAAATATTTCAAGAAACCAAAAGGCACATCTCACGTATGCATAAAATAAATTAAACTGAAAGCTTCGACACTGGAACCAAATTGTTCTGCCAAATTATTATTGCAGGAGCGGATACAATTCTGCAACTTCCTCGTCGTCGCTGAATCTCTCTATACAGAGCATTTCAATATGAGGATTCATCAGAATAATGACTTCCATACAAAAATGACACTTTTTAAACCCCCCCCCCTCTCCAACTGTTTGGTCGTGAAAACTATAGGCTCTCAAGTCAGAGCTTAACAAACAACGGACTGCAGGATTTATATTATGAGAAGAACTTTACTGCTGTATGAGTAGCATACGAACATTTTTTTAACAGCTTCCCAGCACTACACTATGCGCTCAATTTATTATTATTATTTTTTGTCTCCTCAAAAGTGATTTTGGAGGAGGAGGGCTCAATCGTCTCTACATATTGTGAGCAAACGACTTACATTGGTAAAAAGAGAAAATAGGGCAGTATGTTGGTCCCAAGAAGATGAATGAGCCAACAAGATCTATAAAATTCTCGAAGGGAAATGCTGAGAATTTTTATTTCCAACAGCATGTTTTATTTATTTATTTTTCGTTTCCTTTGGACGAGGAGACTTATCTAATGCAAAGCTACGGAATGTGTTTTTTTTTTGTTTCATTATTGAAAAAAGTGGATTTTTTCAAAAATAGTTAAAAAAAAAAACAACGATAAATACAGCGTGCGCCGTTTCCATTTCTCTTTTCCTCCACACTGTTTTAAAGCAGACGATGACCATAAAAAGAAAACACTACCGTCACCCTCACCAATTTTGTTCCGGAGCGGAACACTTTAAAAATTCCCTACATCTTAATAAACGCGGTGATAACACAGTAAAACCTGTAGTAAAAGTGTAAACAGAGAGACTTTATCTTCCAGGCTACATCCTCGAATAAATCATGAGCTCAGCTAGGGGAAAGCTCGAGGTTTAGGTTTAAGTCTTCCTTTCAATCTTGAACGCTATGTTCTCCTACAACTAATATTTGTAAGTCTGTGAATGAAGTTTAGGAGCATGTAATAAAACCGTTTTTAATGTTCCTTTCGTTTTCATTTTTAAAAAGAGGTAATTTTGGACCGCTTCGAGCGGAATCCTCTGAAACTGTGTCGTTTTCTTGAGCTTATTCTCAATATTAACCGTAAATTAGCGATTTTACGACTTTTACTAATATGCCATGAATTAAAACTTGTCCTCAATTTTAGCCGTGTACTTGCTCCAAGTTCCAAGAATAGTACCCTAGCGTTTTCTCAATTTCAACTGTAATAAACCGCGAATTAGACTATGCTTTTGCGGAAGTGACCCAGTGTTCACGGTCTTTGTGACCATTCTGGATCCGCGCTTGCCATATTGAACGCAGGCTATACCAATAATGGAGAGGGGGGGGGGCTGAGGTTGAGGACACGGTTAGGGGTGGCCACCCCCCCTCCCCTTGGATTCACGCTCGAATTTCAGCAAACGACGAGTCACCCAAGCGACAGCCTTGAAATGTCCGGCCGCTTTTGAAGACCGAGAAAATCGATCAAAATCGTTGATAATTTCCCAACGCTCTCAGTTTTGAAGAAAGGAGGCGTTTGTTAAAAAGGGGTAAAATCAACTTGTGACGTCACTATAACGTTCTTGGTATCACCTTGGTCATGAAGGTGTTCAATTGAGTTTTTCATGTTGATTTAACCAACTCGGTACGCGTTTAATAAAAAGTTTCTTTCTCAAGTATTTCCAATTTCTTTATTGCCTAATCCATAACATTTAACAGGTTATGGGCCTAGGTCTTTGGCAAATAAAGTGAGAAAAAGTAATTTCGGGCTTTTCCGGTGGATGACGAGTGATTTGGTTAGTCTGTACTGTAGCACGTGCTCGGGTCTCGAGGAAAAACGGCAATGAATGACGACAGACGTCTTCTTCATTTGTCCGACGGTACAAATTAACTCGGATTGGAAATACCGAATGAAGATCCTCGTGGAAGAAGAACACAGGCGAGGAAGAGGCTACAACCTTTCCGCAGAGGAAAGCCAGCAGCAGACGAAAATGTAAGTCGCTGCTTGTACAAAAGATCGCCGACAGTCATCTTGAATATATCAAAGATAAAAATCACGCCTAGAGAAATATGGGATACTTTTTGAAAAAAAGGGACTCGCAAGTCGGCGACAATTAGCAGATATGAAGCTCAAGCCCTCGGAAAGCTTTGGATACGCTCACTAGCACTGGCGGACCTGCACCTATTGGGACCCGGGGCGGCAATTTCCAAGACCCCCTCCCCACCGCCAAGTTGAGTTTTCTCGACTTCAGCAGAAAATTAGCAATTTTGTCTATATTTTAGCAGAGAATTAGCACTGAAATACGCTTTTCTTTCGTATTTTCCTCTAGCCGCAAAATAACAGGTTTTGTCCAAATTTTTGCCACGAATAGCATTTTTTTGTTCACCATGCGCTATGAATAAGCGATTTTCTTCAGCCGTAAATCAGCGGGTTTTTCTCAATTTTAACCTCAGAATTGCCTTCAGAAGCCGCGAATGGACGTATTTTCAATTTTGGATGCAAATTGGAATTATTCAAAATTTTGGCCGTGAATTAGTGATTTTTTTTCAATTTTTCCTAAGAATTAGCGCTTTTTATTAATTTTAGCGTAGTAGCGTTTCTAATCCGCGAATCAGCGGATTTTCTCAATTTTAACCACGAATTGGTGTTTTTCGCACTTTTAGCTGCAAATTGGTGGTTTTTCCATTTTTAGTAGCGAATTGGCCTTTTTTTTAAAAAACAATTTAGGCTGAAAAATTAGCCTTTCTCCTAATTATGATTTTTTCAAGACGCAAATTAGCATTTTTGTGCATTTTAGCACCGCATTAGCAATTTTGTTTTACTTTTAGTACTTATAGCCTTGCTACTTATAATACTTGTTTTACTTATAGCCATGAACTAGCCAAGTGGCGTACCCATTGGGGGGGGGGGATGGGTGGATCTGCCCCTCCGGGAGGCCGTTTTTAGCCAAGTTTTTGCGACATTCAAGCAATACGAAGGGCACTTAATTACAACGCCCGTCCCCCGCCTGTCTTCAGTAGGCTGTGGACTGCCGGAATAGCCCCCTCCCGGAAGGATTTCTAGGTACGCCCCTGAATTTGCCGTTTTTCTCAATTTTAGCCACAAAGTTGTCTTTGGAAGTCGCAAAGAAGAGTGTTCAAGTTAGAAATTTTACGACAATTTTGGCCGTGAATTGGTGATTTTCCTCAAGTTTACCCGCGGACTAAAGCTTTTTCTCAATTTGAGCGGCGCAGTAGCGATTCTAGACCGAGAATTCGCGAATTTTCACAATTTCATCCATGAATAATTGACGTTTTCTTTTTTAACCTTTTTCCTCATTTTTAGCAGCGAATTAGCAGCACTTGTTCTCAATTTGAGCTGAAAATTAGAGTTTTCTCAATTTTGGCCGCGCTAATTATACTGATATTTTTTTTTTCAATTTTAGATTACGAATCTGCTCTTTCTCGCAGTTTTAGCCACGAATATTAACGTTTTTCCAAAGTTTTTGCCGCGTCAGCAAGTTGCACATTGATATTGCACAAAACAAAATTTTGCGGACTCGTCACATTCAAAACCCAATACCAAATCTCGTGGATTTTGGTAATTTCCTACCCCAATTTCATGATTTCTGCACTTCAAAAAAACCAATTTTCGTGAGTTTTTTCTCTTTCTTAAATCATTTTTGTGGACGTCCACTCATTCAAGCCCCAATTTTGTGGACTGGGCACCAATGAAACCCAATTTCGGGGACTTGGGTCCTTTAAAACACAATTTTCTGGGATATTTGCCTCATCAAAAATCAAGTTTCGTGGCTTCAGCTATTTATAAAATTAGTTTCACTAGTTCACTTAATTCGAAAAGCTGATTCCCAGCTAAAGTAGTTCCGACGTGGGAGTGGGTGCTGTCCTTTTACATGTTTTACACAGATAAATCCGAGCGTCCTGTGGCTTTTGCAAGCCGCACGTTGTCCAAAGCCGAGGAAAATTATCCTGCAGTTCCAAAAAAAAGGCTTTTGAAATCGTTTTTGGCGTCCAAAAATTCCAGTTATATTTACAAGGCCAAACATGGACCTTGGTGACAGACCACCGACCCTTTTAGGCGGTTATCTTAAAACCCTGAGACTTTATTTATTACTGAGAATTTTTATTCTTTCACATTGAGAATTCCTACCTCTACGCCCTATTTGTATAAGTGCCAAATGTCTTTCGCTGAGTTAAATGAAGAAGAATAAGAGGCAAAGGAAAGACAAAAAACTCTGAAACAAACTCCTCAAAACCTACACTCATATCTGCCGTTAAAACGAATAAACCGTCCGTTTTTATTTCCGTTCTAAGGAGACCTCCGGTAGTCCTTTGCCAAATAGCGAAGTTTCCCCCCTAAACTGCCTACTAGGCAATTTCCTTATTATAAGAGAAGGCATCCTCCTTTTGAATTCTCTGTCTTGAAAGAGTTTTAGAAAGGACCTTAATTCAACGGTACTTGATCCTCTAAAGGCTTTTCATGACGTTTAACCTTCTATCGACCTCGTTTTGAGACAATTCACTTTTGAGCCTTAGATAATCCACTCACTCCTTAAAAATTAGATTAACCACTTTCTGTTTTATTAGCTGCTCTCTTTCGGGTTAAATGCATTCTTTTATCACTCGCACATGCAAAAAAAAAAAAAAAAATGGCCTCAAGGAAAAACCGTAGCACCTTTTATGAACAGCAACGAAATGCATGAAGGAAGATAAATGACGATCATTTTACTTTTGCCCCCTTTTTGGCAGAAGATGTGCCGCCACTGGAGGAGCCTTCTTTTGTGGACACGAAAGATAGCGAAAAAGTTAGGGCGGAGCAGAGAAGGCTATTAACTTATCTCTAGCAGACAACCGCTATCCTTTTCATCAATTACGTGGTGATAACCGCATGCTTGTAACAACCCGACCCCCCCGTAAATGGGGATTTTTTTTTTTTTTTTTCTCTCCAGTCTTCACAGTTGAAATAGCAAAATACGTGCAATTATGGTTGCCCTGGATTAAAGTGCGATGCAGGACGATGGTGGTAGCGGTAAAGGGGTCGGATCAATACATATAACGCTTTTAAGTACCCACTTCGTGAATTTCAATAAACAATAACTTTTGAAAACGTTTAGAACAAAAAAAGGTCAAACTACTTACAGAACTAGCTTTTTTGATTAAAAAATACTATCCAAATTAGGTAAAGCGTTAGATCCTTTTATTCATTCAAAATGTTTATACAGGAATTCCTTCCACAAGCTATCGGATTTCCATCTAAAAAATAGACTGGAAGTATTCAAGAGGAGCCCACTATACTTCCCTAGACCATACCATGCTTATATCATGGATTCAGCCAAATCCCTTTTTCCCACTCTATAAATTACGCTTCCTCTTCAAAGCCGACAACTGAAAAGTTATACTTCAAACACCGATATTCAACTCGACTTGAAAACAAGCTTTAGAACGGGAACTGAGAACAGGTGGCATCTTTTGATTCCAAACCAACTTGTGAGACTCAGGAGCTCTTGAACTCTGATTAGAACTAAAAAATACAACTATAGGGGTAGAAAGCCAATTGTACTGAAAGAGGATCGATGGATTGCACAGGTGAATTTTATCTTGATCGCGTGCACATGGATTGCCCTAGTCAAATTTGATTAAAATCACGACGTCTTGACATTTGACAGAAAGTATAAAAAATAAATGACCGTCTTCATATAAAATTCAAGGAAAAAGAGGGCTGAGTAGTCTAAAAAATGTATAAAAAAAATGTAATGATGCCTTGAATCATTTATTTGCTTTTCGTCTTAACGCGGAGAAGCCCCCAGTTGAAGAGAGGCATTGGTGGCGGGGGTTAGATAAGCTGGGATAGAACGTATAATTTAGACATAATTCTGGCCCCATTAAGCAGTTATTACTGCCCCCCCCCCAACCCCTCTGATTAGTTGAAAACATACTCTTCCTATTTCATGGCCGCATGTGGCAGTCTTATTATCAGAACATGAATAAAATTCACGATTCTAAAAAAAATATTTGTTTTAGGTCCCTCGATTTCCCCTCAATACTACTCAAATTAGGACAATTTTGCGATTATATATGATTATACATGAACGCGAAAGTTTCATCAGGCGCGTTATGTTCTGTAAAGGCTAAAAAACTTCTTGCTCTGAGAATGTTGAACTTCTAAGAGCCTTGTAATTCAAACACACTTCAAGACTTAACCCCACACCCACCCCCCGGGGGGGGGGGAGTGGTTCATAATCAACACCGCTCATTTATTCCTGGGAGGAAATAAGGTGACTCTAATCTCATTTCTTGATTTACCTACAGTGAAGGTTCGATAGAGGATTTCAAAGAAAGATCTACCCCTACCCACCGCTTTTTAAAAGACCGTCTAAATTAGGTTTATCATTTTGGGCGGGCGGATAAATTGCTTGGTTCTTCCTTGAATAAATGAAATTTATTTATATTGTACGAAATTCGAAGGAGGGAATGGAACCACGGGGCTTATAATTTGATCCTCATTACTCGTCATTCAAGTTTATATTCTGTACAAGAGGCGGGCGGCAGTCAATGGATAACTCCCCTTTCTATTTGACACAATCATCCCTCCAATTTATGTATTTTTGCGGCAAGGGCATTCGAAGGAAGCAGTACCAAATGACGTTTATCAATCAAGATCTCTCTATCTGTTTCAAACAAGTTAAATATCATTATGATTATAAATATTTTGATTGAAAAGGCTCGGTATTTTGTCAAAGTCACATTCAAAAGACAAAACGCCCACTCCTTTGTTTATTTCGCAATTTATCAATCCACGGAGATGGATAATTGACTTCAAAGCGAACCATTATTCTCGCTTCACAAAACAAACCCGGTCCTTATTTTTATTTTTACAGAATGTAATCTTCTCTAAGTGAGCTCTCTTCTTTCTTTCCGTCCGGATTAACCGCTTCCATTAATGACTAGGCGTTTTGCACTCCAAGCACCTCACATTGCGAAAATGGTGTTAAGAGAAATGAGGGAGGGAGGGAGGGGGGAAGAACGCTTGCTAATTCCTGAAAGTTAATCTGAACCTTTTTTTCAGCTATAAGACTTTCATTCAGGGGCCGTGGGTGGAGAGGTTACTGAAGAAATCTTCATCTAAATGGAGATCTACAAGGTTTATTGTTGAATTCCCCGGGTACAGAAAAAAAAAAAAAAAAAAAAAGCGAAGCCATTTACCGGCCTTTTTCCTCTTCTATTACTTAATAAATTCGAGGAATTTTGGTACCCCGGATTTCAGATACGCCATTGACAAATGGAATAAGTCTCCTTCTAATTCTCTTCTATTATCACAGCTAATTAGAATAATTTTGATTAGTTGTTTACACAATCGCAGATGAATCAAAAGCCCTTTCTTGTGATACATCATCAGAGCCCTCCCCGCCTCAGAGGAAAAGAGTACACTAGAGAGAGAGAGAGAGAAAGATACTTTATTATGAACACCAGAATATATATGGTAACATAAGCGTCATTAATGAAAAAAATAACTTCGATAAAAACAAACAAAGTATGTAGATTATTGACTAGACTAATTGGTTGGATCATTTTTTATAATTAAATTTGTTCCCTGGTAAACAAAACGGGAGCTCAAAAATTCGTCAAAAGAATAAATCACATAATTCATAAAAAACATCTTCAACTTTGATTTAAAAGCAGTGAAGTCCAAGGCTACAAACGCATCCGGAAGGGCATTATAAAATTTCACTCCCCACCCTACCTTGTGATTTAGCAAGCCTGCAAAACGGTGCGATAAGTTTTCCGCGGCTACGTGTGCAATAGTCTTGAACACTAATTTATTTTGAATTATCCTTCAAAACGTGCATGTGAAGCAGGGAGTGGAATATATAAACTGCGGGGCAAAGGCATGATTTTCAGTTTTATAAAGTCGTCTCTACAATCCTCCCGAAACTTTCTGTGTGTAATAATTCTAACAACCTTACGCTGAAGTGAGAAAACCTTTTTGCCCTGAGGACAGTGGCCCCAAACAAGCAAATCAAACGCGCAAAGTAAGAAGTCAAGAGCACAGGCACCGAGACGATCTGTCTCAAGCTTCTAACGAGGAAAATCACCTTGGACAACTTCGCTGTTAAAAATGTACAATGTTGATCCCACACTAACCTGCTATCTACACAGATTCCTAAAAAATTGACAAAGGACCTCTCTACCTTCTTAATCCCGAAGTCTACGAATACTGTCTTATCGCTAAGAGCCAAACAGTTGAGAACCAGTCCTCAGCCTCAATCAAAACCTCCTCTGCTTTAGAGGCTGCATCTGCCTTCGAATTACCATCAACGAAAAGAGTCGTGTCATCAGCAAACAGGATGCAATGAGCAGAGGAAACTGCAGGGAAATCATTGATAAAAAAAAAAATAGCACTGGCCCCAAAATAGAGCCTTGGGGCACGCCATGTAAAACATTACTCAACTCAGAAACCTCATCACGAACTTTAACCGCTTGTTTTCTATTATGAATGTATGATTCAATCAATTTCGTGGCCACAGGCGAAAAATTATACCATTGTAACTTTGATACGAGAATATCGTGAGACACTATCAAAGGCCTTCTTCAGATCAATGAAAACCCCACTTACGCATTTCTTATCTTCTAAGTCAAGCATTGCTGCTGTGGTGCTCTTTCCAGATCTGAAACCATACTGGCGTGAGGAGAAAAGGTCCATTTTATCGAAAAAAAATCGACTATGTTATTTTTCATGAGCCTCTCGAGCACTTTCGAAAATACAGGCAAAATACTGATAGGCCTATAGTTGTTTGGATCTTTTTTGTCGCCTTTTTAAAACAAAACAGACACAAGAGATATCTCTTGAGAGGCTCTTCCGTGGAGGTGCTAAAAATTCGGAGACTATAATTCCTTTTGGCCAGAGGCCACCGTCTAGAACCATCGAGAAGACATCGTCGCGTACTTTGATGTGAAAAGATGAATAATGAGGGAGCCGGGTTTTCAGTTTTGTGCAACAACTCGTATCTGCTTTAACGTTACGCTGCTGCTTTCCTCCCCCCCCCCCCATTTATTACATGTTGCAACTGCTATATATACAAATAAGACTTAAATAACATCTAGCAACTTCACTTTCACTTTACACAGTTTGTGGCTTCACTACACTTATAATGTAGCTTCCAAGTCAAGGGGTTTGGTCCTTTTTAACCGCGTCGAAGGTCTCCTGCAGTATCCAGCAGGACGAGTGCCTCAACATTAGGGTGTTTGTGGAGCCTTTTTTCGTGCTCTGCTGCTCGTTTTTTGATAGCTTCTGCCACCGTTTCAACTTGCAGGTCAAACCCTCGTACATACCAGGGCACATTTGTTATCATTCTCAAAACTTTGTTTTGAAAAGTTTGTATGACTTTGACATTGCTTTTCTTGGTGCAGCCCCAAAGCTGAAACCCGTAGGCCCAGATAGGCTTCAGAACTTGCTGTTATAGCGGGAGCTTGTTGGCCGTAGAGAGCTCAGAATGCTTCCCGAGTAGCCAGTACATTTTACTGAGCTTGGTGTTGAGTTTCTATTTTTTCTTTTTGACGTGAGGCTTCCACCGGAGTTTAGCATCCAGCGTCATGTCTAGGTACTTCGCCCTGTTTGCAAATGGTATTATTTTCTCATTGAGTTGCACGGGGATTGGGCTGGTCTTGCGATTTGTAAAGTTTAAATGAACAGATTTCTCCTCGTTGAGTTTTATTCTCCACTTTTTTGTCCAGGCGTTTACCTCTTCTACCGCGGTTTGTATTTTGCTAGTAGCCTCTTCAACATCATTTCCGACTGCAAGAAGAGCTGTGTCGTCGGCAATAATTGAGTCCTCTCTCAGGGGTAGGTCACTCGTGTACAATAGGTAAAGCACTGGTCCAAGGACGCTTCCTTGAGGTATTCCAGCCGAAATTTTACGCAACCGCGAATATTCACCCTCGTGTTTCACTCGGAAGTGTCTACCGCATAAATAATATTTCAGAATTTCGTAGAATTTTTTCGGAAGGAGTTTATTCAACTTGAACTCAAGCTCCTTGTGCCAAACTTTATCAAACGCTTTGAGATACGTCCAAAAAGACAGCCGAACAGATTTTCTTTTCTTCCAGAGTAGACTCCACAGCATTCACTATCCGATGGACCTGATCTATTGTGGAGTGTTGTTCTCTGAATCCAAACTGATGGGATGGTATGATTCGTTTTTCTTCTAGGATAGGTCTTAGTCTTTTCAGGAGGAGTTTCTCAAAAAGGTTCGAGACTGTAGGGAGAAGTGAAATGGGTCGATACGACTTCAGCTATTTTCCATTGCCGGGGGACGTAATTGAGGCGTAAGGCTGCGTTGATTCAATACAGTAGCTTCCTAAGTCCCCTTTCGGGTAGCTCCCGCATTATCATGGCTGTTATCAAGTCATAGCCGGGAAATTTTTTCGTACTGAGGTTGGTCATAATTTCCGTCCTTAGTTCTTTGATCACCAACAAGGACGCTGCTGAAGATATGAATTTACTAACTCTGAAGAAGTATCCGGCTCTAATCGGGATACAAATACGGCTCTTCGCTTTATTGCCACTTTCAAGGACGAAGAGGGATCCTCGCAACGAGGGAAGGCAAGTCAACGCTATTTTTCTCCTTTGATAGAGGCCTACGTTTATTTCTTCCCATCACCACCGTCCGAAGTCCATCTGAGCCCGGGGCATTCGGCGCCTCTTTTTTTCCGAGTACCTCGTTACCACCATCTGTCGTCCCACCACCTACATTAGCGTTACCGACCCGTTGACTCCTGCTACCTACAGTAACACTGGCATATTGTTTAGTTGGACTCTTATCGGGATAATTTCAAAGCCTTTAAGTCATTCCGCAGGGAAGTGAAATCATCCGAGCCTTTACCTGATTCATCGGGCGTCTCGTTTTGAGCTCCAGCTGCGACGGCTAAGGCCTTTGTGTCGGCACGTTACACACATCCAGAAAACACAGTCACCGTTTTCAACAATAAATTTGGCCCCCGACCGACTTAGCCCGGAACAACTACTGGCGTGGAAAAGACCCTCACATGGCCCACTACAATTCACGTATAGGTCAGATAAATTAATTTTCTGAGAGCACTGAACACAGCAGCCACCACTATCCGCCATCTTGAATGATTTTTTTCTAAAATATTTCACTATAAAATATTATTCGGAAAAA
Source organism: Corythucha ciliata (assembly GCA_038030265.1). Lineage (NCBI taxonomy): Eukaryota > Metazoa > Arthropoda > Insecta > Hemiptera > Tingidae > Corythucha > Corythucha ciliata. The sequence continues at coordinate 29,640,329 of CM075940.1, read as the reverse complement.
GAGTAAAATACAAATTGCTCGTAACTGTGTAGGCATTATGAAAAGAAGATTTACTTTTTCCGACATCCTTCTCGATTTGACATAGGTAGGCAACAACAAGCACGACACTCCAGTCAAGTGGGTGGTAAAGGAAAACCATTGCTTCTAACAAGAAGAAAAAAGCGTTGTTCATTTATTTTATTTAAATTTTTTTTTATTCATAAGGCCAATGAACTTTAACGCGCTGTCGAATGAAACATGAATGGCAAATCACTTTCAAAACTATAAAATACCTGAATTTCCATTGAAATAGCTCCCTTCATCACGTTTTTAGTACAACTCTGAAGGTACACCTGATTCAATGCAATTCATTTTCATTCAGCAATCATTCCTTTTCCCAACTTCTAACAATCCTTTCAATTTTCAACATTTGCGGGTGATTTTGAAGTTTCCCCCCCCCCAATATTTGGAACCCCCAGCGGTCGAACTTTTCCATTTGCTCCCCTGTCCCCCTCTCCCCACCCACCAACAATTCCATTCAACCAACCTTCACATCCCCCCGCGAACTGAAAACGATTCGAAACTATTTCACTGTGTGAGTGGTTGAGGGGTGAAAGGGAGACGCTACACTCGGCGTCACTTTCCTTTTTCCTCATCCACTCGGAAGAAAAAAAAAACAAGGACATTCGCAGGTAAATTGAAACTCAAAAGTATGGGGTTAATGGGCGGTGGGGGGAGGGGGTGAGGGAGAGTGAAGCCAGGGAAATTTTTCGAGGTTGGAATCACTGTTTCGCTTGTGGACAAACCCCCAGTCCCAAGGTTTGCAGTCTCAATGAAAAGAAATGTTTTTGGATGAACGGAAGTTACCCACACGGACACACCCACTAGTCATGTGGGGGGGGGGGAGAGAGAGGATTCGAGGTCTCACAAAAATGGAGGGATGTGAGGTGCTAGGTGGAGGGACCCCAAAGGGTGGATTCTACCATTTATTAAAAGTGAAAAGAAGAAGCGATGAGGGCGCTTCACGAACGTCGGGAAATTGGAATCGATTAGAAAAAGAAGAAGCTGGCAGAAAGTGTTCAAACTTCAACTTTAAATTAGGAAAAAAAAAGAATGAAAAAAGGAACAAATGGTGACTCATTGGTCTTACTTTAAAAAGGTGATGTGATGGTGATTTTAAAAGATTGTGCAAATTCGTTATGGGAGCCCTAGCACCTCAGTTTGTTTGGCATCTTTTTACAATATACGATTTCTCAAATACATTAGGCCTTGAACTATCAATACATTCTACGAACATCTACTTGATACATTTCATTTCGGGCGCATTAAAGCAATAAAAAAAAAAGTTGGTCTCCTTCACGAAAAACTAGTCATTCATCAGACTTCACATGCAGAAACTCCTATAAGGCGTTTCTAAAGTGAGGAAATAGTAAATTGAGACAATCCTTCAACTCCTCCCCCCAACTCACCAACCACGACCTTTTTCTCCCTCACAATTTTACAAATACGTCACACGTTCACAGTAGATTGAGTGGAATATGAAGAAACTGACTTTTTATCGCCCCATCACATCCAACCGAATTACTCATGCATTTATTCCTGTGATGACGGGTGGTGGGGTTGAGTGAGTGGATATATATTATATTTGTCAGCCAACCATCGATATATGAACCTATGTTGATCGTGTTATAGTTGAGTGAGAGTGGTGGGCAATCACGTAACGGATGAGACGGTCCCCTCCAAAAAAAAAAGAACCTAAACACACCTGATTTATGAATAATTTTCCTTCTTCTCAAACTCCCCCACCCCCCACAACCTCACTCACCTTTTTGTAGCTATGGCAATGCCCTTTATTTAGGTTCCTATTTCAGGAGAGGATCCCTCTCATCTTCTGATAGCTCGCTTGATCTGCAGAGATGAGCAATCTAGTTTACACATACATAAACGATGGGCGTAACATTCGGCAATGAGAAAGGTTAATAATAACCGATAACCTTTTCATGGGTTGCTGTACTTTGGATCAAATGGAGCGAGCAACGCGCTTATATTTTCTTCTCCCCTTTTTTTTAAGGGCGTGTAATATATTCAGCATTTTTTCAAAGCCTATAGTGGGGAGAGAGAAAAAAAAAACAGCCATAGTATTGATGTTGCGATTGACGGAAGAAGCTTCTCTCAAAAGAAAGAGAAAAGTGAGAATAGCTTAGTTATATAGTTTTTCACCTCCTTGCCGGAGAATATTTATTCTCCACGATCGATCATTATCAACTTCCTTATAAATCTGTTTCATCCATCTTAAATAATGGAAGAAACTAATTGTTAGTTAATAAATTTCATTCAACTCGTAGCTAATTAAGCCTCGAGCTTATTGCTACAATTAAGGTTCATAGAGGGTTGAAACCTCGATTGTGTGCAGTATTAAAGAACTTTATAAAAAATGGATCTGTGTTTATCGCGACAGGATCAAACTCTTGCTATCATTTTATCAAGTGATTAAACTAACCTTTTTATCGAAATAAGCTCCCCTTTATCGATGGTGACCGAGAAAACTCAAGTCCCATAAAATTGGTTCTAGGGTTCTCGCTATCTTTTCCTGTCTTGTGACAACAAATTGCGTAGTAAAGAGCTACTATTAGCAATGTTATAGAAAAGAATGTTCCTGTGAGGTAAATATGTGAAAAAAAAGGTTGATTTTAGAATTTGTATTTATCTTTCCGGGTCGTGTGGTATATTTTTCCTGAGCCGGTATCAGACAGCAACAAAGGGAAAAACTTTTGACAATATAGAATTTTCTCACTTCAAATAATCCAAGTATTTACTACCAATAGGCTCTTATTCTAGCGAAGGGTTTTCATCAACAAAAAGGATTCACCCACGTTGTTAAGGGACGTGAAAGCTACTCTCCCTTCGTAAACTGTAGCTGAATAATTCGTTATATCGCCTAGACGCTCCGCGGTTGCGTGAAGAAGGGGAAGCATTGCCACTCGTTGATTAAAGTAAACCTGAAGAGGTTTTCCTCTCCCACCTTTCGTTAAAAACTTTATTAACACGTCTTTGTGTTATCACAACCTGGTAAATGGGAAAGTGAGGTGGGCCAATTATGAAACAAGTTTCAACATCGTGGGCTCATTAGAAACAAAGGAAACTAATATGCCTGTCAATCACTCCTCCCCTCCCACCAATTCTGACAAGAATCCGTAGGTCCCTCTAGCGCTTGAGTATAACAAATAAACTTTAAGCGTGTTTTCACTCTGGGAAATTCTCTTATCCTTTCCAATGCTTTTCGCTTAAAGGCGAAGCGGAGACTCCCATCTGAAAACCCATCTGCTCCACTCCCTTCATAGTAATTACACTCAGTGCGCGAACAAAACGTTTATGCGGAAAATTCAACTAACTCAAAGAATGTAGCATCCTTCCCATGTTGTGGGCTGAGCCATGAGATTAAGAAGTTCAGATTTTTTTTTTCTCCGCAATTATATTCGCTGGGGAATTTCGGTATTTTCCATAAAAAAAAAAGAAAAACTTTACCTTTGGAGGTCGGTGGAAGGCATTAGGCTAATTCAATTTAGTTTTTTCATTACTTTAGAAAATGCTTAGTGATTGCAAATGCTTGGTGATTAAAACACCAAGAAGTCCATCGTATGCGTTAATTTTGGCTATCTTCCCCTCCTCTCTGAATCACAAAGTATTAAGCAATCTCAAGCATGAAGGTACACACACCCGAGTACCCGAGCACGACACAGTAGACAATTGAAGGGCGTCCTCTCCGGGATGCAAATCTACGAAACGCCTGCAAAAATCCATCAGTGGATAAATCTTCTACCAGTTCTAGATGAACCGATCTCGTAACCGCACAAGTGAAAAGGCAGACCCATGCCTTTTCCTTGTTTTTCAAATACAGCGGTCCGACTGAATCAATTCCTGTGACTTCGAACGGCGGTGTGTCGCTCATCCTGTCTTTCGGAAGGTTTGACATTTCCGCCTGAGCGCAATGACTTTCGAATCGCCGGCACCTCACACATTTTCTCCAAGTGGTACGTTCTGATCAGTGTCTCAGTGATCGGTCCTTTCTGGTGTAGTATAACCGGTTGTCTAAAATCAAGCGTGTCGTCTCGCCGGAAGAGGCGTGTTCGCAAACGGTAAATACCATCTTGGTCCTTGAAACACGGCAAAACTTGAAAAGCTGTGGCGTTTCCAATCAATAAACTCCGTTGTACACTCCTCACGAGATGTTTCTCTGCTTCGGTGTATTCTTCACCAGAAATTTCTCCTTGTCTCCTCTGATCTTTGAACCGGATGTTGTTGAGGAAACGTAAAATCCACGCGATCATGCGGACCATCTTATGATAGTTGGAAAAATACGATTACATCCAAGCGCAGTTATCATCTTTTGTCGAGAGACAAGATGCCGTCGATTTCTTTATTTCGCCACTAACAGCATCCTCATCAAATATTAAGACGTGGTTCGGCCATGAATCTTCTTTTTCTCGGAGCCAAGACGGTCCCTCCCACCATTTAGATTCAATGATATCGGTAACCGAACACCCTCTGGATGGGAGGTCTGCAGGATTCATCTTTTCAACGACGTGGCGCCATTTTGAGGGGCGAGTCAGAGATCGAATTTCTTTTATTCGGTTGAAGACAAAAGTAGCCCAATTTTCTTCCCGACAAACCCATGCCAGGACTGTGGTCGAATCGGACCAGAAAAAGGCGTCTTTAATATCGATATTGAGGGCTTTTATTGTTTCGTCATACAACCTAGCCCCTATCAACGCCGCTAGCAATTCCATGCGTGGAATCGTCGTCTTCTTCAAAGGCGCCACTCTAGCTTTAGCGGCCAAAAGATGAATTTCGACGTTATCGCCGTTTTCTACTCGAGCCATCACTACGGCGGCGTAAGCAACAGCGCTAGCATCAACAAAGGTATGAAGAGTAACGCGACTAGTTTTTCTCCCGAACGACCATCGCGGAATTTTCACTTCAAATATCTGTGGTAGCTCACTGTACCACTTTTGAAAAGCAATTTTCAAGTCCTCTCTGACCTCGACGTCCCAAGGGGTTTTGTCCTCCCACGCCCATTGGAGAATTAGCTTAGGCACTAACATAGCGGGGCAAGACCACGAGACCCAAGATGTGTCGTCCTGGCGATTCCAAGTACTTTAGTCAAATTTTTGGCATCTGACGAGTCATCTCTGGTGTATTCCCAGCCTCTTAAGTCGAATTTTCGTTCACACAAAATGTCTGTCGCGATATCTTTGAATTTCTCGGCATCTTCTACGGAAGTCACACTAGTGACACAATTGTCGACATAAAAACTCTCAGAAAGTTGTTTAATCAAGGCCGGTGGCGTGTGTCGTAGACCCAATTCAGATTCTTTCATTACTTGCCGAAAATGAAGATCAAGAGAAGCTCCCAGCAAAAAACAGTCGCTATCAATTTTTTCGAATTGGGCCCAGAATCTAACCCAGTCTTTTAGTTCACCACCGAATTTTTCAACTTCAAGGTGAGGCAGTTTAAACTTTCGTCGATTAGAGTCAGTATCCGAGCTTGTCCTACTCGCCTGGTCATTCAGCCCCCCCTCATCAGAAGTCAAGTCCTCGATAGTTATTTTTAGTTTATAAAATCGGACAATCAACTCGTCAACTCCAGCCTGTTCCTCTTCGAGGACCTCCTCGTCATCGTTTTCATTCTCCAGAAGAAGGTCGAAAACCTCGCGAACAATACTCCGTATTTCTTCGAACCTCTCGGTTATTACTTCAAATTCGGCTCGAATCTCCATCAACCCAATCGTTTTCTCAGCCACTCGATTAACAAGACTCTCGTAGAGTTTATTAAAACTCGACGGGATTTCTTGATTTTATTCACGTCCTGTCACGGTCGCCAAAATTTATGAGGGAAAATATAGTAAAATCAAGACTCACCCGTCTGATTGTCTTCGTTAGCTGAGCCGCTCTCCGTCAAACTGTCTTAGTGGGTTGTTTTCTTTATTAAATAATTGGTCTACAGAAAAAACGAAAATATCTAACACAAAATCAGTTTTTCACTACTTTTTTCGCGAGATAAAAGAGAGGTTACAGATAAAAAATTTCCCGCTCATAATCGGTTTCCCACAGGCATCATAAAAAAGATTCGGCTCTAAAGCTGTTTTAACAGTTCTGAGCTCACATTCAGCACTGTGGAAAAAAAAAAAAAAAAATGCACTTCCCGGTTCCTCGAAACCTTAAATTCTTAGCATACCAGTTACGAGAAGTTATTACATTATTCTCTTAGGGAATCACCGAAGTTCCCCCTACGGACAGCTTCCAGTCACCTTAAAAATGAAGGTTTATTACGGATACACACACACACACACCCTCACAAAAAAAAAGAGAAACTTGAAAGAATTCTTTCACACAGCAACCCACATTTTCATTACTCCCACTCAACACTCCGCTCGCACTTCAAGGGGCACTCTAATTTTCCGAAATTAAAAATTAATTTCATTATCCTCAGCGGGAACCAAGGGTCTCCAAGCCGCTCCTCTATTTACGTTTTAATCCTAAAACAAGAAAGGAACGGTTAAAATCCAAGCCACCTCAAAACCTTTTTTCGATTTTTTTTTTGTCTCGACTTTTATTTTTATTTCATTCCCGCCCCCCTTGCCAGATCGAAAGAAATTACGACCAAGTTTGCATAAACTTCTTTAAAAGACTCTTCGTTCTTTCCCGAAGGAATGACAATACTTGAGAGTGTGCCAGAAACAAAAGTTTAATTGGTAAAGTTCGCTAGAAAATTTTTACTCCAGTCAAAAATAACACTAGAAACGACAGGTAGAATAAAGTAAACCCGCGATATAATAGTTAAATTAAGGAGTATGATAAAATTAAAAACCTTGATTTTTATGGTTAAACTGGACGTCAAGTGTGCAGGCCCGGATTTATGCCTATAGACCAACCAAAGACTAAAGAAATCGACGGTATAGCGCTACTGGCGCCGATTAGGATGTAAAGTGTGAGTGCCAAACGACCGGCCTCCTATCAACCAACGAAAAAAAAAAAAAACTGGGAAAAATACTGAGTAGGCACTAGAGACCAAAAAATTGGCAAATGGACCAATGTGGACACCCGTTTCATTCACTCACTTTCGCTCTCTCTTGGATAGCCAGCAGAATGGGTTTCAAGTGAGCCAAACCCAAGAAATTGGTCTCTAAAAAGGCCAGATATGTGAAATTTGGGGGTTTGAAAGCATTAAATCAGCAATACGTACTGTTTTTTAATGCGCGAAATCAGTGATTTAGTTATTTAAATGAGCAAAATTGGTCATTTGACTGAGCCAACCCTGAAGGGGTTGAAAGCGCAAAATTGTGTTCATGATCTCGAAAAATTGCATTTTTAGGTGACCCAGCCCCACGAAATTGTTTTCATACTAATGCAACTCTGTGGAATTTCTTTTTGGAAGACAACGGGCCGGCTAAATCCCACGATGGTCCATATCTACGAAATTTTGTTTTTGATAAGCACCAGAGTCGAAAAATAATTCATCTTTAAAGTGAGGCAACACCCGCGAAATGTTCATTTTAAAAGTCTGAAATCCGTGAAGTGGTCAATACCAGGGAGCCCAAGCCCTCGAAATGGGTTTCTGAAACGCCAGTCCCTGAAATTACGTTATTCCATGAGACAAGACGGCGAATGTTGTCTTCAAAGAAGCAAATTTTGTTCTTGAAGCAGCTAAAACCACGAAATTGGGTTATGTCAGTTATGCGCCTCGATGGTGTAATGGATACAATGCTCGCTTCGCAACTCAGCGGGCCTGGGTTCGAATCCAGCCATTGCCCATTACACTATAAGGCTGCGGCGAGCTGTGACACGGCACACTCGGCTTCGTGTGGGCGTTCCCGGCGGTGTGCGTTCAACAAACCGCGCACCGACCGAAACGCCCGCGTAGTACGGGTGTGAAGTGCACAGTTAGATCTGGGTATGGCGTAGAAGCCCAATGGAGGCTTAGGCGCCTGCCGGGTTCAAAGCCCGGCGCCCCCGAAAAAAAAAAAAAAATATGTCAGTCAAATCCCGCCCACAAACTATCAACGTCCATATGCACTTGTGTAATAATACGCGAGACTATCAGCACATTGCCAGTACAGGGAAGCAATGACAATAATGACATCTCATTTGAAGCCAAACACAACAGTTGTGAAAAGCCTTTCTCAGACAAGGTGGTCAGCTTGAGAGGATGAAGTCACCGTTCTCGTTTTCGGCGTTTTCTCCACTTTAACCGAGAATTAGCGTTTTCTCAACGCTTCGGCCCTTCTTCTCAATTTCATCGGTGAATCAGATATCCCCCCCCCCCATTTCAACCGTGAATAAGTGATTTATCTTCATTTTAGCCGCGAATTTGTGATTTTTTTCTCCATTTTTTGCTGTGAGTTTGCGATTTTTCTCAGTGATGAGCAAAAATGGTCTTGGTCTCGCGAAACTCTTGCAGCAAGACCAAGACCAAGACTTGAAATGCAAGACCAAGACTTTCTACAAGACCTTACGAACGAGTCTTGCGCAAGACCAAGACTGTGTTGAAAGAGTCTTGCAAAAGAGTTCTGCTTTCAAAAACCGAATTTTGTGGGTTTTGCTCATCCAAGAACACATTTTGCCAATGTTAGCTATGCCATAACAAAAGTCTCATATTTGGCACTTTCAAAATTCTATTTCACAGATTCTTGCAATTTCGCGAATTTTCTCGCTATTAAATACCAAATTATGTGGTTTTAGGTCTTATTGAAACCAGTTTTTTTTTGTTTTTTTTTACAGATATGGCTGATTTAGAAAACTCATTTCGCTCTTTTCAAACCCAAATTCCCGAAGTTTTGCATATTTTCACTCTTTCAAAACGTAATTTCGTGAATTTGGCTCATTCAAACACACACAGACGTTTGCGCTCTTGCGCGAGTTTGGCTCTTTCTTGAAATCTGTTCTACGGGTTCGGCCAATTATAAAGACTAAATTGTCGAAAAACGAAAAAACAAATTTCGTGATTTTGGCGCTCGACCATATTTTCGCTCTTTCACAACCAAATGTCAACGCTTTTGCTCCTTTGATACAAAACACCGCGGATTTTTGCGATTTAAATTCATAATTTCGCGTATGTTCAATTTTGTGGGCTTAGTTCTTTCTGGAACCAGTTTTACAGATTTCGCTATTTCGAAAAACAAATGTCGCTCTTTCAAAAAATAAATTCACGGATTTGACTGGTTCAAATACCAATTTTCGTCATTTCGACCATCGGCCCTGATAAACGCCAGTTTCGTGGATGTCCGCTCTTTTAAAAGTCAAATTGTGCGAGTTTGGCTCAGTCAAACTCCAAGTTTTTCCAAAAACTTGTCTTGGTCTTGTTTTGCTCATCACTATTCTCAATTTTCACCGTAAATTATCGATTTTTGCTAATTGGCCACGAAGTTGCCTCCGGAAACTTCGGCTTGCCATTTACTCAATTTTTCTGTGGATTAGCACATTGTCTCAAATCAACCCCCAATCAACCATTTATCTTGATTTTAACCGCACATTAGCGTTTTTCCTCCATTTTAACCGCTAAAATTATAGCGCTAATATTCGAGCGTTCATTCGCGCTGTCTCGATGAAACATCCAGACCGAAATTGAGAAAAAAAAAAAAAAAAAAATCTGTGATTCCCGGTGTGAAGATGCCAATTTCTGGCTGAAATGAATAAAAAACGCTAATTTGCTGTTCTTTGCTAAAATTGAAACGTGGCCCAGTTTTTGCTTTTCTGCAAGTGCTAAAAGGCTAAAAAGGCGAGAAAATCCGCTAGGGCTATACAACAGAAAAAAAAACACGCTATTTCGGGTTCAAAATTGAGAGAAATGACACATTCAAAACTAAAATTGTAAAAAATCGCCATTCGTGGATAAAAAGAAAAAAGTCACTATTTCGCAGCTAATTTTTCGAAAAATGCTAATTCACGATTGAAATGTAGAAGACTGGCTAATTAGCTTCTAAAATTGGGACGATCGCTAATAATCCACGGCAAACTCTACTCATAACCCACGGGAAATAATTGAGAAAAATAGCAAATTCGCTAATGAAATAGACAAAAAGCGCTAATTAGCGGCTAAACTCGGAACAATTCTCATTCGCGGAATCGCGGACTAAGTTGAAAGAACCGCTAATTAATTCGCGGCCAAAATTGCGAAAAATCCATGGGGCCTGGAAAAATGTTAATTGTCGGATACAAAAGAAGAAGAAGAAAAAAAAAACAAATCCGTGGCTTCTAAAGGCATAACTTCAGGCTTGAAACTGAGAAAAAGCGCTAGTCCATAGCTAAAAGTTGAAAAAAAAAAAAAAAAAATGCAAATGCGGGGCAAAAATAGTTCATACACAGCTAATGTGCGGCCAGTATTGAAAAAATCACCAATTAGCGCTGCTGAAATTATCTAAAAAACGCAATACTCGCAACTCAAAAAGGGAAGAAGTGCTAATTCACTGCTGAAAAATTAAAAAACCGCTAATTTGCTGCAAAAATCGAGGAAAACTTCAATTCATGACAAAAATTAAGTCAAATCGCTAACGTGGAATAAAAACGCTACTTCGTGGCTATAATTGAGGAAGAGATCATCGACTCACGGATTAAGTGTAGAGGATAAGCTTTGTAATTGCCGGCTAAAATTGAAAAAAAGTCAATTTTTCGGCTATTTTATAGTTCGTTAGTAAATCAAATGCAATGCTGTTTTCCTTGGCGCGTCCCTTAAGGCCCCTACACACGATCCGATCCTACCATCCTACAGTCGGATGCTAGCCAGGTGCATCCTATACAGTCTGATAGTGTGGAGAATTGTAGGAGAAAGAATTCGGTAGGATCCTACTGTAGGATGGTCGGACGGTTCAGAACTTCTTACATCCTACCACTTCACCACTTACTCGGCCGGATTGGGGCGTGTGTTTCAGAGCTGTAGCGCCCGACATGCTATCAAAAGGGACTCTCTTCATTCTAGGGGGTTACTTCTTCTTCTCGAGGTGATTGTAATTAATTAATTATTATTATTATGATAATGGTCGGAAGAAATGGTGGGAACGTGTGTAGAGCCGGATCCTACAAAAACTGTTGGAAGAGTTTGGTAGGTCAGTCGGTACGATCGGAACGTGTGTAGGGGGCTTTAAGGCACGGCGCCCTTGAGCGGTCACCCGGCTCGCCCCACCTTAAAGCCATCACTACTCATACTATTTTATAGTAGTAAGTAAGTTGAGTTCTATTTTGGAAATAAATAAATAAAAGGAAAACTCCAATTTACAATAATAATTACATAACCAGCCCTACTAGAAGTTCAAAGAGCTTGTGCAATAGGGCCGAGTTGGTTGAACAGACGGTCAGCAGAGCCCCAAGAGCTTTAAAAAAAAAAATCTGTATTGCTTTATGTAGATGGTGTGGAAATATTGGGGAGAAGCCCTAGAGGTAGTGATGCACGAGACCGAGACCGAGACTTACGTGTCTCGGTCTCGGTCTCGGTCATTAGCAAGATGATCTCGGTCTTGGTCTCGGTCTCGTACTTAAAAAGTCGGTCTCGGTCTCGGTCTCGTCTCCTAAGTCTCGGTCTTGTCTCGAAAGTCTCGGTCTAATGACTGATGGTGGATGGGGGGGGGGGATCAAAACCCTTCTTCCTCCCACGGTTCACCCCCGCCACCAACCCACCTACATGTTTAGAGTGATTTTGACAGATCCCCGGTTATCCCGCCCTCTCCGGAAGCTGGAGGTCGGCTATGGAGCATTTAATTTATAACCCCCCCCCCCCCAGCAAGTGAATTCAGCAGAAATACCCCCCCCCCTGGAGCTTGTCAAATCCCTTTAAACATAGGCGAGGGGTGGGGTGGGAAGGTGGTCAGGGAGTATATTGGGAGGGGGAGGGATTTCGATTACCTCCCCCTAAGAGAGGTCCCAGATCCGCCCTTGGATCTACATGTACACATTTTGTGGGCTATGTAAGGTCAAAATGCTACACTTTAGGGGGGGGGAAGTCTACATCCGATCCAAGAATGGGCGTAAAAATGGGATTAACCCTAGTAGGCTAGTATAGGTCTTGTCATATCGCTGAAAACTTGTGTGGGGAGGGGGTTATTCTATGAGAGGGGTTTCGATCCCCCCCCCCTTTAAAAGGTCTCCGATTCGCCCTTTGATGCTTGATGCTATGTGTGAAGGTCACAGTATTCCAAAATGGAGAAATTAGAAGGACGCTATTTCTGCACGAAACGAATCGAATTCAGGCCGGTCTTCGGTGCGGGCTAAAGACCCAAACCGTTTCCGGAGAGGGGAGCATTAGATTGGGTCAGTGGCGGATTTACGGGGTGGGTTTTGGGGGTTTAAACCCCCCCTAAGAAGATGGCGTATGCTATTGCTGCTCATTGGAAAGATTTCTTTTATCTTTACCAAGGGTGCTGAATAAGGGTCGCGGCACAGATGATTCCTATAGACCCTCCTCCCCTGTATTCGTCCCTCATCTACAATGCAGCCAGTAGTGCATCGATGAAGGGGTGAAGAGGTGGGCAGCCATAAAATTGATAGCGTTTTCCATTTGCATAAAATTCCGCTGTATCAAAAATATATAAAAGAGGAAAAAATAGATAAAAATCGCTAGAATTGAGGAAACTCCATAAAATCGCTAATCCACATGACTAAGAAGGGCAGTGCTAAAAAGGAGAAAACGGATCAATTTAAGAAAATTCCCTAATTTACAGCTAAGATTGAGGACTGCTGTGATTCGCGGCTAAAATTAAGAAATTAGCGGCGCGGCGCGCCGATAAAATTGGCCGCACAAATTGAGAAAAAGCGCTGATTGTGAAGCTAAAATGGAGAAAAACGATAATTCACGGATTTTCTAATTCGGGGCTGAAATTCAATAAGAGCGGTGATTCGCGGGTGAAATTGATTTTTTTGCCGGGAATAATTCACGGCTAAAATTTAGAAATAATGCCCAGCTAAATTGAAAACCGCTAGCTCGGCGGATCAATTGCAGAAAATCCGCTATTTCGTGGCTATAATTTAGCAAACGCGGTAACTCGCGGCTAAAATGAAGATAACGCCAATCCACATGAAGTCATGACATAAGAACTGAAAAAAAAAAAAAAAAAAAATTCAAGAATTGAAAAAAGAAAAAAAAGTTTCCTCACAACCAGGGGGCTCGAGCCCCCTCCTTTGGGGCAGTGGTGACGGAAAGGGGGGCGTTTTCGCGTTTGATTAGTTTGACCATTATTGAGTCTTAATAGACAGCTTTTTGCTATTTTTACGACACGTATCGTCAGTTCAGACATTTTAAACGTGTGAAAATATCTCAGTTAAGCCGTTTTTGACGCACAAATGGTCGATTTTCAAAACATGAATAATCTGTTTAGGGCTTTTCAAAGCGCGAATCGTCAGTTTAACCCTTAATAGGCCACGTTATTAAACATATAGAGTCAGTTTTAGCAATTTTTAGGGCGTGAATACGTCAAACTGCCAGTATATGGCAATTTCTAGGGCATGAATAGTCAGCGTGATATTTTCAAACCGCGAATCGTCAGTTGAGCTACTTTTAGAAAGCGTAGAGCAGGTTTTGCCAATTGTGTGGCTTGTATAGCCAGTTTGGCCAATTTTAGGGCGCATAGTCAATGTGTTTTTTGTTTTTTTTCATTTAAAAGCCGCGAATACGATGTCATACCAAGGCGAGAATAGTCAGTTTGGCTATTTTTGGCGAAATACTGGTCGATTTTACCATTTTCAGGGCTGGAATAATAATTTATTTAAGCGCGTTCAGGGCAAAAATGACGTCAGTTAAACATTTTTGGAGCTAGTAAAGTCAGTTTGGCCATCTTTAAAGCGGCGCATCCACCAGTTTGGTTGTTTTTAGCGTGCTTAGTCCCATGAAAGTTATAGTTTGACCATTATTGGCACGCCAATGGTCAATTTTGCAGCCTACAGGGCAGGAATCATCAGTTTAGGCATATTCAGGGCGTGAACCGTCAGTTTAGCCAATTTTTTGCACTTGGAGTCAGTTTGGCTATTTTTAGAGAGGTACCTAATTGCCAATTTTTAGGGTATAATTAGTCACAGTTTAGCCGTTTTCAAAAGGCATAAATCTTCAGTTTTGCTATTTTGGGGAGCGATTATAGTCAGTTTAGCCGTTTTTATGGCGGGAATAGCTATTTCTAGGTAGTAATAAATCGCTGTTGAGTCCTTTTTAGTAGAGCGAAGGACACAATTTCCCCAAGCCCCCCCCCCCCTTGAGGAAATCCTGGATCAGCCGTCTGCTCAAAGATATATCCCTTAATGTAGATAAAAAGCTCATTCGCTGCTCAACTCGAGAAAATACGTGGCTGAAGTGGAAAAGACGCGATCATTCGCTGCTGAAACGGGGGAAAACGAATAAATCGCGGATCAATTTGGGAAAACTTGTTAATTCACGGCTAAAATTTTGAAAAAGTGCTTATATCGCGGCAAAAATTGGGAAAACACCAATTCGTGGTTACTATACATGGCAAGTTTCGGGCTAAAACTCAGAATTAAGAGAGAGTTAATCGGACTTACGAGCTTATCCGCTGGGAAAATAGAGAAAAATAGAGTTAATTCGCATTTTCCGCAAGAGTGGATTTATGGTGTGTAGCCCCTCCCAAGACAAAAACCTAGATCCGCCACTGGATTGGGTTCATTCGTTGTGTAAAAATATCTACACCAGCACTATATGCATCGAGCTTTTTGGATCACACCGAGACCGAGACTAAGTCTCGAGAAAATGAGACTTAGTCTCGGTCTCGGTCCAGAAAATGCAATCTCGATCTCGGTCCGGAAAATGCAATCTCGATCTCGGTCTCGGTGCATCACTACCTAGAGGCCATTGAAGCGAGGCGAAGGCCTGTCAATACCGCAAAATGGCGGCGCGTTTGATTGATCGGCGCGAAGCTGTTGTTTTCTATCCTAGGCCTATGAGCTCAACTGTGGTTGGAGATTTGCAGTGGTTGGGTCTTCTTTGTGTTTGGAGCTTAGCTAGAGTTAGACCTTTGCTGTGGTTGGATCTTTGCTGTGGCTTAAGCTTGGGTGTGGCTGGACTTTTGCTGTGGTTTGAGCTTGGCTGTGGTTGCAGTTTTGCAGCAGTGGCTGGACCTTTGCTGTGGGGCTGGGGCTCGAATATTCTCTGCACGGTCCTGGTAGTTAGGTCCAGATCAAAATGCACCAAAGAGGGCTGTCATTGCCCTTAAAAGTGGTCATAAATGAGTGTTTGGCCTCGCTATTTCGGTCAATTTTCTCGACTCCAAGGCGGTCAACCGTGATCCTCGGGCTATTCGTTGCGCTTACGAGTTTTCGATTACTTGTCCACTGCCTTTATACGTCCTGAAAAGTGTGCAAGTGGCCAAAAACGGGTGCGTCCCTTCGTGGTTTGACCAAAATCGAAGCTTTTCCTGGTTTCGTGTCTTTAACGTTTCTGTTTTAAAAAAACAATACAATGCAATTGCGGTGGGGGGGGGGGCGCAACAAATTTTCATGTTCCAAGGGGACGGTTGAGAACCACTCCCTACATCAACGGCGGCCTACGCCTTGGCGTCCTCTATTTGGCCACATATAGAATATTTGGTACTTAAGGGAGAGTTGTACATGTGTTTCCTCGACCCCCCTCCAATCTTACCTCGCCTACTCCGCGTTACGGAAATTACCGCCGTATTTTTGCACTAAACGTGGACTTCATGGGCTCATTTAAATCTTCAGGAAATTACGCGCAAGCGTACGATCTTGCTTTCCTAAATAAGTCGTCGAAAGAGTTTGAATTTCAAGGTAAAAGTTTGTGTGCGTTTTACAGTTATTTTAGGGATGAAATATGAAAAAGGAAAATCGTACGCTTGTGCGGAATTTCCTGAAGATTTAAATGAGCCCTTGAAGTCCACGATTGGTGCAGAAATACGGCGGTAATTTCCGTAACGCGGAGTAGGCGAGGTATGATTGGAGGGGGGTCGAGGAAACACATGTGCAACTCCCCCTTAACACCACTTCCTCTTCTTTGAAGCTCATTGATGAGACTACGCATTTATCAAATTTATAATTATTCACATAGGTAACATTATGAGACAACAAAAAGAGATAATGACTACGAACTGTCCATTAGGTACAAACTAGGATACTAAATTCATTACGCTCCCGAAATGTAATCCTTTGAAAGCCTGCCTTCTCTCAAACAAGGTCGTAACCACAAATCCTTTTTCATTCATGTTTGGCAATAGTTCAGACAGAAAACATTTTTAAACACCTTAAAAACTGCAAAAACACATTATTTAGCCCTTATGTTAGTGGTAAGAGTAGGGCTCTTTTTCGACATTGTGCCTCGACGCTAGCGCTGCAAGTGATAATCTGAATAGCCAATAGCCTCGAGTGATTTTCAAAGTCTGAAATTATCCACTTCCAACGTCTCACCCCCTTCAACGATTTTCACGGTAATTAAACTTTCAACTCCCCTTCGACTATTAGAATTAGAGAATAGTGTGATTAATCGCTCAATAATCCAACAATTAAAAAGAAGGACTTTTCCCTTAAAATTTTGTTAAGTAACTGTGATAATTAATGAATTAGAGGTGGCATTCATTGTATAATGAAAAACACTTTAAGAAGAATACTTAAAGTAATGCTGCGAACTTAATTAATTCTGCTCTATATACCCTCTCATCCCAACCATTTCGGTAAGATTACTCTGTTAATGGAGGCATGCACGCACTTTCTGCTCACATTAAGAGTAATTGAATATTAGCTTCTCCTTCAACGTGTCCCTATGTGTAAGTTAGAGGAGCGTGGATTGAGGACAAGAGGGTCTCACTTAGCAACTAAACCACTCAGATATCATTTATTCGAGCATTTATTTCCTTTCAGTGCACTACATTTATGAAAAGAAAAAAAAAAGGCTACTCGTCCCGTCGGTGACAAAAATTGAGTCGTGTTAGCAGGAGAGTGGAGTAGTGTGTGTGGGGGAGAGGATGTGAGGGGCTAAGGGCACCGGGCAATCACTGTACTGAGGCTTTCCAAGATGCAATTCAATAATACATCGTATTTCGATTGAGTTATGCCACCCCTCCCCCCTCAAAGCTTTGGCGCCCTCGGACTCGGCATGGCATGGGTACGGGCCCACTGATTGATTGATATGCCACCCCGAAATTGGTTTTTCAGCAACAACCGTTGGTTTTTTAATGGGTGCAATCGGAGAAATGATTTTTTGTGTGAGAATTGACGATCGTGACGAGTGTTGCCTAGAGGTGGGCAGCTTCCCCACTACGCCTGCGCTTTCGAGTCCAACTGTCCACGTTTGCCCCCCCCCCCCTGGCTACGCCCAGCTAGCCAGATGGAAATTTAGTGCGACCTTGAAAAAGTCTAATGGAAGTGGGAGGGTGACGTCTTGACATCTTTCAAGATTTTTTATAAACCCAGAGGCCTATTCTCTGACAAAAAATCAATGTGTTTTTCGTAGCAAGATTTCAATTTAATTCATTTGACGAAAATGAATAAGATAGAAATATTGCTTTGAAGAACATAATGCTTTCTTGTTAGAGAATAGGTCCCCCAATTATTTCACTTGTACACAGTGGCGGCTCCTTCTCCTCTGGCCTGGGTATTCGCAGTTTCGGGGGGGGGGGGGGGTGTTCAGACGCGGATCGAGGATTTGCTCATGGGAGGGGCTTATAGGGACATGGTGTGCTTCGCTCTACTAAAGACGGCTTGACAGACATTCACTGCCAATCCCACCATAAAAACGGCTAAACTGTCTATAACTGCGTCCCTAAATGGCAAAATTGACAATTCCCGCCTTGAAAATGACCAAACTGACTATTTGCGCCCTAGCGATCCCCTCAAAAACAACCAAAATGACTTCACGCCCGCCATAAAAATGGCTAAACTGAAACAAAGCCCTAATAATCCCGCTCTGAAAGTGTCTAACAATGACCATTCACGCCAAAATAGCCGAAACTGGCGATTCCCACTCTAAAATTGGCCAAACTGATTCTACGCGCCCTAATAAAAATGACTCAACTGACGATTTGCGCCCTGAAAATACCCCAACAGATCATTCCTGCAATGAAGACGGCAAAATCTACCATTTACGTGCCAAAAATGGCATAACGGTACCTTCTGGTTTTACGAACTTTTAGCGCCGTATGATTAACAAAACTCATGACTACGCGCCCCCAAAACTGTTTATATCCAAGCCATGAAATCGGCAAAACTGACGGTTCGCGACTTGAAAATACCTAAATCGCCAATTACTGCCCTGAAAATGTCTAAAATGACCATTCACGCAATTCAGAAAATTGCTGGACTGGCAATTTATCTCTCTAAAAACCGCCACACTGACAATTTATTCTCGCTCCAAAAACCCTACAAATGGCTTGACGGACTATTCGCGCCATAAAAATGACCAAGCTGACTGCGTCCACAAAATGGTTGGCCTAACGGTAAGAAAAAATGATTTAATTGAATTCGTACTCTAAAATTGACTAAAATGACTGATTCATGCACTGAAAATGTCGCTTTGACTATTCATGCCCTAGAAATAATGATACTTGACCGTTTGCGCAGTGAGAATCAAGATCCAACTGGCTATTCAAGCCCTGTAAGATTGGTAGAACTAACTCTATATGCGGCCTATAAATGTTTGAACTGGTGCTGACAATTCGCGCTTTGAAAAGCCCTAAACAGATCGACCATTCACGCGTCAGACGCCAAATCTGAGCTTTGACGCCTTTTAACATGTCTGAAGTGACAGATTCGTGCCCTAAAAATAGTATAACTTGCTATTTACGCCCTAAAAATGGCATACTCCGCACCGCGCGGCGGTCTAAAAATGGCCAAATTGTTCGTTTTTTGCCCTACAGAGGCTACAAACGACGAATCGTTTGTTTCGCTACATATTCAGACAAAAAAACGTTTGTTTACGTTTGTTTGGCCTTGACGTTGGTTTTGCAGGACTAAACAAACATAAGCGAACGTTGTTTTGTCTGAATTATGTAGCGAAACAAACGATTAAGGTCATGTGTGCCGTTGCGTGAAGTTGGCGGCACACATTTTGTTTTTTTTTTTAAATTGTACATTGCAGGGCTAAACAAACGTAAACAAACGAATGGCGCCATTTTCGTCGTGTTTAGTGATATGCGTTCCGCCAGGTTCACGTACATGACAAACATGGCTATTCACGCCCTTGAAAAAAAAAAAAAAAAAAAAACCGATCACAGGCGTTTGCGTACCGAGCATGGGCCATCCTCACTTAACTAATCGACTCCCCCCCCCCCATCCCACCGTAGCAAACTTAAGGGCGACTGGTTAAACTGACAAATTTCGCAGCAATAAAATTGGTTGGTTAGCTATTCGAACCGTAAAGCTGGCTAAACGGACCTTTAGTGCCCGTGGGACCATGAAACAAATCGAGCGCTGCCCCAAAGGAGGGGGGCTTAAGCTCCCTGAGCCCCTCCATGGATCCGCGTCTGGGGGTTTTGATGGTGGTGGGGGGGGGGGGGAAGACAGCTACAGGATTTCTTTGCAAGGCAACTATGCGTGTGCATTTGTACACAATACTCTGCTTTGGGGCGGTTCTTTTCCACCCGTCCTCTCCGAATTAGATGTTTTTATGGTCAAGACGGGTGGAAATGAATTGCCCCGGTGCAGAATTTTATGCAAATGAAAAACGCTATAAAATAGATGAAGATTCAGCCACAATCAGCTGTCAACTGTCCGAACTAGAAATTAAATGTAACACAATTAATTGAGTGATCATTTCTAGTAAATAACCAATAAATTAGTGAACCAAAACCCCGAAAATACAAACTTGAAGAAAAAAAAGAGAAAAAAAACTTTCCACATTTCAGCCGGTGTGAATGGGATAAAGACAAGACGATAGAACTACGAGATGGGTGAGGGTGAGGGCATTCGTATGGGGGGGGGGGTAGCAAATTTTTTCGTCCAGGCAGAAGCTTACTCGAACCTTTATAATTGAGTTGAGCAGTTGAGCTAAGCTGCGCACAAATTTGTAGTAAAAATAGGAGTCAAGTTGTTCGACGAATGCCCTGAGGAGTTATATGAGCTATCGAGGCTCTCCTGATGACTTTCAGTTGTTCGGCTCTTCAGCTGGCATTACGCACCATGAAATTAAGCCAGTTTTAAGTACCTAATTTTGTTTCAACTATAATGCATATTTTAGATTGTATTACCAGTGTTATTTGTAAAAAAAAAAAAATATATATATTTATCTGCTAGCCAACTATAATGCCGCGAATACCCAGAGAAACCGCCACTGCTTACACAGCTCTGAAGTGTATCAAAACCAACATTTTCCCTTTCTTACGAAGTAATAAAACTTATCACAATGCTAATGGTAATGAAAAATGAACATGATGCTTGATTTTCGCTTAACGTAATTTTAGTGAAAAGGACGGTGACGGGATATTTCTCAAGGAAATCTTGACGAATAATAAGGGAGGGGGGAGGGAGATAGAGTGAAGCTCTAGCTCCGCGTGATTTACCGCGAGGTAAAAGAAGGTTAAGGTATGCGGTGAAAACTTTCACAGCGATACGTAACGTCTGAAGCTCTAAATTGTTCTGTGCGATGGAACTTTTCATTGGTTCAGACGTCATCGACGGGTGGTATGCCTCATTATCAACGGGAGAGCCATAAGTATATTTTAAGAGATTGTTGAACGTGAATACAAGTTTTTTTCCTCTGGATATTTAAAATATTATTCCGGTCGTTTCAAGCCCCGTCGGCGGCGGCCACACCCCGAATCATGTCATCGAGTAATTAGTGTTTCTGTTGAAAATTATTTGTTTTTCGCGCGCGGGTGGCTTCACTTTACTATGAGCTCTCGTATGTTTTGTTTTGTTTTGTTTTTTCTCGCTGGCTTGTGAAGTTTTTTGATTACCTAAAAATGAAATGTCTTTTTTTTCAATTTGTCCATAATTAAACGTTTTAAAAGAAAAGAACACCGATTTTTAACAAGTGGCGACCGTGACAGGACAGTGTTCTTTTTACGGATATGGATAAATTGACGAAAAACCGAAACGTGAAGCGAACGCGCTTTAACAAACTGTACGACGAGCTAATCGAATTCCTAGAAGAGACGCCTTTCAAGTTTGCCGAATTCGAGACGAAGGCGGAAACGTTCATCGAACGCTTCGAAGAAATTCGAGTTTTGGACAAAGAAATATACGAATTTCTACTGAATAGTGACGAGTCAGAGCATGTTTTGGAGGAAGAACTCGAACGATCCGACGAATGTGCCAACAAGTACTACTCCATTCTTACTACAATGAAAAGGCTGGGAAAGAAGACCACTCTTCCTGAACAGAGCGAAGCAGATCGAAGTAGTTGTTGTTCTTTGAACAAATCTGCAGAGAGGCGGAAGTATAAACTTCCCGTCATCGAACTATGGAAGTATGCTGGTGACCTCAAAGGGCGGGTAGAGTTTTGGTCTTTATTCCAGAAAATAGATAACGACACGGATGTAGACGACGCGTCGGTTCTCGAGCGCGTCGAGTCGTTGAGAGCTACCCACCGACAGCTGAAAACTACAAGAAAGCAATAGCCGCCTTAAAAGATCACTTTGGACGACAAGACCTTCTAATAGAGGTATATTTCAGAGAACTAATCTCACTAATTGTGGAAAATGCTCGCAGCCCCGGTCGGAACAACCTTCCGGCACTTTATGACCGTCTTGAAGCGCTAGAATCCCTAGAAGTTTCCACGACGACATGTGCAGCCATGATTTTCCCAATGATCGAATCCTGCTTGCCAGAGGAACTCCTGAGGGCCTGGCAGCGGCATAAAACGACATCTGTGACGACGACAGACGAGGATGAGCTATCTTCTGTTTCATCGAAGTCAAAACTGACTCAATTACCTACTCCATTCGTGGAAAGACGATGAGTGACAAAGATAAAACAATTGCGTCAGCAGCGGGACTTTTGACCCAGGATGAAAACATCAACTCTCGAGGTACGTGTTTTTTTTTTGTCAATCGAAGCATGCACCCTCTGAATGTTTGAAAGCTTCAAAAATGAAGGTAGACGAGAAAAGAAGCATTCTACTGAAAAGGGGTTGTTGTTATTAGTGTTTAAAGCCGGGCCACCTCAGTAAATACTGTAAAGTCCGAATAAACTGTAAATTGTGCGAAAAAGGCCACGCCACAAGTATGTGCTTGTCCGAAATGAACGAAAAAGACCCACAGTCCCAAGGGGGTGTGCCTAACGTTGCCCTGGCCAGTCATACGGTTGAATCCTCTAGAGTCATGCTCCAGACTGTGTGTGTTAAACTTAAGGGCCCCGAATCGACCCGTCTTGTACGTGCCTTGCTTGACAGTGGTGCTCAACGAAGCTACCTCTCATTAGAAACCGCCGAACTAATGGCTTACCCCGTCAGAAAATATGAATCTCTCTGTCACACCCTGTTTGGCGGAACCAAGACGGAAATCAAAAAGTACCCCGTTTTTAAGGCCCAGCTTGAAAGCCTTTTCGGAGACTTCAGGTGTAATTTCGACGTCCTTGGACAAAAAACGATTTGTGGAGAAATACCACACTTAACTGGGTCTATCGTTGAAGAGTTGAAGAAAATTGGGGTTAAACTCACCGACGCGCTCCCGGGACCGATAGAATTGTTGATCGGAGCCGACGTGATGGGGAAGAGGACCGAACTATCGAATGGTCTAGTGACCATTGAAACTCGATTGTGTTGGACCCCCCCTTCCCCTCGTCAATCCACTTCTTTTGGTTGTTCTCAATACAACTGCGTCATCGTAATGCGTCGAAATGAGTGAGTCCGAACGCGAAGTTTGTTTCATTTGTGACAGTGTTGGAGTAGGTGAGAGAAGAACAGTGAAGGAGAGAGGTTTGCAGACTCTTAAAGAAGCTAGTGTACAACGAGGGAATGAAGAGCATCACCAATTTCTGCAGAACCCACAAGAGGTGAGTGTTCACTCATCCTGCTATAAGAAATATGTCAATCCGAGAATGATAGCTGCAGCAGCACGTCGTTCTGCTGAGGGGGCAGGGACCATCTCGTGCAGCCACTTCCACGCTAAGATCAAAAGCTCCTGTTTTCAATTTTAAACAGCATTGTTTCCTATGTGGGGAGGGAAATGCAGACGATTTTGAGAAAAAACAGAAACGCCTACCTGAGCGTGAAAGGAACTACGTGCATAAAGTCATGAAGCTGGAGGCACAGGAGGTGATCCTGCAAGCCGCCAAAAAACGTGGGGATGAATGTGGAGACAACATTGTTGAACGAATCATTCAAATGAACGATTTAGTTGCCTTTGATGGATGGTACCACCGACTATGCCACAAAAAATTGTATTCGAGGCGAAAAGGTGAATGAAACGAGGTTTTCGCCCTGCTTCAAACGTTGATGAAGCCATGCGATGCATCATTGACTACCTCGAAGAAAACTCCGATGAATGTCAATTTACTCTTGACGATTTGATTTATCAGGTAGAGGGAGATTATCGTCCAGATCCGAGAACAGAGACCTCTCGCCTTGTCAACCGCTATGGGGAAGACATTTTGATAGTGCACACTACCAAAAAAGACACTGTAGTTTGCTTCAGGCACATTGGCTACAAGTTACTCAGCGAGGGTTGGTATATCCACAAAGAAACAGATCCACAGCGAAAGACGATGAGTGACAACGATAAAACAATTGCGTCAGCAGCGGGACTTTTGACCCAGGATGAAAACATCAACTCTCGAGGTACGTGTATTTTTTGTCAATCGAAGCATGCACCCTCTGAATGTTTGAAAGCTTCAAAAATGAAGGTAGACGAGAAAAGAAGCATTCTACTGAAAAGGGGTTGTTATTTTAAGTGTTTAAAGCCGGGCCACCTCAGTAAAGACTGTAAAGTCCGAATAATCTGTAAATTGTGCGAAAAAGGCCACGCCACAAGTTTGTGCTTGTCTGAAATGAACGAAAAAGACCCACAGTCCCAAGGGGGTGTGCCTAACGTTGCCCTGGCCAGTCATACGGTTGAATCCTCTAGAGTCATGCTCCAGACTGTGTGTGTTAAACTTAAGGGCCCCGAATCGACCCGTCTTGTACGTGCCTTGCTTGACAGTGGTGCTCAACGAAGCTACCTCTCATTAGAAACCGCCGAACTAATGGCTTACCCCGTCAGAAAATATGAATCTCTCTGTCACACCCTGTTTGGCGGAACCAAGACGGAAATCAAAAAGTACCCCGTTTTTAAGGCCCAGCTTGAAAGCCTTTTCGGAGACTTCAGGTGTAATTTCGACGTCCTTGGACAAAAAACGATTTGTGGAGAAATACCACACTTAACTGGGTCTATCGTTAAAAAGTTGAAGAAAATTGGGGTTAAACTCACCGACGCGCTCCCGGGACCGATAGAATTGTTGATCGGAGCCGACGTGATGGGAGTTAAGAGGACCGAACTATCGAATGGTCTAGTGACCATTGAAACTCGACTGTGTTGGACCCCCCCTTCCCCTCGTCAATCCACTTCTTTTGGTTGTTCTCAATACAACTGCGTCATCGTAATGCGTCGAAATGAGTGAGTCCGAACGCGAAGTTTGTTTCATTTGTGACAGTGTTGGAGTAGGTGAGAGAAGAACAGTGAAGGAGAGAGGTTTGCAGACTCTTAAAGAAGCTAGTGTACAACGAGGGAATGAAGAGCATCACCAATTTCTGCAGAACCCACAAGAGGTGAGTGTTCACTCATCCTGCTATAAGAAATATGTCAATCCGAGAATGATAGCTGCAGCAGCACGTCGTTCTGCTGAGGGGGCGGGACCATCTCGTGCAGCCACTTCCACGCTAAGATCAAAAGCTCCTGTTTTCAATTTTAAACAGCATTGTTTCCTATGTGGGGAGGGAAATGCAGACGATTTTGAGAAAAAACAGAAACGCCTACCTGAGCGTGAAAGGAACTACGTGCATAAAGTCATGAAGCTGGAGGCACAGGAGGTGATCCTGCAAGCCGCCAAAAAACGTGGGGATGAATGGGGAGACAAAATTGTTGAACGAATCATTCAAGTGAACGATTTAGTTGCCTTTGATGGATGGTACCACCGACTATGCCACAAAAAATTGTATTCGAGGCGAAAAGGTGAAATGAAACGAGGTTTTCGCCCTGCTTCAAACGTTGATGAAGCCATGCGATGCATCATTGACTACCTCGAAGAAAACTCCGATGAATGTCAATTTACTCTTGACGATTTGATTAATCAGGTAGAGGGAGATTATCGTCCAGATCCGAGAACAGTGACCTCTCGCCTTGTCAACCGCTATGGGGAAGACATTTTGATAGTTCACACTACCAAAAAAGACACTGTAGTTTGCTTCAGGCACATTGGCTACAAGTTACTCAGCGAGGGTTGGTATATCCACAAAGAAACAGATCCACAAGACATCCGATCTCAGGTATATGATACAAAAACGTATCCGCCTCCAAATGACTTTTTAAAAGATGTTGATGCTGTCATACCAGAGTCTCTTAATGTGCTGTTGGAAACTATAATAATGAAGGAGAAAAGAGGTGCTTGGGACTCATGGAAAAGGAAGTGTACAGCCATTGCCCATGCCATCATCAGCGCAACAAGACCTCGATCATTTCTTTCCTCGCTTTTGACTGGTCTGACTGGATATTTGTTTAGAAAGTTCGGGTCTAGACACTTGATTACCATGCTGTCACACCTAGGCTTCTCTGCTTCCTACTTTGAAGGTGCACTCCTTGAAACCTCTGCTGTCCTTCAGACTGAGAGCACACCAACTTTGAGAGAAGAGGCTACCTGCCAGACAATATTTGACAACGCTGACTGGAACGTTATGACGCTCGATGGCAAAGACACTTTTCACGTGATGGATGGGATATTGTGCGTCACTCCGGATAACTCTATTGTTCCATTTAAGAGCATTGAACGAGTTTCAAGTTTAACAGCACCAGAACTGTTAAAAAGGGCCGGCAAAGTTGACCTCATAACACTTGCAAAGAGTGGGGGGTTACAGAATGTGCCTGTCAAGAACTTGGATGACATCAATCAACTTGATGGTCAAGTGCAGCCACTTGACACTGACGTGATATGGTTGTACGGCAAATGGACGCAACATCCGTGTGTTCCTGGTTGGAATGGCTTTATGGAGAAAGCCACAGCTCTTTTAGAGTACGAGCGTTCAAAGATCATATGTTTGCTATTTATTAACAACCCACCTTCAAGTATGGACACAATCTTCACATCGCTGCTTATGGCAGTTGAGAAGTCCCAAACACTCGGTCAAAAGCGATGCATTGTGACATATGATCAACCACTATACCTCAAAGCGAGAGAAATTGTAGCCCTAGGGTTACCTGAATTGAGCACTGTAACTGTAAGACTGGGAGGCTTCCATCTTGCCATGTCCTACATGGGTGCCATGGGAATGATAATGGCTGGAAGTGGGTTGCAGCAACTACTAACTACAATCTATGCAGAAATCAGCGTTCAAAAAATAATGACTGGCCATGCATACTCTAGAGCTGTCCGTGGTCATTTTCTCATTTATGCAGTGTTGGGTTCTCTGGTATGGGAAACAATTGAGCTCACTGATGAAGAACGTGTTGAAATGAACGAGATCGTTGACAGCCATTCAGAGACTGCTCGAGTGTTGAGCTACTGTGCGAGCAGTGCTATTGTGAAAAGGGTTACTGATAAATTCGCTTGAATACGTTGGAATCGATGGGGCCCACGGCAAAGCTTTGGGTTACATACTTTCGGATGGTCACCATTCTAAAACAGTTCATCCAAGCTGAACGAACTGGTAACTGGAAGCTTCACCTTGAATCCATCCAACGAGCACTGCCTTTCTTCCACGCTGCAGGTCACAACGCTAAAAGTGCACACTTGTACATAACGGATATGTTGACACTGGAACAAGAAATGGACCCAGTCGAATACCACAATTTCACCACAGGACGGAGATTCACTGTCAGGCGATCTGCAAAACACTGAGCAGGAATTTGGTCTGACCAAACAATTGAACAAACGCTGATGAAAGACATGAAATCTCATGGAGGTCTCACTCGGGGCCGAGGATTTTCAGAAAGTTCATTGGCCAAATGGACTCTGGCACAAGTGTACATGCAGAATCTTTGCGATGAGTTTGAACAATTCTGCGATGTCCGCTTTGACATGAGTGAGCAACACGTAGACGCGAGAATGTCAAGAATGAGCCGGGATGAACAGGACTCATCCAAATTGCTGGAATGGCTCTCCCAGCACCACCATTTCCCTGCAACTGATGCCCTCATGTCACTGAGCAGTGGCATTGTTGGTGGACCAGAGGTTAACTGCCACTTGGCCTCAGAAGTAGGAGCAGATATGGTGAGAAAAATAGTTGACCATGGAAACTTCAAAAATGTGACTTTTAAGAGGAAAGATAAGGTGGTCACTCTCGCAGCCGTTGTCACCCCTCTAAAAGTAGGATCAATGAAAGTAGTTTCACTTGATCCGCTCACTTTGTTTCAAAGATTGTGCCTGTCAAAACCATGTGACGCTGATCTGAAGGTGTTTTTCAAATAAGAACTTGCACCGTTTCCCATTTCCCTATTCAATGAAGAGGGAATGCGGAAAGGAACGAAGTCAACACTCTACAAGGCATTTTCCCCACTCAACCTGGACGTGAGAGATGAAAGTAGTTGGACAATTATTGACGGAGGCTTCTTGCTTCATAAAGTTGTTTGGCCTCGAAATGCATCCTTCCAAGCCATAGCCGAAACCTACTCAGCATTCGTCAAGAGGCACTATGGGTCAGAAACCGTCGTCGTATTTGACGGGTACCCTAATAATCCTGGCACGAAACAGTGTGAGCGGTCCAGAAGAGCTAGACCTATGGCTTCATTGAAAGTAGTGTTTGACCGTGACACAGTCAATCAGGTGGCACAAGATAAGTTTCTGGCTAATGAATACAACAAGAAGCGGCTCATCGAACTCCTCAAGACACATTTTGAGGGATGTAATATCGAGGTGAAGCAGGCAGTAGAGGATGCTGACGTCCTCATTGTCCACACTGCCCTCCACAAGTCCATTTCCCACAAAGCAATTATTGTGGGGGAGGACATAGACTTACTTGCCCTCATGACAGTCTTGGGCCAGTCAAATGAAAACGTATTCTTTTTAAAGCCTGGGAGAGGGAGGACACAAGATATTTTGTATGGAACCACCTCCTACCGCTTTGACCCCAAGGGATTACTGCTGAGTCATGCCCTGAGCGGGTGTGACACAACTTCAGCAATCTTTGGCCAGGGGAAGATGAAACTTTGCAACATTCTCAGCAAAGCTCCCCACCTCTGGGACACCTTCCACAATCCATCAAGCTCTCATGAAGCTGTTGAAGAAGCTGGGGAAGCCCTCCTAAGGCTACTCTATTCCGGCGAGGCGGGAGGGAGTTTGGACGACCTGCGTTTCACCATATTTCAGAAGCTGGCGTCCACAAAGGAAGTCGACCTGCCACGACTGCCCTCCACATCAGAAGCAGCAAAATTTCATTCGTACCGCACCTACCTGCAGGTACAGGTGTGGTTGGGAAATGAGCTGGACCCACAGCTGTGGGGGTGGTCGTCCGGTTCCCAAGGCCTCTTCCCCACCACAATGACAACAGATTGTGCTCCACAAATCCTCCTCAACACCGTCTCTTGCGCTTGCAAGGGAGGGTGAAGCACAGCAGGTTGCTCCTGCAAAAAAGCAGGTTTGAAGTGTTCCTCCCTTTGCATGCACTGTACAGGGGTATCCTTTGAGAATTCACATATACCTTCACTCGAAGAAGACGAGGAAAACGAAGTAATGGACGTCGTGGACGAGACACTTGAGAGGATAAATAACGCAGAACAGGACGACGACTTATATCTTCCACCACCTGCTCGCGAGGAGCCAACGCCTGCAAAACGTCCGCGCCGCTCTCGATAACCTATTACTTTTTATTCATTTTGCGCTATGAATGTTATTCTTAATTCGAAAACTGTTTACTTAATTTAAATACAGGGTTAAAAAAAATTTTTACTTTATGTACTTCTTATTCATATCCTCCGCTAACAAAGCATACACTCAACCAACTCGAACCATAAAAAACAAGGTACCTTTTTTTCTTTTGGAAAAACAGTGTCTTTAAATTATAAAATTGGCCCGATTTCAAAATTTAGGTGCTTGATGCTATGCTCTATACATTCTAGCGTCGAAATATTGAAAAAAAACCAAGAGCCAATTTCTGTAAAATCCTTTTTTTGGGAAAAGTGGTTTCTAAAATTTCTAAAATTAGATCAATTTTAAATTTTTGGTGTTTTTTGAACTTGTTGATTGATGCTCTACAACTTTTAGGGAGGGAGGTAGTGGATTTTATCAGTCCTTTAGGAGCCACAACGCTTTAAAAAAAGGTTAAACACATGTATTGGAAAAAATGGATGTTTTTTGATCACCAGTAAAAACTGGTCAATTGGACCGATTCGGGAATTTTATTTTGTAATCGACGCAGAATTTTGTCCTCTTTAATTTACTATTGGACTGTTTTTCACAAAATATGGACCGTTTTCGAGTTTTATGCGGAAAACTGAAAACACCCCCACAATTTCGAGGTTTTTAGGCTGCCAAAAGTTGTCCCGGGAAAAATTTTGTGTGCACTCTTCAAATACATGTTATTAGGACCCAAATAGAACATTTCAAACAATAAAATCTTCTACACCACCTTTTGCAGGTCAAAAAGCTTTGCATACTGGACTATCCAGATCATAACGTCGAACTTCAACGTAGGCAACCTCGTAATAAGCGTTGAAAACATGGAGAGACTTGAAGAGGTGAGGGCGACGGCGATAAAAATCCTCGCCAGTCACAAATTCGACCTTCGTGGGTGGGAGTTCAGTGGAGAACAACAGACCGACCCTTCAAAGGTACTGGGCCTCAAGTGGGACAAGAAAAAGGATTACTTTAAGCCTAAACATTGATTATACCACTGATATTCAAAGTCAAAAAATAACAAAACGTCTAATTTTGTCTTTGGCCCAAAGGGTGTTCGACCCGATTGGGTTTAGTTGTCCCGGTACACTAAAACTCAAAATTCTTTTGCAACGCTTGTGGCAGTCGACATTTCAGTGGGACGAGGAGGTCGATCAAGGAACAGTCAAGCAAGTTAAACGATGGATTCAAGAGCTACCATATTTACTGAAAATCGAGATCCCTCGTTGGGTTTTCGGTACGGAGGACGATTCTGTTTCACTTCATGTTTTCACGGACGCTAGTAACGAGGATGGAAGACGATCAAGGCGTGCAAGTGCAGCTGGTTTCTGCAAAATCTAGAATTGCACCGTTGAAAAACCTGACGATTCCCCGCCTCGAATTGATGGGTGCATTGATGGGAGCCAGACTATTTCACTCTCTCACCAGAGCCCTTCCTGGTAAACGTTTTGACGTTTCGTTCTGGTCAGACTCATCAAGTGTCGTCGCATGGATCCAGAGGGATGACCAGTTGGGGGGGGGGTGTTCGTTAATAACTCACGCCTCGTGACAAATGGCACCACATACCTGGGGCTGCCAACCCAGCAGATCTCCCTTCACGAGGATGTTCAGCGAAAAAACTCTTGAAGTTAAGATGGTGGGAGGGTCCCTACTGGTTAAAGGAGCCCGTAGAGAAATGGCCGCGCTCCCGTGACCAATTCGACGAAAAAGAGTTTTCAGAAGAACGAAGAAAATGTACTGTCATCGCGTCTATTGTGACTACCGAAAGAAACACTTGGATTTATCGTAAATTCTCTACTTTTCCTAAAATTGTTAGAATGGTCGCATGGGTAAATCGTTTCGTTCATAACTGCCTTAACCCATCTAACCGACGTTTTCAGAACTCGAGACGGAAGAAGTGATGACTGCCGAGGAGAACATTTGGCGTTTTATCCAACAAGATTAATTCGATGGTGTTGGAGACGAAAAGATTGTTCACCTAAACCCGTTTTTTGATGACCATGGCGTCATACGGTTGTGAACTCGCCTAGTTTACCGAACCGATGACTACTCGTTCCGACACCCTATTTTGTTGCCAAACAATCACGAAATCATTACTATTTTTATCAGATGGCAGCACACGCACACGTCGGCGTTCAAGGGTTGATGTCAATTCTTAGGAACGACTACTGGATCATCGGTGGAAGAAAAACAGTGAAATCAGTCGTTTCTCGTTGCGTAAAATGTCGAAGACACGCCGTGAAGCACATCGAAGTTTCGGAGGACGCGTTACGCGGAAGAACGCGTCAGAGATTCGGTCCCATTCGAGACAGTCGGCATCGACTTGTGTGGTCCGATTTTCTTGCGCGACGGCAAAAAGATTTGGATTTGCCTTTATACGTGCGCCGTTGTTCGAGCAATTCATCTCGAGGTCGTGGACTCTATATCGACTGAGGCCTTTCTGCTATGTTTTCGCAGATTTATGGCTAGAAGAGGAAGACCCATTACAATTTTCTGTGACAACGGGACGAATTTTGTTGGTGGCTTCAACCAATTAAAGGATCTGGATTGGACGAAAATTCAGCGATTCAATAGTGTTTGACGCATTGTATGGAAGTTCAGTTCTCCTTCAGCCCCATGGTGGGGTGGCTTCTGGGAGCGGATGATGCGAACCCTGAAGGATCTTATAAGAAAAACGTTGGGTCAAGCGCGCCTCAATCTTGACGAAATTTCAACCCTGATATGCGAGTGCGAGACCATCATTAACAGCCGTCCGTTGACGTATATTTCAGAGGACCCTAATGATTTGCAGCCTTTGACTCCACTTCTCTTTTTAAGGGACTGCCCAACGGTGGGAGCACCTGATCTAGATGCTGTTGAAGCTGCAGATCTACGACGTCGAATCCGTTATAGACATCAGTTGAGAGTGCATTTATGGAATCGATTTGTCAAAGAGTATCTTGGTTTGCTGAGACCAACACGCCACCTAAAGAGGGAGAACCAAGTACGTCGCGGTGACCTCATGTTGATCGACGACGAGAGAGTGAAGAGATTTGAATGGCCTCTAGCTAGCGTTGTGGAAATCTATCCAGGCCCAGATCAACGTGTCAGGGTAGCTAGAGTACGGACGCAGACCGGTGAAATTCTTCGCCCAGTGAAAAAACTGTATCCCATGGAAATAAAAAGCGAAGAAAATGATAGCAACGGACCCGAAGAGAAAGAAGAACAAATTCCCACACTCCACGAAGACAATGATCCATCAAAGGCGACAAATATCTCCATCAGAGGACGGAAAATTAAGACGATTAGGAGAATGGACTTATGATTTTTTGAATCAACGCCAAACTGTCATTTAACTCAGGTGGGAGGAAGTGTTAAAAATTATTTGTTTTTCGCGCGCGGGTGGCTTCACTTTACTATGAGCTCTCGTATGTTTTTTTTTGTTTTTTCTCGCTGGCTTGTGAAGTTTTTTGATTACCTAAAAATGAAATGTCTTTTTTTTCAATTTGTCCACAATTAAACGTTTTAAAAGAAAAGAACACCGATTTTTAACAGTTTCACTTTTGTGTTGAACATTGTTCAAAAATGAAAAATCGCCCGTGTATCATCAATGATTAGTGATTTAATGCAATTTTCGAAAATATTATCAGGTCGAATCTTGAAAACCAGAAATAGAAAAGCTTAAAGCAGTTAAAGATTCCCTGAAGATCCTAAAAGTAGAAGTTCAAGAGAAGACGTTCCTCTAATCCAGTGTTCTGGAGTTTACAGCTCTTGTGCGTGTAAATAGAGCTCAAGATGGGTAGAGGTCTTGGCAATTTGAACGTTAAACAGACCTCAAAGAAGAGTGGGATAACGCTGCCTTGAACGGAAAACAATTCATTTGAATACATTTCGCCCTTAAAGAGGAGGAGAAGAAGGAAGAAGAAGAATAAGCCGAAAAAGAACAACAAATAACTCTAGTTTCAGACACAGATCATTGGTGAAGGAAGAGGATCGTCTCTAAAATAAATAATTTCCAAGGAGCATGCTATAACTTTTTCAATGTGGTTCATTAATTCAAAAGGGCTACGCTATTAAGATTTGAACAAATTTTGCTTTGTGTTATCACGCGTTTCTTAAAATAAAAAAAAAAAAAAAATTGAAATGGATTTGAGGTCATATTTAATATTTTATGACCAACCAATTCAAGCAATCGTTGTCGCCATCATCAAATAGATGAAATAAAGTGATGTAGATTTCTAGATTTGTTTCTGTAGAAACATAATACGCAGTTTTAGGCTCGACAAACTCTCCCTAAAATTAGTGTAATATTAATAATCCTACAATTGTCGTCTCCACAAGCTAGCTACATTGATTAAATCCTGAAATTGAGGATCAAACTCGATTCTGTACGCTAGTCGCCCCTCGAAAACACACACTCTAAATGGCCTTCTTTTATTCAAAAGGGAGCTCTTGACACACGCCGGCCCCCTTTGTCGCGTTCATCCTCCCATCACAAATTTATTGGTGGGTGGAGGGAGGGGCACGATGAAAATGTGGTCAACATGTTAAAGGCTTCGGATTTTCGAGCTTGGCTTCCGTGTGACCTCAAAAAGGAGGACTGTAGCAAAGCAAAACAGTTTAAAGAAGATGAAAAGAGAGAGAGCAAGAGAGTGGAAAAAAAACCTTCAATCGGAGAGAAGCGTAGCATAGTCCAAAGTTAATTTATAATGCTCACGGCAACAGTTTCACACGCAATAGTTTTGGCATGAACAGTGGAAAAAAAAAAAAAAATTACTGCATAATGCATGACTCATAAGCTCTCCACTACATCAAAATTATCTCTAGAAATATCACTGTGCCGACGATAACGCCCGAAAATGGATAGGTAACGGCCCATAGTGCTGAGAGTGAGAGAAATTCACCCGTGTCGAGGCCTCTCCACACTGTCCGCATAAAGTAATAAAAGTTGTTGTCACTTTAAAATGAACTCGACACGCGCATCTGGTATTGAAACTTTCGATAGCCCTTCAAACACGACACCACAAAAATAACAATGTACCTAGGGATAAAGCCTAATTCAGTTTTTACTTCGGTCATGGAAAGAAGTGTTTATTAAGCCTGTTAATAAGATTTTTAATAGTTTGAACGCGCTTTATGTAAGATTTCGAAGGCGGCAATATGCGTTTTTCCCACGTCACAGTTTTCATCCTTTCCTTCAGATTAATGTGCAAAAAATAATTTCCGACTGTGTCTACCTACTCATTTCCTTTTTTTTTTTTTTTTTTTTTTTTTTTTGTCTCTCCCTCAAACTCTGAGCCATTGATCGCGCTCAAAGCTTCCAATTGAGCCGCCTATTCCATCACAGTTTGCGGAGGTAAATATTTAATATGAAAGTTTCGAAAGGTGCGAGAGGGGTTGAACCAGGAAGAAGAGTGGAAATATCGACTATTGCCCCCCCTTTCCCCCCTTCCCGCTCATCATACTTCAAACAACCCCATCTATTCACAGTCTACTTCAACAACCGTCAACCACTAAACATAGTGCTGTTTTTTTAACTCGAAATTACAAAGAGCAGTCCATTGATGAGTTAATGCTTCATTCAGTCATTCTATAGCACAGCTCTACCGTGAAAGGGTAACAAATGACCAGTTGAGGATGATGAGGGGGGGTAAATAAATGATACTTTCCTAAGAAAACCCCCACAAAGAAGGTAACTGTATTATTACTGTATTTTAAGCGCTCATGATTACTCAGACGCTTATTAAAAGTTGGCGTTCTTCGAGCAAGTATAATTGCAAGAGTTTTCAACCTATAAGTACTCGTTGTTCGGTCGAGAAATTCAGGGTAAGATCACAACGTTCTTTGTCATTAAAAACTTTCCCAGTCTTGCGCTAAAAAATAAAGAATTCACGGGGAAAATGATAACCCTGGCCTTCTCAAAGGAGCAGGCATGATCATCAGGTGATCATTTGCTTGTTGGTCGGAGACTATAAACAATTTACTGCCACGAACCCCCTCACAAGGTTTCAAGTTAATGCTCTGAATCAATGTTTCAGGAAAGAAAAATGGCACGCTTGATCAGACTGCTACGAGACCTGGTGCTTACTCAAGGTGCCCCCGAATCCTTTGACCAGTGGTCATCAGACAACAGTGTACTTAGAAATGTCTCTATGAGGACTAGCATGGGAGCTGATAGAATTAGTCAACCAACTCAACGACTTACGACTGGATTATGATTTTGGGTGCAAAACCAGCAAATTCGCCTCGAAAACTGCCTGCACATTCGGCAATGAAACTGGGTCATTTTTCAAGCAGAAAGCCAAATAAATGTGAGTGATAAATTATAGAGGAAAACTACTAATTCAAGGCTAATATTGAGACGAATCACTAAATTGCAGCGCTCTAAGTATCTGCAATGCTGAAATCGAGATATAAAGCGCTCAATTGAGAAGAAGCTTACTCACGAATAGTCCCCGGGAGTCCGCCGTATGAAAAATCCGCGGGGTCAATTGATCGTGTCTGGAAACTGCGCAGGACGTTTTTTTATGGTCTAGGAGATGACACTTCTGAGGTCGCCAGACATTTGCAGTGAGACAGGGGCTCACAACAGTGCTAGCCGTTGGAAAACACACATTTGGGCGGCTTGAAAACAAGCAAGTGTAAAAATTGGTTCTTCGCAAACAATAAACTAGAAAACCACCATCGCGCATCAATTTCGAATGAAGCCCTGGCCAGGGGCGGTTTTACGCATGAGTGACGAGGGTGGCGGTCAATTTTCTTCTCACCCCATCACCACTCATCATTTTCGCCTAATGTCTTAATTTTATTTTTAAAAAAACAATAGCACAATAGCCCGAAAGTCCAACGTGTCTGGTTCCCAAAAACTGGATCTTTTAAGGCGGCTTTAAAAAGCTGAGCTGTGGGCTTCAACCAATCAGAGCGCACCGAGTACACAGCGCGGAGCACTCTGATTGGTTGAAGCCCACAGCTCAGCTTTTTAAAGCTTGCACGTGAAGGCGGCTTTATTGCAGTGGTGAGATCTGCTCAAAACTCCGGGTAAATATGGTATTGTTAGAATTTAAAAATGAAATAAAAACAAAACAAAATCAGGAAATTCGGTCCCACAAACAAGAACATAATGCTGCCCAAAACGAAAACCCCGACCCAATGACTCGCGCTGCGCTGCGTGGCCGAGGGTTTGGCTCCATATCTGATCCAAAACGAATCATGCGCGTTTCACTCTTTCAAAAACCAAATTGTACCACAATTTAGGCTAATTTGAACCCAAATTTC
Source organism: Corythucha ciliata (assembly GCA_038030265.1). NCBI lineage: Eukaryota > Metazoa > Arthropoda > Insecta > Hemiptera > Tingidae > Corythucha > Corythucha ciliata. The sequence goes on along the minus strand of CM075940.1, from coordinate 29,604,150 downwards.
GCTTTTTCAAAACCAACATTGTTGGATTCGGCTCGTTCAAAACCAAAAACAAAATTTCGCAGGATTAAGTCTTTCAACTTCCAATTTTACGGTCATTTTTGTTCTTTCAAAACCAAATTTATTAGATTTTGCCCCTTAAAAACACAATTTTTGCGATTCACGCTTGATGGTAAACCAAATTTCATGGCTTTAGCTCTTTCCATTATTTTGATTGTTGAAAATAAACATATTGATCGTTTGAAAACCAATTATCGTGACGTAGGCCCTTTCAAACCACAATGTCACCGCAGAAATATGGTTTGAGCAATTTGAGGTTAGAACTGTCTGTGATCTGAACATTTTGTAGTTCAAGCCTTTGTGAATTGAGCATTTCACGGTTCAATAATTTTGTGGACCTATCCACAAACCTGTCCTAACAGCTTGGTTCGCTTGTCTTGAGTGGTTCAATTCAATTTGTGCTTGGAACGTTTTGTGGTTCAAGCGTTGCGTCGTTCCAGTAAGCGTACCGACGTAGCGGCGAGAGGTGCCGATCGTCCTAGGACACCAAAAGCTTTAAGATGAAAAAACAGGGATTTTTAGGTTTTAATGCGTTGATTTGTGGCTAATGTTGAGAGCAAGTGCTCATTTGCCACTAAAATTAACAAAAATACACAAATTTTGAGGCATCTGAATCGAAAGGAAACTTCGCGACTGAATAATTAGAGAAAATACGCCAACCCTAATAAATTTTAAAACGACCCTTAATAGGCGGCTACTCTGCTAATCTTGGGGGGGTAAGAACGCGGCAAAGAGTTACAAAAAAGTGTTTTCGCGGCTAAGTAGCAAAAAAGCGCTAATTCATGGCAAACGGCAGAGAAAATCACCTATTGGCGGCTGAAAATTGAGAAAAACTCCAATTCGCGGCTATAATTGAGAAAAAAAGCAAGCCGCGGCAATGAAATTGAGCAAAATCAGTGAATAATCGCTCAGCACGCCCAGCTAATAATTGAGAAAACGCAAAGTCATGGTTTCTCGGGGCAACTTCGCGACTAAATTGAGAAAAATCAGTTATCATAGAGAAAAATCAGTAATTAGTAGCAGAAATTGAAAAGAGAACGCTAATTCGCGCGGATCTATTTGAGCGCTAATTTACGTCTAAAATGAAGAAAAACGCCAATTCACGGTTCAATTTGATAAAATTCGTATAGATTCACGGGTCACGGCTACTGTTGAGAATATACGGTAATTCTCGTTCCAAATTAAGAAATAATTCGAGGCTGAAACTGACATAAAGCGCGTATGCGCGGCATGAATTGAAGAAAAGAAAAACTTGAGAGAAATAAGCGCTAATTCACGGCAAAATCAATAAAATCACTATTTCGCAAGGCTAAGAAGTTAAAAAAAATATCGCTAATTTGTGCCTGCTAAATTCGAGAAAAGACGCCGATTCGCGGATACATTTGAAAACCCCGCTGATGCGCTGCTAAAACGGAGAAAAACCACTGATTCGCTGCTAAATTTAAAACAAAACAAAAAAAAAAAGTTGGTTCGCAGATAAAGTTGAAATAAAATGCTCATTCGTGAAAAACGCTAATTTGCGGATTAATTTGAGAAAATCCGCGGCTAAAATTGAGTAAACGTGCTATTTCTTGGCTGAAACTAAGGAACCATGCATTAGCAGTTTCCATAGAAACAAGTTCGTGGATAAATTTTTAAAATGCCGTAAGTTAACTTAGATTATGCAAAGTCCTTGTATTTAGACATTAAGGAGCGTACATCCTTCCACCCCGGGTCGCATTTTCAAGCGTCCTCCACCACCACTCCTTAACGAAGTTGAGGATATTTCCCGTAGCCATCCTGGAGATGTCCTCCGGTTGAAGCACATCATTTCCAAGATGGTGAAAGCGTAACCGCCCCAGAACCTCGCACTCTGCTGTTTCCACGGCCAAGTCGCAAAATCTGCAAATGTCCGTGTCAGACTTCTCCATTAGTCTGAGTGTATATCGAAGGGCACAATGTCCCGTTAGCAGTCCCACCAAGATCCTAAGGTCTCCTCGGCTCAGAGAGATCAGGCCCTTCTCCTAACGTCCCTTTGGAGTGACAAAGAGCTTGACCTGCCTGAGACCATTTTGTGGTTTAGAGCAATTTGCGGTGGGACATTTCAATGGTTCGAGCATTTCGTGGTTTGAGGATTTGGTGGTTTGGATCCCATTCCCTTGGGTTAGGCTCCTAAAAAACTAACAAATTTCGTTGATTTGGATCTTGCCAGCACACATTTTGTTGGATTTCCCGGTTGAAATACCTGTGTATAAGTCTGCACGACCCAAATCCTTCGAAGTTGTTCAAGTGGTCCTCGTAAAGCGATCGTGGGGATGTTCCTTGGAATATGCTACATGTGATATAACGCGTAGGCTTTTTTTATTTACTTAAGGCTCATTCAAAAACACTGAAGAAGGCTGTGATCCCAACTCAAGTCGTCTCTATCCGCGTTAAAAAATGTCATAAAAAATCATATTTCCCTTTGCCTCACATACTTAACCGTTCACTTACCCTTCTTTTCTTATTCTCCCCTCCTACCAGTTATCTGAGGGTAGCTGAGCTGGCGGGGATGGTGACCTCCCTAAAAACCGCCCCTGGTCCTGGCCTCTAGTAAGCCTTGAAATTTCACATTTTTTAGATCGCTCATGGCGCTATCTACAATCAAATTGGATGGCGTTGCTGGTTTCGTAACGTATTGGTCGTGGGAAACGCCTTTTTACTCTCGCCAGTCGTTTTCATAGTCGTCAATAATCGTCAGTCGTTATAATAATAATTAGTGGGCGCCCCTGGGTGTACCCTGATCCAATCGTGCACTTCGCACCCGTACTACGCGGGCGTTTCGGTCGGTGCGCCGTTAGCTCGCCGCTGCCCTATAGCTAAATGGGCAATAGCTAGATTCGAACCGAGTAGTGTATCTATTACACCATCGAGGCGCGCCTTCAAAAACCACTCAAAGGTGTGTGTTCGCCAACAGCTAGCCCTGATGTGAGCCAGTGACCCACAGAAAATGTGTGATGGCGATCTCAGAAATGTCATCTCCTACTGGATCATAAAAAATGTTCTGTGCAGGTGCCAGACACGACCAAATGACCCGGATTTTGCATACTGTGGGCTCCCGGGATAAAAATTGAGAAAAAGCGTTGATTCTTGCCTAAAATTACTTAACTCAAATGACTAATTTGTGGCTTCTGGAGGCAACTATGTGGCTAAAATTAAGAGTAAAATGGAAAAAATGCGCTCATTCATGGCTAAAAGTGAAAACAGTTGCTAATTCTCAGCTAAATGGTGATAAACGATAATTCGCGTCCAGAATTAAGAAAAATCGGTCATTCCCGGATAAAACTGAGATAGCCTCTGATTAGCTGCCAAAATTAAGATAAAGCGCTAATTCGCGGCTAAAATGAAAAACACGGTAATTCAGGGACACATTTTTAGAAAGAGCGTGCCCTCATCCATGGGTAAAACTGGAAAATTTCTCTGATTCGTGGCTAAAACAAAACAAAACAAAAAAAACACCGCAGCTAAAATTAGAAGAGATTTAGGGTTTGACGAATAGTGACCGTTCCCGTGCAAATTCAATTTCTGATGAAGCGATGACCGCGAATTGGCGATTTTCAGCTCCTTCTCCCTATAGGCTCCTATGGTGGTGCATCTGACATTTTGCCCACTCCTGTATGATGAAGGACTGGCTACGCCCCTGGGCCACGACGATACGGAGTTGTTTGTAATTCAAATTTGTTACCTAACTACGCGTAGTACGGGGGTGTGAAAAGCACAGTTGGAACAGGATGTATAAACAAAAAATTCATATCTGGCTAATGCGGTCGTAGGCAAAACAAAAAAATACTACAGTGAGCACACTCAGTTTCCGTGAGATTATGGTTAGGCAAGAACCAGCACAACACGTAAACCGCGCTTTCAATTCATTCAACAAAATTATAACTCAGGGCTTACCTGTTCAAGTCATTTTTTAAAATGTTTCATTCCTACGCCTCCTGGGCAGCCAATTATCTGGAAAATACAAAACGTTTAAATTTATTAAGCAAAAATAAAATAAATAAATATATTTCTAACTCAAAATAACGCCATGTTAAACAAATAAAAAAAATAAAAAGAATGAATTTGACACGTTGCAAACTAAACTGTTCATTCCGTGCACGCTTGTCAATTGTGTTTTATACCATTTATAAAGTTTATGAAATCAATTCGAAAAAGAGAGATAAACACATTTTTCCATCGTTTCATGTTTAAATAAATACGAGGGGAAAAGCTATTATTAAAAAAAAAAAAAACCTACTATCCCTTTAGCAATGACCTCAGAAAATCAAATGACATCAACAGCCTTCTTCTTTCAGTGTAAGCCAGCGGATGAGATGAAGGGGCTTCAAATATAATGTTAAGAGGATAATTACCATACAGGTCTCTTTTCTCGTACGGTATTAGTGACACAATATTTTCATCTTGAGGCGATGAAATATTAGGCGTAATTACACCGAGCTACGAAGTGGCAGACTAATAATTGTAATGAATTTCAATCTATCGCTTTCACCTCTTGATTTTCATGAATAAATCACGGTTTATGAAAATATCTTGATCCTTCGGGATGGGGGCGGCGACTACTTTAAAATTAAAAGAGCTCTTTTATTTCACAGTTTTTTAAGTATTTTGAAAAAAAAGCGACAATAATGTTGGATTAATGGACTGGAGCTTTTAGACTAGCGATCATAAATTAATTAATAGCTAATGCATTTATCTTATCTCCATTCCAACCCACTTATACAAGCAATGACTCTAAAGAGAAAAAAAACACTCCAGAAAATTTGTTTTCACATTCGTACCTCCATTTCCGCGTTTGCTACGGAGCCTGCCTTTTAAACTAAATCCGGATTATCCCCTCCTTTCCCACTTAAATTTGAAATAATTAATTTTTATGCAAGAGTCTGTTTTCCTAGCAATTCCGCGAAAATTTTCTTCACTAAAAAAAAAAAAAAAAAAAAAAAGAGAGAAGAAAAACGCTGACTTATAAGTTTTTTTTTCTGCTCCTCGTTTGTGAACTTCATCCAAAGAACAGGGTGTGTGTGGGGGGAGGGAGGGAATCACTGAAAAACGAGCAGCCTAAAAAAAGGGGGTTTAAGAAGAAAGATGAGCCACAAATATGAAGGGAAAATAAAAAAAAGTAGAAATGGTTGAAGGTGGAAGTGAGAAGGGGGTGGTCCATTCCTTTTAGAACCTGTGGTGAAAGTAAATAATGTAAAGTTATCTTTGGAAAAAAAAAAAAAAAAAAAATCAAACTTTCTTAGGGGATTTTCGGTGAAGAAAGGATTTCTGAATGTTTATGGCCAACCCTTCCGCGAGTTTCTGATGAAAGATACTCTGAGAAAAATATGAAACACACTGTAGACTGTTATATTAATTATTATACTTTCGTTTGATAAAATCGCTTATTAATAAACGCATTTTGTAATGATCATGTCTTACAAGTTAGGTACCGAGTAAAGGAATTATTCAAGAATCCCAGGTTTTATTTCAATTATTTGCTATGAATTTGATTCAATTAAAATGTAAATAAGAAAACAGAAATGAAGAATTAATTCATCCAAAACTTTTGACGTTTTCCTTTTAGTAATGGACCCAGTAGGTTTAATTATGAATCCTCCCTCGTCATCTCCAATATTTGGGATTTACGTAATACTTTCGAGCATCAAGTTCGTGCCTTTGAACTGGTTGAACGTGATATTTATTTATCCGAGTAAATAAAGTATAAATCTCGGAACAAGATCACTTCTTGCCCCAGAAGAAACACCCTTATTATAAGGCTTTAAGAGTTCAATGTATTGAAACCTTTCTCTAATGCTGAGGCTAAAAACTGTGCATGAGTCCCCTTGTTTGACAATCTCTCCCGAAGAACTACCAGCCCTCTATCTATTCAATAGCTCAAAAGGGAAAGAGATTTGAAAGGGAACAAAGGGTGATTCCCCTTCTCTTATTAATGCTTTTTCGCCAAGCGTAATATTTGAGGAGGAGTAAGGTTCAAAGAGGACGCTAGCCTTTTTTTTCTTAACCCCCTCCCTCCTTCCCACGATCCAAAATAAAAATCAGAGCATCAAAAGACAAACACGTGTAGCTAGACAAGGAAGGAAAGTAGAAGTCATTTATCACACGGAAAAATGTTACTACTGGAATACAAACCATTTTGTTATGCACTAAGAAACAGAAACCAAACGATGGCACCTTGAAATGAAAAGGTGCAAGCCGATAAAAAAAAAACCGTTACCGTTTAGAGATAATACTAGCTCACGATAATTCAGGGTATAGATAAGATAAGATCGAATCTATTCTTGAAGATACAATTGCATCAAAACTCACTTAAAAAGCTCTTAAGCTTTTTTTATTCACAGGGGTCAGCCAACTCCTTCGTTTCAACGCCTGAGAATAATAAAATTCCCCAAAGAGAGCGGATGTCTCTTCATAGAAAATTCTTTTAAAAGCTGCTTCCTCCATCCCCAGACCGCCCCTTTCATTTCAAAAACAACGAACAATTTCGTTAGACGCAATTACTCGAAACTAACGAATTTACGAGTCCAAACTTGGTTAAAGGGTGACGAGTGAAGAGGAGGAAGAGCATTCCAGTTAATCACAATTTCTACCCTTAACAAGAAGTTGAACGACAACTGAAAGCTCCCCCCCCCCTCACGCTCGCCCTTTACACCGCAACTCAAGGCCTTGGGGTTAGTAATCGAACAGACAGAGAGAAAAAAAAAATAACCCGCAAAACAGAAGCCTTACTAAGTCAATTAAGATAAAAGTGACTTGAAAATCAACCGAAAACAAAGAAGTTTCCTTTGACATTTATGATCAAAGAATTGAAACGACTGGGATAACAGTCAAGAGATAGACAGCACTTTTTATAATACGAATGAATCAATTCAATTCCTGCAGCATTCTTGAGAGAAAAAATTATATTTAAAGGACATGCGTTCATTTTTCGTGATTTCAAAAAACGCAAATCGCCTGAATGTACAACCGATGAAAAAACAAACAAACAAAGAGGGTCAAAAAACTGGTACTAGACGTTAACTTTTATCATACTACTCAAGTCGTACAGTGCGATAACTTTTCCCTTCACAATAAAATCATTGTTGAGGTTCAGCGTAGACCAAAAGCCCCTTCAATTGGATCAACACGCCCTAACAAGTTTGAACTTAAATCCTATCATTGGTCTCTACTCTAACACCGAATCTTCCCATTTATTGTTTTTAAATCACAAGATGAAGCTAACGTTTATTTCATCGATTGGGGGTGGGGGAAGCTAAATTTTGAAGAAGAGGATCATTTCAGTGGTCAAAATCGGTCGTGTGTTGGCCTAGTAGTGGAAGAGGATTTGAGTTCGAACCCGGAGAACATTAGGGGCGTAGCCAGCCCTTGATTCAGGGGTGGGTAGACGATGTCGGGTTCTCTAGAGACCCCAGCAGAAAAAACTAGTATAGTTCAGTAATCGGCTCATTAAATCTTCAAATTCTTTACCGGAAACTGAATTTTTCCCAAAAAAAGGGCCGTAATCCAACAAAAACGAACATCTGCGTTTGGAAACTATCGGTTTTAGCCTTCTATTCCGATTTTTCTGTCCAAAAATTGGCAATGTTTTCCCCGAAAATCCATACTTTGTAGGAAAGGCTTGGCACTCAAATACTGGGTGGCTGACTTTTCATCAACGTCTTGTCTCAGTGACGCAAGAATCGAACATTTTCTAACTTAAAACTGAAGATTTCACTCTGTAACTCAATATTTCACTTCAAAACTAACGATTTGACGCCAAAGCTAGGGGTACGCGCGGGACGGGACGGGCAATGATAAGTCCCGTCCCGTCACGCGCATTTTTTGGCTGAGTTCCCGTCTCGCGTCCCATCCCGCGCGTACCGCGTGACAAAAAGGTACATGATCAAATGCCCCCCACCAAATGATTTTTAAAGACTAGTTTTCAGGTAGTCTGATCCCTTGTCCATTGGCGAATGTAGAGAATGGAGTGGAAGAGAATTTCAACAAAATGACAACATGGTCCCCCTCCTCATCAACAGGGAGTGGGGAACCGCGAGATTTTCTTCGTGTTTTTGTTTTTTGCCTGTAACTCGAAGGATACAGGTTCTACAGACAAATATTCCGTGTAAAATGTTGAAGAACGTGAAATTTAAGGTAAGTTAACGCTCTTCAACTTTGAATGTGAATTTAGATGGCTAAATTTACTATGGTCAACATGTTTTTTTCAGGCTCAATAGGTATACCGAGATACGGCTCTTTACAAACGTGCAGTTCGGCAAAATTTCCCAGGTTTTAAAATTACACTAAAATTATTCTTCGCAACGAATAGCGGGAACTTGGCGTTGGAAACAGGCGCGGTTCCAAAGTCGGCTCAAAGAGGGAGCCTCCCGCACCTACCAACACCACACTATACATGGGACCCAATTGGAGTCCGTTAGGTTAAACATCCTGTGCCCCCCCCCCCCCCGAGCACTACTGTTCGGTGGGGGTGGGGGGCACGAATTTCATCGATTCAGTCAAGTAAACTTATAAGTCATTTTTAGCTCAAGTTCAAGCGTTTTCTAGCAATTGCCTAGAAACCGTTCGTTACTTTACAAGTGTGTATCCCGCTTTAGAGTAGGAACTCAGTTAACCATTATCAAGGCACGAATCGTTAATTTCACCAATTTGTGGACGCAAATTGTCATTTTCGCCATCACACGCCATTTCCACAGTGCAAATTGTCAGATAATTTACAAAAAGAGTGAATATTAGACACGGTGATAGGTATTTTCAGGGCAAAAATCCATGCCATTTTAGGTCTGAGCGGTCGTTTTTGCCTTTTTTTTAGAGCGGGAATTGCAAGTTTTGCAATTTTTATAGCAGACAATGCATGTTTAGCCGTTTTTGGGACGCGAATATATGGTCCGTCAAGCCAAAGGCGCGAGTAGTCAGTGTTGACCATTTTTGGCGTTCAAATTGCCAGTTTGGCCATTTTTGGCGCGCGAATGGTTGATTTAGACATTTTTAGAGCTGCGATAATCGTCAGCTTAGCCATTTTTAGGGCACTTGAAGTCCGTTTGACTATTTTAGAGCGGGAATTTCCAGTTTGGCAATTTATAGGGCGCAAATATATAGTCAGTTCAGCCCTTTGCAAGGCGCTAATCGTCAGTTTTGCCACTTTGGGGTGCGATTACAGCCAGTTTAGCCGTTTTTATGGAGCGGAATAGTCATAGTTTGGCTATTTTGTTGGGGATGAAATCTTGAATTATTTCGTGTATACGAGATTCACAAGATACGAGATTGCACAACCGAATTTCTCGAGATTCCGCGGATCAGCACGTAAGAAACCAATTTCTCTGAGTCTTGTGGTTCGAGCGTTTGGTGTTCGGAGCTATCTGTGGTTTGAGTGCTTTGTGGTTTGACCTTTCTGTGGTAAGCACTTCTGTAGTTTGAGCGTTTCGCGATTACATCTTTTTGTGGTGAGTGCATTTTGAGGGAACGTCTTGCGGTCCGGCCATTTTTGTGACTAGAGCTGTTTGCGGTTAGAAAATGAAGTAAAAGCGCAAATTCGCGGCTGAATACTTAAACAAGCATCAATTAGGGCTAAAATGGGAAAAAGGCATTTATTCGCGGCCAATTAAAAAAAAAAACCGCTAATTTGTCGCTATATATGAATGCATCGTTGATCCACAGCTAAAATGGATTTAAGCGCTAATTCGCTGCATAATCGAGAAAAACTAGGATTGGGGAACTGGGAGATTAAGAAAAAGCGCTCATTTAAAGCTAAAGTTGAGAAATCACCAATTCGCGGTTTCTGGGGGGGGGGGTAACTACATGGCTGAAATTGAGAAAAAGCGCTAATTAATGGATAGATGTATGTACATAGCTGATATATAAGATTTACTGCTGAAGTTGAGGAAATCGCTAATTCGTGGCCAAATGAAAAACCGCTAATTCATTGCTGAAGTTGAAGAAAACCGCTAATAATTCGAGGCTAAATGTGAACACAACGCTAATAGTTTACTGCTCAAATTGAGAAACAGGACTAATTCGCTTTTAAAGTGGAGAAAAGGCGCTAATTCACCGCTAAAATGGAGAAAAAGAAATAACTCGTGCCTAAAAACATTGATAATTCGCCACTAAAATTGAGAAAAAGCGCTGAACCCCTATACTAACATTAATAACATTAAATTGTGGCTAAAATAAGGCGCGAATTCATGGCTAAAAGTGAAAAGAATTGCTAATTCGCGGCTAAATGCGAGAGAAAAATGTCTCGACGATTTCCCCAAAATTTGGATATTTTGCTCAAAAACTGACAATGTCACATTGTAAATAATGTTTTCTCCAAAACGGATGATTTTAGGCCAAAAAGGACGACTCTGTCTTGAAAACTGGCAATTTCACCACACTGGCGGATTCATCCCTAACGTGACGATTTTGTACCGAAACAGACGATTTAACGCCAAAGCTGACTGCTCCAGGCGTCACTAAAAAACTGGCGATATTACTCCAAAACCAAATTTTACGGTTTGACCTCAGAAATGAATATTTTACCCCAAAATGGGACATTTTACCACTAAACCAACGATACTTCAAACCTGAAGTGTTTTTTCTGAATGTTTCTCTGCAAAAATTGGCCATTTTAGCCCAAAACTGGCTGTTTTAACCCCAAAACTTACGGTTTCATTCCATAAACTTTCCTAAACTGACGATTTTATCCTAAAACAAGCGGTAAGCCCCAAAAAATATTATTTTACCTCAAAACTGGATATTTTACTTCCTGGACCTGTGGGCTTAGCGCCTTAATTGGCTGCCCTTGAACTCCTGGTGAGCGACAGAACCACATCCCTGTTGTCCTCATCCCTACAGCTGGAGCGAGCGCAGGAGCGCTAACCCAACTTCAGCCCGGAGAACGGTAGTTCTCCCCTAGAGGGTGACGAACACCGACCTAACCTCCACCTGGAGCGAGCGCAGGAGCGCTAACCGAACTTCGGCCCAGAGGACCCACAGGCAGCGTCGAGGGACGCTCATTGTCGACCCAGAGGACCTGTGAAAAGCGCAAGGGCGCTAATCGGCCACCAACCACGAAGATCTAGGGCAAGCGCAAGGGCGCTAATCGAACTTCGGCCCAGAGGACCCACAGGCAGCGTCGAGGGACGCTCACTGTCGACCCAGAGGACCTGTGGCAAGCGCAAGGGCGCTAATCGGCCACCAACGACGAAGATCTAGGGAAAGCGCAAGGGCGCTAATCGAACGTCGGCCCGGAGGACCCACAGGCAGCGTCGAAGGACGCTCACTGACGACCCCGAGGACCTGTGGCATGAGCAAGGGAGCTAACCGGCCACCAACCTCAAGGATCTAGGGAAAGCGCAAGGGGCCACCAACCACGAAGATCTAGGGCAAGCGCAAGGGCGCTCATCGAAATTCGGCCCAGAGGAAGGACCCACAGGCAGCCTCGAGGGACGCTCACAGACGACCCAGAGGACCTGTGGCAAGCGCAAGGGCGCTAACTCACCGCCGAAAGATGCACGCCCACCGCTGAAGGAGCTCGTGTCCAGAAGTAACCAAGTTTCAACCCAGAGGACCTGCGGCGAGCGCAAGGACGCTAACAAGTCACCAACTCCGAGGCCCTCGGGCAAGCGCTAGGGCGCTAACCAACTTTCAACCCAGAGGACGCGCAGGCAGCGTCGAGGGACGCTCACTGACGACCCAGAGGACTTGTGGCAAGCGCAAGGGCGCTAACTCACCGCCGAAAGATGCACGCCCACCGCTGAAGTACGACCGACCTCCCCAGGGCGAACGCCTTCTTTCCAGAAAGACTTTTCATTTTCCACATTGTATATATACATTGTAAATATCACGAAATACTATATTGGGGCCTGTTACCCAAAAGACAACAACAGGTGGTGACCGTGAACTATTCCTCAAGACCCTCAATCTTCGGACAGCCTAATTAAGCAGCACGGCGTCAAACTGTCAGCTGATAACTGATGTTTTCCCTGAAAATCTGACGATTTCACCATTAAAACTTCAGTGGGTTTACCTGGAATCTGGCAATTTTAGCTCAAAATGGCTATTTAATCGTGATCTAGCCCCGGGTTGACCACATGGGTTCAAAGTTTCGTTTATCTTTATAAGCCGAGCTTATGAGCTTATACCCCAATGATAAATTTAGCCTTTTACACAAGAAAACCTTTGAACCCTTAACAACGCTCAAACAGACACTGTCGACTCCGGGCCTTCAGCGCAAAAATGACGATTTTAGCACAGAAACTGAGATTTTACTATGCTCTAAAATTGTGATTTTGGCTAAAAACTGGCAATTTTAGCACTAAGCTGGGGATTTCAGCTGTTTTTTTTTTTTTTTTGTTCAGAAAAGCAAAATCTGAAAAATTGGCTTTTTAGGGCGCAAAAACCGCGAAATTGGTCTTTGAATTATATCACTCTAGCGAGATTCGTTTTGTGGGAAACAAAAATCCTCGTAATTGTTTTGTTTATGTTAGTGCCGACGAATGTGGTTATCCTGCAGGATTTATACTTTCAGAACGCATCTATAGGGGTGGGAAGCTGCCCCACTAAATCTGCGCTTTTGAGACCAATGGGTGGGCAGCTGCCTATCCCTGCCCCCCTCTGGCTACGCCCATGAACATTATTATTTGAAGAATCGTGATCAGGCTATAGCAATAATAATTCTTTTCGCATTCCGCCGGAACTAAATTCCACAGGGTTGGCTCATTCAAAACCAGATTTCGCACACTGAGGAAAAACAAATTTCACGGGTCTAGCTCACTAAAAAACCCAATTTTGCGGGGTTTGTAGCTGAAACAGAATTTCGCGAGTTCTCGCGGCCGAAACTCCAATTAGGCGGGGTTTACTCTATAAAAAACCAATTTCGCACACATAAAAATCATACGCCCCTACAGTCTTTTAATGTGAAATCCTCATTGAAAACACTGGACCGATTCCCCCCCCGTCAATCATAATTGAAAGCCCAGGCTCAGAAAGAGGACACCCCAGGCTGGTGGACTCAACGGGCCCAATTGACAGCCACCGGTACACACTGTTCAGTCCAGAGTACACATCCCTAGACAGATTTTTTTTTTTTTCCACCGTTTGTAACTGTCGAAACAATCATTCGTCACCTGTTTCGAAATTCTCCGGGGCCGCAGAAAGCATGTATTAGCAAATCATGGTTTACACCCAATGCAACATGACAAGCGACTCCCCAGCCATTCTTCCTTGATTATAAGATTCGTGCGTTGTATTTCTAAGTGCTGTGGGGGCGGAATACGTGTGTAAAGCCACTAATTTTCATGACTTGATTCAGAAGCATCTTTGCCTGTACTCAATCGGCACTCAACAAGAGGTAGAATCGGCATCCTGCCAAAATAAATGCGTAACTGTTTTAATTAAGCTTTTCTTCATGCGTACTAAACATTAATAAAGTAACCTTTTGAGACAGCTAATTATTAATCTATTCCGCAACCTATTTTACTTTCTAAAAAGAAGAAAAAAAGTTTCTTTGATAGAACTCTTTGATATTCTTCCGCATTTTCCCTCTGAGGTTTATTAAAAAGCGAAAAAAAAAGAGTATTATTGTGGTTTATGTTTCTTTGTTTCACTGTTTCAATTAGAAGAGTCCAGGTATCTTGGGGGTGTAAAAGCAATTTTCCCCTCACACTGAAATGACGAGTATTAATATTATCTAGCTTTTACAATGGGAAGAAAAACTAGGTCACCATGTAGGAGTGTTTCAGTGAAGGCTTCTTTACTGGATTCAAAGTGTTATTTTGAACTTTAATTCCAGAGAAAATCTTGGTGATTCAGGATCGAGAGGGAAGGAAAACTTCAGCACTATTGTTCTATAAAAATAACGGTTTTAATGTGGGTTTTCACTTCCTTTTCGTCGATTGTTTTATTAATTTTTACAAAATTTAATTTTGTATTCAAACATAAATTCCAGGATGAAAAGGTGAATAGCCAAGCGAGGCGCAAGATCTTGATACTTTGGTGATTCATGCGCCCCCTGAGACTCTCGTTGGAGTCTCGAGATAAAATGTTGAAACAGGGCGAGGAAAAAACTTTTGTTTTTTTTTTTTTTTTTTTAAATCTGTCTTATCTACTCGGATGCGGCGAGAGACTTTCCAATCTCATCCACGGCCTTCAATATGTTAAACTGGAATAAAGTACCAATAGAGGAACAATATTTTCTTCGAAGGAAAATAACGCGGTGGAGTCACGGCTGTATTGAAAAATACTCAAAGGAATGGCAAATTCAGTCCGTTTTGAGGGGGGGGGGGGTTCGTTTTAAAGAGAGCACTACTGCTCACAGCGTTGGCGGAACTGTTTTTGACAATCAGGAAGCAAAATAGTGCGCTCATTCCCCTGCCCGACGCCAATTTTCATAATGAGACTGAAGTAATCGAATTGGGTGTAAAAGGGTTTTTCGGGTTTGTAACGCTTCTACACCGTTGTTTTTTTTTTTTGTTACTTGAAACACAATTATTTATTTATTGAGCAACAGAAAATTAACAGTAAAAGCAAAGTCAAGTCCTATATAATAATTACTTTGAACAAAAAGTAAATCAAATTATTAGAGGAACGAAAACATAACACCCGTGTATATAATAAATAGGAGAGCTGCGGGTATCATAACTCAAACTTAATTCACATAACGATTACGATTGGTAATGTTTCTACTGTGTTGCGTGAAAAAGAAAAAACAATGGCAAAGCCTCGAAAACGTACTGTTTAGGATTCCATAAATAAGTATGGTAGAGACAGTGACTGAATGAAGCCCGAAATCTTAAGACCACACCTCATGTACAGTACAAGAACATCCTGGACATGACAGCTGTCCAGGACAATCTCATCTCATCTCTGTCGTTGCAACTCCACGTTTAAGCCACCCTTCAAGATCACCAAGAACTTCCAAACTCGCCACGGTCACCGGCCAAAAGATCTGGGGCTTTAGGACGAACCCCGTGTGAAAATGCCGCAAGATGCGGTTGCTATGGCAGGATGATGTTATTTCTTATTCGGCGTCCTTGGATCCCGCTTGCGACATTTTTTCCCGACTGTTCGTACCAATAATAATAATAATAATAATAATAATAAGAATATTTATTTCCATTAGGTACATAAGTACATTTGTCGTCATCGATTATTAATGTCTTGAAACTGACAATTTGAGTCGTCTGAGTCCGGCCAGTAGAGCTCCGAGGGCTTGTAGATTGCTAAATTTTCAGTAGCCTAGTGCGAACCGTCCTCCGAAAATCTGTCACTGTGTAACACCCTAAAAAGGGGCGTTACGTTGTGCGAGGGTAATATAGAGAAAAGGAGCTCGATCCGGGGAATTCTTCGCCGCTCGGTGAGTGAACCCGCCGAGCTCAGGGACGAGCGGGGGAGAATGGCCCGATAGCGCCAACAAATCATTGAGGAAACTGCTTGTTATCTACAACACTTGGGGTTTTACAAACATGTCCTCGGATGTTTCAGTATAAAACCCGGGGGATTCCATAGTCAGGGGTCGAGTTCACGAGGTTCACACAGTCGAAGTCCACAGAGTCAGGGACTGTGGGTCACACATCCGTGCAGGGGGAGGGGGGGCGAAGCCTCGCGACCAGCCCCCGTGCCAGCTCGTGTACACGCTACCGCTCAGCCTAAAGAAGGGAGATCTATCACTGGCGTTGCGCAGGGCCGAACCGGTGAATTTCCTACATTAGGGCGACTATCGTTCATTTCATGCTCAAAACAAACGCACTCCAGGACATAAATGGACGCCAAGGTCAGGACTCGAAGGCTCCGGAAATGTTTCTGGCAGTGAGTAGTACGACCGGCGTTCACTATGGTCCGTATTGCTTTTATTTTTTTTTTTTTTTATGGCAAAAATAATATCCGCTCTCGAATAAACACCCCAGAGAACGATTCCATACTTATGAAGGCTATGGAAGATCCCGAAGTAGGCAGCAAGAAGGCCAGACAAAGGGACACATCCCTTCAGCCTTCTCTATGCAAACAGAGCTCTATTCAGGCGTTTTGAGAGCTGCTCAATGTGATGGAGCCGAGCGTCCATCCAAATGAGAAGTTTTGTCTTTATCAAGCCATAGGTCATTTCTCAGGAGCCACATTTCAACTTTTTTGAGCTCATCATCTATTCTGCTCGTCAGCTTTTCAAAGTCCGAATCGGAAAGAGTAATCGTGGTGTCGTCAGCATAGAGTGTAATCATCGCGTCGATTCAAGATGGCAAGTCATTTATGAACACCAAAAACAGGAGTGGCCCGAGTATTGATCCTTGGGGAACTCCGTGTATGACGGACAAGGGCTTCGACGAATCGCTCTTAAAGTGAACCACCTGGCTACGTCCCTGCAGATAGTCCCTTACCATTTCTAAAGCCAGTCCTCTTATCCCGTTTGCGTGCAGCTTTTCAATCAGCCTCACATGGGAGATACTGTCAAAAGCTTTAGAGAGGTCGCATAGTGGTAAATGCCCAAGGGTCTCATAAACCACATCCAGTTGAAATAGAAACACTTCGAAAACATAAACGTTCAGCCTAAAAACCGTCCCTAGGCAATTTCTGGCAAAAACGACCAAAACTTTAAAAAACATTGGGCAAAACCGCTTATTTTGACGAGCGGTTGAAGTGGTTTTCACTGTGCTACCAGGTTCCAAACCACAGTTCACAGCAAAGGTTCAACCTTGGCCGTCGTGGATCCCAGACTCACGAGGGATGAGCCCTCTCCTTCACTTCAGTTGGTAAGGAGAATACGGTGCTATTTGGTGATGGGGGGGGGGGGGTAGAATGGTTCACCGATTAAGTCAATTAATCTTTTAAGGGCAATTTTTTTCGGCGCAGCAAGTCACATCGGGCGTGACATGAATAGCGTCATTTAAATATGGCGCAAATGCAGTGTTGACGACTTTCGGACGCAAACAGCCAGTTTTGCTATGTGTGTGGTGCAAATAGTCCGTTAAACCATTTTTAGGTTGCGAATGGTCATGTTTGCCATTTCCAAAGTGCAAATTGTCTGGTCATTTATATAGCAAGTGAATATTAGCCTGTGCGATATTTTCAAGGCAAGAATCGTCAGTTTTACCATTTTTTTTACAGCAGGCATTTTTAGCCATTTTCCTCGCACAAATGGTCAGTTTTTCCCGTATTTGGGGCTGGAATCACCTGTTCAGGCATTTTAGGGCGCAAATTCGAGGCTCGTAAAGTCAGTTTCGCCATTTTTATAGTGTGAATCGCCAGTCAGTTTAGCCATTTTCAAGGCGCGAATAGTCATTTTTGCCATTTTTCAGGCCATGAAAATAGTCACGTCAAGCCAAAAGCAAAGAATGGTCAGTTTGGCCATTCGTTGCTCGCGAATGGTCGATTTTACACTTTTCAGGGCTGGATTCATCTGTTCAGGCAGTTTCTGGGTGGGAATAGTCAGTTTAGCCGTTTTTGGAACGCGAATAATGGTCCGTCAAGTCAGAGACGCGACTGATCAGTATTGGCCATTTTTGGTGCGCGAATTGCCGGTTTTGCCATTTTTGGCGCGCAAATGGTTCATTTTGCCATTTTTGGGCGCTCAAATGGTCGATTTAGCCATTTTCAGCGTCAGCTTAGCCATTTCTAGGGCACTTCAAGTCCGTTTGACTATTTTTAGAACGGGAATTTTCGGTTTGGCAATTTTTAGGGCGCGAATATAGTCAGTTCAGCCATTTGCTAGGCTCTCTAATCGTCAGTTTAACCACTTTGGGGTGCGATTGCAGTCCGTTTAGCTGTTTTTATGGTGGGAATAGCCATAGTTTGGCTATTTTAAAGCAGTTAATGGCTGTCAAGCCATTTCTAGTAGAGCGAAACACACAATTTTCCAAGCCCCTCCTGTATTAGCAAGTCTGATCACCGGCTGAATCTTTCTAATTTGGGGTTTCTCTACACAGGGAAACCGAAAATTGAGAAATTTTCGTTTTGTCACCGTCCGCTCGTACCATCAGTGAACCTGGAGTCAATAGAACTGGCTGATACCGACGACCATGACGTGAAATATCCATTTCTGGACCGTTTGAGGGACAGTATTCTTCTGTTTAAAACGCTTCGGGGGGGGGGGGGATTACAAATCACGTCTGCCTCAGACCAGAACCTTTCAACCTAAAATTTGAGAATGTGACAATCCCTCGTTAGATTTTGGGTGGTGCTTTTGGTTATATTTTTTGCGAAAGTGACCTCGCCACTTCAAGGGAGGGGCCATGGCCCCTGTGGCCCCTCCCATGGATCCGCCACTGGTAGATGAATCATCACCATTTAGATTGACAGCGTCATTGGGAATGTCAGAGGAAGCAGTAACTCTCTCATCGTTAAAACAATCGTCACACTGAGAACGTGAACCTACCAAGTAGGTAGGTTGGTAAGTCTACCAACTTACCAACATAATCAACTGACTTTGACCTTTTTGGGATATAATTTTTACGGTTCCACTCACCCTTCACCCATCATTCATTGTGCTTAGAGACCTACTTTACACACGCCGTGCGGTAAAGAGTGAAATCTTTTACCGTGAACTCTTTACCGCACGGCGTGTGTAAAGT
Source organism: Corythucha ciliata (assembly GCA_038030265.1). Taxonomy (NCBI): domain Eukaryota; kingdom Metazoa; phylum Arthropoda; class Insecta; order Hemiptera; family Tingidae; genus Corythucha; species Corythucha ciliata. Next base: position 29,585,539 of record CM075940.1, on the reverse strand, counting down.
AGGTCTTTACGCACGATGAACACTTGCTTAAACACTTCTTTAAGAATAATCTTAGGAGTAGTAGATTAGTAGATGCCTAGGCAAGAAAGCGATTTTTTGGAGGCCGAGAGAAAAAATTGGACGGGCGAGGCTTAGCCGAGCCTGGCCTTTTCTCGAGACCCCAAAATCACTTTTTTGACGCGGTGTGTACATTATTTTTTTTATTAAAACATGGGCTGATTTTTTTGGGCCAAGGTGATAAAGTGAGTGTTTTATCCCCTAGGCTCTAAAATAATCAGCTGTTCTAAAAAAATAGTATCTTACACATAACGAGACACGTAAGTGCCATTTTACTTGCGAGTACTTTGTTTGGCTGGCGAGGAAAAGCCGAGTCGGCTAAATGAGTACGAGCAAGTGAATTGAGTTATGCACGATATTTTTCGCGCGACAAGTGAAATAATAGTATATTTCACTACAAGTGAGGGAAGTGGAGTTTTACCTGCGAGTTGTGTTTGGCTCACGAGGCGGGGCCGAGTGAGCTAAAAAAAACAACTAGCAGAGTGAAAGCTTCTTCCTCACGAGTTGTGGATATTATTTTTCGCACGACCAACAGGTTTTATTGTCTTATTGTGGATCCACCACAGCCCGGAGGCCCATAATAGAGTAGTCGTCTCGGCATGAAACAAGGTCATTTCATTGTAGACCAGTCTCGGTCCCGTCTCGAAAATTGCGGTCTCGTCTCGTTCTCGGCTCGAGACCAGAAAACTTGGTCTCGGTCTTGGTCTCGCTCCAGAAATGATGGTCTCGTGCATCACTACAGTCTATCGTCTTTCTTAAGGTCTAAATTGATTTCGCTCACCCGTTTCAGTTCTGTAGTAACGACATTAAGAATGGACGCCGAATTCTCCAAGTCGTTTCTCGTTACCGGCCTGTGTCTTATATACGTGACAAAACCATTTGACTTTCTCCCCTAGAGAAAAAAAGGCCGCAAAATCGTCCTTGCTGAAGCTCGCGCACGAGAAATGAAAATTCTTGGTACAGAAACCGTCACATTTAATAAATCTACTACCCGGTAACACGACGGCAAAACACCGACAATAAACACAGCTGCATTCACCGGACGCCATTAAAAGATACAGCTACCAAGGCCCCTGGTCACCGATCAAATTTTCGAGGAACAGTTTTTTTTGTTTCTTTCTCTCTTAAATCCCTTCGCTTAACGTAGTACTGTCGACACCTCCAACGTTCTTCTCTCGTCGAAATAAACTGGGCAGCCTCCGTAATCAATTTTAAAAACTCGAGGCCCGCAAGTCGTCAATCCCTGTGTGTAGGTAGAGAGGCATCGAAATTTCGAAACGTTCGTCAGTCTTCAAACAGGCCCCGCGTCAACTCCAATATTTAGACGAAGACTCACCCAACTCAAGTCGGCTTCCACTCATCAGGGATCTTCCTGGGGCTCTCGGGTACCAATCTTCCAGTTTTCGGTTGAGAGGGTATTATAGCAATACCTACCAAACGGTTTTTCAATTACTTATTTTTTATGCCGCGTTTGTTTTTGGTCCGAGAAAAATACAAATTTACAAAGCTCTCTCGTTTTGCATGTCTGTACTAAAGAAGGGGGAACCCAAACCCTCTTCAAGGGCTTTGTTTTGAGAGAAAAATTCTGGGAAAAGCTTAAATCTTCCTAGCATCTTAATTGTTTTACATTAAAGGTAGTAACAAACGAGCGTTAGTATAGCTCTCATGGGTTTACAATGAAAGCTATTCTGATCCATTCGGAGTGCCCTAATGCTAAAACGCCTGTGTAATTCAAAAACATGCAAATTAATTGGGTAAACGTCCAATTATGAAAACGACGATTCAAATACAGGTGCAATCAGCAATACTTTTGGAATATGTGAGAAGAAAGGGACGGTCACCAGAAAATCCTAGCCTTAAACCAGTTTAGGGATTTTACTCACTTTATTCAGCTAATCTCTCTCTAATTCATCATTAATTCACATTTAACTTTAATGAAATATTAATGCTTCAATAACACTCTAATTTTTTATTTATCAACCCGAAACCAACCAACCCAAAGGATTCCTGATGGTTGAAAAGGGTTAGTGGCAAGCGTATGGGGAGAGAGGGTGAATTTTCAACGGGCTGAAAGAACAAACGACCTCCCATGATCCCGTGGACCACCTCGAAAAGAAAATTAGCCCTTTTAATTATGCAGCAACAAAAAGGGGGGGGGGAAGAAAAATTGGTGGGGGAGGGAGACTAGGGGGAACTAGTTGTTTAATATACTGAAATAAATTGTTTTAAATCTCGAAGTTTTTTTTTTGCGCCGCCGAGACGCTCCGATGAATTCATTCATATTTCTAGGAGGAGGGTAGTCTTGTCCTTGTTTGATGTTCATTAAATTCGTTTATAAAAGCCTTTAGTTAGCTCTTTTAAATTTTCTTTGAGCCTGGGACGTGTCTAGGTTTTGCTTCATGGCTTTAACGGGTAAACAAAACGGTCTGCTACTATAATTCCTCCGATAAATCCTTATTTCTATCGTATTCACAATTTATTTTTTTTCCATTGCCGTTTTTTTTTTTTGCATTCTATCTCAAACTCACTTTCTTTGCTCATCCGTTCGCTCTTTCATCACGTACGTGTTGACCAGAAGATGCCCGGGATGTCTGTCTAAAAGATAAAGCAAGCCTTGGATTTTATTCCGAGGGAAAAGACGGTACACAATTTCAACTGGCGTTGTTGCAGCGCAGCCTTCCTTTTCTTCACCCTCGTCCTCATGCCCAAACTATTCCAAACTTTACCAGATAATATTAACAGTTCTATAAATCATGTTCGTTCGTGCTTGTTTATTTCCACATGAACCCATTTCAGCTTCGTGAAAGCTTTTATAGGGCGATACTCGACACAAGCATAACGAGACGTTTAATTTTAATTAGTTGAATTCACATTATTCAGTTAAAACTAGAGATGTGTTAACAGGAGCTCCTTCAGTTACATTATTTTATAATACTCTTATGATAAGACTGAGTTTTGTTTTGAGGCAGAATGTTACCAGCGAGGGTGAGCTCCCACGACAAACGAAATTTTAACCAGAAAAAGCGCTTAATGTTGTCAGGATTATAGAACTTGTAATATCAAAGCCCATCCAACCTTTCGCCTGGGTGACTTCTGTCTGAAACTTCTTTTCTAATCATCACTACCGGAATAATTACAATAATGAAAACACAAGTATTATTGAAGGCCGTAATGAGTAACTCGAAGCATCTTCTGAACTTTGTAATTACAGCCTCGCGTGAGGAAACTAAGATAAGCCGAACAAAAAAAAAAAAATCTGTTGGTTAACGGTTTATAAACTTCAAAACGAGAGATTCAACTTTAATAGCTGTCACGCAGGACAGGATTCCTTATTTCGAAGAAAAAGATCGCTGATCATGCTGTGAAAGATGGAAAGGGAGGGATAGAAGTAGAGAAGTTTTAATGCCTAGGATTAAAACTTTGCTTATTTCTGTGGTAAAAACAAGAAAATATGTAATAGAAAAAAAGTTTGACCGTAAATTTTTTGAGCGTTTCTTTCAAAATTAATCCATCTGGCTGAGGAAATGTTTTTAGGGCTCATACAGTATTTAAAGTTGATCGTGGATAACTGAATCTTTTGATTTTGTTTTCCTTCAAATAGTCTTAGTCACGCTTCTCATTCAAAATTGATCCCGGAGTATTTTTGATTGTTACAAATTGCCTTGTTCCACGATCGCCAGCGCCATTCTTTATAATTCAATTCTCCCAATTATTCAATGCCACAGTATACTTCATTCTAGTTTATTTGCAATAAATCAGTTAAATAAAGAATTATGAAGACAATTTCAAGCTATAATTTGGCTTAACAGAAAATGCTTATCAACTCAGAGGGTTAGTAGAAGGAGCGTGAAGAGTGATTGGCGGCGGCGGCGGGGGGGGGGGGGTGTTATGCGAGCCCAAAACATAATTTTACACTGTCAAAGCAGCTAAATCGGTTTGTCCCCTAGAAGAGGTCAGATCGTGGTGTGGGTTTTGTTGAAGTTCAAGAGAAGAAGGGTGTGAGGAGGTGGAGGTAGGTATAGTAAAGAGGTTGTCGCTCTGACCAATGCTTTCCGGAGGTGACCTTCTCCGCCTGCTTGGTTTATCGTTGCATTGTGCCATTCCAGCTTCTTGAATCTATTAAGAGGACGCCGTTCCCCTTTAGGACCGCTCCAGTAAATCAAACAAGTAGATAATCAACAGTTTCCTCCTTTAACCCTTCCGCAAAACCGTGAGGGACGTGTCTTTCAAACTTAATCGCCTCTTTGTTTTTCTTTCTTGTCTTAATAAGTTGGCTGAAATTAATATTTAATTACCAGATAACTTCATTTCAATCGCTCCAAGTCGTCACGTGGACGACTAGTTATTTTTTGTATAAAATCTGTTTGGACTATTCCACTTCCAAACGCTTATTTGAACTATATTTGCCAAAAACTGTCTCGAGATTCCTATACTTCTCGTCTTGTTGATGTTTACTGTGTGTGTCAGCCTCTTTGTTTACCTATTTGGGACTTCATTGACCGCCTGGTCACTGCTCCTACAATGTGGTCCGGTCCTCTGAGTTCTGCCATTTACAGCCCACCCAGTTAGGAGGAAATGTATCAGGGTTGCCCAAGGTATACCGGGCTCACGGTTCGTGGTTCGCGGGTTGAACTCCCCGTCCTGACTGTCCGCCCCGGGCCCCTCTATCGGAGCCCCTGAAATGCTTCAAGGTTGGAAAAATGAGGATTTTTAGGTTCCATGTTCATGGATTTAGGTAGGCACGTGAAACACAGCGGTCAGCAATTTGGCTCTTTTCGACGATTTTCAGTCCACCCTACCTATGGAGAATAGAACGTTGCATGGTGATCAGAAAATAGTGTGGCTGAATATTCGATTGAGACCAGGAAAGCGCTATTCTTATGGCTTAAATTGAGAAAATTCGTGCCCTCAGTAGGTGAATTTCCTGTTAAAATAGGGAAAATACGCTGATCCCCAAGTTTCTTTAGGTCCTTTCGAGCATAAAATTGAGAAGGCGCTCTAATTTGCCGATCTTGCGGGAAAAGCGCTAATATTCGTCGCTAAAACTGCAAAAAAGCGCTCATTCGTGGTTTCTCGATGCAAGTTTCAAACCATAATTTTGTAAAAAAAAAATCGCTGATTCCCGGTGTGTAGAAGCAATTTTACTGCTAAAAACTGCAAAAAAACAAAAAAAACGGTAATATGCTGTTTTTTGGAAAAGCCCGCCGCTATGATTAGGAAAATTCGCTATATCGAGGCTATACAAGGAGAAAAAAATCGCGGGTAACCGACTGAAAAAAAACCGCTTAATTCATCGATGAAATTGAGAAAAAGCTCTAAATCGCAGCTAAAATTGAGAAAATGCCAATCCGAAGCATCTGAAAGATATTTCGAGAAAAAGTGCTAATCGATAGCTAAAATTTGAGAAAAATTGCTAAAATGCATAAATATCACAAAAAACACGCTAACTCACGACGAATATTGAGAAAATCACTAATTAGCGCGGCTAAAATTAAGAAAAACGTTCAATTTCAGCTCAAATTGGGAAAAAGTGATAATTCACAGCTAAAAATTAGAGAAAAATTTCAGTTTGTGTTTAAAATTGACAATACGCCTATTCTCAGCTTTCGAAAGCAACTTATTTGTGGCTAAAAGTGAGAAAAAGCGCTTATCCATAGCTAAAAGAGACACACACAAAATTGTTGTTGCGGGGCTAAAATGTGAAAAGCCCAGAAAAATTTGCGGATAATTTTGGGAAATCACTAATTAGAGCGGCTAAAATTAATAGAAACGCTAATTTTCAGCTCAAATGAGAAAAGTGCTAATTGGCTGCTCAAAATGGAAAAAAATATTGCTAAGCAGCTGAAATTAAGGAAAATCACTAATTTTGCGGATAATGTGTCTCTAACTCGCAAGTGAAATATAGAACAATTTCGACTTGCGTCTAATATTGAAAAGACGCCATTTCGCGGCTTTCTGAAGGCAATAATTTATTTGTCGCTAAAATGAAGAAAAACGCTAATTTTATAGCGCAAATTGAGAAAAGTGTTAATTCGCTGTTAAATCACTGAGAAAAACGCCAATTTGTGGACAAAAAATCGCTAATTCATAAGATAAAAATGCCATTTTACCGGGGAATTAAGAGTTTTTCTTCATTTTCTCCATTCTTGGCGCGAATCAGGTACCGCGTTTCCTCAATTTTAGCGGCAGATTTCATCAAATTGATCCGTGAATCAGCCTTCCCCTCCCCCAATTTTAGCTGCGAATGAGAGATTTCTCTCAATTTTAGCCGCGAATTAATTCTTAATTTTAACCGCGAATTATTTCCTAGTTTTAAAAGCTAATAACCGCTTTTATTCGATTTAATATATCCTCGCATTTGAGGATTTTCTCAAAATCTGCGAATTAGCGTTTTTCTCCATTTTAGCAGTGAATCTCTTTACAACTTTAGCCGCGAATTCACCAGCAAATGAGCTCTTAATCTTGATTTTAGGCGGGAATCTGCATTTGCCCCAGTTTTAGCTGTAAATGACCGGGTGATTTAGGCCCGTCGTCACTTGAGCCGAGTATTTCCTTTTTCCGATTCAAAACAGATGGCCCACTAATTAGAACGACTGATTTGAAGTTGTCCAAGCAAATACTCAGCTTGAGTAAAGACTATATGAATACGGCCCTTGGAGTTTTTCTTAACAGCGCGTTAGCGCCTTTCCTCCATTTTAGACAAATAAATTTGGGTTTTTCTTCACTTCTTAGACATGCTGATAATCGCTTTCTCTCCATTTTTGCAGCCAATTACAACTATTTCTCAATATTAGCTGTGAACTACCGCGTTCGCTCAATTTCAGCCGCGGATTTTCTCAAATTCATCCACGAATTATTGTTTTTACCCATTTTAGCTGCGAATGAGCGCCTTTTCTCAATTTTACCAGCGAATTATAGCTCTACATACATCTGAACTAGTTTCAGTCGTGAATAAACGGGTCTTAGCAAACATATATCCCGGACAGACACTCCTTCCCTGTCCGTGGATGTGGTTGGTGCTTCCTTGAGGGACTCCTTCCTTGTCCGTGGATGTGGTTGGTGCTTCCTTGAGGGACTCCTTCCCTGTCCGTGGATGTGGTTGGTCCTTCCTTGAGGGACTCCTTCCCTGTCCGTTTTCTAGTGGTTGTACCTTTGCTGTGGTTGGACCTTTGCTGTGGTTGGCCATTTGCTGTGGTTTTCCCTTTGCTGTGGTTTGAGCTTGGCTGTGGTTGGACCTTTGCAGTGGTTAGACTTTTGTAGTGGTTGGACCTTTGCTGTGGTTGGACTTTTGCAGTGGTTGGACCTTTGCTGTGGTTTGAGCTTGGCTGTGGTTGGACCTTTGCTGTGGTTTGAGCTTGGCTGTGGTTGGACCTTTGCAGTGGTTGGACATTTGCTGTGGTTTGACCTTGGATGTGGCTGGGCCTTCCTTGAGCTTGAGACGTTGCTGTCGATGGAGGTTCTACAGTAATTACAGCTTCGCTGAGGTTGAACCATGGCTTTGGTTGGGCTGCGGACTGAGGAAACAAATTGAACGAAAGATCTTCAGTTACCGGCTGTTATTCGGAAATCGGAAACAATTTCATCTCTTCGTCTAGCCGTAAACATGAATCAATCTCAATTTGTACCAAAGTAGCTGAGTACATGGCACTATCTCTCAGTATCCAAGAAACCAATTGTCTAAGACGACTAACTTCAGAATTTTTCCCCAATATTGAGAAGAAGCCTACGATTGTATTTTGCGGTAACGCGGGTGCGATAAATTGGGCCCAAAACGACATGATCACCCATCAAAGAAGCAAACACATCGATACCATTTCGTTCGCGACCATTGTGGAACTGTCGTTGTCAAATACATGCCAACGGAAAACATGGTGGCAGATGTTTTCACGAAAGCATTGCCGGGACCAATGCATGCTCGATTTGTGAAATTACTAGGGCTCAAAAATGTTTAGTGTTCAATTAATTTGTGTTTTGTAATTTTCAATTGTTCGCATATCATTCGAGAAGGCGTGTTGGATTTTACTGCTTCACAGTAGCAAATATTATGGTCCCTTCAGTCAGAACTTTAAGTGACCCCTCCAACTTCTAAAAAAAAAATGCGATTGCTATCGTGCTTTTATAAAAAAAAATGTTGTTCCCAAGTTCACAAAGTTTTTCTTTCTTTAAATAATATAATTTTGATAGAATTGTACTTGCTTTTAATGCGCATCCCCAACACCCGGCCACGAATGACGACGGGCGGCGTCGAAGGCCGACGCCAAGCAGCAACTTCACGTGTCCTGTCACCGAAGCTTTACCCTTCCAATCACCAAGCTGTCATCGCTCACTCGACTTTAGGGGTGACGAATGAAGGGCTAATAGCTGACAAATTGCAAGATTCGGGAGACGAATAGCCGCCAACTTGCCGGTTTGGTGGCACTTAACGAGCTTGAAGGGGCAAGTTTCGGTATGGGTGACCTTTCTGATGATGCACATTCAATATAAGGATTGAAAGGTTGTAGGACGAGGGCGTGAACACGTTGAGGAAGTGGGAATGTGCCGGACGGTGTGACTCGGAAACCCATTTTCGCCGAAAAACACATTTGTTTACGTTAAGGTGGAGTCCGTAGCTTTTGAAGCGTTGGAAAACGAGAGTGAGATGTTCTTCGGGGGATTTTGAAGCGATGAGCGCATTGTCGAGGTAGACAAAGACGAAGGGAAGGTCGCGAAGTATTACATCCATGAATCACTGGAATGATTGACCGGCATTGCGTAAGCCGAAACACATTATTGGGAACTCAAAAAGTCCGAAAGGCAGTTTTTTGGATGTCGGAGGGTGCGATCGGTATTTGGTTGTATGCTCGAAGGAGATCTAGCTTCGAGTAAATTGTCGTTCCGTGAAGATTTGACGTGAAATCGTGAATGTGAGAGAGAGGGTGAAGGTCAGGTTTGGTGACAGCGTTCAGGCGCACAAGGTCGCCAGGTGCCGTCTTTTTTAGGAACAAGGTGGAGCGGACTAGACCAACTAGATTTAGAGGGGCGACAGATGCCGAGGTCCAGCATCGTTTGAAATTCTGCTTTGACAGTTTTTACGAACAGGTTACAGTTAACGAACAGGTGTCCCGGTGGTTTCGATTATGTGCCGGGTATTGGTGTGGAAGAGAGGGGAAGTTGAACGAGCTCAGCGAATTGCATGAACAGCGCGGCAAACTTGTTCGTCGTGTCACAGAGGTTCAGACGTGCTGGATTATTTGACGGTGCGGTGGTAGGGTGAGCGCCGGCGATAGAAAGTTGAGCAGAGCCATCTAACAGACGATTACGACGGAGGTCGATGAGGAGATCACAGTGTGCTAAGAAATCAGCACCGATTATGGGGTATGTTACCTCTGTTAGGGCGAAGGACCATCTAAAAGAATGTCGAAGACCGAAATCGAGTGAGAGAAGGCGGGAACGGTACGTAGGGATCGCAGAGCCGTCAGCAGTAGACAAGGTGAACTACTGTGGGCCATTAGTTTTGTCGCGGCGAGTGCAGGAAATGACGCTTAGGTCGGCGCCTGAGTCGATGAGGAAACGAATTTTGTTTGTTTTGTCGGTGGGAAATAGGCGGCGTGTCGATCGCTTGCCGCGTTTTTTGAAGAAAAGGAGCAGGGGGAACGACAGTTTTGAGGTTTGTCTATGAACCTTTCGTGATAATAACAGAAACCTGGGTTTGTGGTTGACGTTTGCAGTCTTGGTTTGGGGGCAAGGTGATCTGTTGCGACGGCGTATCAGCGAGGAGGTTGAAGGTTGTTCGAGGATGGTAAGGCGTTGGATCGCGTCGAGAAGTATGGAATGGGAAGGGGCGGTGCGGGTTCGGAAGGGGAAGGTGTTGTTGCAGGATAAAGGAAGTGGTCAGCAGCTCCCAATAGTTTGTCGGCTAATTTTTTTAGAATCAGTAAAGGTTCGGAACTGATGGCGAGAATGGATTGGACGGAAGACGAAAGTTGATGAAGCCACAAGGTTTTGAGTGCTTCGTCGGGTACTTGAGTGCCGGCGAGCTCCTTCATTTTCCTCTAAAGTTGTGACGGTTTATTGCCTCCCAGTTCGACCTAGTGGAGTAGCTTCGTTAATTTGCGTTCGTCAGAGTCGGCGAAAGCGGAAAGAAGTTCTGTCTTATGAGCTATCTACGCCCATGGTAGAACGATGTTTCAAATTTTTACGTGAAAATTGACAGTTCCACCTTTGACTATCGCACAGTTTGGCTTACAGCTGCTCTTAATTCAATAAAATAATTTGTTATTGCATCAAAGACTATTCTATTCTTCGGCTCTTATTTTGTTCATCAATTGGTTCAAGTGATTAATTGAGTGCTGCCTAACTGTCTATTCCTCACCAACCACTCAATAGCCTTTCATGGAAAAATTTACTTTCAGACCCCCCTCAAATTCTATTTTTTTTTTTTTTTTTTTTATTCAAAGGTTGAATAATCTTTTATAGCCAGTCTTTATACATCCCCTCTCTTCACGAGATATAAAATAGTTTCACTTACATCACATGTAAAAAGGGGAGCTATAATTTTTTATTGAGGTCGGCTCGGCCCTCCCACCACTCAGGGCATTATCTACAGCAAGATACGACATTTCGATGTGGAGTAAGTATACATCATACAACAGTTGTTGAAGTCCTTCGTCATAATATAAGGAAACCTCTTGAGCACATTGCATGGCAGCTTAAATGACGGATCTTAAAACATGTCATGCGGGGAACTAAGGGCCAAAACTCAAATAGGCAGTATAATATAGGTCATAGCCGATCGACTGCACTTTCAAGGGTGCTTCCCCCCTCCCACTACTCCACGTTTCTCAGAGTTTTAGAAATTTAAAAATCCTTGAAACAACCGTGATTTCTTGATTTATAAGTCTAAAAAAATCATTCAGAATAAGAAAAACGTTCTTAACCCTTCAACTGATTTGCCACGCAACCACAAGAAAGTCAGTGTGAATATGAATTCGAGTGATGGTTTTCCTCATTCACAAGTGACTTTTTTCTTCTCCATTTTTTTAACTGGCTGTCGAAGCGTGATAGAGGGGAATGATACGGCTGTTTTTGTAGGTTAAAAAGCAGATTGCTGAATCGTGATTAGCCGACTATCAACACGCAAGAGAATATTGTTAGCCATATTAAATTTCATATCAAGATTTAGAGGAGGCATTGTAATAGGTAAAGGCCTCTGACAAGATTAATGTATCTGTGGAAGAAATTTCCATACTGTGAAAGATGACCCCTCCCTACCCATAATCTTCCCCAGCAAAAACTCATTCCATCTTAAACCGTCAGAAAGTTTCGAGAAATTTCTAGAAGAGCTTTGAATATTTATAGATCAAATACAATGATTAAGTCGTTAATTGCCTCTACTAATGAGCCTTGTCGTTTGAAAGTCACCTAACTAACACTTATTAGCAGCGTCGATTCGGGTTAGTATTTTTCGCCCACTCTGCAAATCTTGTAATTTGGCTCCATTAGCTTACTATTCCCTTGCTCCCCTTTATTTACGAGTTTTCTTCGTCGATTGTTAAGTCAAATAAACTTGAAAAACTTCGTCCTAAAAGGCTTAATTTACATTTCAAGCAATGTTCAAGGATAACTCATTTTTCAAACTCCAGGTTTTTGAGGAATTCGAATTGATCCAGAATGTATTACATATCCGATATATTTGTGAATATGGAATGGGTATAGCACGCTTCAGCGAGGCTCATTCTAGTGTTTTAATAATGCTCAAATCCCAGTACCCTTTTTACTGAGGACCGTTCATTTACCCAAAAGCTCTCGTATGTAAATTTTATTGATTCGTCGCTGCTCCTCTATGGGACGCATCGAAAATAAGTTGAAACGTGTTTAATGAATGGAGAGTGGGCAGAGTTTGACTGGATCAGGATTAGGTTGATCGGTTTGATTGAAATTTCAGTACAGTTGATCCAGAAGGTTTTTTAGCCGTGGAATGTGAGAGAAATTAGCAATTATGGGCTGGGAGTGGTGGTGGGGGACTAATATGGTGAACAATTTCAAGTTTTTCTGGCTAACTATTAAGTTTCCGAGAGATAAATTACTGAACTCCGGCAAAAATGATGACGTCATGACCTACAAAGCTCACACTGGCAAAATAATTAGTGATTACTGGCAAACTAAAGATATCGGTTTTGCATGTCTCCGCGATTCACCTCAAAGGCTTCATTTGATAGACATCGATTGCTTATAAGAAGAAGAAGAAGAAGAAAAAAAAGCGTTCTAATTTAGCGCACAACTCATATGCTCTCAGAACCCCTAAGCAATTGGAGTGCACTCTGGATTGCCTGCACTGACAAGACCGGCTTTATCGTATAATTCACACTTGCTACCCTCCTACTCACTGCCCGTCATTTTCTCTCCGTACACCTCTGAAACTCCAGTTCTCAATTAAGATAAACCTCGTTCAACTAAAACCGAGGGAACCTAATTACCTAAATTTAACACTACCGTAATGTTATACATTATTACAGTTTTGCCTAATTAAACCGGAGGGTGGGTGGGCACTTTTCGTAAGGAATGGCCCGAGTAATTTTCTCTACAATGAAGAGAGGAAACACTAATAATAATAAGGATAATAAAATTATTCCGACAAGTGGGAAGCTGCTATTCGAGTTTATCCTACCTCATCCTCAAGAATGCGTTAATAACCATGGTTTTATGGAATTTGGAGTTAATACTTATTAAAACATACCCGTACTTAACCGTAAGTCCTTTATATGCATGTAGAGAGAAAAAAATAAGGTATAAATAGGTAGGACCAATATATGCTGAGATGTTTCTCTCGTTTCAACGAGAATTGTTAGATTAGCATCTCCGTTAGCAGGGCTTTCCGCAGTTAAAATAAGGCCTGGTCCTCCCCTGCCCGCGAATGCGTTTGAACATCCGTGAGAATCCAGGAAATTTTCCCCAGTTGGGGCACTGAAGTCTTGGATGGTTTCTGTTTAAGGCCAGAAGCCCGCGAATACTCGCGCGTTTTCAGTTCATTCGAATATCCCAACTCACTGTTCAGCGCTTTTCCTCAATTTTAGCCGCGAAGTAGTCAAGTAGGCCATCAAGGCGACGTAATAGAGGCACGGTGACCTTTGAGAAGGTGAGAAAAATCTTTGACTTTGTAGCTTTTAAATTGCGTGGCCATACCATTCGCGGGACAATGTGGGCCCAAAAACACGAGGAGAGTTCCCCAGGGCCGGACCATGAGGCTAACCCCCCCCCCCCTTCAACCAAATTCCTCAAAAAATTGTGGAGTCAAGCAAGTAACCTTAAGATTGGATTCTACAAGATTACTAGAGGAAAACCGACGGCCACTCCAGAAAGATGACATGTTGCCTTTTCGTGATGAACGCTTCAGGGCAACCCAGAGTTGCCTGGGTTTCAATCCCGCTCAGAGCATGCCGAGGTACAGTGTCAAGGGAGACAGACAGACCTCCCCGCGCCACTATTCTGAGAGGGGTCCCCGGAAAGTTAAAAACATGGAAGAATGAGGATTTTTAAGTTTCCATGCTCATGGATGGGGAGGATCGTGAAAAAGAGATGTACTATCCGCTTGGACAACGCTTCGGCCCCATCTTTCTAGGAGAATAGAACAACAAAGCAGGTGACCAGCAGTTTTTGTGACTAAATATTCGAGTCTGCCTTCAATTCGGATTTGATTTGAATACTTCTGGGAATAATCCGTGTCGTGTGGTGACCAAGGTTCAAAATAATGACCTCAATGCTAATTTTGAGTCATTGTGTCAAGGTCGTCGCCCGGAGCAATTCTGCCAGGAAGAGGGCTTGCCTTAAACGGCGGCATTGGAGAGGTGTAGCCGCTTAAACTGCTCGTTTATTCGATTTTTGGATTCCCCGGGTCGAAATCCCCAAAGATAAGCGATTCTTTTCAATTTTAATTTGTTGGCCATTTTTACAAAGCCCGCCGAAAGCTGCTTTAGGCGTTATAGGTGATTTTCAGGTCCTTTTCAACCATCCTCAGCCAAAAACGCCCCTTTAAGGGGTCGTCGGCAATAGCCTGTCGAGGGGCCCATGTGCGCAGTTCTTTTCTCTGAGCAAACTTACGGGCAAGTCTACATCTAAAATTAAGAAGCCACGTTCATTTTTTGCTGTTCTGCGGGCTATTACTCGGCTAAACGTTTTGAAAAACTTCAATATGTCTGGCTGAAATTGAGGGGGAAAAAAAAAAATCGCGACTAAAGTTGAGAAAAGCGCTAATTCATATTTAAAAGTTGGAAACATCACTCATTCGCGACAAAAATTGAGAAAAAGCGTCAACTATCCGCTAAAATTGAAATAAAAACACGCTAACTCGCGGCTAAAATTAGGAAAAAGCTCTAGGTCGCTGCTAAAATTGAAAAAATGTGGTATCAATTGATCAAGTAAACAGCCATATTGGGGTTGAAAGTGTTACAGGCATAAAATTGTTTTTGGAATCTACGTCAACTGCATTACTAAACGCCAAAAACCAAGTTTTTTTTGTACAATTTACGTCGCAACTCAAAAACTAATCGTCACACGGTCTTGGGATTGATTTTTATCGATTCAGCACACAAAACTACAATAGAATCAGACACCTTTTATTCGGGCAAATTTCTTCACCCTTTTTCTTTCCTTGTGAAATCGACAATTTCTTCATGAAACTGAACAATGTTTTTCATGAAATAGACAATTTCACCATAAAATTGTCCTTGGTGAGGCATTTTGCATGGATTTTGTCTTGAAATTGACGATTCACGTGAGAGTGACTCCCCGAATGTTGCATTTTGCCAACAGTGGAGCATTGCGTTGTGTGTGAATTCTAGTTTGAATGCGACAATTCGCCTAAACAATGCTTAGCATGCGCAGTTTTGGACGGATTTTGACCTGAATGAGGCCTTACGGTTAAATATTGGCCTGGGTGTGACGTTTCGTTCTAAAATTGGAGCTTTTTAAAAATAAATTTCGCCTCTATTGTTGAATTTCCCGTGAATTAATTCCCATTTTTGGCTTCAAATGGACAATTTCCTCATAATAACAACACAATTTTCCATGGTAATTTTTATGAAATAGACAATTCCTCATACAATTTGCGAGTTGAACGTGAGTGTTTCCCTCAACGCTCACGATGTTACAGTTTGCCGTCAAAATGGGGGCATTTAGCGTAAATTTTTCCCTCTGTATGCCACAGCCGTTTCGAAACAGTTTTTCCCTCACCCATATGAGACGTTTCGCGTAAATTATGACCTTGGCGTGGCATTTCGCGCATAAATGTCTCGGATTTTTTAAAACCGAAAAATCAATTTTGGGGGATCTTCGTGGCCGGCAAACATTATCTTCGTTGCCGGCAATATTTCACCCAGCGAAATTGGTTTACTGGCGCAAAAAAAAAAAACCGGAATTGGCTTTTAGTGAGCAAAATCCGATAAATTTATTTTACATTGCACCGGATTCGGGAAATACTTTTATTTTGCGAGACAATTCCGCGAAATTTGACATTTTCGAGATCGAAATTCGAGAAATTAATTTTTGGTGAGTCAATCCCGCGAAAATGGTTTTAAAGTGCGACAAAATCAGCAATTACGGTCTCTGAATTGAGCTACCACGCGAAATTGGTTTGTCAGCTACGACTAAATAATATGTAGGTGATAATTATTTCTTAATGAACTCGACACGTGAAAATATCCACAAAATCTGTTATTAGAGAGCGAAATCTAAGAGACTTGTTTTTCAGTGAGCCAGATACAGGAAAATAGCTAATTTTTCGGCAAGAGAAATCAGGAAAAATCATAAAAACCACGAAAGTGGCTTTTAAATTAGTTCACCCCACGAAATTTGTGGGGTCAGCACAAAATTGGTGCTGGAAATTGGGTGAAATCGAGAAAATTGGTTTATTGCTGATCCTTAACTGCAAAATTTTTTTTTTATACAAAAGGTGGCTATCCTGATGGATTTTTACTTATTGGAGGTATCTGGGAGTGATCAGCTGCCCCACTAAGTCTGCGCGACTGACAACCACAAAAAAAAAAGGTTGAAGCACAGCGAAGCTCAAACCACAGAAAGCTCAGATCACTGTGAAGCTCCAACCTTACGAATATTTTGGGGTTTTCCACAAGGGGAATCCGAAAATTGAGACTAATTTTGGATAGGAAGATTCAATGAAAGGGCTCTCGCTTTGATGCCTCCGTTTTAAAATAGCGCACGAACTTTCCCGCGGAGAGCGCTGAAGTCCAAAGAAGAGTCCAGATGCACATGGAACTCGCTGGGCAGCTCAGGTGTCTAGCCTCACGGATGGATCCATTGACGCTTTTCAAGACATGTTGGTGGCAACTAGTGATGCACCGAGACCGAGATCGAGATTGCATTTTCCGGACCGAGACCGAGATCGAGATTGCATTTTCCGGACCGAGACGAGACGAGACCGAGACTAAGTCTCATTTTCTCGAGACTTAGTCTCGGTCTCGGTGTGATCCAAAAAGCTCGATGCATATAGCGCTGGTATACAGGGTGTAACGGAAAAGTCTGGCATAAATGAAATGGGTGATTCTTGGTCACATTTGGAACCAAAATGACCCTACTGCGAGCGCGCCCTCGGCCTCTCCAGTTCATGGTGTTTGTAATGCGGTTGGTGGTGGATGTGGGTGTTATTTATTTTTTATTTATTTATTTGCACAATCACATTTCTTAACATACAATAATTATTTATTTTATTGTTTTTATTATCTCAGTAATAGCGGAATCCAACCCAAGGCTCCATCCAAGGCCACAACGTGAATTTGTAACTAACTGAAGAGGCCGAGGGCGCGCTCGTGGGAGCAATTGCCTTGCCTGAAGGTGTGCTTAAAAACGGATACTTTTGGGGGCTTTTTTTGCGCGTTTTTGCTTCTATCCCGGAAGAAAAAAAGAATAATCCAGAACTAAGCAGGCCATTCGAAAGCTGACAAATAGTAGAAGTTTTTAGTAATCTTTTACACTTCCTACGAGGGCCATAAAGAAATTGACAGCTGGCTGAAAGACCGGGAGTTTTCTGGAAATCTAAGAAGTTGGCTGTTCAGCAGCAATTTAAGCACTTAAATATTGATCGATTTAAAAATGAAAATATTCAGTCCTACAGAAAATTTAGTGCTCTTTCCAATGGCTTCTTTTAAATTTCAATGAGACCATTTTTTCATCAGATATAGACGATTTACTAAGGAAAGACGTGGGTGTATTAAAAATTAGGAAAACCCCAATTATCTCCAAAACCATGAGTAATCGGACCATGATGCATAGAGTCATTTTGGTTCCAAATGTGACCAAGAATCACCCATTTCATTTATGCCAGACTTTTCCGTTACACCCTGTAGATATTTTTACTCAACAAAATGAACCCAATCCAGTGGCGGATCTAGGTTTTTGTCTTGGGAGGGGTTACACACCATAAATCCACTCTTGCGGAAAATGCGAATTAACTCTATTTTTCTCTATTTTCCATCGGATAAGCTCGTAAGTCCGATTAACTCTCTCTTAATTCTGAGTTTTAGCCCGAAACTTGCCTGTGTAGTAACCACGAATTGGTGTTTTCCCAATTTTTGCCGCGATATAAGCACTTTTTCACAATTTTAGCCGTGAATTAACGGGTTTTCTCAAATTGATCCGCGATTTATTCGTTTTTCCCCGTTTCAGCAGCGAATGATCGCGTCTTGTCCACTTCAGCCACGTATTTTCTCGAGTTGAGCAGCGAATGAGCTTTTTATCTACAATAAGCGATATATCTTTGAGCAGACGGCTGATCCAGGATTTCCTCAAGGGGGGGGGGGTGGGGAATTGTGTCCTTCGCTCTACTAAAAATGACTCAACAGCGATTTATTACTACCTAGAAATAGCTATTCCCACCATAAAAACGGCTAAACTGACTATAATCGCGCCCCAAAATAGCAAAACTGACGATTTATGCCTTTTGAAAACGGCTAAACTGCGACTAATTATACCCTAAAAATTGGCAATTAGGTACCTCTCTAAAAATGGCCAAACTGACTCCAAGTGCAAAAAATTGGCTAAACTGACGGTTCACGCCCTGAATATGCCTAAACTGATGATTCCTGCCCTGAAGGCTGCAAAATTGGCCATTGGCGCGCCAATAATGGTCAAACCATAACCTTCATGAGACTAAGCACGCTAAAAACAGCCAAACTGGTGGATGCGCCGCTTTAAAAGGTGGCCAAACTGACTTTACGAGCTCCAAAAATGTTTAACTGACGTCATTCTTGCCCTGAACGCGCTTAAATAAATTATTATCCCAGTCCTGAAAATGGTAAAATCGACCAGTATTTCGCCAAAAAATAGCCAAACTGACTATTCTCGCCTTGGATGACATCGTATTCGCGGCTTTTAAATGAAAAAAAAAAAAAAAAAAAAAAAAACTCATTGACTATGCGCCCTAAAATTAGCCAAACTGGCTATACAAGTCATACAACTGGCAAAACCTGCTCTACGCTTTCTAAAAGTAGCTCAACTGACGATTCGCGGCTTGAAAATATCACGCTGACTATTCATGCCCTTGAAATTGCCATATACT
The DNA here is from genome assembly GCA_038030265.1 of Corythucha ciliata. Lineage (NCBI taxonomy): Eukaryota > Metazoa > Arthropoda > Insecta > Hemiptera > Tingidae > Corythucha > Corythucha ciliata. The sequence goes on along the minus strand of CM075940.1, from coordinate 29,566,935 downwards.
GGCAGTTTGACGTATTCACGCCCTAAAAATTGCTAAAACTGACTCTATATGTTTAATAACGTGGCCTATTAAGGGTTAAACTGACGATTCGCGCTTTGAAAAGCCCTAAACAGATTATTCATGTTTTGAAAATCGACCATTTGTGCGTCAAGAACGGCTAAACTGAGATATTTTCACACGTTTAAAATGTCTGAACTGACGATACGTGTCCTAAAAATAGCAAAAAGCTGTCTATTAAGAATCAATAATGGTCAAACTGATCAACCACGAAAACGCCCCCCTTTCCGTCACCACTGCCCCAAAGGAGGGGACTCGAGTCCCCTGGTTGTGAGGAAACTTTTTTTTCTTTCTTCAATTCTTGATTTTTATTTATTTATTTTTTTTTTTCAGTTCTTATGTCATGACTTCATGTGGATTGGCGTTATCTTCATTTTAGCCGCGAGTTACCGCGTTTGCTAAATTATAGCCGCGAAATAGCGGATTTTCTGCAATTGATCCGCCGAGCTAGCGGTTTTCAATTTAGCTGGGCATTATTTCTAAATTTTAGCCATGAATTATTCCCGGCAAAAAAATCAATTTCACCCGCGAATCACCGCTCTTATTGAATTTCAGCCCCGAATTAGAAAATCTGTGAATTATCGTTTTTCTCCATTTTAGCTTCACAATCAGCGCTTTTTCTCAATTTGTGCGGCCAATTTTATCGGCGCGCCGCAAATTTCTTAATTTTAGCCGTGAATCACCGCAGTCCTCAATCTTAGCTGTAAATTAGGGAATTTTCTTAAATTGATCCGTTTTCTCCTTTTTAGCACTGCCCTTCTTAGTCATGTGGATTAGCAATTTTATGGAGTTTCCTCAATTCTAGCGATTTTTATCTATTTTTTCCTCTTTTATATATGTTTGATACAGCGTAATTTTATGCAAATGGAAAACGCTATCAATTTTATGGCTGCCCACCTCTTCACCCCTTCATCGATGCACTACTGGCTGCAGGTGAGGAGGAGGGTCTATAGGAATCATCTGTGCCGCGACCCTTATTCAGCAGCCTTGGTAAAGATAAAAGAAATCTTTCCAATCACCAGCAATAGCATACGCCATCTTCTTAGGGGGGGGGGGGTTTAAACCTCCATAACCCACCCCGTAAGTCCGCCACTGACCCAATCTAATGCTTCCCTCTCCGGAAACGGTTTGGGTCTTTAGCCCCGACCGAAGACCGGCCTGAATTCGATTCGTTTCGTGCAGAAATAGCGTGCCTCTAATTTCTCCAGTTTGGAATACTGTGACCTACACACATAGCATCAAGCATCAAAGGGCGAATCGGAGACCTTTTAAAGGGGGGGGGGGATCGAAAACCCTCTCATAGAATAACCCCCTCTCCACACAAGTTTTCAGCGATTTGACAAGACCTGTACTAGCCTACTAGGGTTAATCCCATTTTTACGCCCATTCTTGGATTGGATGTAGACTTTTTTCCCCCCCTAAAGTGTAGCATTTTGACCTTACATAGCCCACAAAATGTGTACATATAGATCCAAGGGCGGATCTGGGACCTCTCTTAGGGGGAGGTAATCGAAATCCTTTCCGCTCGCCATATACTCCCCGACCACCTTCCCACCCCAGCCCTCTCCTATGTTTAAAGGGATTTGACAAGCTCTAAGGGGGGGGGGGGCTGAATTCATTTGCAGGGGGGGGGGTTTGTAAATTAAATGATCCATAGCCAACCACCAGCTTCCGGAGAGGGCGGGGAAACCGGGGATCTGTCAAAATCACTCTAAACATATAGGTGGGTTGGTGGCGGGGGGAACCGTGGGAGGAAGAAGGGTTTTGACCCCCCCCCCCCGTCCACCTTCAGCCATTAGACCGAGACTGTCGAGACGAGACCGAGACTTAGGAGACGAGACCGAGACCGACTTTTTTTAAGTACGAGACCGAGACCAAGACCGAGATCATCATGCTAATGACCGAGACCGAGACACGTAAGTCTTGGTCTCGGTCTCGTGCATCACTAGTGGCAACCTTACATTCGGGATGGGTTTGCTTTTTAACGAGCACTAGTACTTTAGTGACCCTAGGGTAGAGAAAATCGGCTGACACGAGCGACCATGACGCGAAACATTCATATCTGGACCGTTCAAGGGCCACTGCACTAGTGCCCAGGTTGCGTGTCAACCTGAAATCGTCTGTGTTTCTTGGTTGAGCACGGCACAGGGGGACTCATGACTCGATGGGATTTTCGAAGCGGTTTTAATGATTTATTTGCATTGACTCGCCACTGTGGATAGTCCAACAAGGCAATTGTTTGGAGTGAAAACCGTCAACCACTTTTTCCGCCCGAATGGTCAGTCGGTATAGCCTTTTTAGGGAATTCTTGTTAGGGCGTGGAATAGTCGATTTGATTTTTTCAGGGCATGAATCTTCAAATTGCCAATCTAGAGTCCGAATGGTTAGATTGGTCATTTTTGGAGAAGGATGGGGCATGTTTGGTCCTTTTACAGGTTCGTATGGTCCGATTGGCCATTTTGGAGTACGAACGGTTGTTTTGTCATTTTTTCATGGCCTGAGTTTTTTGTGAAGGCAATTAAAAATATAGGTTCTGTTTGGGTATTTTATTTCACGTTTTTAGCTGTTTAGGGTGCTCGAATCATTATTTTTTGGCATTGCCATAACCCAATCGTTAGTTTAGCCATTTTTAGTGCGCATAGATGCAAATAATTTAGAGCCGGAACTATTTGGCAATATTTAGCGCGCAAATTGTCAGTTTAGCCATTTTGAAGGCCGCGTTTCAATTTTGCTATTTTTGGGCGCGAATGGTCATTTTAGCCGGTTTTCGAACGTGAATAGTCCGTTGAGGTGAAGCGCAAATAGTCTCAGTATTGAAACATGTTGAGCGAATGTTCAGGTTGGCCATTTTTGGCGCGAGAGTGGTCGATTTCACCTCATCAGGCCAGGAATCATTATGTGCTTCGACATTTTCAATACGCGAATCGTCATTTTTGCGTTTTTTTTTAAAAGGCGTTTAGTTCAGGGCACGTAGTGTCAGTTTAGCCATTTCCTGATGCGAGTGAGACCGCCCATTTTTTTCAAAGTGCAGAGGGAAGACTCACTGGAAGCTATAGAAGTAAAGCGAGGGAAATTAGCGTCCTGTACATAGTGCTTCTTGAAATTGCCTGGGTTTTCATTGTACCGAACAACTTCCAAGTGAGTTTAACGTGACACGGGTAAAGCGAAAACCAACTTAATTAAGCCCCCCCCCCCGATTCCCATCCCTTTCCCACCCCCTTCATAACATTGATCTTCAAGAGCCGCCAAAGGCTATCTTATAACGGAAGATGAGAGGGAGTCAATACCAATGGAATGGAAGCTCGAAGATCATCAATTCGTAGCCTCTCAATCCTTTTATCACTCACGCCGTTTAGAGACACTAAAAACGAACCACAGAGTCCTGATACTTACTGGAAAGGAAAAGTTACACTCGAAACAAAATCGGAAGTAAAGAAAATTGTGGGCTTAGTCCAATTATACTCAGTCTACTAGGTTTGAGTCAAAGAACACGCCCCGTCCCAGAAGTCATTGAACAAAAAAAAAAGTTGAGCAGCGCAGTCTCGTCCGAATATTTACTTTATTTATAAATATATTTTTTTTTTTGAAAAAAGGAAAATGTGGCAAACTCAAGTTGATAATAATTCGAGAAAATAAACTTTCGTCAGCTTACGAGAGAAACAAAGATAAAAAAAAAAAAAAAAACATTTTCCAGGACTGAAATGAGAAAATTTCGGAGAAAAATTGATTGCTTCCATTGCCTGTATAAATATACCAAAATATCAATTTACTGTTTCATTGTTCGCTCAACTTTTTCGATAATCAGCGATTGTTAGAAAAGTTTATACGCGACTATTGTTTTCTGGTGGTGGTGCTATGAAAGCCATTTTCCTCCTTCCCTCGAAAGGCTGTAGAAAGGGTCTTGTTGGAGAGAGGTGGGGAGCTTTCGTGAGAAGCTGTGATTAAATGCCGGCCATTGATACAAATGTTGCAGTCAATGGTAGAAGGACTGCTGACGGAGAGGGGTGAAAGGGAGAAGAAAAGTTTGTATTGATCATTGCCATAAGCAATTGTCATTACTTAAAAGCTAGTGACAGCTAAGGATTTTTTTTTTTTTTTTTTCACTTCCTAACGACTGCTTTCTTTGGAACTGCAAGGGTATGCTACACCGTTGTGCCCATTAGTCACTTACTCCGCCTACGCGGATTGTAAATTAACTAAATCAATAAGACGCGCCCCTTATGAGCTGTTCCAATTAATTTTAGTCACTCCGTCCGGGCTTTGAACCGAATTAATTTTCATTGAATCTCAGAGCAGCGCATAATTTCCTTATTTGTTTAACCGTAACCGAATCACGAAGCACACTTGTCCTCATAGGTAGGCAGGAACTAAACTTATTTAGCTTCAATCGACATGTTTCCCAACTCTATCTATTTATAAAATTAGCTCCCTTATACTAATTTTGAGACTTTTCATTTTACCTTGATGGTTTTTTCACCTCATCCTTCCAAAGAGCACAAGCTTAACTGATTAAGTTCCAACGTTGCTAATTGGACTAATTTTGCATTAAACGATGTTTGAAATGTTTCATCCACGCTTTACTTCTCTCATTTCCTCGTCACTAAATTTCCGGCCCGAAGTAGCATAAGACACAGAGAAGCAGGTGCTTCTTATTAGTTTAATTAAGCTGTTTTACCTTCGATAGTTTTGCATTTCTAACGAGGTACCGTCTTAAAAGATGAGGGGAAGGGGGCGGGGACATATTCGCCATCGACTCCTCGTTACAACCTTGTTGGGTGAAATTACATTTCAAGTCAGGTACTAATTGATTATTGCGTGTTAAACTTTTTAAGTGTTTCGAGAAGTTTCATTTGAGGAGAAAAAGGTTGTTTGTTGGAAGTGAGGACACGGCGAAGGCTTTCCATCATTCCCCCTCAAAAGCCTTAATTGCGGCTAGACTTCTTCCCCATCACCATTTCTCTCATCCTTGGGGGCTTTTGTTTAGCAAATAAGTAACTCATTTGTAATTAAAAAGAGGACGCTTCTCCTTCGAAGTAATGAAAATGAAGATAATTCTTATTTTTATTCCTATCTGGTAGCGACCGAGTTCGGATCATGCCCCTGAAACACAAATTCATTAGAATGGAAATTGATTTCCAGATTTCTAATTGCTTTTTTCGTATTATAGAAGTTAATGTAAGACTGAATGGTTCAACCTCAAACGATGAATTAACATTTCCCTCCCAGTTATTGCCATTGTTTCTTATATAAAAACATAAACAGATCAAAAACGTTAAGAATATCAAAACGTCCCCAAAGGACCCCTAAAATTGTAGCACTTGATTAGTTTTCCACGAGTAAGAAAGAGGAAGGGGTGGGTGGGAGACTGCCCTCAAAAGAAAATTGTCCCAAGTTCCGAAGTGTCCGTACAGTGATTTGGGTGTGGGAAAGTGTAACTGCATTTCAAAATTACTTTCGCCGTTATTTATAAGTAGTCGTGGAACAGGTGGGATCGTCTATCCGGCCGTTAAGTTATTTGATAGTGAGGGGAAGGGGAAGAGAGTCGTACATCTTGCCAAAGATTATGTTACTGGGCGTTTATAAAGAAACTTGCAAGACATCGAAATGTTATCAACAGAATCGTACAATTATTTATAAAATTTGGATGGCTTTTGAAATATTTATCCATTTTTTTCTTTTTTCACGTTTTCAGGTGGAGCACATAGCTTCCACAGGTTTTACACAAAAAAAAGTATTCTCATGAATTTTTCATTCGTTAAATTCCCTGGTAGACATGCGAGTTAACGGAGAATTATTCATGAAACATCTTAGTGGCTCTCGCTAACATGAGATACTTGATCAAAGGCTCCTCCAGTGTACGGAGAAGTTTCATTTTCAATGACTGGAACCTCATCATGATCGTGTTTGATGGTTGGTCGAGGGATGGGACGGCATCAAACCTTATTACTATGTTTGTAAGGGTTAGTGGGAGAGGGGGAGTGGTTTTGGACCAATGCACAATGAATGATTAAATTAGATGATAATGATGGACGCTCAATCAATTCAATATATTAAACCATAACTGACGTCTCAATAGCTGTCATTCAAAGGATTGAAAACAGAGACGCAAACGGAATGTTTCAATCTGTAAAAAATTACAGCAAAGAACTGAGTTTCCTTAAAAACTAGTCCAACTCTGGGTATGAAGCAAATTTACCGTAAAAAGGAAAAATATTAGTTTCAGCAAAGTGGTGTGTAATGGTTCCCAAAGGGGCTAAAAACCGAAGGGTTAGTTGAGGAATTAAAAGGGAAGGACAATGAAATTTCGCTAATACTGACGGAAAATATTGAATTAGCCAGCAGAGGAAAGCAAGAGAGACGAAAAAATAGCAATTAGTAGTAGTCAGGTGTTGACCTTTTTCTCTCTTTTTTTTTTTTTTTTTCTTTCTTTTTTGGTCGATAGAGAAGAAACTTGTGACTTCTCCTATAAAACAAAATGTGTTTGTTCTCACTTATTTATTTAATTACAGTAGTTAATCCAAGTTTTTTCAGACAAAGTAAAGTAAAGTAGCACAATGTTCCTAACTGCCAGAATCGATCAGACGGTCTGGCCTCAAATGCACGCGGTTTCTTCGGTACTTCCTTTCATTCACTTCCACCACGTATGATCTTGGTGCTATACCTCTCGTACTATCAATCCAGACTCCCAAATTGGGCGAGAACGATTACTAGGGTTCATCAGGACCCTCACTCTTTGTTTTTCCTGTAGTAGACTCCTCGCTGACCTGTCGTACAAGCGCTTGTACCTTTTCTTTTTTTCGTCTAATTGGATTTTTTACACTCTGATTGTGGTCGACAGGAGTATTTTTTTTTTTTACCAAAGGAAGTGTGGTCCGTAAAAATCTGCCAAACATCCGTTCTGCAGGGCTTGCAGTCATAGCTAAAGTTGGGGTATTCCTCCAATTTAGCAGAGCTTCATACATATCCTCGCCTTGATCTCGGATTCGAAATGAACTGTTTCACCTGCTTCACTACGACCTCCACCTTTCCATTCGACTGATGTTGGTGAAGGGGCGGGGGGATGACATCCTGTGCTCAAAATTCCAGTCATTGGCAATTTTTTTGAACTTGTGGCGACCAGACAACATCGTCCCTCCATTTTCCTAATATTGTAAATAATGTAAAAAATATGTTTTTAATAAACAATCAGTTGTTGGTGTGAAACACGAGAAAATAACTTTTGTCATATAAGAACGACCTGCTTCTTATATCTGGTGACCCCGACGTGATCTCTGTTCACCATGAACAACGAGCTCCAAAACGAAGTCATCGGACGCGTCGCAGTCAAAGTTCCTCCATTCTGGCGTAATCGACCCGATTCATGGTTACGCCAAGTTGAAGCCAACTTCCGGCTCGCTGGCATCACATCCGACGACACCAAGTTTAACCACATCGTCGGCAACCTCGACCAGGACGTCATGGAACAAGTCAGTGACATTATCAACTCGCCGCCGGAAGTACAAAAGTTCAACGCGATTACTACTCGGCTCGTAGGAGTTTTCACAGACAGTGCTGAACAACGCATAAAACGACTCCTCACAGACCTCGAACTTGGCGACCAACGCCCAACGCAACTTCTTCGTGCCATGCGACATTTAGCCAACAACTCGGTATCTGACGACCTACTCAAAACTCTTTGACTTCAGCGGCTGCCTCACAGCATTCAGACCATCCTAGCAGTCAGCGAAGGAAATCTCGATAAACTGGCAGAACTCGCCGATAAAGTGATCGAAGTCGGATCTGAACCTCGAAGGATCTGGGAAACTTCCTCCCTCGCCCTCGCCATTCAAGACCTTACATCTCGCTTTGAACGCCTCGAAGCTCGACTACTTGAACGCAGCCGTCCCGTTTCTCGAAACCGTTCCAATCGTTCGAAATCTCGAGATGCCCACCGTCGACGCCATTCTTCTCTCGACACCCCTAACTCGTGCTTCTATCACGCCACATTTGGAACCAAGGCACAGAAATGTACCGGCACCCTTTGTCCTCACTTCGTTCCAAAAAAACTAGACACCCTTCAACAGTTGGCGGCTTTTGGAAGGGTCAAAATCAATCGCCTTTTCATCAAGGACAAATTAACAAACTCCGAATTCCTCGTTGATACAGGAGCCGACGTCTCCATTCTTCCCGCCTCAACAGCAGACAAGCTCAAACCAACGTCGTCTTATTCCCTTTTCCCCGCCAGTGGTCAACCGATATCAACATACGGCGAAAAACTACTCACGCTTGATCTCGGTCTACGACGTCTCTATCGCTGGTTTTTTATCCTCACATCGATCAAAACACCAATCTTGGGAGCTGATTTCCTCAAATTCCACAACCTCCTCGTCGATCTGAAAAATCGAAAATTGCTAGACGGTGAGACACACCTCGCCGCTAAAGTGCGCTACGCTCCCTCGATGGTTCCATCCATATTAACCGTCGACATAACCAACCGGTTCGCCACGATTCTCAAGGAATTTCCTGATATCTCTCGTCCTCCTGTTTTTCCCCGTTCAACACCGCCTCACAACACTACTCATGTCATCGAAACTACCGGCCACCCATTCACTGCCGTTTCCGACGACTCGCTCCCGACAAATTGAAAATCGCGAAAGACGAATTTCAGGCGATGCTCGACATGGGGATATGCCGCCCGTCCAAATCACCTTGGGCCAGTCCTCTTCATCTCACGTCGAAAAAAGGTGGCGGGTGGCGTCCTTGCGGCGACTACCGAGCCTTAAACAGAGTCACGAAGCCCGACAGGTACCCTATGAAGCACATTCATGACCACGCCAACAACCTCAGCGGCAAAACAATTTTCTCGACACTTGACCTCACCCGGGCGTACAATCAAATCCCAGTATCTCCCGCTGACGTCGAAAAAACCGTTATAATCACACCGTTCGGATTATTTGAGTTTCCTCAAATGATGTTTGGCCTCCGCAACGCCGGCCAAACGTGTCAACGCTTCATGGACGAACTGTTCGGCTCTATGGACTTCGTGTTCTGCTACATCGACGACCTCCTCATCTCGTCGACATCACTTGACGAACACGAAAAACATCTACGAATCGTTTTCACTCGTCTTCAAGAGTATGGTTTATCGCTCAATCCCAGCAAATGTACCCTCGGTGCTTCCTCCGTAAACCGCATCTCAGCAGATGGAACTTCACCTCTCCCTGATCGCGTTGAAGCACTAACCAAAGCGGAAAAACCATCAACCGTTCGCACTCTACGCAAATTTCTCGGCGCTTTAAATTATTATCGTCGCTTCATCAAACACGCCGCTCGACACCAAACCCCACTGCACAACCTCATAAAAAACTCGACAACAAAGGATGCTTCGATCCACTGGACTCCCGAGTTGACCGCGTCGTACGATGCCTGCGTCAACAGCCTCGTCGAAGCAACACTCTTAGCTCACCCTCACCCCAATTCACCCCTCAGCCTACTAGTCGACGCCTCCGACATCGCTGTAGGCGCTACCCTTCAACAAAACGTCGGTGATTCTCCCCAACCTATTGCATTCTTTTCGAGAAAGTTAACCCCAACAGAGACTCGTTACAGTACGTACGATCGAGAACTCCTCGCTATTTACGCTGCAGTCAAACACTTCCTTTACATGCTCGAAGGTAGTGAAATCGTCATCTACACAGATCATCGCCCTTTAGTCTACGCCTTCCACCAAAACCTCGAAAAAGCGACACCTCGACAATTTCGCCACCTCGATTTCGTTTCGCAATTCACGACCGACATCCGTCACGTCCCCGGTGCCAAAAATCTCGTCGCTGAATATTTCTCCCGAATCGCAACCCTCGAAACTTTCTATTACGGTGAACTCTCTCGTCTTCAACAGTCTGATCATGACCTTCTTCACATTATACAGCATCCGGACAAGTATTCGCTAAAACTCTCTTCCGTTTCCGTTCCCGGACTCACCGTTTCCGTGTTCTGTGATGACAAGAATCGTCCCTTCATACCTTCTGGCCTTCGTCGCAGAATTTTCGACCTCATCCATGACCTGTCACACCCGTCTCCTAAACGCACATCCAAACTCGTCCGCGACCGCTTCGTGTGGCCTTCCATCAAGAAAGACGTTCACACGTGGGCCAAATCCTGCCTTCACTGCCAACGTTCAAAAGTTCATCGGCACACTCGTTCACCACTTTCGTCGTTTTCAACACGTCCATGTCGACATCGTCGGACCCCTCCCTTTATGCCAACGATACCGGTTCATCATCACCATGATCGATCGCTTCACATCCTGGACCGAAGCAACACCTGTATCAGACATTACGACAGAGACCGTCGCTAGAACTCTCCTCACTTCTTGGATTTCACGTTTCGGAATTCCCAATTTTTTAACTACAGACCGCGGGCGACAATTAGAATCTCAAATATTTCGTATCCTCAACATCACCCTCGGAATCCAACATTTTCGAACTACCGCCTACCACCCTCAGTCGAACGGAAAAATCGAACGCTGGCACCGAACACTCAAGTCAGCCATCATGTGCCATAATTCAAGCAACTGGGTCGACTCTCTTCCCCTTGGTCTTCACAGCACAGTTCTCGACTCTGGATACAGCCCATGCGAGTTGACGTACGGTCAATCTCTTCATCTTCCCGGTCAACTTTTCGGTGATCGACACGAAATGTGTCAAGAAATTTCCCCCTTCATCGAAAATCTTAAAGAGACACTCCGCTCTCTCCGTCCTGCGGATCAATCCAAGACTAACTCTAGCCACACCTTCGTCCATCCCCACCTCAGCACAGCCACACATGTCTTCGTTCGCGTTGATCGAGTCAAAAGACCACTTCAACCTCCTTATGACGGTCCTTTCAAAGTTCTCCGCCGACAGGACAAATACTTCACACTCGACATTAATGGTAAAGAAGACCAAGTTTCCATCGATCGATTGAAACCGGCATTTTTCGTTGCAACCAACCACCTCTCTCAAATCATCCAATCTTCTACTCCCCCATCAACGGCTGTCACTCGCCACGTTCGCAAAATACGAATCGCTCCTCCCTTTCGAACAAGCAAACCGCTCACTAGGTGGGGTGTAGTGTGGCGACCAGACAACATCGTCCCTCCATTTTCCTAATATTGTAAATAATGTAAAAAATATGTTTTTAATAAACAATCAGTTTTTGGTGTGAAACACGAGAAAATAACTTTTGTCATATAAGAACGACCTGCTTCTTATAAACTCTCTGGACGTAAAATTGGGCCCCTCAACCGAAAATACAACACGCGGAACGCCATAACGTGCTAACGATTTCTTCAATACCTGTTTGGCGTCTCGAGACGCTTCAGTCTTGACTTTTTCAAACTCAAACATTGAAGAATTATAGTTGATCACTACCACTAGTGATTTTCCCCGATACTGGAGGAGGTCAACTCCTACCTCTTCCCATTGGTAGCTTGGTGTCGGTCACAGCTTCAGAGACACACAGCGCAATTACCGATGAATTTTTCAATTTCACGTGCCATTCTAAGCGAAAATACTCGTGTTTTGGCATGCCTTACGCAACTGGCTGCTCCCAAATGACCCTTGTGGAGTTTGGCTGTGATGATCGGAGCAAAGAAGCTGGTATGTACACTTGCTGATTGCGGCAAACTATGCCATCATTCACCGTGATGTGGTCGCGGATTTTCCACCAGTCCCGCAGAGGCTGATCTACAAGATTCTCCTCATCTGGCCATCGCCATCTTTGACATACTTAATGAGCTGACTGCCGACTGCTTCCTTCTCAGTAGAGTCACGAATTAAGTTCAAAGTCGCATCACTTATTGCAATGCCCTCGAACACATCAACTTCTTCAGATATTTTGGCAATTATTACGTCTTCGTCGTTCATGTAACTAAGCAGCCGAGACATCGCGTCGGCTATAGGCACCTGACACCCTTTTTCTATACTGAATAACCATACCGAAGCCCACCAACTGCAGTTGTTAAATTTTACTCCTTTACCTATCGGTTATTATACGAATTTAGCTTATTCATCACAACATGTTTATCTTAACGACGAAATAAATAATTTTGAAACAAAAACCAGACAGGATTTAAATCACAACCAGCGGGCCTGCGCGCGCATTCGAATGGCTCTGCAGTTTCACGGCCACCCGGGTACAAAGAAAGGAGTCACGCAAAAAACGAACGAGTCGTACGAAAGAATTTACAAAACGAAATACAACGCGAAGGATTTTATGGTCATACAAAAGGTTCTTTTTACGTTTGGTGTCAGGATGGAGGGGGCTGAGGGGACAGGACGACAGGTTAGAGGTCACGGAGGTGAACGCCCCACGAACGGACCCAAGTTCGCTTGCCGGAGGAGACCACCGGCAACAGAGTCGAAACGCCACCGAGAAGACGTCCCTACGAGGAGGCAAACGAGCGACGAACGACGGGGTACGTCTGAAGAGACCCTCCTCGACGGAAAACGACAACCAGACGTCGGGGGTGCGTCCGACGGAGGAAGCCGGCGATGACACCTGACTCAATCCAAGACGTATATGAAAAAGAAAGGCTACAAAGACACGTTGGTATATCCGCTCTTCTCCATCTTTAGGCGACGAGCGACAAACCTCGCGCCTTCCTATTTGGTGTCAGCACTCCTCAAAGGGTGAATTCCGTCTCCTCAGTAGTTCCCGGTTTTACCTCTGCGCGGTGTCCGTTTCCCAAGAGCCAGGTGAATATCTTTATTTATCGCTAGATTATTTTCGAGACTGTCTTACCGTGTCTCAACTCCTGCAGATCTTGTAAATCTCCGTAAGTCCGTTACGTGCCCCTGCGGTACGAGACGAGTCCTGCTGCCGTGGATGCTGGCGTCAAAGAAAATGACCGATCCAAGCGATTTTTTTCTCAATCAATCTATTGTTCCCCACTCCTGTGGTCCGCCGAAAGGTGTATTCTTCCGCTACAGAGGCCGAGGTCCAGGTGTGTCTCCTATTGAACGCCGCCACGATGATTCTCAATTCGCGATTACCGTAAGCTTTTCCCTTTTCGCTTGTTGTTTCTCGACGTCCCGCGTAACGATCATATTTTCATTTCACTTTAGGAGTCTGGGACAAATTGGATCGGATTTGGATGAGGCGCCTTCACACCTGGATTATTTATCATTCATCGGTTGATACCTGTTGATAGCTTAACACACCGACTGTCAACATTTAGCCCTCTCACCTTGATCGCAATTTACGTATGTTAATTATATTTTTATCGTCTAATTGAATCCCAATTATCGTTTCTAACCGAGCCTTGTACAAGCCCCCCGTCTCGACCCATAACACAGTAGCATTCGCTGAATTCGACGAGGCGCATCACTTAAACTTTTTTTTTTTTAAATCACCTCCAAGGGCTTGTGATCCATCTGTGCCGTGACTTGTTTCCAGAAAACGTATTTCTCAAAGTGCTTGTTGCCAAACAAAATGGCCATTGTTTCTTTTTCGATCTGCGCGTACTTTTTTTTCTCGCAGTTTGTTAAAGTGCTTGAGGCATACGCGACTGGCTGGCCTTCTTGACCAAGAACGGCTCCTACTCCATAGCTGCTAGCGTCCACTTCGACACTGGCCTCCTTGTGCACATCGAAGTATCTCAGCACTGGAGCACTCAGCAGTGTTTTCTTGATCGTTGCCCACACGAACCTCTGTTCTTCTGTCCATCTCCCGTCTAATTCCCGTAAGGGAGCACTGTGGTGCGACAAACTTCGACATTTAGTTGACTACCCCCAGAAGTGATGCCATTTGTGAACTGCTGTCGGGCATCGGCATATCAGTTACCGCTCTAACCTTTCCAGGATCCACTTTGACCCCGTTCGCCGTGACAATATGGCCCATGTATCTCATTCCTAAATTTCTAAATAACGCTCTTCTTGTCATTGAGTTTTAAATTTCGGGCTCGTTTCAGGACGGCAGCCACTTTCAAATCGTGGTCCTGTTGAGCCTCTTCAATTTTGCCCCCTCCGTCGAAGATTAGTATGTCATCAGCTATGGCGATAACGCCGTCTAAATCGTGTATGATATTATAAATTCGACGCTGAAATTCGCGTTTGTCAGCAAGGGCATGATTTCTTCCACTGTCGGCGAAATAAATCGATTTCGTATTAGGTTTTATTGTGAGAAATGTCAACGATACATTCCCCAGCCGCCTTTTCTTTTTGCCCGTTGACATTTTCAACTCCCAAGAATAATAATAATAATGTGATTTTAAGAGAAATAACTTGACCCTCTTCGACTCCAAATTATCAAAAACCAACTGCAAAGCATCAATAACCTTTTTCTCGGATCACTTGACAAATTCCGTCATTAACCTGTCCGTATTTTCCTCATTGAACTCGTCCAAGCGAGTTAAAACCTTTCAAGCAAAAAAAACCCTGAAGTATCGTGAACCCCCTGTAGTCGCTCAATTAACCAACCATCCAAACAGGTCCATTAACAGAGTCAAAACTTGGGAGGCTGAATGAGCCGGATTAAATTTGAATACAGGGACATACTCGAGAGAGGGAGGATTCGAGTTTTTTCAAGATGTAGGACCATTCGCACCACCACCCGTCCTTATCTGAAGATTCTATTTTTATTTATTTTTTTTTTAGTGAACAAAATCCTAGGTGGTTAGCATCTCCGTATAGAGCACCTAAAGAAAAGAGTCGAAGAGGAAATAATGAAATACTGATTGTGCTGTATAAAATAAGATATCTATCACGTAGTTCAAAATGACTTTGACTTTAAAACTCTTAATTAGTGTAGGTACTATTACATACCACGGTAATACTCAATCATCAAACATATTCGCCCAATTTAGCTTGAAAGCGACAAGCTGAGGAATAGTCGAGTAAAATTACAGCAAGTTTGTAATAAGCGTTCCTCGATATCTTACTCACTCTCTTTGAGCTCGCCGAAAGGTTCGTTCGCGAGTTCTATGCCGAGGAATAGAAATAAAAAGCAAACTAGTTTTTCTTGTAAACCAAGTTAAAAACACACAAACGGAGGCGCATAGCTAGCCCGTGATCAAGGGGTGGGCAGTGAGTTAAGCACGGATCAAAGGATACGAGGGAGGGGGGGGGGAGGAGCGCACGTCTTGAGAAAAAGTGCTCGTTCGCGGTCGAAATCCAGAAAAAGACATTTTGCGGCTAAGACTGAGGAAAAACACCCATTCACGGCTAAAATTGAGAAATAGCGCTGATTTAAGGTTGAAATTAAGAAAACACACCAATCTGTGATTTCGCGATGCAAAGTCCGGGCCGAAATTAAGAAAATGCGCTTATTCACGGTTTGTAGAGCTCTATTTACTGTTAAAATCGACAAAATCAATGTAGAATTAAGAAAAATCACTAATTTGCGGCTAAAATTGAGGAAAACGGCAATTCACGGCTAAAATTGAGAAATTGAGCTCATTTACGCAGGTAAAATTGAGAAAAAGCGCCAGTTCGTGGTTTCTCGAACCAACATCTCGATGAACATTTCGAGAAAGTGCTAATTGACCGTTTTTATACTTTTATATATACGGCAAGTTTGCGGGTACAATTGAGAAAGAGCCGCGACTTAGCGCATGCACTATTAAAAAAGTGATTATTCAGGGCTAAAACTAAGGAAAATTGTTCGTTCGCATGCAACGTCCGGGTCAAAAGTCAAAACTAATGAAATTCGCTAACTTGCGGATTATGTTGACCTTTTCACTGCTAAAATTTGAAGGGGGAAAAAATTGCTCAAGGCAGAATTAGGAAAAGGCACTAATTTGCGGTTAAAATTTGAGGGAACCGGCAAAATTTTCACCGTTTCTTGTTTGATTGGTGGAATTTTCGTGGCTAAAATTGAGAAATAGCGTTCATCCACAAGTCAAATCGAGAGAAAAATAAAACTACTCTTTTGTGGCTGAAATTGACAGAACGCGCACGAAAATTCGCGGTTAGGCGAAATAGTAAATCAAAAATGCGTTATTTCACGGTTTTTTGAGACCTTTTCAGGGCTAAAATGGAGAAAATGGGCTAGTTCGAGGTAAAATTGAGAAAAAGCACTTAGGCCGTAATCAGAAATCAGCCTTTGCAAAGCCTTAACTAAAGGAGATGAAAAATGTGATGGTTTATAAAAATATGTCATCTGTTTTGAAGCGTTTAAAGGGGACCATAGACGTACAATATTATTGCACAAACTAGTTAGCGCAATATTTGTTTCCAGATGTTTACAGAATAAAAATAAGTAGTACATTATATTGTGCAACCCACAAACGTTCAATTTTATTGTAAAACCCCTAGTCTGCGCAATATCTATTGTTTGTGCACGGGCCGCTCAAAGGAGATGTAATGGTTAAGGTTGGTTTCTGAATACGGGCCTCAGTTTCAGCTAAAATTAAGGAAAAACGTCAATTCGAGGCTAAAATAGTGCTCATTGGCGAGTAAAATGGGAGGGGGAAAAGACCCTGTGCAAACTCTTATAGGGAAAAACTGGATCAACGCCTGTGGGCAGCTTCACTGGCGAAAATATCAGATGCACCATTGCCATTTTGCAGGCTTATTATAACAGGTTTTAGATTCTGTAGGGCAGAATCGCGTCAATTCACGTTCATCGGATACTAAATTTGCATGGAAACGACCACTATCCGTTACAAAATAAATATCTGCTGGAAAACTGTCGTTTGTAGCCTTTTATTTCGGATTTTTTGTCGAAAAACTGAAAACTTCTCCAACCTGAAAGTGATACTTTTGGAGCTAAACGTTAAATTTTACACCTGAGACGGTAAACGGAGCTGTCATTTCCTCTCCCACCAAAAGTCTGACTGGCACAGCGGGCTAAACACGGTTCGAGCTAGCCAAAATCCACGAAATTGTGCAGTGGGCGTTTAGCTTGCAAATATGGTTCTCAAATTAGCGAGCGGAAGCCCCGAAAATTGGCATTTTAGTGAGCTAGAATCGCGGCTAGTACAGTGCAAAGTACACGTAATTGTAACGTTTTTAAATGAGGAAACCCCGCGAAGCAAGCCAGTTGGGGGGCGGATTTGATTGCAATTATGGTTTTTAAAAAGGAAAAAAAAACGAAAATTGGCAATTTCGTGTGCGAAAATTTGTTCGTGAATTGGATTTTCAGCCACGAAAATAAACGATTTTATTTATTTATTTTCAGGTAGACCCGCCAAAATGGTTCAGCAAGTGAAACCTGCGCAAAACTTTTTTTTTTTTTTTGGTTTGTGTGAGCCGGACCCACGAAAATGTTTTACGCTGTGAGTAATTGGTTTTTCAGTGAGCGAAATCCGATAAATTTGTTTTTTAATGAGTCAGACCAGCTAAAATCGGATTTTAGTGCGCAAAATCAGTGAGCTCGGTCTCCTAATTTCGGCCACCTGCGCAAAATTAGTTTGTTAGCAATATAAATCCATGAAATTGGATTTTCAATGAACAACATGTTTTTTTTGCGAGAAAAAACTACTAATTTTTTTTTTTTTTAGAGTGACCGAAATCTTAGTTTGAATTTTAAGTGAGTGGAACCTGCGGAAATGGAATGCAAAAATTTGTTTTATGGAGCGAAATCCATGAATTTTGTGTCTCTGTTAGCTGGATCAGGGAAAATGTTTATTTTGCAAGAAAAACCAGTAAAAGTGGTGTCTTAGAGGCCGAAATCTGAGATGTTGGTTGCTTGGTGAGGCAGAGCTGCGATAATGGTATTGTAGTGTGCGAAATTTAGTTTTGACCACAATGAAAAAATATTTGCCACCGACAGGGCGAGACCAATAGTGCATTTTTTGAATGAAATGCACTAAAACAGAGAAATTGGTGAATTAGTGCGCAAAATTCGAGGAATTGGATCTGTTGCTGAGCAAGTCCTGCGAAAGTTTTAAAGATTACAAATGTGGCAGTCCTGTTGGGATTTTTTAACTTTTTGATAGAATTTTGGGAGCGAGCAGCTACCCCACGAAATCTGTGCTTTTGATTCTAGGGGAGGGCAACTGCCCACGCCATACAAATGAATACAAAATCGAACACAATCGCCTCGTCCAACCAAGATGTTTCAATTATACCCCAAAACCCCATCCTTCAGCAACTATTGTAAGTGTGTCCTCCATCACGACAAAAAGACGGGAGATTCAAGCAGTTAGAACTAGGACAAAACCGCTGTATGATTAATGAACGCATCAATTGCCGCCACGTGTATACGGCGCATACTCTTCCTTCGGAATTTAATTCCTCTTTAGTTCGTCTAGACTGCACAATACATAGCAATATTGTACTTGTGTTTATTGAAACACAAATTTAAATGGTTGTAATATCTTATCATTCCATCCCCCTCCACCGACCACATGGGCTGCTGACCATGTTTCACAGGTTTCAAGGGGATAGGACAGGGAAGGCCATCTTATGGCAGGGACGGACCCATCCAGAACTCTGACAGCAACTGTTAAACACGCAACCATTCGACTCCGAATAACCCGTTTGGAACAAAGGATAAACTGTTTAAAAGCCACGACTCTCAAGAATCTGGAATGAGAGAAGGCTTTGAATGTTGTTTCTTTCGTGAATTCCACGCTTCTCGAAATTGATGATGACTGTTTCCTCGTAGTGGGGCGAAGAAAAATCACCTTTTCACAGCGCCTGACATGAACAACCATGAAAATGGTGCTCATATTTATCAAGGTTTACATTTTCCTCCTAGCTCTTCTCATCGGTCAATTTTCCCATTTTCATTAAATTCCGTACGTGCTTCTGTTATTTTGTTGATCTTCTTTCCTACAGATCCTGCACATTTCATCGCTCTAAAATCCTCACACTAAAAGAAATGAATCCTTTTAGAAAGCCTCCTGAATATGCTGTTCCGTTGTCCAAAAATAAATCTTACCGATCGTTTTCAAACCCTCCCTCTTCAACAAACTTGTCCTTTTTCTCTCGCCTCTTTCACAGAAGTTTTCAAGGGAGAAAATGATACTGAGAGAGCCAAAAGTTAAATAATGTTTCCTGGAGGTTTTCTGCCTAAGGGAGCCATGGGAAGCATTTTTTTTTTTCGTGGAACGCAAGTAAATTCAAATTTTTTTTTTTCCAGGCACCCTGTCATTTTTTCCCCATAGCCTTTAACCCTGTCTAAAAACATATTGATGGAGCGAAAAGAAAACAATGAATGAGGGTAGACAGTTAAACGCGCCAGTACGTGCCAAGACTGAACAAAAATATAATATTGTGTGGCTCGGGTTCTCTGGGGAGCGAAGTATGCAGTTTATTGCTCTCTTGTGTTGATACTCTCATTCAGAAAATGCGTTGTTTGGAACTATACACCTTGCGGCAAACAAATGCAAGAATTGAGTAACTCCCGAGTCTATTAATTGTTTTTCGTTTGAAAGTTCTGGGTTTTCATCCAGTAATGGAACGCGATTTTCGTCCATAAAAAAAAAAAAATAATAATTACAGAGAATTTCGATGGTAGCCAATGAAATTGGGTGGAACGGAAGTTCCAGGGTCATGAAGGGGCGAAAGGCAGATAGTAAAGTTGCCATAAACGACCTGTAAAAGAAATGGAGTGGTAAGGTTAGCAGCCAAAAACTCTTTAAACTCTTTTACTACTTCCCCCCCCCCCACGTAGAATCAAAGGACACGAAATTGAATAGTGTCCAAGTTAATTAAGTAGGTAACGGCGGGTTTACGACGGTCGTGACTGTGGACATTAAATCAGCGTTGAAACTAGACAATGGGGAGTCCCCCACTTTGCCTAAAAAATTTGATTTATTATACAAGGGGGTTAGAACCAAATGACAGATAGCAAGGAATTATTCGCGAAAACAAGACACACGAACACATCGGACAGCAGATCGCGGTTGTCATTCTTTGTTATGTACTCCCACCACCTTACAAATAAATCCTTGTTTTTGAATACAATTTGACATTGAATCAGCTTGTAATTCAGTTTTCTCCTTCAATAGTTGAATTGAACAACAAATGTAAACAAAAAAGCAAGGCCTTAAAATATGACAGAGGGCTCCGTCCCAAGTAGGCCTTATAATTATTGAAAATCTGAGTCCCAAAGACCCCCTGATTTTGATCACATTGAACGCAGGTGCTAAATGAATGAAAAATAGTAAAATAAAAGCCTCTAAAACACCTCCACGTTGAACTTTTGTAAATCAATACCGAGCGGATGAAGATGGTGTTACAAAGGCTTCTCCTTTGGGAGCTGGTTATATCGGTGCATATTTATTGAGTTTCCTTGATTCCACTTACTTAGTTAGCCATTAAAGGATTAGTTCCACCCGTTCTTACCGCTCCCGATAGCATTTGTCACTTATAACTCCACTATTTCTTGAATAATTGGAAACTATTGAGTTTCAAATCTTATACATAGTATACGTGAAACCCTATTTCAACGAATTTCACAAAGTTTTAAAAGCCTCGGAACACCTCTAAAGGGAGAAGGATTCGCCTAAAACAACAATCCTAACTTGCCCAATTAACTTAAGTTACCTGCGATTCAAGCGCCCTTTCAAAGGAACTTGATCGTTTAAATCGGCCACAATAAAGACTTCACTTCCAAGCTCAGGTGAAGAGACTTAGGAGGCTGTTTCGTCCTACGCTGCGCAATTTGTCTCGGTCGAGCGATTAGCCCGAGACATCGCCTTCAGAAACGCTAAACGCTATTTAAACAGGATAGCTGTGAATGAGCGGTGAAAGATTGAAACACTTAGCTCCCCATCATTCCACAACTAAAATTTTCGTGATAACCAGATTGAATCGCGATTGTTTGCGGCGGGGGGGAGGACAGAGAGGAGGAGAAAGCATGGCGAAGAGGTGCGAGGTTCAAACGGATTTCATGGCAGGGAAGACCTTTCATTGTAGGGGGGTAGGGGATAAGTGAAAAGTGAGATGAAGGGCTAATTTCATACTATACAACACGATTCCCATTCGAGAGGATCGATTTTCTACAGACAACCCCAAAAAGTATAACATTACGGTCGAATTGAACGCCTTCGCTTTCATAAAACCCTTGGCGTTTCTCAATCCCCTCCCATCGCCACGCGGAATTGAAAAGTTTCGGCTCCTAATTTCAGCGAAATTGCAAGTTCAGGGCATTAGTTAGGGCGTTATTTTTCGTGACGGCGGATCTAACAGGCTAGCCGGCTCCAACATAGCCCACATCCTGAATAGTGCACAGGAAATTGAAAGTTCCATGGCCGAATATACACGGTAATCGAATTTCGGGTCTTAATTCATTCTAAAATAAAAGTTTAGGGTCTTAACTTTCAAGCAATATTTGTTTTTTTTTTGTTTTTTTTTTTTGTGGCGGTGAAACTCTGGCTATCCGGCCTCATTAGTTAAGTCTGACAAACTATCCCCACGAAATTTAATGTTTCCCGGCTGAATAACCGCAAGATGGACATTTTCGGGTCTTCATTTAAGGGAAATTACAAATTTAGGGTCTTAATGCAAGTAAAATCGACAGTTTCGAGGCCTATTTTTATGGCATTTGAACCCAGGCCTATCCGGTACCAAACAGCGCCAAAAGCCTGACGAATGCCCCTCGAAATTGGAAGTTTTCTTGGCTGCATTACCGCGTGATTACAAGTTTCTGGTCTTAGTGACGAAGAAATTGCAATTTTTCGGGACATTGTTTTTTTTTCCAGTGGCCGACAAACGGCACTGGGCCGGTCCACCCATCCCCTGGCAGTAGCGCCGGCATTTTATCCAAGTTGTAGCAACCACCTCTCTTAGGGGCGGGTGGTCCGAGATCGAGGAGGTGATAAATTGATTTATTTTAGCCACGAGCTTGACAGTAAGAACTGCGAATTGGTGTTTTCTCAATTTTAGCCAGGAATTAGAGCTTTTATTAATTTAGCCTCTAATTATAAACTAGTCCTCTTTTTTCGTCGGGAATTAGCGGATTTTTTCACGATGATCCGAGAATTGAGTGAATGAGTGCCTTTTTTCAACTATATAGCCGCGAATTACGCATTTTCTTTTTTTTGTTTTCTTTATATGTCCGTCAATTAGTGAGTTAATTTAATTTAGAAGACCCTTTCTCCGGACAATTTTGGGATTACTCCCTTCCTCACCACACCAGCCTAGTCACAACTGTGAATTCGAGGGAGTGGGGAGGCTGAAAATAAAGAAATTAATCTTTAAATTAATTACTTACAATTCTTTACTCCCGGGATAGCTCAGTTGGTTAGAGCACCTGGCACGAAACTAGGAGGTCGTGGGTTCGAATCCTACCTGGGGAGCAACTCGGAACTCAAAACAAGTAAAGAATAGTAAGTATTTAATATACAGATTTATTTCTTTATGTTCAGCCTCTCCACTCCCTCGAATTCACAGTTGTGACTATGGTGGTGCGGTGAGGAGGGGAGTAATCCCATGATTGTCCGGAGAAAGGGTCTTCTAAATTCAATTAATTCATTTTCTCTATTTTAGCCGCGAATTAGCGCTTTATTTTTGTTGGGATATATAGCGAGTTTTCCAAGTTTGAGCCGCGAATTATTTTTCAACTTTAGGCGAGAATTATCGCTTCTACTCAATTTTAGCCGCAAATTCGCTGATTTCCTCTACTCGATCCGCGAATTAGCGTTCTCCTCAATTTTAGCCGTGAGTGAGCGCCTCATCTTAGCTTTAGCCCGGAATTGACGCTTTTCCAACGCTGACGCTTTTTCTTAATTTTATAGCCTCGAACTAGCGCTTTTTCTCCGAAATTATGGCCACGATTACACGCTTTTCTTAATTTTTAGACACGAATTAGTGATTTTTGCTACGAATTTACCCTTATATGACATTTTAGCCGCGAACATTAGCGCATTTTTGAAACATTTTGCCCCGTACTTGCCCCTAGATTAGCACACTTGCGCGCCTTCTCAATTTTAGCCTCTTAAGGGCCTAAAGAAACTTGGGGCTTGCGCAATTTCTCTATTTCAACAGACAAGTTGACTTAAAATACCCTGCCTGAAGAATAGGAGTATTTTCCTTAATTTTAGAGGCCACTGAGCTCTTTTTCGAAATATTATCCTCGAATCAATGATTTAAAACTAAAAACTTTAGCTAGCGGTGAACGTCAGTCACGTAAGTTACTTCGAGAAACCATGAACTAGCGCTTTTTTTTTCTGGAATAGATAAACCTGCTGAGCGATTCATCGCTGCTTTTTCTCAATGTTGTCGCCGTGAATTAGCAATTATTCTCAATTTTAGACAAAAATTAGCACGTTTATCTGTTTTAGCCGTGAATTGGCGTTTTCCTTAATTTATCCGCAAATTAGCGGTTTTTCTCTATTTCAGCCATGATATAGCGTATTTCTATGTTACAAATCGCCGATTAGCACTTGTCAATATTGATTTTATCCGCGTCTCCATTTTAGACATGCATCAGCGTTTCTCTCTGTATTAGCCGTCGATTTTACCACTTTCCCTCAATTTTAGCGTCGAATTGACGTTTAATTTTAGCCGCGAATTAGAGTTTTATCTCAATTTTACTCATTATTTAGACATTTTTTTCCTATTTGGGCCATGGATTAGCGTTTTTTTTTTTTCATTTTAGTCACAAAGTTGCCTTCAGAGGCCGCGAACTGGTGTTTTTCTAAATTTTAACCTCGAATTGGGGTTTCTTCTCTTTTTTAGCCGTGAATTAGCGATTTTCTTGTACACTTTAACAGCGAATTAACGCTTTTTCTTAATTTATCCGCTAATTATTAGTGGTTTTTCACAATTTTAGTTACGAATTGGCGTTTTTCTTCATAACACCTCTCGCTGTACCACTAGCTAGCTGGAGGATGGCAATGCGGTATAGTGTGATGTCCCCTGCACCGCCATAAGGGGGGGGGGGCTCTCATGGTGGGTGAGTCGGGTCTTTCTAAGAGTTCTGCTACGCCTCACTGGAACCGTTTCGGCACCACATTTTTTTTTTGTCGGGGGCGCCGGGCTTTGAACCCGGCAGGCGCCTAAGCCTCCCTTGGGCTCCTACGCCGCGCCATACCCAGATCTAACTGTGCACTCCACACCCGTACTACGCGGGCGTTTCGGTCGGTGCGCGGTTTGTTGAACGCACATCGCCGGGAACGCCCACACGAAGCCGAGTTGTGCCGTGTCACAGCTCGCCGCAGCCTTTATAGTGCAATGGGCAATGGCTGGATTCGAACCCAGGCTCGCTGGGTTGCGAAGCGAGCATATTACACCATCGAGGTGCGCTCTGGAGAACCCATAGTTTGATGAAACCTGTGACCCCTCCGCCTCCCCCCCCACTATATCATTATCTGAAACGGTTACGCTCGGGGCCTTAGCTATCTCTCCTGTCTCTTGAGCTAGGTACGTCCATGTTTCGACTTATTTGAAAAATAGGACACTGCTAAGTGTGCACTAATTTTGACTTTGGACTCTAGACTTTTTAATCAATGAATGGCGCGGAAATAGGACGAGAAAATTGATGCTGCGCGTTGACGATGGATGCTTGAATGGTAGGGAGGGGTCGAGGAATCATCTGTGCTCTCCCTTTGACAAACCTTTGGTAAAAGATAAAATAAATCTTTCTAAAGACCATGGACACGCTAAGTAGACACCATCTTCTGCCTCACCCGTGGTGTGGTCTTGCATAGGAAAAGGCGGTCTTGGTCTTGCAAAAATGTACGCAACGTATGCATAATGTATGCATCGCGATTGAAATCGAGTGTACTAGTTATGTAAACGCACATAATATCATGAATTAGAGTAGAGAATAATTAACTTTCGGATTTAATGATTTCTTGAGGGGTTCAAGTTATAGTTCTTGGGGGGGGGGGGGGTCCTACTGGAACCCATGTGTTTTAAAGCGAGAAAAATGCATGTCGATATTCACGTTAAAAGTAGCCATATTGGCTTTGTAGGTATTTTTCTCATGTAAAAAGAAAAATCTCGATAAATGACTTGGTTGTTAGAGAAGAGGGAGATGTAATGCTGATGCTGTTCGCAAACGTTTCTACAAAAAAAATGTAATGTCGGAAAGAAACAAACAAGATTGTTGATAAAATGCGAGAATAACGAAATCATTTCATTGTTCAGGGTCAAAGGGACGATTTTTCTTGGGTCTCAATCGGGTGAAACAGATGTTGGTGGTCTCGCAAGACTGGTCTTGGTCTTGCGAGTAGTGAGTTGGTCTTGGTCTTGCTCATCACTAGTTGGGAGGGGGGGGGGAGTTAAACTCCCAACCCCGTAAATCCGCCACTGAGTCACAAGTACTGCTTGAGGTTCACAAGGAATTTTCCACGATCGACGATGACGACTAATGTAAGAATACGCTACCGACCCCTTAGTTTATGGTTTATAGCTATATGTATAGAATAGCAATGAGTTTTGTTCAATAGAGCTTTCCCGTTGAGCGCTAACGAGGAGGATACAAAGACCCTTACACCTTTAAAAAACGCAAGGGGGAAAAAAAACATAGAAATGTGTGCATTACCTTTGAAACGATAAAAGGCTGTTCCATTTGCTTTGAAAGTGAGCATTATCCTCAGGTGCACCAGTATTGCCAAATCTGAAGAAAAAAAAAGTTCGATGTAAGTATTCACAATAGAATGTATACCAACTCAATTGAAAGTTTAGTTTGATCTCTTAGTAAAATTGGTCATTTCTCGTTTTGTGGTACAAATATGTACTCCAGTATTGGGTGGGGGGGGGGCGTCGCTGATGCTGGGTCAAATACACATTTTTCAACATAGCAGGTCGGATAGACAAATAAATATTGAACTGATACCCATCATTAGTATAGTCTCACATTAATGTGTACGAGTGATATTTGGTCTCGGTTTCAGAAAATTCAGTCTGCGCCTCGATTTGGAAATCCCATAACCGAGGTTTTCTATTTACACGTCAAACAGGGTGTTATAAAGGCAAACCAGGCACAACTAGTCGCTACGAATTGCAATAAAAGTAGGATCCAAGCTTGAGGAAGTGACGTGATTAATGAAATCATTAGCAAGATTAATTTTGTCGAAGCCACAGTTATTTCGCTCCCCGTCACAAAAGACAAAGACAGTCTTGTAGCATAAAGCCAAGGAAATTGGCTTGAATTGCATTAACCAGCTTCACTCACTCCCCTCTCCCTCCCCTCTCACACACACACATCCATCGCGGACATATACCCTCGAAACCTACGTCATACTCCTCAAGATACGAACGCTTTTACCCGCTTTGCTTCCGTCATCCTACCATCGACTTTAAACCATCAAAAGATGTCAAGTTCAATGCACCGTGTCTATAAAATACTGCAAAATGACTCTCCCAGACCTCACGATCCGCTTTTCGTCACAAATTTCGTCGGGAGGGTGACCCTAGAGAGTTTAACAGAGAGAATAATAATGATCAATGAGCACGTTCGAGACCGCTGGTGCTGGGTCATTCAAAGGACGGACATTCTCTGCTAAATGAATTATCTTCTACATAGCCAATTGCTCATTTTGAATAAGAAATAGAGTGAAGAAAAAAAACAATAGAGAAGATGCATATTTCGAAGTAATGAAAGGGAAATGGGAAAGAAGCCTTGGAAGTTCGTAAACAACGAAAAAAAAAAGGGAACTACTTTCTTTCTTTCTTTCGGAAACTAATCCACCCCTTCGCTAATACCAATATCACCCCTTTAAATTATGAAATTATCAAACTGAAAATTAAAAATGTTTCACACCTCCCCCCCTCCATTATCCCCCCATTAAGAAATCGGGAAAGTTTGTGGCCATAATTCGAATTAAGAGAAAAATTGACGACATGTTTTTAAAAATTATAAATAGCTGCGGCCTAAAATATGTGCAGCCTTTAAAATTTTAGAGAGGGGGAGGGACCCCCCCCCCAGAGAGTGCTGCTTAGTTCCATCATACCTCCCCCCTCCACCAAACACCGCTCCGACATTTTTCTCCAGTATTCAGCGTTTCTTTTTCACAGTAGTTCTCTTTCTGTTTTTAAAAGCCCCACACCACTTTGCATCAATAATTTATTTTAATAATTAACGAACAGCTTCGTAATATTTTTTGAATAAATTTTATTTCATGTAGAATAAAAAAAAAAATATTAGGTCTGAGTGCTGTGACGTACATCGTACATGAATTACAATTTATCGCAAAGAACGATTTAGAATTAAACAAACACACAACTTTTCATCCATGTTTTGAATTAATTTAGTTTTGATGTTACTACCTCCATCGAACATTCTACAGTATCCGTTAGTTTTAATTATACGGTGATTTTTATTTTTATTTTTATAAATACGATGAAATTTCATCGCATACTTTTTTTTTTTCATTTTAATTAAGGTGGTGGAAACTCGAGTAAAAGTAAAACTAGTACTGGTGGAATTAAAGTAAAACACTTTGAAAAACAAATTATTAATTGTATTGCATAATGAGACGCTGTAGAGTAGATTACAGGCGGGGTACTGTCTTTTAAGTACTGGGAAAAATCAATTTATACTGAGGTGAGTGGGAAAGCCTTTCTCCCCCCCCCCTCCACAACTCCAGCGTTTTGCGGGCCGCCCCGGGACCACGGGCACGAATTTATTCATTGAGGCCGAGACTGATTGATTGATCATCAAGCTTTCATCGATCATCAATTTTGTTTTCCTTTATTATTATAAGTTGATAACATATGACGAACTGGAAGCTAAAATTTCAACAGTCATAACAATCAATTCATAACCAACCCCGTAGTAGTTTTCACAATGAACGATGGCCAACACATGCTACCCCGGCAATAACTCCTCCCCCCCCCTTCCAAAAAAACAGAGTTTGACCCTTTAGAGCGTATTTATGTATTTGTTTACCACCTTTTTCGGATAGAGAAGGGGTAAAAAGCTTTTTCGAATAGACAAGAACTAAAAGAAAATAGGAGAATAGAATTCTCAAGAGGTAGAAAACATAGCGTCTTATAACTTAAAGAAATAAGTCCGCCGAAATGAGGGGACCAAGTTTTTTTTCATGGCAGAACATAATTTTAGGTATACACAAAGTTGAAGTTACCTGAAGGGGAAAAGGCTAAAGTTTATTCAATCATCAAAAAGAAGGCCAACTTTTAGTGAGTGGCCTCAAGGTCACACTAATAACATTCTTGAAACGTTCATGACTATTTGTACGGTTGACCGGTTATGCTATTGAACGTACTATGATGCGTGAGGCTGTCCAAGTATATGGTATCAAGAGGGGGGGGGGTAAGAATTTAAATCCAACCAAGAGTTTTTCTACTGGATTTTCTCAAGCAGTAAACGGACTACTTGACAAATTGTTCAAGAAAGCCACGTACTGTACCGTTCGTGCAAGAAAGAGCGAGACGGAGAAGAGAATATTTTATTGTGAATCCACACCGGGTCGTTTTCTCCGTTTGGCGATAGCGAATGTGACGATTCCATCAGGACTCACCCTCCTCAATCCAAAAAAAAAAAACAATTTCAGCGCGGCTAAAATAACCAAAAAGTAACTCAAACCATAAAAGTCAAGTTTCTTGTTTTTCACCACTTCTGCAGTGATTAAACTCGCACAAATCGGCTTTAAAAAAAAACAATTTGAGTCCGGTATTGCTCAATTTCATTACTGCTCCCAATTTAACTCAGGCAAACAAAAGGCACAATAGGAAACAGGGCAACACCTGCACAACTCCGATTTTATCACTAAACGCCCTTCTTCTTATTCCCGCCGCCTTTAATTCAGAAGAGGTAATTGGAGAACCTAAAGCTTTAATAGTTTAAAAGCAACATTACAGGAATTAAAACATTTTATATACCTCTTGAAGGGCTTTGAAATTGACTCGCGTCATCTGCTAATTTCCCCTGAAGCATAACAGAGGTGGACCCACTTAATTCCCCCTTTTTTTCTTTTTTTTTTCTTTTTAGAAAGGATGAAAACTGTCTCGACATTAGCGACGGTTTCCCCGCAATTTATTAACAAAAACCGATAGGCTTGAAAAGAGACAAATTGCAATAACTATTTTGTTTAGGAGTCCCTCCCTAACTTAAACGTTAAGGAGAGGGGAAAAAAAATTACCTCGTGTAATTCGGGAAGCACGTTTTTCTTCATTATTTTCAAACTTTCCCTTTTTTCCTGAAAGAGTTAGTAACGCTGAATTAAAGTGTGCGGGTAGTTTGTATCCAATATTTCTCACGAAGTTTCTCTTACAGTAATAATGACGGTAATGAGAATTGGGGAGGGGGGATCAGGGTATGAAATTTGTAAATACTGTACTAACTTTCTAAGTAGTTCATAACGGGTAAACTCATTAATTTCTTCACACCATCAAAATATTATAAAAAACGTCAGTTATTTACACTGAACTCAGTAAATGATACGAATTCACATTACACGTAAAACAAACCGTTCTTTTATGATTAGGGGATTGAGCCATTTGCATTCAATTGAAACAATTATTCCCTTATAAATGAATCTATCAACTAAATGCAAACCAGCGCACTTGATTCTTATCGGATCAGATCGTCCTAAGAGGATCTTACTTTTTGAATTACATACAACATACAGAATTGAACAACATAAAGGCTTTGAAGTGAAGGATGTCATTGGTCGAAGGGGGCGATGAAGAGGCTTAAACAGGAAAATGCATATAAATAAATCGTTTTTGTCGTATGAGCGGATATTACTATCATTGTACAAGAGTGAGTGAGAGTTTAATAAATTCAGAAATGGAATTGCTCGGTATATTCAGCTGAGTAGCCAGTTTCCACTCAAAATTTCCAGTTTAGAACTATTAAAATCTTAAGCTTGAGGCTAAATTGACCGCGTCTTCTGTTTGAAATGTCCGTTTGTAGGGTTTGCCGTAGGGCCGCAGCTGGTGATTTGGAAGTGGGGTGTTGGCAAAAACTTGATTTTTCCGTCAAAAACTTATCATTTTGACGCAGTTACGGTGGATGGCTTAAAGTTAAGTCGGACTCGACTTAACCCCTACTTAACCCCTAACTTTAAGGGGGCTGCTAGTATACGAGGGTAAACGCATGGAAAAAGTGCTCATTCTTGGCTAAAATTGAGAAAATGTGATGATTCGCGGTTTCTCGATGCAACTTCCAGACCAAAAAACGCTAACGTGCTGTTCTTGGGACAAGTCGGCGGCTAAACTTGATCAAACGCGATAATTCATGGCTGAAATCGCTGTATAAAAACGTTGATTCACAGCCGGAATTGAGAAAAAACGCTAATTCGGGACTCATATAAGTGGTAAAAAACCTATCATTCGAGGCTAAAATTGGGGAAAATGAAAGACAAAAATTGAGAAAAAACACTAATTCACATCTAATAAGAAAATGTGCTAATTCATGGGTAAAATTGAGAAAAAAAAAAACTATCATTCGCGGCTAAAATCGAGGAACAGCGTTATAATTCGAGGCTTTAAAATTGGAAAAGAGATCTTCACTGTGGCTAAAATCCAGGAAAACCGATCATTTCTAGCTGCAAAAAATAAAAACACCTCATTCGACTTTTTGAAAATTGAGCAAATTCGCTAATTAATGACTTGGAGATCGAGAAAAATGGATTATTTGCAGTCGATTCGCGTCTGAAACGTGATCACTCTCGACTTGAATTGAGAATAAGTGCTGATTCCCGGCTGAAAATGAGAAATAGCGCTAATTAGCAACTGAAATTAGGAACATGTGCAATTATTAGCGACTAAATTCGAGACATTTTCGTTTGTTTAGCCCTGCAAAATATTTATTTATAAGAAAAAGACAACGTTTGTGCCACCAACTTCAAGCAAACAGCACACAAGACCCCATCGTTCGTTTAGCGACATATTCAGACACAGCGTCGTTTGTTTATCCCGAATTTTCGTTTGGTTAGCCCTGCAATTTACAATTTTTTTTGAGAAACCAAATGTGTGACAACAACTTCACGCACGACAGTGAAGAAGCCGAATCCAAGACATTGGTTGTGGACGAGCGAGAATTTCCGTGACGACATTGTCGTCTGAAAAGGCCAAAGTCACGCCCTTTGGTTTTCAAATGAGCCAAACTAGTTTTTCGTATTAAATCAAATTATAGAAAGCGTTTTTACCCTAAAATTTGGTTTATCATAAATCGTAAATCACCAAAATTGGGTTTTGAAAGAGACAAATCCAAAAAATTTGGTTTGTCAAAGAGCGAAAATCCTTAAAATTAGGGTTTAGGAGCCAAGTTCACGAAATTGGGGTTTGAAAGAGCCAAAGTTCGTGAAATTGGTTTTTGAAAGAGCAAAACCAACGAAATTCGTTTTTACGAAACAGCAAACCCCATGACAACGGGGTTTGAAGAATTCGCAAAATTTAGTTTTCTGAGAGCGAATGGCCGCGAAATTGGGGTTTGGAAGAGGCAAACCACCGAAATTTTGTTTTTGAGAGATAAAAAATCCTTAAAATTTGGGTTTGAACGAGCAAAATTCGTAAAATTTGGTTTTGAAACCAAATGGTTTTGTTGGCCAAATCCAAATTTGGTTTTTGTTCGGCGAAACTTGAGATTCGAAACAGACTCAATTGCGATATTTCGTCTTTAAAAGAGCCAAACGCGCATGAACTGGTTTTTCGGTAGAATGTTCTGGATTCTAAGGCCGCATTCAAAGATTTTTTGTTATCAGATCAGATATCAGACACTGCAATATAAAATCCGGCTTTTGGGAAACGGAGACAGTGAGCTTTCGGGTTACATTTTTTGTATTAGAAAATTAAGAAATTAGGCCGATGGGATAAGTGGGGAGGGGTGAGAACACATTTTACCTTCATCCCCGTCAAGGAGGCCTCTAAAACGGTTGTTACGGCGAAAAATCGGCACATTCGGTCACTGAAATTGGTCAACTGGCAAACATATTTCCAAAAATCACCTGCTCATACATTAGACAGTCTCCTCATGAAATTGAAAATGTCCTCATAAAATATACAATGTCCTCATGAAATATGCAATTTCCTGATAAAATTGACAATTTCCTTACGAAATCGACACTTTTCTCATTAAATAGACAATTTCCCTTTAAAATTGATTATTTTTCTTCTCATAAAGTTAACAAATTGCTCATAAAATAGAAGATTTCATCTTAAAATTGACAATTTCCTCACAAAACCGACAATTTTCTCATAAAATTATTGATTCCATCATAAAATATACAATTTCCTGATAAAATTGAAAATTTCCTCATAAAATAGAGAATTTCCTCCTAAAATTGACTACTTCCTCATAAAACCAACAATTGTCTTATAAAATTGACCATTTCCTCATAAAAGTGACAATTTCCTTATAAAACATACAATTTCCTCATAAAATTCAAGATTCCCTGATAAAATTGACAAATTTCCTTGTAATATGGACAATTTCCCCATAAAATATACAATTTCCTGATAAAATTGAAAATTTCCTCTTAAAATAGAGAATTTCCTCCTAAAAATGACTATTTCCTCATAAAACCGACAATTTTCTTATAAAATTGACCATTCCCTCATAAAAGTGACAATTTCATTATAAAACATATAATTTCCTCATAAAATTCATGATTCCCTAATAAAATTGACAATTTCCTTGTAATATGGACAATTTCCCCATAAAATATACAATTTCCTGATAAAATTGAAAATTTCCTCATAAAATATATAATTTCCTCATAAAATATGCAATTTTCTCATCAAATTAATTATTTTTTTCCTCATAGAATTGACAAGGTCCTTTCAAAACCGACAATTTCCTAATAAAATTGACCAATTCCTTATAAAATGTACTATTTCCTTATCAGACATACAATTTCATCATAAAATTCACGATTCCCTAATAAAATTGACAATTTCCTTGTAATATGGACAATTTCCCCATAAAATATACAATTTCCTGATAAAATTGAAAATTTCCTCTTAAAATAGAGAATTTCCTCCTAAAAATGACTATTTCCTCATAAAACCGACAATTTTCTTATAAAATTGACCATTCCCTCATAAAAGTGACAATTTCATTATAAAACATACAATTTCCTCATAAAATTCACGATTCCCTAATAAAATTGAACGATTCCCTAATAAAATTGACAATTTCCTTGTAATATGGACAATTTCCCCATAAAATATACAATTTCCTGATAAAATTGTAAATTTCCTCTTACAATAGAGAATTTCCTCCTAAAAATGACTATTTCCTCATAAAACCGACAATTTTCTTATAAAATTGACCATTCCCTCATAAAAGTGACAATTTCATTATAAAACATACAATTTCCTCATAAAATTCACGATTCCCTAATAAAATTGACCAATTCCTTATAAAATGTACTATTTCCTTATCAGACATACAATTTCATCATAATATGGACAATTTCCCCATAAAATTGATTATTTCCTCATAAAATTGATAATTTCCTCGTATAATCAGCAATTCATACTAAAATTAACAAGTTTAAAGCCAAAATAAACGACCACCAATAGTTAATGTATTAACATTAATCACTGAAAGGGCAGTTGCCCATCGTGTAAAATTAATCGGACAAAATTAATAAGTTCCAAGGACCAAATATAAAATCATTATGGATAAGTCACAATTTCCTCGTGAAATTGACAATTTCGTGCTAAAATTAACGATTCCTATAAAATTTACGATTTCTTCTTGAAAGTAACAATTTCCAATTCGAATTAACAATTTCCTTAGAAAATTGAAAATTCATTCAGAAGGGGCAATTTTCTTGTTATATTGACAATTCCTCATACAATATGTCATTTTCTTGATAAAATTTACTATTTCCTTATCAAACTGACTGATGTACTCATCAAATTAACACCTTTCAGACTGAAAATAGTCTCATAAAATCAACCATTATGCTCATATGCTTAAGATGTCTTATAAAATTGATAGTTTTCTCATGAAACAGACAATTTTCGTGAAACTAGGGAGTTTTTTTCGTAAAATGGACAATTTGTCACCTTAACATTGCTCTTAGTGAAGCATTTCGCATGTTTGTTGTCCTTGATGCAGCATTTCACGCAAATTTTACCTTGAATGCGGCGATTTACGTGAGTGTTTTTCCCGAATGTTGCGTTTTGTCGCGGCCTTTCGAAATAGTTTTTTCCACACAATGTGACGTTTCGCTTCAAGTTGGCCCTTGGCCTGACCTTTCGCATACATTTTGCCCTTGACGTAGTGGCGCGTTCCCCCCTCAGTGAGGCCATTCGCGAGAGTTTTTCCCTTAAATAACTTGGCATTTGGCGTCTCTCGAGAACTTCTAATCGTTGGACCTCTGAGAAAATGACCCTAAAATTAGAGGTAATCGATGGGATTTTGAAGAAGGACTTCGACTCGAAGCTTGGATCCGCTACTGGAATATGTAGCGAAACAAGCGATTGGGGTAAAGTAAGCCGTTGCGTAAAGTTGGCGGCACACATTTTTTTTTTTAAATTGTATAAAGCAGAGCTAAACAAACGAAAATTCAAGCTAAAGAAACGCAAATAAGGGAATGGCGCCATTTTCGTATAAAATTCATATCAGGAAAACATGGCGGGTACGAATGGAAATTTTAAAGAATTTGAATAAGAAAATTTAAAAATGTTTCCAAGGTATTTCACACAAACATAAAACGAGGAATTAAAATGAGTGCAAGTGCTTGAAATGAACTAAAATTGAATTTTTCGAGCTCATTATAAAAAATTACAGACTTTGTAGATGTTGAGCGGAGCAAGTCAATTTCCTGTTTCTATCATTAAATTATGACGTGAAAGAAAAACGATTATAATCATGAACTAATTACGAGAGAAAAAAGGCTTACCGTAGCTAAAAATAATAAAGTAGTTCTGATCGGTTGAGGGGGGGGGGGTGAAAGAAACGCCACTCCAAGATTTTGACGTAAATGGAGGCAACACTTTTTTTTTTTTCACCTCTTTTTCCCAAGAGCACACACAAAAGCACCTGCTTCCCTGTGAACGCGCAACTGAGAAATCTTGAAGGCAGGGCTAGAAGGGAAAAGTATTGTGAATGACATCATTGAGTGAGTAAGAGCGTTCAAGGAAGTGGAATGCTTTGTGAGTCGCGTCTTGCTGGGTAACACCATTGGGGCGACGAGGGGTGGGGTGGCAAGAAATTGAAAAAAAAAAAAAAATGTTGAGTAGAGCGAGTAGGATAAAGAAAATAAGATTACAATGCAGAATACACAGCTTAACCCTGTTGATGGTAAGAATGGAAAAGAAGGATGTTTTCCTTCAATTAATTTCAAAAACAGGTTGAGCTTCCTCGCATACTCCCATTCCAAGGCCCACCACAAAAAGTGACCGTAACACGATTTAGTCCAGGCACGTAACGCCGTAGTAGAGTCTAGAGTATTTCATAAATGAATTTTAGGCGTCGCTAGAATGATTCTTGGTGTGAAAGGCCGGGGGGGGGGGATTGGTTTGATGGTAGGGAGGGCGAGGGTTTCATTTGTAGCTCAATATTAAAGTGTAAAAATGTAAGCTCTCGTCCTCTATCTTCCAGAAAGCGATCAACTCACTAATTTAAACACTGAATGACTCAGAATATCCAAGGTAATCAAATTATTCGCTTTACGAAACCAACCGTTACCAAAGCATGTATAATAATTAAATTTGTGACCTACTTTTCTCATTTGTAAGTAAATAAATTTCGTATTGTTTTTGGCACGGTGCGACTAAGGGTTTTCTACACGCGTGGTCGCGGTTAATTACATTTTAGGCGAAACCAAACCAACCGTATAAGGTGTGGGGTTGGGGTTACGTTTTAGGAGCCCACCAAAATGGGGCTTGTGCGGTGTTTTCTAAGAGTCAGTAACGGTGGCGAAAGAGAGTTTGTCTATTGTCATAAGCTGTATACTTTTTCTATGATCAGCGAAAATCCGTTAAAACTGATCAAACAGGAGAGTCATATTTGGCAGTCTCTCGACGGGGAATCATCTCGCTTCAGTATTTATAAGGAGTTGACGCGAAAACCACTCATTAAGCAAGCTGCATTATGTCTCTCCGTCTCTTTATTTTTCTTCTTTTCTTTGAATTATCGTTATGCGGAGTTGAAAACGGTCGGAGACTGCAGTGGTCGAACCGGTTGGACCTAACTGATGAATCGCTTGCGGTACCGAGTGCAGAACATCTCTGCTAATCGTTACAAAGTTAGATTGTGAGTAAAGTTATTTCATATTTTTCCGTGTCATCCGCACCTTTTGACGGAAAATATTTATGGTCGCTTGCGCTAGTTGTGCATATGTTTTCAGATGCCGCATGCTTTCTTCCCACGGACGGGGGAGAGGCTCTCAATATAACAATCCTGATGTCCGAGGAAGATTCTTCGAGGCACACCAACCTCGTTGGACCGCTTCGCTTAGTCTCGAAAATCCGACGAATTCTATATACGAGAGTGAGAAACGCTCATTTGCGCTGGCGATAGGGATGGCCACGGGACGGGACAGAACAGAAAATGAAAAGTCCTGTCCCGTCACGCATTTTTTGTCCCCTCGTCACGTCTCACGTCCCGTTACCGCGCGGGATTTCTCGCATGCACCGCGAAACAAAAAATTATATGATCAAATACCCCCCCGAATAGCGTTGAAGTACATATTTTTCTCAATTTTAGCCACGAAATTGCCTCCTAAAACTGCGTATGTGCGTTTTCTCAATTTTATCCGCGAATTAGCTCATTTTCTTCATTTTTAGCTGCGAATCGGCGATTTTTATAAGCCCTTAGCCGTGAAGTTGCGTCAAGAATCCGAAAAATTAGGAAGCGTTTGAGTACTCTTTCCCAATTTTATCCGCAAATTAGAAATTTTTCTAAATTTAAGCTGTGAATTGGCGCTATTCACCATTTAAAACACCAATTTGTGTTTTTTTTCTGTTTATTACCCGCGAATTAGCGCTTTTTCTCAATTTTATTCCCAAAAAGTTGCCCCAGGAATCACCGAGTCAGCGTTTTCTCAATATCAGCTGTGAATTAGCGTTTTTCTCCTAATTTTAGCGGCGAATTAGCACATTTTCTGATTTTTATCTGCGAATCGGTGCTTATTTTAAACTCCTAACCGTGAATTAGCCATGAATTTGCCTCAAGAATCCGCAAACAAGAGATATTGTTTGAGTGCTCTGTCCAAATTGTATCCAAAAAATAAACATTTTTCTCCATTTTAAACGCTAATTCATGTTTTTATAAATTTTACCCGTGAATTGCGCTTTTTAGTTTTAGCCGCTTGAAATCAGCGCATTTTCTCAGTTTTATTCCCGAAATTCCCCAAGAATCTGAAGTTGACGTTTTTTCAATTTCAGCTGTGAATTAGCGTTTTTGTTCTCAATTTCAGCAGTGAATGAGCACATTTCTTAACTTTAGCTGCAGATTATAGCGCTTTTTTCTCGATTTTATCCGTAAAATCGAAATTTTTCATACCTTACTTTGTGAATTAAAGTTTTCCTCCACTTTTAGAAGCGATTTATTTCACGCCGTGAATCAGCGCTTTTTCTCAATTTCAGCCCCGAAATTGCCCCCAAAAATCGGCAAGTTGGCGTTTTCTAATTTTCACCTCTGAATTAGCGGTTTTTTCCCCCCTCAATTTTAGCAGTAAATTAGCAATTTTTCTGTGATTTTTAGCGTTTTTTCTCGATTTTATCCGTAAAATCGTAATTTTTCATACCTTAGCTGAGTTTTCCCTCACTTTTATTTAGACGCGAATTCGCGTTTTTGTCTATTTCACCCGTGAATTGGCGTTTTTCTAAATTTTAGTTCCAATGTTGCCCCAAGAATCCGTGAGTTGGCGTTTCTCCCTTTTAGCGGTGAAATTGCGCTTTTTTCACAATTTT
Organism: Corythucha ciliata; assembly: GCA_038030265.1. Taxonomy (NCBI): domain Eukaryota; kingdom Metazoa; phylum Arthropoda; class Insecta; order Hemiptera; family Tingidae; genus Corythucha; species Corythucha ciliata. Next base: position 29,529,178 of record CM075940.1, on the reverse strand, counting down.
TAAAACTGCTAGATTGTATCACTTTATCACAATTTTAGCTGTGAATTAGCGTGTTTCCAGTTTTTTAAGACGCGAATTCGCTTTTTTCTCTTTCTCACCATTGAATTAGCGCTTTTCACAGTTTTAGCTGCGTGAATTAGCGCTTTTTCCTAATTTCAATCCCGATTTTGTGCACCAACGACGGACGGAGCGGAGGTCGCTCTGAAATGCGCATTCATATTAGAAAAAAAAAAAAAAAAAAAAAAAACATCATGGCTAACGGTTCAATAATTCAATGAAGAGCGTCCGAAGAAATCACAAGGGCAACAAGACTTCCTTGGAGAACAAAAGTTGCATTCATTTACGAAAAATTAGTTCACATTTATGAAGGTCAACTCAATTAAGTTTTATTATCAGATCAATCCGCGGAATGTCCCAAGGATTCGGAGCATAAAACAGCCCTAAATGCCCTCAATAATGGCCTATATTCATTAACTGATATATGTATAGAGTAATGCGACTCGTTAACATCAATTAAAAATTATTTTGTATTTCGCTGATTCTTTTTATTATAGAGCTTTATGCATGGCTCTTTTACTTTATTTAGTAAACTTGGCGACGGTAGGGAAACGTTTGGGGGGGGGGGGGAGTGGCACAAAATGTTATTCGAAGGCTAAAGATATTTAGGGACGGTTCTATATAAAATTGCAAATCCCAACGGACCCGGATTCTGAAAAGTAGCGTCTTCAAGCCGCTTGAAGACAAGAAATAAATGGAATATATCACCCTAAGAAATGAAAAATAAATTTGAGTATGTATATTTCTCGCCACCAGGGCCTTATTTTTTATCCCTCTCACTCTGACTGAGTGGCATTCACCCTTCCTCTCTAGAAATAAATCCCATTAATGGACACCAGCTTTGTGAAACTACACCCTAATCGACTCTCATTTGTTCATATATAAAGGGATTGATGGGACGCACGAAGTACTCCGAAAAAAAAAAAAAAAAAAAAAAAAAAAAAAAAAAAAAAGAGAGAGAGAGAGAATCCGATTCTTGCCTTAATTCTATTAATTGGCTATGGAATCTAAAATCCAGTCGTCCGTCCGGTTCATCGGCACATCAGCGATTTTTTTTTTTTAGCCGCAATACGGCCACTGCATAAACCGCGAATTGACGAATTATTAAAGGAAAATTAGCGTTTTTTCTCAATTTCAACTGCTAATTAATAATTTTTCTCAATTTCAGTCGCTAATCAGCGCTTTTTCCCTATTTTATCCATACAGAATTGTCTCCAGAAACCGCAAATTGGCGTTTTATCGATTACAGCGGCGAATGGTCTTTTTTTCTCTCAATTTTAACCGTGAATTAGGGATTTTTCCTTCATTTTAGTCGTGGACCCCCCCCCCTCCCAAACCAACTCATCTGGGGTTTCCCACCCTTTTTTTTCTTCAAATTTTAGTCTTAAAAGAGTAAACATAAACCGAGAATTAGATTTTTTTTAAAAAAGCTAATGTGCGCCATGAATTAGCACTTTTTCAATTTTTAGCCGTGATTTTATTATTAGTTTCTAAATTTTATCCAAGAAATTGTCTTCAGAAACCGCGAATAGGCGTTTTCTTGATTTCAGCAGCGAATGATCGCTTTTTCTCAATTTTGGACGCGAATTAGCACCTTTTGTCAATTTTAAAGTTGCTAATTAGTCCTTTTTCTCAATATTAGCCGCGAAGTAGCGATTTTTTTCACTTTTAGCCACGAAATAAATATTTTTCTCAATTTTAGTCGCGGACGGCCCAAGAACAGCGCATTTTTCTTAGTTTTAGCCATTTAAGTGTAACCACAGACCACGAATGAACGATATGTTTGAAGCGGGTTTTAGCTGCGAATGAGCACTTTTTATTTATTTGAGGCGCGAATTACGATTTGTCTCACTTTTTAGCTATTAGCGCTTAGTCTCAATTTTAGCCACTAAGCTGACAACAGGGGAAACCGTGAATTAGCATTTTTTTCGATTTTAACAGCGAATGGTCGCTCTTCCCAATTTTAGCGATTTTTTCTTTATTTTAGCAGTAATATACGGCCACCATAAACCGCAAATTAGCGATTTTGTCTCATTTTTGGGACCGATAATTCTAATTGAGAAACCGTGAATTCAGTGATTTCAGTTCGAAGGTTCCCTTCGAAGAAAGATTATGTATGACCACATGAACGGGGGGGGGGGGGCAGTAAAATTAAAAAGGTCGTCGGGAGGGGTACAAGGGGTTCACATCTCATGAAGAGTGTCACCATCCCCTACATTACAATGATTCTCAACCTGGAGGGGGGGGGGGCGCAAGCGATTTCCAGGAGGGGGTGGGAGGGCGAACTTGTCCCCATGCTCTTAAGGTTTGGACCAACCATAAAAATAGCGGAAACTTCCGGAACGTCACAGTTTTGTTTCTTTACGCTGCCCTTAAGTCCCTCAGACATTACTCAATTGAGAAATGCCTTCGGCAGGCCTGACCAGAGGGGAGGGGGGGGCAATGGGTCCTTTATCCCCGGGCCCGGTTTTCCTTGGAGGCCCGTTCAAAAATCAAGAAAAGGAATAAAAAATGGAAAGCTTTACTGAAGCTCAACTGTGGCTGGAGCTTTGCAGTGGTTGGGTCTTCTTTGAGTTTGGAACTTTTACTGTGGTTTGGAGCATGAGCTGTGAGTAAACCTTTGCAGTGGTTGGACGTTTGCAGTGGTTGGACCTTTGCTGTGGTTGGACCTTTGCTATAGTTGGACCTTTCATGTGGTTAAGAACTCTCCAGTCCTTTGCTGAGGTTGGACCTTTGCCGTGTTCGAGACCTTTACTGTGTTTGAGACCTTTGCTGTGGTTTGACCATTGCTGACCTTTGCTGTGGTTGGAACTTTCCTGTGTTAGAACTTTGCTGTGGTTAGACGTTTACTGTGGTTTGACCTTTGCTGTAGTTGGAATTTTGCTGTTTTTGAGACCTTTGCTGTGGTTGGGCCTTTGCTGTGGTTGGACCTTTCCTGTGGTTACACCTTTGCTGTGGTTAGACCTTTGCTGTGGTTAGACCTTTGCTGTGGTTTGACGTTTACTGTGGTTTCACCTTTTGCTGTGTTTGAGACCTTTGCTGTGGTTGGGCCTTTCCTGTGGTTTGACCATTGCTGTGGTTGGACCATTGCTGTGGTTGCACCATTGCAGGGGTTGGACATTTCCTACGGCTGGATCTTTGCTTTGATTTCACCTTCGCTGTGGCCTGGGCCTTCTTTGTGCTTGAGACGCTACTGTCTTTGGACCAGCTTCGCTGCGGTTCGACAATTACTGAGATTGGTACTTTACTGTGGTTGGATGTAGGCCTTTCGAGAAAGATGCGAGGCTCGTCCCTGGTATCTAAAATTCTCTCCACGGCCTTGGGTAGTAGGTCCTGATCAAAATGCACCAAAGGGGCCTGTCATTACCCTGGTCAAACATTAGCGTTCGGCCTTGCCAATTCCGTCAATTTTCTCGACTCCAAGGCGGTCAACCATGGTCCTCGGGCGTGAAGACTCTTCGTTGTACTTTCAAGTTTTCGATAACGTATGACTACTGCCTTTCATACGTTCTGAAAACGCGCGCGACTGGTCAACACCAGGTGCATCATACTGAGAAGACAGGTCCCTTCGTGACATTATGTTGGTTTGACCGAAATCTGAGCATTTCGTGGTTTCGGGTCTTTAATATGTCTGTTTAGAAAAAAACAACACAATGTTTGGGGGGGGGGGCAACCAATTTTGCCGTGGCGCAATCGTGAAAAGGTAGAGAACCACTGCCCTACAAGGATTTGAGAGCCTTTCAGCTTTCGCTACTGCAGAGGTTTCGGGCATTTTCAAACATGATTGTTTTCTTTTAAGAGTATTATAATTAGGTATGAGTTAGACTTCCAAAATATTATTTTTCCAGGCTTGATTCCACAGCGTAATTCAAGGACAAGAATTCATTTGCCGTATAAATAATTAACAAGCCCCCTCAGGCACTCAACCCTCCCCGTATAACTTATTTTATATGAATATGGAGGGATCTGATAATTTTTGAAATAAACTGGCATAACACTAATGAATGAAAACCTTAATACAATTCTCTATAGCCTTGATTTATTTAAAATAATAATTAATGAGCGTGAAAATCGTAAATTATTTACAAATCCAAACTTTTTCCAATAAAAAAAAATGTTCTCAACCCTTCCCTAAGCATTCATTTATAATTACTAGCATTAAAACAGTTTATTTTGGCCCTCCTTAAAAAGCTTTTGAGAAGTTTAAGTCCAAGCACGAAAAACATTGCAGAGGCACCTTATTTAAAGCGGCGAATCCTTCTCCGTTTTTATCATTTCATTTGTTTGCCCTGTTTCACAGTCGACTTTCCAAGGCAGCCATTTTAACTATAAAGCTCCCCCCCCCCCATCCACTTCGCGTGTTTGGTACTGACTTTTTGATCATTCAGAACCACACCAGTCGGATTGTATTCTGAACCGAATAGGCGTGGTTTATTTTTCGAGATAGTATACGATAAAACGGAGATGAGCGTCCCCCTCAGAACCACTAAAAGATAAATTCTGCAATTTCCTTGGCAAAAGAATACAAAAAAAAAAAAAACCTCAACATAATATAAAGTTTAAGTTTCTTTGCCCTGTTGCCACTTTGTGCTGGTTTAAGATTTGAACCTGACTGTTGCCATTTAGTGCACACTTCAAGACTTGGTTGAGAAGACCGCTCCTGAAGGCTTTTTTTTTTCAAGAACACTCTCCTGTGTACTCCACAGCGTTTCCAATCGCCTACGCCACAATACTTAATTAATTTCAGTAATTTTATAAACAATTTTCTTCGTAAGAAACGGTTCCCAAATATGTCAATCATGAAATTGTTGATCTTTTGAAAGAATCAAATTTAGTGTTCTCTACGATTATAATTAGTTTACAGATCAGTAAGGCTACAGGGTAAAAAGAGCCATTTCCACAGAATCGTTTGCTTATTTTTGTCAATACAGAATAAATTATAACGTCATTTCACAAAAGTTTTCCCCAACAAGCCCTCTCGGTATCGTTAATCTCCGTTTGAATGTCTCCCAGCGAGCTTTTAGTCAATTGACAACCGTCTAAAGTTATAACGGTCTCAAGTCTTAAATGAAGAGAAGCCGTGCTTGCTTTACAGTGAGTGTTTCGGTAATCATGGAAAAACTGTCAGAACGGGGCGAAAGCTCTTCGTAGCCTTCGCTCCTTATTAACGCAAAATTGTCGTCTCTATCGTCGCCCTTAAGCTCCACCGTAACCCAAGCACAGCTCAAAAATTCTTCTAACGATGTTTTTTCATGGCAGATGGACTTAAGAAGTTTTAATTAAAGTTACCTCGTGGAAAAAAGAGGCCGTTTTCGGTATTAGCAAGTTGTCGCTCTACACTAAACTAGTTATAAAGGGTGTATTAACAAATAATGTAACAAACATGAATATGTACTGCATTCAAAAGTATGTCTATAGAAAAAGAAACAAGAGACAAGTAAATTGGCACTTCATATACGCTTTTTCGGCGTTGAAAACAAAAAAGTTACGGTGAGGTAATCAAATAATAATTGACACAAATTACGCTCCTGTTACAAAAAGAGGAAAGAATTTGATTCCTGCGCCCCTTTATAATAAAACAACGGAGAGGGGAGGGGGGGGAGTCGTTTGTTATTTGATGACTTTTTTCTCCATTCTTTCCTCCCAACAGTCCTCACAATATAAAATAAAAATGTTGAGAGGACTCATGAGAAGGAACTGTGTGTGTGACTAGGAAAATGGGCACTTGTTTTCATCCTCAACATCATCGGTCTTAAAGCCCGTACACATTGTGCAAACGTTTTTATTGGTAAAGCACATGTTGGCAGGTTCTGATAAAACTTGAGTGCCTGAGCCATTCGAAACGATCGATTAGGTAGAATTATCCGTCAGCGGATTAGAGGGAGTTAAAATAAAAAAAAAAAACCGCAAGGGCGAAAGGATTTTAGGAAAAAAAGATTAATGAAAACGTGATGAAGCGACGCATTTAGACGGTTTTAGTTAATGCCTTCATTCTCTGCATATTCTTACTTTTAAATTCATTTTATTGTCAGCAAAAAACAGAATGCCCCTAAAGATCAGCAAAATTAGGTTTTGAAAGTGCCAAATCCAAGTTTGAACTTTAAAAAAAGCCCAAACCAGGAATTTCTTGTATGAAGGCCCCAAATTACTTATTTTTCTTTCAACCCTATAAAATTGGATCCTGTGAGTGCCAAATTCGCAAAATTTGAGAGTTGAAAGAGCTAAACCCGCGTCTTTTTTTGTTTGAAAGGTGAAAACAGCAAATTCTAGCCACACCGATAGAGACCAACACCGTGAAAAAGAGGGATTTCGTGTCTAAGACAGGCTTTTTTTGGAGTGAGGAAATCCCGCGAAATTAAGTTCAACGCGGTTCAAAACCGCAAAAATGTGGATTTGAAGGCGTGAAATGGAATACTCTATAGCTCCTCCAAACTCCAAACAATTGGACGACCCAGCTTAGTGGACAGATCCTCTTCCATGTTACAGGTTGCCACTCGTCGTCTGGGCAAAATTAAGCCACGAACCGAGCATCCCAGTTCACTGGTGTAATATCGTAGAAAAACGGTCGCCAACCTAGGTAGGGACAAGGGGAGGGCGGACCGGTCCGGGCCGCAATCAGAGGCCCCCCCCCCCCCGAAAATCTTAAAGTTGGAAAAATGAGGATTTTTAGGTTCTACGTTCATGAATGTGGGTACTACGTGAAAAGGAGTTTTAGTTTGCGGTTGGACGGCGAAAATGGGTCCTTTTGTCGATTTTCAATCCGACCTGAGGATGATCAGCAAGAAGTGTGAAAAGCAATAAAATATTCGATTTAGCCCTCAAAAGCGCTATTATAAATGATCAAATTATGAAAAGCCTCGCCTTCTGGGGGTAACTTTGCCTTTAAAATAGAGAAAATACGCTGATCCCCAGTCGCACTAGGTCCTTATTAAGCGGATAAAGTTGAGAAGGCGCACTAATATGCTGTTCTTGTGGCATTGTGCTGTTATTTGTCATTGTCCGCGGCTAAAATGGAGAAAATGCGTTTATTCGCGGATAACATATAGAAAAAACGTTATTTCGCGGATAAAAATGACACAAATTACGAATACATGGTAAACATTGAGAAAAACGCTAATCCGCAGCAAAAAAAAAAAAAAAAATGATAACCACTAATTTGCAGCCAATATTGAGAAAAATCACAAATTACGTCGGCTAAAATTAAGAATAAACGCTAAATTCGAAGTTTTCGCGAAAAACGCTTATTCACGACTGAAATTTAGAAAAAATTACTAATTAGCAGCTAGAATTACGACAAACGCTAAATTCAAAGCGAAAATTCAGAAAAACCGCGAATCAAACTGTCAAAAAGCGCTAACTAGCAGATAAAATTCGGACAAATATTCATCGCAACAAAAATTGAAAAGAATTGCTTAAAAAAAGTCTTATTCGTGGTTGAAATTGGGAAAAAGCTCTAATTCGTGGATAAGGTCTGGAAATAACGTTAATTCGCGGATATAAATGACAAACATCAGTAATTCATGGATAAAATTGAGAAAAACGCTAATTAACGTCCAAAATTCAGAAAAACGTTGATCCACGACTAAAATTTAGGAAAACGCCAAACTCTGGCTTTTGAAGGCAACTCTGGGGCCTAAAACTGGATTATGAGGAAAAATTCTAGTCCAAAGTTGAAAGTGAACAAAACACAAAATTGGGGAAAATAGCTAAATAGCGCGCCTAAAATGAGGAAAAAAACGCTACTTTGCGGCTCAAATGGGGGGGAAAGTGCAAATTCGGTGCTAAAAGGTAAAACATTGCTAATTTGCATCAGCAAAAATAGAGGAAAGCGCAAATTCACGGCTGAAATTGAGAAACATCTAATTCATGGGTTAAAACGCTCTTCTGCTGTTAAAATTATTGAGAGAGAGTGCTAGTTCGCGGCTAAAATTGAAAGTATTCCAATTTTCGGCTGTTATTGATGCCAGTTCGAGGCTTCTGAAGGCATTTTTGTGACTGTAATTGAGAAGAGGCGCCAATTCATGGCAATAAGGTGGAAAAAATTCATGGGTTACAAAATTTAATTAAGCACTAGTTCGCTGGTAAAATTGACAAAAAGTGCTGCTTCGCGGCTAAAGTTGAGAAAATTCACCAATTTGCGGATTAAATTGGGCGTTAGGGCTGATTGGCAGATAGTATGTAGAAATAGCAGTAATTCTTAATTACCGGTATCCCTATTATTCCGTAATTATTCGGTATTGCGGGCATTCGTATTAATTCATAATTTGACGCTACTTATTAAGTTTAAGTATATAAATTTATTTAGAGACTAAGGGGGCCTCATTGAAAATTCCGCATCGCTCCCCGATTGATGTAAGTCCGCCAGTGCTGCGGGGTCCGCGGAACCAAGGAAAGCCCTGGTCAATTTTAGCTTTTTCTATATAAAATGATAATTTTAAAAAAGAAACGCACTGAAATCGAATTACCAAAGACAATGTTAAGGGAGAAAAATCAATGTTAATTGGTTGGCGAACGCTGTACATAGAAACAAACCTTACTTCATATTTAACGTTTTTATATCATGTCATTTATGTACTCGATGTGTATACAGGGCTCAAGACTTCGATTAGACGAATCCTCTCCCTAAAACTATCATACGACGGATCCGGGATGGTACGAACAAATTCGTATTCTCAAACCTCTGAATTGAAGTAATTAAGTCTTATTTTTGTTATTCCTAGCGTAAAAACCCCTCTCGTCTGACCAAGTTCACAAAGGCGGGAAACTATTTGCTTCGACTCAGAGCACGTACCCTCCTGTTCTGCCTCGGCCAATGCCGGACACTATTCAAGGCAACCTTCCTTACTCAATTCCTATACAGCTTTCTGTGAACTGAAAGTCGCTTTTACTTGTGAAACTAGCCACGCAAGGCTTCACGAATAATTATATTTACAGAGAAGGGTCAGGGGATGATGAGGGTAAATGGAGGAATTCAATAAAAATAAACGTAGTGGAACTCCCAAACTTTTTTTTTTTTTTTTTTTTAGGCCGCGGAGAGGGCGGGGCAGTACAAGTTACGCTATAATAAGGCAACCGTATAATGAACATTGTTTGCCCACTTATAATTGGATTCCCTCGTGTTTTTCCTGTTTTATGAGCCCCATCTGGGATGTAAAGATGCCCAGCAGGCAAACATTTCCGATATTTAAATTTGTTAACCACTGGACCCCCTCAAGGCTTCAATATTGAAAAAACACGAAAAGAAGATAAAGCGAACCCCTCGGGAAGAAAAAAGAAGAAATAAACCGATGATTTTGTGACTAAGAGAAGACAAAGTTGAGAAAGGGTTTGAAGTTCTAACATATTTTCTTTTTTTGGGGGGGCGTGTTAAAAAATTTGAATGGATAATGCGATTTTTCCCCTTTTTAGCTGTTGTACTTTTAAGACCTAAATTATTGATTACTTTTTTCTCGTTATCCCCCGACATTCACTTTTATTCGTACTATGACGGGAAGGCAATGTATGTATTTACATAATTTGAACGTCCCCTTAAACCTTTTTCGCTCTTTTCATTCCGATGTGACTTTTTGGTGTAACCCTTCACTCAAACTCCCCACTGCCATCACCACTTCTATCTTCATCCTCTTCTTCCAAATAACTCCTCGCCTCGAGAAAAACCTATTTCATTTTTACCGTCAACTCTTCTCTTTTTTTTTTTTTCTTTTTTTCACGGAATATATTTGGTTTGTCGGACTAGTCTTCGTGCAGAAAAGTAGGAAACACTCTTCGAATGCCTCAGAGCTCAATTGGATATTGGGCTTTTTGAACTGAAGTGAAAACCCCTGTATAGCTCTCAAAAGAAAAGGAAAAGAGGTTAGAGATCGAGGGTGTGGGGGGGGGAGTGTCTGTTTTTTCAAATGTGCGTTTATCACAACCAATAAAAAGGATTAATGGTGATGAGGTTGATCCTAAGAGGAAGGAAGGTCGCTTCGAAATAATAACATCTTCATAATAAGATTGATTGAAATTCCGCATAACTTTGTTCGAAGCAGGGGGTCGCCATACTCGCAGTCGGCAGGGTTTTACGCTGTTAAAAGGTTGAAGGAACAACAATTATGACGGCAATTTTTTAACAGCGTGAAGAAGTGCTTTGCCGTGTCAATTTTCGAGTGGAGTGGAAGCAGGCGACAAAGAAAAAAAAAAAAAAAAAAAAAAAGAGAGAAAAGAAAAGAGCGAGGGAGAACAAGCTTTACAGGCTTTTGTCTGGGAGAACTGTACTTCGAAATGGTTTGAGCTTTTGTACGGCGGAAAGCCTAAAAGCTCTTAAATAGGCTGGCGCTGTGAAAGAATTAATTAATTCATTACAGTAGGAGGAGAGAGTATGAGTTAGTGATGGGGTAGGCTCCTATAATTCAAAAACGGTTCGTTAAGTCAGGGTTTTGCACAAAAAATACTCCTAAAAAGACATCACCAACACCATTTATAAGAAACAACCATATGTACAGGAAGAAGTTACGTTCATAATGAGTAATGGAAAATGGAAATATGGGATTTAGCGGTGGTGAAGTCGCACGACGCGAAAAAGGGGTTTACTTTGCTTTTTGTGCATAAAACCTTTGTTCCCTCAATTTCTAACGAAATCGTTCGGAATTTCCACTTAGTATAGGAAATGACCAGGAAATTGGAGGAAACATAATTGAGAAGGATACGGATCCCCTTCATGGGCTTATCCACTAGCGGCTGCCTCCAAAAAATAGGTTTATTAAAATTTTTCTTTTTTCAAATGAGAAACAGATGATCTCCCCTGTTTTACGGTTTCATTCTCCAAGGTTTTTTTTTTTTCTTTCATGAATTATTCCTTTACTTATCCCGCCACGCATAGTGAAAATAGCATTAAAATCACATTTTCCTTTCATTTATTACGAACCGTCTCCTCTCTAACAGATATTATACTGTTCACGTTCACCAAGCTCTTTGTAATCTAAAAAATGGCATTACTACTCTCCCCAGTCACATTACAATTACGGTAAGCTCAGTGGCCTACGGATTATGCGACTGTCAAAGATGACAAAGGCCCTTCCTGTTACTGAGTAATGCACCAATAAACTATTTTTTTTAAAAAAAATTATTTATTTATTATGAGTCTCCGCTTGAGACTGTGACCTGATAACCAAACGAGGCTTAACAGATAATGCTACATGGCTATCGAATATCAAAAGTAAACAGTTGAACCAAAAAAATACTGATGTGAAATAACTTATTACACGTACATTCCAGAGAGACTCGTTTTCTGCACTCCTGTGAACAAAAGGGAATAAGGAAAGAATTCACCCCCCCCCCCACACACAATTTTATTTTCCCACTCACTTTCTCGAGAAATTTCACTACATAGCGAAGTAGCTCGGTAAATTAAAAAAAGGCACATCCCATGCACGTCTTGTGACATGGGACAGTCCGGGGACGTTGCAATTTCGGTGTTATAACCGACACGCCGACAGTTTATGCAAATAGAATACGCGAGTGTGGCATTTTCACTCACGATTTGAACTCTCTTGGCCATTATGCCGACATGGCCGTGTTTTCACAACTTTCCGGAAGGAAAGAAGGTCAGCACAGCCAGTTTTTACGGGCAAATTTGCTGAGACACCGTTTTAGATCCAAGACAATTAGATTCTAAGCAGTGGCGTAGCGTATAGGGGGGGGGGCGGTGGGGCAGCCCACCCCGGGCATCACTTGATATAGTCGGCTTAGGCTTTTATTTATTTTCAAACATGAGTATGTTAAAGAACCGAGCACAGTACAGATAAAATATAGCGCCCTTTTGCGCACCACCGGTACAAAATACTCAACATCTCTTCAACCGCCCATAGTTTCCAGGTGCTCCGTGAAATAAATCGCGGCTTGAGGTAGATGTTGGTTTTGGTGCTTCTTGGCACTAAAACCACACAAAATGGTCCATTGCAGACTAGAGCACCCCAAAGAGCTAACTATAGCAGTGTAACGATCTGTCAGTTGGGGTGAGAGAAGGCTATTAATTACAATGAATTCGACCGAAAGCTGAGTGTTGGCGATGGTATGGCTCTCATGGGAGACAAAAAGTCTAATAACTGGCCAGAGCGTGCCAAGCTCTGCGGGTTGCATCCCACAACCGGTCACTGTTCCTCGCAAACTTCACGAAAATGTCGTCATTGAAGATTCAATTTCGTCATAAAAACTTCAATTTCCTCATAAAAATTGTATTTGTAAAGTGTCTATTGGGAACTGTCAATTTTGTCCTATAAATGTAAATTTCGTCCTTGGAACTGTTAATTTCGTGGAAATGTCAATTTCGTCATTCAAGACAGTCAATTTTATCCCGTAAATTTTGTCTTCAAAACTGTCAAGTTCGCCCTTGAAACTGTCAATTTTACGCGGAAAATGTCAACTTCGTCATTCAAAACTGTAAATTTCGTCATTCAAAACTGTAAATGTTGTCGTTCAAAACTGTCAATTTCGTCCCGGAAACTATCAATGACATTTTCCGGGAAACAGTCTATTTCGTCCTGGGAACTGTCAATTTTGTCCTGGAAGCTGTCAATTTCGTCGTAATAAACTGTTAATTTCGACAGCCGATTTCACCCTTGAAACTGTCGATTTCGACGTTCAAAAACTGTCAAACTATCAATTTTCTCCTACGTTACTGACAACTATATTTCTTCTAAAGTTTCCTTGTGTCCTGTAAACTGATTATTCCAGTGAAAAAGTTGGCGTTGAGCCTTCGGAGTCCCAAAATATAGACTTCAATGTTATTTATCACACCCTAGAGAGGTGTAGCGGTTGCTAAAAACTTCATCTGTTTCATGATCAAATATTTCGTCATGGTTCGCAGATGATTTGTATAAATCAGTCCTTTAAATTTCATAATCGACAATTGATAAAGCGGGCCTAAATCCACCAAATTTTATTTCTTGGACCCGTTTTCATCAACAAAGTTTAGAATTGGTCGCGACAAGTTACCATTAGCGTCCACAATATTTCTGACACAAAATGTTACTTTAATCGTGATTAGTTGTTGATCGGCGTTGGTGAAAACGGGTCTCAATTTGACCCTGAAATTGTTTTCTTGTAGGTCGATAACCCACAAAATTGATTTTAATTACCCAAAAAAATTTATGTTGCTAAAAATAGCCAAACTGATGGCGATTCTCGCTCTAAAAGGGTTCAATCTGACTTTTTAAGAGTCCTAAAACTGGATCAACTGGCAATTCGTGCACTGAAAATGCCTGAACAGATGATTCCTGGTTTAAAAATTGCAAAATCAACCACCCGCGCGCCAAAATTGGTCAAAACGGTTTTCACGCCTTGACTTGATATAATTCACGCCTTATGAATGGCAAAACTGACCCTAAGCGCCCTAAAAATGGACAGACTGGGCATTCAAGCCAAAAATCTGCAACACTGATTCCATGTGCCCAAAAAAAAGGCAAACAGACGAATCTTGCCTCAAAAAATCCCTTACTGGCTATTCACACCCTAAAATTAGCAGAAATGACTTTGTGTGTGGCCTATTTATTGATAGTTAAACTGACGATTTACGCCTTGAAAAGGCCTAAACAGATTATTCCCGTCCTTAAAATGGCAAAACCGACCATTCACACGTCAAAAATAGCCAAACTGAGCCTTTACGCCTTGAAAATGTCTAAATTTACCATTCGTGCCCTAAAAAAAAAAAAGCAAAACCGGCTATTCACGACCTAAAAATGGCATACTCGTACTCAGATGCGGATCCAGGATTTGTTCAAGCGAGGAGGCTTGGGCTTGGGAAATTGCGTGCTTCGGTCGACTGAGTCAAAATGGCTTGACAGGACAGTAATTCACTACCTAAAAACTTCTAAACTCACTATAATCGCGCCCCAAAATGGCAAAATTGACGATTCTTGCATTGAATATGTCTAATTTGAGTCCTAAAAATTGGCATTTACCACTCTATAAAACCACTGAAATGACTTGCACGCGCGCTAAAAATAGACATATTGGAGATTCCAGCTCTAAAATGGCCAAAATGACTCTAGGCGGCCTGGCTATGCCTGAACAGATTATTCCTGTCCTGAAAGCTGCAAAAATAGACCATTTGCGCGTCAAGAATGGTCATTAAATAACAATTCGTGCCTAATTGGCTAGAAGGGACTAATTGCACCCTACGGTGCTATGTTTAGACAAAGCATAACTGACGATTCGCGCCCTGAAAATGGCAAAGTTGACTATCATCGCCTTGGTTTGACGTCCCATTCGCTCCCTATAAATGTCAAACCTCGTGACTATGCGCCCTAAGATTGGCCAAACTGACTATCCAAGCCATGAAATCGGCAAAACTGACTCTATGCGCCCTAAAAATAGCTTAATTGACGCTTCACGCCTTGAAAATGCCTAAACAGACGATTCCTGTCCGTAAATTGGCCAAACTGACCATTAGCGCTTAGAAAAATAGAAATTTCTCGCTCTAAAAACAGCAAAACTGACCATTTTGACTGGTAAAACTGATGATTCGTGCACTATTCATGCCTTAGAAATGACTATTACTGATAGTTTACGCCGTAAAAATGGCAAAACTGGCTATTCAGTGCTAAAATTAGTAATACCAACTCTATAGCGGCCCGTGAGATTCGCGCTTTGAAAGGCCCTAAAATGATTATTCATGTCCTGAAAATGTAAAATCGACCATTATCCAATGACCAAACTGAACCTTGGTGCCGTGAAAATGTCTAAACTGACGATTCCGTTCCCTAAATGGCTATTTAAGCCCAAAAATGGCATACCAGAAATTTATGGCCCAAAGATTAGCTATACTGATCATTTGCGCCCTACAGAGGCAGGGCCGAAACTATGGGGGGGGCAAAGGGGGCACGTGCTCCCAGCGGCAACTTTAGGGGGGCGGCAATTTTTTTTTTTGCTTAGTAAATATTATGGAAATGTAGCTTTGCCAACGGTTCAACAGTTGAATTACTGTATTAGTAACCACAGTAATACAGGCTACGGGAACATGGAAGTAAAACGGTAACTCGTGGCTTAAATTAAGAAAAAACGCCCATTTTTACGACCAAAATTGTGAAAAAGCGGTGATTCGTGGATTAAATTTAGAAACAGCGCTAATTCGCGCTTGAAATTGAGAAAAATTGCTAGTTCGCAGATAAAATTGAGATATTAACGCTTTACTTCACGGTTAGAATAGAGAAAAATTGCTAATGAAAAGCGGTAATTCGTAGCTAAAATTGAGAAAGAACGGCTCCCTCACATCTAAAACTGTGCAAAAGCGCAGATTCACGGATGAAATCAGAGAGCGGAACAAAACGGAGAAAAAACTGATACTCCGCGGTTTGAAAACAGTAAAACTGCGGACAGTTCGTGCCTTATAAATATCCGAACTTGATCATTCGTGCCTTGTAAATGGCTTAAATGACGATTCGTGCCATGATGCACCGACAAAATGGCCAAGCTGGTTATTCGCGCCTTTAAAAGATTAATTAAATATATAGGACCGTGTTGATCTTACGAACTACTGTTTGACTCCCCCTCCATCACAGCAATACTCGCTCGTGCTATAGATCGCTCGCGCTATAAAAGTGACAGGACTGACTATTCGCAAGGCAGTTTTATGGTGTGAAGTCCTAATGAGGTGGTTGTTGTTGTTGTTGGGGGCGCCGGGTTTTGAACCCGGCAGGCGCCTAAGCCTCTATTGGGCTTCTACGCCATACCCAGATCTAACTGTGCACTTCACACCCGTACTACGCGGGCGTTACGGTCGGTGCGCGGTTTGTTGAACGCACACCGCCTGGAACGCCCACACGAAGCCGAGTGTGCCGTGTCACAGCTCGTCGCAGCCTTACAGCGAAGCGAGCATTGTATCCATTACACCATCGAGGCGCGCTAATGAGGTGGTAGAGTAAAGACTGATGGAAAATACTCTTCAATTATTATGGCGATCTTTTTCGCCTTCTTCAATATTTATTTTTGCTATCGGTAAACCAACTCACGATGTTTAAAAAAAACAATATTCGGTTTCCCTTCTCGTTTTTTTATTTATTATTATTTCAAAATATAAATTATTTACGAGTTTACGTTGAGCTTTTGCATAACGCGTTCGTACCTTGTTAGGAGTCTTAAAATATTGATTCGAAGAAGACGTACGCGTGGCTCTGAGGGGGGGGGGAGGTCAAGCAGAGATTTCATTTACAGTTTTTTCCTCCCACTCTCATCACAACCGTCGGTATCGATTTGACTCGCTCGTGAGCTTTAAACTGTTAAAAATAATTAAATATTGATAATGAACCAGGAAGTGAAGCCCAACGGGGAGAGTTTATCCAAGATTCATCTAGTAAAACCACTCAACTAGAACTTGTACCTAATCAAGAATTTTCAGGGTTGGTGCGGGTGGGGTGGGGGGTGGGGGGTTTGTCCATCACAACCACAACTTGAGAGAGTTTGCGAAATGTCAGAAACAAGGCAACGAGACATTTTGCCGCGTGAGTGATTATAGAGGAATGCACAATGGCCTTAATGCGAAGGAGATGTTTCTTACAGCCCTTGGAAAACAGGAAATGTAAAAAAAATAATAATTTAATAATGAAGAACGCATTCCTATTTTTTATAATTATTATCTTAGCCCATTAAACGCCTAATGAATAAGAAAGAGCTCGACCCACGGAAGGGGGAAAAATGTTCCCTTTCTTGCCACGTATTATATAAAAATTGAATATGTTTTTATCTACTAACATATGCTCTGCACGATTCCTCGGTGGACACAACTCTTCATATAAAAAAAAACAATGGCGCAGCAAAAAGGTGAACCTCAAAGGAAGCGCCATTTTTGCATATTTTACCGCTTTGGTAGTACCAATTCAGAAAGAGAGACACCTTATGGTTCAAGTTCTTTTTTTGTTGGCATAGAAAATGCTAGTCTTAAAAAAAAGAACAAGTAACCGGAAATATCGCTCATGAACGAAAAATAATGTAAACACTATTAAGCGGTATGAATACAGTAATGGAAGGAAAGGAATCTTTGGCTATGATCCTTCAGAAGTTTGACAGTTTTAGAGAAGAATCGTTCAAACGTTTCTACTCTCTAAGAAAACTAACGAATATCTTATTTTTAGCACGAGAGATACAAAAAGGATTTTTTTTTCTTATACTGAATGTGCTGCGGTGCTTAGAAACGTGCATTGTTATAAGCCTCCCTCGCACACTGATCTGACCCTGTCTGAATGCTCCAGCAGTGCAAGCGCGAGCCCCAAGTAGAATGAATTTGGTGTAGGGGGGGGGGGAGGACGGGTGAGTGAAATTCATCGAGAATTCCTGTTCAGGCCTGTAATAAATAAATAGTTCGCGTCAGGTAAACGTGCTGATATTAATTCAAAAGGACGTTAATAGAGATATTGAGCATATTTCCTCACACGGATCGACGAGAGAGCCAGTTCTTTCCATATTTTATTCACCGAATGGATCTACGAAAATTCCGTACAAACAACAAAATATTTGCATCTAGAACGAGATGGGCGATGCAACAATAAACATTGATCGGTTTCAACGTCTTCAGTTCTATACGAAATGACGCTCGATTAGACAGGCTCCCTTGTTGATGCTACTCTTGATTTTTAGAAAGTAAGAGCAGTTCATTTTTGGTCAAAGCAATTTCACCCCTTCCAAGTTTCTTTCATCGTCACCTTCATTCCAGGCAAATTACTTGAATTATTCGAGGCAATAGACAATTCCCATTGTATCAATCAAATCGTTGCTCACCTTTATGCCCTCACGGTCTTTCCACAATGCAACCTCCTACAGCGGGGTTGAGCGTTATTAGCACTTGGGGTGGGTTACAAGTGCACTTTCGTACCTATTTATTTCCTGAAGAGAGGGAAGAGTGAGAAGGAACGAGCAAGTGTGAACAAGTAATTTATTTGTTATCGACAAGGGAACGACGTATAGAAATAGACAGTATTTTTACGAATGGGGAATTGTGGTCAGAACTCACGGAAATTCTACCGTCTACGACTCACTAATGAAGGCCGATGTTTTGTCTGATTGTTCGAACGAAATTAACTCTACGAATGAAGGCGCGGTGTATTGAACGAAACCCGCGGAAGTCAACGAATGATGTACGAACAGCCGAAAAACTCAGTTCTTAAGTCTTTCGAGGTTAAAAACGACTACGAATACAACACATCTTCCGACTGTTCCGACCAGGAGTAGTGGAAGGGAAACAAGCACTTTAATACTACGCCACCATAATAACGTACGATAAATATTACAATATGCGAATATAAATGAATGGACCGAAAATAAAAACAAACGGTTTACAATTAAACGGAACATCCTGCCCACCCTTGAAGCAACTGACAGCTTCAGCTGTCTAAATGAGCAAGGGGGATAATTTAACTACCGGTCTCTTCTACAACTTGAACGAAAACTTCCCCTTTATAAGTTCCGGTATTTTGACAGTGGCGACGCGAACTTGCTTGTCTTTTCCGGGAAAAGTCTTGACAACACGACCTGATTTTCACGATAGTGGCGGGAGATTGTCCTTTCTATAAAGATGACTAGAGATCCAACCTGAAAATTATCGGTTTTCTTGATCCATTTCGACCCTAATTGTGGAGTAGACAAATACTCCATGATCCAACTTTCCTGTAGGCACTTTCCCATCGCTTCATATGATCGAACTAACCTGCGTCATCAGACTGAAGATAGGGTGTAACGCGAGTAGTGGTTGAGACATTAGGAAGTGACCTAGAGTCAAAAGCGGCGTCATTAAGCTTTGACGCGACAACCGTGATACGGGAGTTCAGTAATGCTTGGAATGCGGCTTCGAGGGAACCAGAATTACTGAGAAAATACGGAATGAGCTGTGTAATATTTTCATTAAATAAAACAGACCACTCGTGTCGAATAGAGAATCAACACTAAAAGTTTATTAAACTCATATTTTGACTATTAGTCACCGTAGTGACAACCAATCTAACATTCCTCTCTTCCTAGCTTCGTTCTTCCTCCTCTTCTAGTGATGAGCAGAAATAGTCTTGGTCTTACGGTCTCGCGAAACTCTTGCAGCAAGACCAAGACTCTCTAACGGCTTCAATACCTAGACCAAGACTTGAAATGCCAGACCTTACGAACGAGTCTTGCGCATGACCAAGACTGTTGCAAGAGTCTTGCAAAAGATTTTCTGCTTTCAAAAACCGAATTTTGTGAGTTTTTCTCTTCCAAGAACACATTTTGCGGATCTGGCTCCTTTAAAACCCAGTTTTGGCTATGCCATAACAAAAGTCTTAGATTTGGCACCCTCAATATTGATTCTTACTATTTCGAAATCGGCAATTTCACGAATTCTCTCGCTATTAAACACCGAATCACCAGTTTTTTACAGAATTGACTCATTCAGAAAACTCATTTCGCTCTTTTCAAACCCAAATTCCTGGATTTGGCTCATTTTTAATCCGAATCCAAATGCCCGAAGTTTTGCATTCTTGCACTCTTTCAAAACGCAATTTTGTGAATTTGACTCACCAAACGTGAGTCAATTTTTTTTTTTTTTTTGTGAGTCAAGTTTTTTTTTTTTTTTGTTGTTTTCTTTTTTTTACGTAAAGCAAATACTCAGCCCTGTTTCTCAATTTTATAGTCCCAAAGTTGCCTTTAGACGACATTATCTTACACCGTTCCCCATTTGCATAAAATTCTGCATTTGGGCAGTTCATTTCTACCCGTCTTCTCTGAATCAAATCATATGTTAGTGGAGAAGACGGGTGGAAATGAATTGCCCCGTCAGTCAGCCACTAGAATTTTACTCAAATGGGAAACGCTATTAGACGCAAGTTGTGAAACTGTAATTTTAAAGTAGCGAATCAACGCTTTTTCTCAATTTTAACCGCAAAGTAAAGTTTTTATCAGCACGTGAACAAGCGATTTTTCTCAGTTTTAGCAACGAATTTGGCGTTTTTGAGGGATAGAGGGAGAGCGCTAATTATACGTTGTTTTAGCAGTGCATTAGCACTTTCTTAATTTGAGCTGAAAAATAGTGTTTTTCTCACTTTTAGCCGAAACAGTCTTCAGAAGCTAAAAATTATTGTTTTTCCCTTCTTCTTGGTGTTTTTCATTTGCTTGGCGAAATTTTACTCCAATTTAGTTGCGATAAACAAGATTAGCCGCGAATTAGCGGGGGTTTTCTACATCAAATGACAATTTTTTTCAATTTTTACTACAAATAAATAGCCTTCAGAAGCCACGAATTGGCATATTAGCGTTTTTTCTCCATTTTTTATTTAGCAATGAATTAGCAAATTTCTCAATTTGAACTGAAAAAGAGCGTTTTTCTTAATTCTCAATTTGGACATTAATGGAAATTGACCGCAAATTGGCCGGTTTTATATATTATAGCCTCGTTAAATAGTGGATTTCCAAAATTAACCGCAAATTAGCGGTTTTTAAAATTCTAGCCCTGCACTAACAATTTTTGTCATTTTTAACTATGTATATTAGCGCTTTTTCTCACTTTTAGCCAGAAATAAGTTGCGTTCAGAAGCCAAGAATTGGCGTATTTTCAATTTTAAACACTCAGTGAAATTTTTGTCATTTTTGACCGTGAATTGGTGTTTTTTTCTCAGTTTTTAGCAGGGAGTTAGCACTTCTCGGATTTCGCTATCCAAAAAACGAAAAATGTTGTGGTTTTTCTCGCAAAAAACAAAACATTTTTTTTCTGATTGAAAATCCAATTTCATGGATTTATGTTGCTAACAAACCAATTTTGCGAAGTGGCCAAAATTGTGAGACCGATTTCACTGATTTTGCGCACCAGAACCCGATTTTTGCTGGTTTGACTCACTAAAAAACCAATTTTTCTCGAATTTTGCTCACTGAAATACCAATTGCGCCAATTCACAGTATAAAACATTTCCGTGGATCTGGCACATGAAAAAAAACAAAAAAAAACAGTTTTGCATGTTCCTCTTGTTGAACCATTTTGGCGGGTCAACCTGAAAAAAAATATAGTTTAACGTGAATCAGCGCTATTCCCCATTTTTAGCCGTGAATGGGCGTTTTTCCTCGGTCTTATTGTTAGCCGCAAAATGTCCTTTTCTGGATTTCATTCGCGAACGAGCTCTTTTTCTCAAGACGTGCGCTCCCGCACCCATCTCTGGATTCGTGCCTGGCTGTCCACCCCTTGATCACGGGTTGGCTACGCCCCTGATTGGAAATAATCCTGAATGGAATCACTGTCGGACAGACGATGGGTGTTGGTAATAACACCGAGGTGCAAACGAGTATGTACCCTCCAGCCTGCGACATGATCTGAAATGGGTGCGGTTTCCAAGACGAGAGGAGTTGTGGACGCCCCGTCTTGGAAACACCCACTTTACCTCCTAGGCGTACAATATACTATTTTATAGCTTCTTCCAAAAATTAACCGAAAGAACACGGGACTGTAAGTTTTTTTTTATTCTAACAAACCACTCTGACACCGTTTCTCCTAGACTCTGATAGCTTCAAAATACTCTATCCTTTTGCTGAATTTGGACACTTGAGCCGTAAACTGTCACGCCATAAGGTCACACAGTTCCTCAAATGATTTATTTTTGGGGAGTTCAGGGTCACATCAATGCTTAAGACTCCTCACCCATGGCAGTAATTATAACACCGAGGTTTTGCGGGAATCCTCCACCGCATTTACTTCAAAAATTAATCGAAACGTTCTTTATATACCAACCAATTTCATTCAATTTCTTTAATGGATCCGACATTTAGTGATACTTTTAGCTTTCTTTGAAACCCCGGCTCCCTTTATCGCTGTCTTCACCAAGCGTCTCATATTGCCTTGATACTATTTTCTTTGGCATAAATTTTTTCTCGTCGACAATTGTAATATCTTAATTAAATAAAAGAGACCACTCGTGTCGAACAAGAGAATCAACACTAAAACTTTATTAAACTCTTATTGTTATTTTGACTATTAGTCACTGTAGTGACAACCAATCTAACAAGCTGTTTCAAGTGAAAGTAACAATAAGCCATTTGATTGCCTAAATTGACTGAGTTACAGAACTGAAAAGTTCCTAGGCTCCCAAATTTTGGTTAAAGCTCTTGATATCTGCGTAATCCTATTAACGATAAGACACAAGCACTTAGGGGTGCTATGATAGAAGGAATGCTTCATTTCTGTTTATTTTACACTTAATTCCACATGAAAACATTCTTAAATTCTTTTATAATTAATAGTTTTGCGACTTTTTTAATCGAGGAACATGAACTATCGATTTCTTCAGAAATGCTGGAACACTGGGAAAAATACTCGGTAGTTGAAATCGGTTAGCACAGTTCATACGGTTAAAACAGACGTCTTAACCGTAAAATTTGACAGATAATTAAATTACATGGATATAAAGAATAAATCTGTCGCCGGTATTTTAATTAATAAATAAATTAGACTGATGTTATCCGGACGACGATGGAAGGGCATAGCCCAACACGATTCGAGTTACGAGAAAAAATGGCTCCCCGGCGGGATTTGAACCCGCAACCTCTGGATTACCAGTCCAGCACGCTGCCATTTGCGCCACGGAGACGCCTACGGGAGTCGTACTCCGAGGGATAAGCTAAGCCGAACCCCACCCAGGTCCATTGTTTCTCGAAACTCTAGGCGCTTATCCTGATCGGTAAACCACGCCGAATTTTATCTTATCTAGATGTTGTTAGATGGATATAATGAATAAATCTGTCGCCGGTATTTTAATTAATAAATTAATTAGACTGATGTTATCCGGACGACGATGGAAGGGCATAGCCCAACACGATTCGAGTTTCGAGAAAATTTTGTAATTCATACTTTTTTGCGCTTTGAATTTTATTTGGAGCTCCCAAAAAAAGGCAAGTTCGGGAGGAGACGTGTCTAATATTTTTCGATGTAGACGAACAAATCTGTGATCAATTTGGCGTCGTACATTACTGACGCTTCCCTCTTAGCTGCGTTCGTATGAGAAGTAATTGTCCCAATTTGGATTCGTTTGGAGTATTTTAAGTACCCGGCCCGCACTCGAATGCACATAGCATAACTATTTAACTAAACCCAGACGGGCGAATACTCATGAAAAAAAAAGACAGAAGAACCATGTCACCGAGTAAAAAAGCTCAATGTATGCTTTTTGGAGTAAAGAAAACATGCAAATATTACGGGTATTCACGTCAACTTTCTTGCTGTTTGTTGTTTCGTTGCGTAGTCAGATGTTTGTTACCAGGGAAATCAAGTTTCGAATGAATGAGTTTAAAATAAGCCCCCGAACGAAATGAATGACAAAATGATTCCAATTTAGATTTCCCTAACAACAGACCTTAGCAACAACGCAAGTGCAAAACTACAAAAAGTACCATGGTTGCCGTGAATACCCTTATTGTGTGAAATGTGCATTTACTTCAGTTAAAATTATAGCGTTTTCCATTTGCATAAAGTTCAGCTCTGGAGCCGAGCATTGCGAATTGCCACCCGTCTTCTCGGAATTATATCATATGGTAACTGAGAAGACGGGTGGAAATTTTATGAAAATGGAAAACGCCAATGGATTACTTGAATAGTGATAAATGTGTTGATTATTACTCTTATACTTTTTTCCTCGGTGAAGCATAGCATGCACCGTACATTTTAAATTCTTCTTTCAATAATTTTATTTTATTCGTTGCATTGTCACTTTATCCTCTGTCTTGAATTTTTATTTTTATGATGCCTATGGTATTGGCCATTTGTGCTCCCACTGAAGCTTGCCTTACGATCGGAATGATCCCCCCCCCCCCGCTTATTTTCACTTTCGCTTACTCTTCTTTTCTCATATGCGAAAATTGTCATTTATTATAATTGTTTGTTATTATTGCTGGAGAGGAACAAACCCCTTAAATACAGTGAAGGTTTCGACGACGAAACTTATCTGCACGAACTGATCGCGATGACCAGACACCTGATCAAAGGTTGGTGTTTCGTGGCCAGCGTATCTTTTTTGGTTTTACCAAATTTGGGTGATTTTTTTTTGTGTACACCTATGTTTATAGTTCTGAGGAATTTTTTATAAACCAACTGCTTCCTCCTCCCCTGCCGCCTTCTACAAGTCCGGCAGCGTCGTCCTCTTCAATTCCAGCAGCCTCGTCTTCTTTAATTCTGGCAGCCTCGTCCTCTTCAATTCCAGCAGCCTCGTCCTCGTCTTCAACTCCGGCAGCCTCGTCTTCTTCAACTGCGGATCGCCTCAGCTGCAACCCCCTGTACAGGCTCTTACAGAGCAATGTCGCTACGAAGGCTCTCCTAAACGTTTCGTTGTCAAACCTTGACGTATCGCAGTGGACTGCAGTTTGTCACACTACAGTCGACTACTTGATGAAATTAAGCGTTAGGGGTAAACCCGAAGGCACAATACCTCATCTTAATTACCCAGATTTGAAGATCTGGGCCAAGTACGTTAAGGACGTGTTCCCCTATGAACTACCGGCTATATGGTTCACAGTGAGACCTCCCACGCCCCTCTTCGCACTGAACTTAGGCTCAAAAACCCGTTATAAGAGCACCAGGCCACACCACAGGGAAGGTTGTGGGAGCGCTACAATAATCAGTTGAGGGAGTGGCGAAACAAAAAGGATCATCACCCTAGGTAACACTCACGCACATTGATTAAGCCCAGACCACACGATGCAATGTATGAAGCAAGATCGCTTGCAAGTTTTATAAAAAAAAAATAGGTCATTGGGACTAACGTATGTTTTTTATTTAAGCTATCTTGGAACAATGTAGCGTGTGATTTGGAATTGATGTAGATATACATAGTGCATACATAATTACATAATTATAAAATGCTCATCAGGAAAAAATCAGAAATTCCAACTGGATCGGGTAATGAAGAGGAGAGCGGTATCAGTAGCGTCGCGGCTACTGACAGCAGCACCAGCAATTCCAGTTGCAATAAACGCCTGCGTCTAAGCATTCCTTACCAGTCTGCTGATGGTAACTATTTCATTCATAACTGGATTTCATGTGAAAAATGTACAAAAATTCTCATTACATGCTTTGAATATTTGCTTTTGTTGACAGAAGTTAAAAAACTTGTATCAAAAGACCCGGAAATTGCGACAATAAAGGGACACAAGCGTTTGCGAGTCTTCGACGTTCCTGGAAACCGCGTGGAAAAATTCACACAAATTGAGGAGGCTGTATTTATTTTCCTTGCCGACTTTCGAAGCATATTTGGATGAGTTTAATGTTCTCAGAACACCAGGCCTTGGACCTTCCTTGGTGAGAATATATCCTTAATTTGTTAGATTTCAATATTTTTGTCGAGCTCATTTCGGAAAATTTTCATTTTGGTCAACGAAATGACTGCCTTCTTATTTCATAAGCTCGTATTCTCATCCAATTTTTCATGACAGCTCATTTTTTATGGAAAATTTATAACTTTAAGCCTAATTCCCAGGGGTTGAAAATCTAAAGTGAGTTCACGGTTTCTAGACGAAATATTTGATTTCGATGGGAGCGTTAATTTGCTTTCAATTTTTGATCTGAGAGATCGTGGTTCCGAAGGACAAGTGCAGTGATGGGATGTACCTAGGTACATTTTTAGTACCTAGGTACATTTTTATTTTGAGTACCTGTAACGGTACCTAGGTACTGAAAAAATCAAAGTAACGGTGAAGTACCTAGGTACTGAAAATGTACCTTTAGCTCAATTTCTACGTTTTATTGTAATTATAAAAGGCAAAAAATTGCTGAATAACACTCTGTATGAGGGGTGATAAAAGTAAAAATATGCCTTTTCCAACAATGATCAACATGAAGAACCGAATAAGCTCGTTAAACCGTTCACGCTCAGCCGTTTTATTAACGATAAAGATAACTACGCTTCTTCATTGTCATTATCAATAGTGTAGATACGTTCGTTGATGCGGACAAGTTCTTTAATTTTTGTTTTATTTAGTTCCTTGTTTGTGACATTGTAAAGGCATAATATAATGGCAAACTTCTTGCCATGGGAAGGCTATTGGCGATTCAGATTAACCAAATGCGCTCTGGTGGCGGCCCCACCGAAGTAAGAAGAGCGGTAGACTTTCCATGGGCTCTTATGAGAAAACGCAGTTTTTGTTCTTTTTTATGAGTTTTTATGATTTTTAAAGTTCATTGGTTGTAGTGATTAGTTGGTATTACTACCGACTATTAACAATTAAACTCACCATCGAGAAATAATTGAGATAAAATGAAAGTACTCGCGGTGAGAAAATGATGCCGTTTTCCATTTACCGGGAATTTCGCGCTGCGAGAGAGATTTTTCCTCCCGTCCTTGATGAATGATGGAAAAATCCCCCTACCCTATGCAGAATATTGTGCAAATGAAAAACGCAATAAGTTTTCAAATATCTTTGCGAATTTCCGGTCAAGAAGGGTTGTTCAGCCCCAAAAACAGACTGTCCTTAACCAAATATTATGTAATTTTCCCCAACAAGGGTGTGTTTATCAATGCACTTAGGCCCGGGTCGACCACATGGGTTTAAAGTTCCGTTTAACACTAAGCTGAGCTTAGGTGTTCACACCCCAATCAGAAATTAGCAATTCCAATACAAAATCGTTTAAACCCTTAGCAACGCTTAAACGGACACTGTCGACCTAACCCTTATTCTACAGACAAAGCTGGGATAAGTCTGGTTGCTACGGGCCTTTTGGTAAACAGTAATGCAAAGTTCTCCGCATGGTGTAAATATCCATCACATGAATCCCCTCCAGTAGGCACAGGAAGGTAATTAAAGGAGTTATTAATAAAAGGTTTTCTGTATGAAATTTTTACTAGTCACATTTGAGACCTTTTGAGACTCAAATGCCTTGTTTGAATTGAACAAGCTGGAACAAGCCGGATTATGGATAAGTGGTAGTTTTTTATCCAAGTGGTTAAGTTTTCAAGTAAAATTAGCGCATTAAAACCGTTTACCCTTTTCTGCAAAGAAAGCGAATTTCATCCCAGAAACTGACTGTGCTCACATAAAAAGGGACAGTATGTTCCCCGAAGAACTTCCACTTTTGCCGGTTAAACGATCGGTGTAGCCTTCTAGTGGATAAAAGCTGTCAATTATTGAATTAACAATTTGTCTCCTTATTTAGCCGCGAATTAGCGATTTATCTCCATTTTAGCGATTTTCCTTGCAAAGAATTCGTGTTTTTTCTGATTTGAGCCGCTAATTAGCCATGTGACTATTACCCGTGAATTAGCGCTAAATTCTCTAATTTTAGCCACGAAGTTGTCTCAAGAAACCACGACTTGCCATTTGCTCTATTCAATCCGGGGAATATAGCAAATGTTTTCAATTTAACGCCGTAAACATCCATTTTTTCCTGACTTCAGCCGCAAATTAGCGATTTTCATCAGTCCATCAGCCAATTAGGGATTTTTCTACGTTTCATCAACGAATTAAAAGTTCCCCCAATTTTCCCCGAGAACTACCCAACGCTTTTTCTGAAATTTGGCCGCGTATTAGCGATTTTTTTCACTTTCTGGCACGAAGTTACGATCAGAAGCCGCGAATTGACGTTTTCTCTACTTAATCCACGAATTAGTCAATTTTATTGATAAATTAGCAAGTTTTCTCTACTTTAGCCGCTAATTAGCAATTTTGGTCATTTCTGCAAGTTTTCACCCTTATTAGCCGTGAGTTATAGCGATTTATCTGAATTTTGCAGTGAGTTCGTATTTTTCTTTATTTCAGCCGCTAATTATCGATTTTTCTCAATTGCATCCATGAATTAGCAACTTTTCTTAATTTCAGCTCCGGCTTAGCGATTTGCTTCGCTTGCTTTTAGCTATGAATTAGCGTTTTTTTCGCAGTTTGAGCCACGAACTTGCCTTCAGAAGCTCAAAATTTTCGTTTCCTTACATCTTGCATCTGGGCGCTTTTATTTATTTATTCGTCACGTTAGCCGTGATGAATACGTGATTTTGACTGCTAAAGAGCGATTTCCCACAATTGTATCCGCGCGTGAACTAGCACTTTTCTTAATTTTCCTCACGAATTAGCTTTTTTTTCACTTTTAGCAATGAATTAGCGTTTTTTCAGATTGAGCCACGAACTTCCGTTCTGAATAAGCCGAGAATTCATGTTTTCGTAATTTTAGGGGCGAATTAGCGCTTTTTTTCATTGGCGAATTATTGATTTTTCACAATTTTATCAGTTAATTAGTGTTTTTCATAATTTTAAACGCTAATGACTGTAATTTACACTTTATCCGCGATTTTAAAGCTTTTTCTCAATTTTTGCTGTGAAGTTTTCTTAACTTTATCCGTTTTTTAGCACTTGTTCTTATTTATGGCCGGGAATCAGTTTTTTTTTCTCAATAATTTCAGCCGTTAATTAGCCATTTATCTCAATTTCAGTCCCCAATTAGCCTTATTTTCCGTTTTGGTCTGGATTAAGCGGGGGATTGGCCGACCACGAGAAGGCGCGAATTTGTAGCGATTTTCATTTCCACAAAAATCCTAGGGGCGCCAAAATCCAACATTAAAGATGATTATTTACCACTGTATGCCACGGGCGGGCCATTTAGGAAGGCTCAGCTGAGTCAGCGGGCCACTTTTTGGCCCGCGAGCTCTCGGTTGGGCCCACGGCGGCCTACGCCTTGGCGTCCTCTATTTGGCCGCGTATAAAATATTTGGTGCTTAACTCCACTTCCCCTTTTTTGTAGCTCCTTGATGAGACCGTGCATTTATCAAATTTATATTGATTCACAAAGGCAACATTGTGAGACAACAAAAAGAGATAATGACTACGTACTGTCCATTATAGGTACAAACCATAGGAAACTAAATTCACTACGTTCCCGAAATGTAATCCTTTGAAAGCAGGTCGTAGAAGGTCGATCGAAGAAAGGTCGTAACCTAAAATCCTTTTTCAATCAAGTGTGGCGATAATTAAGACGGAAAACATTGTAAACTCCTTAAAAACTGCAAAAACACCATTATTTAGCCCATACGTTGGTGGTAAGAGTAGGGCTCTTTTCCGCCATTGCGCCTCGACGCCAGCGCTACAAGTGATAATCTGAATCGCCAATAAGAAGTATTTTTCCGTAGAAACGGAAGTCACGAAGGAAGTCGAAAATTTCAAGTGCGTGTGTAAAGTGTGTAAATCGGCAATTTCTGCCTCATTCTCATCATGCGGGAACTTGAAGAAACATCTAAAGGTAAGGATCGTCTCATTGGGTTAAAGGGTGCGTAAAATCCGCAGGTATCAGGTATGAGGCAAGTGAGCCAGAATCACAAAAGATACCTACTGGGAGAGGTATCAGAGATAACCCTTAGCCCTTAACAGGTAGGAATAATAGTGAGATTTTGAAGAATAAAGTAAAAACATGAACGTCTTTGCTAACGTCCAACGGTTGCTAGGGTACGGAACAGATGATTCATGGAATTTCAAAAAGACGTGAACGTTTTTTTTATGCCGAGTTCGCTGAACACAACTCGCGCGTAAAGGTGTATTTTTTTTACGCTTTCCTCACTCGTTGTGAAATATAATATTTCTGACGGAGGGGGGCTCGTATAATGTCGTAATCCGTATCCGCTGCAGTAAGATTGTGAGAAGTACTAGCAAGGGGAAGACGACGAAACACCTGCCGATTTTGCGCTCCCTGTATTCCATTTTATCCTCTTCTTGTTTCATGCTGTATTCATCTGATTTTCAAATAACTAATTGAATTTAATACCGTTGTCTAGCGACGTCACCCTCAACTGGCGTCAAGCAGCTTCAAGATCAAAAACCAAGAAGCTACGACCTCAAAGAAACCGGATTCTTCTGGGGGTAGCTCTTCCTCGGCTACAGACCTTCGACAATTATTCCTCAATCAATCGAGCCGCATCACTCAGGCAGAATTAAATAAACTCATCTTGGACTTCTTCGTTGAAGCTAAATTACCTTACTCGACAGTGGATAAAGAGTCGTTCAGAAATCTTGTTGGGAAACTTGCTCCGGGAAGAAATTTGCCCTGCAAGCGCACTTTGAAAAAATAAATCGATAATCGCTTTACACAGCTGAAATAAAATCTTACCAACAATATGAAAAAGGCTGAATTTGTCTGTACTACCGCGGATTGCTGGTCAGCTTTTAGAAAGTATGAAGTTTTTTTGTTGTCCCTGTCAATATTTTCCTGGTAATTGACTTTTTAATAATTCGAAGGAGTTATTTGCACATTGGCTCGACCCGGAAAGCCTCGAAAGACAATCGGGGACATTGGCTTGTCGGCGTGTAGAAGGAAGCCATACATATGATGTTCTCGCTTCTCATCTATGTGACGTCTTCCAAGAATACGGCATCGCGAGCATTGTAACATCGACAGTGACGGATAATGGGAGCAATTTTTGCAAAGCATTTAGGTATGTCTCATGAAACGCGTCTTATAGCCAAGAATTTATACGCCTGAGTAGAGAGCACTTTGTCCACGTTTTCAGTTATGCTGAATCCTAAAATCTAATTTCCGACCCCCTGCAAGTGTCAGGAATCAAAAAGTATTCAAAGAAACAAAAAAAAAACTTGTTGTGCGATTTCTCACTTTTTTGCTGTTTGTAATAAAGTTCCCAATTTTTTTCGGATTCTGATCAAAAAATGGGAAATTGGTTAAAAATATAAAAATCTCGTTGAAAAAGCGCGGAAATGTGAGGTTGGGCCACCACTTTGCTCACCCATCGATTGGATCGATGGATTACTTTATAAAACTATATAACACAACATGATAAATGTGAGGGAAGGCTCAATCACGTTGGGAATGGGGAACTTGCATGAATGCCCGATTTGGGAGAAAAGTATAACGGAGAATTGGCACATGAACAGAAGGATATTAAGGGCAGCCCCAATTAAGGGCAGCCCGATTGGTCCGTCTGGTGATTTAAAAATAATTTCAAAGTTCTTCAGGTGGGGATGGACGGTGCCAAAGGAAATGACGTCAATCACTTGTTTTGAAGCATTTGAGGGAACTCTAAAATGTTTTGTTTACAAATAACAAGAAAAATTTACCCTCAGAAAAAACATCTTCCCTACACCATCCATTTCATTATAACTGCTTTGACGTCATGAAACCCCCACTCAGAAATTTTAAAAATTCGGTTAAAAAAACCCTTGATTGATTTTAATGTTTAATGTGAGCAATTATGTTGTTGAAGAGCCCTCTTCAAGAATCGCCAGTGTTTGAAAAATGTGCAAGTTCCCCATTTTTACTCATCTGTTGAATTTAGAAACTCTCCCTTTTTTGTGTTTCTTTGAATAATTTTGTTGATACTCGGCATTTGTAGGGGGATGAGGTCTCCGAAATTTGATATTCGGATTAGGCTTACCTGAAAACGTGGGAAACTAACGTGAACTACGCTGGATTTGAATGCAATCGATACTGAAACCCAGGGGTTTTGTAGTTTTTTCGATTTATAGGCTGTAGCGTGTCTCGTTAGTGTTTGGCGGTTGCAATTCCGATTATGGACATCTGGCAACATAAGGGCCTGATGATTTGTTATCTATTTAATTTTCATTATGAATCGGTGCTAGCTGATATGAACACAAATTATTTATGTTTGATTATTTGAGGCGAAATAGTTGAGTTATTTCTTCTTTATTTAATTTCAGACGACGAGTACGATCGTTTGACTGCGTCGGCTCTGTTGATTCCTTTGACTGTCATTGGTGGTCAGGTACAATAAAAAAGCATCTCGGTCAGAAGCATCAGCTTCCTTCGTCTTTTTGGCGAGCACCAAAAGCTCAGCGAATAAGCACATACAAGAGCTGAGAGATAAGGTCAGCCAGCGCTCAAAACAAGTAGGATCCCAGTTGGGAGTTCATTGGGGGTTGCCATGGACAGCACGCCAACTGTGAAGAGAAAGCTTCAAGGGTTTCACTATCCAAGAGAAATTATTGAGCTGGTCAAAGAAAAACGTAAAGCCAGGAAAAAATGGCAAAGCACGAGAGATCCGGGAGCCAAAGCGGAATGGAACAAGTTGAAGGAAGAGCTCAGGATCATACTGAAGGAGCTGCATCAGGAGACGGTAGAGCTTCAACTAAACGAGCTGACCAGCGATCATCATACTGAGTACTCGCTATGGAAAGCAACAAAGTACTTGAAAAGACCGACAATACAAGCTTGACCCATCCATGGAAAGGATGGATCAAGGACGACCAGGAGAAAGCAAATGCGTTTGCTGAGAACCAAATGCAAATATTCACGCCAAACAAGCAAGGCGACACAAATCAACCATTGCCGGAAATCCAAGGGATAGATGCTGACGAGCATATCCCACCGGTCACGTATAAAGAGATCTGTCAGGTGATTAAAAAAGAAATGAATCCAAAAAAGGCTCCCGGTTTTGACGGGATTACAGGAAAAACTCTTCAGCATTAGAAAAATTATGCAGATAATCAATGTAGCTTTCCATCAACGAAAGGTCCCAAGGCTATGGAAAATTGCTGAAATAATCATTCTTCCCAAGCCAGGGAAGCAGCCGGAAGAATTGACGTCGTATAGGCCTATCTCGCTGCTACCTGTCATGTCCAAGCTCTTCGAGAAGCTCCTTAGTAAGAGATTAATTGAAATAATCGAGGCTCGGAAGCTAATACCTAATCATCAGTTTGGGTTTCGCGAAAGAAATGTCTGTTCAGCAGCTTTTCTCGATGTGTCGCAGGCGTTCGACAAAGTATGGCATGACGGACTTAAGTATAAGTTGAAGAAAATGTTGCCCTATAGATACGTAGAGCTACTGAATTCGTATCTCTCAGAACGATACTTTCGGGTAAAGCAGATTGATAAATATTCAGATCTGAAACCAATTGAAGCAGGAGTCCCTCAGGGTAGTGTACTGGGCCCAATACTGTACCTAATGTACACTGGTGACATCCCGGAAAATAGCAACATCATCACCGCAACATTTTCGGATGATACAGCATTGCTTGCAGTCGGCGAACTGAATCAAGCGCTCTCCAGCGTCCACAGATGGGCAGTGAGGTGGAGAATCAAAATGAATGAGACGAAATCGGTACACGTGGATTTCACCAATAGGTCGATAAACGGCGTATCTCAATAACAAAGAGCTTCCGTATTCCAACCAAGCCAAGTACTTGGGGATGACCCTGGATGCAAAGCTCCGTTGGAAAGATCTCGTGGAACGGATGTCAAGAGTACGATACGTTACTTTAGATTGTTTCGATCGGTACCCTTTCCCCAATAATTTGACAAAATTGAATGACGGTAGTAATACGTTGTACGTGACGATGAGAAATCCATTATAAGTTAAACAAAGTTGTAGTTGTAAGGAGTAAGTTAATTGAATAATGATAAAAATGATTAATAAATAAATTGAAAAATGAAAAGTAAAATTTCATTTTTGTTCTATGTTGGAAGCTTCTACTTTCTAAAATAAATCTCTTCGTTCTACGTAAAAATATATTTCGTATTTTTTTATATGTTTCAATAATAACTTTCAATGTACGCATTATACCTACTGTATTTATATTATATGTTGTTTGTTTCAGATTTTCAATTTTGTTCTTAATCCATTGACGATTACGAGCCTCACGTTTTCACGGATGCTCTTTTACTCTTTACCCATATTACCAAGAGAGGTTGAAGCTAGTTTCAGGGTGGAATCAATAAATTAATTATACATATTGCCCAAAGAAACACAATCAATTCCTTTGGGATGTGTTCAAAGGTGAGCGTGCTAAATTCAAGCCAAACTGATTCATAATTTCTTGATAAAAATTAAATTAAAATGATTTAGTCCCTGAATAAATTGCAGATTGATACCTATCTTTGAGGCCACCAGTCACAATGAAAAATCATTGAAAATAGTTTTTATTGTAACATCTGGCCTCCAAAAGGTTTTATTTTGTGATTTATTCGGGGATCGAATCATTTTAATTTAATTTTTATCTAAAAATAATGAACCACTTTGGTTAGGTTAGAGCACGATCACTATTGAGCACAGCCAACAAGAATTTATTTTCTTTCTTTGTCCTCATTTATTGGCTTCTCCCTGACGCTTGGTTCAACCGTACTATTGTCGAAGATTGGCAGGGAAGAAACTGTTGAAGTAACCGTGAAACCGTTACACGTAACCGTCAATGATCGGTCACAAATTACCATTTTACCTCTCCATAAACGGTACATGCTACCGTTCAGGAACGGTAGGGTGTACCGTGAGTAAATGTTGGTTTCACCGTTCAAACCGGTGTTTTTTACCGAATTGAGACGGTTCAATTTCACCGTTTCAGATCGGTCGATGCTACCCGGAAGTCGGTAGGGCATTACCGTGAGAAATCAGTTGCACTGACTGTGATGAATCTGTTGGTTTGACAGAATAAACGTTAAGCTTTGACCGATGTACATCGGTACCTGCAACAGACATAAAATTTGTATGTCGGTAGAATCAACCGTTAAAAAACGGTGAGCCCCAACCGTCACACCACTAGTGCTTTACCGTGTAATAACGGTGAGCTCAACAGATTTGCT
This sequence comes from Corythucha ciliata, assembly GCA_038030265.1. NCBI lineage: Eukaryota > Metazoa > Arthropoda > Insecta > Hemiptera > Tingidae > Corythucha > Corythucha ciliata. The sequence goes on along the minus strand of CM075940.1, from coordinate 29,494,638 downwards.
TTGACGGTTAAATCCTAGTGTGTAAGCCGTATATGTCAATCGACCGTGTTACAAACATTTTAACCGACACTTTGCGTTAACCGAGTCTAGATGTGATCCAACCGTGTCAGGCGTGTCGGTGGTGGTTACCGACTCGAATCGGTTGCAAACATTTTACCGACATTAACGGTCGAAATTAACCGTGAAAAGGCTCCTTTTTTTCCCCCAGAGAAGGAATGTACTGCAGAGCAAACCCTCGCCACCCCCCCCCCAACCACCTAAAAATAAAATTCTTCCTCCAAAAACACTGTTTTCAACCTCCAGAGAGCGGGTATTTCTCTCTATCTTGCTCCACCACATGTGGCGGATGTACTCATTAGACATCCCAAGCCCCAGTGAACCTTCCCTTTTTCACAAATTAATTCGAGACAATTTCAAATGGCGACCAACCCAATCTACCTAAGTGCTCCACGAGATTACCGGCTTGCTTTTTTTTTTTTTTTTTTTGAGTGAGCTCCATGGTTTTGCGGCTAGGTTTGTCTTTTACTCCTTCCCCACATTCATCTTTTTTTTTTCTCGCTTTTTTAAAAAAAACGGGAGGGAAAAAAGATGAAGCGTTAGGGATATTCTTCTTCAAAAGCTCAGAGAATTTAGACTACGATAGGGCGACAGCGTGGAACGATACATCTTCCTCTCATCGACCGGTTCGGTTCCAGAGTTCGACATAAGGATGAGATGATTCATTTTAGAGAATGAAAAGTCTGTGCTAACGAGTAAAAAATAGCCAGTTAGCTTCGCGAATATAATCAATAGCTTTGGTTTAGGGCAATATCATCCCAGTTATTAATGGCTCCCTTATAGGTCAAGGCTTCAATAAAACGCCTCGTAAAACCCGGGGATAGCTTGTAAACTTAAGCTAAGTTCTGGTTTAAACGCACCAAGATTCAACATTATCGTAACTTGGGCAATTTCACAGCTCTATAATATTTTTTATAAGGAAATATTCGACCGTTTAAACGCGTTCGCGATTACTAATAAACAGGCGTCGCAGACACACAGTTTTTCTTGACACACTTGTTGTACATGTCTAGCATACATTTTACGTTTGTCATCTGATCCCCCGTTGGCTGGGATTTAGTGTCCTGGCGCAGGCTGTACTCTTTCATGCTTAGGGTGGCCCTTTAGTTAAAAATGAGGAATTTTTTTCTTATTCTAATCATATAAAATAAAATTATAACCGCATATTTTATTCAATTGGAACCATTCCACGATCGGGGTTCGGGATAACAAAAAAAAAAAAAAAAAACAGACCCAAACTAATCTGATAAATATTGCAGGGAGGAGGGGGGAAGGTATTTATCCTACGAAGAAAAAAGGGCTGCTATTCATAGCTTTTGGACCAGAAAGAAATCCTGAGACCCAGTCCTCATCCGTAGAGATCTATGAACGAACTACAACAAAAAAAAAAAAAATCTGGAGGGGGTAAAGCGGTGAGGTAGGTAGCGGTAGGTCGTTGGGAAAGAAATAAACTGAAAAGAAGTGAGTATGAGACAGCTGTGCTAGGTAAAGAGAAGAGAACAACCCCTCTCACACTCAACCCATAATGAATCCACCATCTGCACATGGTCTGAGCATTAAGTTAAAGCCATTTCCTACATTTACCTACTTTTTTATTTATGTCCTTACAGTTATATTTATTTACAAGAGTAGTGAATTCCGGTTCGATGGTCTTGTGTTCAGCAATAATGGTTTCTGTGAAAACAACACATTGCTATAATAATAATAATAATAATAATTTTGTTTTAAACCATTTATCACAGGTTTTTAACTCAAAAAAGGAGTAATGTCTGTATAGCGACAGTTCTCAACAAAGCTCAGACCAAAGAAAGAAGAACACAGTAAATTATTATTGCTCGTCACTTAGAAGAAGGCTTTCGAAAATTTCCCAAGAGAGGTGGGAGGACTTTGCTCATTCGCGGTTTCTAAAAGCGCATTTCGTAGCTTAAATTAAAAAAAATTTAAAAAAAGAGCCAATACGACGATCCCTGTTGGCTAGTTCGCGGCTAAAATAAACAAAAAACCGTTAGTTGGCGGTTTCTGGACTCAATTTCACGGCTTTAATTGAGAAAAAGGTGGAATTCACCTACGAAAACAAACCAACCTATTCAAAACAAAACCAGGTGTGGGCCACTCAAAAAACCGGACGGCCGACATACAAGGACGGCCTTTTCCAGTGACGACCTCCCCCCCACACCGAAACTCTCTCTTTTACACCAAAAATGTAGAAAAAAAAAACACTAATGTGTCATTCTTGGGCCATGTCCGCGGCTAAAATTGAGAAAAAGCGCTAATTCAAGGATATAAAATTGAAAAAAAAAGAACATCGCTGCTAGAAATGAAATAGCACCGCTAAATGAAAATAAAGAAAAACAGCAAAATCTCTACTGAAATTCAGAGAAAGGCGCTAATTCACGGAAATCGCGGTTAAAGTGTAGAAGATCGTGTAGTTAAATCGCGCGGATACAAATGATGAACGCTAATTCGCGGCTATAAAAGTGAGAAAAAGCGAATCCGTGGTTTTTGAAGGCAATTTCCTGTGAAACAGCGCTAATTCATGACTGTGAGCGTAGCCAGTAGGGTCAAAGGTAGGAAGCTGCCCTCCCATAGACTCGAAAGCGTAGATTTAGCGGGGCAGCTGCCCCCCCCCTTCCCCCTGGTACGCTCTGAAAGTATAAATCCTTCAGGATAACCAACTTTTGTTTCGTCGGCGCTCACATAAAAAAAAAAAAAAAAAAACAATTTCGAGGATTTTTATTACAAAACGAATTTCGCACGGGTGACACAGATTCAAAGAACAATTCCCCGGTTTTTGCGCCCCAAATTACAGTTCGCGCAGATCTGAATCACTACTAATAAGTAAATTTTTCAGATTTTGCCCCCAGCTTAGTGGTAAAATTGCCCGTTTTTGGCCAAAATCACAATTGTGCTAAAATCGCCATTTTGGGGCTTCAGGGCCGGGTCGACAATGACCGTTTAAGCGTTGGTACGGGTTTAAACGTTGTTGTAAATATGCAAAATGATAAATTTTGTTCGGGGTATAAGCTCATCTTGAGAATAAACGGAACTTTGAACCCATGTGGTCAACCCGGGCTTAAATCACGATAAAAATAGCCATTATGAACTAAAATCACCATATTTAAAGTAAACCCAGTATTTGACTGCCTAGCCTTTCCTACAAAGTATCGATTTCCGGGGAAAATATTGTGAGTTTTTAGACAGAAAAACAGGAATAGAAGGCTAAAAAAACCTATAGTTTCCCAACGGAGATGCTAGTTTTCGATGGATTACGGCCCTTTTTCTAAAAACTCAGTTTCCGGGGAAGAATTTAAAGATTTTTCTGGGATCTCTAGAACATCCGACATATTCTGCCCACCCTTTAGATTAAGGGCTGGATACGCCCCTGCTTAGAAGCGAATAAAATTGCTAATGCGGGGCTAAAAAAAAAAAAAAAAACTACGATTCTCGGCTAATGTTGAGTAAAATCACTTTCGCGGGGCTGAAATGAAGGAAAACATTAATTCGCCGCTCAAATCGAGTAAAAGTGCTGATTCACTGCTCAAAAGGGCAACATCGCAAATTGGCTGCTTAAATTGAGGAAAACGCCGATCCGTGGGTAAAAAAATCGCTAACTCACGGGATAAGAACCCAAATTCGCGGCCAACAATGAGGAAAATCACTAAAGCGCAGATAAAGGGTGGAAAAAGCACTAATCACGGCTAAAATTTGGGATAAAAATTCCACGAGGGGCCTCATAGAGATTTCAATCCCGTCGGCGCGGGCGGAAGTGGAACATCCATCCCATACCCCATAGGGGTGGGGGCAGAAATCCGCATGGGGCAAAAGTCCGCAGCAGCCATTTTGAAAAAACCGCGAAGTGTTCAGCCACACTGGCACCTGTTGGATGCGCTTACAAGTTGTTATCAGTCACCAACGAAACCTCGTGCTCGTCTGTGCGCCCTGCTGGTAGAAAATAAGGTAAGTTCGTTTTTTCTGGTTCAGATGTAATATTCCGCCATGTTTAGGGCGTGCTCTCTCAATTGAAGAAACTTTGTTGCTCCTGAAACCAATTTTACTTACTTCACAGACCCTTCGAGTTATATTTTCGTGGGAAAAATGTTCTTGGGAATTGTGGCATGTTGATACAGCGGGAAGGAAAACAAAAGTTGTTGAATGGGGCATAAGTCCGCACTTTTTTTGGGGCAAGAGCCCGCACCCCTGAATGTGCGGACTTTTGCCCCCTTTGAGTGGCATACTATTTTTACTTCCTAAAATATGTAGGTAACTACAAACTATGGTAATATTCGTGTTTCAGAACCTGGAAGAGGAAGACTGGCCGCCAGCCTCTAACAGATGAGTTGCTGAGAGAAGCCCAAGCTATGATCAGAACCAATGGACTCAGCGTTCGAGCGGCTGCAAAAAAGATTGGTTTTTACGAATCCACCCTTCGAAAACGTCTAAAAATAGGTAAGGCTTCTGGGAGACTGGGAAGGTTCCAGCCAACGTTTTCCCCGGAGCAGGAGAGGGACATTGTTAATCATTTAAGAGCTCTAGATGAACGGATGTTTGGCCTCACACTCAAAGGTCTGAGGGCGATGCTGTTCTTATATGCCAAGAAAAATCATATCAAACATCAGTTTTCGGACAAAAATGAACTTGCCGGTAGAGATTTCACTCGTATGTTCCTCAAAAGGAACAGATTGTCTCTACGTACCGCTCGTAAAACTAGTGTCGCCAGAGGCATGGGGTTCAACAGACAACAAGTGAAATTATTTTACGACAACCTGTGGGCGATTCTGAGCAAGTACGACTTCACTCCTGACCGTATTTTCAATATTGATGAGACAGGTGTTCAAACTGTGCCCCATAAACTCCCAAAACACATTGCGCCAACTAAATCTGTTGCTGCAGAACAGGGACAAACAGTTTCTCTTGCTTGTGCAATGAATGCAGCAGGGTTCCATGTGCCACCATTTTTCATTTTTGCTAGGAAAAGAAAGAATCCTCTCCTGATAAAAGGCGGACCGGATGGAAGCGATATGGGAGTCAGTGACCGTGGTTACATGACTTCATCTGTTTTTGTTGAATATTTAAATCATTTTTGTAAATACGCTCATCCGTCCAAGGATAATCCCGTTCTTTTGATCCTCGACAATCACGTCTCCCACGTTAGTTTGGAGGCCATAAAATATTGCCAAATCCAAACATATCCACATGCTGAGCTTGCCACCCCACTGCAGCCATAAAATGCAGCCTCTAGATAAGACCTTCTTTGGCCCATTTAAATGCTTCTACGATGCAGCAGCAGACGCATGGACTGTCAACCATCCTGGACAAGTTTTGTCTATTTATGATGTTGCAGAATTGTTAACAAAGCGTTCCAGAGAGCAGCAACGGCAGAAAATGGCGTTCAAGGTTTTCGAGCTACGGGCATTTTTCCGTTTGATCGAATTATTTTTTCAGACGCAGATTTCCTCCCTGCTGACGTGACTGATCAAGATTATCGGGAAAATATTGAGCCAGAGTTTGAAGACCAAAGCCACTTGGTGGTTTTCCCAATGAACGAAGAGACTCATGGGGCCCACAACAAAGGTCCTGAGTTAACTGAGCAGAACCATGATGTAGAAGACAATGCTCTACAGGATGAAGAAAATGCTTCACATGAGAAGAGTACCGAATCAGCACTCAACATTCATGGAATTCCTTCAGTTTCCCACAACATCAACCAGCCCAGCACCAGTTCCTATGTTTCTCCGAGCGATATAGTTCCTTTACCAAAAATTAAAATTACGAGAAAGCGTTCAGGCAGAGGACTGAAGTCTGTCATTTTAACATCGACTCCTCACAAGGATCGAATAGAAAAAGAATTTGAGGCAAGGGAGAGCGAGACCCTTCGGAAAGCTGAAAAATCAGCAGCTAGAAAGCAAAAAGCGGAAGAACGGAAGAAGCTTCTAGTTGACAAGCTGATGAAGGGCAAGAGGCAGTTGTTCCCAGCTAAACACCAGAAGAAAAATCAAGAAAGCAGCTTCTCACTGTCTGAGTCTGACTATTCAGTCCATAACAGCTCTTCAGATATGGACATGGACTCCGATTTTTTTTAAGACCATCTTGATAGCAGTGACGAACAGCAAACGGCAGCAACCGATCCCTCTTATCAAGAAGGACAATTCGTCGTGGTCAAAGTCCACGGTAAAACGAAGAATTCATTCCGGCTTTACGTTGCCAAGATAGTACACGTTTATAATGAAGGCATTCAGGGTTTATTCTATAAACGAGTCACTAACACAGCAAGCAGATTTTCGGGGACTAGTGAAGATGCCTTCATAGAAAATTGTGACATTTACATGAGACTTTCTAACCCAATTCACACAACCACGTCTAGATTTATGAATATGATCACGTTTGGAGATGATTTGAGCGAACTTACCATTTTTTGAAATATTTGTTTCTTGTCTCCACTCTGCTTTTTTGTTTTTTGCTTGAGGTGCGTAAACATTTCATTCTTTTACTCGAGACATTTTTATTTTTTTCTCTGCTTCATTCTTTTTTTAAACTTGAGTTGTTAAAAAAATGTGATTCTTTTACTATGATTTTGTTTTGTTAGTAGCAGATGTGATTGTCGATCTCTTTTTTAAACTAGTCCTTAGATCAAACTTAAATACCTGTCCTTTGTGGACAGTAATGTGTTGTGAGGAAGATTTCCTCTCATGATACCATTGTGATCTTTAAATGCCAATGTTACTATAATTTTACAGTATTTTATTACTGAAAATTAAACATTTTTTCGAAGTCCAAACGTGTGGGTGCTTTACCAGGATATCCATTTGTACGAGAGGTAATGTGCTTTTAATGGTTGTACAGGTTTTTGAGGGGTTTTCACCAGAACAGTTTATTAAACCTGGTGTAAAGTCCTGAGGGGGCAGAAGTCCGCATGCCTGATAGGGGGCGGACTCTTGCCCCATCGCCTGGGGCAAGAGTCCGCACGAGAAGGGTTTCAAAAAATATTTATATCGCTTTCAATTTCCATGGAAAATTCATCAGATTCACTGGGGATGCGAGTAAGATGTCCATCTACCAGATAGAAGAGGAAACCCCCAGAAATTCGCAACTCACGTTTCAGGAAGGGGAAAAAACCGACTAGTGCGGACTTCTGCCCCCGCCTCCCTAATGGTCACCTCACATTTTTGGGTCATTTTTTCAAAGGCTGGTAGTTTATGAGCCCCTCGGACCATGCTCGACCGTGAAATTCTTACAGTTGCAGTCCAAAAAACGCAACAGAGTGGCCGCCATGCGTCGCTTAAAGTGCCCGATAATGGATCTTTCCAGGTAGGTTGTTGGTTTCATCCCATCGGACAGAAATGTCTAGGAAATGAACACAGCGGAGCAGCGACCCCTAAATTAAATAAACTCTTGAAAAACAACATTCTCCCTGTTCATATCCACGAGAACAAGACGGTAAAAAAGAAGGAAAAAATAATTGTTTTCACTTTTTCCAATGAACAAGTTGTTCCAGTTAACAAAAAAAAAAAGTTTTTCTGAAACATCCTTTCACATTCCACGCATAATAACTCCAAATAAACTCAACAGGTCGATATTAAAAGAAGTCTATGACACCCCAGCAAAAATATCAAGAATAAGCCTCTTTCTGAGGTGGATTATAAAGCTTCAACAGATTGTAAAAGCCCAGGCATACGACTGCTAAGTGCGACCGGTTTTTTTCTGGACACCCTCAACAAACGACTAGGAAAAATAAAAAATAAACGACCTGGGAATTTACATTGTGGACTCTGCTGACACCATCGCAGGAAATGTGAACGTCACAGGCAAATGAACTCAATGTCGTAACTTAACTCCTGTGGAATAAAAATATACGCGCATATATTTAATGATGAATCAACGCGGTGTAACAGGTTTTGACATGATTTCCCTGGTACTATAATCAATTGATACACACTGCGAAATTGTATAAAAATTTACTAAGTGAACGAAGCTGTTAGACAATAAATAAAACAGGGCTATGGCTGGGTGAAAATATACGTTTGACAGGTTCCGCTTAATTGAGTTAGTTCCAGGCTAGACATTGCATCAACAGCACTTTTTTTTTTTCTTTCGTTGAAGAAATGCCGGACTAAGGGCTTAGGGCCACAGTTGTACTCAAAACTCAATGCGTGGTGGGGGGGGGGGGCTCCGTACAGGCGAGCCACATCAATCCACCCTTTTCAAGAGGCCCCCTAAACAGAACATTTTTTTTTTTCTCTCTCTCTCTTCCTTTTAATATTATTTTAGCTGAGTCAGAGCACCGTACAAGCCGCTTGCCGTCATGGATAAAGAGGAAGTCTACACGTGAGTCGGAACAAACCCCACCCCTCCCCCGCGTCAACCTTTTCGCCCTGAAAGCATTATCTTCCCTTCTATTTCGCCAAGAAAGCTGTACATAATCTCTTTTCGAGGTAAATTGTACGACTCCCCCCCCCTCCCACTCTTAATAATCCTTTGACGGGAATCTCAAAACTTGATTTAAAGTGTGTGACCTATATTTGTTGAGGAAAATTGTGTTTAAAGGTGGGAACAATGAATGCTATTAAAAAAATCATGAAATATTATATTTTATTTAAAGGTCAAGCCTTTATGTTGCAGTTTAATTCATTCGTTGACCCAAATTGAACATCTAAACGTTTTGCTTAGAACAGTAGCTCATCGATGTTAGTGAAAGAGTAATTTCAACATTTATTCCTTGTAAGAACAACACAAAACATCGCCTTTCGGCTAATGGCTCTCGTAAGCATATACAACGCCGTAAATTAAGAATAATTAACAGTAAAAAGCAATGGAAAAGCCATCACGGTCGCAATAACTGTCAATGAAAATTGTAGTTTTAATCTGACACTCTCGGGAAGCGAAAGGTATTGGTTTCAATGTTTCCAAAACAGATAACACAGTCGGACAGCTGCGTTGAACGTGCTTGTAAGGATTTGAATGGGGATTTAAACAGTGTTTTTGTTGAGAATTCCGATGTCAGCCAGTAATGCTGCTAAAACCTTTAATGTCAGTGAGAGGAGCCTAATTATTTATATTTGGTATCACCTGGTTAATATTTAAGGGTAATTAAAATATGCAACAAGAGCATCAGGTGTTTAGATATTAGAATAGCCGTTATTTAACATAATTAAATCGACATTCGGAAAACAGGAACTCTACTTAAGTCGGCTATCCCAAATCAATGATAGAAATTCGTTAACAGTGGTGGGAGGGAGGGGGGTTGAATTCACGAACATTTTTTTTTTTATCCAACAGTGAGAGGAAGACACATTTTTGGAACTTTTACTTGATGTCACCATTGTGTCAGGGTTGATTGATATTTTCATTGCGAAATACACACGTCTTGCCCTGAAGGAGATTTACAGTCGAGCTTTTTTTTTTCGTGATCGGAATAGGCAAGACAAAAGAATTGTTAATCTTCGTTCCCCCATTCCACAACTCCTCCGACCCAACACCTGACACCCCCGCAGGGTCATCACCCTAAAAAAGGAGAGAGGGAGTTCAAGTAGAATAGCCGTAAAAAGGGAGTGAGTCGGGGATAATCCGTTCACAATACAAACTACAAAGTAGAGAGAGAGCAAAAACCTCAACAACAGGATCCCCCACCGCCACTCTTTCCTAGACATCATGCAAAGAAAGGTTCTTTGCACAGGGCATGCAGGAGACTCCATGGAAAAGGCTTGTTAAGAGGGGGGGGGGAGGTAAAATAAAATGTTTTCCTTTGAAGAAAGAAATTATTAAAGTTCCTTGAAAATTGGTTCCTGCCCGTCGGAAGGACACGAAACCACGAAACAGCTAAAGACTTCAAAGACGAAAAATCACACACAGCGAGCAAGCAAATGTTGCTGCCTTTCTACTCCCTAACCCTCATTTATAACTCCTAAATAACCAAGTGGCGAGAATCCCCTGTCAACTTGTCCTATGAGAAAACGCAAATCCAGGATTTGCTGGGGGGGGGGGGGTTGTGTGCTCCGCCCCCACCGAAAATACCTTGACAACCATCTACTGCCTAAAAATAGCTAACTTAGCTATTCCCACCATAAAAAATTGCTAATCTGATTATTTAAGGCCTAAAAATTTCCAAATTGCTAAAAACTGGCAATTCGAGCAGCCCTGAAAAGATCACGATCCCCGCCCTGAAATTGACTAAAGCGATATCTCGCGCGCCATAAATTGCTAAACTTAAGATTCGCGCGGAACTTTTGAAAATGGCCAACAGCTTTGCGCCGACGACTCCCACTTTAAAAATGGCCAAACTGACTCTACACACTCCAGAAATGCCGAAACTGACGGTTTGCTCCCTGAAAATGTCCAAACAGGCGATTCCTGCCTTGAAAATGGCAAAAAATCGACCATTCACGCGTCAATAATTGCCAAAATGACTTAGAGCGCCATTATGCGCTCTAAAATAGTCTAACTGGCGATTCCCGCTCTAAAAATGGCGCGAATGATCAATTTGAAATTTTTTTTCAGAACGAGAATTGACAGTCTGCCATTTTTGTGGCGTTTTGACCATATTTAGGGCGCGAATCGTCAGTTTAACATTTTTGGCGTCAATTGAGTCCGATTTGTCAATTTCAAAGCGTTTAGAATCAGTTTGGTCGTTTATTTAGACTTTTTGAAGGAGCAAATGGATAAGTTTGGCCTGTATCGTCAGTTCCGTCATTTACAAGTAAGTGAATGGTCAGTTCGGTCATTTTCAGAGTGAGAATGGTTAGTTTTGCCATTTGCAGGGCACGAATATCGTGAGTTTAGACAGTTGCGCACATTTCTAGCGTGAACGGGAGCCAGATTTGCCAATTGGAAGGCGTGAACCGGCAGTTTGACTCATTTTTCAATGAGCGAATACACTATGGCCATTATAGAAGCACGAATAGTCAGTTTTGCTATTTTCAGGGTACGATTAATCAATTTGGGCATTTTCAATGCACGAATTGTTAGTTTAGCCATTTTTGGGGTGAACACAGAAAGTTTAGGGCCTGAATAGCCATTGTTGCTTTTTCAGGGCACGACGAGGTCCGTTTACCCGTTTAGTCGATTTTAGGGATGCAAGCGCTCATTTAAATAATTTTTGGGCACGTATAGTTTATCAAACAATTTTTACGGCATAAATGGTCAGTTTGTCATTTTTAGGGTATGGATCGCCAGTTGGTCATTTTGTTTGGTAAAATGGGGGGGGGGGGAGGCTCTAGAACAATTTCGTTGGCGAATGATCGCAGGCACATGGCGTATTAGGCAGTTTATGGCGTGAAATTACAAGTTTTTTTGGGGGCTGTAGGATACATTATTTTTTGGATTTAACCGATTTCCTTCGAATTTTCCGGGAAGAGCCGGGACTTGAGCCTTTCGGGCGCTCTCCCGAAGGAAGAGGGCTCAAGCCCCCTGTGCCCCTCTGCGTCAGCCTGAAAGGCTATAAAAATCCTCTGGGCTGTGTTCAGTGGCAGACCAACTCCTATGGTGGGGGGGGGGGGCGAAATCTCCATGAGGCCCCTCAGTCTCTGAATAAACAAGGAAATAATTTTTACGTTGGTGTTCACATTTTTCTCAATTTTCGCCAGATTTGAAGCCAGTTTTTTTTTTTAAATTCTCAATTTCAGCAGAAAATAAGCAATGTTTTCACTTTTAACCGTGAATTAGCGATGTTTCTCAGTTTTAGTCTCACGAAATTGCCACAAGAAATTGCCGCGGATTGGATTTTTATGAATTTTGGCTACGAACGATAGTTTTTTATCCATTTGTTGCCGCGAATTAGCGCTTTTTCTCAGTTTTAGCCACAAAGTTGCCGTCGTCAGAAACCGCGAATAGGCGTTCTCTCATTTTTAGTCCCGATTCAGATTTCTTGTCAATTTCAGCCGCGAAGAATGGGCAATTTTTCCCACTTTCAGCCACGAATTAAACGATTTTTCTCAACTTTAAACCGCGTAATGACTTAACAGAAACTGGGGCATCAGCGCTTTCAGACGTGGCATTGCCTTCGGTTGTGGGAGAGTGACCAGATGTAAAAGTGGTTTTCGAGGACGCCTGCTAGGAAACGTAGGACAATAGAAGGTCACTTTCGACGGAAAGTAGGACAAAAATTCGTGAAATTAGGTTTTAAAGAAGCGAAATTTGCGATATTGGTTATGATAAATTTGTCTTTAACGTGGATAACGTTTTACTCGAGGTGTATAGTATGTGATTCAATGAAATGCGAAAAGGACCTCAGAGCGCTTGCGCGCGGCCTTCTTGGCGAGGTGCGGTGGAAGACGAGGAGGCCCCTGTCCTTCTCATCAGTGGTGTGGACTGGAGAAAAGTAAGTAAATACGTAAAAAGTTATCCACTTCTATTTCGATGTTAGCTCCCGATTGGCCAAAGCCATGCGACTGTGGACTCCAGAAAGAGCCAAACGCACGAAATTTGGCTAGTGAAATAGCCAACATCTGTAAAATTGTGGTTGAAATGAGCCAAATTCCAGAAATTAGGGTTTGAAATAAAATGAATCAGCAAAATTAGGAATTTATAAGACCCAAATTGACGGAATTCAGGTTTGGAATAAGCCAAATTTGGAAATTTGAAGTTTCAAAGAGACAATTTCTTTTTCTGAAATGGCCAAACCTGCGAAACTGATTTTCACTATGATCTAAAACCACGAAATTTTGGTTTAAAACGTGTGAAAAAAATGCGAAATTGAGGTTCTAAATGACAAAAATCCGTAAAATTTGGGTTTGAAGGTGTCAAATTTGAAACATTGAATGTTGAAACATTCAAGCGAAATTGTGTGTTGGAAAAACCAAAACCACGAATTTTGTTCTTTCGTCATTATTTTTTAAACAATTTTGGTTGTTGAATTAACCAAACCCGCGAATCATATTTTACAAAGTGGTAATTATTATATATTTTATGATAAAAAGAAGAAGCTCCTCATATGACTCATCTTCAAGGAATTAATCCCCCCCCCCTGACCACAGCCTACCTTCCTGGAACACCTGCGATCCACTCCTTTTTGCCCACCTTCAGTCTGCTTTCAACATGTATAAAATAAAGACATTCTTATTTGCTTTCAACCAGTTTTATAATTTTTTATTAAATCCACAACAGTAATACCACGAAATTTGGTATTTCATCGCGTGAAATTCCCCCAAATCGGGGTTTAAAGGAGCGAATTCCATGAAATTGTGTTCTGAAACAGCGAAATTTCGTATAATTGGTTGTTTAAAAAGCCAAGCCCACGTGATTTGGGATTTGAAAGGGAGAAAATCAGCCAAATTGGTGTACGAAATAACTAATATTAGTGGAATTTTATTTCTAAGGTGTCAAATTTGAAACGTTTGTTCGTGGAAGAGTGAAAATCTCCAGCAAACCTGCAACTTTAAAAAGCCCAAATTACGAAAATTTTCAGTTCGTTTTCCGCAAAATTAGTTTTTTAATTAACCAAACCTGCGAAACTGATTATGTAAAGAGCAAAAGCCTAGAAATTTGGTTTTTGAAAAAGTAAAAATCCCCGAAATCAGGTTCTAAAGGCGCCAAGTTTAATAAATTGGGTTTTGAAAGAGTAAAACCCACGAAATTTGATTTTTGAATGACCAAAAGCCCGAAATGGGGATTTTTTTTGCTGTGTTACAGGGCGGAAGGGGGAAATACCCAGGCGGTGGCTTTCGCCATTTTTACTGGCGCCTTCCTACCCCGAAAGGTAGGACCTCAAAAACCCAGAGGCTGGCAGTTGACCAGCGCGGCGGGAATCGAACCCGCGACCGCAGTGCCCGTGGGTGCCAGGCGACTGGAACGCAATGCCCTAGCCTCCAAGGACAGACCGGCCCTCGAAAAGGGGGATTTGAACGAGACAAATTCACCAAATTTAGTTTTGAATGAGTGAAAATCCAAGAAATTGACGTTTGGATGAGTCAAAATGACAGAAATTTTGTTTTTTAAAGTGACGAACGCTCATGATAGGTTTTCATCAAACTGTGAGTCTAATTTTCTGGTTCGTTGTTCCAATGTTTTCATGAGTTGTGGGATGAATTTCAAGAGTTTTGAGTGAAATGGAGGCGTGCCGGTGTGTGGGTGAGATTCAGCGGGTAAAGGTAAAATCACTAAATTATTCTCTGAGCGGACTTTTGCGCTACGATCCCTGCCCCTGGCGCTCGCCCTGACCTGCCGGTAAAATCGAATTATAGGGAAGAGATCCGGCTCACTATGACACTGATGAGGGCGGCGAGGGCAAAACGCGGACTGAGGGGGGCGAGGACGTGGCGGCTAAGCGCCGCAGCTTTGTGTGAAGATGTTGTAAGTTAGAAATACCAGATGTTACATCAATTAGAGACCGAAAATGTTGGACAAAAAAAAGGACAATTTTGACCTCTCCCCCGGACAATGGAAAATGTACACGGACGCTCAAAAAAGTAGGACATGTCCGGGGAAAGTAGGACTAAAAGTCTAGTTCTAAAAGAATGTGAAAAGGGAGCCATTGGAAATCGCAGCCCCTTGGTTGCTTTGTCCATGGTCATGTACGGCATCAGTAGAACCAAGTGCATCCTTGGTCCTTGGTACAACTAGGGAGTCTCTGTTCGCTTGGGGATAGCATAAGACATACAGTCTTCCCTGATAATTTGTATTTGTTTTTCTACTAGGAAGCCGGGAACTGGACAGAGGCAATTCCAACTCGACAAATGACGGTAATAGACCCGTCAGTAAAAGCTGACACCCTCCTCGAACCTGTGTCCTCCCGTTGAATAAATACGATTGAAATTGAAACGCTGTGTGAAGGTGTAGAGAGGCTATTTATATAAAAAAAAAAAAAGTTCTAGTCCATAATGTTTATCATTTCTCCGGTGAAAAATGAAGATAGCTGAGGTACAAGAAAGGGGTGTAAAAGAAGAAACTGATGAAACTTCGTTTTAAGGGTCGGGGTGAGCTTCTCCCCACAATAACTCGTGTTTGAGTTTGATAAGGTTTTTTCCTAATGGCTTCTTAAAGATCCCAGTAAAGGGGTCACCCAACTTTACGTTCTCTTTTTCCTCCGTCAACTTCGCTATTGGTAAAATCATATGAGAGGGTGGTAGAAAGTCTTTTTTATGAGATATTTTTCCGACAACGAATGATTTTCTCGTTTCTTTGCAGTAATCTTATTTTCACCGGGCGTTGAAAGGTGTCAAGAGTTCAACAATCTTTAATTAGCATAAATCGAATCACTAGTTTTAGTGCCTGGGAACTAACAAGACCACTTTTACCTGACAAACCCTTAACAATCCTAATTGAGAGCCTTCGAGAATATCATTAACGATAAACCCCTCCTATCAATACACATATAAACATTGAAAAATGTACTGTCACAATCACAATTCTTCCTCAAATTGGCGAACCCAAGCTGCTTTATTGAAAAGAAAGGACAGAGCGTAGGAGCTCTGAGTTTCAGTACGATGACCCAGTCCAAGGACAACTTAACAGGCGAACACCCAAGACTTTTTCACTCTTTCAAGGCAGCCAAAGTTTTATATGAACAGACCTTTTTATATGTGGTTTTATGTGTTCAAGCTAATTGGGAACCTCAAGGGAAAATGTCCTTCCGAGGGAATAGTATTCATTAAAAAATAAATAAATGAATAAAAGTTAACCGCAGCACAGTGCGATTATCGGATAAAAGGTCTTTCGACTTTACATTTCTCGATTTGGATATTTATTCTAAGGCAGCTTAAACTTTCATAACTCTTCCATCTCTCACCATAGTATTTGAACCACCAAAGTTAAAACTAATTTAAGTTCAAGGAATTTTGCGTTGAACAGCTGGGAGTTCCTTCTTATCTCCCAAGAGGCGGTAAAGTTTAAGAATTTACAATATTCCAGTGTTTGCGACTTGAGAAAAGGAAAAATTGTAAGGTGGCAAATTTTTGAAACATCGTCAAAACTTTTACATGACAGCTCTTTGAAAGGAGCCATTTTTTTTTTTCTCTCTCTCTCAAAAATAAAAATGATGGCGAGGTACAGGGATGGTTGTAAATTGTACACTTAGCTACAAATTGAGCTTGAATCACAATTTTCATACATTACTGGCGCTGTCAACATAATTGATGGGCGCTATATTTCAATTTTAACTGCTCGTTTATGGCGACAAAACTACTAATTTACTTTTAACGAACGTAGTTAATTCTGGAAAGGTATGTCAGACGCTCTATCGAGAATTTTAATGATCAGCTTTCCAAGATACTGATGCAATGAAAATGAATGTTATTTTTAGCACATGTTTCAACCCAGAACGCCTCCCCCATTTCAATTCAAAGTAACTAGGATAAAGTTCACGTTCTCGTAAAGTATGACGCACTTTATGCAAAACGCAAGCATACATTAGTTCTCGTTCAAAAAAGTTTGTGTTGCACTCCATCAAATAAGTTGGAGGGGGTGAAGAAAGCAGCTCGTTAAAGTCTTATCAGCGACATGTCTCTCTTTTATACACCTTCCCACCTACCAAACTACTCACAAGAAAGGAAACTAAAATTGACTGACTGAACTTGTAATTAAAACTTGAACTTATGACGAAAGCACCTCTGTTTATTTTAACCGTGAATGTATTGAGTTAACAGTTGGACGACACAACAATTTCCTCACATAAAACCCGCTATTTCGTGGGCATTGGCTTGCTCAAACTGCAATTGCGCGGATTGGGAGCTGGCATCGTCCAAGCCGCGTACCGAATCTAAAATATATATCCAAAATTAACACTTTCTGAGGGAGGGGGAGTTATCTATCAGATTGTGAACTGAAAATTCGGAATAGAAGGATACAAACGACAGGTTTCCAGCTGAGACCAAGTTTTTGACTGATAGTGACAGTGTCTGATGACGGATTTCTAGCTTCGGATCCCCAAATATACGTATAATAAGGCAATATGGTGCATCTGACATTTACGCCAGTGAAGCTGCCCACCCCTAGATCAAGGGATGGATGCGCCACAGCCCTGGATCTGGTAATCAACGAGGAGTTCAGTTAGCCAGGGGGTCGGCCAGTACGTCCTGCAGGCCAATAACTGACAATTCTATCTCACAAATCCCTGGGCAAAAAATAAAATAAAGGATGGATGGACAGAAGCATCAGTTTTTGACGGAACAGTAAAAAAAAGTGGCAAACGCTTTTGTATTCAGCAGGTGAAACCATCAGTTTTTTGGTCAAATGAATTAACTTTTTCGACTCAATTGACATTTTTATGTTTCAACTGGTACGTACTTTCTTGTGGCTCAAATGAATGTTTTTGGCTGCGGCAGTGCAAACTTCGCACGGTAGTTCTTTTTGCTGCCACTCCCCCTCCTCGAGTAAATCTCTTGCCCACGTCTGGCTGGTTTCAATGAAAATATCCAGTCAAGTAAAAACACAAACGTGTATTCAAAAGGAAAAAAAAGTCAGACATTGATACCAAATTGATAAATTCATCCACTCCAAAAAACAACGGATAACTATGTGAAAGTGGAGATTTCTGGCTATTTTCTTAATTAATTTTACGGAATATGTAGGTATTCCATTCATTTGAATTCAATAGGGAACTTGCATCCCCTCGCACCATCCATCCCCTCTTGAAGAACTTGAAATTTATTCAAGAATCACCAGATGCACCAATCGAGCTGAACTACCGTTGATATTCTTTTGTACATGCGCCAGTTCACCGTTATACTTTTCTACCAAATCGGGCATTCATGCAAGTTCCCCATTAATATTATATGCACCTAGACGAGAAAGTGTGCGTTTTGCTGGGCACTTAGCATGAGGCTCATAGTTAGCAATGTGAGGCTGCGATCAGTGGCGCCATAACGGTTCCAACAAAGGTGTAGCAGAACTCTTAAAAAGGACCGACCCACCCACAAAGTAGGAGTATGGCGAGAGGTGATATGGAAAAAAAACGCCAATTCACTGTTGAAATTGAGAAACATCTCTATTTTAGTGACCACAGATTGAGGAAAAGCGCTAATCCGTGACTCAAATGGAGAAAAATCACCAAAAAAAAGGGCTGATTCGCGGATAAAGTGTAGAAAAAAAATCACTAATTCTCGGCTAAAATTAGGAAAAACGCTAATTCACGACTAAAATTTTTAAAAATTGCTAATTCGTGGAGTTAAATTGAGAGAAAGCAGCGATCGCTCAGCAGGCTCATCTAATATTGAAAAAAGCCAATTCGTGGTTTCTCGAGGCAATTTCGTGACTAAACTTTGTTAATAACTGAAATTTTTTGTTTAAAAGCGTTGTTTCTCGTCTAATATTGAGAAAAACGGCTAATTTACTAATAATTTTTTTTAAAAAACACCAAGTAGTGGATAAAGCGTAGAAAAACGCTAACAAACAGCTGAAATTGACAAAAAATCACACATTCACTGCTAAAATTAAAGAAAACGCTAATCGGCGGCTAAAACAAATAAAATACTAATTTGTTGTTAAATTCGAGATTAATCGCTAATTCACTGCTTCAAAATTGAGAAATAAGCTTCGATGAATCGTTCAGCAGGCAGGGTTGAGCTGTTATTGAAAACGCCAATTCATGGTTTCTAGAGGCAACTTCGTGACTACCTTTCAACACTAACTTAAATTTTTAGTTTTAAAGCATTGATTCGAGGATAATATTGTCACGAAGCCCCCACGCAGACCCGCAAGACACGACCCCACTCAGCGGACGCGAGGCCTTGGAAGGAGAGAATACAGGCTCGGTCTTCTCGCAATTCTCAAGGAGTTTGGCAATTCTCGTCGGTCTCTTCAAGTCTTGTTCTCCCGGATTCATTTTTGGACTCTCGTGTTACGAAAAAGTTGTTGTTTTCCGGCTGATCGGGTTGGGGCCTCCGTCGTTGTGAGCGTTAATGAATAAAATTAAAATAATGTAGGGGCGGTGGGGCGTGTGGGTTAATGAACCAATAAAAGTAAATGTAAAATAGAAGTATACGTCTCTCGTCTCCCTTTTCCCATTTTTTTCCCCAGGCCGTCACGATAAGAACCCCGCTCGTGACAATATTGAGAAAAAGAGCTCATTTGCCTCTAAAATTAAAGAAAATACACCAATTCTTAAGGCAACTAGCACGGTCAGGTATCTGAAGGCAAATTCGCTAATAAAATAGAGAAAATGCGAAAACCATAATTTTCTTTAGGCCATTATACGAGGCTAAAATTGAGAAAACGTGCAAGTGTGCTGATCTAGGTGCAAGTACGTGACAAAAAGTTTGTAAAAATTCGCGGCCGATGCAGTGGAAAAGCGCTAATCCCTAATTCGCCGCTAAAAATTCTGAAAAACGCGAAATCACGGCCGTACTTGAGCAAAATCGCTAATTCGAGGCAATAAAATTGAGAAGAAGCAGCTATGAATCACTCAGCAGGTTCGTCGTGACTAAAATTGAGTAAAGCGCTTATTCACGGCTAACATATTTAGAAAATATCATTATTTCACGGACAGTTTGGGAAAACCCGGTAATTCATAGCTAAAATGGAAGAAATGCGTAAATTCGGCTAAGGTGGTCAAAAAGCACTCATTCGCAGCTAAAATGAAATGCAAAATCAATTTGAGAAAAGTCGCTCATTACCCGAGGCTAAAATTGAATAAAAGTTCGCGATACTTCGCGGCTGAAACTAGGAAAATAAATTGCTGCTAAAGTTGTGAAAAAACGCTAATTAAAATTTAAATAAAACTCTCACTCGTACCGAAAATGAATAAAAACCCTAATTTGCGGATCAAAAAGAGGGAATTCGTGAATTCACTGCTAAAATTGAGTTAAAGCAGTGATTCTCGCCTAAAGTTAAGAAATAATTCGTGGCTATAACTGAAAAACTCTTTTAAATTCCCGGCAAAAATAGAATAAAAGCGTAATTCGTTGCTAAAGTTGACAAAAGGTACTCATTCTCAGCTTAAAATGGCGGAAAACATAATTTTCGAGGATCAACATGAAAAAATCTGTGAATTCGGTTAAAATGGAGTCGAAGCTGTAATTCGCTGCTAAAGTTAAGAAATTACTTCGGCTGGATTGATAAAAGCTCCAATTCGTGATAAAAAAAAATTGGAGGAAAAGGACACAAATGGGGATAAAACGCTAATTGTGTACGAGGCTCTAACTGCGGTAAACCACTAAAATCCCGACTAAAATGGAAAAAAACGCCAATTCGTGGTTCTTACAGCTCGTGGCTAAAATGTTGATATTTTATCGCAACCTCCTCGATCACGGAACACCCACCCTTTAGAATTGCAATGCTTTTTGGATGAAAGTTTGGATAAAAAGGCTAAAATAAATACTTCACGTGAAGGCGAGATACTCCTTGGCCAGAAAAGTGGTCGCAGTCGTGGAGTATCTATCGGTCTCTCGCCCCGGGAAACGCACAACTTCTCCCCTAGCTGTCCAATATACCCACTATTAATTTGAATCAAATAATTAGTAGGTAGGTATATTTCGAATTTCGGGCGTGCCCCTGTGGATGATGGCAAGCTGAGAAAGTAACAAGAATAGGAAAACGAGAAAAAGAATATGACTAAGAAGAAGTAGAGGCATGTGATAAAAAGTTCTGGCCCAAAAAAGCCGTAAGTACATAATAGGATTAACTTTGATAAGGGGTTCTCCCAGGTAGTGCGCGCTAAAGACATGATTTTTTCATTGCGCGCTAAAAGCACGTGCGCTAACGGCACGTAATCCTTGCATCTGCCGAAGACAATGACACACTAGGACAAAGCGAGAAGTCATCACAAGAGACTTTATTATAGATATGCAACTTTCGACGCTTCTTCCGGGAATAGTGAAGGGGGTCTCGGGGGTCAAAACTCCCAAATGTCAACCCACCCTTAAAACATTCTAGCTCCCACATGTTTAATTATTATTGGGAAATTCTTGTTTTCACAAAAATTAAATATACAACAGAACAGGGGTTTTTTGAGGCTCATCAAAGCCTCAGATACAGAGATCGAAAGCTTTATTCAGATAATACAGGGAACAAAAAACAAATAAATGCTCCCGCCCACTCACTCATAATTTCAGTCAATTGGCCTCACCGAAGCTTCAAGAGCTGGTTTCGATACAGTGTGTGCAATGTCACTAAACCAACAGTGCAAAATGGAACGCAAACACCGACAAAATTTAAAAACATACAGTTTTGTGTCCCCTCCCCCTTTTTTTCTACTGAAGGGTTTACTAATTTAAAAAGTGGCCTATTAAGTCCTTAAAATAATAAGAAGAACGGGTTCCACTTTTTTTTGCAAAGCACCTTCGACTCCAATTTCACTATTCACGAGAAAAAAAAATCAACGCCGATTAATTCTACTGATAGAATGAGACGAGGTCAGATGCGATTATACGCGTAATCCATTTTTCTTATTTTATTTCTCATTTTTTGTTTTTTTTTTACGTGTGTGGGTGGTGGTGTGTGTTTGGTTTGTTTAAATTAAAGACATTTGCAGGCTAACGCTTTTGCCATTAACTGATTGTCTGAAACAGATATCTTCCGTTGTGGTTTAAATCTCCTTCTCTGAAACCGAATTTTCCATAAATAAGCTGGGAAAACAACAAAAACATGTTTATTTTGTTTAATACCCCGAAGAAAAAAGGCTTTGTCTATAAAACCACCGCCGGAGATGCAACGTAGTACCCCAAGGAAATCAAGTTTCTTGTTTTCCAAAAAGAAAATTTTTGCGTACAACTGTTGAAGTGAATGAGAGAAGAAAGAGGAAGGTAATATAAAGTATTTAAATTACATTGAAATTGAGATGCCTCTTTCTGGTTAAACGAATCCTTTGAGCTCACAGTGACACAATTTTAATACTGGCATTGCTGACAGGACGGCATACGTTCGTTCATTACATTTAATAAACTTTGGAAACAAATTAAATTTTCACAACACAAGTACATATTCGAGTAAAATGAAACATTGTTTCAGACTCCTCCCGCCCTAGAGTGCCACAATACATATAAAATGGTTCTCGGGAAACGTTATTCCCTGAACTGTTTCATAAAATAAATTTAAATTCAACGTAAAACGCTCATTTCTCCACGCAGAACGATATTGTTCCGAGTGCAAAAGAGACTCTCGCATCAACAACAAAATCAAATACTTTCAAGACAGATTCTCGTCACTGAATCGCGTACGTTTTAAAGGAGGAAGAACTTTATTGTCCATAAATTACGTTCTTCTTTGGCACGTTTAATAAACTTTTCAGGTCATTATGCCACCGACACAGTCAGTAATTCTTCAGTTTCAAACAATTTTGATTGATTGTCTTGAAAAAAAAGTAAGCTGATGCAGCCCAAATGGGTGAGGGTGGGGGGAGAATACTATTTTGAGGGTGGGGCGAGCTTTTAGAGGACTCTCAGTTTGTCGAGTGGTGCGAGGGTGGGGGGGTAATAAACGGGAAAACACTGGAAACGTTTTACAACAATAATAAGACCTAGGATTTTACAGCGAAGGCTTTAAAATGAGTGTTTGGCTTCCAAGGGTTCAGAGCTTAACTTGTTCAGTAGGTACGTAATAATCATCTGCGAG
This sequence comes from Corythucha ciliata, assembly GCA_038030265.1. Lineage (NCBI taxonomy): Eukaryota > Metazoa > Arthropoda > Insecta > Hemiptera > Tingidae > Corythucha > Corythucha ciliata. The sequence continues at coordinate 29,472,108 of CM075940.1, read as the reverse complement.
CCTACGATTTTGACCCGTATATCCAACAAGATAAGCTTGAAAGGAGTTACTATCAAAGGCGATGGAATTCTTACTATCGGGGTTTCAACCAGTATTGTACCGACGTGTGTGGGTGGGAGGGAGGGAGAAAGAGGCGCGGGCCGCACTGGGCCATCGAAAAGCTTAAATATGAAAAAATAAGGAATTTTTAAGGTTTTAAAGAGTTGATTCGCGGCACATATTGAGAATATGCGATCGTTTTCCTCTAAAATTAAGAAAAATGCAAAAACTAGACGTATCTGAAGGCAACTTCGCGGCTAAAATAGAAAACATACACTATACCCCCAAATTTTCTACAGACCCCCAGCAATTGAGAAGGCGCGCTAATGTGCTAATCTTGGGGCAAGTAGGCTGCAAAAAGCAAACGAAAAACGCTAATTCGTAGCAAAAAGCGAGGGAAAAAAATTACTAATTGGAAGCTGAAAATTGAAAAACAAAACGCTAATTCATGAATTTACTTTATGAGAAAACCCGTTAATTCGTTGCTAAACTGAGGAAACCCGCTAAAACAAAGCTAAAATGGAGAAAAACGCTAGTTCGCGGATCAAATTGAGAAAACTCGCTGTTAAAATCAAGAAGAAGCGCGGTAATTCTCGGCTGAAATTGACAAAATACGATAATACACAGCTAATATTGGGAATAAACGCTAATTTACGGATACATTAAAGAAAACCCGCTAATTCACGTCCAAAAATTGATAATAATCGGTATAATTGCCTGCTAAAATAAAGATATGAAGCGCAATTTCGCAGTTAAAATGAAGTAAAACCGTCAATCGCGGCCAAAAAAAAACTCTCATTCACAGCTATAATCGATAAAAACGCCAATTCGCGGATCAATATGAAGAAATCCGCTAATTCACGACTGTAAAAACCCATGGCAATAGGCGCAGACTCGGATCCAGGAAATTGTGTGCTTCGCTCTTCTAAAAAAAAGCAAAACTATAGCTATTCCCATCATGAAAGCGGCTAAACTGACTGTAATTGCCCTTCCTCCCTCCCGAAAGACGATACAGGAGACTTGAAAATAGCTAAACCGACTGTTTGCGCCTTAAAAATTGTCAAACTGGCAATTACCGCTCTAAAAATAGTCAAACAGACTCGTGCCGTGCCGTAAATATCATGATTTACGCGCTCTGAAAATGGCTAAAAAAAAAAGGCCAAACTAGCGATTGACGCTCTAAAAATGGCTAAACTGTCGCTACGCGCCCTGCAAATGGCGAAACTGACAATTCACGCCCTGAAAATGCCTGAACAGACGATTCCATGACTGGCCAGAGTAACTTATTCAAGCCTTGGGCTATGACGGCACTAAATGCGCCATCAAAAAAAGCAAAGCTGACGCGACTCGCTCCTTGAAAATTGCTAAACTGACAACTTGCCCGCTAAAAATTGCCAAACTGACGATTCCCACTTTAAAAATGGCTAAACAGACTTTGCGTTCCCTAAAAATGGATAAACTGACGATTATTGCCCTGAAAACGTCTTAATACATGTCTCCTGCCTTTAAAATGGTTAAAACCGTCTATTCACGCGCCAAAAATGGCCAAACTGGCTAAAACTGACCCTAAAAAGTATGTTTAGCTCCATAAAAATGGCTAAACGTACTATTCGCGGTCAAGAAATAGCAAAACTCGCCATTTCGTGCTTCAAAAATGGACAAACTGAGCCTCCGTGCCTTGAAAATGGCTGTACTGCAGACGCTTTGTGCCCTGAAATCGGCACAAATTGTCGTAAATATGGCAAAATTGTCAATTCGCGTTTAAGAAAATGGCTAGAATCTGGCGATTTCTCGCTTTAAAAATAGCCAAACTGGCAATTCCCGCTCTAAAAAAAAACGTCAAAACTGACTGTTCGGGGCCCCTAAAGTGACAAAAGTGACGACTCATGCTCTTTTAAAATATCAATGGCTAGTTACTCCCAATAAATGACTATAGGCACAATTTGCGCTCTAGAAATGACAAACTGACCATTCACACCCTACAAATGGCAAAGCTAACTGTGTGCGTCCACAAAATGGTTAAACCGACGATTCACGCATTGAAAAAGGCCACTCGGATTCATGCCCTGAAAATATCATACTCACTTACCATATTGAAGCCCTGAAAATGACCATACTGACAGTTTGCGCAATAAAAATGGCCAAATTGGATATTCACGCCCTATAAAATTGGTAAAACTGACTCTATATATGACTGACGTACTGACGATTCGCGCTTTAAAAAGCCCTGAGCAAGATGATTCCTTGTCGTGAAAATGCACAAAATCGACCGTTCGCTCGTCCAAAATGGCCATATATCGAGCCTTCACGCCCTGAAAATGTCTAAGCGACGATTCACGCCCTAGAAATAGCAAAACTGGCTAGTCTCGCCGTTGTAACGATAAACTGACCAATAGCGTTTGCGCACCGAGAATGAGCCATCTTGACTTAAACTGTTCAACCCCCCCCCCGCCACCGCCGCCGCACAGCGTTGATAACATGCACATTAAGGACTGGATAAACTGACTACTCTCACGCTATAAAATTGCTTGATTGGCTAATCACACACTAAAACTGGCTAAACGTACCCATTCGAGGCCTAGAAATGGCAAAATGCGCCGTTTCGTGCTTCAAAAATGGACAAAGTAAGTCTCCGTGCCTTTTGAAAATGGTTGAACGTCAGGCGCTTTGTGCCCTTAGAACAGCCGAACAGATCATTTGCGCCTTGCCTTGGAGGTGGCTTAACTGATGATTTGTGCCATTAAAAAAAAAAAAAAAAAATGAATTGGCTATTAGCGCCCTAAAATCTATGAACTGACCATGTGTTCCCCCACTGTAAAGGACCGTCTCCCCCCTTACTAACTGATTGACTCCCCTCTCCTACATACAATGTTGGTTACTGTAACACGTATCTCTCCTCGCCCAACTTTACCACCTGTAAAACTCCCCACCGCCAAGCGGTCCACACCGGTAACGCACCAGCCTTGACCAGCTGGTGTGGCTGACGGGGAGCGGAGCGAGGATAACCAGGACTTGCACGTGCCGGGTCACTTCCCGGCCGTCATTTCACAGGCTTAATCTTGGTCATGTGCCTTTCAAGGCATCAAGCCAGGGCGGGAAGAAGGCACAATCCTGGTTACTGTAACACTTCCTCGCGTTAGCTCACTCACGCGCTAGACAATGGCTCGATTGGCAAATTCACAAGACTGTTAATTGACGTGAAATCACAAGTCTTGGCCATTGAATATACATTATTCTGGGGATTCCACGTTTTTTTCTCGCCTTTTCCGGAGCCCCCGAGACGTCATCAGACCCGGAACGCTGACACACCATTTTGGAGCGCTGCCCCAAAGAAATTGCGCCCATTCCCTGGATCCACGCCTGCGTGGCAACGTGGGCACGCGTCAATGAGCGTTTTTTATGACTAAACTTTATTCATCGCCCACCGATAACACAATCTAGGTCCAGACCAAAAAAAAGAACCGTTGGAGAGTTTAAGATCTCGGAGGCTTTTGATTCAAGAACCTAAAAAACGCTCAGTGATAAGTTGATTCTAGTTTTTATTTGATGGATTTATTCATTTTCTTCTATTCCTTATGTAAAACATCGGAATATTTTGAGATATTTCTTCCGCAGGGCATCAAATGATAATTTGAGGATTAAGTTACAAGAAGAAGAAAGTTATAAGGTCTACAAGCCAGGTAGCGTAGAAACATTTCCTCTCAAACGTTTCATCTCACATTTTAAGACGCAGAGAGAATTGATTCAAAGAAGTAATTTCACTGTACGCCTCTCCGACACGTTTTTCCTTTACTTCTCTTCTACTATTGACGAAGTCTGAATAATGGAAGGCCTCATTAATGAGATTCATGCAATTCTTTGGCAGGCATCTATTCTCAAGCACCTTGTGGGTGCGGGTTAGGAGCTGTGAACATTCACATCAAACGGAAAATTCCCGAGCTCTTCAACTATTACCAGATAGACGGGTAAACGCAATTGGTGAAGGAGGGGGGGGGGGTCTTTAGACTTTCGTGACTCTATTGAAGAGTGCAGGAAATGGGGGAAAGAAAGAGTTCTTCAACTTGTTAAACTCATAAAAGTAGCCTAAGGGTTTCAGTTCATGCGGAAGCTGTAACAATACGTCAAGGGGATTGGTGATACCTTGAGAAGGGAACATTTTATTTGGAAAAATCGTAAAGAAAGTTTCGTTGGATGTCGATACTGAAAGGATACATCTGACTCACAAACACAATGCGAGGGAATTTCTGACGCTTACATGTTAGCGATTAGTCCTTGAGAAGAACTCCAGGTCTGGGAAGAAATTATACATCTTTTCGGCAAAATGAACGGTATACCGCACAATCAGTTTTTTTTGAAGCTCTTACGAAACCGAAGGAAAGTATTTATTAGCCCTGCGAATAACCACTCTTACTAACAACGAGAAACCTAGTTATGGTTTAACGAGATGGAGAGTCATACGAGCGCTTTAGTTAAGGGTCTGGAGCTTTACAGCCGTCTCTCTATTCCGGACCTAAGCAGAAATCTTATAACTGAGTCATTACACATGGTCCTTGAAAACGTAATGTCAAACATTCCCCCCCCCCCTTCACCACCAATGCTCCGCTCACACCACAGCTCCCGGCATGCGAAAACCGCAGAAAGTTTCTCGACTGTTAAGGGGGCCACAAAGCAAATCAGTCAAGAAGCTGTCCTCCCAACTATTTAATCTTGTTCAAAAGCAGTAAAGTGCTCGTCTGTGTTATCAAAGACCTCCCCACCCCCGCCCACACCCCTCAGCGCTTCACCAACCTGACGGACCAACTTTACTTATGTCTTGGTTAGCAATGCGAATAAAATTTGTCTTCTCGAATTACAGTATTCTAGCAGGTTAATCCGATTTGGTAGTTTCGAGACGAACTCTTTAATTGACCCTCGCCCTCTGCTCTTCGTCAATCGATATTTAACAGAGGAATCAAATGGGCAAAGAGGAAAATGAATTTGAATACGGAAAACACAAAAACATTAGCAAGAAGCAGGCAACTAGAAAAAAACGAAACCCCTCCGATCTAAGGGCTGAGATTAAACACAATTATTAGTGTGGAAGACATAAAAGACTAAAGGACTAAGTGTCTATGACTTCAAAAATTTCAATTCAGTGCTTTTCTTTAAAACCTTCGTCACACAGATGACAAAATGTATCTTCCAAAACACGAAATAACAGGGTAATTACGTAAGATATTGCTCTGAGCACGACACATTATAACGTTTCAAACATCCCTTATACCGCGAAATAGTTAAAAACCTTTTTGTCTATACCGGCTCAGTGATGTAGTTTTCACGGTATCGTATAATCTACGAGAAAATAGCGTTCTTCAACATCGCCACAAGGAGAGTTAATGCATGAATTTAACCTTGAATTTAAATTCAAGCTTGACCTATTTTTCGTGCAGCATTTGTTTCATTACATTCATTCATTTCCATCCTCAGATTAAAGGGAAAATAAGAATTCACCTTGCTAAGCTGTTATGTTATCTGATGATAAAACCCTCCAACCCCTTTCATCACTTCATAAATTGCTGTTTTCTTAAATATTGCCTTGATAATATTTTATAAAGTGTCACAAAACCCCGTTGTGAGGGGGTGGAGGAACCCGTATACCTTAACACTTTTGCAATGATGTATTAAAAATAAAAGTGGGTTGAACTTATAGAGCGAAATGAAAATAAAAAAGTTTGACTTATTAAAAATAGATATAGGGGAAGATAATTAATTTTCCATTGAATGAACTTTTTTTTCTCTTCTTTTTCTTCCTCGCAGTTGAAGGGTCAAGGGTTCATTTTTTGATCGATTCATACAAGTGTTAAAGCTGAAGCTGAAACGATTCCAGAGGCGGGTTTCTTGTTGAAAGCTTCAAATTATTCTAATCAGAATGGCACTAGAAGAGAGGGGGGCCGAGGGCTCTTCCGGATTGTAATATTAGAGGGGGGGGGATAGGACAATAGCCCGAGGGATGAAAATAATAATTAATCAAGCCCAGGACCATTATTTTGATACCGTTCACCAGCAGGTCCCCGAGGGAAAGGCAATAATTATGGGGTGGGTGGGGAGGTCACGATTCCACCTTCAATCGCTGAAAATCGTTTTGAATACTTTTACGTTGGATCGAGAGTTGCGAGGCTTACAAGAGATGATAAAGTGAAAAACGTTGAACTTTTCGTCCTCGGCTAATTTTTACAAGTGTGCTAGTGTTAGGAATATCTGAAGAATCATTAATTTTAACATCAAACAAAATTATACTTTTCAGTCAATGACACTTTCGACAGCGAAACGAAGGTACCCATGCAAGGCAGAAACTGCGTCAAAGGACAAGGGGTGAAATCGGTCCAGTCTTTCGATAAAGACCGGACCGAAAAGGACCAATTTTCTATTGAGTCTTAAATAAAATATCGCTGGAAAACGTTCACGAAATAATAATTCAAAACTGAGTATACAAAAGTAAATGATTCTTGGCTCACAGTGCTCTATGTATGCATTTAGTGGGCTATTAATCCCAAAAATGCCTCACTATTGAAGGGAATAAATTTGCAGCACGTTCACGTCCAATCCAAGAGTGGGGGGGGGGGTAACGACGGGATTACCCCTGATAGGCCAGTAGGGCTGGTCTAACCGCTGAGTAGGGGTTATTCTGTGGGAGGGTTTCGATTCCCCCCCCCCACCCTGCTGTAAAAGGTCTCCGATCCACTCTTTGGTGCTTGAATACGTCACGGCATTCCATTTGAACAAACTTGAGACATTAGATGCACGTTGTTCTTGCACGAAACGGATCCCTATAACGATTTTCTGTTTTTCATTATAAGTCAATTCAAGGACCGACTTTTTTGGGTCCGGTCCTCACAAAAAGACCGGACCGGAATAATTCACAGCCCGGACCGAATTCGGTCCGGTCTTAAGACCGGAACCGGTTCAGCGACAAAATGAAAATTAGGAGGATAGTTAGACGCGAAATTACATTGGGAGGAATAGCCGCCAAATTTCCGGGTTTGGATAATCAGCAGCAGAAGCGAAAGTTATGACTAAAAAGCCTAATTGACCAAAAAGATTTTAAGTTTCGAAGGATAGATAGCCGTGAATTGCAAGTTCAGGGTCCTTTATCCCCGAGCCCAGCTTTCCTTGGGGGCTGGAGGGTTTTTTGAGGGATTATCATTGTCGGCAAACCAATATTTCGCTGGGTGGCCTAAATTAGAGACCAATCTGATTTGGGCCACCCAGTGACATTGGCTTACTTACTCGCGCAGCAATCTCCCTGAAATTGACTGTTCAGTGAGCAAAATACGAGAAATTTATTTTAAAAGGAGCCGGATTCGGGGAAATATTTTTATTTTTTAAGAATAATCCGCGAAATTTGGATTTTAGAGATCGAAATTCGAGAAATTAATTCTTGGTTGGTCAACCTGTGAAAATAATAAAGTGCGACAAAATCAGCAAATTCGGTCTCTGAATTGAGCTACATACCCGCGAAATTGGTTTATCAGCTATAACTAAATAAGTGATAGGTATTTTTTTTTTTTTAATGAACTCGACACGCGAAAATATCCACAAAATCGGTTTTTAGACAGCGAAATCTGAGAAATTTGTTTTTCAGTGAGTCAGATACAGGAAAACGGCTCGACAACAAAAATCAGAAAAAATCGCGAAAACCAAAAAAGTGGCTTTTAAATTAGCCTACCCCGCGAAATTTAATATCAGCACAAAAGAAGCACAAAATTGGTGCTGGAAATTGGGTGAAATCGGGAAAATTAGTTTATTGCTGAGCCAGACCTGCAGACATGGCGAACCTGATGGGGTTTTACTTATTGGTGGTATCCGGTAGTGGTCAGCTGCCTCCACTAAGTCTGCTCTTCAAAGCCTATTGGGGGAGGGCAACTGACCGCCCCTGCCAACCACAAAAAAAAAACGGTCCAACCGCAGCGAAGCTCTAACTACAGAAAGCTCAAACACTGTGAAGCTCCAACGTTAGGTACCAATATTTTGGGGTTTCTCCACAAGGGGAATCCGAAAATTGAGACGAATTTTCGATAAGACGATTCAATGAAAGGGCTTTCACTGTGATACCACCGTTTTGGAATAGCGCACGAAGTTTCCCGCGAACAGCCCTGAAGTCCAAATGCACATGGACCTCGCTGGACAGCTGTCTTGCTAAAAACCCATGGTCATGGTCCACTGTTAGGATGAGGTGGGGGGGGGGGGTTCCTGTGAAAGGGACCCATTGAGTTCCATCCCTGGGCCCGTATATTCTCTCTCGACAGTCCTGTATTGTTAAAGCCCCGTCTACATAAGACGCGAAAACGCTGTCGCAGGACGCAACGCCAAGTCCAACTTCCTGCGTTTTCGTTTCTGCATCCACCAATAGCTTTCGACCTAGGAGGCGGGCTTTGTATACTGATAGTGGAGGTTTTGTAACCCGCCAACAACGAGCTCTCCTCTTTTAGTGCATTTCATTCTGAAAATGCACTATTGGTCTCGTCGTGATGGTGGCAAACATGGGTCATGTCATGTTTTTTTCACGTTTCAGAACCTCTAGAACACGAATTCAGTGGTCTCCGGAATTTATATTTATATAACAGTCAAAACCCGAATCCCGTTAAAACTAGTTTTGACTAGTTAATACTAGTTCCATCGAGACTCCTATGTCAAAACTAGTTTTAACTAGTCAAAACTAGTTTCAACGGGACCCCAATGTGAAAACTAGTTTTAACTATAGTCAAAACCAGTTTTGACACATACGCCATACTCAAAACTAGTTTAACCTAAGTTACAAACTGATAACCTGTTGCCTCTCAGACTTCCCGCTGGTATAATGCATGATGATAGGGAGAAAGTGAGATTATAGTGAGACTGTGGACTCGGTTTAAGTTGTGTTGTGTGTTTCCGTTTGATTTGATCGGAGTTACCTAGTGATCTCACGAAGAAGGCATGGAAGCCAGAAGGGACTCTTTTAAAAAGGATATTTTACGGCTCCACAGCGCAAAAGAGACACATTACAACGTATTCTCTCGTGGCTGAAGTAGAGGAAGCGAAGGAAGCTGTTTCAAAGACTGCGGCTCAATATAGGAGACTGAAGCGATTCGATGTCATATGCGTCGGGGGACAAAAAACGTCTTGTAACGAGTGGGCCCCTGGTGAAGTACTATCTGCCAATTGAAGACATTTTCGACGTAATCGACGAGGCCCACGTGGCTGTGGGGCATAGTGGGCGAGATCGTCTCAAAGTAGAAACACCTCGAAAGTACGCTAACATTACGACGGAAATGATAAACGTCTTTCTTTCGTCTTGCGAGGTATGCCACCTAAGAAGGTACGGAAGGGATTAGTTTCGCAGACCATTCTCCATTCGCAATTTAATAGCCGATGTCAAGTAGATCTTATTGACATGCAATCGCAAGAGCAAAATGGACAAAGATTTATAATGGTCTATCAAGATCATTTAACCAAATTTGTTTTGTTGAGGCCTTTGAAAACGAAGCGGGCGGAAGAGGTCGCTCAACAACTAAACGAAATTTTTCTCACATTCGGTGCCCCATGCATTTTACATTCGGATAATGGTCGGGAGTTCGTGAATTCAGTGATTTTTGAACTTGCGGCATCGTGGCCGGGGCTGAAGCTGGTCCACGGAAAACGCTCGCTGTGTGGCTGTTGAGCTTTTTCGGTTCACACACTCTGGTGGACATTTCTCCCACAAGTCGATAACCTTTTAGCGCTACAGGGGGGGGGGGGTTGGACTAGACTCACGGCTCCAAGGGTAGCACAATAAGCTACCTATAGGCTTCCTTGCTAAGGGGAAATTGCCCCCGCCCTCCAGATGAGATTGACCAGACGTAGACTTGAGCTTTTTGGTGAAAAGAGGTAATCTATCCATGTTTAAAGAGTCTTTATTTCTTAATTTGTGACCGTGGTTTCGGTCGACTACACCATCTTCAGATAAGGTTTAGGGCGTAAAAACCACTCTCGCCACATGACTTTTACTAAAACGAGCCGTGATCACAGGCTACACATGAGCCTGTCGGATTAGCCTGTGATCACTGCTCGTTTTACTGAAAGTCGTGTGAAGAGGGTGGTTCTTACGCCCTAAACTTTGTCTGAAGATGGTCTAGCTCTAGTGGACCGAAACGATGGTCACGAATTAATAAAGACACTTCAAACGTGGAGAGATTAGCCTTTTTCACCAAAAAACTTGAGTCATACAAACTGCACTATCTCACCTCGCATCAATACAATGAGACGATCAATGAGATTGAAAAATGCTCGTCTCCAGGAAATTCAGCACTCGCGTATGATCTTGCTTTCCTACATAAGTCGTCGAAAAAGCGAGAACTTTCAATAGTGATGAGCAAAAATGGTCTTGGTCTTCTCGCGAGACTCTTGCAGCAAGACCAAGGCCAAGACGCAAGACCAAGACTCTCTAACGGCTGCAAGACCAAGACTTTCTACAAGACCTTACGAACGAGTCTTGCGCAAGACCAAGACTGTGTTGCAAGAGTCTTGCAAAAAGAAGTTCTGCTTTTAACACCCGAATTTTGTGGATTTCGCTCTTCCAAGAACACATTTTGCTGATTTGGCTCCTTTAAAACCTAGTTTTGGCGATTTTTGCATCATCAAAAACACATTTTCGTGGCTTTAGCTCTTTATTTGTTCTGGGAAGAAAAAGAAGGAATGAAGGGGGGGAGAAGGCTTTCGGTTGGTTCCAAAAAAAAACTACATTTTGTGATTTTGGATTTTTCTAACCCCAATTTCACCGGAAATTTTCAGTCTGCCATAACAAAAGTCTCAGAATTGGCACCTTCAAAATCCAATTTCACAGATTCTTGCCATTTTGAACCCCGCAATTTCGCGAATTTACCCGTTATTAAATACCAAATTACGTAGTTTTAGCTCTTATTGAAATCAGTTTTTTACATATTTGGCTCTTCAGAAAACTTATTTCGCTCTTTTCAAACCCCAAGTCCTGGATTTGGCTCAATTCAAACCCAAATATAAATGCCCCAATTTTTGTATATTTAAACTCTTTCAAAACGTAATTTCGTGAATTTGGCTCCTTCAAAAACTCACAGATGTTTGCCATATAAAAAACAAACGTGAGTTTACCTTTTTCTGAAATCTGTTCCACGGGTTCGGCCATTTATAAAAACTAAGTAGTCGAAAAACGAAAAAAAAAAAAAATTTCGTGATTTTAGCGCAGTAATGCAACACGCAAATCGGCGCCATACTTGGTCCCTCAAATGATTATAATTATCACCTGATCTCATTGACAAGCATGAAAGTAGGATATTTTTATTTATTTCGACCGCGTTTGTTTGCCGTTACGATGAAAATTTTTTCATTCATGATATTGTGTGTTAAGTCTCACAAACGCTTGTAAACTCAGAAATAAGAGAGAGTTAATTATTTGGTTTTTTACTTAATCACGCAATCTCTAAACTGTCCACATATGACTTATAAAATACATAACACTCCTCCCCGACTTTTTCAAGGCTATTTCTCCTCCTTCTCATTCGAGGATTCATCTGGGAGATGAGACTTTTTCATGGAGTCCACATGAACGAAACGTTTTCCCATAGCGTCTTTTACGACGTAGGTCGCTGGACTAACAATTTCTTCAACAACTCCTCGAGACCATCCTGCAAGACCACCAGGGTTCCTGACCAATACGTTTTCTTTAATTTCATAAAAAGAGGATCTATTTTTCCTAGCTTCCGTTTCTTTGACCTCCCATGGCCGAGGCTGCGGTTTCAATAAGGTTAGTCGGCTTCTTGGCTTGTAGCCAAGCAAAAGTTCCGCCGGAGAAAGTCCCGTTGCTGTATGAGGAGTATTCCTGTAAGCGAACAAAAAGCAATCCACACGATGCTGAAGAGATCTGTCTTTATTCCCTTCAGACAGCTGACGTAAAAGATTTGTCTTGAAGATTTTCACAGCAGCTTCAGCCGCACCGTTTGACTTTGGATGGTACGGTGGAGAAAACAAATGTTGGATGCCATTTGAATTCAAAAAACTTGAAAATTCTGACGAGTGAAATGGAGGTCCGTTGTCTGTGACAACTACTTCGGGACAACCCAAGTTGGCAAACACAGACCTAATTTTCTCCACTGTCAACGATGCCGTAGTTCTGCTCATAACGATCACTTCCATCCATTTTGAAAATGAATCCGAGAGAATCAGAAATTTTTTGTTATTTTTCTCTGCAAAATCCAAGTGCACCCTCTGCCATTTCCTTGTCGCTTGAGGCCACGAGAAAGCTGTTTTCATCCTTTGAGCTGGCCGAGAAAACTGGCAGGTGGTGCATGACTTGATTACGCCTTCAATATCAGTGTCTATTTTAGGCCACCACACGTAGCTTCGCGCTAATTCTTTCATACGAAATATGCCAGGATGCTCCTGGTGGAGCATTTTCAATACTTCACCCCTTAACTTTGACGGTACAACTACTCGATTACCCCAAACGAGGCACTCGTCTTCTGTAGAAAGTTCGCAACTTTTCCTTTTGTAAATTAATAAATCTGGTGATAAATCGTTTTCACAAGGCCAACCATCGATTGTGTAGCTGTAAACTTTCTCGAGAACCGGATCTGCTCTTGTTTCCATAGCTATTTTTTTGAGAAGTTATAGGCAAGGCATTCCATGGAGCAAAGAAAGAAATAACATTGTCGTCGACCGTATTCTTTCGTGGTAGCCGCGACAAAGCATCGGCCTCCCACATTTCTGTTCCCTTCCTGTATCGTAGCCTATAACGATATGCCGACAGAATTAAAGCCCATCTTTGTAAACGCGCAGCTGCGATTGTGGGAACCGCTTTTGCCTCATTCAATAAAAACGAGAGTGGTCTGTGATCTGAAACTAAGTCAAATTCTCTCCCGTACAGGTAATTATGAAATTTGTTTACACAAAAGACCAGGGCTAGTGCTTCCTTCTGGATATGAGCATAATTCTTTTCGCTTTTACTCAATGTTCTCGAAGCATATGCGATGGGCCGAGTTGAACCATCGGGCAAGACATGCGACATCACCCCACCAATTCCGTACGAAGATGCGTCTGCAGTCACTTGGAGAGGAAGCTTCGACTGAAACGGCATAAGCACTCCACAATTCATTATTAGTTGTTTACATTTCATGAATGCGTTCTGGCAAGCCTTCGTCCAATTCCATTTGCAGTCTTTTTGGAACAGACAATGAAGAGGATGCAGTATTGTGGAAAGACGGGGCAAAAACCGTCCATAAAAATGTAACAAGCCCAAAAAAGACTTCAATTGAGTTACATCAGTTGGAACTGCTACCTCCTTGATCGCTTTGATAGACTCATCGGTTGGTTCGATACCACGAGCGCTTAATTTATGCCCTAGAAAAACTAGCTCTGGGACTACTAGCACGGTTTTACTTTTATTAGCTCGAACGTGATACTCCTGAAGACGTTTTAAAACTTGGTCTGTCCGCTGTATGCAAAGTTCCTTTGACTCCCCGAAAATTAAAATGTCATCCAAGTAAGCTCGGACGCCAGGAAGGTCCTTCAACATCGTGTCCATTACCGACTGAAACAAAGATGGCGCATTGCTGAGCCCGAATAATAATTTTTTGCTTCTAAATAGACCGAGGTGAGTATTGATCGTCAATAAATGTTGAGAATTTTCATCAATTTCCAGCTGTAAATACGCTGACGTTAAATCTATTTTAGAGAAATAAGTACTTCCTTCGAGGGACGCGAAAATATCTTCACCAGTGGGGAGTGGGTAGTGTTCCACTTGAACAGCTTTATTTAAGGTAACTTTAAAATCTGCACACAGTCGAACCTTCTTTCCTTGGTCTTTGGGGACACACACCAGAGGCGTCGCCCATTCGGAGCTTTTGACCGGATAAACTATATCATCTTTTACCCATGAGAAAATTTCGTTTTCAACCAACTGACGCAGAGCAAAGGGAACGGGACGAGCCTTACAAAAAATGGGACGAGCGTTATCCTTCAAAACTATTGTTGCCTTTACTCCTTTGATCGATTTTATGGGACCATCGAACACCGTAAAATACTTTTCGAAAAATTTATTTTCCAAACTAGAATCGTCAGATGAAACCCGATAAATTGATGCCTGTCCATCCGTGATTTGAATGCCAAGAGGTTCCAACCAATTTCTACCCAAAAGTATGGGTTGCGAAGAGTGGTGTTTAGCGTCAATCACTACCAAAGGCAGTTTCACATTCACGTTGTTATACTGAACCAAAACGTCAATTTCTCCGCTAACCCGAAGAGGCTGACCCCCGTAAGACGACAGCTGGATAGCACATTTTCTTAAAGGACACGACGAAAAATGATCAGCGTAAACATCGTTGGGGACAACAGAGACCACAGCCCCCGTGTCCAAAACCATTGACATCCACATCCCGTTTATTTTAAGAGGAATATTGATAGCAGAAAAAATTAGCTTATTGTTTACTGCATTGATGTGAGCCAGTTCGCCGTCTGAAAAAACATATTCAGCAGCATGCTCCTTTTCATCTTCGACTCTTGACGACGTTTCCTTTAGCGAGTGAATTCCTTGTTTTCGACAAACTCTTGAAATATGTCCTTTTTCATTACAATTATGACACGACGCTCCTGCAAAATAACATTTCTTTGAGTCGTGGCCAAATTTTCCGCAGTGCTTACACTTAGACATTCCTTTGTATTCTCATTGACAAGAAGTATTCCTTTTTTTAACTAAGCAAGTGTTGGAGCTGAAAGATTCTTCGCCGATATTACGAAGGGAAGTAACCTCTTTCGATATTGATTCCAGCTGAAGGGCTTTCGCATACGCCTCGTGGAAATTTAAACGATCGTCAAGACTCGAGAGCACAACACGGCACAAGCCAACGTTATGTTCGGGCAGCGAGGCCACGTTCTGCTGGAGATAGACGGCTTCAAATATAAGAAACACCGAGAATTGGTTACAGGAGAACATACGATACGGGTGTACATACGAATTATGTTTCAACGTTTTAGTGGACATCTGCAATGAACATTCTTTGATTTTGCTACCGACGACCGTCGTCACCGATCTCGAGGTAGGTTTGAGGAACGCCTGTCGAGCCGCATGGCCTCTCTGTGAGGTACTCTGCTGCCGCTTTCATTTATGCCAATGTTGGTGGCGAAAAATCCAAAACCTAGGTTTGGCAGCTGACTACAAAGAACATAACGAAAATGGGAAATGGCTCAAAACGTTTTTCGGCCTGGTGTTCCTGAAGCCAGAAGACGTTGAACCCTGTTTTAAAATTATTGTTGCTGAACGGCCCCATAGGACTAAGCCTCTCACCTCGTACGCAGCTTACCTACGCCAAAATTACGTTACCAAGAAATCAACATTCCCCCCACATACGTGGGCTTCACCATCCTCTGACTTGAATTTGACAACAAACGCCTGCGAGTCATTTCATTCCCATTTCAATCAACAGTTCTCCAGCCCACACCCCAATGTTTTCACGTTCACCCAAGTTTTATTAGAATATCAGAAAGAAATCTTAACTAAAATCAATAGTACTGAATCAGCACGGTCCACCAAGAATTCACACACCCGAACAAGGCAACAATTCATCGACCAACACCTCCACAAATACCTCTCTGGGAGCCTATCTAGTCGTGGCTTTGTGTCCTTGGTCAGCAGTCACTACAGTCCTTCATAAAGTTTACCCACTCATTGTGCTAAGTAGGCTGGGCCCAGTCTACATCTCCAAAGTGAGGAAGGGATTGACTGGTGAGAGGGGTGGGCCCAGTCTACAACAGAGTAAGAGGATTAGGGCCCAGTCTACAATCGCCCTCCGACATTAGAATCCTCTGAATTTCGTGATTTCTCAAGCCACTAATCAGCCTGTCCCGAAGCGCATCATTCAAGAACCCTCCGAATTCACACATGGAGGCCATTTTCTTGATTTCCATGGCAAATTCCGAAATTCCTTCATCATCCTTCTGGACTCGTTTAAAAAACAAACACCGTTCGAAAATTATTGACTTTTTGGGCTGAAAATGGTCGACTAAGACCTTTTTCAAGTCGTCGAATGACTTATTGACAGGTGACTCTGGTAATAAAATATTTTTTAAAGTTCCATAAATTCGAGCTCCAACATTAGTTAATAAGAACTGAACTTTTTTGCCATCTTCGATATCATTTAAATTGAAGAATAAATCGAGGCGCTCTAAATAATTTCACAATAGCTCCTCTTCTTCATTGAAGGCTGCAAATTTAGGAGTGTTCCTCACGGACCGAACCAACTCGTTGTTATCGCCAAGTGATGTCGGTATTTAGTCGACTTAATCGACTAGTCGACCATCGATCTTCATTAGTCGACTTTTTTGAAGTCGACCTAGCAAGTGCTACTAGTCTACCTAGTCGACTTTTGTCATCGACTAGTCGACTTGTCGCAGAGCGCGGTTTTAGCGTTTTTTTTTTTGTTTTTTTTTTTTTTTTCAAACTTTGAAATCTTAGGACCCATCGGTGTTCAATTGGTTTAAAAGCTGCACAACTTGCAAAAGTTAAAAATTTTGCGAGTTGTGTGGCTTTTAAACCAATTGAACACATGTTGCTATACAAACAACTTACAAATTTGTAACTTTCGTAGCTTCTGTAGGTCGCCCGAAAAGATCTAATATGTTACTTGCAGTGTAGGAGGGCTGAGGTATGAGGGTTCTTCTCAAAATCTACGTTATGCCCTCACTAGGTTGCTCATTACTTGTTGTTGCCAACCATTATAATGATATTCGTGAAAAGTTGTATTAGTCGACTTTAATCGACTAATGGAATCGACTAATCGACTAGTCAAAGTCGAGCCATTTTGAATTCGTCGACTAGTCGATAGTCGACTAACCGAAATATTCCGACAACACTATTATCGCCGTCTTCAGAAGAAAAAGGCATTCCTTGACGTTTCGGAGTCCTCTTTGGATCAACCTTTTTACTCATCGCCACTGTTAAGTCTCACAAACGCTTGTAAACTCAGAAATAAGAGAGAGTTAATTATTTGGTTTTTTACTTAATCACGCAATCTCTAAACTGTCCACATATGACTTATTATAAAATACATATAACATTGTGTTTACCCTAACGACTGAGGGACCAAATTATGGCGCTGAAATCCGTGTTGCAGTACCTGTGTTTTAAAGGTTCTCTATTATAGGTAGCGTGACTCTGGATCCACGCCTGATCGGACTTGTTAAAATTATTCAAGTGTTTTTCGCGTCATACGGACTCGGTTATTTTCAGTTCAGTATGGAGATCCATGAACGGAGGACTCATAAAAGGGGGAGAAAAGACAAAACGTTTTTTTTTTCTTAAGCATCCTTTTCGTGCCTCCTATACATCATACACTGCACATTCTAAAAACTTGGCAGGACGGTTTAAAAGAATTTCCACTCCTTACCGAGAGGAGTCGAGAATGGGAGCAAAAATATTAAGGGAGAAACTCCCACCCGTTTTTTTTTTCAAACAGGGCACCCACTACTATACCTGCAGCCGCTTTTTTTCAGGGCAACTTTTCTTTCAGGTAATTTTTTAAGCTTCTCTTTACAAGTACTGGATTATTACTTCCTTGTTTCTGTATGGAACGGCGTTACTTAAAAAAAAAAAAAAAAATCAAGCCCGAGCTGGTAACGCACTTTCGTGTTTCCAGGAATTGATAAAGGATGACCCCCAAACCCTCCGAACATCAATAATAGGTTGAGATGCGACTCCAAAGATTTTATCGGAACGCGGCAGGTCTCAAACTTGTCATAGTTCGAAGAAGTTGCTATTTTCTTCAGTGTTATCGGTGGTGACATTTGACAATTTGTTGAAGTGTTAATGATGTCACTAAGGAGTTGACGACTTGATGGCAATATCGTAAGCAAAATTCAATCGCAGCCGATGAAAAGAAGTACTAAATTTTCTCATATAAAACTATAGACTTGCTATAATATATAATATAAGGAACTCTATCTCTCTCTCTCTCGTAGAAAACTACAGAGCATTACCAGAAATTGAAAATGATTTATTTATTGGATATTTGTTTACTTGAGCTCTTCAAATCACTAAATTTTAATTATCACCTCGCTCCAACAATCTGCAAATCATGATGAGTAATATACACGCAGAGTATAACAAATGATAACTCGATTTAAGATGCGGGAGGAAAGCGATAGAAACTGTATCAAACATGGGAATGAGGATATATGAAATTATTGTTCCTGGCCGCTGAGTGGGAAAGTAAAGGGAACAAACAAACATTCGTCATCGCCAAGTTTATGAGTTTTGTGAACCATTTTTACTTTTCAGGTTTGTTATCTGTACTGACTACACCCTGCCCAGACGCAAAAAAAAAAACTCGCATTAGGGTGAACTATAATGGAACAAATGGGAAAGCTCTGAATAGTTTTGAAGAGATTTAAATTATAAACCAAAGCGATTTTCATTCTAGTTTTGAAATTACTATTTCAACTGTAATGATAAATAATTAAAGCTAGAAAAAGATGAGAAAACACTGAGGAAAACACGTGAGAAAATAATGCAATCATTTTTCTATTTATTACCGGAAATAATGCATTCCGTTTGAACCCCCTCCAAGTCTGCCGAGCGGCTCTTCCTCAAAGCACTAACGAGGAAAAAATTGTTCGTTAATAACAATATTCAGAAATGAAATTACTCCCCGTTCATGTTGCATAAGAGTGGCGTGGTAAGGTCTCCATAATTTTTATTTCCTTCATTTCCACTTCTAAAAATAGTACTAGACTCATGTTAAACATGACACCCTTGAGCTTGATTAGAATATTTTTTCAAGGGCAATGAATGCTGGGCTATTCGATTTGTCTCTCTTCTTCTGGTGTACCAATGAGGTGAACAGAAAGTGCAACACTCTCTGAAACGCTGGTAATAATTTACATTCAATTTACATTACAACACATAATATGTATGAATGCGTGGGTATTCAAGTTCCATGAATCTTCTGAAATTCACAGAAATTATATTAAACTGGAATAGAAAGAGAAACTCACTTTTTCAAATTCTAGGAACACCTGAAGAGAACGGAACCAAACATCCACTTCACTGAAATCCACTACACACGCCGAAAATCAGCCGGTAATAATGAAGATGAGGGTGAGGGGGAGAGGTGTTCTGTACGGAGCACGATCACTTCTACTGTGAAAAACGAACGAGCGGAACGATCTTCCGTTCAAACAGAAATAATTCACTGCACCAATCTCAGTTGAAAGCCGAAACTCAACTGGCGTGAGCGTGAGACGTCCAAGAACGAGGAGTTGCGGTGAGGTGTCAGCTCTCCTCTCTCCACCACCATCGCCACCACCACCAGCCCTGGCCACTAGAGTAAGTGTAGTGCTGTGCTGTAGAGGGAACGGTGCCCTTGAACCCTCTCTTAACTGGTACAAGCGAGACCGGCTCACTCGAATGATCCCTTGACTTTTCTTCTTCTTCTTCTTCTTCTTTTTCTCTTTTTTTACCGTGGTCCCAGTCCTGGAGTTCTTAAAACAGGTTCCATCCTAAGAATACAACCGTCTGACCCTTGGAATTGGCGCTCACCTCAGACACCGCTACCCCCTCACGAATGATCACCCACACATTACTTCACCAAGCTCCATTTTAACTGTACAATATTCAACAATTTTGTTTATAGAATGTTGACCACTCAATGATCAATTTCACGTCGTTACGACTCCGAGAAACAATGCCAATGATTTGCAGCCTGCACGGAAAGAAAGAAGACGCACCACCAGGAAAGAAATAACAGAAAAAAAAAAATCGTAAATAATAATAAAAAATAAATCTTGAAAAAAGTAGACCCATCAATCTTGTCTCTTGTCTGCACTACAAGATAAACAAGTAAAACCCGCGTTCCAGCGAGGAACTGTATGACCTCGCCACATTTTCACGCTTTGTCATTTTGAGGGAATATCCTACAGTCCCATCCACCAACCCCTCCTGAGATTTGATACTATCTTCATGACAGTGGGGTTTGGGGTTGGGCTACACTTTTTTTTTTTTTTTCTACACTCTACTAAAGAAACAGCGAATATTTTCTATATAAGCTTTAGTGGGAAACTTTGCCAACTTAAAAAGTCGCCTCCAGAACTGTCATTAGAATTATATTTATGCGTTCCCTTTAGAAGAAGGGAGAGAGAGAAAGAAAGAAAAAAAAAAAAAACTTCTAAAAAGCACCGGCAAGTATTCGTACAAATTCATGAATGAAAAATTGAAGGTTTGAGGTCCAATTAAAAGGTAGGGAGGTTGAATTGAAAAATTGTTACTCCTGTAGCGGTCGGAAAGAGTGCATTTCATTAAAAAGTAAACGTTCTCTAATCAAACAGGAAATCAGAGGGGAAGAAATTTGCATCCCGCCGTATATTTTTTAGTGTAAATTGGTGTGGCTGGTGAGAATTCACTCGATGATAAATACTTGGGTATTTATTGACTAAAGCAATTTATTTTGGACATCATCCCAACGCCCTATTTGAATTTGTTGGGCAATAGAAAAGCTAATCACTTTACGTGTAAGTTAGGAACACGAAAGATTTTTAACTATAAAGAATTCGATTGAAATAAACTGGCCACGGACAAGGGCGTCGACAGCCGTTGTGCCAGGGGAGGGCAGCTAGGATTTTTTTTTTTTTTTTTTGGGCTTGGGCTGGAGGAAGGGCAGAACCATCGAAAAGGGGGGGTGGCAGTGGTTGGACATTTGCTGTAGCTGGACCTTTACTGTGGTCGGACCATTGCTGTGATTGGACTCAGGCGCGGATCCATGGGGGGGGGGGCGGTAGGTAGTGTTGAATCGATACCAACAAAGTATCGATACTTGGGCGGGTGTAAATTCCGCCAATGTAATCCGCTTAGGTGGTTGGAGGGAGATAAGAAGTTGTCACCTCCGACGTAAAAACCGCCAACGAAGAGTCTGAACTTTCATCTAGCAGACAGTACCCAGCTAGCACAGAAAGTCTTGAAAACGTTTCAAAAACGTTGCATATTCGCAAAATCGTTTTGGTTTCACTGCAACCAAAACGAAACGTTTTACCACGGTTACTTAGAGAACCGTATAAAACGTTTCAATTCTTGGATTTCGTAACGTTTCCGGGTCACCTTTTTGATTGACTTTTTGGTAATTTATCAGATACTCGCCGTTTGGAGAGAGAGTTACAACTCAATTGAAAAAAAAAAAAAAAGCATCGTGTTTTAACAACAACAAAAAATGGCAATTTTGAGTTTGCTAATTCTCTCACCGAAGCAATGCATAATTCGCGCGCACGACGCTTTTGGCTTATCATTCCTATCACAGCGTGCTTCTCATTCGGAGCTTCTCTAATGTTTTACACATGCTCTTGCTCTTCTTAATTCTGTTGTAGTCTAATAATTAGTAATTTGTATACGTCGTTCGAGTGATTTCGGCTTCACCTCTACTCGTCTTATTTAATTCCAGCTGAACGTGTAAGTATCATTGTTATTATTGTTTATTTAAATCAAATTGATCGACAATGAAGCCATCGGCTCGGTCTTATTCTTTGCGGTACACAAAGAAGTTGGCTCGAGAGGACACTGAACATGATTTAGAATCATTAAGTAACCATTCTGCCCCTCGCTTAACTAATTTGAATAATGATTTACCTAGTACCTCATCAAATATTCCTCACTTTAATCATGACGCGCCTCAAAATCCGATCGTGCCGAATGGGCCAAATCCGGACCTTACTTCGCGGGCGCTTGCCTCTCCATCATTCGCAACTGGAATGTATTCAGGTGATGAAGATCCCACGCTAGATAGTACACTTGTTTCAAAAACTGGCGAAGACTTGACGGTTATTTCGTTTTCAAAAGAGTTAGCTGCTTGGGCTATTAAGAATAATATACCGCATAGTTCGCTATCTCAACTTTTAAAAATACTCAAAAGCTGTGACCCATCCGCTATCGCCGACTTACCCGCTGACGCCAGAACCCTTTTGCGAACCCCCCGAACTTGTAATGTCGTTGAAATGGTAGGAGGGCATTATGTTCATTTTGGACTGAAGCACGCTCTCTGCAACTTGTCCATCAACAACCAACATGAGCTGAAATTACAAATTAATATAGATGGCCTTCCATTATCGAAGTCTTCTAATTCGAGTCTTTGGCCAATTTTATGTAGTAGTGCGAATTCGAAGAAAGTCTTCATCGTTGGCTGTTTTTACGGCGTAGAAAAACCAAGTAACTTCAACTCTTTCTTGACTGATTTCGTGAAGGACCTATCATTTTACTGTGAACATGGTTGGACGCATAATAACACTAAAATTAAGGTCTCGTTCGATGCCTTAATTTGTGACGCTCCAGCAAAATCCGCCGTATTGTCAATTAAGGGGCACAGTGGTTACTACTGTTGTCCCAAGTGTAATATAAAAGGAAAATATATTACGGATAGGGTTAGTTTCCCCGGGAAAATAACTGAGATTAGGACTGACGAAGACTTTAAGACACGAAAATATGACGATCACCACACTGGTCACACAATTCTGACAGAAATTCCCGGCTTTGGTCCAGTAACGAATGTGCCATTTGAATACATGCACCATATTTGTTTGGGCCTAATGAAAAAGCTTATAAAACTCTGGGTTTCTGGTCCATTACCCACCAGAATTTCTCCATCTGAAAAAAGCGCAATATCTGAAAAACTACTGTTCTTTCGGTCCTCATGCCCAAGAGATTTCAACCGGAAACCCAGATCGCTCTTCGACGTCAAGCACTGGAAAGCCACCGAATTTAGATCATTTCTGCTTTACACGGGGCCTCATGTGCTAAAATCCCTAGCGAACAAAGATCTGTACATAAATTTCTTAACCTTGCACATGGCTATCAGTTTGTTGCTACGTCCAAACTGTACAGCTGCTTATTTAGAATACGCTCATAATTTATTAGTAAACTTTGTCAGTTCCTTCACTAAAATTTATGGAGAAAAACACGTTTCATATTATGTGCATGGTTTACTACACATAGCAGACGATGTTAAGAAGTTTGGCTCGCTAGAATCTTTTAGTGCGTTCAAATTTGAAAATTTCTTGAAGGATTTAAAAAAGCTGGTTCGGAACCATCGTAATCCTTTAGTCCAAATAGAAAAGCGGATGAGCGAATACTACAGCGCTCAAATCTTGATCAAAGACCAAAATGACGAATTTCCTATGTTCGAAAATTCTCATACGATGGGGCCTGTCTTGACGACTGATTACCATCAGGCTGAGGCTCAGTTCACTAGTTTCCAAACGGAAAACTTCAAAATATGCTTAAATCGAAATGATTGTTTTTGCATCGTCAATCAGTCTACTTTTGTCGAGGTGAAGAATATAATATTTTGTTCTTTCCACAACGAACACGAAATTATTGGCTTCGAATACGTGAAAAAACAACCATTGTACTTGGTTCCGTATTCATCCGAACTTGTCGATATTTTTAGATTAACCGTCGCCCCTCAACTTACATGTTGGTCTTGCAAGTTAGTGAGTGGTAAATGGTGGAGAATACCCTTGGACGCCACTGAAAATGAGGTTGTAGGAATCCCGTTGATTCATGCTAACTGATATAACAAGATGATTGAGAATTCAATAATGGTCAATTTATTTAAGTTTTTACGAAGACCCAGCTTCCGATGCATTTGATATCTTCATTTAGACTAACATAAATAACATTCGCCCGATGAAGATGCCAAATGCATTGCATTGAGGTTTTTTTTAAGAGGTTCACGCACATTTCTTAGGTTTTCGGGTGTGCTTAGGCTGAATTTAAACCCCGAGAGATGCTTCAGGCTAAAATCGAAAAAGCTCCAAAAACCCCCGTTTTCTGCTATTTTTTCAATGTAATAAGCGTCCAATGGCGAAATAATTGATATATTTCGTATTATTTTCCACGTTCATTTATGCTCCATCCGAATATCAAAGTTTCGACCCCATACAAGTGGCCCGTATCAACAAATACTCGAAGAAACAAAAAAAATTTACATTACATAATTTATTAACGTAATTTAATTTGTAACCTTTTTGCTGTAATTAATCAAGTTCCAATTTTTTATGGTGTTCTATCCGAATGTCATTTCACAAAGCATATCAGAGTGACGTATGTTAACGAGTTGAAGAATAATTTGTATTCATTTTCCAATGTGATCTTCTACCGGTTTTTCTCTCTGCTTCTTCGAGTGTTTCAGGTGTGCTGAATCATAATTTGTTCTAAAAACTCTAACGATCCCCAATTTAAACCATTGTACCATCCACCCACTGCTGTAGGTGAAGATGTAGCAGGCGTGACACTCATCCGGCTTCATTCATGCAGTCAGTGGGTATGATTCAACATCACCCTGTACAATCAGGGCAGGTTCAATTGTCGCAAGACTTTGACGAAAACGCATCCAATCTCAGGGCATGGAGAAAGTGTTCAATGACCCAGAACCCTTCACAAACCCCTAATGTTCGACGAAGGTGCTTGCTCAGGTGGGGGAGAAGTACCTGCTGTGTATAGTGGTCATTGTCACACGTCCCCGCTCTACAGAACTTGAGGTACGTGAATTACGTAACATCGCCCTTCAAAGACAGCAGAGCTGCAACATGACCTCACTTCCCCCTACAACTTTTGCTGCCTATGAACACCTGTTATGCACCTACCACCGGTCCAAATGCGTCCAAGGTGATGAGTGCTACTATGCATGTCGGTTTTTTACTTTGGATGCAGTTTTCTTTGCTCAAGAATTTATTCTACATTATTAACATGTTGGTGGCGGTGGGATTGTTAGAACTTTGAAAACTAATTTGGATTCAGCTCACCAGAAACACTGGAAAAAACTGCTAGAAAAACAGGGTTAACGTTGTATTTTTTTTTTTTTTTTTTTTTTTTTTTTAATGTGGTTTTTGATATCCCTTAAGTGTATGTCACGCTGATATGGTCTAGGAAACGGCATTCGGATTCAGCCCAAAATAAAAATATGGAGACTTGATTTTAATCTGTATCAGATTGATTAAAATCAATAAAATGAATCTCTTTTAAACTTATCACGTTAAAAAATACTGAAATGTGAAACTGTTTTTCGTTGCCTTGCAGTGGGTTGTAAATTTTATATTCGGATTCAGCACACCTGAAAACATTGGAAAATAACGTTAATTACGTCATTTGGATGCATTTACATTGTAAAAAGCATGAAATCTTGAGTATTTGCAGTTTTTCGAGTTTTAAGCTGATCAGATTCAGCTCACCTGAAAACACAAGAAAACTGCGGGAACCATATTTTAAATAATTATTATGCGTGGCTTTTTAAAAGCCACGTGGTGGAAATTAAAAAAAATCAAATGGCATGTTGCCCCGGGGTCGTAACTTCGCGAAAGTTCAGATTCGAATTGATCAAACCTGAAAACATTAATGAAGACATCAACCTGGCCCCGGAATTTTTTCTTGAAATTGTATAGAGGTACCTACCTCTTTTGGTCACCGGCTTCCTGGTACAGTTATCAAGCCATGGGACGTTTACCAACCTAAGGCAACAAATCAGGAAATACACTAATCCACAAAACACCTTGATTTTGATGAATTTGCTATAAGCTGTCAGATAGGTTTTGTATTTCGGCCACGGAATGTTCAGCGTGGTAGAGTTTCCGGACGGAGTGGCGCTTGTCCCTTCCCACTGGATTTTCAAAGGGAACACCAAAAAATGTTGGTGGCCTAAGCCTGGCTTAGCCATCTCCAACGCTGTCATGAAACTTCATCAGCCAGGAAAGGACTGGATTTCCTGTTCGTTCAAGAAAATACTCGGATCAGCTGGTAAGCAATTTTTACTACTATCCGCTGAACATTCGATGTGTAGCAAAATGGTTATGTCATGTGTAGCATCCTATGAGGAAGGCCTGAAGAAACTCAAACGGGCCGAAGAATCTTCAGACATAGATAACAGCACTGATGGTGTCTACAAAAAAGAGGAACGCCACGTACGAAAAAGACGACTTTTAAGCAGCAGCAGCAGCGATTCTGGAGAAGAAAAAAACATGTCCTATTCATTCCCCATAAAATTCCCCTTCACCGCCAAACGAAACCCCTGAGGTAATATTTCAGTCAATATTCCTGACATGGTGGAAAAATGAATTATCATTTTTCGTTTCAGGCACACGTGATTGCCAATAATGACAACGGAATTTTTGCTGACGGGCATCATTCATCTCAACTGCGTGTGCCATTCTCCCCAAGAGAATCACAATCAGACCGTAATTCAGAACGTAAAGGTGTTTGCAACCCTTTCAAAGTTCCTTAGGTCCGTGTTATTTAATTATATTTGTGTTTAGATTTTGAAGTTCTTGTTCTTCGCAAACTCAACTATTTATGCCGGAAAATCGAAATAATTGAAGACAAGGTAAAAGAGCTTTCAAAGCGCTTTCCAGAAGATACATCTGATTGCGGCGTGCTTCCATTCTCATTGCCCATCAATTCATTGGAAGAGATTGATGTTGTCGAAGAATTTCTAAAATCGGATGAGCTGGCAATGATAATGGTTTGCTTTTTTAAATATTCTGAATGTTTTTCAACAATAAAGTACAATGACTTTCAAACCCACAGGAGAAGTTTCTACAGAAGGCCGGAGGGCATGACCTGTACAACATAACAGCAAATACACTGAAAAAACTTCTCACAGACAATGTCTCACAGCTCATAAGTTGGGCTGGTAATCGAGGAAAAGTTCCTTTTAAAAATAAAAAAATTTGTCTCATTACCATCCGTAAGTATAAAAGTAATATTTTACTGTACAGTTCTTTAATGTAATATTTCAATTCATTGAAAGCAAACAGCAGTGATGAAGCAAACACAAACTACCGAAGCTCAGGTGCATAAAATAATTAAAAATTGGCTTAAATACGCCAAAACCCGGCTTCAGCGTGCAGAAGTATGACCCCTAGATTTTCGTTGTCCTCAAGTGTGCCCATACATTTTTTTTTTCACTGTCAGTAAATAAACGAAAAGAAATGTGATCCGGGCCATTGAGGGCGACAACGAAGCAAACGGTCGTATAACTAGAGACTAATTGTAAGTCTTGTTTTTTGTAGCATAAAAACTCTTACACCGCACTTGGACTCGCACCGGTGTCGTCAGACAATTGAAATCGGAAAATAAGTTACCTGAAATATGAAGAAGAAAGAAAACATGTTCCGTCTCGCTGTACTTTTGGCTTTTTAATGTTTCCTACTTAATACTTTTAAATTTTTTCTATTTTTCAGAATTTTCTATTAAATTATACAATATTTTCTTTTATTCGTCTATCGTTAGTTGTTGAAAATTACGTACTTCATTACGTGCGAATCAAAAACATAATACATTATGTTTGTTTTTTAAAAATAGATACATAATATTAGGTCTATTCCATTGTTTCGCTTTAGTACTACACTAGTGCAAAAAACATGTGTTTCATTGACTAATTTGGAAAAAAACTGATTTGAATGAAATCAGATGATTTTATACACTACTGCAGCACACGGGAAACAATGGAACAGACTTAAGCCCTGTTCACACGATGCAAAGTTTGAAGCTATATTGCATGCTATTTTATTTATTTATTTATTTATTTTTTTATGTTCCTTGGCAGTGACCGGATGTTTTTAAAAGAACAGCATGCAATATAGCTTCAAACTTTGCATTGTGTGAACAGCGCTTTATTATGTTTATCATGAAATTTTTGCTCGACTGTAAACACCCCGTAAGCAAGGCTTATGTTATGCGTCTGTGGAGTATATGCAACCCATATGTTCCACAGACTCATAGCACAGAGCTTGTGAACGGGGTCTAACGTGTAAGTAAGTTTCATTACCGTTGGTTACAAAACAGTTGCGACCAATATGGTTCGAGACGTTGCAAACACGTTGCACATTTCAGTGCTGGAACGTTGTGACGTACTGTTTCTGAAACGTTTTTCCGAGACGTCTCAAGTCCTGACACATTTCTACGTTTTTGCGACGTTATAGAAAGGTTTTTGACACGTTACAATACGTTACTGAATACGTCGCATGTTGCGAACGAGACGAATATGACACGATTTTAAAACGTTTTTGTGTTAGCTGGGTAAATACCGTCAATCGTTCCAGCTATGATTTATTTAGTGAGTGTGGGTCAGTATCTCATCGCCCTCAACGCGGTTACCTATTTCCTCATGATGTCAGTCGAAATTGTAGTAGGCCAACGTGGGAGTGAAATTGTCGTGTTTGAGGGATACCGTTTCCGTAAGCAGCGAGTCATGGCAACTGGAGAGACCAAATGGCGGTGACTACCTACGAATTGATGTTTTTCCAGCCATAGGTAGGTACCTATTGAGAATGCGTGTGTGTTGTTTACTTTCGCAGGTGCAACGAAAAAACTTGTGCTGCGTATTTGAAAATCATTGGGGTAGCGAATGCGATCACAGAAAAAAACGTTGATCATAACCACGAACGAATTTCCGAGAGAAAGTTGGAAAGGCAGTGTTGGAATACACACCTGCCCTTCATTTTAAATCCCCCATTTTTTTTCCATATGAATTGAGTTAGTCGTGATTTTGGTTTTGGTTGAAAAGAAAATATAAAAATTTAGTGAAAAGAGTTTTCTTCAAGTTTCTAATAAAGTCAGAAGTGGTATACAATCCGCCCCAACAAATGTCGACTGGAGAAGGAAGCGGAGGTACAGCGAGATCGTTAGAGGGAGCCGCCCCTACAGACGTTTTAAACGACCCTCCACTGGACCTCAACCAAATCTTGAGGCTTTTGGTGAGTCAGAATAGTACACTCCTTAGGGAAAAGGTCTGGCGAGACGAGAATCGTACCGGACTTGACTAAAACTCTTCCGGAGTTTACGGGGCTTGAAGCAGCCCATATCGCGAAGGACTGGTTGGACGCCGTCGAAAGTGTGGCCAGAATTAATAGATGGCCAGAGGAGTACTGGCTTGAAACAGCGCGATCCACTCTGTCGGGAACCGTTAAGACTTGGTTCTCCGGTCGCGAATTTGCAGGTTGGTCAGACTTTGCGGAGCAGTTTAAAAAGACCTTTTGCAGTAGTTTGACCACAACCACGCGTTGGAAGTTGCTGAATAGCCGAATTCAAACAAAAGGAGAACCAACGTCGTCATACTTTCACGATAAAGTCAGGTTGTGTCGGGCTCTTAATTTACCTTTCGAAGACGTTCGTGAACAGGTCATCGAAGGACTCTGGTCGAAAGATCTGACCTTTCATCTGTTGTCGAAGAGCCATACCGACGAGCACGAAATGCTGGCGAGCATTCATGAATTCGAACGCATTGATGAATCCCGCCGCTTGAGAATTAATAAAGGAGAAGATAGGTCTGCGGCACCAAAAAATAAAATATCGGTCCCAAGTGGAAAACAGGTGAGTGCACCATCAGTTCTGTTAAAGTGTTACAGATGCGGTCAAAAGGGGCACATTTCGAGTAGCTGCTGGAACTCGCAGAATACCTGCTTTATATGTCGGCAACTCGGCCACATATCGAAAGATTGTCCCAAAAAGAAAGATCCACCTGCAAAAACGTACCTTTCAAAAACCCAGGACTCGACCGATACGCACATTAAAAACGTGTTGTTAAACCGCGTGTCATTTTCAGGATTAATCGTACACTGGAAGTAGTGAATGCCTTATTAGAGAGGCTGTCGCAGAACAACTTGGATTGGAGAGAGATACATGCGCTGTCCCCATTTTCGGTGTTGGAAGCATGATCGAGCCGGTCACTCAATCCTTGGGGTCTTTGTCGGTCCCTGTCGAAATCGATGGAGTAAATAGAAAAGTTAAAGTACTAATACTTCCAGACGCTACTCTTCCGAAGCCTGTTATTGTCGTTAGGAGCTGGATGGAGACTCCCGGCACAGCTTTTCTTCAGGTAGGAGGTACATTAACTTTCTTTAATGAAACTGACGCGCCTTTCAGACACCTAGACGTCTGTAGCGACGACGAAGCTGATCAACAAATTTCTTGCCCTGAGAAGTCGGAAACTCTAACCGTTTTGGAAACTTCTGTCGATGAAAGCGGAATAAAGGAAGAATCTGAAGAAGAATTTGAACAGCTGAAGGCAGTTATTGATGATGACGTTCCAAATGAAGTTCGGAAAGATTTTGAATCTTTGCTGGGCGAGCACAAAGATAGGTTTGCTTTCAAAATTTCGCAGCTAGGATGTACAAACAAGTTGCAGATGGATATTGTTGAAAAACCGGGGAGTGTCCCGGTGTATAAAAAACCATACAGAGCTTCACCTAAAGAGAGACAAGAATTGAGAGAAATAGTCGCAGAACTAAAACAACACGGTATTGTTACAGAGACGAGTTCACTCTACGCGAGTCCAGTCTTGATCGTGAGAAAAAAAAATGGGAAGCCGAGGATGGTGGTAGATTTTAGAGCTCTCAACAAACAGACAGTTAGACAACCGTACCCGCTACCTAACATCGAAGATCAGCTCAGTGCCCTTGCTGGCAGCAAGGTATACGCTTCACTTGACTTAGCCCATGGCTTCTTCCAGGTACCATTAACAGTGGACGCTCAAAAAAAGATAGCATTCGTCACTCCAGACGATAGCGGTCAATACACAAGAATGGTTTTCGGGCTTATGAACTCCCCCATTCTATTTTACTCGAATGATGAACGCTGTAATGGGGCCATTGCGAAAGGAATTGGTGCAATGTTTCATGGACGACATTCTAGTCCCAGCGAAAGACTGGCAGGATCTTTTATATCGCCTTAGACTCGTGTTTGAACGACTTCAATACGGACAAATCACGTTGAACCCAACGAAGTGCCGTATAGGAGTTAAAAAAGTCGACTATTTAGTGTATATAATATCTGAAAATGGAATTACCCCAGGTAAATCAAAAATTCCGGCAATCAAAAGCTTCCCCACACCTCAAAATTCCTGAGACATTCGCCGTTTTCTAGGATTAGTCGGTTATTTCAGACGTTTTATTCACAGGTTTTCCACCATAGCGAAACCTTTAACAGATTTGACGGGCAAAACAACCGAATTCATCTGGGGAGAATCTCAGAAAATAGCTTTTGAAGATTTGAAGACTCGCCTACTGTCGGAACTCGTGTTGGCAATTTTCAATTCTGTGGCTTACACAGAATTACACACTGATGCGTGCGCTTCAGGATTAGCCGGAATTCTCTTACAAAAAGGAGACGACGAGTTACTTCATCCCGTTCAGTACCTGAGCAAGAAGACGACGAACGCCGAAAGCAAGTATTCTTCTTGTAAACTAGAACTCATGGCAGTAATTTGGTGTTTAGATCGTTTACGCCCGCTGATCTTAGGCCTTAAAGTCCTTGTTGTAACAGATTGTCAGGCCTTGACTTATTTAGCCGCTAATCGCACCAAAAACTCTCAGGTCGCAAGGTGGAGTGAACTAATCTCTGAGTACGACGTTGAAATCAGACACAGATCGGGTGTTAAGATGTGTCACGTCGATGCTCTCAGTCGAGGGCCAACTGAACAAGCCATGGATACAATGGATGAGATTTTAGATAAAAGAGTAGAAGTAATTTACGTTTGTTCTGACAGGGGGAGCGAATTAGAGGAAATTGACTGCATAGCCGCGATTCAGTAGTGACCCAGAATTACGTCGCATAATAAAAGCACTAGGAGGAACCAACGAAAAAGAAGACGACGAAAACATTCAAATACCCCCAAACTATGTAATGCATAATGCACTGCTTTGTCGACGGGTGAAATCACGTAGGCAGTTTGTGGTTCCCAAGACACATAGAAAAAGCATGGTAGTGCGTTTTCATGATTTAAGCGGACACTTCGGAGTAGACCGAACTGTGAAAATTACTACTTCCCGAAGATGAGACGGTACGTAAAATTTCACATTAGGAGTTGTTTCACGTGTACCTTGATGAAAATTCCTGGAGGGAAAAAACCCGGACCGATTAATCCCATTACCCCAGGCACTAGACCATTTGAAGTGGTCCATCTCGATTTCCTCGGACCGTTCGACAAAAGTCGAACAAGAAACTCACATTTACTCGTTCTAATAGACAATCTAACAAAGTTTTGCAGGTTAGTGCCAACGAAAAATACGAAGTCAAAAACAGTTATACAGACTTTAGAGAATTTGATAGACGATTTCGGAGCACCTGCGCATTTAATATGCGATAGAGGAACAGCATTCACTTCAGAAGAAATAATGAATTTCTGTGAAAGTCGTGGTATACGGCTGACGAACGTGTGCGTTCGTCATCCCAGAGCAAATGGACAAGTGGAGAGAGTTAATCGAACTCTAATTCCCGTTTTAAAAGCTTCTTTTACAGAAGGAAATTGCTGGGACACTAACGTTAAGAAAATTGCAGTATGGTTGAATGATGCGCCGAACAAATCGACTGGAATTTCGCCATTCAAAGCCCTATTAGGTTATTCTCCTAGAAGAGTTGACTCAGAATTACGACCTATCACGGATCGGCTGAACAATGATGACTACACAGCCCCAGAACGCATCCGCCAAGACATTCGCCAGAAAATAGTAGAAGAACACGAAAAGTGGAGGAAGAGAGATCGAAGCCACCAAATCAAGCTTGACGTCGGTCAACTAGTATATCTTCGTCAAGAATCTACAGGAAAACTAGCCGACAAGTACAGAGGACCGCTCGTGATCACCCACGCACTTCCAGGAGACGCATACAGGGTGATGTCAATCATAAATTACAGAGGCCAATGTTATTGCACGACAGCACAATGTCTCTGCTCTTAAACCATTCGGAGGAGACGTAGAAGATGATGAATCCATTCCACCCGACGTCAATGACGAGACTACCGACTCTCCGGAGACGAGCGAACATTTAACTGAGCGATATCATCGGTTACTCGCTGACTATAATGACCCTCAGACAAATCAAGAGGACAATCCATCACAAGAAGATCCTCAGAGAGTCGAACGCAGACTCGAACACGAAGAAGATACCGTGCTCAAAGAAGACGCTTTCAAACATCGACCCACTCGCAACCGCTCAATGCCAATCAAATTCAAGAATTATCACCTTTATTGACGAACAGACATACGAGCTGGCAACGAATGTTTAATATGAAGCCGATGATGAATCGAGGACGATTCCAAGTCGGAAGGCCGAGAAGTGTTGGAATACGCACCTGCCCTTCATTTTAAATCCCCTTTCCCATCCCAATTATTATTGTTTTCCCCTCTCCTTTTTTTTCCATATGAATTGAGTTAGTCGTGATTTTGGTTTTGATTGAAAAAAAATATAAAAATTTAGTGAAAAGAGTTTTCTTCAAGTTTCTAATAGGCAGGAACTAAGTGCTTCAGGCGAAGAGGAAAGCTATTGATGATATTTGCGATAGACCGTCAAAAATTCTGCGTAAGTTATTACTGAAAGCAACACTCGAATCTTGAAGGTCAGTTTCAAAAGTCCTACAGTGGAGGTGTTATAGTTAATAGGAGAATATTGAATTTCAGAAGTCCGACCTAACGAGAGTAAAGAGGAATATGTACAATGCCAGGGCTAAACTTCAACCGAAGCTACCGACAGTCCGAGACGAAGTGCATGAGGCTTTGCGGCAAGTGAAATTAAAGACAGTGCGTGAGGAGGAATTTGTGGTGATAAACGGTAATGAAAGTGGACTCATCATGTACACGTGCGAATCTAATTTAAGAGCCTTAGTAGAAGCAGATGCATTATATCTCGATGGAACATTCAAGTACTGTCCCAAATTTTTTTACCAGCTTTTGACCGTGCATGGATATTTCAATGGCCATTACATTCCGTTGGTATTTTTGCCTGCTGGCGAACAAAGTACAGGATTCGTACGCCACTTGCTTTCAGGCCTTATCAGATATATGTTCATGCCATAACCTTGATCTCAGTCCCTCGACTGTTGTAACTGATTTGGAGATTGGTCTGCAAAATGCATGCTCCGTAGCTTGACCATCTACCCGACTCGTAGCCTGCCGTTTCCACTTATGCCAGGCCTGGTGGCGAAAAATACAAAGCGCGGGCCTATCAGCTGAATACACAGTCGATACGGAAATCGGAAAATGGCTTAAATTATTCTTGGGTTTACCATTTTTGAAGCCTGAACATTTGCTCGCTTGTTTTGAAGAAATAGTTGACAAGAAGCCTGTAAATTCTCGTACAATCCTAGGTTTTTGTAAGTACTTGCTGAACAACTACATGTCGCAGAACTCCAAATACTCTCCTACTATGTGGGCTAGCCCCTCTTGTGATCTCAATCTTACCACAAACGCATGTGAGTCCTTTCACTCACACTTTGCTCACAATTTTAACAGTCCCCACCCAAATATATTTGTGTTCAGCAAAGTACTGGTCGAGTACCAAAAGGACATTCATGTCCTCATAAACAGTACCAATGAACCGTCGTCCTCCAAAAATAGTGACACCCGCAGGAAACAGCACTTTGTGCAAATGCAATTGCAAAAGTACAACAGAGGTGAACTTTCCTCACTGGAAACTGTTGATCGATTGAGCCATTATTATGCATACACATATGCCCCAACTACCTCTGCCCGAACCCCCACGACCGAATAGCACATTACGTTTTTTTCTTTAAGGTGATTGATTTAAGTGCTTTTTTTTTAAGGTGATTGACCATAATTTAAGAATTGACTACATATTTAAGAAAATTTTTAGTTATGTTATTGGGATAATTTTTGTGACATTCAGAATAGAACTTTGGTGGCTGTGTATTGACGTCCTGTATTTCCTTCTGAGTGAAAGTTCCTTGGCGGTTTTTGGATCGCCAGTATTGCGGACCGTTGGCGGTTTTTGTATTCCTCATCTCAAAGGCTTGCAATGTCACTGGCGGTATTTAAATACTATTTTAATATCTTCGTAAGGGGATTGGCGGAATTTGCAATCGCCCTCGATACTTTACTCATTTGAAGTATCGAATGGGAAGTATCGAATGGTACTTGGTATCGAATGAAAAGTATCGATACTCATATAACTTGTTTACTCTCTTACTCGGTAACTCTCTTACTTAACCGATACTTTTACTATACCGAATGAATATACCCGATACCGAATATCTACTCATTTGCATCAATATCCATTCGATACCGAGTAAAAGAACTCATTTGAAACGATACCCATTCGATACCGAGTAAAAGTACTCATTTGAATCAATACCCATTCGATAGCGTAAAAGTACTCGAATGGGTGTTGATTCAAGCGAGTAAATACTCGGTATCGAATGGGTATCGTTTCAAATGAGTACTTTTACTCGGTATCGAATGGGTATTGATTCAGTATCGTACTAGTTTTAATCAATACCCATTCGATACCAATTAAAGTACTCATTTCAAACGGTACGTTTCCGATGCCGGGAGTTGACGTGTTTAAATTAATTTAAAAAAATAAAAAATACTCGGTATTGATTAAAAAGTATCGAATCGTACTCAGTATCGAATGAAAAGTATCGATTCCTAAAGTACTCATTTCCCAGTATCGAATCAAAGTATCGATACCAAAACTACTGGGTATTGATTGAAAAGTATCGATACTTTACTCTATTTACTGGTATCGATTCAACACTAGCGGTAGGGCGAACGCCCCCCCCCCCAATTTCCCGCTCCGACCCTTTTAAATGGTTATTGATTGTTTTTTCTGAAAATAATCAGCTTTCTCTAGATGAATTAGGTATGAGATAACTTTTTACTACACATTAATATTTTTCACCCGTAATGCTGAATACGAACAAATAAACGCTGACTTGTCAAGTAAGCTCCATAAAAATGAGTTCGGGCGCAAACGCTTCCGTTGTAGAGCTCGGCCGCTCTCGCGCTCTCTCGAGTCTTCGGAGCTCTGTGAGTAAAATAGATCAGTAGCACTGCAGGTTAGGGCTTATCAAATTATCATTCTCGTAGTACAACTTCTGGGAAGGTCCCCATTGGAATTCAATTGAAAGTGCTGTATTTCTCTTTCATTTTCGATGAATTTCAATAGTAGCTGCTGTTCAGTTCAAATATTGTTTAAAAATGAATTTGAGCGAGTATGCCAGAGGCATGGAAGGAGAAGTTTGGGAGCGGTACATCTGAAAAATTGGATTATTGGTGCGTAACCATGTACATTCACATCAAGCATACACATTATCCTTTCAAGTAAGTTCATTGTGATATTGATATTAGCTGAAAGTCTAAAAAGTATTTATTTCTACGAATTAATTAACTTTTTCTGTCCTCTAGCCGCTTTTTGAACTTCAATTTTCTAAACTTGGTAAAGTTAGGAATCATTGATTCGAGTTCGCAAATCAGCAAGTGACTTCTTCCCCGTGAAATCGCTTGATGCCTACAAGGCTCATTAATCAGAGTGGATTTGCAAAAAAAATTGGTTGGCTGCTGCTGAAGTTTATTCCGAGGTAGGTACTGCCTGAAACATTCAACCGCTGTGAAATGTTGTTGTTGGGGGCGCCGGGCTTTGAACCCGGCAGGCGCCTAAGCCTCCTTTGGGCTCCTACGCCATACCCAGATCTAACTGTGCACTTCACACCCGTACTGTGGCGGACGTTTCGGTCGGCTCGCGGTTTGTCGAACGCACATCGCAAAGGAACGCCCACACGAAGCCGAGTGTGCCGTGTTACAGCTCGCCGCATCCTTATAGTGTAATGGGGTTGTGAAATTTTGCTGAGTGTTCCTCATCCAGGTCAAAGACTTCGAGTCCCTCCAAACAATGTGTGGATTTCTGTTAAGATGAACGGCGTAGTTCAATCAGCGTATTGCGACTGCACTGCAAAGAGCTGCCTTGGAAGCGCCGCAGTGCGTTGGAGGACGTGATCCGCCAGAGCGTCAGGAATTTCCAGCTATAATGGCGCGGGTCTTCCAGTAAGTGGCCTAGAGAATATTTTAATCGAACTAACATGGATATGTATCCGAAGGCTCGCTGGGTTCAATGGACCCCGTGAGCGACGTAGATTATTCAGGCAAAATTATTCAAATCGTCGAAGGACTCCACGGTAACAGCGTTAAATTTTCAGGAATTCTTTTGAATTTGACAGGCAGTCTTGTACAGATTTGCTTTTATCTTTACCTTTACACTAGGATACTCATCCTGAGCCAACTGAGGGACAGCTGGACGACTTTCTTGGGGAATTGGAGAATGAATGTTAGTGACCTATCATATTCAAAGTGACGCACTCATTCAACAAACGTTTTGTGGGATCTTCGAGGACCATTGTGTCACACTTCTTCTTCGTTGAGAGCAACTTTGGAAAGGATCTGGAAACTTTGATCCAACTGGGGAAGACGATTAAAATTAAAGTCGTTGACTCGTCGATGCTGAAAAATGTGAGGAGTCAACCAGAGCTCATCAAAGCAGCCGGCATTGAATGCGCTAAGGGTAAATCACTGCAAGCATTTTTAACTTGGTTTGCAGTACAAGCTTGGGGCGTGAAACATAAAAAAACAATTTTTATTGTAACTAAACCATTTGTTGATAAACTGTACCAACACTCTTGCGTTGACAAATAAACTCTACTACCACAATTTATTCGTTCTAGTGTGACAATTTACCGTTAATAAATTAATAACTCGTGCTTTTCTTGAAAAATATCTATTAAAACACTCAAATCCTATGGAATCTGGCTCTTGAGATGTACTACGGGTAAGGTAATGTAACCGTGAGCAGGCGGCCATTGCCACTGATCTATAAGAAGGTGGAAGTGGGTGGAAGGCTCTCGCGCTTGTCTCCGCTGTCTGAGTCGAGTGCGTGGAGTGATTATCAAAACGGCGCGGATTATCTTGTTCTTTCAATTTTGTAATTATTTTGGTTTTGAAACACGGATTTGTCATCTTTTGAGGCTGAATATTCTCATTTCTTGGTTACACCAAAAGGTGTGGTGCACTAAAGTATCTTCCATTGATATCGAAATGGTGAGTGGAGCAATTTCTCATTTTTATATGTTGTACTGAAATAATCAGCCGGTAAAGGAGTATTTCTCTGTAATGAAGTAAAATTCAATTTCCCCGTGGGCCCTTGCCAATGCATTACTAAAGAAACGAGGTTTATAACAGGTCTGTTCCAGCAAGGTTTTTGGAACATTTTCGGAGCAGAGCTGCTATGGGATCGACCAATACAATTTAAGTTGATTACATTTTATTGGCTGGTCCCATGGAAACTCTGCACTCTGGTCCGAACATGTTACAAACACCTTGCTGGAACAGACCTAACATCTGTTTACTGCTTTACCGAAATACTGATTTTTATTTGAGTACTACTTTCAAATTTGAAGGCCTGATTTCAACCTATCATAACACTCCACTTTGCTTTAGAACTCTATTTTTACTTCTAAACGCATTCAAAATGCCTCGAAATCATATGGAACTTGAAAAAAGTTAGTTGAAAGATAAAATAAGTTTGATTTTTACAGTGAAATCAGAAATCAGGCCAATTTTATCGGGTATTCGTTTTTTCTCACGCTTCAATCTGGAGCTCTTTGGAGACAAATTCTGAGGCATTAAGTACCTATTCTCGAACTTTTTTCATCATTTCCCCCTTAGCTTCAGCATCTTTTACTGGCGAATTAACAGTATAGGTATAATCCACTTCCAAATTTCCGTTTT
The DNA here is from genome assembly GCA_038030265.1 of Corythucha ciliata. Classification (NCBI taxonomy): domain Eukaryota; kingdom Metazoa; phylum Arthropoda; class Insecta; order Hemiptera; family Tingidae; genus Corythucha; species Corythucha ciliata. Next base: position 29,433,510 of record CM075940.1, on the reverse strand, counting down.
TGGTGGTCAGGAATCGTGCGCTGGGAAAAAACGGCCTTCGAACAGCATTATTAATTATTTCAAAAAAGTTCCCAAAGCTAATGTCGAAGTTGGAGGCATCGATGAAGTTTCTAGTTCAGACCCAGGTGAATTTCCTACTTTGTTTTCAACTTGAGATTTATTTGGAAATTCATCTATTCACTCATCACCAGGTGGTGGTGGCGAACAGTCGAGCTCCTTGCCAATTCCTGAGGTCGCATGTCGTTCTGATGAAGAGGAACCACCTTCATTGCCTACTATCTATCGTGTGAGGGAAGACATTGGGCACTATGTTGGGAATGGTCGCATTGATGATGCAACTAAACGAATGCTGCTCGAAAACCCCTTGGAAACCTCCCGTTGGGTACAAATTTCCATTTACCGAGCACGTTAAGCAAGGCAAACCGGAGAAAAGGTACCTTCGTCAAAATCATTTAGACGAACATCACTGGTTAGTGCTTTCTCCAGCTCACCAGGGACTGTACTGCACGTACTGCGTTCTTTTTGCTCAAGAAGCTGGGGGCTATAATTAAAATTATCAACTTGGTGCTTTGGTTCGACATCCAGTAAAAAATTTCGCAAAATTGACTGGTAAAACCGGCGTTTTAGTTCAACATGAGAGAAATTTATACCATATCGACGCTGTCAGAGCTAGCAAGGACTTCCTGTCGGTAATGAGTAAGCCAGAAATGGATGTAGCCAACCAGTTAAATTCTCAACGTCTCTGCAAAGTAAGAGAAAATCAGGCCCGTCTCAAACCCATTATAGAAACAGTTGTGTTTGCTGGTCGTTACAATCTACCCTTAAGAGGACATCGAGACGACGGGAAGTTACCAGAGTTGAACCAAAGCAAAATGACGGAATTTTTCGAGGCTTAATAAGATTTCGAATCAATTCTGGAGACAAAGAACTCGAACATCACTTGGAAACATCTTCTTTTCGTTCAACTTATATCAGCAAGCAGATTCAAAATGAAATAATTCAATGCTGTCGTGACGATTTACAGGATACCATTTTTAGTAGGGTGCGAGCTGCGGGGCATTATGCTGTGATTTTCGACGAAACAACTGATGTTTCCCAGGTTGAGCAACTATCGTTATCCCTCCGATTCGTTCATAACAAATCGATCCGGGAAGACTTCGTTACTTTCGTTGATGCATATGAGTCAATCCAAGACGAAGGTTGTGATGACAACGATAAAGGCGCTCGCGAAAAGAAACTCAGTGGGAGAGTGTTGGGAAATATTGTTCTAGCTCTACTTCAGAAACATAGGCTTCCATTCAATCAATGCGTAGGTGTTGGCACGGACAATTGTTCAGTTATGGCATCAGAAGTGAAAGGAGCTGCCCAAGAAATCATTAAGTCTTGCCCAAACGCCGTTAGGTGTCCATGCTTCAACCACGCACTGAACAATTCTTTATGTAAAACTGCCTCTGTAAAATCAGTCCGAAATGCAATTGGTTGTGTGAAGAAAGTAATTGAATTTACAAAGGCTTCGGCGAAGAGAACTGTGGTTTTCAAACATCACCTTGGTCAAGCGTTCTCGGGCCTCTGTGAAACGAGGTGGTAGGAGAAACACGACGGCGTCTTGCAATTTAAATCAAAGTTGATTGATATTTTGGAAGCGTTACACTCAATTTCAGAGTGGAGTGAATCACGTTCTGCCACAGATGCCGCTTGCCTCATCAAGACTCTATCTGCTGCGGAGTTTGTCGTGAGCATTTTCGCTCTCAGCAAGATACTGGAGATCACCAGACCTCTCAGTTTACGATTGCAGTCTCCCTTGGTGGACTTGTGCACTGCGAACTTGCACAGTGGAGTTATTAGAAAACTTAAGGAGAGGCGCAGTGCAACAGTTTTCCGATATTTTCAACCAGGTGAGTAAGACTTGTGAAGAACTGGGCTCGACTGTCAATGTTCCCAGAAGAGCCGCTCGTCAAACAAACCGAGACAACTACTCGGATTCAAATCCAGAAGAGTACTTTCGGAAAATTATATTCATTCCTCTTCTAGACCACATTCTTATAGACATTAAGGACCGCCTTCCCGAACAAACGCTGAACTCCTTTAGCTTGAACGTGCTCATTCCTGCTGCAATCGTCGAAGCAGAAGATGAAGACTTTCACCAGGCAATTGAGATATTTTTGGAGCAAAGAAACAATTTACTGGGAAATCTATCTATTCACACAATCAGCGAATGCAATTTGTGGCGAGCGATCTGCGTGAAAAATAAGCAGAACGGCATAGCCTTGCCGTCTACAGCGGTAGAAGCTTTGGACATGTGTGACAGTATCTGTTTCCCATCCATCGCCATGCTTCTTCAAATGTTGGCTACACTTCCCGTCAGCGTCGCAACAGCTGAGAGGAGCTTCTCAGCACTCAAAAGAATAAAAACTTGGTTGAGGTCAAGAATGGCCGAGGATAGATTAACAGGACTAGCCCTTTTGAATGTTCATTTCGACACACTACCCAACGTGGATAGTATTATGGAGAGATTTTGTCGGTCGAAAAATAGGAGACTCGATTTTGGGTATTGAGTTTTTGTTTGTTTTTGTAGTTGTTCCTATTGTATTAATTCGCTTGTGCACCAGTTTACTGCCTGTGAGTTGTTTATATTATGATTATGAGTTTATGTTCATGTTTATATAAGTTTTTTCTTTTTGCATGGCTTTTCAATGCCCACAGAGTCCCGGCCCTGATGCTCTAAGGATCAAAAATAAGTTCCTAAATTTTCTTACCCCCCCCCCAGCACTACCCATCGATCCAGAAATGACCTCAATGGAATCGCCCTCCCCCCCTGAACAAGTTGTCTGCATCCGCGCCTGATTGGACTTTGGCTGTGGTTCGACCTACACTGAGAAAAATATGAGGCAAAAACACGACTATGCTTAGCCGCCTTTGCACGGCGAAAAATTTTCAGTCCTTTTATTCCGGCAGCGTTAGCCTTGTGAATTTTCACGGCTACCGGACCTGCCGTCATGTTAGAGTCACACATGGCTGAGCCAGACACGGCTAACTATTCACGTGGATTCTCAGCCGAGTACACGGTTACCCTTCACTGATGGCCTTGCAAACAGTACACGGTAGCCTTTGCCGTGTAATCATACAGATGTGGCCGAGCTATCTTTGTCGCGTGAGCGGTGCTACATTATTGTCATGGTCTTGCACGCATTATAAACTTCACCGTGTTGGACTACCAGTTCAGTCGTGTTAATATGGCGGTGTTGGTCGTGCCAACGTGCTGAATTGAGCCATGCGTACTTGACTGCAATTGAGGTGCATACACGATAGAAGCATAGCTAGCCCAGTCAAGTAGATCGTCTTGGGCACATGGCAAGCATAGACGTCCCACCACGACTATACGTAGTCGAGTCAATGCGACTGTTTGAGTCGTGCTACTCAGCAATCCTCTCAATGTGTACTTGGTAACCTGTGCAGTGAACCTACAATTGCTCTAGCCATGACAGTATTGGCAGTGCCATGAAACTCATGGCAAAAGTAGTTGTATGGAAACGTTGAAGTACAACGCCGTCTTTGCTCTCACGAGACACCTATCACGAGATATCCGAATAAAGCACTAATCACAAGTTTTAGTGTAATAACGCGAGAAATTTTTCTAAAAAAAAAAAAAAAGACCAGTTAGCTTGTACGGGCTTAACTGGTCTTTGAATGAGATTCTCATACTTCGATATTCCCTCTACGCATTCAAGTCGCTGAGATATCTCTTAATTTTATCCTTGAATGTGCACTTCTTCTCAATTTCAGTCCCTTCAAAAATCGCGAATTGGCGTTTTCTCCTTTAGAGCTCTGAATGATCGATTTTTCTCTATAATTTAGCCGTGAATTAGCAAACAGCCTTTCGTTCCGGACACTCTACCATAGACCAGCTCGTTTCACTAGAACAATTCATCCAATGTGCGTTTCTCAATAGAGAACACGTCACTGCGGTTTTCTTCGATCTGACAAGTGCATTTGACCGAGTTCTCCGTGAACCAATTCTAAACTGTCCCAATGGGATATTTCAGGAAATCTACCATTAATCTTACAAAGCTTTCTTACGAATCGAAATTTCACCGTCAGAATAGGTAGCACCTTTTCTAACCTGTATGAACAAAGGAATGGCATCCCCCAGGGCTCAGTGTTGAGTACCACACTCTTCCTGATTGCCATGAACCGAATCAACAGCAACCTCCCAACTACTATCCACACGTCTATTTATGCCGACGACCTTGTTGTCTATACCAGTCATCTTAACAAATCAACAGAACACAACCACCTCCAGTATGCAATTAATCAACTTGCGGAAAACGCTAATGCAATTGGCTTGACCTTCTCTCCTACCAAGACCTCAGCTATCCACTTTTGTCGACTTCGCTACCACCACAACCCCCCCGAAATTACTCTTCAAAATTCACCCATAACGTACAAAGAAACACAAAAATTCCTTGGCATTACCTTCGATAAACAGCTTCGCTGGAAACAAAACATATTTGAAATTAACAAAAAATGTAACAAGACCCTAAACTAAATGAAAACCCTTGCTAATCACAACTGGGGATCAGACGCCTCACTGCTTATAAAAATTCTTAACTCCCTCATCCGTTCCCGTATGAAATATGGGCTCCAGGCTTACGGCTCAGCCCGTAAATCCTGGATGATGACTCTTGACCACACGTATCAAGCCGGTTTGCGAATAGCACTGAGAGCTTACCGATCAACACCTTGTGCGGATTTATACTTTCTATCTCAAAATCTACCTCTACATTACCGCCGTCAACAAATCTTGCTAAACTATACTCTTTCAATCAAAACACAACCTAACCACTTCCTCCACTCTGAACTTTTCAATCCTCCACACTTACAATTATTCACCCAACTCCCCTCGCGCACACGTCCCCTTTCTGTTCGTCTGCGCGAAACCTTAGCCAACTATTCTACAAATTTGAACCCCGTGATCCCGAAATTAAATTCTGAAATCTATCCCTGGAAATACCCTGAAATACTTATAGACTATACCATTAAAAAGTACAAGAAAAATGACACTCCCCCTGCAGTCATGCAATCCCACCTTAATAGAATATTAAATACCAAGTATACTAACCATCACCTTGTCTACACTGACGGATCAAAAAGGACCTCCGGAGTAGGCTGTGCCCTCTACTCCCCTCTTGAAACATCTTTCATCTGTCCTCTCCCAACCCATTTTTCCATCTTCACTGCCGAGTTATACGGCATCCTTTTTGCGTTAGATCACTTCCTTCATTATAATCACACTTCTTTCCTTCTTATAACCGATTCGTACAGCTCTCTAGAGGCAATTCGTAACAAATTTACCACAGACCCGGCCATAACAAATATTCACCACAAAATTGTTCAACTTGCTTCACAATCAAAATCTGTAACTTTCGTGTGGGTCCCAAGCCACATAGGCATTGCAGGGAACACCCAGGTGGACTCCCTTGCCAAATTTGCAGCGTCACACCAACCTTCTGACCTTTCCATCCCGTCAAGGCAAGATGATGAAAAGCATCGACTGAAACAAATAATTTGGAATAAATGGAACACAGAATGGAATAGAAATCACACAACATTAGGATCTCTATACGACAACCCACAAAAATACGCCCCCCCCCCTCCCTATTGGCTTCACACGAAAGGAGAATATTATTATCCTCCGACTTAAAACAGGTCACACTAGACTCACCAAAAATCACTACATAACACGAAGCGCACAACCATACTGTTCACATTGCGAAGAACCTCTTACCATAACCCATGTCCTACTGGACTGCCCACTATTCACCGCAGAAAGAGCCACGTGTAACTTCCCACCGAATCCAACGCTTACGACCCTTCTAACTACATCGAACGAACTACTGAAAAACGTCCTACAGTTCCTAAAATTAACTAATATATACAGTAAACTATAAAAACACCATAACCACGGATCTTACCTTAGTAACCCGCAGCATCTGAAGATGTGAAACACACTGATATCCAGGCTAATGACCCCAGCAGTCGATGCCCTAAAGGGGGGGGGGGGTGGTTTTAGCCGGTAGTCTGCCATCTGGCAGGAGTCGCGGCACTCTGTGCGTAAATGCATTTCCACCTCCCTGCTCCCAAAAAAAAAAAAAATAATAATAATAATAATAATAATAATAATAAAATAAAATGTTCGCAGGCCTAAAGAAATATTTTCACAGGCCTGCCTCACTCAAAGTCCATTTTAGTGGATTTTGTTCGTCAAAATTTTCGCGTTACGCGCTATTTTCAGGACTAAACTTGACAGTTTACAACCTAGCTTGGAACTATTCGACCCTAGTCCAGTTTGAGAGGCTTAATTATATTTTGGTCCCACGGGACCACCATTTCAAGGCTACAGTGACGAAATATAGCCCTTTGTGGATGAAAAATTGGCAGTTTTTTTTAACAGAAAGTTCAGAATGTGCTGGCGGCTCATCTCTGAATAGCCTTAAGGCAATAGTGTATCAGACATATTCACCCAGTAAAGCTGCCCACCCCCTAGATCAAGGGCTGGCTACGCCTTTGTATGATGGGGCCTCCGGATTCCGCCCTGAATACGTCTGTGTGGCGTAAACCACTGTATAATCAGTCGAGAAAATGTTTTTTAGTCCTTTAAATTGTCCGCATCAGGAAAACTATTTCACAGGGCCTATAATAATTGTAAAAAAACAGCACAGCAACAGTTAAATTATTCAATTTTACCAGCTACACGTGGTAAATGTTAACAGTTACTGGTAATTGTTCATAATTACCGGATTTGTCGCTTTTATGGTACTAATATAAAACCCGGTTAGAAGGCCCCGCAATAGTGATAGTGCTCGCCTAGGGTTAGATACGGGCCTGGTCCTATAGGGACAATCAAACCACGAATCAGAGTACGCACTGATGATGTTCAAGTCAAAAAGTTAAGTTCCCGTCAAATTGCTTCTTTCCAATGAAAGCATTCAGTCGGTGTATTCTTAACCAATCACTTCGACGTTGAAAAATCCAATTCATTTTTTCCCGCTTCATTGCGCTCAATAAAAGCCACAGTAATAGCCATGTAGCTTATTCCTCTTCTCCCTTCTCTCGAATATGAATATTAACCATTAATGGTGGAAACCGAGGAATGAAAATTTAGTAACAGACGGGGGAAAGTTTTTAGAGAACGAAAGTGCAGTAATAAAAACGGAGTTTCATGCGTGAAGATATTACTGTCACTGCCATGGCCCATATTTTATGTAGGAACCGCACACTACAAACCTGGTTTGTATCTTGTATTTCCTAAACCAACTGTGCGTTTTTGTACTAAAGAATAAATAAACAAAAAAGTGGGCATTCGTTTTATTTGTTGAAGGGCTCAAAAAGCAACCCCCCACCACTGTCGCAAAACACCCCAATATCAATTCTTTACGTGAACCGACAGACTGGATTACTACTAAGTTTATTTCTATTATTTTTACCATTTAAATAAATAATGAGGCACTATGATGTTTGTCGACAATATGACGTCATGATTTCTTCAATTTGTGTTAATAGACACGCTGGAATGTTAGTTGAGTTTGAATTCAAAGTCTAAAAACAAACGCAATATGACAATAATATTGTATTGTCCACCCACACCACGTGATGGATTCCTTGAAGGCTTGAAACAAGCCTCTGAGGCTCAAACCAAACTCACTAACTTTTTTGTTTCCGTGGGTCACAAACCTCCATCCCTCAGAGTCCTTAAATTTTGAACTTCACCTGTCACTATAAATCACGACTCAACAGACCGCCCTTTTTTCGTTGTCACCGGTGTATCGTCGGGTTCTAGCTGACTTACTGAGGAACTTGCTCGTTTTTCATTTTATTTTTATTTTTTTCTAAGAGCGTAAAATATGAGGGTTTTTAAGGTCGTCGACTAAAATCTTTGCTTCAACCGCTGAGGTGTCATCAGTAGCGTACCAAGGTAGGGGCGAGGGGGGGGGGCGCCCCGAACCCACCCACAGAGGGGGATTTTCAGGTGTTATACGTATGTAGGATGTAGGAACGGGATTTTTGGGGGCCCGTTTTTTCCGCTCTCAGCCCTTGCCCCGCTCAGCTTTTTTCCGCGCCTGTTAAGGCTGTTGACGGTGAAGCTTTGAAAATCACCCTGAGACAAGAGATGGCGCTGTACATCGCGGGGAAAAAAATAAAATGGGAAATTTTAGTACGAAAACTATACACCAGAATTCGTTTTTCTAACTTCTTACTTGAAGCCCTGATATTTGAACATTTTCGCATCTAGGTATCTTTTTGAGTCGAAGTCAGAACTGTCAGAAGAAGTGCCCTTGACCCCGCGAGTTTATTACAAGTGAAGTGTGATCTGATAATGATAATGACTCAGCCAGTGTCTAGTGATGCTCTAATCGAAATCAGAAACGTACCAATTTCACTTCAAGTTGTAGTGTATACGTATAGTGAGAAAAGAGGTCTGTCTCTTTGCTGCACTCTAGAAAAACACATGATTTGATTGATGTGAGACCTATACCGGGTGTACTTGGTCCACGTGGCAAAAATAAAGCAGGTGATTCTAGATCATATTTACGTCAGAAAATGACCAAATATACCATGGTCCGAATATCAACAGTTTCCGAGAAAAACGCACTTTTCCGCTTTTTCAACGCATCGCTGGTTTTCCTCAAACAAACTGCAATAACTCTCACAATTTTCGTCGCACGTAATATTGTAGCACGCCACTGAAAAGGGCACAAAATTTGCCTTTTTATTATGTCTACATGGTTTTGGAAACAGCTTGAGTTGAAGGCCGTTAATGCTGAGCTGAATTCCCAAGTTGTCCTATTTTACCACCAAACACGTTTTTTCCAACAGCTTTAGTTTCACTCACAGCACATCGAGCATTCTTATGAAACACGAATGATACAGAAAAAATAAAATAAATAAATTGAAATACCTATTGTGTTTTGTGTGGGCCCTATGAGGGGGGAGGGTGTATGAGTGAAGAATTCACTGCATTCGTATTTTTATAATTTTCTGAGACCAATTTAGCGATTTGGATTTAATCATCCACCAATAAGACGATAGTTCTCTTTTATTTCCAGTGGCTACAACAGCCTTATTTTGGCGATTACACTTGACAATTTCAAACCTTTGTCCAAATATCTTGGCTGTTACAGTGGCAATGTCCATTTCATCGTAGGGTAGGTCATTGGAAAGCTTTTTTTAAGAAGAAGTTTTTTCCGCAGAGCGACTCATCTTTATAATGCTGTGTGCGAAATTAAAGCTGTTAGAAAACCCTTGTTTGGTGGAAAAAGAGGACAACTTGGAAATTCAGCCCAGTATTAAGGGCCTTTAACTCAAGCTGATTCCAAAACCAAGTAGACATTATAAAAAGACAATTTTGTGCCATTTCAGTGGTGTGCTTCATTATTACGTGCGACGAAAATTGTTGGAGTTATGGCAGTTTGCTTGAGGAAAACCAGCGATGCGTTAATTGTGAAAGGAACTCGCAATGGATATCTTTCCACTTCTCTCTTGGAGTGCTCAATGTGTGTACTCAAAAGAAATGTGACCTCAGAAAATAATCAAACTTCGCGCACAACAAACACAGCAGCTGTTATGGGCACACTATCCATTGGCGGTGGTTTTCCCAGTGTTATGGAGATACCATCCATGTCTAGCGACACTAAGTTGAACAAGATTGAATCGAATCTGGACGAGCCATTGAACAAAGTGGCCAGGTAGTGCCTATGTCTCACAAGGCACAAGGGCGTAAGGAGTTCATTGTGTGACTCATTCTTTGTATCATCTTTAGATGAGAAGAGTACTAAAATGACAAGGTTTAGTCCAGTCAAATGGGGAATTGGCCGGGACAAACGCATAGAAGTAGTTTTGTCAACGGATCTTATGTTTCTTGGGGTGCTGAATCCGAATCCGAACTTTGCCAACAAAAAATCGGTCGGCTGCACGTCGAAAATCGCAAAAAAACTGGAAATTTTCTTACTTTTTATACTCAATCGGTTGTATCTCTGGAACTAAGTACTTTTCGATGGTTGCGCCCCTTTGCATTTTTGAAATAGACTAAGTTTACGACTATTTAAGCCCAATTGTCTCCGTACGACTAATGGTTCCTGAGATATGGCCCGTCAAAAATTGACCATTTTCTGCCGCTGACGGAAAATTAGCTGGAGCCTGAAGCTGGAAAAACTGATAAACGCTTGGCAATCTCTTTCAGATACACATCCTTCCATTTCCTAAAAAAAATCCTGAAGATTCCACGTCGGGTGTTGGCACTGCACGATCTCAAATTTGGATTTGAGGGCCCCTTTGTTCGATTTGGTGAAATATCTCTGAGACCATCGGTGTAGACTAATCATGGGCGTAGCCAGTGAGGGAGCAGGAGTGGGCAGTTGCCCTCCCCTAGAATCAAAAGCGCAGATTTCGTGGGGCAGGTGCCCATGCACCCCCAAAATCCATCAAAAAGTTAAAATTCAACACTTCTTTAATGATTACAACTTTCGCAGGAATTGCTCAGCAACAGAACCGATTACTCGAATTTCGCCTACTAATTCATACACCAATTTCGCCGTTTTTTTTTTTGTTTTTTGTGATGAAAACCAAATTTCGCACATTACAATCTCTGCCTCACTAAGCAACCAGCATCACTGATTTCGACCACTAAGACATCACTTTTACTGACATTTCTCCCTCAAATGTCTTGTATTTCGATCCATAAAACCAATTTTGCGGATTTTTCTCACTAAAAAAAAATACACATTTTCGCTTATTGGTTTCACCAAAAATCAATAATTCGCGGATGTTTGTTGCTGACAAACCGACTTCGAGGGTCAGCTTAACTTTGAAACCGATTTTGCTGATTTTTCGCGTTAAAATCCCGTTTTCGCAGGTACGACGCGCAATTTCGTGTGTTTTGGCTAGCAAATCGTGTTTAGCCCGCTGTGCCATCCAGACTGGGAGAGGAAATGCCAGTTCTGTTTACCGTCTCAGGTCTAAAATTTAAAGTTTAGCTCCACAGTTATCACTTTCCGGGGGAGAAGTTTCAGTTTTTCGACATAAAATTCGAAATAGAAGGCTACAAACAACACATTTTCTTGATTAATGTTTATGAAATAAAAAAAAAAAAAAATTCTCTGACGATGCCTTTAGCAAAAGAAGGCGAAAGCTCAAGAAACGAAGAAGTAGAAGAAGAAAAAAGCCAAAACCCTAAAAACATAACATTAATCAAGTTGTATGGCTTAAAAACTGGTAATATTAGTAACCCATTTTCTTCATTTAGCCGTTAAAATGTCTCAAAAAACCGTGAAATTACGCATTTTTATTTATTATTTCAATTGCGGCCATCACTGGGCATAGCCTAACCACGAATTGGTGCGTTCGATCTGTCAACTTCAGTCGCAAAAGAACACTTTTTCCTCAATTTAACCTGTGGATGAACGCAATTTCTCAATTTTAGCCACGACAATTCCATCAATCAACAACAAACGGTGACAATTTTGCCAATTCGTTTTCCCTCAATTATAGGAGCAAATTGGTGCTTTTCCCCAATTCTACCTTGAGCAATTTTTTCCCCCTTCAAATTGTAGCAGTGAAAAGGTCCACATAACCCGCATGTGAGCGAATTTCATTAATTTTGACTTGGACGTTGCATCGCGAAACCAATTTCACCTGCGAACGAACAATTTTCCTTAATTTTAGCCGTGAATATAAGCACTTTTTCAAAAATGTACGCGCTCTTTCTCAATTGTACCCACAAACTTGCCATATATATGTAAAAAAAAACGGTAAATTAGCACTTTTTCGCAATGTTTACCGAGATGTTTGTTTGAGAAACCGCGATCTGGCGCCTTCTCTCAATTTCACCTGCGTGAATAAGCACCATTTCTCAATTTTAGCCGTAAATTGGCGATTTTCCCCAATTTTAGCCGCAAGTGAGTGATTTTTCTCAATTCTACATTGAACGGGCAATTTACTTCGTCAATTTTAGCTGTGTAAAGAGCTCTATAATCCGTGAATCAGCGCATTTTCTTAATTTCGTCGCGAACTTTGCATCGTGGAAACTGCAAATTGGTCTGTTTTCTCAATTTCAACCGCGAATAATGAGATTTATTTCTCATGTTTAACGTGAATCAGCGTGACCGCGAAAAAAGCCACAAGTTCCCATTCGCGTTTTTCTTCGATCGCATGGAGTAGCGGAAGCCACGTGAACAACTATGCCAAATTTAATAGGTATGCCTAAATTTTTCGATGACGTACCGGTTTTATCGAAATCAAGGATACATATTGAAAAATGGCAGAGGGGATTATAAACGCACCCAACTGAAGAACGTTTAGCCAAACCGGACGCCTTGCGTTATGAACTTATCTCACAAAATTGTCTATGGATTGTTTAGCGAATATAATAAAGAACAATATTTTACGCAACTTCCAATGATAAGGCATATGAAAATTTCTTCCGCTGGGCGCGAGCGTTTCATAATAAAAAAAAAGTGTGCTCTTTCAGGGTTTGTCACCTAAATTACCCTAAAATTGTGACGAATGTGCCTGCTGAAGTAGAGGAGACGTACCTAATTGCTCCTTATATGGAGGTGACTAAGTGAATTGGGCAAATCGGCCTTCAAAGAGAGCAGCAACATGACCTCTTTTCCCCCTAGAAGCTGCTGCCCATCAACACCTGTTACGCACCTTGCAGGTCCCAAGTGCTATACTTCATGAGTGCTAATATGTCGTTTATTTTCACTATTGCTATTGCTTTCTTTAGTTAAGAATCTACTCTACATCACTAGCATGGTGTTAATTGGCAGTAGTTAGAGTTTTTAGATAAAATTCGGATTCAGCACACCAGTTAACACGGATAGAAACGGACAGAAATACAGGTATACAATCTCGTTTGAAAATGAAATGGAAAACTAATGTGAACTACATCAATTTCGACTTTGGATGCATACCACACTGAAAAAAAGCTTGAAATCGGAGGTTTTTACAGTTTTTTCTATTTATAGGCTGCAGCGTCTTTTGTTAGGGTTTGAGGGTTTGAAATTCCGATTAAGGACTTCTAAAAACATAATAAATGAGCGGAAACCATGTTTTAAAACCTATTACAAGCGATAGCGTGGTGAAAACGCCCCAAAAACACGATAGTTAAAAATCCACTCAAATTTCGCCGTGTTGCCGGGGTTGTAACGTTGGGCAGAGTTAAAAATCAGACTCAGCACACCTAAAAACATTAAAATCAGTCATCAAACTTAGTCCCGGAGTTTTTTCCTGTAACTACCCCGTTTGGTAACCTGCTTCCTTGACTACAACTTGCTTTAAAAACACCACTCGACATCCCAGAGTTTAATATTTGGAAGCAGAAACGGCGCTCTGTGATTCTGCCTGATGTGAAAATCCCAGAAGTCAGAAAAGCGTCAGGTTTGAGGGTATGACATTGTTTGACGACTTTATGACAAGGTGAGGCTAGAAAATTGGCATTGCAGGGAAGGGGTAGCCTTACTTTTATGAGAGAATTGACAAATAAGCTTCTTAACCACCGCTTGTCCTCAGCTAATCGTCGTGATATTCTCTTTATCTTTCTTTAAAAATCAACTTTCCTGAAATCCTGGGGAAGGGGGTAGTTTCCCCCATTACCCCCCCCCCCCATATTGGATCAGCCCCAGCGACGAGTTCTTCGAACGCTAAAAATCAATTGGTACGTGCGGGGGTTAATCAGTATTAAACTTATTTTATTCTTATTCTGCGAGTTCTGTTTTTTAGGCAAAAAACAAAAAATGAAACAACTCCCGAAGACGGTAGATTGTTTCGCCGGCCTAGCCCGGAAAACGATCCTCACGTATTTTTCGGCCCACAAAACTCGAAAGACATGAAAGGAAAAAAAAAAAAAAAAAAAACATACTTTCTGTAACCTTGAGGGAGTTGTTGGACAAGTACGGTAGCTACGATAGTGAAGTTAGAGGGGGGTTGGTAGCATCTCGAGTCCAACGAATAATTGTATAGAATCCACCTTTTCAAAGTAGCCGCAGCACAGCGCCACGAGGTGGAATCCTCATTTCAACGAAAATAAAATTGCTATTAATTAGGAATAAGTTCTTAAAACAATACGAAAGTGTTGATGAATACGTTTTAAAAAATTGTGACTGTATTCTCAACCTATTTCCTCAAATATTTACGGTGAGAATAAACATTTTTATCGAGGCCACGATTTTTAAAAAATGAAAATTTTGAAAAAAAATGAAATTTGAAAAAAGTGAATCCATAGTGACAATTTGGCAACCTCAAAGATTCGCGAAAAAATAATAAAAAAAGTATATTGCATTTTTGTCCAAGAAAACGTGTAACGAAGCCGTGAATTTTAGCCGAGTCGAAAGCCATGTAGACGGCTGATGAAATTTGAAGGCAAACTTGCCCGTATTTAAAAAAAAATACAGCTCTGTTGTCCGTGAGAGTATACAGTTGTAACCTAGTGGAAGTTGGCGCGTAGCCGAGTGAATCTATTGACCGAGTAAAAACACTCGGTTACTTGTTCACTCGGTTATTGGAGTAGAGTCATGAAAGAGCAGCCGTACCCAATGCGTCTGGAGTAGCACACTTCGCTGTTGGCCTAACTGGCAGTTCATCTGAATCATGAGCAATTAGCCGTGAGGTATAGCATACTTTGTTATATTGGCCGACTTTGATCGCCATACGACTTGGCTTGGTGCACTTAGGGTGGGGGGGGGATGGGACACATAACCCACCTTCATTACGAAACAGCTCAAGAAACAAACGATATTGAAAAAGAAAGCCCCTAGATTTTAAGAAGGATTGTGTTGCATCACAATTGCGTCCTTCACAACATAAGTTCCAAAGCAAGAAAACAAAGTGCGAAATTTAGGGAAAAGATTCAGGGACTGCGGAAAAAATTATATAAACATGAGAACGTAGAACACGATATTCTCGATATACCTATTATGTCATAAAATTCAGGCAATTTCACATCAATTGAAGTTTAACTTCATATAATAGGCAAATTTGCCCGTCGTTTTAGTTCAAATGGTTTGCTCGTTATGCCTTATTTAGATTCGTTATGCCTTATTTTAGGTGTGTGATTTACACACCTATGTCTTGTATGTAATCCCTCCTAAAGCTTATTTCTGGATGTGCTCCTATCATCACCCATTACCCTATTCGGTGGCCATTTGATCATAGTCATGACTGAGCTCAAGCACTAATAACAGCCAAAAATAAAAAAATAATATGCTTGAAATATTTGTCTATACTAGAAGCCCTAAGGATAAAAGCTTGCTGCGTTGTACATTCTGGTAGGGATAGGCTGGGTAGGGCAATGCAGTAAAATGGGCCACGTTGCTTTTCTTTCCCTTAAAAAGCTGGAGCTTCGACACCAAGGGAGTTGTGGGAGTGGTGGGAGGGGAGGGTCTGTAAAACCAGCCGTGTGGATTTGGGAATTTTAGCAAGCTGTACTCGGCTGTGCCAGTAGAAGATGGCCGGAATAGCCGAGTCAAAATGGTATAGTGGGGAGCCACTCGGCAGTCGGTAGTTCGAAATTCTGTCTCACTCATTCATTCGTGCATGTTATTTCATCGCGTTCCTATCGTTGTCAGTGCAAAGTATTTTTCAAGTGTATTTTTCAATTTTAAAATGGATTGTGACGACGAACATGAATTAGTGACCCTCCTAGAAAGTTGGGGCATGAGCACAAATTGTATCTCCAAGATAATCGGTAAGTAAGCTTGTTCATTAATTTTACTATGTACTTCGATTCCTGAAGGGGTCGCGCTCTTAGTCACAACATGCATTATTTGCAGGCATTTTTAACTGGAATTTGAACTGTAATCCACTTCCAATTAGTTGTAGATTATGGAATGGGTTTGAATGATATTCTCTTAAAGTATAAAAAAATAAGTGAGTCACTAAATAGTGCACTTTGAGCTTTCGAATACCAGCCCCCCTATTCTGTAACTCATAACGCGTGCGTTAGCAGAATTTCTCAGCAGATTACTTTCAATTATTCACCTTGTTTATTTCGTTAATGCACGCGTTACGAGCTCCAGAATCGGGTGTAGGGGCCTTGTACGAACGTGCGAAAATGCCACGAGATGCAGCTGCTATTGGCGATTCAGATTAACCAAATGCGCTCTGGTGGCGGCCCCACCGAAATAAGAAGAGCGGTAGATTTTCCATGGGCTCTTATGAGAAAACGCAGTTTTTGTTCTTTTTTATGAGTTTTTAGGATTTTTCATCCTAAAGAAAAATCCTAAAAAAGTTCCTATTTCATTCCTAAGGAAGTTTTTAGGAAGTTCATTTCTTTGAAATATTAGTTGGTATTACTACCGACTATTAACAATTAAACTCACCATCGAGAAATAATTGAGATAAAATGAAAGAACTCGCGGTGAGAAAATGATGCCGTTTTCCATTTACCGGGAATTTCGCGCTGCGAGAGAGATTTTTCCTCCCGTCCTTGATGAATGATGGAAAAATCCCCCTACCCTATGCAGAATATTGTGCAAATGAAAAACGCAATAAGTTTTCAAAAATCTTTGCGAATTTCCGGTTAAGAAGGGTTGTTCAGCCCCAAAAACAGACTGTCCTTAACCAAATATTATGTAATTTTCCCCAACAAGGGTGTGTTTATCAATGCACTTATTCTACAGACAAAGCTGGGATAAGTCTGGTTTCTATGGGCCTTTTGGTAATCAGTAATGCAAAATTCTCCGAGCTATTACATGAAAAATCCGGTGATTGATAAACCACCCTGCATGGCGTAAATATCCATCTCATGAATCCCCTCCAGTAGCCACTGGAAGGTAATTAAAGGAGTTATTAATAAAAGGTTTTCTGTATGAAATTTTTACTAGTCACATTTGAGACTTTTTGAGACTCAAATGCCTTGTTTGAATCGAACAAGCTGGATTATGGATAAGTGGTAGTTTTTTATCCAAGTGGTTAAGTTTTCAAGTAAAATTAGCGCATTAAAAGACGCGATTTCATGAGTTTACCCTATTCTGCAAAGAAAGCGAATTTCATCCCAGAAACTGACTGTGCTCACATAAAAAGGGGACAATATGTTCCCCGAAGAACTTCCACTTTTGCCGGTTAAACGATCGGTGTAGCCTTCTAATAGATAAAAGCTGTCAATTCTTGAATTAACGATTTGTCTCCATTTTAACCGCGAATTAGCGATTTATCTCCATTTCAGCGACTATCCTTGCAAATAATTTGTGTTTTTTCTGATTTGAGCCGCTAATGAGCCATGTGATTATTACCCGTGAATTAGCACTAAATTTTCTAATTTTAGCCACGAAGTTGCCTCAAGAAACCGCGATTTGCCATTTGCTCTATTCAATCCGGGGAATATAGCAAATGTTTTCAATTCAACGCCGTAAACATCCATTTTTTCCTGAATTCAGCCGCAAATTAGCGTTTTTCATCAGTCTATCAGCTAATTAGAGATTTTTCTACGTTTCATCAACGAATCAAAAGTTCCCCGCGAACTACCCAACGCTTTTTCTGAAATTTGGCCGCGGATTAGCGATTTTTTTCACTTTCTGGCACGAAGTTACGATCAGAAGCCGCGAATTTACGTTTTCTCTACTTAATCCACGAATTAGTCAATTTTATTGATAAATTAGCAAGTTTTCTCCATTTTAGCCGCTAATTAGCAATTTTGGTCATTTCTGCAAGTTTTCACCCTTATTAGCCGTGAATTATAGCGATTTATCTGAATTTTGCAGTGAGTTCGTATTTTTCTTTATTTCAGCCGCTAATTAGCTATTTTTCTCAATTGCATCCATGAATTAGCAACTTTTCTTAATTTCAGCTCCGGCTTAGCGATTTGCTTCGCTTGCTTTTAGCTGTGAATTAGCGTTTTTTCGCAGTTTGAGCCACGAACTTGCCTTCAGAAGCTCAAAATTTTCGTTTCCTTACATCTAGCATCTGGGCGCTTTTATTTATTTATTCGTCACGTTAGCCGTGAATACGTGATTTTGACTGCTAAAGTGCGATGTCCCACAATTGTATCCGTGAACTAGCACTTTTCTTAATTTTACCCACGAATTAGCATTTTTTTTCCACTTTTAGCAATGAACTAGCGTTTTTTCAGATTGAGCCACGAACTTCCGTTCTGAATAAGCCGAGAATTCATGTTTTCGTAATTTTAGGTGCGAATTAGCGCTTTTCTTCGTTGGCGAATTATTGATTTTTCACAATTTTATCAGTTAATTAGTGTTTTTCATAATTTTAAACGCTAATGACTGTAATTTACACTTTATCCGCGATTTTAAAGCTTTTTCTCAATTTTTGATGTGAAGTTTTCTTAACTTTATCCGTGATTTAGCACTTGTTCTTATTTATGGCCGAGAATCAGTTTTTTTTTCTCAATAATTTCAGCCGTTAATTAGCCATTTATCTCAATTTCAGTCCCCAATTAGCCTTATTTTCCGTTTTGGTCTGGATTAAGCGGGGGATTGGCCGACCACGAGAAGGCGCGAATTTGTAGCGATTTTCATTTCCACAAAAATCCTAGGGGCGCCAAAATCCAACATGAAGGCTCAACTGAGTCAGCGGGCCACTTTTTGGCCCGCGAGCTCTCGGTTGGGCCCACGGCGGCCTACGCCTTGGCGTCCTCTATATATTTTGTGCTTAACTCCACTTCCCCTTTTTTGTAGCTCCTTGATGAGACCGTGCATTTATCAAATTTATATTGATTCACATAGGCAACATTGTGAGACAACAAAAAGAGATAATGACTACGTACTGTCCATTATAGGTACAAACCATAGGATACTAAATTCACTACGTTCCCGAAATGTAATCCTTTGAAAGCAGGTCGATCGAAGAAAGGTCGTAACCTCAAATCCTTTTTCAATCAAGTGTGGCGATAATTAAGACGGAAAACATTGTAAACTCCTTAAAAACTGCAAAAACACCATTATTTAGCCCATACGTTGGTGGTAAGAGTAGGGCTCTTTTCCGCCATTGCGCCTCGACGCTAGCGCTACAAGTGATAATCTGAATCGCCAATAGCGGGATAATGTTGTTTCTCATTCGGCGTCCTTGGATCCCGCGGGCGGGTTTTTTTCCCGAACGTCCGTACTAAGGCCCACGTTTATGTAATATTTTTGTTAATTTTAATTTATAAAGCTCCCCCCCCCTTGTCTTACTAAATTAGAAAACAAATTAGGCCAATCGTGAATGTTAGGTTAGTGATAAAATTTTGGCGTTGGCTTTGAAATCGAATATTGGTGCAGAAATGGAGCCAAAATTTTATGTGCTAAGTTTAGGCGAGGGGGACTGGGAAGGGGTCGAGGAAACCCGCCTGAAACCCCGCCTTAAAGCCGGCAATCGTAAAATCCAATCCTTATAAATTTCGTTCCAGCAGCAGGTGGTCGGAAAGAGTGCATTTCATTTCGTAAAATACCCTTAGCCGTCCTAAGAGGATAATTTTGATACCATAATTTGTTTCGTTAATGTTTGACCCTCCTCATGCTGATTGCTGCCGGGTTTGTTTAAGCTGAACTTCTTCCCATATTGTCAACCCCCTCTCGGCAACCATTTTCAAAAGTTTCTGTGGTTTTCGAATCGCTTTATATTAAATTTTTGCACCAAATTTTAGGACAAACTTGTGAATTTTGGCAAAATTTTCAAATTTCTCCCCCTATTGAGGCCCTTCCCCTAATCATCTTTTTAGAGAAATTTAAATGGTAATTGAAGGCCGTTATACAATAGATTTTTGAACTGAATTTTGAAGCGCTAGGATAAACGAGAGTGGGTATCTTATGTACTTATCCGTATACTAAGTGAAATGCACTCTTTCCGACCGGCAGCTGCCGGAGCGAAATTTTTACCTTTTCCCCCTCGTCAATCAATATGCATTATCGGGCCTTCTTTTTTATAGACCTTGAGCTTTAGGCGGCTTTAGGTTCATATTTGCACGAGCAATAATTTCACATTTTACCCTGTTTTCAGCACATAACACTCCTGGAGTGCCTCGAGACGACCAGTGAAAATCTAAAAGAATTAGGCCTTCCTCTCCTAGCAGACAAATTGCTTTTTAATTCCATGTGGAAAAAATGGATGACAGATAAACAAAAAGTTCACGTTTGGTTCACGGTTACTCCGGCCATTTTTCATTCAAGCAGCGCTGCAGGGGCCAAAATACCTGTCGAAAAGTCGTCACGTCCTCACGGAAAACTGTGGGAAAAGTTGGACCGCCATCTCTTATGGGTTCTTGAACCCAATTTATTTTATTAAATGTATGTATTTGGTTACAGATACAAGAGATTGCAAGCGTGGCGTTCAACCCACAGTGGCTCCCGATCAACACCATCCACATCGTCGGAGGACGAATCGCATTTTCCTCGATCTAAACGTATTCGTCGATCTCTCGATTTCGAAGGGCGCCAAGGTATTGTTTTTTTTGTTCAACCTTTTCTCTCTCTGACCATTATACTTGAAATTACAAACTTGTTCACTGTGACAAGAATCAATGATTTGCTATGTTCTATGTCATATTTTCAGTTAACCTCGAACAGTTCTTGGAAAACGAGGACGTCAAAACATTGGTAGAATACAAACGACTGGACTTCACTCCTGTGCTTGAAAAGGCGTGGAGCGCGACTTTTGGCATAAGAAGAGAATTCCTCAAATCGCTACCAACGATAACTGATTATTTGGACAAATTGTCAATTCTTCGTGTGCCAGATATTGCCGTTCGCTTGGTTAGTTAATTGTTAGCAGACACTTTCACGCTTGTCTGATCATATGCCTGACTAAGGACTTTTTTCGATGTTAGATTGAAGAAGACTTCAGAAAATTACATCCTCGTGTCCTCCCTTCGGCACTCCTTCATGGCCTGCGAAAGTACGAGCCAAAAATAATCAAACAGGCCGAAGAAAAATTGAGAACGGCCAACGAAAAACAAAAAGCACAACAAGGAAGATTAAAAGAGTTGTTGTCAGAAGGTAATTCTTATTCATAATTTTTATTGCGATTCATTGTGCTCCTTGAACGAAACCAAAAATTTTAACCCATGTCTCGTAAACCGAAAAAACATGTTGCATTTTATGTATTTTTTATTTTTATTTTATTTTAACAAATATAAATCGTCCCTTAATTTTGTTTGTTAATTTCACAATACCCTATATAATTTTTGTCTGGTAAAGTTTCAGGTGCGGCTATATCGGTAAAAACATGCATCAATAACATGGTTTTGGCGACGGGAGATTAGCAAGAAATGCTTAATTGGACTCGAGGATGTGAGAATCTAGCCTGGAGTCATCAGCTGACTTTTCCAAGTAAGCCGAGATGGAAAAGTAAGCCGTTTGACTCAAGCTAGTTTCACCGCGCACTCAAGGCAAATTTAGCAGATTTTTCTTTGTAATTCACTGCCGTCAACGCCAGGTTACTAATGCTATTTTAGCCGAGTGGTAAGGCTAAATCACATAGTTTAATCGGTCAATTGCACCTAGAGAGTGCGGTTAGTGAAGCAAACATACTAGTACAATGTTGCCGTAACAACTCGGCCTTTTTGAAAGACTTACACTTCAGAATCAGCCGTCTCTATTCGTGTGACAGTTCCATATGACTCGACTGCGTTGGCTGTATAACTCTCCTGATAAACCCAACTGGACTCGGTCAATACTGACACATTAACTCCGCCATCTTGGCAGAACACTCGGTTAAATTACCAATCTTAACACGGCTATCTCAGACAAACCAAGCCGGTCAAGAAAGTCAAATATTGTGGAAAATCTGCAGAGTAGTGACGGTTAATATTGCCGACTACCCTCTGCTTGTCGAGTAGTATGACTCGGTTGGATTGGTAGTCTACATTAACCAGCTGACTTAGCCAAGGAAATAACAACTCGGCTAATAGATTTGCAACCGAGTCCCACTCGGCTACTCGTCGGACACGGCTAATTATTTCATATAGCCGAGTTTTTGGAACTTGGCTAACTTTACCTTATATACACGGTTGCAAATTATTAGCCGTTTTTTTACTGCTAATATTAGCCGTGTTTTTTTATTCAGTGTAATTATCATTGCTATGCAGTACTATCAATTCGGAACGTGAGAAACACGTTTGGAACGCGTGGGAAGTCGTCTATCTGGGAGCGCAGTACATGTTTACGCCGAAATTAATGTCGAGTAAAAATTCTGAAAAAAAAAATGTCATACATGATGAGGATTATTATTTAATGTAAAGTCATTATTTTGCTTTGGATGTTCCAAAGCCAATAATGTTCCACCTGAAGCCGTATTATTAGTTGCATTTTGTTGATTCTTTGCGCAACATGAATTTAACAAAGATGCACGGGTACATATGATTTTTCAAGTAAGCAATGATGTCAAAAGTTAGAGACATCGTTGTTATTTTATTGGATTTACTCAATTCGAATGGTAGGTTTGCTATTACCCATATTATTGGATTGTGTTAATACTGGAATATTCGAGGGATTCAGTAATCTGCTCGACAGACGTTCAACTTTTGATTCTTGTGTGTGAGTTGCTGGGGTATTGGAAATCTGACCCACTGAATTGTGAATACTGTTATTGCTGTGTGAACAAATTCTAATGAAACTTTGTCATGAAATTTCCAGGGGCCTTATTCACTTACATCTGGCATCGTTGCTTTTTTCTAAATTCATATGTGTCTATTCAGATTTCTAAATTTCATGAATGATATTTTACTGTTTCTGCCAAAACACAGTTGCTACTTCGTTGGAGATGATTTTTTAACTTTTGTCAACGACTAGAAACTGTGTTTCGGTAGCAACGGTAATATATATCATTTATGAAATTAAAGAAGCTGAACGGAAACATATGATTTTTGAAAAAGGAAATGTTTCCAGAAGTTGGAGAATAAGGCCTCTGATTTCCGTGAACCACATCGTATGTAAAACAAATTGGTATTATTGATTTTCTGGTTTCATTAGAATATTGTTTAACTATTGCGGGCTATTCACAAAACATTCCGAGTAATTCGTCGTTCATAATGTCGAATAATATTTTTAATTTAATCATTCCCGTTTACTTTTAAGTATTTCTTTTCTTAAATCGTGTAATACAACAAATGAAATATTTTGGGAGCATTGCCAGTGGAGGAATACGGTCGCTGTTTCATGTCATCCATCATAGATTCGTTGTTTTTGCGATGACCGAACGCTGTATAGTGCCCGACTGCGTTAGGATCTGCTGTACCAGTAAAAACCACCCCTCCACGTAGCTGATAGCTTCTGCCCCTTACCAGCAAATTTTTGGGGAGATCGACGGGTTTGCTAGTATATTGGGCCAACATCATTTCATTTGGCTCAATGATTTCCACGAATATGTGGAATGGGGATGGTTCCATAGAACGTGTTTTTGAGCCTTTACAGTTTAGAGGATCGATGGAACCCTCTGGATAGGAGAGTCCTGTCTCCTATTACAGGTGAATGACACGGCACCGTCCATTTCGCTGTCAACTCATCTTCGATTTTTTCCGACAGATTAACATCAGTGTCTTGTTTCTGAAGGTGAATAGTGACGACGGGAATAGGTAAAGTGCATCTATTCGTCTGGCAACTGTTGGTCGAGCAATCTTGTTTCTCTATTCCTGACGGAAAATCGCAATAAAGTTTGTTCACGATGCTTGAGACGGGAAGAGCCGCGTCAAGGGATATGAAATTTACATGTTCGGATGGCTTTCGTTCCCTACAAATAGGTTTCAATGCGTCTGCGCGCTTTTTGTACATTGACGCAGTTATTCCTTTTCCGATGATTTTTCGAATTATGTCAGCGACTAACACGTTGTTGGAAACAGCGTCCACGGCGGCTTTAAACTGTAAACTGTCGGAATAGGCTATGCAACCTAATTGAATGAGGGAGTCGAAGCCGCAGGTGTTCAAGACCATCATTGTCTCAAACTTGCCTTGAATGCTGCGCAGGTCACTGGAGCTTCCATTTTTTAGCAATGCGATCGCAGCGACTTTATTTGGTGTTGAGTAATCCACATGATGAAGAGTGGGGTTCACAGACAGGTACGATTTGATCGAACGTCGGCTTTCCTCGACACGTATCTGAAACGTTTGAAAATACAAAAATTAATCTAATTTGTGTATTATTAGAAAAACTATTGGTTTTACTTTTCCCTCACCTTTTTTTTTATGGTTTCTGCAATGGTGAAATAGCCTGAGTGTCATCTGGGCATGACTTTTTCGCACTTGTCTGCTGAGAGAGGCCTCTCCAATTCTCTTCTTCCAACCCTTCGGCTAGAACATTCTTGTCTAGCATAAGATAGCCATAGTCTTCATTTGTAATAGACGTCTGCAGCGTTATTGGTTGTTGTTGGAACGATGCTTCAGCTAATTTGCACTTTCCACTGATGTTCCTAATGTGGGTAAACAGGAAATCATCAATCCTCGCCGGTAGAGTTAGATTTTTACAAACGCGATTCTTCGTGTTGTTAAAAGAACTTTCAACACAGGCACTACTTGAGGTTTCTGCACCGAAGCCGAAGTGAGGAACCATAACTCCAGTCCATAATGGAATAAGCTCACACAAATTTAATATGTCTTTAACGAGAGAAGGCAGGTATTGTTGATTTCCTCGGTCACCTTTGAAGTTGAGCTGGACGTTGTCTCGAATATTCTTTGCCCACGTCAGAAACGTCTTTCCAGTAGAGAATTCGAGAAATGATTCTTGAGAGAACGCATTGAATTCCATTTCTTCTTCTTCAAAATTGTCTGGTTCTTCATACGAAAATCCTGAGACGAGATTGACCAAAAATTGTTTAATTGTTTCTGCTGGGGTTGGGTCCCCTGTCTCTTCGTCAATGCCCTCGGTTTCGTTTAAAGCCACTGTAAAAATGTGATGAAGACGAATTCGAACATCAGAAATATTTGTCGCCTGCATGACTTGGCAGAGAGCTCGAATGTACAATTGCCGCGTTCGCCTTAGTGCTCCCTTAAGGCTTGGAAATTGGGCAATGAGATGGACAGAATGGGCTACATCACATCGGACAAAGCAACGAGGAACTCCTTCCAATTTTTCTCATCTATCTAGGTTTCTCTCATTTTCCTTTTTTCGAGAAAACTCGTGAACTACTTGAGCTACAGAGCTCCGCTTGGGCTCAACATTTAGCACATTTGGTTCACCACTACATTAGGTATAATAGTGACCTATTTCTATTTTGAAGCATGCACTTCTAGGGAGACATAAACCAAAATCCGAAACAAGCCCAAACATTTCGAGTTCCCTGAAGCTAGCACAGGTTTTTTGAAGCTGCAAACTTCTATTTAAACCAGTGTTACCTGCCCTAACAAGACTAACAAAATACTAAAAATTCAGATTTACCGGATTTTTGCGATGCTTGACTTATTTTGTCTAGGATGATTGGCCTTTACGATAGGCGTGCGAAAGTATTTTCAAGACTCCTGTAGAAAAATAATTCCGAGCTTGTATTATATTCTGAATGTAGAACATGCATCTGACAAATTATTTGATGCCTTTAGGTATTTAGAGAGCACGCTGAAACTAAATACCACAAAAACGCAATTATAAGCCGCGACAATTTTTTGAACGTTTCATCAGGGTGTCAATTGCCAATAAATCTTTTGATCGACACCAAGAAGTCAGTACCTACATATTAATTTGATGACTATTCTTGAAAACTTTAGTACCATTTAAATTTTCAGACAAGCCCAAGTCCAGGAAAACCGGAAACGAATTATTCCAATAATCGAGTGTGTTGTATTATGTGGAAGACAAGAAATTGCCTTGCGAGGCTACAGAGATTGGGGGAAAATTGAGACGTCAAGCACTAACAATGCAAACGAAGGTAACTTCCGGGAGCTATTGAAATTTCGTGCCCTCGGAGACCATTATTTGAGGGAAATATTGGAAAGTTCTGCGCAACGGCAAAGATATACTAGCCCTTCCAATCAAAACGAAATAATTGAGTCGTGCGGAGCCCTAATATTCAAATCGGTGGTTGCAAAAGTCAATGCAGCGGAGGGGTTTTCGGTCCTGGTCGACGAAACAACGGACATATCTTGCGTAGAACAGGTGACTGTGTGCACGAGATACATCTGTAGTGAAAACTGCATCCGAGAAGACTTTTTGGCATTTTTCCCCACACACTACTACGGGGGTGAGTCTATCCAACAAAATACTGAAATGCCTAGAAGAAATTGGTGTGAACGTAAATTTTCTTCTCGGACAAGGTTACGACGGGGCCAGTAAATTCAATGGGGTGCAGGCCCATATTCGGGCAAAATATGAGCACGCCCTTTATCTTCACTGCGGGTCCCATGGATTCAATTTATCTATTTCCGCCGCTAGAGAAATCCTGCCTATCCAAATGTGCCTCGCGGTCGTTCAAAAGATGTACGTTTTCTTTAACACACCCAAAAGGAAGCAGACGATTCTCGACGCCATCAGTTCGACCGGGCTTGATCCGAAGAAGAAGAGTCTTAAACAGTTGTGCGCCACTCGCTGGGTTTCCAAATAAGGAAGCTTTGGACCATTTCGTAGAGCTGTTAAGCTTTGTTCTCGAAGCTTTGGAGACCATAGCAAGCTGGGGAGGAACCGCAGGAGCAGATGCGAAGGGATTGATGAAGTCAATTGATTTTGAATTTATTATTTCCCTGTTATGTGCAAGCGAAATATACAAGCTCGCGAAGCCATTGAGTCGCACTCTCCAAAAAATAACCCTGGACCTCAAGCAACTGATTTCTTTAACAGATGACACCGTTGCTTCGTTAAATAGTCTCAGACACGCTGACAACTTCAACGTCATTTTCAATGATGCAAGTGAGATGGCTAGAAAGTTAGGGGTTGAAGTATCAAAAAAACGTACTGTAAAAAGACAGACGAATCGGGCTAACCCAGAAACCGTCAATATCGAAGAGTACTATAGAATAACAATATTTTACCCCTTCATCGATACTTTGAATCGTCACTTGAACGAAAAATTTGTATCCCACAAAAACATATTTTCCGGATTTTCTGAATTGTTCCGGAAGAAGGACGAGAAAGTTGATGTGGTGAGCTTCAAGGAAGTAGCCTCTTTCTACGAGCCCTTCGTCAATAGCGTCGAGGCGGTATCTGAGTTGGTGCTTTGGAAAATGAAGACTGATCAGCAGGACAAACAATTTGACGACGTTACCGATGCTCTACAAAAGTGTGACAAAACAATATACCCAAACATATTTTCAATGCTGAAAATACTGGCAACGCTACCAGTAACTACATCCACACCTGAAAGGACCTTTTCAATGCTAAAAAGAATTAAAACATACTTGAGGAATTCGGTTTCGCAGGTGAGATACTGGATATGGGCATCCTTTTAGTAAATACATACGATAACTATCATTTTTGGATATTTATATTTCAGAATAGATTAAATGGCCTCGCTCTTTTGAGCCATTACCGGGAAATTCCAATTAAGCCTGAAGAGGTCATCGACGTGCTAGCCAAACCCCCATTCGGGGGTGATGCATACTCGTCCTCGTCGTGCTCCTGGACGTCCTCATTGCACTCTGCAGTTGCACAGCCTGTAGAGAGGATACTGAACGTATGCACTGTCGCCGCACGCCAGCCCAATACGTTATAGCGACATCATGAGCCGAAACTGTCGGCCCTGCAACGACTCCCGCCAGGGAAATCAAGCAAACAATTTCAACGGCCTTTCTCAAGGCCACCGAACCCGCCTACCCCGATCGCGACCCGAGGCCACGCTGAGGACTCTGTTCTGGAACGCTGGCGGGCTGACTGAGGCCAAGTTCTCCGAGCTCCAACTGCACGTAAAAGAAAAGGACGTTGATGTTTTTGGAGTAGTGGAGGCAGGAGCGGCTTCGGACAGCATCACAAAATTTCAGCATCACGGCTACCAAACATATGCCCTGCCAAGAAGCCGCCAATGCTCGTCAGGCATTCTGCTGCCTGCTAAGGCAACCCTGACTGTGGAATTTTCCGTATGGAAGGAGATGGGCGACCCTGACAAACTGGAGGCGGTGGAGCTTAAAGTGTGGAAGGGGCGGACCCATCGGCGCCTCTTTTTTGTGTATAACCCTCCCCGCAATAACCCTGATCTGACTTGGCTTGAGGACACTTGGGATCGGCACTGCATCCTTTGTGGGGACATAAACGCACCTTCAACTAGATGGGACTATGGGCGCACAGAGCCAGTAGGGAAGACCTGGGAAGACTTCATTGATGAAAACTTGGTTGAGTATGTTGGGACGCCAGATGGGAAGCCCACATTCTTGGCATACACCGGTGCAACATCAAAACCAGATACAGTGTTGGCCCATTCTTCAATTGACTCAAGCACTTCCATTGCTCTTATCCCGCCACCAGGTGCATTTGGCCACAGCATTTTGCTGATTAGCGAGTCACTCGGTCCATATGCTCTGAAGGAGAAAAGGAGGCCCAGGTGGAACCTCAAAAAGGCAGACTGGACCAAGTTTGCATCTGCTTCGGACCAGCTCGTCACAGTCCACCTAGTGACTAACAAAATTGAGGAGTCTCTTGAGGGAATCACAAAGGCCATCTTACAGGCAGCCCTGCAGAGTGTGCCACGCGGCCAGGTCCAAGATTATGTACCTTTCTGGAATGAAAACCTGGAAGCCATGAAGATTGATCGCGATACAGCAGCTGAGACCTTCCGAACATCAGGATCCCTAGCTGATCAGATCGTCCTGAAGCAAAAAGTAGCCCTTCTAAAGAAGGAAATTGTTGCAACCAAAACGACAGCATTAAGAAATTTTCTGCAACAGCTGGACTTTCGCAGGGACGGCATCAGAGCACATCGTTTCATATCTAAATTGAACAATGACGCCCCAGCTCGGAAATACCCCATCAAAAAAGGCACAGCTACACTCACTTTTGATAAAGATATCGCCCATTTCTTCTGCAAACATTACGCAGCGGTGAGCAATTTTCGCCCAAAGACAAAGGCCAACGCCCCAAGGACTGCAGCATTCCCAACATGCTTTCAGGAGGGGAACCATGAGCTCTTCAATGGGGACTTCTCCATGAGTGAGCTGGAGTCAGCACTGCAACGTACTAAGAAGGGTAAGAGTGCTGGTCCCGATGAGCTGCTGCCAGAGTTTCTGGTCAAGCTCGGTTTGGGTGCCAGGGCGACAGTATTGGCCTTCCTAAATTTGGTGTGGAGAGAGCATTTCCCGAACAGGTGGAGAAAGGCTGAGATAGTGTCCATCCTCAAAAAAGGGAAACCTGCAGACACTGTGGCAAGCTACCGCCCCATAGCTCTCACAAACGTCTTCTCAAAGGTCTTCGAGAGGCTGGTTCTGGGGCGGCTGCAGCAGTACCTTGAACGTTACAACCTTCTATCCGACCAACAGGCAGGATTCAGGAAGCATAGGGGCACCATGGAGCAAGTCCTACGGTTAACCCAGGAAATTAAGGATGGTTTCCATCATAAGCAGAGCACCCTCGCTGTATTTGTCGATTTCAAAACCGCCTTTGATCGTGTTTATCGGGAGAAGCTGGTACAAAAACTTTTCAGTATGGGGCTAAGTGGTCAGCTATTTGCTACACTCAGGTCTTTTCTGACTCAGAGGTTCTTCAGAGTTCGTTACCAGGATGAGACATCATCATTCAGGCAGACCCGAAACGGTGTTCCTCAGGGTGCTGTCCTAAGCCCAGTGCTTTTTAACATTATGATCAATGATGTGATCTCTGCAGTTTCCTCTGTGCCAGGAGTGAACGCGCTTCTCTATGCTGATGACCTGGTTGTGTGGGCAACGTCAAGTTCCATTCCAGAGCTGGAGTCTGCCCTGAATATTGCGTTAGGACACCTCTCGGACTGGGCAACTCACAACGAGATGGAGGTAAACACACTCAAGACTGAATTCCAGCTCTTTACACTATCAACCAAGGCCCATTCTGTCTCGCTGACGCTTGATGGTGACGTTTTGAGGCAGACCAACTGTGCCACCTACCTCGGGATAAAGTTGCATTCACGGCTGTCATGGAACGCCCATGCTGAAAATAGCGCTTCGAAGGGAATCAAGAGGTTGGGCCTCCTCAAGCAGCTTACTGGCACAAAGTGGGGAGCTAGGCAGGATGTGCTGGCAATGACCTACAAGTCTTACTTGAGACCCGCAATGGAGTATGGAAGTGAACGTTGGGTCTTGGCAGTCCTACACTCCTGCAGCAGAACGTTTGCTCTCTCAAACGACGTACCTTTCTAAGTTTGAGTCCCTACGAAGAGTATGGCCTTGCCGGCCTACTTTTCAACCCAGAACCCTTCCCGTCGGCTAGGGATCGGGCTCCTTGCTGCACTGCCGACTACTTTCTAACTTTGACCTCGCCTGTATCCAAACAGAGCACCCCCGCTACCGAGTTAAAATCCCTTGCCTTGGAGACCATGCACACCCGCTTCCCTGAAGATGAGTGGTTGCGAGTGTTTACTGATGGTTCAGCAACTGGAGGAAGGCGGAATGGTGGTGCGGGAGTGTACTCGGCAATAAGAACCATTGCAGCTCCAGTTGGTGTAGTTGCAAGCAATTTTGACGGAGAAATACGTGCCGTAGTACTAGCACTTGATATGCTTCTGGGAATTGATTTTTCCCGAGCAGTCATTTTGTGCGACTCCCAAGCAGCTATAGTCAGCCTCTGTACCAATGGCCAGACTGACTCCTGGGATGTTTTAAGGGGAGGGTGCCTGCTGGAGCAGCTGCTGACGAGGGGAGCTATTGTGGCTCTTCAGTGGATCCCCTCTCACGTCGGCATCTGGGGAAACGAGTGTGCTGACGCACTAG
This sequence comes from Corythucha ciliata, assembly GCA_038030265.1. Lineage (NCBI taxonomy): Eukaryota > Metazoa > Arthropoda > Insecta > Hemiptera > Tingidae > Corythucha > Corythucha ciliata. The sequence continues at coordinate 29,402,722 of CM075940.1, read as the reverse complement.
CCAAGGAGGGCTCCCAGATGGCCATGCCAGATGCGCCAGTCAGTTTTGTTGCAGCAAAGTCGCTTATTAAATCAGGTGTAAATGACAAAGCCCGGCGAGCCCACCAACGTTTGGCTGTGGGAAAGCAGTGGGCTGCTCTCCTCAACCCAAGTAATCGTGTCCCTGCCGACCTCTCCCGCCATGAATCCGTTGCGGCATTCAGAACCATCACAGGACACGATTACCTCAATGCACACCTCCACAGACTCCGGATGTTAGATGACCCAGCCTGCTCCCTCTGCAGCAGTACAGAGCCAATGACTTCGACCCACCTTTTTGACTGTCCGCAGCTTGCGGATGTACGACAATCTTTTTCCAAGTCTCGACACCAAGTGGTCGAGAATATCTATGCTATATTGGGCTGCCAGAGGTCTCTCAATGGCTCAACAGCCGTGACCGCTCGGCGTAGGGGAAAAAAAAAAAAAAAAAAAGCTAGCCAAAAAACCTAGGAAGCTGGAGTTCGTTTTGTAACTTACTACAAGTAAACCTGTACATTTGTGTAAAAATGTTGTGTTCTAGAATATAGTTTCATATTTTGTTTTTGTTCCGCAAGTTCATCTTGAATAATAAACAATTAATTAATTTTAAATTAATAATAAATTTTCATAAAGTTAGAAATGAAGAAATACATGTACTGTAGGTTTTTTGATTCGGTTATTTCAAAAAACGGCTTACCTACAAGTGCTTAGGCTTAGAGGGTGGAATGGCTTACAAATGACGAAACTGACCCCCCCCCCCATTTCCACCCGTTGAAGATTTTACATCTCATCCCCCCCCCCCTAGAGAAAAATCCTACCTACGCCCCTGCACAAAGATCACAATCTGCTTTGCTGAGCTAAATCTAACGAGGTAGAATGCCTGAGTCCCCGGTCAAGTCATATCGCCCAGTTCCCTGAAGACTGCAACGAGACCATAAAATCGGTATCGGTGCAGATATATGACAGCAAATTATAGGGGAAAAATGTATGCAGCATGAGGGTGAGGCACAAACTGCTGCAACAGGCCTTTAGAGTACGTGTATTCTAGGTGTTCTCAATGAGTGAATTTTGAACCAACTGCTATGCTATACGCTATAAAACAGCCTTGTGTCTTGAGTCATGGGTTGAAGGGTGTCCCGGTACTAAGAAAACCCTACTTGATTGGTTTTCTCATTTGTCTCATTGTACCTATAATATTTGTATAGGCCAGTTTCGGGATTCTGTAGGCTTACCTTAAAGGACCATTACCGAGAAAAATTAATCTGTAGTTACCAGTTTTCTCGGGAGGACTAGGATCCGTCAAAGAGTTGGGGGGGGGGGGACACCGGCCCTTCGGACTCAGCCCGATGGCCCACCACCTGTATCCGCCCCTGACTATAAGTTAATACAAACATTCGTTACAGGGCTGGCCCTGTATGTTAAAACCCAAATGTTAAAACCCATTTACATTGCTGTGAAATAAGATTTTGGGGCCTTTCGAGAAATAAATTGGTCCATATTCGGTCAAATACGTCTTTTGCAACTCATTGAGACAGCAACTCGGAGGCCTATATCGCTTGAAGCGGCGGAAGTATGAATATTAGAGGGGGCATTTTAGAAAAACCAACACATTTTCACCAGTTAAGTTTCGAGACGTGATATTGGGCAAGACGTGTCCAAGATACACAAACGTCTGGTCAGAGGATGATGGTGTGAGGGGGGGGGGGAGGTTCTCAGAGCAGCGTATATCAGAGGTTTGAGAATTTTTGTGTGCAATACTGTAACCTTTTTGAGGGCTTCGTCACCTGTCAGTCATGTCACTGAAAAGAATTATAAAATAAGCGCGAGAGGAGAGTGTTAAATTAATGGGTTAATTTTACGCTTCATCAACACAAAGCCACAGACTCTGAAGAGCTTTATAAACTATTAATCAGGGCATTCTGTTGACAAGCAAGCTGATGATAAACTTGAAATTAAAAAAGCCCCGCGTATAAAAATTATTTCATCGATGAAACCTCTCAACTTTGGTGTTCTTTCCGCTTAAAAAGTTTTAAACCAATCAACATCGTCAAATTTGTCGAATGACCAATAATTATTTTCCGCCTCTCCTCTCTTTAGTTTTCGAATGATAATAGGCATAAACATGAACAGGAAAATAAACTGATGAGGTAGCATAGCAAAGTGATTCAATTATACTAATTTAAGGCCCAGCCTGGCAATTCACTTTTACTTTTAATCAAAATCGAATTATTTCTGAGCGATTCATGATTGAAACCTATTTAGGACTAATGCTAGGGCGAGAAGTAATATAAGGTCCAGTTCTTGACATTCATCCTTTTGATGTTATTGTAACAGTGCAATATACCTTTCCGTAAAATGCGGTACTTTTACATTTATGGGCCTATGACTGCATGTAACCCAGTTTAATTACCTGGAACCGCACGGAGAGCATTAGATAACGCGGGCGTAGTACAAAGGGGTTGCATAAAGAAAGTTTTCCCCTATATGTATATTCTTAAAACCTTGATTTCCTTATTCACTCCTCCACAGGTAGAATTGATTTTCAATTCAATAGTTTAATCGATAGTTTAATTTAGGCACTATAAATACGAGTACGGACGGACCGCCATAATTGGTCGTTATCATAAATGTGATAATTAATGATAGGTAATCAATTTTGAAAAAGATGTGTGTTGTTTTCCCGGTTTAAGGGGTTCAAGTTCAACATATTTGTTCACGAACTTGGAACG